>CM072886.1:18385079-19702579 GCA_037013685.1 Acridotheres tristis
GGTTACTTGATCAGAGGTCTGACTGGGATTTAAAATCTGAAATTAGGGAACTGAAGGATAGGAATGCAGAGAGAAACTACACCCCTGAATTTGAAGAAACACGGGGAAACTCAAAAGATCTGCTACTGTAGAAAAATTCAACTCATACTTTGGTACACAAACAAGGAATCTTTAATTTTGGCAAAGATATCACTTTTTAAAACCACCTTCTTATTCATAAAACTAGGATATTACCTGACTTCTACAAGGTATTCCAAGAGTAAGAAAACCATGAATAGAAAGCAAATATCTATGATTCTGGGAATAATCAAGCAAGCTTTAAGACAAGTGTGGTCTGAAAACAGCAGTGGAGAAGTAGAGCATACAAATTGCTAACTGACAAGTGATGGGAATCAAAAGTCTGAGGTTCAACATTAAAGCACCTAAACAGAATTAAGAACACAAGCTGGATCCAAGCTTGCAGTACAGCACAATATGAATGGCAACCCTCAGGCACCTCAGCTGAGGTGGAGCATAATCCCTCCTCCTTTTAAACACTGCTGCTTTCCAGGTGTATGGAGTGGGCTCAGGAGGCTGACAAAAGACAAAAAAAGTTTCTTTCCTCCATTCAAATGGACAGGTTTCCTCTAAGAAGAGTAATTTTGCAGGTCATTAATGCTATTCTAGAAAATGGCTCTGAATTGAATCAAAACCAGCGTTACCAGCTCTGCAATCATTGTCCATGTAATTGTGCATGAAACAAAACAGGGGCCAAAAAAGTCAAGTATATGAAGTCAAAAAATAAATGGAATAACAGGCTAAGCAAAACCAGATAAAGACCAACAAGCCTTCAAACAAAGCACACTAGAATTAATTTTTTTTTCTTTTTTTGCTGCTAGAGAAACTCAAACTCAATGCCCTCGTTACATTCTGTGGCACATGATACTTGGGTCTGCTGCAGTTTTATCACATGCCCAAAGGTTGTTAAAGTGAAGCACATTACTGATGGCCTGTGGTGCATGGGGGCTTGTGGAACAGACTTTCACGACACAACTGCTTCTCACCTCAAGGAAATACCTGTTGACTTAAGTAATCCCCTCTTAGCTATGTTGTCCTAGGTAAGAAATTGTTTGGACAACTTACTACTGTTATTATACAGTTTGTGCATTGGAAAGATAGAAATGTCTCCAATAGCTTGTAGGAAAGGTTTGGGAAGGGAAAATTCATTAACATTAGCAAAACTGAAAGCAAGTATCTTATTGCTTAGTCTTATGTTTAACAGGGGAAAGAAGCCTTTGGGTTTCTGTGGCTGAATGTAAACATGAAAAGCTGTGTATTTCCACAGTCTACGACTGTACATTTCAATTATTAAATTTTGTAGAATTTGCATCCTAAACTAAAAAGCATTGCATTACACATTCTTAATTCATATAAACTTTTCTTAAAATAATATTAATAACAGACATAATAAAAAGTAAATGGAAACCAGAACTGATGACAATCTATAATGATGATTCATGCTAACCATTTAATTTAAGACTACAATTTAGATCAGTGTATATAAAAGTTTAAATTGGAATCAGTAATAAATTGTGTTGATATTGAGGTCAGGTTTCTGCAGTATACCAAATGCTAAACTCCTAGCCCATAAATACCTTCACTGAACGTAAAACATAAATCTATTATCTTTACAGCAGCTGCAATCTGAAAAACGTGCTCTCTTTTAATTGTGTTGCCTCATGTATCTTATCAACCAAGAAGCAACCTGAAAGAGAAATATACTATAAACTTAAAAACCTAAAACTCCAAAACCCTAGCTGGATGATCAAGAAAACTTCTTTTCTGTCATTCTCACCTTTCCTGTCATCAAATAAAAGTAAGGTTTTTTACAAGAGAAAATTCCCTGCTCTTACAGGGCTTACATAGCCAAATTCTCAACAACAATAAGTCTCAATTAGAGATTACTAGAAAGTTAATTTCCACCCTCATTAAAATTTTGATCTTATTCAGATTAAAAGTGAATAGTCAATGTTTGTTGTAGGAAATTAAATGAAAAATATGTAAATATACAAACACATAAACTTCAAATCAAAGTGCTTTTTAATTATGTTTATATATAATACAAAAATTCTATGCTAAAGGTCAAAATGCAAAATTTGAAATGTTACCATCATCAAAACAAGAATCTCATAACTACTTGTTTTGTCACTTGTCAGTGAAATACTTGACAAGAGCATGTCAACTTTGACATAATTTTCCAATTTCAACTATTTTTTTCTTTGAACTTTTTTTTGACTAAACCTACATAACACTGAGTAGGATTGAACACAGTTCAGCTATTCTACTTTTCCAGAGTTCATATATTGTTCTAAGAGGATTTATAATGCTCAGAGGTTTCAAAATACTACATTAATCTTCCTTATAATTTTATTTTCACCTCTACTACCTCTTCTGAAATGCAGTCTTTTCTGTTTCTCTCTCTCTTTTTAAAATCCCACTTGACTAACAAGAACAGGTCTGATCCATCTGACCTAGAGCATGGCCAACAATGGCCAACCAGCTACTGAAGCAGTGCAAGTGAGCAGGGAGCAATCTCTGAAACGAGCAGGAAGGGCAAGGAGGAGATTCAGGATGGACCCAGGAACTCTGAAACCTGTTCTGCCACAAAGAAGTTCCTCACAGAGGGCCTTGGGTTTCTGTCAGGGGGGTGAGGTTGAATTGCAAAGGCACACTGATTTGCTTGCAAATTCAAATGGAGAGCCTTTTAACCCACCCAGGAAAGCAGAAACATGCAGCTGGAGAATATCCTGGAGCAACTATGGCAAAAAGGACTCATGCCAGCTCCCAGTTCTCTATGGAGGCCAAGATCACGTTTTCCAGTGGATTTTTAGTTCAGCTGCTGACTCATAAAAGAAGAATCTGCATAGTGATGAACGAACTTTAACACTTCACCCTTTAGAAAACATTGAATTTACAATGGATGATACCTTTAACAACCAGCCTAGTAGCAACTCTTGTGAGAAGAAAAGATGCAATTATTCAGCAGAGATGCAATTTGTAAATTATGACTAAAGGGGGGGGAAAAAAGGGTAATGTAAGACTAGAAGAAAAAAATTAAATACAAATCTAAGTGCTTATTACTGGGTAATCACTGCATCCTATTCTGCTACTAAATGCAGCTGAAACTTCAAAGAGAATGTGCCCTATGACAGCAGTTAAGGAAAGCTGCAGTAAATAGTATAAATGGCATTGCATCCCTGAAACATAAGCAGCTCTTTGACACAGTTCAATTACATCTATAAAGCAAAGGAACGGAGATACTACCATCAACTCTGACACAACATATATTTGCAACACTGCCAGAGAAAGGTTAAATGGAAAGGTTTATATATTCCCTTTGTGGAACTCTTCCTATTCATGTCAAGGATTGTACACTGAACAAAATAGCATGAGATAAATGATTCTGCCTAAAGACCAAAAAAGTCACTATGAGAATATCTTTTAAAAAATTATCTGCTTATAATGGAACCTAGACAGTGTTCATATTAAAAGGTAAAAGTTCTAAACAAGTAAGAACAAAATCTGATTTTAAAAGCTTTATTTCATGACATAAGAACACTAACTAAATCAACCTTTTAAATGTCCTTAACTTATCCACAGCCACAGAAGGTGTATGTTTAAATCACATTAAAGTCATGTATATCATTAGAAATGAGAGATAGAGGCCTCAATCTATGTGAGCACTGGAATTCATGCTTGTGTTTTATCTAGCTGCAGAGTTCAAGGTGAGCCCCTGTGTACTTAAAGCTATCCACACAGAATGATTCCAAATAGCTGGGTGAGACCTAGAAAGGTCACATTGCCCAGCCATTTGCTCCAAGGCAGGAACAGCTGCCTTTTTTGACAGAGTGACATTTTGGACATATGTTTATCTAACCTGTTCCAGTGATGGAGACTACTCATAGATAATCTTTTCCTTTAGCCTTGTCATATAGGAGTCTGCCTTGCTGCAATTGTAGTCATTAGTTGCTACTGAAGACAAGTTATTCCCTCCTCTGTGTAAGCCTTTTACACACTTTATGATTGTTACCATGTCATCTCTTAGTTTTTTTTCTCTATAGGAGTGTTTTATCATTTTCTCTACACATGACAGTCCTCAATTAGTCCATATATTTCTTAAAGTGCAGTGTTTGAAACTGAAGAAAATATGCCTCTTGGGATCTTACCACGGTTGAGTAGAGCACATGCACCATCCTTGTGATGTCTTGTACCCATCTTCATATCAATCCTTACATTTCTCTTGATGTATCACCCCATCAAGATGCTAATATTGAAACTGTGTGTTCAACTCAAGCACCATGCCTGACCCGCGGTCTGGCCTCAGAACCTGCTCCATTTTCCTGTTTCAGAAGGTTGGGTCAAATCCAACTCAGAAACACACTCCAACACGCTGCCCCCCCTTTGGTTGAGGGAGATGAACAGGTTTCACAAACCCTCTTTCAAACCCAGACACTTAGCACAACTGATTGCTCAATGCTGACTGCAAGGAGTGCTAACTGAAGTTAAGTTTATTGGTTGGATTGGAAAAAAAAAAAAAAGAGGAGAAAGCAGAAGAAGTGTTCCATGATGAGACACAGCACCCAGCACTCACAGACGTTACTCCAGGGCAAAGTCTTATGCTCATTTCTGAGAAGCCACAACCAAAAACAATCCTCATGTGCACTTAGCATGGCCTCTGCATACTGCTCCACAGAAAGTAAACTCATAGGTTCTTCTTGTTCCTGTTGTGATTATGCAATTCTCCAGTTTAGTAAATACAGCATCTGCCAATTGCAGTGCATTAACACTCCCAGCTCAGCCCTCATCAAACCCAGAAGCTGGATAGAATTCCACACTGCTGGCAAGCTTGCAGCATTTCCTTGTACTGGATCGTAAATGCTCCCATCAAATTAACTTTGTTCCCTCTGCAGAGAGTCCTCAGGAGAGATTACATTAACCATGACTGCCTTAAATTCCATTGGTATATATTTTTCCTAGGAAGCACGAACCACACTGGAAATGCAAAATACCAGTGACCCCAGCTGTGCTCTCAGACTAACAGACTGTAGCCTTGGTAAGTTTTGAAACTGGGTATGCTACAGAGATTTCTTTTTTCCAGGGCTTTTAAGGTTACAAGCAGTAGGACTGAGCAGTAATTCACACAGTCCAATGAAACCATAATGACTTTTATAAAGAGCAGGGTTAAATTATGCTTTTATTTTTTAATTTATTTTAATATGAGATTTTTAGCTCCTTTGTGGAGATAAACCAGTAGGATACAACAGAGCATGTGATAACTGTATTTGGTATACTTCAAAGCACAGCAACTTTCTGGGCATCACTGCATAGCAGTCCTGCAGGAAACACAAATTTCAGGTCCAAAGCTCTGTCTCCTGAGGTCTGTGCAGGTGTAGGGACCTGCAGCACTGCTCCACCAAAATTTGCCAAAAAGTCCTTAATGAAAAATACTAAGGTCTGTGACTATTCTCCTCAGGGAGTCTCTCATCACCTGACATTATGCATTTCTTCATCTACCTCCTTCATGGTCTCAAGAGTCTCTTCTTTGAAAGGAAACAGCCTTCCTGAACTGAATTTTTTTAGAGGAATCTGGTATTCAGTAAGGCAGTAGATGTCACAAGATTTTGCTCTAAATGGCCTGTATGTGTTGCTAATAAATTTTTGACTGGACAAAAAACTTTTTCAAATTATAAAGACCTTTTCTTCATCAACTACATTTGTTTACAGTGTAGAGAGAGAGCTCTCCTGTTATTTATCATCAGCTCCAAGTTACATGTCAGACAAAACCTAACATGAGTCAACTATTTGCTGGGGTTTAGGAGCTTGCATGAGGATATAAACTCTGAACAGGAATATTCAGAGCCAAACAAAAACACTTTTTCCCAAGGGATTTTTAAACTTTCAATGAACTATGAGTATTGATCTTACTCTAAATCTGTGGAAATGAGTTTCTGTAAAACTGAATTTAAGACCTATGTCAACCTCATTACAGTCTTAATTTATCCACTATTTACTAGCACTATTTCAAACCACTCTTTCAGAGGAAATGATAAAAACAAAAAGCACCAAAAAAGAGGAAGAAGCAGTATGAAAATTAACAAAAAAGATTACTACTTTAGAGAGAAATATTAGTAAAATATATTTGACATGTAAATAGGATTTGCTCTCAAATAGTCCCTGCTTACATATCAACTACAGAAAAAAATATATACTTAAATGCTAACAGAAAAAATATACCTGATATACATATTTCTAATCTTGTATTTCTTTTGCTACTTCTAAGATAAAATCCAAATTCCTGAAGTACTATGATGAAAGTTTGGTCTTTGTTATGGATTTTTAATTTTTTTTTTAACAGAGTAAAACTCAGGCAATATACAAAATGTTACTATTTCAGCAGTAGATAAATGCAAGATAAACACTCCTTAATAGCAGTTTATCCTATAAAAATAATTTTACCCCTACTCTGAATGCTGATGTCTGGAGACAGTAGAAGTTCAATGAATATAAATTATATCAGGATTCTGGAACATACTTTGACAGAGTAAAAATTACAATAACAGCCTCCTAATTCTGACTGATGACATTTGCAAAAGAACTTTGCAGACACTTTCAAGACTGTGTGGCAGCACTTCAACAGTGAGCCCTCAGTTACACAACTGGAAGCCTTAATTGTTTTGCGAGCTTTCAAGAGACTGTCTGTTTCACTTCACTTAATTCATGTCATACTCAGTTTGGCTACTGTAAAACACACATACACACAAACATCGCTGTTTAAGGGCCTCCGTCCTGGATTTTTAGGATTTTTGTCATCAAAAGGAAAGTTCTGCGCGGGCCCAGGGGAGGGGGGGGCAGAGGGATGGATAGACGGAGGGAGGGATGGAGGGATGGACAGACGGAGGGAGGGATGGAGGGAGGGATGGAGGGAGGGATGGACAGACGGAGGGAGGGATGGAGGGAGGGATGGACAGACGGGGGGAGGGATGGAGGGAGGGATGGACAGATGGAGGGAGGGATGGAGGGAGGGATGGACGGAGGGAGGGAGGGAGGGAGGGAGGGAGGGACAGACGGAGGGAGGGATGGAGGGAGGGATGGACAGACGGGGGGAGGGATGGAGGGAGGGATGGATAGACGGAGGGAGGGATGGAGGGATGGACAGACGGAGGGAGAGATGGAGGGAGAGACGGACAGAGGGAGGGAGGGAGGGAGGGATGGAGAGATGGACAGACGGAGGGAGGGATGGATGGACGGAGGGAGGGATGCTGGAAGGGAGCCGGGCCGTGCGCGGCCGCCGCTGCGCCCTCTGGCGGGGCCAGCCCCGCTCCGGCCAGCGCAGCCTCGCACCCTGGCACCAAAGCCTGGGTTTAGAAACCCACAGGGGCAGCCAGGTAAGTTCCAGCATGCCTAGAAAATTATTTCACTTGAATTGGTCCGACCTGATTTTCTGCGGTAAGATAATTCTAACGAGCTGGCAAAAAACGCCTCTGCATTTTTTTTCCCATCTCTGTTGAAATCAGAGCGTATCCCTTTGGTGGCATCCTCAGAAATCCTCCCCGGTTCCAGCTCTGCCAGCGCTTACTACATGTTTCTATTTCTTGGTACTGTTTTTCCATTTATTTTCAATAAGGTGTTTTGTTACTGAGCATTTGACAAAAAGGTAAAAACAGCATTCCCTTAAGAATTTGCAGCTACCTCAAATATTTATTCTTTAAAGGTTTTATCTGGGCTGATCCAAAGGGATACAGCAGGTGCTAAATAAAGTAAAACTTCAAAACATCACTTTTTTCATTTTGACTCACAAAACCTGAACTTGAATTTCTGGCTTTACATATTTTTCCTCTTCTCACTGATAAGACATGGTCCATCATTGCTTTTTTTTTTCCTTTTTCCCAAATAGCTGCAGTATTACAAAGAAGCAAACAAACAAGGAAATAAAACTCTGATTTTGAAAATTACATTTAATTATTACTGTCATAATATAGATTTTTAAATCAAGAACTACGGAAAAGATGCCAAAGTCATAAAAATCTAGATGTCAAAACTGACTTCAGATTGCCCATCTTGCTACTTGAAGAAAACAACTACTTGCTATATTTTCTTCAGAATGTGTTGAATACCAAAATAATATTTGCTGATTATAACCTCCTTCCTACTTCATATCACATTCAGGAAGACACAAAACATTATTAAGCGATTTATGAATAAATAATCCACTGGTAAACCTCCTATTTAGCATCTCCTGGTACAGACATTGATGACTACTATAACCTAATAGCCTAAATCAGGGATGTGTGGTGTTTTTTTGCCACTGAAAAATTATACTTCATTTAGTCAGCACTAACATCTTATTGTCTGAACACATTATCTGGAAGATAATAAACTTTGTGAGTACAGTCCACTACCACACAAGATTGCAATTCTCTTTTTCTAATATCACCACTACACATTTTTTTCCCCCTTATAGCTAACATTAACAAATACCAACATTTGTTGCCTACAGCCCTGAGTGTAGCAACATGGGGTTTGCAGCAGTACATGAAAACTCTCCCCCTGGTTTTTCCCTTTGGCCCCAAGTGACATGTGAGCCCCGGCAACCTGCTGAGCTACCCCGTCGTTTAGCAATTCCAAAACCCAGTGGTAGGCCCCTGCCCGGGAAACTCCCGCTCTGTCTAGCGCATAATCTCACTGGACATTAAAAAAAAAAAAAACTACCCAGTCTCTGTTGTTCGGGTCAGTTACACAGCGACCACAAAACTTTTCACACTTGTATCAAACCTTTAAGGAAAGGAAGAAGGGGCAGTTCTGTTGCAGCAGGGAAGGCAGTGGGCGTGTTCCATCTGATAACAATCTAGCTGGTATTTCGAATACACAGTTTTTGAAAATACCTGTAAGCCAGAATCTGCTGCAGAAAGGTCCCCCGACACACAAACCCCACGACTTTTCTCACTATCCGCAAATGTGCCAAGATTTCCTTTAGCAGCTTTCCCCTCCACAGCACAGGAATGCAGGATACAGAAGGCTTTAGCGATCAAAAGGGAACCCCATGCTGTGGGAAACAGTGGCCCAAGAGAAAGCACTACAGGTGCCGTGTGTCACGCATTAACAGGTGTCTCCGAGAAGGACTGACAAGAGCACCCTGATACTTCACAAGCAAACTTAGGCAACCTGCTCCGAACGAACAGGTCCCACGGCCCCTGGGGCTTCTTCCTTTATCTTTCTCCTTCTCTCAACGCCCAGTTTCCAGGGAAGGCTGCAAGCTACTGACTTCCGCGGGGGAGGAGAGTGCCCGCTAGCTCTCCCAGGCAGGATCTGCAGGGAAACTTTGCCATCCCTCCACGGCTCGCTGCCGGGAGAGCAGGGGGCCCCGGCGGGGAGGGGGAGGCTGTCGGGGCGCCTCTCCCGGGGACTCCGGGGCTCCGTCCCTCCCTTCCCGGTTCTCGTGCATGGCTGGGAAGGAGGCTCCGGGGACCCCGCGAAGGGGAGCAACACCGGCGCCCAGTGATCGCGGGGCAAATTCACTAAAGGAGGAAAGTCCCGAGTTCTCATTAAAATAAGAAATGAATTCACAGAGAGCTCTTTCCGGAGAAGCCCGGGTAGGGAAGGATGAGAAGCCGGGACCCCGGGCCTCTCTCGGGAGGAGGGGGGAGCCAGCCCCGAGCGGCGTTTGCCCTCTCCGGGTACGCGGCCCGTGGAGCGGCCGGCAGAGCCCACACCGCGGGGGCTGCGGAGGCGGCCCGGCCCTAGACCCGACCCCGACCCCGGCCCCGGTCCCGCCGCGCTGCCCCGGGCTCCGCGGAGAACCCGGGCCGGCCCCGCCCGGCAGGTACCGGCCTCGCTTACCGCGGCTCTGCCTCGGCGTCTCCCCGCCGGCGAGCTGGCAGCGCTCGCTCAGGCACTGGAAAAGTAATAGAAATCCAGCGGCTAGTTTGCTTCTCCGCAGCCTCGCCATAGCACGGAGCCTGCCGAGACAACTCTCCGGGTGCGGGGTGCTCGCCGCTCCTCGTCGGTGCTGGGGAAGTCCGGGGGGGGCGGAGAGCAGCGCTAGCAGGCGCCGAGCAGCCCTGTGCTCGGAGCAGCGCTCATACACTGGGGCGGCACGGGCGAGCCGCTGGGGCTGAAGGCGCTGGACCGGGTCTGGGGGGCGCTGGAAGGAGGTGGAGGGAGCTCCGTCCCCCTAACTCGCGCGGCCGCGCCGCTCTCAGTCCAGCGGCATCACCGCTAGGGAAAACAAGCCCAGCCTCGCTGCGAAGTGCCAAACTCTTCCCTCCTCGCAGCCTGCTGATAGATTTTAGGAGAGCCACTGAGATCCTCCCTTTCTGGCTTGCCCCCACCCAGCTCCCTTCCCCCGCAGGGTGAGGCAGGGTGCCCGAGGGACGGAGCCTCTCCTCGGTGTACCGCTACCGACTAAACCGCTCCGAGGGAAACGAGCGGGCAAACGTTCCAGCCGGAGCCAGCGGAGCGGCCCCCGAGCACGGAGAGAGCCGGACCCGGAGGGCGGGCAGATGCGCCGCGGGAGAGGATGCGCGGGCGGCGGGGAGGCAGGCGGGGACGGACGAACAAGTTCTCTCTCTCTCTCTCTCTCTCTCTCTTTCGGGGAGGTTTCCTCGGTCGGCGGCGCTGGTGCGGGGCCGAGGGCAGCGGCGCGGGGCGGGCGCTCCCCCGGCCCGCAGCGCACCCGCGCAAGTGCGGGCAGGGCAGGGCAGGGCAGGGGGCTCGCCTGAGGCCGGTCCCGGCCGCCGCCGCGCTCTGCCCCCCGCCCCCTCCGCAGAGCGCGGCGGGGCGCAGGCGCCGGGGCTTCCCCGTCCGTGCCGGCGCTGCCGCGGGGCCGCTCTCCGCACGGCGGTCCCGGGAGGCGCGGCCGGGCCCGCACCTGGCCCCAGCACGGCTCCCGGAGCGCCCGCAGCCTCCGCTCACGGCCGGGACGGGGTCGGCACGGAGACCCCCGGGCCTGCCGGAGCTCCGCGGGACGGGGAGAGCCCGGCCCGAGGCCGCCTGCTTGTTCAAAAGTTGCTGTGTAAACGTGTGCCAGTTTCGCGGACGACAACTGCAGTAACGCCCAAACCCCCTAAATTCCATTCCCTTCTCCCCCAGAATTTCCCAGTGTTTTCCGGTAAAGCAGCCTCCCTTCACACACACTCCTCCATCCCCTCCCTTTCATTTTCTCTTCGCAAACCGAAGAGTTGTTTATGTACACTCATCACTTCAAAAGTGCAATGACTGGGAGGGTTCTCCCGTGCAAAAAAATAAATAAATAAATAAATATCTACATGCTTGATTAAACGCACCGTGAATAATCCGATCCCCTACATTAATCTGTGAACGACGGCACGGAGACAGAAGCGAGCAGAGGGCACATCAATCAAACCCAGACAAGCGAAAGGGGCACCGGGGACCGGGCGGCGGCTTTTTACCAGTTCAGCAAACTGTGGAGCTGGTAATCAGCTGAGCAACATGTCGAGAACCATGAATGCACCAGCCTCTCAGCACTTGCTACCAAATAATTAAATTAATTAGGACGACAATTAAATTAATCAAATAAATAGGTCTACAGAATGTCAAACATAGCAGATAACTAATACTTAATCACAAAAGAGCGGCCAGTAACAAGACCGCATTTTTCTTTAATTTATCACTGCTCCTGAGATTAAGAATTCATCAGGTCCATTGTAAATGCCTTGCTCTATGATCATTGATTTGTTTATGTGTAAATCAAAGCATAACACCCCTTGTTATAAGAAATATATTTGAAGTATAAGCAGAACTTTTCTAAATCTTTTCAATGTATATTGAAATATGATACTAGAGGATATTATCAAGGAGGTTTATATTTGAGTTTATAGCAGGCCTTTCTAGTTTCAAGCTTCTTGCACATACCCTTAAACAAAACAAAGCAAAAAGCTGTCCAGGTATTGCTAAAAAACTGCAGAAAATGTATTCTATATTCTCCATATAAGAGAAAATAATACTGGAGATTTTATGGATCAGGAATGAAATCCTGGCCTTGTTGAAATCTGTGGGGATTCAGGGAGTGTTACTACCTTGTATACCAGGTGATCTGGATTATGCCACACACTTTTACACAGATTTGGTCAAGTTAGTATTAAAGCTATTGCTGCTTCTTAATGAAAATGTAAAACAGAGGTTTCTTCATGCTATTGGAACACATTTTTCCTTGACAGTTGGTCAGGTTGCTCAGTTTACCCAAAGTCTTGCTGAAGTTGCTGAGAGGATTTTTGAGATTTTGGCCTTTACTGGAAGGGCTAGAGAGGTGGTCTTAAAGAAGGGCTGACCAGTCTTTCAGCTGGTTTTCTACAAAACTATTGGTTGAGAATAAGGTCTGTAAAACCTTCATAATCTGTTTTCATCTTCTTTTGCCCTCTTTAAAAATAATAATAAAGATGAGATTGTTGTAAAGTTATGGTAAATCTTAAAATAAAAAAAAATATTTGAATGATTTGAGAAAAAAAGTTTACATGTTGCTAAAACAAGTAATAATTTGTCAAGCCTCTTATGTATAGTATAGAGGATGAATTAGGACAAATAATTTTTTTTAATTTGTTCTTTCCTTCTCAGTCCTATAGTTTCAGATTTCAATTCTTCATATTTATACTACAGAAATTGCATACTGAAGAAAGGGAAGGATTGCCGATAGGCAGCTGAAGCACGTAGTTGCAGATAAAAGTGTCAGCAACATACTAGGTCCCACAGTGCGAATTTTCTGTGTTCTGTGTAGTTGTGGGACAGTTTTGCAGTGTGCCTGCTGCAAGGTTAGTACAGAGTCACAGCATTCAATATGTCTTGTTCTCCACAGAAAAAAACAAGCTGCATCCTCCAAAGAAGGCTGTATGCATTGTGCTTCTTGTACTACGAAACATAATTAGAACATAGCTTATCTTGGTATAATTGTGTGTAAAAGTACAGGCAAGACTTTTTATTACACTGAGAAAAAGTGAGATGAAAGTTAATAGTAAATCTTACAGTGATTAATGACTACATGTCATTGCTGGAAAGACATTCATAGCACAAAAGTTTATGCATCTGTTGTTACTTATAAAGCATAAGTAAAACTGAAAGAACAACTTCTTGAAGACTATCTGAAGTGACGAGCTGTTTTTACTTGGAACACAGTGCCTGTGATAAGTTTGCATTACTCTTAGGTGCTTTTATACTGTCACCATCCTTGCACATTATCTCACCTCTCTTAGGTATATATCTTGCAGTGGCATAAACAGCAGTGGTTCCATTGAAATCAAAGAAAACAGCAGTGGTTCCACTGAAATCAAAGAAAACACTTCCAGTTTTACCAGTCAAGAATATGGCATTATAATTTCTCTTCTTGCGTAATCCATCCCTGTTTATAACATCAATCACTCAGGAAAAAAGGGTGGGAACATTCTCTGTGTTCATTGTGTTCTACTGTCATAGTGCTTGCAAGTGCCTGCTCTCACTTAAGAATTTGCTGCTTTTTAAATTTTTTTGTTTGCTTGTTTTGGGGGTTTTTTGGTTTCTTTTTGTTTTGTTTTGGTTTGGTTTTTTTTGTATCAACATAGCCTTTTCAACCTACACTATTTCTGACCTTATTGCATAACCAAGTCTGAAAAACAGAGTTTTCAACGTTTCTTTTCTATGTGTTTTTTAACATGTTCCTAGCTATGCTGCTGTGATAGATATAAGAGAGCTACTTCTCAATTGCACTCAAGTGCTAGCCTGGAACAATAACTGCTTTTGCATTTGAGGAGTCAGGAGAGGATATCTCTGCTTAATTTGGGAAAAAGAAACTGGTAGGGATAGTTGCAGCATTCCTGAGAAAGGGGAGAATATGTCTATATTCTCTTCTAAGAAAAAAAACGAGAGTTTTCCTGTTTGGTGAACTTGCACTTGCTGTTATTCTGCAAAGGATTGTGTCTGCATATTAATAGACAGACTACAACCATCACTATTGTCTGCTGTAACTGAGTGGTGTCTATCAAATGATCTACTTTCCCAACTGCAAGAGAAAAAGATCTGTGTAATTAATTTTGGAGACATAAATAATACTTGGTTTGCCAGGGGTTGTCCACACAGGGACATAATGGATTATGGGACCCTTATGGAGCAGGTAGTCCACAGCTTGATGTTGTAAGTATCACATATGGAAGCTGCATATGGCCTTTAATCCCTGGGGGTGAGTTTGCCACTGAGATTCACCTCCCTCCCTTTGGAGCTGTGCACTGGTTAGGGCTCAAGAAGGTGATTTGTGTAGCTATTGGGAATTTGGCTGAGGCATTAGGCTTAGTATTGTCAAAAGGAGGTGTTAGAGCTGTGAACTTAGAGTGCTGCCCAGCTGGCAGCCGCCTTTGATTTTGCCAGTTCAAAGGAGCACAGCATTTTAGCTGAATCACTAAAGGGCACTGCAAAACTCAGATGTTAAGCATAAGGCAGAGAAGCAGCTTCCTTGTTAAATAGGGAAATACAGCAACTTTCCAGACAAGCTGCACTGGACTTTTAAACAAGCCTTTGCTTCTTTCCCTTTTCCTCTGGCTGGGAGAGACTTGAGTCTCACTACTCAGCTTTATTTTCTGGGAAGAGCACTGAGGTTCCCTCTCTGGTTAAGTCACATCCAGTAGGCTTCTGCTAGATTCCCTGTGCCTCTCTGCGAGGTGCTATATGCAAATACATGAGTTTGCATAATTGTGCCTAATTAGAATCTGTCCGTAGCGTGGCTCTAAGAGCTGTGTGGTTAATGCCAGTGCAGCTTTGTTCAGTGGAGCTTTCTGCTTATCTCTAGGACAGCAGGACTGCAAACCTCCCACATGCACTGCCTTTCTCCTGTGCATGGTTAGGGAGAGTTTCTTTTGGGGCAAAGAGAGTTTGTGATGTGGAAAGTAGAACTCAGTCTCATTGTCTCACACACTGATAAAATTGTTCACTGGAAATTTGAGGAAAGGAAAAATTAAAGAGGAACATTTCAGCAAGCAAAGCAGCATGAAAAAATAGAAGAGCTTGAGGTTAAAAAGTTTAATTCGAAAGAGTTTTGATATTTATTTGAGCTCTGAAATTATTTTAAAAGAATGGAATTGATTTTGAAATGGAACATACTTCCAAATGAGAAACCAAAAAGTTCCAGCTAAAGATCAATTATTTGCTTCAAACTTATTCTTTCAACGAGCCTGCCTTTGCAACCACACTGACATGGGCAAAAGCAATGCTGCACCAAGCAAGGCCTTTGCCCGCTTGTGATCGGGAGCTACGAGGATGTTACTCAACTTCGAAAGCCACAAGGCAGCAAATCCCAAAACAGGGCTTAGGACTTCCAGGTCACACACCCCATCCCTGCAACTCCAGAAAAGGCTGTGGTCGTGACCCTTACTCGACTTAATGTCTGGCACAGTGATAGATATGCGCCCAGGACTGGAGGAACTAGAAGATTTCCTGAACGCTTGTGGCCAGGCCAGGTGTAACAGAGAAGTTAATATTTCAGTATAGCACTGGTCAGAAGCTACATTAAACCCGTAGGAGAACTGAAAGAGGCTAAAGGGTGACACAGAAGAGAAAGCAAGCATGGAAATGAAAGTGAGAGAAGAAAAATCCAATTTTGTCAGTGACATTTCTCTATTGCTGTAATGAAAACCTTATTTATATATGGATGCAGACTTTTGTATGAGAACCATACGTGCACAGGACCCCAGCCTTTTTTCACTTATGGTTACAGGGAAAGTGGGAATGGTGGCAGAGCAAGTCATTGGCTCTCATTAAGTCAAGGCTGTGGGGCTCAGCACAGGATAATATTCAGAATGGACACATTTCTTGATGGGCATGGTGGTACCAATAATCACTGAAGTACTCAAGAAAACTAACTAAAACCAAAAATTTTCAGCTACAATTAAAACCAAATCAAGGTCAAACATAGCTTTTCAGTGGCCACATTTTCCAAGAAAGCAATCTTTACTGGAATCTGCAGAATCATGCCAAGCTATTCTTCACTAAGTCCTTTCTTACTCATGATCTGGAGCTGGTAGGAGGGCCTGAGCAATTACTATAGCCCATACAGTTGTGAGTAGAGTTAACGTTTTTAATCATTTGAGACCAAAGAAAGAATCTGCTGCTGAGCACAGCAGGAGAAGGCAGACTGGGGTTAGGACTGGTGTTAGAAAAAGTAATTGGCTTGGGATTAGGTTTTAGTTCAGGAAGCCTGGGCAAACTTTAATGCTAGAATGATCTTAACAAGTGCTTAGCTGAGACAACTGACACAGGAGTAGCTGTGACACTGACCTGTAGAGGGTCAATGCCTGGTGTTAATGATGGTTGTGGGGGTGGGGGAAAGGGACAGCTGCAACAAGTAGCCGAAGTTTGGGAGTTAAGAGTTGAAAACAACTACCACATTTTTGTGCAGTGGCCCCAGCAGCATAACAAACTGCTGCACATCCAGCAGCTTGTTGCCCGTTTGTCTTTCCAAACTTGCTTGCACATGAAACCACACGACAGATTTCTCTAGCAGTTTGTGGCCAGGAAGATCTCTGTTGCTTGGACTGCCCAGTTTGGTCCATTATGGGCATCAAGACTGTGCAATATGTCTAAAGTGCAGCTCAGATATGATGCTTTTTCTTCAACACTTGAAAGAAAAAATACGACTGAACAACTGGCTCCCCTATGTGAGGACTAAGCAGCACGGAACTTTGGCTTCCCCCCTGTTGTATGGGCTGGTGTCTCTAGGCACAGCTGTCATATCTGATGAGCCATAAACCCTGAAACCTGCTCCAGAAGAGTGCCAGCATCCCCAGCACGAAGATTCCAGGACCACACTGAGGTGGGCAAGCAGGGAACTGGCCAGTTAAACTGGCCACAGAGGCCACTGCCTGTGCGGGCAGGGAATGGAGTGTGACAGAAACATTCTTTTTAACAGTGGTTCCATTGAACTGAACTGAATCACATTCAGTACAGAGTGATCTGGCTATGAAGAAATGAAGAAATAAGAAATGCAATTAGTTAGAAGCTATGTTGTCTTAGTTTCACCTTAGCATATTTCCTGTGTGTTGTGATGGATCTTAAAATGCACTGTCAACATTCAGTGTGTAGGAATGCACAGCTGATGTGCCAAATGCCACTGTGACTTGTGCTGATAGCAGGCTTAAGGAAGGGATATATCTTCAAAGAAAAGCATAACTAGGAAGTTTACTTTAATTCAGCAACTGTGGCAATACTTCATTTGCCAGGGAAATCTTTAAGAAGGGAAGAACTCTCCAGGAGCAGTTGGATTATAAAACAGATGAATGTCTCCTTTTATCTTGTTTTGAAGTGGTCCTTTCTTGGTTACCACAGGTTGAAAAGGTTTCTGTAGTGATTCCTGTCTCCAAGAACCGCTAGAATTATTTAGTCAAAGGTAGGTATACCCATCTGCCAGGCAGCAGGCTTCCCCCAAGCAATAAGTTCTGCCCTCTGAGAGCTGCCACTCCTCTCTCTAGTAAGAGAGCTGTCTCTTCTCTCTGTTCCCTGTAATTTGTCTCTGCACATTGGTCCAAACTATCCTTGAACACCTTAACCACTGCATAAACATTAAGATATGATTTTCTCTGGGTTCCACATGTACCATGGAGCCTGGCTGTGTGCCTAATGAGAAATGGTAAGCAACTGTCCAGTGAAGGGTAGCACTTATTTGAAGATTTTTCATGTCAGAAATCCACCCCAGATAAGTGTTTATTGTGAGACTTTGATCTCAAAGATTTAGCTCTCCCTGCAGAGCAAAAGCAGATGCTTGGTAAGCTGTAGCTGTAGTCCTGACAACCCTTTCAAATGTCTAGACAGTGGAAAGAGATGATTACATCCTCTTTTAAACTCAACTGCAACAATTCAACATGCTTACCATGTTTATTTCAGGATGAACCTATTTACACTGCTTTGTTTCATGGAACTGCAAGTATCAAATACTATTGAAAGATGCAGGGTGATAAGGTGGTTGGGATAAAAACCTGCTTTCATTAACAGTAATAAATCAGACAGATGCACTAGGTCACATATGGTCCTTATGTAGACTTTAGCATGGACCTAGAGATTAAGGAGTTTGATAAGATGCATTTGCAGCTAATACTTATCATTAAAGAGTCTTGAAAATGTTAACATTTAGAGAAAGCCTATTTAATTAGTGTTCATTGAAGAACACATTAAATCCTAGAGATAAGGCTGGGAAATGTGCAACATTGCCGATTTTCTTTATGCCATGTATTGAACACGGAAAGAGAAAACTGAATTATCATAGTCATAAAGGATGAAGAGCTATCTTAGACAAGATAGACTAGACAATAGACTTAGGAGAAGAGATCTGAAAAGAGAAGGGAAGGAGATTTCGCCTTAGTCAGCATCCTCAAAATAGGTATCAGTTCAGCAGTTTCTCCAAGCAAAGCCAACATGGAAACTGGAGATGTTAATGTGCCAAGACTGCCTCTCATCAACTACATCACTGAAGCAGGTATGGAAAACATTCTGGTAATGTGATTCAAGTCTGTATCAGGTGCTTTCCAGTTTTGTAATTAAGAACCTAAAACTTTTCCTTTTGGTAGAGTAAAAATTACAATTTGTTGTTGTTGTTGTTAATTTGTTGTGGAGTTTAAAATTATCTCGGGTGCTTCTGATAAATGAGAAGTACTTTTCCTTCTGGGAAGCCTAACGAGATGGTATTGCCAACACAGAATCACATTACAAACTCTTTGGATGCTAGGGAACTCAGAAAAGTTTGTGAATCTCAGGAAATTTATCCATTTCAATACAAAGTTTTTAATAAAGTTCTAAGTAAATATAAACTGTAAGTATATTAAACTTTTGTCAATGGCAAGCTGTTGATACCTTCAGAAAAACCCATACAATGGTATGCTTTGTTATTTTTGTACTCAGTTGTCCAGGTCAGAATGCCTGCTCATGTGGAAAGCTGACGTTAGTATTGTCGAACTGTGATTTTTGTGGTTTTGGATTACTTTGTTTTGTGGACTACTTTGTCAACTTCTCTGTCTCCTAACATTCATTTTGAACAGTCTTATTTCACGTGATCTGAAAAGTCAGTTTTCCAGTAGTGTTTGTAGGATGCTTCCAAGAGAAATGTCATCAAATCAACAGGAGTTCTTATTTTTAAGGATGATTTTCTGGATGTATTTTAATGCTTGGTTAGAATTTCAGTTTGTTGCATCTATTTCATTCACATATTAATGAAGAAATAAGTCTGCAAAGATATTTCCATTATGGCCATGTCACCAGTTCAGAAAGGATTTCAAAAATAAGTAGGTGGTAGAAACATACAAGTTACATCTGTCTATCTACTCAGTAAATATAAGATTTTTCTGAGATTTCAGTTTTATGCTTCACAATGAAGCCTGATCTGAATTTCACAGCTGCAGCTGGGAAAGTTGCTCTGCTAACATCAATAATATATTTTTTATATTTCTAGTCTAAAACAAATCCTACATACAGAAGATATACTGTGTATATGAAGATTGTAGACCAAAGTTTTTTAAAAATGAAAATAGCATCTAAAGCTGGCAATGTTTGAATCCTAGCAAACTAAAGGAAAAAATATGATAAATTTTAAATTTGGAGGCACTTAGTGAACTTTTAAGGACAGATGACATATGCTAATGTTAACTGAAATGTGTTTAACTTATGAAGTCATAACTCAGTTTCTCCTCAAACCATACTGCTGTGCTAGCAACAAGTAGCTCTTTAGCAATATCAAATAAGCAGATGATGCAAAATAAACAATTCCCTTATGTTCCTTTGAGTAGTAAAATAAGAAGTCTGTAAAGCTAATACCTTTGCACACAGTCTCAGGATTTTATCGTAATCTTATTAGGTATTTTTGCAGCTATAAATTTCCACGTGTAATGGAATGTATCTAAAAGATGCAGGTCAATCAGTGTCACAAGTCAAAATATGTTCTGAAAAATAAACTTCTTTTTTATAATCCATCATCCATTTCTTTCTGCCTTTTTTTCCCCATTGCATTTCCCTTGTTTCTTTTTCTTTTTGCTCATGAAGAATGGTGCTTTGAAGCAAAAAAGTTATAAACTGTAGGCTGTGTAAATAAATTTATGTCAAATATACTTCAGAGATTTATACTCTCTTTGTCATTCAAGTGAATTGTTTTTTTGAGGTTTGACAGTAGTTGTTTTGTCCAAATGTTTTTCAAAGTGCTGTGTTTTAATCCCAGTTGGCAAGATATAGTTATAGGTGGGCTCATTAGCCTGATTTATCAAGGTTCTCAAGCAGATGACACTTCATAGTAGGAGAGTCAGAAGGTATAGAATGAGCTTGTCATTCAGAAGAACTGGGCTCAGTCCCTGCCTTATCATTGGCTTTTCCCAAGGAAAGCAGATTGCTCCCTCCTAATTCAAGAAAATACCCTGTCCTTACCTTTCCAAGCTGTTGTGAGTGCCAGGCAGTGGCAGCTGTGAGGTCTGATACCAGGTAAGGACAGCCCTGCAATAGATGGTGCTATTCCCACACTTCAGAATCAGGATGTCCTGTGGTCTCTCATCTACAAGTCATGTTCTAGGAAAGTCTTATTTTTTTTTCCTTCTATGATATTCTCACAATAAACAAGGTTATTAAAACATTTTCCCCCACCTTCCTCAAGTAGTATTCAGCTTCCTTGCTTTGGGGTTTTTATTTGTTACCTACTATTATCTCTCCCTACAGCAGTTTTCTTCTACTAAATCAGCTCATTATTCATCTGTTTCCACACATTGCCCTCTCTCCCTCAAGCAAGTAGAAGCTCATTCATTCCATTCAAGTATGGAAAATATATTTTCAAAATGCTATTCCTAACTGCTACGTGTCGGAATCAGCTTAACAATTTGTATCAAATCCTTTGTTCAGAAGACAAAAGAACCAGCAAAGAGGATAATGGATTACCCACTGTCATGTCTCATCTGGAAGTTATCTAAAGGCTGCTTTGATAAGTAGAGTGAGAATCGGTGGTGTGACTAATGTTGCACCATTATATTGCTACAATCTGTAAAACACAGAGAAAGCAGGAATATAAGAAATACTGCTACAGAGCATCCAAACTGGTTAACAACAGTGAAGGAAACACTGGCATCTTATCCATTACATATATTGCTTTGATGTAAAAAACTTGATTTTTCTAGCCAGAGTGGGGTATTAGAAGCCTTTATACAAAACAGCTTCTTGTTGATCAGGAGTTAGATGTTTTTAGTATGACATAAGAGATTAGTTAGATGAATATAGACATACTCGAGCAGAAAGCTTATTACTTGGTTGTCTTGCAGACACTATAATAATATGTACCTCTCTCAAAGAATGTAGATACCAGCATTTAACGAGAGATATTCAGGGTAATGTGCTGACATCAGCTCTGCTGATGCCTGGCTGTAAAGGTGTAACTCCCCTGGTCAACCATTTCCTGGGCAGTTACAACACCAATCGACTCACAGTACTTTAAGTAGCTCATAAAGCCTCCTCATTAAAACAAACAAAAAACAATCAAAGAAAAAATCAGTCAGGTAGTTTATCAAAGACTTTGCCAAAAGCTTAAAAAGGATTTTGGTACCGTCTTTGTCTTCCTTCTCCTAGTTAAAGAAGCTGTGATATACAATAGCAGGTGTTTAACTCAATTGGCACAAAGGACACAGTAACATTGGTTAATATGTCCTATTAGCTCTAAGAACTGTGTTTCTTTCTTTCCCTGTTTTACATTGTGTTGTCTGAAACACGCACATCTGTCACAATCCTCTCAAAATCTCTTTAGTACAAAGTAGAGAACCCAGATATTCATAAAAATTGTTTCATGGATTTTGTGTTCTTGCATTTAGCAAATTGCTATTGCCCTAAAACCCATTGCCCATTGCCCATTGTTCTTAAAGACTTGGAAGAAAAGAACAGGAAAAGTAAGTTTATACATAAATAGTTCAGGAAATAGATTGTAGCAATAAACTCCAGGAAATATTCATGGGCGAGAGGGTCAACAGAAGTTAAGCAGTGACCCTGAAGTAATAGCACATTATGGTTTTCAGCTCCAATATACTGAGTGCAGAGGAACAAATTGATTTTTTTTAAAGCTTTAAACCAACCACAGTAAAAGTGTTTTATTATACATCAGCCAAAAAAAATGTAAACTCTGCCATAAAAGCTAGTCAAATAAAACCAAGCATCACCACAGAAAGAGAAGACAAGATTCTCTTATTTCAGGTGATTCCTCCCTAGGGCTGTGATTCCCTAATTGCTTTATTGCTACCACTGGTGGCAGCATTTGGCCTGACTCTGGGGACAGTGCAGTGTGTCACTACAAAACTAGCATTCTCTTAGAAAAGGTGAAGTTGAAGAAAGAGTTCAGAGATGAAATAGAAAAAATGAATTGAACAATTTATTCTGAAAATAACATTCAAAGCCCCATTTCAATCTAATCACACATGTTCTTAAAATCTCCGGGTAGAGTACCAAAAGCCAACATCTATGCCTAAGGCATGTCCCATAGTGTCGGGACAGCAGCTTCTCACTTTTACACACAGCATTATCACCCACCTCTAAGTAACTTAAAACCAGGCATAGATTAGTCCTGCTTTATCAATCCCTTCATCTCAGAGCCACTATTTCCCCTTTGGCAGGGAAATTCAGACACCAGTTCAGCCTCTCTTGCAGGCTGCAAGCTGTGTTAACCTGCTGATGCCTCCTGCCCTGGGCAGGCCCCTCTCCACACCTCCAGCAGCTCTAGAGGCAGCTGAGATATGACCATCCATCACTTTTGCACAAGCTGATTTTTGGCCTTTCATAGCATCTGCCCCTCATTAACTGCTTGGAAGAGGAAAAAGCAGGAGGAGTGGGCAGGGGTGCTATTAACGTGTTCACTGTTGTGCCGTGAAGTGTACACGCTTCATCACAGTCTTTGGTAGTTCCAGCTGGTGTGACTGGGGGAAGAAGTTTCTAATTGTCAGATAAAAGCTGGCTGAAAAGTTTTATCAGCTCCATTATATTCTGCATAAAGATCAGCCTGTGCCCAAAATTGTTAAGTTAGCAGGAACAGAGAGTTTAAAGTGGCGTGATGTGGTTCACCTGCATTAGTACTGGTCTCAGTAGTAATTTCTTGAAATCAAATCTTCCTACATTTGCAGCTCACAAAGAAGTTTTTTTGAGGCTTGAAGAGAATGGTATGGTAAAAATAACTGTTAAGAAAACCTGAAGTATCTTTTAATTTTTTTTACCATTGCTCAGAAATATCAATGCTAAAAGATCTCATTCTACTTTTTGATTGATTGCTGTGGTTATGAAAAACCAAACAATTTCCTCAGATCTTGCCTCTGCATTGATCATATATTAAAGAAGCTGTCGGGAAAGTAATTGCATTTTAAAATGTATAAAGCATGTGCAAATTTGTGTTTATCTGTGTTGGTTCTTATGTGCCTGTATTCCAAGTTTAGAAATAGAACAAGAAGAAAATACATTTAAATTAACAAACCATCTTTATTTCTGGGTACATGTAGGACCAAAATATAACATTTGGGGGAAACTATAGTAGAAAACCTGTCCTGAATATTGTTCCTTATACAGGAATATGTATAAGGAATATATATAACTATATATATGTTATATATGTAACTATATTTCAATTCCCTCCTTCCCTTTTATTAAATAATGTGTAGCACAAGAATAAAAGAAAAAAAAATCTATCTATCTATCTAGATGCCAAATGTAGTTTTGTCTGCTGTGAGGATAGACAGATCTTGAATCTCTGCAGACACAAATAAACACTCCAGAATTCGGTGGATTTTCTACAATAGGTTGAATTAGCCCTGCATTGCAAGGCACTCTGCACCTCCAGTCTCCGGGAAAGGCATAGACAAGTATACATTGTGTTGTCTGGGTTCTTATTTCCAGACGGCAACATCCTTTCACAGGCTACTTGTTATTTATTCAAGCAACAATTGCATCTTTACATTTCAAAGCTTTGGAAGGAAAAGTGAATTCTTTGTCATTTATTGCTAGGAAGCTAACTCTTTGTTCAGCTGTACCTACTGATGATGTTAACTGAGGACATCAGTGTGACTGGCCATGAGAACCCAGGGGAAGTGTCTCTACTGGTTTGTGATCTTTGTGACTCAAAGGAGCCAGAGCAAAGCACTGTGCTCACTGTTTCACCGTGTGGCATGTTTGGTCCCCAGCATGTGGTCAGTTCCATCAGGACCTGCAACCACTTGAAAATGGGAGGCAAAGCTTGTCAATCGCAAGCCTGGAAGCAGTGGGCTTGAGCAATTCCCTGTGATGCAGACTCACAAGCAGCATTCCAGTGGAGCAGGATATGCAATGGGTGAGGCACTGCTCTAGATGTTGCACTGCATAAACTGAAATCCTTACAGCTAGAGAAGTGAGGGAGATCCAGACTTGTACTCTGCCTCAGTTCCCACATTTAAACTGAACCTCATCTACTGACTGCCCACACAATAGTTTCAGTATGGCTCAACCATCTAATAAGAATATCCTAATGTTAGGGACCACGTAAGTTCTTTAAATCGTTATGACAAATGTAAAAATTAAGAGAGAATATCTAGTATTTTTCACTAAATTCCCTGACAGAGTGCAGGGAGTATGTTACTCAGGGACAATATCTGTGTGGATACCTGTTAGTTCCAGGAATTATTAATTCTTATTTCCAACTATAAGACTAAAAATAGGCTTACCACAAATGTAGTATTGTTTTCAAACCTGAAGCTTCTTTTGTAGCTGGGCATTTCTCTTTGTTGCTAGTTGAATAGTATTACGTTTTCTTTTTGTGAGGGATAAAGGAGAAAATCATGGATCATGCTGGGGCTGTAGCTGCTCTCATTTGCCTTGCTTTGTTTCCTATCTATGCTGGTCTTGCTGTGAGCAGTAGCCTGCACCCTGCATCTTCCTCTGGTGGAAGCAGAGAGTCAGGGGTTTGATGGATGCAGCTCTGGGGCTATGTTAAGGGAATAGTTTTCTGTGGGGCTAGAGGTGGTTATGGGGAAGGAGAAGAGAGAAAGGAAGGAAGGGGGTTTTTGAGACAAGTGTCTGAGCAAGAGGACTCCTTTAGAGAAGCTGGAGAGGAGTATTTGTGTTGATGGTTTCCACCAGGCATGCAAGGACACAACACGCCCATTCTGATTGAGGCAGCCCTCATGCAATGTGCACATGAGGGACACAGCAAGTGCTGGTCGGAATGAAGAGTTTAGGGGTGTGAGCTGAATGAAGGTGAGGGTCACTGCTGTGACAAAGGAAATAAACTACTCGGTCATTAAACAGTTAAGAACAGCTGCTGCTTTACCTGCTCAGACCTCTAGTGCTTAGGGCAGTTAAGAAGTAAGTCACAGCAATGAAATTTAAAAGATGTATTCTGGTAACAAGCAAATACTTTCAGCAGATGCTTAAAAGTTGTATGTATGCTTAAAAGCATCACTGAATTTTCCCCTTGAACAGAACTAGTCTGAAATGTTTCATTTACTGTAGTTCCATTTCTAGCTTCATATGTAAAACTTCACTTGTGCTTCTCACCATTTCACGGCAATTCAAGAGAAGCTGATAGGTACTCCAGCTTTTCAGGGATTTCGTAAGACCAGCTAATATCTATTACTGCTTAGGAAAAGCTAGTTTCATATAAGAACAGAATTTTGTGTTTCTGAGAATGCATATTAATATTTTAGTAATCTTATTATATAATATCTTTTGATGCAAAATTAATCTCACCTAAGACCTTCCATGATCGTTCAGATTCTTTACTCACCAATTAGTGGATGATGTATTTTCTAATTATTTATGGTGTCACTAATCACACAAAAAAATAACCAAACAACTGCGGCCATGGCTTGTCTTACATGGTTTGTATAATCCTGATTTTGATGGCATTGTGCTGGAATGCCTGACATGACTAAAATAAAGAAAAAGCTATATATTTTACTGGGATGTGATCAGAGGAAAGCCTGCTAAGGCATTTCACTGGCATCCTTGTGTTAGCTTCAGAACCAGTATACCTGTGCTTTTTTGATCAATCACAATCATGTTGTACAAAAGTACACTAGAAACTGGGCTACTGAATGTGTAATTAAATGTTGCACATAACTTCAAGGTCTATTTTTACTGTTTTTAAAGGATTGGTATTAATATTTAACAGCAACAATACGCAGCTTTACTTTCCACTGAAAAATAATGTAAAAAAGTGGTATCATTTAAAAAAGATTAACAGAAAATTACTTTAAAGAGCTATTAGTCAAACTGATTTTTTTTTAAAATTAGGCTGGTCTTAGAATTCAATTTAACACACACCCCAAAATACAGTATAAAGTACATATTTTGTATAACATTTATATATAATGCAAAAAATATCTAAACAAGAATAGAAGATAGTAATATTTTATGCATGTATGAAAATAAAATTTATTTACAACTTAGATTATGGGGATATTGTTAAAGGAATTAATTTCACCAGGAGTTGTTATACATATACAGATAGAATATATCCTAAAAAATACTGGTGACTAAATTTTTCTTCTAGACAAGACATCTTTAGCAGTAGTGATGGCTTTCTAATTAATTTTAAACTTATTCATGGTTGTTAAGATCAAGAGTTCCCAATGTGCAACACACTGTCCTTCAACTTGGCTCAGATCAAGTATTTTGGGCATTTCCTTTGGGCAATTTGCCATTGTTCTATTGGATTGGAAGTTACAGCAATTTGGCTGGTATGTCTTTTAATCTTTTTTTTTTCCCCTTAGCTATTGAAAGCAAGTATTGTTGTATCTGTACTGCAGCTGAAGCAATTTTGCAACTGAAAACTTGCATGTTTACTTTCTGCTTACACAATAATCTATTTTGATCCGGGGTTCTGTTGACTGCTGCATAAAGTAGCAAGTGCTATCACCCAAAAAAAGTACAGCTTTAAGAGAATAGTAATACTTCACTGTTATCTTGAAAAGGCTGTCTGTGTGATTTATATTGCTGGCAGTATATTAAATGTGTCATGTGGGTGTCAGAGAAGTACAAAATATCTTCTGTTATACAGGCTCCTCCTGTAAGTCTGTTCTTGGGTCGTCCTTAACATATTTACTTTTTTAGCATAATATAAATGGAAACATGACGTGAAGTACTTTTGCAGTGCACTTCAAATCTGTAGTTAATAATTTCCTAATATAAAGTAGTCATAGCAATATGCACTCACTATTCACATAGTATTAAGAACAGAATGTGTCATGAAATTTGAAGCTATGTAAAGAAAAATGGTTAAATGAAAAAGAATCTCTCCTCAGTGGGCTATTCCTTTTCTTTCCTCAAATGTTTCTTGAGGAATTTTAATTCACTGCTTAAAGCACTCATTAAGCAAATTTTTACATTGTATGGTATTGTCAGTCTCTGGAACACTGTTGGTCCTTTGGGCATAGTTTCAAACAGATTAGGCTATTTTAATAGATTGAAGCCAAAACCAGAACCATCTGTCCCCGTTCCTGTGTCTGCAAACCATGTCTCTCCAACAAGCAAGCAAGAAACCAATTAATCTTTTATTTTACTTCCTGCATTTCTCCACCAAGTCACCTGAGCCTTTCTGATGGCAACCCCATTTGAGGTGTACCCTCAAAAAAGAGTGAATTGGGACATTTCTGATGAGTAAACCCCAAAATTCAGAGGTACAAGTAATTTTCCGTCATGTGAGCTATGACCTTTTTATTCGGGAAAGAATAATCTGCTGACAAGAGTACCATTTCAGACAGGGTGCAAAATTTCTTTCTATATTAAAACTTATAGAGGAGATAAGGATAACCAGTTAAAAAAAAAAAAATAACCACCCACAGCCCATGGGGATCCATGAGGGATGCAGAGATCAACCCACAGCCCATGGAGGAGGTGCCCATGCCAGAGAAGGTGTGGATGCTGGAGGAGGCTGTGATCCAGTGACCCATGGAGAGAGAGGCTCTGCTTCCAGGCTGGAGCAGCCTGTCCTTGGAGGACTGCACCCCATGGAGGAGGGACCCACACTGCAGCAGTTTTGGCAGGACTGCTGCTCGTGAGATTGGAACCATGCTGGAGAAGTTAATGGAGAACTGTCTCCCGTGGTAGGGACCCCATGGTCTCACAAGGGAATGACTCCTCTCCCTGAGCAGTGCAAGAAAATCTCGGTGATGAACTGACCAAACCCCCATGCCCTGTCTCACTGTACTGTCGGTGGGAAGGAGGGAGGGGTTGGGGGAAGAAAAGGTGTTTTAAGGGCTTATTTTACTTCTCATTGTCCTCCTCTGATTCTGTTAGTAATAAATTCACTTTGTACCTTTAAGATGAGCCTGTTTTGCCCTTGCAGTGTTTTCTCTTGGTCCTTCTCTCAACTCATTGAGTCTTCATTAAATTTTTCTCTCACCTCTGCCCAGCTGCTGGTGCAAAATTCTAGGGTAACCAGTAGACAATCAAACTGATTGATGAGCTCCAGAACCATACCACTTGTATCAGAAAAGTAAATATATCGCTCTTATTCCAAATTCATACTGAAACAATAGAAATTCAATACCAAACTTGTTTATCTTACTGTTATATGGGTACTTTGCTTTGTATCAAAAAGAAGAACATTAACTGTCTGCAGTGAACTGTCCCTCTTCACCATGTGCCTGGTGTCCCTTCCCAGGGGAGTATTTACTCCAACAACAGGCAGGGCACAGCACTTACCACAGCAGATAGCATGGGGTGATGGAGGAAAACAGCAATGCTTCAAATGTCTGTGACAGTATGATTTAGGTACAGATCCTTCACCACAGTTTGGAACTCTCTGAAAATTATTTGATCTAATTATGCAAGTCTGTTCCATGAGAAAGGACAATGAAACAAAGATAAAGCAAATTACTAAAAATGCTTAAATTAAGATTCCAGAAGTTAAGAGTTTCAATCCATATTTTGCCTATTAAATTAGTGTTTCTGAGTGTGTATGGAATTTCTTGAGGTCCCAGGACTGCAGTTCCCATTGACCTCAATAAGACTTATAAGCAATTGAAACTCTTGAAAATCTGGTAATATTATTCATGATAATCAATGTAGTAGTACCTGAGGACCAAAAAAGACTTGAGGAATTTGCAGTGCAATATATAAGCTAGCAACAGGATAGAAGGTAAGTGTAATTTAACCAGCATGATTGAAATAAGTTTCCTATTTGATCAAAACTGCATTTCCCTCTCATGTAGAAAAGAGAATAAGTGAACGGTTGAATAACCAATGAGAGAATATAAGAAAGGATAAAAAAAGCATATATAAAGAGTAAAAAGCTGAAAAAGATAGAAAGATTGAATGCTAAAATAAAGAGCCCTTTGGCACAAGAAAACTTCAGTCAAAATCACAGACAATTCTCTGAAGATGCAGAGGTTCAGAGATACACGTATTTTGCTTACCGCTTTTCATGGCAGCTACTGTGTGTGTTTGTATATGGATGTATGATTAATTTGTGTCAGATTATATATAAAGTATATAATGTAAGCTTAACTTAGTTTTACATAACAAATATGTGCAACTTGATTAATCAGTTCCATGCTAAAAGAAATCAAAGCTAGCGCTGTAACCTCTTCAGGAGAGATTTTATATTTTCTCTTCTAAGACTCTAAATAATCATATTTGCAGAGTGCTCAGCCCAGGAAAGACATGGGCTTGCTGGAGAGGATCCAGAGGAGTGCCATAAAAATGATCAGTGTGATGTAATACCTCTCCTGTAAGAAAAGCTGAAGGAGTTGGGGTTGTTCAACCTAGAGAAGAGGAGGCTCTGTGGAGACCTTTTTGAGCTGTTCAGTATGTAAAGGGGCTTATAAGAAAGATGGGGACAAACCTTTTAGTGACACCTGTAGCAATAGGACAAGGGATAATGGTTTTAAACTAAAAGAGGATAGAGTTTGGACATAAAGGAGAAACTTTTTTAACATTAAGGTGGTAAAACACTGGCACACATTGTCCAGAGGGATGGGCCATACCCCAACCTTGGAAACATTCAAGGCCAGGTTGGACGGACTCTGAGCAATGTGATTTAATTGTCCCTGCTCCTTACAGCTGGGTTGGAAGAGATGACCTTTAAAGGTCCCTATCAAACCAAACCATTCTATGATTCTATAATTTTATCTCTTTCATTTAAAATGAAAAATTGTACAACAACCTGAGATCTGTGTATGGTATGTACTGGGTATGCACTTACATTTCACTTTCATTTCCAGAGAGCTTTTCAGGAGAGTATGAGGTAGTGAGTTTAATTACTATCTATAGGAGGATGACAAGCTAAATGTAAGGAGTGAGCCCACGTTACTTATAGGCAATATTTTGTGAAATTACTTCCTCTTCGTGTTTTTTTTTTTTTTTCTAGAATTCCCACTGGTATTGTAAAACAAAAGTTTTGGTCATTTTTTTTTTTTTTCAGATAAATGCCTGAAGAATTTTCTTAGGATTATTTGCAGTGAACTTAGAGAAGGAGCATGTTAGCTTACTCTTTGATTTGTATCTGTAAGTAGGAAATGGGTCATTAACAGAATAGATATATGAAAATATTTCTATTCCTGGATACCTAATATGTTGAATATTTACTGATGTTAATTCTCTCCCTTGCTTCTCATCATTCTACCCCATACAGAATTGAAGACAGTTTTGTTGGACTGGATAGGATTTTTCTTGTATCTGCTTCTTAGTAGAAAAGTTAAACACAGTCATACAAACAGGAAAATAAATGGACACAGAATCCAAATGTTCTTTTTGATGGTTCCTTTCAAATCTTTTGACTATGAGAAACCAATCTTCAAGAGAAAGTTCACACAGCTAGTAAATTAAGCAGATTATAGAGTAATTTAAAATAGCATTTAATGGGTTGCTAAACTGCAGAAACAACACTTAGAATTGCCTTGATTAGTTAACATATGCAAAGGAAGTTGTGTTAACAGAAATTTCAGCCTGGGCATCCTTTGGCCACTGCATTTTTTTCGAGGGTGTCCAGAGAAACCTCCTGAAGGCTAAGACAGCTAAACAGGAACTGCAAAGTAAGTTAATCCTTATTTTCTGGATATTCTAAATTGGTATAGGAGTATATATCTAGGAGTATACTCCTAGGAGTATATTCTTTTATCCTTTTGATTGGGTTTGTGTCTGTAGGAGTTCTTCATATAAGTTCAAGGCAGCACATAACCCTGAGAGTCCTACTTACCTCTTCAATTTGTTACATGAATAATCACATTGTTACAATGAATACAGACCGTTTTTACAAAAAGATGTAAATCATTATTAATTCCATGACAACACTTCACATGAATCACATTGAATACTTCATCTATTAAAATAGCTGTAATACACAGTTGCACTGGAGACCAATTGTAATATAGTTCTTATTCATTAAAGTCCACTTCTGGCCAACATGTCCATGCGTATACCAAATAGATTACTAATGTTAATGCTCTAGACATAGCATGTCTCTGGCATAGCTGAATGTTGGTACTCAATTGTATTCTAAGCCTTGGCTATTACAACCATAATAACATCAACTAAAGCTTTACAAATTCACATACCGTATGTATTGTCACAGAGTCATACTGTTTTTTGACCTGAATAAAGTGGTTAAGAAAAAGAAAAATCAGTCACTTGAAGAAGTAGGACTCACAATTAAAGACTAAGATAAAGAACAAAACGAAAACAGCTTTCTTTTAAGAAAAAAGAGTTACTTATTATTATCTCTAAATTATTTAGGCTTAGCATCCCAAACTTTCAAAATATGCAGAAAAAAATTAAGCACTAGATTATCAGGGGTTTTTTGTTCTCCACAGCTCTATGCTAATCATTGTGCTAGAGTGTGAACTGACTTTTTCCTCCTGTTATGAGCAACCAAAGTCTTTGTTCTGAGAATGATCACATAATTACACAGAAGATTAAAGAATTCCCATGAATAATTTGTGCTCATTTCTCCCTGTTAAACCCATTTAACCCAGTTGAGCATGCCTTGCTGACTTGCTTCAGAGACTCACATTTTCATTAGGAAAGTAGAATATTCACCCTCCCCTGCAGCTGATAACTTTTTATGGCTTATTTTGTTGCCTAAACATGTCCCTGAACTTGACCAGCTCTTTTCCAAAGCATAATCATTTAGCATTGTTCATAAGTAAATTATAAAAGTAAAAATTAACTCCTTTTATGATGACATGGTAAAAGAAAAGGTAAATCTTTAAAAATTCATCGAGCTATCAGAATGGAAAATTCCTTCTAGTAGCTGGAATCAATGTTGGGAGATGTATTTTAACTTGTGGTCCATGGAGGGCCAGAGAACTGAAAGAAATTCATTGTCACTTCAAAAGCTGCTCTAGTTTACCTCCTACACCCAATTTTCACCACCTGAACACTAAATCAAATTTCATGTTCCTGTATCTAGGCTGAATGCTGTATTGCTTTTTTGCTATATTAAGATGAGGGCAAAAAATGTAATTTTATAATAAAACAGTAAACATGCTGTAAATTCTTGGTGTGTTTAAGGTTATGTTCTGATATATTCCTCTGCCCTCCTTTGAGATGCACCTTGTGTATTGTAATAAAAATAAAATGAAAACCTACCAAGACTAATATGCTCTACAGTTTATCACATCTTAGTAGTCATGTACAAATATCCTGTAGAAAAGTGCACCTCTTCTTTTTAAAAGCGTGAAATATATCCCTAAGAATGATTATAGCTGCAGAAGGTAAATTAAAATCCAGATATGAAGATAAACTTGCCTGACATTTGTGGAGGTCTGTGGATGGCTGCTGCAGGAACATGCACATTATGGCCACCCTTCTGGTCAGCTGCATCCATGCTTTCAAATTGAAAGGGGCTACAATAAAAGAGCTTAGCTGATGAAGTGGTAACACTCTAGGAACAGTTTAGAGTGATTTTACAATGCATGTTCTTAGTATTGTATTTCCTTCCTTTGCTGCATTTTGTACTTCATCCTCACACAGGTGGAGAACAATTTCCTGTTCACAAGCCTTAGCAACTGACTAGGACCTTGCAGAATAAATTACTGTCTTTAAGTTCCCAGCAGAGGAGGAATATTGTTCCATGTCAGGTGCCAGAGTTCTCACACACGGTAATCTACATGGAGCAATACAGCCCACAGTAGATTTTTCTGCTTAGATGCTTAGGAACTTCCATTTTTGTTCTCATATGAATTCTTCCCACCCCTTCTCCCTCTCTTCCCACACACAAACTGAAAATGAAAAACAGAAGATGTCGGGTTTTGACAGATGCTTTACTGCAAGTTATATGTATTTATTAAGCTCTTTCTGTCCAATTTATACAAACTCTGGGAAATGATTGTGTATTAGATAGCATTTCTATGCACACTTGTAAGGAAGATTATCCAGTGAAAATCTGCCTATTATATACATACATTAATGAAATTTGGATTTAATTAAAACAGTATGAATGGAATTCATATTATTAAATCTGGACATCTCCATTGCAGACATCATGTCTAGACTGTCCTTAGAGGCAACAGGAAGAATTAGGAGCTGCTAGAATTCAATGTACTGCATTCTAGGGTAGGCATCTACCTGAGAACAAGATTCATTTAACCCCTGCCAACTTAATGGCTACAAAAAGTGAACATTTTTGTAGCTTCAATGTTTATATATGGCAGCATGTCTGACCAAGATGCCGTGGATCAGATAAAAACTCTAAGTAATCCAAGAGCCTATTTCCAACTGTGTGAGATGCAGAAACAGGTAATGAAAAAGTCAAAATCTGTGTCTGAGGCGTCAGCCACAGCTGAGCAAATAATGAAGGAACTGTAAGGGGGAGCTGAGGACACTTTTGGCTTCAGAATGATCTTGAAAGACATATGCATGGCAGCACAGGCTGGAGACAATGAGGGTAATGATGTCAAGGAGGAACTGGTGCCACCAACACCATGGAAGCATACTACGAGTACATTGAGGTCAAAAAGGACTTATAGATGCCATCTAACCCATCCTCTAGATCAAAACCATAATACCTTCAAAATTAGATCATGTGGTTGATCAATCTTATCATTGCATAGTCATCAGGCTGCTGCAGGTGAAACAGGGCAAGGATGAGAGAAAATCACCACCAGAAAACCCCTGGACTACATCCATGGGCACATCCACTGTAATGGCCAGCAGATGCAGGAAAACATGCATGGAGGCATGGGGCAGCTGTGCAAAACACACGTACAGCTGCACCAGTGCCACCACCAAAGCCAAAGGGGAGCTCTGACCAAGGCTGGAGCCGCTGAGAATTGGCAAGGAGAAAGGTTCACAGGCACATGTTCTGCTTCAGGTACTGCAAACAGGAGATAAGATCCTGCTCCCCATCAACACCTCTTCCAAAACTGCAAAGCAGTAGCCAGTGGCAGATGTCAAGGCAAGTACAGGAACAAGCTGCAAATACAGTGATCCTTTCTAAGACAAGAGCTGGCCATTTGTGTATAGAGCATGATTGTTGATATGTACCATAAATACATCTTGGATTGAAATGAAGATTAGCCAAGTCCAAGAGACATGGACAATTGTATTCTTTGATTGTGAGACCTTAGAAGCAAAACAATTTTGAGAAGTCCATGCAGACCACAGTAAATGTGGTATTGGGTTTTGTAAAAGTTTGTCTTGTAGTTTATTTCTGCTGTTACCTTGGATCATTGATATATAAACAGGTTTAAATTAGATAAAGTGTAGTATTCATTGTCTGTATAGAGTATCCATCTTCTAATTTATTCACAGAAAACAGGTCACTTGGAAAAAAAAATTGATTACATAAAGTTTATGACAATAGCAGCATAAGCTTGAAGGGAGTATTTAGTCAGGGGATATTATAAACTGGAAGAAGACATCAATGTAGCAAATGTTAACAATATTTTTTTCCTATATAATTATATCCTGTATATTTACTTTGGATTTATTCTTTAGATTTTGAAATTGAAACTGTGGAAAGAATGACTGAGAACATGAATTCTATTAATTTGGTTTTAAGTACTGAAAAATATCAGAAAAATAAATAAAAAGTAAAAATTTTGTCTTAATCATTTCAGTCTGGGGCTGTCAGCTGAAACAATAACCATATATTAAATATAATTAAATCTGTTATTCTTCATGAAATAAGAAGAAAAAAAAATGAAGCTCAGGAAGATTAAAAGACTGAATTTCAGCACTTTCTTTGTAAACATTCTTTCAATTATAAAAATTGAAAATTATTTTGGTGAAAGGTTTACCTTGTTTCAGAGATTATCCAAAAGAGTCACAGTTCTCTCAGGAGATAATTACTGATGAGTAATATTACAATATTAGTTTACAATAATTCTTTATAATCATGTGCTTTTATTTGGGACATTAAAATATTAATACCATAATTAATAAAATAAATATATGTTGTTTCATAAGGGAGAATGTGATAAAATTCTACCATTGTTAATTTTATTCTTTTCATTAATGTAATTTTTTACAGATACACATTGCATGACACATTAAATGGAGATTTAAGAACCATGGCATAAACAATGTTTAAGTGATTTTTGTGTTTAATGACATTCTGCAAGTAGTGCTAGTCTACTGCAGAATAAATGAGAATTTGAGTACATGGGCTTGACCATGATGTTCAATGTCTGTTTATAAAGTGGAGATCAATAATCTCACACAGATTTATCAAAATATTGGAGTCCAGGAGCTGGAGGCACTTGGCACTTTCCTGAATCAAATGTACTCTGTGTCTCAACCTAACAGATACAAGTATAATAAGAAAAATTCTGTGTTTCAATAATACTAATCTTGTTTCAGAAAGAAAACAGCATGTGTAGTCACATTTCCTTATTTAAAACCTTAATGAATAGCATTTGGTAACTTTCAACTAGATGGCATTAAGGCAGGTGTGTGTGGGAATGCAGCAGAGAGGCTCTTAGGAGCATATTGCAGGAAAGGTATGGGGAGAATGATGGGCAAACTTCACACCTTGTTACAACATGCCGGTCAGAAAAAGAAAAAAATCGAAGTAAAAAAACAGTTCCGTGGTCCCAGGTAGAATGATGTATAAATATATAGAAAGATATATAGATATATAGAAATATATAGAGATATATAGAAAGATATAGGTTATGGTTATTCTACAAAGAAAAAGTGAAAGAAAAACAAAACACCAAGCCCAAACCAAGAAGATCTGTGCATGATGGAATGAAGGCAAGCATCAGTATGCTTTTCTGTCTGGAGTCTCAAAAGTCTAATAAATGTCAAGCAATTCTGCTTTCCCTTAATAAAAAGGTATTAACAGAGATACCATCTACAGTGCAGACGCCTGTTTTCATGAAATTTGTAGGAGTTTAGTAACTTTAAGACTTGCCAATGGGTTTAAAATTAAGCAGGCTGTAGAAATACAGTAAGGGAAAAAACAAGCACAGCAGGAACAATTAAGCCTTCAAGCTAAAAATGACGGTCGTGTAATGCAAGTGGATATTATGGAAGATGACATTTTGTCAGGTTATTTAAAGTGTAAACACTGTTACAAGCTATGCCTGGTACCACAGAGGATGACAATAGAAATCACAAGGCACTCCAAAATTTCTCCCCGATATCTTTCTCGTGAAAGCATGGGCTGACATAAGTTTCAGCTGCGTGGGAGGCAAACCTCTTCAGCAGAAATATGGTTTCCTGAACATGCCAGTTTCCACCCTCTGTCATCCACTAAGCTAAATTTATCAGGAGCACTGTGGTCAGAACTGCAGAACTGCAGAGCTGGCTAGAGGGAAGTTTGGTCAGATATAACTATCAAGGTTAATGATAAAAATATCTTTAAAAAATAAGTGTATATACTCGTGTGTCACATAGCTGAATCACATGCTGAGCTGATATTCAAATCCATGATTCATGATCACTCTTGATTTAGTTCGATATGTTTCTAATTTTATAAAGATTTTCTTTTGCTTCTGCATCTTGGAACACTAAAAGAGTCAGTTAAAATCCCTTTCTAATGCAAAATTACAGAAATATTTAAGTCATCATTTCTCAAATAATGGACATCAAATTATGATTCCCAAACCTAAAGGATCTGGATTTGATTAAATATTTTATTAACATACTGGAATTTGAAATCTACAAATGTAAAACGAATTCACAGTTATAATTATCAACCTTTTTCTGCACCCACAGGAATGACAGAAGACTATATATAATTATGGTTTACTTATGTACAGATTCCATTTTTAATATAAATTTACTTTCTATTGTTTTAGTTAGAGTTATTCTGTGATGAGTTACTAATTCATATTGCAAATACTACAGCATCATGACACACTTCCAGATTTTATAACAAATCTTTAGGCAAAGAGTTACAATCACTATTGATCCTGCTTTGTGTTTACGTTTTCAAGGAGCTACATAATTTCTCCATGTCTTCTGCAGCTACACCGTAGAGAGGATTCAGAAAAGAAGTAGCATTCACATTTTCATTAAATGGATACTAAAAGAAAAAAGATATAATGAAATTTAAAATCCAAGTGATTAAATTATTTTTTAAAAATGTACATACAAATGACTGTAAATTCATTATAGAAGTAACATATTAAAGAAAACTATAAAATCTCTAGACATTTTTAGACTTCCAGACTTTCAGCTGAATTAAGTTAGCATAGCTCCACAAAAACAATGACATACCACATGCACCTGATCAAGTCATTTAACCTACTTCTGCATCTGTTTCCACCTTTCTTTTTCCTTGTCTCTAGAGCCCTTGCTCTAATATTAATTTAGTATTATTTTAGGCAATCTGTGTACAATTGTGTAATTGCAGTGGGTCACCGATTTTGGTACATGGCATTTTAATTTACTTTTATTCAAGGAAATGGTTATAATTTCATTGAATGAAAAATGTATGAGAATATAGGTAATATGAACCCTTCAGGTAAGGATTTCAGTAATTCTAAACAGTTTCTTCAGCATCTGCCCAGACTGAAACTTATTGAATTAGTGTATGGTGTAACAAGTAGCTATAATTTTTATTATGATGTCCTTGCCAACCAATTCAGCCCTGTTCATCTTTCTCAGATTTCCAGAGGTACTAACAGTGTAAGTAGCAATACACTATTGACTTTAAGTGACATTTCCCCCTTTCCTCAGCAAATGGATTTCCTTTACTAGCCCAACTCACATGCTAGAAATGTATTATTACATACCTCATGCCATGGAGAAACACTGATTTGAACAGCAGATGAGGTGGCATACCCAGGAGACTATAAAAAGAAAAAAAACTGCTTCAGAATATTTTTAGTGAGCTGAAAATAATATATTCCGCCATGTGGTGCCTGGGTAACGCACTCTATGGATCCAAAATGACGAGGCAGTATTATGAGCAAGAGTGTAGCTGTGCTAAGCCCACATGGTTTTGGTGTTCAGGAAGGTTCAGAACTGCTCTTTATGAAGCTCAGAGACTCCCACAAGGGCATAACTTGTGAGTGTTCAGCTGAAGACAAGAGCTTTGCTCACATTTTTTCCTCTCTTTTGATTGATGATATGCCATTCAGATTTAAGTCTCATCAGACTTGCAGGAAACTCATAATGCCTGTTTTCTTTTAAAAAGAAGAATTAGTGTAAATATGTATTTTCCCAGTCTTAGAAAAAATAGAGGAAACTCTGGTGCATGGTTGGACTTCAATCACAATGCCTGGGGCTGTCTTCCATGAAAATGTCTCTCCTGACTCTGTGCTTCTCTTTTTCAACTTGCTATTAAATGAAGCCTGTCAGGAATCTATTTTAACTAAAATAAAAATGTCCTGATGAATTGGACATGATTGTGATGGGAATGTTTCCAACTTGGAGCTCTCACACGCTCCAACCTCTAAGTGAATTCATTTGATCTAATGTCTCTAAAATCAGGTGTAAGGACCTTTTTACAGAAAGTAAATGGCATGTCATAGTTAATCCTATTCAAAGCTGCAGTGGAATCTTATATTATTGACTGTGCAAAGGACAAGGAAGTTTTATTTTCCATTTCAAACCAAGCCTAGCTCTTTTAGTGCTAATAAGGGTAGTATCAAAATGAGGGCAGGAAGCATATTTAAAATATATTTTCTGGCTTTTTTCTTTCTACTCCAAGCTTCCTTGTCTATACTATTTATAATTATAAACAAAATATCATAGATACCTTCAGTTTAATTCAATCATTTATTTCTTGTTAAATGTAAGACATGAATTTTAGTTATCATTATAATTTGATAATTAAATCTCGCCTTTAATTATTTTGCTGCACTATGTTCACTTTTATATATATATTTTATTCAAAAATTTATTTGTTACTCTATCAGTCTCTTAATTCTGATCAGCAAATGGTACTAGGGAAACGTGTGGCGAATTGCTTGTTTAGTGTCAAGGTGAATTTTACCATGATGGGAATTGTGATGTACGTTTAAAGTACTGGGAATGATTATAAACTGTTTTATTGAAGTTAAGTGAGTGTGCAAAGGCAACTTGGCTGCCAAATCATCCATTTTGTGTTTTCATTGCTGTTGATGTGTTTCTGTTGTTGTATGTTTGCTTTGTTTGATTTTTTTGGTTTGTTTTTTGTTTGTTTGTTTTTTTCCAGATACAAAAGGAGACAAGTCCCAGTGAGCTTCTTATCTATGTATGGGTAAATATTTAACCCAAAACACTTTTTCCTCCTAATCATCAGCCCATAGTCATAATAATTTTAAACACTGAGATGTTGTCAAAACTGAGCTGATTTCAAATATTACTATGTTTTGAAAATGCAGTGGAACTGATCTGAGTACTGAGTCAATTTTTAATTCTCACTTCTTTTATTAAATGGCATACACTGAGAGATTACATTCTTTTAATGGAAAACTATTTGAGGACTACAGCCTCACATTTTTCTGAACATATAGAGGCAGCTTACCTTTTCTTTCCCAGATGAACTGAGGTCTTTGTACAATGGATTGGCAAATGAAGAAATAGCAGTTTCCTGCACTTTCCTTGAAAAGTCAAACCAAAAAAAAAAAAAAGAAAAACACCTACAATATCAGACAGGTTGTTAAATAACCAAACAGATTAAAGTTGAAAAGACTGGAGTCCAAAATAATAGGTAAAATAGGTGGCTAAATTTGTTTACAACTGGGCTCTACTGAAATAAATGAAATTAAACTAATATTCTAGATAAATAATGTCTAGGTTAAAGTAATAATTTTTCATCTGTTGCTTCTAAAATATATATGCTTCTGGATGGGCAGAGAACTATTTACTAATTATAAAATGCAGGTATAGTGTTATACATTAAATAAAACATGTTATTACCTCTAAAGTCACATTCCTATAATTTGTTTGCATGAGATGAGATCATGTTCTTCCTGTGTTTTGCTATCACACTGACAACTCCATAATTAACACGGTCTTAGGCTCCAAGTTCAAGAAGACCTCTAGTTATTTGTTATAAGTGCTCCACTTTTCTAATTAATTAGGAAAGAACTTGCGTTTTCGGTCAAAATCATCAACATCAGTTTTAAAGCTATACAAGCTACCCATACCTTTTGCTACAAAGCCATGAATAAATAATCACTTGAGGTATTGAAATGCAAAATTTTCATTAATTAACACAATGCCTTAAACAATTTATAATAGATTAAGAGAACCAATTTTGCTATTTATGGATCTCATATCCATTACCTCATCTGGAGGCTTAAAGATATGCTTTCCTGATAGAAGTCTTCACATATCCCGGGTTTTTTTGGAAGCACTTATCACCTGTGCTGTTAATCTCATTAATTCTGCAAAAGCAGAATGGGGGTAGAATTTGCAGCTAGGATCTAAATTTTTTTCCCATATAAATGACTTGTTAATAGTCCACAATGCTTGAAGTCACAGAATCATGGAATCATTTATTTTGGAAGAGAGCTGCAAGATCACTGAGCCCAGTGTTTGACTGATCACTGCCTTGTCAGCTGGACTAAGTGCCACGTCCAGTCCCTTCCACCTCCAGGTTTGGTGACTCCACCTCCATTGGCAGTCTGTTCCAACAGCCCTTTCAGTGAGGAAATTCTTCCTGATGTCCAGCCTGAAGTCCCCTGCCACAGCTTGAGACCACGTCCTCTTGTCCTGGCACTTGTTGGGAGAAGGGACTGACCCTCACCTGGCCACAGCCTCATACCTCAGGTAGGTAAGACAGCAGTAAGGTCTCCCCAATCCTCCTTTTCTCCAGATGAAACACTTCCCACTCCCTCAGTTTCTCCTCTGAGAAGATAGGACTTAATCTCTAGACCCTTCACCAGCTTTGTTGCTCTGGACTCTCTCCAGCATCTCAATGTCTTTTCTGTAGTGAGAGGCCCAGAATCATCAAAGGTGTTCTAATACTATATGAAAAGCAACAGATGTATTAGTTAAAATTACCAAAGAATGAAGCAGAAGCTAATCTTTGCATTTGAAGAGATATATTTAGGGTTTTTTTGGTTTTTTCCACAGTTTTTATGAATAAGAGCATATGCCCTGTGTAGAAATAGAAATCTGCATGTACAGTATTCTAAGAGAAAAATTTTCCCTAAAGCTTCCTATCAATCTTGATGATGGAGAAATAAATTCTGTTGTGTTAAAAAGTGTTTTTGTTCCAAAGCTGCTCCTACAGGTGGTTGAAGCCATGTCTCCTTAGAATCTGAGAGACAGGCTCTGTGTTGCTGTGGTAGGCAGGACTGAGGGGACAAGGGCAGTCACAGGAGCACAGCCCATAGAGATTTTGGGAAGGGAAACGATTCCTCAGTGGGAACCACAGAGGAGGCACGTTGAATAATTTCTGTTGCAGATAGCTAAAACCAGAATGTCTGCTTGGGAGGAAGACACAAGTAAAGCACAGAAATATTCTACCTTATGAATTAAATCAGTGCAAGAAACTAAGTTTGGGTTTTAGACTAAACTAGACATGTCTCCCTAAAATATTTCACAAGACTGTCAGAAAGTAATTGCTTCTAATGCCAGTCTCATAATTTATTTTGATTACCTGACACAGCAATGGGAAGAGCTGAATATTTGAACCTGTTAATTTTTTCGTTTGATCTAATCTTAACTGTAATAAATCATGATATTCTGATTTAGTTTGCTTAGTGAAACAATGACAGATTATTTATATGCCTACAAAGTGTATATTTGCATCCCAGTCCTCCTGAATAAAGTCCAGAAAATGTGTACAAAATTTTTTTTTACTTTAAAAGAAAAGCATGGCTCGCAAAATCTGAGGCCAGAAGGAAACTCAGATGAGAACTTTTGAAAGAGTTTGCTCTGCTTCTAAACTAGTGCTCAAAGGGCCAGACTTGGATCTCTTAATTTTGGTGCCTCATTTTGACATCACAAACCAACTGTATGGCCTAAAAGCATGATATGGAATTAAGCAAATCAGTTCTGCTTAGAGTCAGTCGAGACACTTCCAGAGGACAACACAAGTCACACAATTCTCAGAGTGAACCACCCTGACTGTGCCAATGGCAAATGGTAAGGATAGGGATAGGTCTGATTCTCTTTCATCACTCCATTAAACTTGAGCAGTTTATACACCGCTTATTTGGGCAAGAACATGTGGACTATTTAGACCTGTCCTGAGAGCAGGAGGGCTCTGAACACAGATCTCCAGCTTCCTCTGCAAGGAAGAGAACTGACCAGAAAGATACTGTGCCAAACTGAGGGCACCAAACAGAGGGCTGGCCAAGCTCTTCAGCAATGTTTGTGCCTGCTGTGCTTGCTGCTAAACTCGGTCCTGTCTATGGCTCAAGCAATAAAATTGAGTCCAGCAGATTTCAGGTGTCCTCCCACACTAGACCTGAATCATGAAAAGCATATGTATTGGTCACTGAATCTTAGGGATAAAGGGAATTTTATGGCCCAAAATATGGGCACTGCTTGAGTTTATGCACCAGAAACTTAGGTGGAAAATGGACTTTATCAAGTTCTCTCTTGTTCTTAGGAAAATTTTGTCAAAGCAGAGCTTGACAAAAGAGCTTTGAAAGTCACCTTGAATATACTACCTTATGTAACTTATCCTACACATGCATAAAACATATATAAACACATAGATGCATACATCTGAATATGTTTATGCAAACATATATATGGCTACCCATTTGTGAATGCAGCAAGCAATTCTATCTAAGGGATATAAATGGATAGCCTTAAAATTTCTGAAGTATTTTCAAATGGCTTAAAAAGCCTAAAAGAATTTGCAAGTGAAAATTTAATCACGTTTACTCAAGTACCATAATCTATCAATTGGATGAGGTAGTAACTGCAGTAAAAAAAAAAACCAAAAAACCAAAAAACAAAAAACCAAAAAACCCAAAAAACAACCCCCCCCCCCCCCCCAAAAAAAAACCCCACAAAAAAACCCACCAAAAACCAAAAAAAAAAACCCCACAAAAAAACAAAAAACTCAAATATGTGTGTAAGGTAGTTCAGACAGAACTGGGTTTCCTAACATAACCAGAAATACCACAATAGGAAAGGAGAGAATTAATCATCTTAGGCTGAGGTAACATGGGGCATAGTTTTGCTAAGGTCATCTGCATTCTTTAGTAGCAAAAACTACTGCCTCGTCAGAGGTTTCTCCACTACAATTTCACAAAGGCAGGAGGAATTATATGCTCCATGAAATACTCACTAGTGTATAAACAGACTGCTGAGTAACATCATTCTTGTTAATGGAAAATTAAAGTACCTAGATTTCATTTTTTTGGATGCAAGAGCTCATAATTTTGTACTTTTAAATATATCTTTCAAAGAGAAAAAAAAAAGTCGTTCATACAGAACACAGATTTTTAGGAAATACAGTACTGGAGGAATGCTTAGTATCTGATCCATAACAACAATGACAAAATCATAGTGGACCAAAGATTTAATTAAAATTAAGTTACTAATTAAAATAATCCTGTAAAAGAATTTTTATAGGTGTGCAAAAGCTTCAGTTCTTAACAGAAACTTAAACTCAAGATCTTAATTTCCAAAGCATATTTAAAATCTTTTCAACTAAATTTAGGTTTGCTGAAATAGGCTATATTTTGTTCATCCTATGAAAGAAATAGGAGGCCGGATGCAAGGAGAGGACTTTCCAAAAGCTGCATCTAAAATAATCTACAAGTCACTTGGATGTTTGATTTGACTGTTAATATGTTGTCTGGGTTTCCTAAGTCTGTATTTTGTGCCTTCTGAGTCAGTTTAGGGAATTTATTTTTTTAAATCCGTCCTTTGCAACTTTCATTTTAGTGAACTTGAAGGCTACAGACTACAGAGATTGGCTCTGTTTCAGTGTGTTTCCTCGTTTCTATGCAATCGTTCCTATGAGGGGTGGTCATTAAATGTACATTTCAGCAAAACTGAAGACATCTGACTCATCCTTCAGAACAAAAATATTCTACAGAAGAATGGATGGATTTGGATAGCAGCATTAGACTAATACAACAATTCCCAAACAACAGTTATGGCTGATGCTTCCAAATTTTGGTTTACTTTTTCCCATAAAACTACAGATTTTTCTCCCATTATACATGAACTGTATCTGTCTCTGTTTCAATTCACAAGCTGAAAACGATTCAATAAATGTCATTATACTGTCATTCTGTTTATCTCTTTGGGATATAGGAACAGAGGAACAGCCAGCAGTGACCTCTGGCAGCCCTTCAGGTCTGTTTGGAGAGCTTCCCTTGGAATACACCACCCGTTCCTCCACAGCAGACCTCCAGAAGAGTATGGTCTAATTGCAGAAAGTCTGGCAACAGAAACTGGGAATCATCATAATTGTAAGTAAACCTTAACTATGGAGAAAGGCAAAAGCACTGAGCTTGTTTAGCCTGAAGAAAGCAAGCTGTAAGGAGGCAAGAGAACTGCCTTCAAGAAGAGAAAAAGCTTTCTGCAAGGAGAAAGGGAATGATCTGTTACTGTCCATTGTGACTAGGAAGGAACTTAAATGATAAACAGACATATCAGCAGTTAGAAAATAACTTTCTAACAGCAAACTTCTTTCTACCCAAGGTACCAATACAGCCCAAGGATGCCATCAAATTCATGTTGCTAGAGGTTGTTAAATGAGAACTCAGAAGTGATACAACTGAGTCTATGATATGACAGGATGAATAATGGCCTCTGTGGGCCCTTTCTTCTCATGATTTTCTATCATTTTAAAATGCTTTCTTAGAACATCTCAGTTTTTCACTCTTTTGCTTGTGTGGCAAGACGTTATATGCTGTGGAAAATTTAATGTTTTGTGTTCATTAAGACTGACAGGACTGATAATAGATGTGGTACACTGGCCTTGTAGTGGATGAAACAGTTCAAGAACAGGAAAGAAACAAATTTAAATGATTCAGTTGACTGCTTTGGAGGCAATAGCAAAAAGGTGTAGCTTAGCTGGACAGAAAATCACTTACTTTTCATAATCTCACATTTCAAATTACAATGAAGCATTAGAATGCAGCTGCAACAAAATGGAAGCTAAAATGAAGCTTTGCTTCTATTTGGGCAACAAGGAGAGATGTCACTAATAGAGTGGAGCAACTGGCAGCCAGCCTTCCCTTCTGGATTAGGGAAAATCGTGTCTACAGTGCAAAGAGGAATGAGAGAAACTCACAAGCTTACCCAGTTTGGGGTTTCCATACAAAAGTTTCACATATCCCCAGCTGAGGACTGGGGAGTATCTGGCATATCCGAATGCTGTCATGGCAATAAAATGTGCTGCTGCCAAGCCATGTAAGGCTGCTTCTGTCCATTAGGAAGGAAACTTACATGATGACTTCCAGTAACTCCCACTCAGTAACAGGAAAGTTTAAAGCCTGCAGATCAGAAATTAAATTCTGCAAAGGAGAAGGAGAGAGCAAAGGGGAAGTGGGGCATCCATTCTGGGTTGAAAGGAAGGGTTAAGGCACTATTAATGTTTCCAGAGAAGAGGGACAAATGCGACTTAGATTCTCACTGGTGTTAGTAACAAATTTCTAGCCAGCAATTGCACAGCCTATCCCTACTACCTCCTACCTGTTTTTCTGATGGAAAAAAGAGTTCTGTTGGACTCTTAAGCTTCTCCAGCTCTTGTGCACATTCCTGTACTGTTTTGACTGAGACTAAGATGGACCTGCACACCTTTTTAAGATGTGATGGGAGCTAACACCTACAGCTCTTAATGTGCCCCTAGAGAACTGTCTGCCAGTGCCTGCATGGGTGGGTCTACACAGTAAAGCAATGGGACACTAACAGAAGCTACATAAAAATACCTAGCAAAAAAATTTATCAAACGATAGTAAATAAGGCCTCAAGCATGTGAAAGCTTCCCTAGAGTGACTCTAGTGCCTAATGACTTTAAGAATATAACATGGCTCAGGAGGGCTAAAAGCAGACACAAGTGAAAAGTAACTTTAGGAAAGTATCATTTATGTGCCATTCCTCTCATTCATCAAATGCCTTAAAAAAAAAAAATCAGGAGTAAAGTCTCATGCCTCTGTGTGGTGCTGTCACATTGTACATTTTACAGACTTATGCAAACACAAGTCACTTCTTATTATAAAGCCTTATCCTAAGGATCCAAACTTCAGTACATTAACATTGGCTGCATTTTGACTAGTCACTTCTAATTACTGATTAAGCAGTTCAGGAATAACTTGCCTTAATTTACTACTATGTCTCCAGCTGTGATTTTTGTATACCAAATCATGGTAGGCACTAGGTAGTTGAAGAGCCTGGATGAACTATCTTTTCAAATTCAAAGTTTCAGATTTCATTGTTCTCAAAATTTCAAACAAATTGCCATTTATTAGCTTGATTATTTCGTAGCAAGGAAAGTATTACATAAAAGCATTAAATAAAAGCATTTGAACTTACATGTTAAGTTGACTGTGACTAAAAACAAGGAAAATAAAAATTTTCATTTGTAGTGTGGGCAAAATGATTTGACGAGCTCAGTTTCTAATAGACAAAATTTGTAGCCACAAAATTTTCCATCATCAAACCTTACCTTTCTGGAAGCTTTAATGAAAAGAATCAAGACCAGAATAAGCTTTTTTTTGTAAGCTTGTTTAATCCTCTCTTTCACAGCTCTGAGTCTCTGCATATTAGGGCTGTAGTTTATTCTTAGAGCCATACTAAGAAGATCCTCATTCATCCCTATTTTATACCTAATAGGACCATATTTCTTAGCATCATATCACAACAGGTTATAAAAAACTTACTTTTTCAAATATATATAATTACAAGAAAATAAAAAATATTCCTTAAATACAGATATATGGGTAAAAGAGATATGAATGGCGGTGCAGTAACCTTTAAGTAGACATTTATGAACGAAAAAGGTAGGAGGGAGTGTTGAGTGGGAGCACAGCAGTAGTGTAAGAAACAACAATATTTTTTAAATTAAAATACCATCCAACATGTTTTGAGAAATTAAACTCTTTTAAAAGATAACTGTTGAAATCATAAAAGCAAAAATCCAGCAGCTCTTATAATACAAGTAACCTTGCACTTCTGAAGTACTTTTCAATATGTGTGCTTCAGCAGGTTGTATTAATGTGAATGAATTAAATCTTAAAGCCCCATGAAATCAGATAAGGAAATGTTATTCCTGCTTTTAAGAAGAGGAAGGAGATGCAAGGAATGAAGGTGAAGCTATGCACTCAATTAACAGAAGCACAACCAATAAAGGTTTCTGCTTCAACATTTTGCCTCTGTGTCCACAGACAGCTCTACCTGTCAGGGGAGCATGCAGATAGGAGACGTGTCAGCAGCAATAATGTCAGGACAGGAGTCTGCACAGTTTAGAGGATACTTTGGGAGATAACAACATCCCCAAAGAGAGGAAAGTCTGTAGCAGAGAACAAGTTTAAAGGAAAAGAGACAGCTTTGAAGATGAATTCTGGAGAAGAAAATGAAGGGTGAGGAAAATCTAACAACACAAAAATGGACAAGGAAATGTGCAACAGGAATTGCTGAAAAGGAGGAAGGGACAGTGCTGGGTACTTGCTGACAGAGAAGGATCTAACAGAGTAAGTTGAGAGATAGGCAGAGAAGAAATACAGAAATTAGAGTAAAATAAACAGAAGAAAAGATCTTAAATTAGGGAGGAGAGAAAAAGCAGGGATTATCAGAGGGATGTCAGGAAGTACTTGTAAATATATCTGTGAAATAGTGAATTGTAGGCTGAAGGCATATCCTAAAAACTCTGAATTTTATAATTTAAGAATACTCATAAAATGCCACAATCAAAACATTCTAGGCAATCCAGCTATTGCTCATTTTTTTCCAGACTGGAGTTCACTAAGATTAGCTTTTGTTGCAAAGTTACATTTTCTGCTTAGTGTTGCATATGAAGACACTGTGGGGAGATTTGTAAGTTGAAACCAATGAGCCTGGGCAGTTGGCCATTGTTCTTTGCCACATTTTTGTCTGTTATATGCAAAAGAAAAGTTTCACTTACATTTCTGGCACTTTCTTCTTCAAAAGAAAATACAAGGCAGCAGCTGTAATTTTAATCAGTAAGAAACCGATACCCAATCCAATCCAAATATCTGCAAAATCAGAGCAATCAAAGAAAGAAATAAGTAAAATGAAACACTCAAAGAATGAATTGAAAGACATTACTTTCTTTTTACAGACCTACCATTTTGTCGGAAATTTGAAATTGGAGGCTGAAGAGGTTTAGCACTTATGTGGCAACGGTTTCCTTTCCATCCTTTTCCACATCTGTGAATAAAACAAGAATTTTTGAAGAAGAGAGGAGAAAGGATCATAAACAGTGATGAGCACAGAAGAAATGCCAAGTGCTCATTGAGCACTTTTGCCAGTGACTAAAGCTGATCCAGGAATCACAAAGAGAGCAGCACCGAAGTTAATATAATGGAATCTAAGAGAGAAATACACGAAGCAAACTAAGAGAAAAAAAAATAAAACTAAGTTCAACAATTACAATTGGCTTCATTGTCCATAATGCCATCATATTGTTCTCTCACAGCAAATTTCCATGTATCCCCCATGTGAGGGTTAAATACATTTCTGAGTTGAGGAACTGGGACCCTAATATAGAGAAAGACACACAATTAAAATGCGAAAATATGTTTTTCTCTTGTCCCCTAATTTGCCTCTCTTGTTTTTCTATTTTTTTTGTAAAAATTATACTTCTCCAGCAAATACGCTGTCAAAACCAAAGCTACATTTGACAGCAGCCATCTAAAATGATTCCAAAGTTTCTGTTTGGTAAAATCCAGTCTTGATTTGAAGTGACCAAAATATAAAATATCTGACACAAGCTTTGCTGTTTTGATTTACACCTGTTGCTTAATGGTTAATCACATTCACCGAAAAGGTCTATATCATTTGTCAATTTAATTTGCCTCAATTAAGCTTTTGTCTACTTGCTTTTATTGTGGCCTTCTCTCTCCAGCAGAATGAAGGGACCCTGGACACCTGGGTGAGGGTCAGCCACCTTTGCTGAGACACAAGCAGTTTGGGGAAATCTCAAAATGGCTGCAGCATAAAGGGTTCTTAGGGAGACAGCCACAAATTGTCATCTTCATTTCAGGCACCCCACATGGTGATTGAACCCCGTCCTGAGTGTATGGATGGAGTGACTTCTACCAGCTTTCCAATTATATGCATGGCTGCTGATTTATGAGCTTCGTAAGTTTTAAACTTTTTTAGAAGGGAGTGTCAGAAAGAAGTGATGGTAGTAGTCCAGTTTCAGTCCTATTAATGTCAAAAGCATAGAAAATTCATTTCACTAATGATTTCTTTCTTTAAAGTTTCACAAACTATTAATGTGGGCTGGAATGCATATTGAGATGCTTTCTAACTCTACCACGATTTTTTTGCACAGTCACCACTTTTTGAGATGTAATTTTGAAATTGTTGTTTTCTCTCCTTAAATATATAGAGTATGAAACCTCACATATACACAACTAAATCTTTATATTAAGGTTCTTTAGTTTGAATACGTGAGAGAGGACTTCATGCTATTTGCCATAGTTTAGCACAAGGTATTTCCCACGTGCCTTACACTAGCAGCTGCACACAGAGTGAAGTAGGCATTTCAGAGGGACAGGAGAACTTCATTTTCCCAGAAAACAACTTAAGAGAGGTCGATATAGGGAGAAGAAGGGTGGGGTGATAGGAGCAGCAAGAACCTGTAGCTGCAGATCAATATCCCAGTTTCAGACATGACAGGAAGGTGACTTCACTAAAGACCAAAAGAGACTGATGCACGATTTGTTGCAATTCAGTGTCTGATTGAAAAATTCTGGGCAGAGACTATGCCAGGAGGGAAGTATCAGCCCTACTCGAACACAGTGGGCAGAGAGAGATTTTATTTAACCCATTTACACCACGGATGGGTTTTCTGTGGTTAAAGGGTTACCTTGTTCAAGGTTAGTAATTGATATACTAATGAATCCTAGCTTTAGAAACTGCAGCCAGTGGCATAACCTGACATGCTCACTTTAAAGGAAAAATGGTATAATTTCAGTTGACAGCTCTGGCTGAGCTGGAGACCCATTGTATTCACTGACTGAAAATACCTGGTCTTTTCAATCCTCCCTCTTCTTCAGCATACTACAAAAAATCATCTATTCATAAGCTGCTCTTTTATGCAGAATGATCACCTTATAAAAATGTCAAATTGCAGCTGGGCTGATACTAAGCTCTGTGGATCCATGTAGAATCATTACAATTTGATGGTAATCACCCATCAAAAGAATTTTCTGATTACTCTCAATTGTATAATTTCCTTTCTCCCTTTTTGCCAGATATTCTGTTGAACTAGATATGCTTTTAACCAAAATTGGCCTCTTTCTTGTCACTGCAGAACTTACTTGACTGTAAAAGAAAGAATAAGAAAACAGATTTGCAGCTGTGCACAAGCACTTACTCAGAGTGGCAATGAGAGGTGCCTTTTGCTGGTTTGGATGCACCAGGACATAACTCACCTCAGAGCTGCAAAGGGCTATTTCTTATAATGCAGGTGTGTGTACTGGTAGGACTATAGGAAAGTTCTACTACACAGAAATATCTGAATATATCTTCATATGCTGTTTCCATTTATTGATGGAGTATTTCCTCATATTTGTGCTATGTTTGGATTGTGGATAAAGAAACATCTTTTAGTTTATCTTTCTATACATACTATACATACTATGATCAACTACAAACTCTCTTGGCTTGGCCATTAATTCCTCTTCAAATCTCTGAATGCTGCATGACACATACCACTTAGGAATCTGATGTCAGACTATGAAGGTGCTTTTTGGCCAGTGAAATGATTTTCCACTGTGTCCATCTAGGCTGTTACCTTAAGTGTCACTGACATTGGCTGGGAAAAAAAAAAGTAACAATGGATTAAGGTTGAGCAAAGATAGTATCTCTGCAACTTGGTAATTTATAAGGACAAATTCAAAAACAAATAGATGGGAAAAATGTTGTAAAGCATGAAGCATGGGGACTATTTTATAGGGAGAGGGAGGAATTCAAAGCAAAAAAGATGAAGATAGTAAAAACACCATAGCTAATCCTTAAAAACCAGGATGGAAAAGGAGCGCTAAACAACAAAAAAATTGAAGCGTGAGTGCATGGTTAACTGCTCCCACATATATCTTAGCACATTAATTTATTTGTTATTTTTTAACTGTGACAGGGGATCTTAGCCACCATCTCTGCCACTGAGCTAAAATATAAGACTATCAGAAAAATCTTGGTTATATTTGGAGACTCATTCAACCCTTTATAAGATTTGTTTTTTCACTACTAAAAAAATTCCATCATCTCAAGTAAAAAAAAAAAAAAAAAAAAAGATGAGAAAGTAAGAGTTACAGCTAGTTTAGAACCCTGCAACTGTCAGTGAGACTCCAAGAAAAACATGAGAAAATTGCTCATTAATATCCTTGGCTCTCAGCTGATACAAACATCGCCTCTGGCTTTTAATGAAGCCAAACATTTCTGTTCCAAAAATAGAAGGAAACTTGTCTTAAATACTCAAAAAAGTCTTGTTTCATAGATACCTTGCAAGATTTTGTTCCTTTTATATTTATCATCTCTAGAAACTCTAGCTGACTGTAGTGATAGCTGTGGTGGAGAAATCACTCTGTAACTTAAGAGAAGAGGATAGAATGAGATTTCTGGCACTAATATCTGCCAATAACTTAGATTAGAGAAGAAGAGAAGATAATAGTCCTAGGCCATGAAGGTAAATAAAATATAAATAATTTTTAATTTTTTCAAACTACTCCAGAAAGCTTTCTACTAGAAAGCTGAGTGGTACTTTCAAAACAAACTGTTATTTTAGGTGTGGTCTTCTATAGGATAGTTGGAGGTTTTGCTAAGAAATGCAGAATGACAATCTTTTACAGGTTTGAAAATGCTATACCACTAATATATTACTTTGTATGTAACGAAATCCAGAAACTACTACTTGTGATAACCAACCAATCAAACTAGTTGGTTGGAAGCTATGCAAAACTTACACGACAAAACAGAACCTATCATCCTTAAGAAATGAGATACAAGTACCCCCTTCTCTAACTCTCCAAGGCCTTCTGCCTGTGCAGTCCTTTGCACCTGCGTAAGTTGGGTGTGGAAATTATGTTCTTCTCATCTAGTGACATTTCCTGTAGGCTTCACACTCTGTCCAATGCATGAAGTACTAGGCAGTTGATAAAAAAACTGGAAGAGTCCCTCTTTTCATTGAGAAATAAGAATATTGGGAAAAAAAGATGGAAAGGACAATCATGGTATCAGTTTACAGTGATTTTGAGGAGATGGATGACGTTCCCTTAGGTGTTCGTACTGAGGCACAGAATACACATTCATATGCTTTTGCAATCACAAAAAAATAGTCTCAACCCTCAGACTTGGTTATTTGACTGTTACTGCAAAATTGTATCAGGTAATAACAGTAATAATACCAGGCACCTTTATAGGGAATCGAGTCAAACTTCACCTTTGTACTGTGCAATCCTCGAGACAATCAATCCTGAAGTGAACTTTAATTACTCTAATAGCACCGGGTCAGAGCAGCCTTTGCATGCACCCAAGAGATGACTCCCTTGAAGTCCAGAAAATGAAGAGCACTCTTAACTACCCATCCACTGCTGAGCAAGGATTGTACTTCTGGGAGGCTGACAAGGTTCTTCTTCAAAGTCACAATTGCTTTTCTCTCTGATGAGAGCAGCCAGGGATACACCAATGCTGTTGTGGTATAGCGACCTTAAGGGGTACAGATCAACCATGTCTTCTGGTCTATGTGTTAAATCTTCATTAGCAGGGTAATGGGAATTTTGAAGAGCTTACTTAATAATCCTCTTCTGCTATTTTATTTTTAAGACAGACAATTCTGAAAAGACTCTGAATTTATCTCTTGAGCCATGAAGCTGAAATTCCACATTATTTATGTACAATTAATTTCCTCAGACTAACGACATCTTGACTAATTAGCAGCACCACATTTTACACAAGTTTTAAGCTTATCTGAAATACAGATATAGCCATTGCAATCCATTTAGACAGGAAACTCCTCCTAGTTGAAACAGGAGGAGCAACAGAGAAAGACAGATGAAATAGCACTTGAATACTTCCATGCCAGTGCACATCCTAATCTATCCTGTCTGACAAAATGTCTTCTGCTATTAGCAAGTTCTTATAGAAAAGTCACCCTGGAAGGGAGAATGTTAACCGTTCAGATTTGCTTCCAGGATTTCCAACTCATTATTCCCCATATATATATATATTGGTAATGCAGAGGACAGAACTTAGCATTGCCTGTGTTGCTGCATCCCGTGCCTGAAGCTGTGGCTAATCTCACTCAGAATAAAAAATAAAAACCAGGTAAGGTGTTTGTTGTGTTTGGTGTTCAGTCAGGGCAGGTTTAATTTACATGAACGTGTCTGGCTAATACACTGCTTCATTTCAGAATGTCAATGCACACCTCCTTTTCCTATTTTTATCTGAAAAATTTTATACAGAAAATCTAATCTGTTTTGCTTTGTACACATTCAGAATGACCAAAAGTTATTCAGCCAACTATTCAGTGTACGTGGTGCTAATAGTATGTAGATTAAGGCAGTAATATGTGGATGATTGTAGCGATATATTCCTCTGAACATAACTGTATACTTTGCAATATCCTTTAGAGAATGTTCTTATGAATCTGCTCCAGTGCAGTGAGCCAGCAGCTTCTGGGTGAGCTCAGATTTGCCATTGCCATGTTTCTGATGCATTTTCTGTTTATAATACATTACATGGGGAACATTACACACGAGTGCTGACACTGTCTGGGAGCTGTGCCATGTATGCCTACATGCTGGACAGCTGCTGTATTGCAGAGCAGGCTGCTCCAGGAGTGGTGTTGGATGATACAGGGGAAAAAACCCACCAAAACCACAACTCTAGTTCCCTACAGAAAACAGAATTTACATCTCTGCTATATCAGTGTGGAAGTTTCTCTGCTCACTATCCTTCCAACCAATATTAAGCAAACGAAGCTTCACTAGACTCTTGATGAAAACAGCAACTCTTCATTCCATTATGAAGGAAGAAGCAAACTCTACTTCAGCAAAGCACTTATCCTTTTGTACACGTACTCCTCAGATGCTGTAAACTCCCAGGACCACAGCAAGGAACATGAGAGGAACAAGAACTCCCCATAAATAGTCATAAAAGAAAGCTGAATAAACTTCTGAATAGAATTATATGATGCAACTGTGTATGGTAACAAAGGCCTGGAATTTGAGGACCTAGATATGGCTTCTATTCCGAAAACTGTTAAAATTCATAAGTGGCAAATACAAATGAATCAACATGAAGGAGAGCAATATGAGGTATAAACAGATTCTAAAATAACTATAAGTACTCTGAGAAAAGATCTATGCACTCTCATAGATTATTCAAAGAAAGTAATGGCTCACTTTGTATCATAAAAGCATGCAGTATGCATAATGAGTAAGATAGAAGACTTTAGAGATTACAGTGATTAAAGTCATATGGCAGAGACTGAAAAGATCAGATTTAATTTACACAGAAGATGAGTGGGAGCAGATATGCTGAAGGTAAACAAAATGATATATGGTAAATGGAAGAAAAATTGTGTGTTGCTGTCTATCTTCTGAAACATTCAATCAAACTGAAAGGAAATCTTAAACTAATAATAAGGGACCTATTTGTCACACAGGTTAACTGACCTGAGGGAATCCTTGCCCCACAGCAAGTCTTAAAAGCCAAGAACTTAATGATATGAAGTAGAGAGCTCCTTAAATCAGAGAATGAAACTCTTTAGAGGTTGCAGAGCTCAATGTGATAACTGATGGCAATTTGGAAGAAAATGCATATATTGGCATCATTATCTTTTATATGTATCTTTTCTCCAGTGTGTGCTGGGAGCTACTCCCAGGTCCCTAGCATGACACACTGATTACTCATTGCTCTTACAGACACAATGAGAGGTTCTAATTACAGCCTGAGCTGAAAAGAACTGTTATGAGGAAGGACATGGCCAGTGCATCTAATTGCTTTTTATAGAGATAAACAATGAAACTATGGTAACCAGTTAAAAGGTTTAGAGAGGGACTTAATTCTTCTAACATTAAGCACCTGAAAAGGGAGGTGCCTAGAGACATTTTGGACAAAGTTAGACTATGTGAAATAAAGAGACCAGTCCTCACTGGGTCCTTTACCATTGTCTGTGAGAGTGTCACAACGAATAATTCTGACTGAATAGGTATGCTTAGCTTTTTCACAGCCAGGCAAGAGGCAAAACACCTTAATGTTTGCTGTGAAATGTTGAAACAGAAAATAAGCAACTTCTGGTTTTAGAATAAGAGCATGAAGGTGAGATTTGTATAATAGACAACTTGTGGGTGACTTCCTGTTAGGTGCAGGCAAACCCTTTATTACATGTGGAAGGGCAAATTCTCTCTAATGCCTGACATTTTGAACAGAGAGGTTGGAAAATTTCAGAGCACATATTTCTTCACTGAAATTAGTTGATACATGAAAAGGCTTATATTTCATGGAGAATTTGAGCTTAAATTTTAAAGAAATTCTGCCAGTACCTGAAACTTGCCCGATCTGCCTTATTTCTTTCTGGCTCCTAACCTAAACACCTCAGAAGGAAGTAAAGTTTTGAAGTTATTCTGATGAGATCACAGGTCTGAAAATCAAATTACTTATTGTTTCCATAAATTCTTTCTGTTTCAGACCAGTGTCTGATAATCTTCCACATGAGTTTTTTTAGGGTGTTTAATCCTATCATAAGGAAACACAGACTTATATGGAAATTATTTGCTGTGTCATTTGCTTTTGTGCCTTTAGTGTTTGATGAAATAGGCCCCAGCAGAATTCATTGAAGGTTGGTATGTGGCATGCACTGTGTTTTATGGCACAGATATATTCAGCTACAGCAATGAAGCAGTAGTATGTGTTCACAGCAGATGGTCAGACCTGAAATCTACCATTTAAACAATTACACTCTTTTTTATGCTGCGTTTTCCCCACCTTCTTATATAATAGCTTTCTGATAACAGATTTTTCACTACTATATCACTGGTTAAAAGCTCCAATGGGACAAATTGTGAAGCTACTTCTGGCACTGAAGAAATAATTTGGTGCTAAATTCAGCAGGTAAATGACTATTCACTTAGCTAGATAATAAACAAATTAAAAGTCTTAAGATTTCTTAAGGAACAAAAAAAATAGTGCTTTTTAAAATGAAGTTTTCTCTAGGACAAAAGCAGTATTTCAACCCTAATTTACTCAAAGGTCAAACCACCAGCAAGCATGTTATTTAATTCTAACTGATGCTGAAGTGAGACATCCACACAAAATAGAAATAAACAACTTGAAACAATGTAGTAGGTACACTTATTACTGATGACTGGAGGTAAGAGTCCAAATCACAGCTGAGTCGTGAGTTTCAGCCCACTGCTTCTGGAGCCGTGCTTTCCAAAAAGTGACCCTCAGAATAAATGACTTTGCCCATAAAATAGCCTTATCATTTTAAGCCTGGATAAACCAGTGAAAATCAGTCATTTTGCGAACTAGAATCAAAATATGGCATACTGTGAGCACCGGGCTGGCACCTTGTATGCTGAGGGAAGAAGTTTGGTGCAAGTCCTCCAAGCAATGTGCTTGGCATGCAGAGCATTTCACTAGTGAGAAAAGCAAATAATCTGCACCATTTCTTGTTCTAAGGAACCTTGGAGATTGAAGCACTACACATTACCATTTGCCACATGAAGAAAACCCACCCAAGAAGTCTGTATCAGTACAGCAGCACCTGTTGAAGCAAAGTGAAAAAGTTCTCTGAAGAGAGCTGAGCTGAAATCAGCTGACAGAAAAGCAGTCCTTCATGCCAGCCTGCCTATCCACCTTGTTTCCCAGTTATTTCTTCCTCCTTTTTTTTTCTTTTTGTCCAATCTTGCATACCTTTCTTTCTTTGACCCTCTTATGTTTCTCTTCTATTCTTTCCCTCCTTCCCTTTTGCTCCTTGTGGAACATGCATTTGGAGCTAATCTTTGATTTGCTTTTGAAGAACACGCCAAATAAGAGAACTGTATAGACAGAGAGAGGGCAAAAAGAGAAAGAGAGAGAGAAACAAAACCTCTAGAAAACGCATTTTATGTGACTGTGTCTCAAATATAGACCTTGGCTGCAACTTTTAGAGGGCTGAATAGAAATTAAGGAATGACGTGAGAGAAAGTCTGCCTGTGCAGTTGTATTGACAGCTAGTAGCAAAATTATTTTGCTTTCAAAAACCAGCTCTGATTTCACATGTAAGTAAGATTAGGAAATAATGCAATAAATTATAGAAGAGATTTGTTCATTTCACAGGAAAAAAAGAGCTTTTTGCTTAATTTACAATGCTGTGATAAAACAGAGAGGGTTCTCTATGAGTAGAAAGCCCGATAAAAGATCCGAATATATTTGCAGTGGCTGTATTTTACCACAGAGACTATCCTTTTATAGCTTTGTTTTTACTAGATTGGGGACTGGGATTTTTGGGATTTTTTTGTTTTGTTTTTTAACTTCTTGTTTGTTTGTTAGGTTGTTATTGGTTTTGATTTTGTTTGTTAATTTTTTGTTGTTTTGTTTTGAGGTTTTTTTGGGTGTTTGATTTTTGGTAGAGAGTTCTGTTTGTTTTGTTTTTTAATGTTTGGTCTTATTGCTTTTAAGCAATAATACTAACTGACAGTACTACATACTCACTACACTATTATCTGCACTATAGCTAGGTAAGAAATAATAGGTATTTATTTCAGTCAGTTCATGTATCTGCTTTTACCCTCAGAATAGCTTTCATATGAATGAATCTACAATATCCAGGTGAAATTAAATAGTTATTTTAAAAGCTTACCCATGGAAGTGTTTTGACTGTATTAACTACACACTTGTCACAAATAACATGTAAAAAAATAGTTTAGATTTTTTTTTCTTTTTCTGCTGCCCTTTTTCAGGATTGGTTCAGTCATTTTATCAGCTGAAATGGTTGGCTTTAACCACAGCCTGCCAACACCAGGCATTGCTCCTGGCAGGTGGATTGTTGTATATATTGGAGATTATAAATCATTTTGCCATTCTGAGACAGTCATAAATGTATCTGCTTGCACAGGGGATAGCACTGTACAATAACATCTAACTCTGCTTCTGTTGTACAAGGGAGATGCACAAGAACAGGCTAAGATAACATCAACACCAATACATTCTATAAAATGTTTTGCTTGAATTTTAAATGTATGCTTATATGAAAAAAAAAACCAAGCCACAACCAAACAAAAGAGACACACAACTTCTATTTTGCTTACCATCCATGTACCAGAGAGACAGTGGTTTATGCTCTGAATTGCACACAACCCAGAAAAGACTTCAGTTCAGCAGAGCTCTACACCTGCCAGTGTGGCTCACGGAAAATAATGCAGGGATGTTGTCTCTGCATAATTTGCAGGTTTTAGAGATGAATTTCACAGATGCTTGGGGAATTCTCTCTCTAGTTTCTCGTTATCAAGTTAAATTTATGAAATCTTCAGAGGAATGACCTTTAAACAATTTATGAGAACCTGAGACACTTTAGATGCAATAAAAATAATTTCATCACAACCTTACTTCCAGCTCCACATTCTCTTAGCGTTGTTATGGTTACAGAGTCAAGACTTGAAAATTTAGGAGAAGCTGGAACTGAGGATTCCCATGCAATTTGAATTCAAACCCTCAGGTATGCCTGTTCAAGCACATATTTAATAGGAAGATCACAAACTTGCCATGCCTCCCTCCCATATCTAAAGCTTTAATTCTGATATTCAGTATTTAGCATTGCAATATGATTATAATCATGGCATACTGCAGAGGTAATTCACAATAATAATAAAGAAAAGGAAAAAAAGCCAACAGAAAAAACCTCCATTGTTATTATGAATAGCTAAATCATCACTTCTGTTCTTAGTATTTAAACCTTCAAACTTCATCTCTTAATACTACTCTATTTGTTGATCTAAAGAGAAATTTGAACTCCAAGTGCATTCCTGAAACTTTTATTGAGGAGAATAGTCAGGTCTAAACGTGGCTTATTTGAATTAATTTAATAGAAGCGTTAATTTCAACTGTTGTACCTGGTACTTTGACAAAGCAAAATCTTTCCTGTGATTCATGCATCACAAATTTCTAATAACATATGGTGAGCCAAATATAGAAAAATTTTTAACAGCCCTCCAGCATCCATTCAATAGTCTCTTCTTGGTTACAGCCATGGAATATGCAGTACAGATGAAGAAATGAGAACTATTCCCCTGTTGTTAGTACTACTGTGCAACGAATCACTGTACATGAAACAATTCAGAGCAGCCTTTATGCTCCTTTAGCATGTACTGCCAGGCAGAACAAAAGCCTAGCTAGCCTGCATTGCTGGTCAGCAGCCCCAACAGACAGTGGCAGCATTAAAAAAATCTGTAAGATCAAAGAATCCTTGCTATGTTCTGTTTTCCTACTGATGGTTTTATGTCAGCAGTTGGGACAAGGTGGCAGGGAGCCATGACAAACATTCTGTATCAATAAGGGGCAGATTTACATTTTGTAAAGCCGCAGGACTGAGGTGTTTATATAAGCTGAAGTCAGCTTTTATATAGCTGAAAAAGTGATTTCATTAACCCACTTCTCATCATCTAAGGACATTGCAATTTTTCATCTATTTGGAATAAAAAGTGTATATTTTTTTCTGCAGAATTCCTAGCAGATGATAATTTTTTTACTGCTCTTGAAACAGTCTGTTACAAAGGTGGTACAATGCCCTGCCTTTATTCTTCAATATCAAATAGCTGAAAACCATGACAAGACAACTTACTTTCACAAATACCTTCAAAGAATGAGAATAAGAAATGTATCGTATTCATGCACATCAGTTCCTTTTTTTTCTTTTAGAGTAAATAAATTAATAATTTGTTATATTGTTACATATATGTTCTCAAATAGACCTGAGGTAATCAACTCTCTAATGTGAAAAAGAAGACTGAACTTATTTGCATATGATAGTTTACTGTCTTTTGAGTGAGATTAGACAATGACCTTTTCAATTTCTTTTGCTAGGTTTTTTTTATATAAGGACTTTTTCACAGCAGTTTTGTTGACACTGTTAATGTAAAAACAAGAATAACCCAAAGTTAATCCTTATTTTTGTGAGGTTTTCGATGACCTGCTACTTTAGTTTCCAGTTTTGTCATCTAAGTTTCCTGTCCATTTTATTCCGTCCTTTTTCTTGTCTTGGGAAATAGTATAAATGTTAGAGTTCAGTAGTCTATGCTACCCTTTTTCTCTATTCAAAACTTGTATAGTATAACTTTTTTGGTTATATTGTGATATTAACCACAACTTACCATCAGAACTACATCTAGACCTAGCCTACTAAAGCAGAATATATGTTGTGGGCACCAGGTACATGTAGAGAGCTGTGAAATAGTAATAGGATAATGCAAGGCTAATTTGATATCCATTTTTTGCCATTTTATCCAGGACAGTCAGTGCTTGATTTTCATATTGAAATTCTGCAGATGTCAACCTGTTTGTTTCCAAATGTAAATATGCATATTAAGTATCAGCTTTATGTTAAATGGATTCAATTAGTGTGATAGCTTTGGTTGGACTCTTGATGGAGGAAGGAGGCTGTTTTTTTCCTGGGAAGCTACTGACCAGCCAGAGGAGAGATGGGGAGAAGAGCAGAGACTGCAGATGAAATCACACTGGGCAGGTCAGGGAGACACTGGAAAGTTGCTGTGCTGGCCTATGGTTCGCCTAAAAGGGCTGAGAAACCACGGTAAGGAGAGGAGAGAGGCAAGAGGATGAGCCAAGGAGAGAGCCAAGGGGATGATTCTTTGGAACAGAAGGAGAAGGAGCAGAGCTTGCAGTTACTCAGAAAATGTCCGAGTTAACCACAACAAGCAGGGAAGTGAGAACACCTCTGTGAGGAGAAGCAGGCAAGGGGACAGCTCTGAGTAAATGCTCTTACTTCTGCTTTATTGTCCCTAGCCACACTGAGCTTTCTCAATTTAAATAGTGCTCGAATTCAGATTCCAGTAAAAGCTGGCTTTTAGTTTAAAAACCTTTTTGTGTTTAGTCTGGGCATGTCCACTTTTAAGATAGAGCATTTTGCAACTACATCTTATTGGAAAAAATAATAATACAACAATATTATTAGGGGGGAAAAAAACCAACAATTTTTTTCTTGGCCTGAATTTAACCTCAGGTTAGGTGATATACTGTGACCTTGCCAGCCACAGAACTAAAGTTTCCTTTAGGGATTTCCATCTTTTGGGTGTGACAATATGGTAAAACATCCAGTAAAAATGACTGGCTAAGGTAGCAGCTGTTTATGCAGGTATTTTCCCATGCACAAGTACAAGAAGAGACACGCAGCTGCTATGAAGCAGCAGGAGTCTGAGCCTGCCTCTGCTTGTCTAAAAAGGTGGAAAGCAGAGGAAAACATCCTGCATGATGGACTTTGTTTGTGGGCCAATGTTTGGAACTTACTTTATAAAATATTTTTTTTTAATATACAGCACAAGTGATAAAAACATGTATTTTCATTATTTTCTAAATTATATCTTGATTTAAGACTTTAATATCTTTAAATATTAGATTGTATATTGTGATTGTTAGCAAATGTAATAAAAATATATTTTTGCTAACACTGGATTTAATAATGCCTCATTTTTAATGTGCTCCCACCCATTCATACTATCAAAAAAATTACTCTTCTCATGTCCTTATGATTTCTTCCACTTTTAGCCTATTTCTTCAAGACCTCTACAGTACTCTCAATGCTCTCACATGAGCACATTGACAAGGCTTAGCATTATATCATGAGATGTGTGTTGGCAAATACATGCAGGGCAAACTGGGTAGATAACTACTGAGGCTCGTGCTGCCATTTTGCCTTAAAGACAGCAGAGGACTAAAAATTACCTGTTTTTCAGGTAATTATTTAGCAAATATTTTTTTTAAAAAGTGCTAGGGATATCACATCGTGGGCATCTCTCTCTCATCAAGATTGGTCAAATTTGACAGACCAGCTAAATATGGATTTAGGTGGAAAGAATCATGGTCTGACAAATAGAATAGTAGTAGTTGCACTAGCTTTGTTTCCTTAGTGTGTAAGTATAAAAAAAAGTTTAAAAATGACAGAATTTTTCTGTTCTGTTTGCAATTGTGACCTATGTCTAGTAAGACTTGTGTGTCCCAAACAGGCATACATTTTCTCATAAGTCATTACATCTGAATACACTAAGGGAAAGCTCAGCAGTTACTTCCAGAGAGCAGCCCTGTGCCAGAACTGTATATTGAAGAATGGCACAAGAGGAAATCTTGAACAAACATGCTTTTAGTGTAGCCAGCTGACAGCATACACTGTGGCTTCTTTCCTTCATCCTGTCCTCCCTTCTCTCTTGCCCTCTCTCCTTTCTCTGAAAATTAGTTGTCAAAAATCCTGAAGTCAGGCTCACCCCAGAGGAAACTGAAAGAAAAAACAATATCAATTTCCTTCTCTTGGCTCATACACAGTAAGGAACAATACCGGGACAAAATAATATTTTATAAGTATTTACACCTCTGTCATTTTATTGTCATTTATGTGCTACCTTCAACTGAACTTTTAGCTCCTCAAGTAATCTCTCTCCCCATCTATGATTGATATTGTCCTATTTCCATTATTAACTAAACACATCTCTTGATTATTTCAAATACGGCAGCAATGAGAGATAGTTGGGTCTATAGTCAGGTCTTTGCCCTGTGCCCCCCTCATGTCTCTAATGGACAATGTGATTTTTCCCAAGACAAGAACACCAGGTGGGGATTGCAGGAGGAACTGTCTGGATGCTTGCTCAATGAATGACTCCAGAGTGGGAAAGCTGTGATGATTGTGGTTGTCTTTGGTGCACGTCTCCTGCAAGTGTCTACATAGATGCTTTGTTGCCTTTGACCTGTGCATGCTTCAAGGTCAGAGACTGAAACCTCTCTGTTTCCAGGTGAACCTGCTTACACTATAACCCTTTGGACTTGCTTGTGCTGCATACTGCACTGGCAGTATTTAGAGGCTGTATTAGCAATAAACACAATCATTCACATAATCAGGATCATACTTCTTGTGCCTGATTAAGAGTCTTTTCTCTATTACTCTGGTCTTAGAAATGTTTTAAAATCACTCAGTTCCATCAGTTTAGAAACACATCTACATATCACCACCAGCAAGATTTCTCTGCTACACTGCCTGATCCTTGCATGTCCTTCTCCTGAGCTTAACGAAGCCAAATGAGTACAGAAAACTCAGCTCTTTGCTCAGGCTGACCTCATGAAAAGTTAAATTAATTGACTTGAAGGACAGTGAATAATTTCCATTTGAGAGTAAAAGCTATTTGAAATGGTTCAGAGAACAAATGTTGGCTCAGGTCTCAAGCATACACACCCAAATCCCACCTCCCCTGGCTTTTTAATAAACTCTAAAATCATTTGGTGGAATAGAAAGCCAAAAACTGAACTCTAATCTTAAATGCATTAAAATGAACAAATAAACAAACAAATAAAATGTAATTATATTTTCACCTACTTATAATAAGTTGGATTTTTAATTGCCAGTACTTAAATTACCTTTTGGGATGCTGTACAGAAATTATCAAAGTTTTATTTACATATACATATATTTGTAATATTTTATGGATATATATATTTTCTGCTTTAAGCAGTTAGCTATGAGAGACTTCCATTATAAGGAATTCAATTCATGTTCTTTTTCTCAAATATCCAGGAGCAAAAGAAAACCTTATAATCCTATTTTATGTTCCAAGATTACTTTGAAGGCCAACAGTTAGATAGGTATATAATCCCAAACACTGGAACTGTAAGGATTTCTGAAGATGGAAGAGTAAAAGTGCCATCCATCCATAAGAGTTTACAGATTATATTTTCTGAGCCTCTTTACTTAATTGCAATTGGAATTTCAACAAAAAATATTCTCCTTAATATTTTATATTTAGGACAGAAGATAAATATCATATAACTACTTTGTAGGATATTTCCACAGATCTTATGAAGAAAAAAAAGTGAGGAAAAAAGGCCAATTTATCAACCAGAAGCCAAAATAATGTGTTGCTCTAAATACACATGAAAAAGAGCACTCATATCACTGGTTTCACATAACAGAGACTTGGATTCTATTACTTAAAAAAAAAAAAAAAGTATCATGCTGGATCTGAAGGACCCTAAATATCAAAGCATTAAAACTATGGTAAAACAAGATTATAACAAAGAATAGAACCAAATCAACTATGCTAAGGGTCACAAGAAAAACCCAAGACTTTTATATATGTGAAATATGTTCATAAAGATTATAGAAATAATACTTTGAACATTCAAAAATAGCAATTGCCAATCAAACACAGAACATGTACTTGAAGGACTGGGCTTTGCCACAAATTTCAAATCAGAGCTTGAAAAATGTCAAGGTCAAGTGTTATAGTTTATACACGTCAATAAATGTCTAATTCTGTGAAGAACTGTTTAGAAACAAATTCAAAAGTAAAAGGAAAAATTAGATCCAGGGTATTATTAAAAACTCTTCAAGCCTAACACAAACCAATTGAAAAACCTTCTATTTCAAAGTATTTACTTTTGGTAAGACATGAGCAGCAAAGCTGTCTAATTTATGAAGTCAACATTGGTGTAAGGCTGACTAGCTTTTTCACTTTACAGATAGAGAGAATAATATTTACATCAGCTGAAGAATTGGTTCTTCTATTGTTGATGTGTTACTTAATACTACAAACTTCTTTTAGTGTTTAAGAATGAATGGAAAAATAAAAAGCCTGTGGGGCCAACGTATTGGTAAGAGTGGAAACAGGATTTGTTGCAGGCATATACATATTGTACATATTGTATGAACATCAGTGCAAACTGAAGGATCCTCTCAGTTTTATAAACTGAGAACTCAGTACTTTTTTTTTTTTATTTCACCACTGGAATTTTGCTAGTACCTCAGACTATCATTCTTTTCTTGAAGGTTTAAGGGTTAACTTGAGATCCACACTTGGTGTTCGGGCACTTGGCGGTCTTGTGAATAAACCTTTATGTGATTTTATTTATTTTTGAGGTTAATTATTTTTTCCTGAGCTTGTCCCTAAGCAGTTCCGTTCCAACTCTTCTTTTATTTCTTCCTCAAGAAAGAGACTTTGAGAATTTACTTTCCATGAGGATTCAATAAAAGCAGCCTTCCTGTTGCTCTGGTCACCCACACAGCAAAAAGGAAGTTAAACTGTTTGCTGACATATCTCTTATGGTTTGGGTCTGAGCCTTTGCTCCTGAGCCTGCTGCCAAAGCCTGACTTGCACAGACAATACTTTGTGGGTGGTGACTTCACTGGGAATCCAGAGCCAAGAATTGGAGAAATGTCCTGTGTGCCATATCTGTGGTGGTTAGGAACGCATTACTGGATCCACATTTTTAAAGTTACAGCAGATGTACTTATTTTGTGGCAACCATGCAGTGGAAGAAAGTAATTCTCTGGCCCCTAAACTCCAGCTTAGTTAATCATAAGGAAGGTCAGTAAATGCAGTGTTTTTCTCATGACATTTTATAAACATAGGGTTTCAAAGTGAATGTGGATGGAAAGGCAAATAATCCTTCCATCCCTTATGATCTGCATATAATTGTGGTTTGCCTGAACTGGCTGAAAGCTTAGTGTAATTATTTGGAAAGATTGGAACTGTTTAGAGAGCTATTCTATCTGCATCAATTCCTAACTTAGCCTCGCTTTCTTTGGAAAATAGACTTGAATTTTGATATATTCATTGATAACAGATATGTAAAGTCTCTCCTAGATCAAGATGTGGTATTTCCTTTAATATCATTGATATTTTCCTACAAGGAATTTAGTTCACAGTCATCTCTAAGGAAGTAGAAATGAACACAATAACCGGCATTTACATAAAAGAAGTGAGTAGAAATTAAAGACAAAGATATTGACTGCTGTTTAGGATATCTGATTTATTTCTGCACATAATATGGGACACTATGAGCAAAAAAGTAAAAGCCTCATTGAAAGTTGAGCACTGATGCCAGGCAGAATAATTCATTCCAGTTTTGCTTTAGTACATTACTTAAAATAATATTTACTGAATATTCTTAACTAGAGTCTACTCACAAACTAGAGTACTTCATAAATAAAGTGCTGCAGAATCTATTCATCAAACTATTATGTACATTTATCAATGCCTTATTCTGACACTGGTCTTCCAGGAGCTTCAGCAACCTAACCAAACCAAGCCAAAAAAAAAAAAAAACAAAAAAAAACAAAACCAAAAATCCAAAGAGTCCCTCTCAATAAGAGCTTGAAACAAGCACATTAAAAGTTCTGGAGGAGAGCTAGCACTATTACAATCTTGTTACTGATGAAAGGGGCGAAATTTATTAATATTTAAATGATCTTTCATCAAAAAGCCTCTTGAAAGTAGGTGGGATATAAAATTGTTTTACAATTGTTTTTATGCTTTGAAAGACTTTGTGTTAGGGAAGCTGCACATCCTAAGCTCAGAAATCCTCAATTCCAGACTTGCACAATTATTCTCAGGACTGCCAGGCTTCATAAATCTGTGTCTGAAATTGCTGCTTGAACTGCCCTAAAAATAACAACAGCAAAAAAATATTTCCATGTGGGTTCTTTCTTGCAGAAGAGTGAAATTGGTCATAAGGAATGCACACACTTGGCACTGCTCTGAATACTTAGCTTCGATAATTTTTTAAACTCCTAAGAGAAATGTGGGTTACAGTTTCTCTGTGCTTCCTGTTTCACTAATGCTACACGTTTTGGTTTTGTGCGGCAGTGTTTTGGGAGTGGAGGGGCTACAGGGGTGGCTACTGTGAGAAGCTGCCAGAAGCTTCCCCTGTGTCCGACAGAGAAAATGCCAGCTGGCTCCAAGACGGACGTGCTGCTGGCCAAGGCTGAGCCCATCAGGGATTTTCTCTAAGTCAAGGTCTGCTTTACCTGGGATGGTAACTGGTGAGTGATGTCTCCCTGTCCTCATCTCAACCCAGGAACCTTTCACTGCATTTTCTGTCCCCTGTGCCCTGAGAAGGAGAGTGACAGAGTGGCTTTGGTGGGCACCTGGCATCCAGCCAGGGTCCACGCACTACACTGCACCACATATGAGCCACACATGAGAGTCCTCTGGCACCTTTTGTATTTTGGCAACGTTAAAAAGGAGATTGTTATGGGATATTGGATGGAAATACTTTGTATCGAGGACTGCATTTAGAAGATGAAAAATTGTTTATCCGTATTTTGAAAAATTTCTCCATCTCCTCAGCACTTCTCCCCTTCATCATGTAACATATACATGTCCCTGACGTGTTTGTGCCCAGGCTTGTATGGAAAGAAACAGTCTGAGAATAAATACAAGTATTCTTATTTTCTAAATATTCCAGAGGTTTTGGCTTGGTCAGATGGACTATTTTCTGTCAAAAATAATTATGTAGACACTTTTCTAACTAGATGGCATTTTTCAGAATATTTTATAAAATTTCTGCTCTTCACCAGAAAACTTTAAAATGCTTTTATTCTAGTTTAAAAATTATTCCTCACCTTGACAATTTAAACAAGAATGACCCTATGAGCAAGAATAACACTATAATAACACTAATAAAGATGTTAAAGTGCTGGAGCAATTCCAGAGAAGGGCAAGGAAGCTGTTGAAAAATCTGCAGCAGGAGTCTGATGAGGAGAGACTAAGGGAACTGGGTGTGTTCAGCCTGGAGAAAAGGAGGCCCAGGGGAGACCTTATCACTCTCTACAACTGCCTGGAAGGAGGTCATAGCCAGGTGAGGGCTGGGCTCTTCTCCCAAGTAAAAAGTGACAGGACAAGACAAAATGGCCTCAATTGCACCAGAGGAGCTCTAGAGTGGATATTAGGAAAACATTTCTCACTGAACATTCTCAACTTGGAACAGGTTGCCCAAGAAAGTGGTGAAGCCACTATTTCTAGAAATGTTACAAAAAATCATGTGGGTGTGGCATTTAGGGACATGGTCATGCAGAAACATGGTGGCACTGGGTTAATGGAGGGACTCAATGACCTTGGAGGTCTTTTCCAGGCTTGAACTTTCTATGACTCTGTGATTCTACTCTCATTTTCTTTAATATGTCTCTGAGAGGGAAAGATGAAAGGAGAAAAAGTGATCAACCTTCTAACTAAACTTTGATTCCATCGTGTAATATTTAGCAACATCTAAACAAATTAGAATTTATAGAACCAGGGCAAAATCTGCCTGTCTTTTTAAAAATATCCTTAATATAATCTAAATTGAATGCAAATTGTTCTTTTCCTAGTTCCAAGAAAAAAGAAGGTATAAATGAATGAGTTTAGCCCATGATATTAACTAAAGTTTTGGCTGGGTTTGGGGGGGGTTTGTTTGTTTCATTGTGTTTTTGGTTTTTTTTTCTCTATTTTCCCAAAGACCTTGTGAACTATAAAGTACTTTCTTAAGCCAGCCTAGAAAGAGGAAAGCTTAATTTTGATTAATATTGCAGCACATGTGTACTTCTGAAACATCAACACAGCTTTGAATTTTCCAGACTAGCCTGTCTTAACTAATTAATTGTAGAGTTCACTGCTGTGCATTTTTTGTGACTACTTGTACATTCCTCATAGATGTAAGAACAAATATTCAGATAATCTCGAACATTTACCAAATTATTTGTTCCATTTTTTGCATGCCAATATCAGCTGTAAGGACTTCATACTACTGGAACAAAGTAAGTAATTAAAAAGCAAAGGTAGAGACCGAAGAAAAAAAGTTGTAAAAGCCGCTCAAATGTCAAAGGCAAGATTTTTGTCCTATGCTTTGATTCTCTGGATTTATGAGGAAATCAAATGTCTAATTCCTTCCTGTGCTCAGTCCTTGTTTCATGAATATTTGGAATGAAGTTATTTTGAATGAGAAAACTACTTTCTGTTCAGCTAGTAAAAGGAGTTTTGTGTAATTATACTCTACACTTTGACAAGAGTGCAGACCTGGTAAAACAGACAATCTATTGCTATTGCTCTGCACTGTGTAGAGGCTGGTCATACTCTCTATTCAAGCAACCAGTATTGAAACATGTTCAGATTATACTTGCTAAATAAGAAATTGTAGATGGAGTTGGAATAAATTATGAAGTCTAGGAAAGCAGGGTCAATATTTAACATTTGATGAAATAAGGAAGAGTGAGCAGAGACAAAAAAAAAAATCCTCTCTGCAGCTGCTTTTGAAGACTATTGGCCTAAAAACTTTGATGTTATCCAAGCAAGGAGGATCAATGCTGCATCAACTGAGATGCATGATGATGACAATTTGGGCAAAAAATTTAGTGAGATGTGATGGGTAAGAATGCATCTTTAAAAGAAAAATCAGGACAGAATGTACAAGGTACAAATGCAGCTGGTACCATTGGAAGTTCAGTGTGTAGAAATATAGAATAGTTCAGAGTGATTAAAGGAAAAGCTTTCTGGAAGACTTTTTCACAAGACTGAAATTCAAGTGGCATCGACCTTCTAGTGGGTATAAGACTGCACAGAGAATGCTGATTAGTGTTTCACCATCTTTTTCAAATATGCAATGATTCTTTCATGTAAAACATTTAACAGAGAAAAATAAAATACTGTAATGTCCGTTGTTGTGGTCCCGTTCTGACATTTATTAAAATCTTACTTTGGCCTTACTCTCTGATATGTTTGGATACAAATATAAATAAACATATAATTTTAAAAAGTTGAGAAAGATTAATTTGATAATATACCAACTTCTATATTATATTTAAAAGCACAATTATGTTGTATGGTTCCATCTTGAATTGAGGTTTGCATAGTTCTGTGGTAGTATGATTTTTGTAGATCTGAACAAAGTAATCACTATATCAACCAACTTCTGGGGTTACAGAAACTTGTGTCCTGCTTTCTGTAGTAACAGCATACTGAAAAGAATTTTAAGGATAGAAATTTCTAGAAAGATAGCTGTAGAAGCTTTATATATATATATATATATATATATATATATATATATATATATACACACAACAAAAAAAGCTAATGGCATTGGCTACATAGCTGAATGTTCATTTTTAGCTTTCCCCTACGATCTTATGATCTGTAAGAAAAAAAGTTCTCAGCTACGTCCATTAAGTACTTTCAGTTTGTGGGGTTTTGTGCTGATCTTATTAGCAACAAAGAAAGTGACTTTACTGATATCATGTGGGGAGTTTCTAAATGAAGAAAAGCTTGATGACACCTATTAAAACACTAGAACTATAATAACAAGTAGCTGCTGTGTAACCTACATTAAAATGTATTCTGCCAAATCATCTCACCTTAAATTCTAAAAGCCAGAGTGGCAGGAAGATAATATTTGTGAATTTCTATGACTATGTAAACATACTATATTTTACACACACTAAAATATTAACAAGTTTTAGGAGATGTTTCTTCTATTTTCTAAAGTCCCTAAAAAGTTTACATTAATAAAATATTGATTGGAAAAGATAAAGAAAAGCAAATCAAATAAAAGCTTTTTTCCCCATCTCTTGAAGTCTGTTAATAACTCCTGACTGTTAAATTTTAAAATTTTTTTGATAGACTACATTATAAATCTACACTATTTTCAAATATAAAAAATTGCAAATTTTGAAATAAAAGTTGATTGCAAAATAGTACCTAAAATCTTAAAATGAAACCACTAGAGAAGAAATAACTATTTTTAACTGGAATTTTGCTCTGTGAAAAGCAAGCATTGAGATATTCAGCTCCATGTAACACTGCTTAAAAAATGTTTTTTTCAGCTCCTAGTCATACAAAGCTGCACCATCAGTTGCTTGCATAGGAAACTCAAGCATGCAAGGAACTGCATATCACAGGCTCCATTTTGTAGGTAGTCAACTTGTTATCTCCATTTTACCACCCTGAGGAATTTTATTTGCACAACTTTTGCCACCAAACTCAGTTCAGCAGGCGTTTCCTCAGCGGAAAATGAAATAGTTAATAGGAATGAATGGCAAAAAGATTAAAGTAAGAAATTGGAAAGTTCTAAGTGGAAACAAGAAACTCATGAAGCAATAAAAATAATTTTCTAATATAGTGAGTTAATGACCCAGAGCTCAAACACATTTAATGTTAGAATTTAGACAATCCTTACTGTATAATATCACCTAGAACTTACATTAAAGAAGCCATTGTCACATATTGCTGGCTCCAATATTTTCTTTTCCAACAAAAGCACTTGTTGAGGTTAGCCTAGGTGCAATGCATGTGTTTATACACAACTGATATATTCCTCTATCCAAGGAATTTATACAGCTGCCAAGGTACCCTAAGTATGTACAGAGCTAGAGTTAAAAATGGAGAAGACACTTTGGGCTTGATGACAATTCTTTCTCTCTGACCACAGAGAGAATGATCATGGTTTTGGCTTTCAAGTGGCTGCCCAGAGGGTGAGATAAGGCACAATTTAGCTCAACATAGTTAGGAAGCCATATGATAATTTGTTATCCATGTCTGCTAATACAAACACACACATACTACAAATAAGATATCAAGCATCCTGGTCAATTAGTTTTCTCATCCTCAGGGAGGCAATTGGTGTTGGGTTGACTCTGGCTGGATTCCAGGTGCACACCAAAGCCACTCTACCCCTCCACCACTGGGCAGGGAATAGAAAATATAACAAAAAGGTTCACAAGTTGAGATATGGGCAGGGAGACATCACTCACCAGTTACCTTCAAGGGCAAAACAGACTTGTCTTGGGGAAATGAGTTGAATTTACTACCAATCAAAACCTTCTTTCTGGTTTCCATCTGCTCTGGTGTGGGTTTCCTCCACGAACTGCAGGTGGATCTCTGTATCCCCATGGATCACCATGGGCTGCAGAGACACAGCTCCCTCACCACAGTCTACACCATGGCCTGCAGGGGAATCTTAGCTCTGGTGTGTGGAGCACCTCCTGCCTTTTCTTCTGCACTGACCTGGGTATATGTAGAATTATTGTTCTCACATATTCTCACTCCTCTCTTCATGCAATTACATCTGCACAATAACTTTTTTATTCCTCTTAAATATGTTATCACAGAGGTGCTACCTCCTTCTCTGGTTGGCTCAGCCTTGGCCAGTGGTGGATCCACCTTGGAGCTGGCTGGCATTGGCTCTGTCAGACATGGGGAAATCAGCTTTTCACAAAAGTCCCACCTGTAACCCCCCTCCCAGCTACCAAAATCTGGTCACATAGACACAATAAGTCCATTTAAATCCAAACCTTTCTCACCTCCATCATCAAAACAAACAAACAAAATCTCAGCCTTCTGCAGTTTACTGAATTCTGAAGCCTAGTTTGATGATTGATGTTTCACTGGGTTTGTGTGGCAAGGTTTTGGATCTGCTGAATGGGGCTACAGGGGTGGCTTCTGTGAAGAGCTGCCAGAAGCTTCCCCCATGCTCAATGGGGCCAATGCCAGCTGGCTGCAAGATGGACTTGGCACTGGCCAAGGCTGAGCACATAAGGGATGGTGGCTGCCCCTGTGAGGAACTTACTGCAACCTTCATTCCTCATTCCCCTGCCCTGCCAGAGGGGAGGAGGCAGAGAAAATGAGGAATCACAAAATCAATTAGGTTGGAAAATATCTCTGAAATCATCAACTCCGACCTATAACCAACACCACCATTTCAACTAGACATCCAGTCTTTCCTTAAACATCTGGGGGGGCACTGACTCCATCACTTCCCTGGGCAGGACATCCCAATATCTAATCAACCCTTCTGTGAAGAATTTCTTCCTAATGTCCAGCCTAAAGCTCCCCTAGAACAGCATAAGACTATGTTCTAACATGATAACCTAGTTATCATGGAGTCGAGTCTGGAAATAAGGGAGGGGTGGTGGGTAGGCATTTTAAAATCCAGTTTTTATTTCTCACTGCCCTACTCAGATTTGATTAGTGATAAATTAAAATAATTTCCCTAAGTCAGGTTTAGTTTGCCTGGGATGCTCAGTGACCCCTCACGGTCCTTATCTCAATGCACAAATTTCTCATTATATTTTTCCTCCCCTGTCCAGCTGATAAGGGAGTGATGAAGGGAGATGCCTTTGGTGGGCATGTGGCACCCAGCCAGGGTCAACCCACCACAGACACTTATTTCTGCAGTAACTCTAGTGTTGAGATCCATAGTGTAATTCTTGCATGAGCCACATCACCCTGATATACTCCAGAGGACATTTCAAAGTTCATTTATGTCTTACAATTCAAAACATATTTTTAATGAAAAATATTTCCGTACATTGAAAATATGACTTTCACACCAGAAGCAGACAAAATTATTTTAGCTTAAAGGTATGTGTACTTTTTCCCCAAAGGACATACAAGTCTGTGTGGGAACAGCACATAGTTACTGCTTCCCACTTAGAGATGTAGCCTAGTAGCTGATTAGAGCAATAGCAAACATGAAAAGCTCCTTCCAAGCATTGAGAAAAACCCTCAATGTTTGTACGTGTTTAAAATTAAAGTGTATGGAGATTTCCAGATCAGTCAACACTGCAAAAGCTGGCAAGAAAAGTTCAAAAGTCCTTAATTTAGTAGAATTTGCTGCTTTTAGCAAATCCCTTAGCCACCTAGCAACCGCACAAAAGGTGTAATTCTCGGAGACTTAGATTCTCCCTGACTGAACAAGAGGGAAAATTGCAAACGTGCAAGATAGCTTGATGACATTGTGACACCAATGTCTAGTGGGTCAGACTGAGCAGGCCAAATGTCAGGACGTGGTTGGTACAGAATACAAGATGTATGTCACTTCTAGATGATTTACACCATAGCACTGATCCTCAGAAACAGACCTCCACCATTCCCATCCTCCCTGACATCCTCAGCCCAGACCTATCTGTATCAGAGTGCTCATTTTAGTCACACTTCCAAATTCTTGTCACCATGCTTGACATACGTGTTTTCCAAAAGTCTCCCTTGCAGCTTTTATGGCACATTCTGTATTGTGTTAGGTGTACCCAGCCAGCAGGCTCCAGGTGCCTCCTGCAGAGAGGACTCTAATTGTCATTCTGGACAGCAAAGTCTGATATGCAGACATGCAGGTGTGATCTTAGGGAGTCAAAGTACTGGTTTTCATTCCAAGTACTGCTTCTTACTTTCACTTAAATCCACGAAGACTGAGTCTGAAAAAAGGATTGTTACTGAACCTAGACTTCTAAATTATTGTTTGACTTGATATAATCCAAAAATTTAGAGTGATTTATGTGCTTATGAATAGATATACCCAGATGTTTTTAAATTTCTGTGAACAAAAGACAGCCACATGAATGTGGAGTGGCTGTAGCACAAGAATCTTTGCAATCCTTGTTTATAATTCCTCAATTGTTCCCTTTTTTCTCTTTTGAAAAGTATTTATTATTTTACTGCTATTCTTTCCTGTTTTGAACAAAATAGAAAAAAAATGTTTTGATTAAAAGCTTTCTATCCATGTTTCCTACTCTTCAGCATCTGGTATTGGTAGGAGTAACTCTTCAGGGGACTCTCCATACTTTGGCAAACATCCAATATCCAACATTAATTCTCCCCTATAAAAATCTCTCATTACTCAAAATACATCCTCTCCTACACATATACTTCCCATACCCTAAGCTATTCCATACTGAGGACAAACCTATCTCCTGAATTTTAGATGTCATAAAGTCTAGAGTTTTGTGTACAAGTAATTCTGAGGTACAGGTTCATTGCACTTAGTAATAATAAAAATCCAGCTGTGCTTTCCTACACCTTGTAGTTTCCCCACTTTGCTTTGAATGTCTTAAAAGGATGAATTTAAAATTAAAAGAAAAATATAGAATATTTATCAGAGAGGTTGAATGCTTTCAGCAACTTAAGTATTGCTGATCTAGCTGAGGAGAATTTTTTTACTTAATCATTATTATATGTCCAAGTAATTTTCACTGTAGTCACTATATTATACCCTTCTCAATAAGATTATAGTATCTTCAAATTAAAACATCAATTATTCTGTTCAGACACTAAATATAATTCTCTCTCCAATCTTGAGAGTTACGATGACATTGATAATGTAGGAAAATTACTTTTTATATTAAAACATGCAGTTACTTTTATTCACAAAGCTGTGTTAGCACCTTTCAGCTCCAAAATTTTGCAAGAAAAGATTGTACAAAGTGTTCATCAAGTCCTTCAACTTAAAATTGCCCCAGAAATTCCCTGCTTGATTTTCTTTACAGGTAAAAATCTCCCCACTCAGCACACATATCATGAAGAGGCAATTTGAAAATATGTAGTTCATAGTTACAACTAGGTTATATTTAAAATAAGCACTTCCACTATGAGTGCTCTTCTGATTCTATCAAGGGATCATTCAAGCAAAACTTTTTCCATTTGTCACAGTAATACTTCACCTCAGGAAAAATAGTGAAAGACTATAAACTATTTAGTTTGTTTCCAGTTTTAAAGATATCTTGAAATTTGTTTTTCCTTAAAAAAAACCAAAACCAAAACCTAAGAGTTAAATGAGAATGTCTGATTTACATTGGAATGAAGTGCTAGAGATTTCTAAAAAACGTAATTGGAAATGTGTTGTGAGAGCATGCTTTGTGTCTATTCAATTGTATTTATTTGACTTTAACATCTGGCTTTCAATTATGTGCAGTCAAACTTTAGCAGTAACATAGACAATGTTGTTTTAGTTCTATAATAAAAAAACAGAAAAAGACTGATTCCTTCCAAAACCATTGGTTTCAGCAGTCAGCTGATTCAGACCACTCACAAGAGAACTTCATAGCATATCCCTGCCTCACTGCAGAAGGTGGCAAACTACCCTATGTATTCAATTAGGTTTGACTAAGATTAATGTCAGGGTTTTTTTCCCCTAATTTCTAGAAGTTACAAATGCATGAAGCAACTGGCTTCAGTGTGATAAAGAGCTGACCTCAGGATCATGTTATTATCTGCAGAGGAAGAAGAAGAACAAAACTTGAAGTAAACTGCTTCTAAATACAAAAGATAGCCAGTGTATGCCAGTGATAATTGCTCAAAGGCAAGTTTCTCACTAGGTAAAACTGATTTGGCCAAATGTATTTACTTAGAAGTCACTTGGCACAAGGGGGGAAAATCTAAATGAAAAAATCCCAATTTATTAAACAAATTACACATATATTTTTCTAAATGGAGGAACATTATTTCCTGAATTCTGATATATGAAGAATTCAAAAGATTTTCCCATTTTTTTTTTTTTTTTTTTTGTGCTGTGAAATGATCACTGAACATCCTGTGAGCAGGTAATGAGCAGGAGAAGCAAAAGCTGTTTCATCCAACTATTGCAAAATAGACCAAATGCTAAGATTTTTGAATCTAGGTTTCTGTCGCATTGCACCATAATCCCTACGGGATTTTCCTTTGGAAAAGGCTATGAAGTCAGAAACATGAAAAACAAAAAGGCAAGAGTATTTTTGCATAATCAAGCATCTTCATTTCATGAAACGTTTCCAAATAAGAAAAGATAAAGACTAAACAAAAAAATAATATAATAAATAGAATCTTTAGGAAAGAGTTTTCTGTAAGCAAATATTTAAAATGCATTTCCATCAATATATTGTGTATTTTCTTCCATGACATACTGTGTCTAATTTGTTCTGGAGAATAGACGTATTAACTTGTCTTTCTATTCCTAATTTTACCCAACTCAGGTAGCCTGAATTTGCTATTTAATTTGCACTAGCTCACTTTTCAAATGAGAGTTGGGTAAAGGAAAGATATGGAAAAACCCTTTCTGTTTACTAGCTATGTATGTTTGTAGATACATCTTTGCTTCCCAAAATGCAAATCTTAGCATGATATTTGCTTTCAATGTTTTATCTTTTTGACTACTCATCACGGCTTTTGCTTTTATTTATGACTATGTCCTTATTTCATTGCTTCTCTATGTACGATTGATTTTCATGACTACAACTTTCCTGAGTAGGTGCATATGTTCAATATAGCATTATCAATTTACCCATGTCCTACTTGTTCAGTAAACCTAAAAGAAAATTCTTAGGGAAGAAGTGAAATCAGTACCAATTTGCTCTTTTTGAACCATTAATAATCTGCAGTGAATCAGCAGCTGCAATGTCAGCAATCCTCCCTCTGAGGTGGGGATTTCTGAGAGGAGAAGGAGAAAATATGGCTGAAATGAAAACTGCTTTCTTTTCTTTTTATAAACTCTCTACACTTATGAATTGGTGTTTCCATATTGTCAGTGTTTAGATTTAATATTTCCATCAAATCTCATTCCAGATGCTTCCAAGCTTAGGCTGGAATTCTATTATCACTCTATTTTCACGACAACCTGTGTGATATTGAAACAATCCTCCCACTTTGAGTTTTTAAAGATAACTACCACCATCAGTCCTCAAAAGTTCAGTAACACAGAAAAAGTAAGAGCAGATCCAAAGTCAAACAAGTTTGGAAAGAAACCAAGAAGAACCTTGTGTTCCTCACTGAAAGATATTGTCCAGTGAGGACTGTAGGATTTCCCTCCTTTGCCATATATGACACTTAACTGGAAAAAGTATCAGTCAGTCTTCCAAGACATTATGTGATGCTGCATGCCACTTTCAGACCTCCTCAAAAATTTTTCATGCTTACTAGAAGCTAGTATTTTGAAAACAAAACCAGATTCTGAAAAAATGTCTCAACTGTGAAAAATACCCTTTTTCTTTAAATTTTGTGAAATGTTGTTTGCTATTATACTACTCATGAGAAAATACTTTGTTTGCAATTTAAAACAGATCATTTGTATTACAATAATAAGCTCATTGTAAAAATGAGACGGAAAGAATTAAAAAATAGAGGACCAATTAACCTGCAGCTTTTCGAAAAAGAATAGGCAAGAATTCCACTTCTCTGAATGAATGATTGCCCTGTAAAACCAATTCTTTTTCAAAAAAAAAAAAAAGAAAGAGAACGTAATCTTTTTTACTTTTATCATAAAAAAAGAAACAAACAAAATAATAGTTTCTCTATTTTGAGCCAAATCAGCATTTAGATATACAACTACAAAGACAACAATATTTAGTTATCTATTTATAATGACTCGTTGCAATTTCAATCTCCACAGCTCAGTTACGTGTATGTTACATATTCAGTAAATTTAAAAACTGTTTAATGAAGATTTATTTCTAATCTGTAATATGATTGTTTAATTAACTGCACGCAATTCCTTTTTTTTCCCCAAAGGATAGAACCTTCTTACAGTTAAGACAATAATAAAAATGTTCCCATTGTGCTATTTAGTACTAGTCAGTGTAATTACTCTGAAATTTGGTATATTATGATGACAATATTTGTATAAAATAAAGGGAAAGTCAAGAATTTATTATATCCTTTCCAACCTAAACAATTCTATTTTTAGTAGGGCCTGCAGAAGCAGGTCCAAGAATACTGTTTTTAAAGTGAAGAATGGGAGATTCAGACTAGATGTACGAAAAGAAATTTTTTACAACTGATTTTGTGAAATCCCGAAATATGTTGCCCAGAGATGTGGTAAATTCACAGTCAGGTTGGATGGGGTTCTGAGCAACTTGATCTAATTGAAGATCAAACTACTCATTGCAGGGAGGTTGGACTACATGAACTTTACATGTTCCTTCCAGCACAAACCATTTGATGATTTGATTATGATTTAATATTTATTATGTGTGAAGTTTAGTACATTTTGAATGTGCCTGTTTAGTATTACACTTGTCCAGTTGGATGAGAATGAAAAGTATGCATGAACAGTCTGCTTTCACGTTTTGTGGTTTTTCTTTTCTGTTCTCAGTGTTTTTTTTCTTTCAACAATAATATAATCTTTGAAGCCTCATCCTTCCACTTTATTGTGTTAGAAACACACTTTTCCCAGCTTGCTTGTTCTCCTCTATATTCCTTTCCTATGTTTCCAGGAGTCTGTGGTCTCACTTTAAAGAAAAAATTAAACAAGCACAAAGAAACACTGGACAAGCAGCTTGGGAAAGCATACATATAATCAAAGAAGTGATTTTGAAATCGAAGGATCAAAATTGCACAAATTCTAGTTATTACTGCTCAAATTATCATGATTTTCTGGTGCAACCACAGTAGCTGATTGCCAGCACCAGCCACTTGGCCTCACATTGACTACAGAAGAGACCTCAGTCAGGACAAATAGGAGTCACATTTTGTCAAATGAGAGTGGCCATAGAATTTCAGATTAAAGCTCCATCTAGTTTGGCAGACAAAGAAAATACCCATGAAATAGAAAGTACAAGATAAATGTAGTTGATATGCACCCTAATTACTCTCCTGACCAAATAGCAGAAACAAAACAAGTGACTTTCAAAGCTAACTCAAGAATTCAAATAGGAAGCAGGCCCAGGACAGCCACAAGCTGTTTTGTTCAAGTGGGAAGATAAATAACCATCACTCTCCAAGCACCACTGCCCTGCATTTACTTGCATGCTCTCAGTGAGCACATCCACCAGAACACCAGCCAGTACTCTCATTCTCAAATACTGGGCATCTCACTGATGTTATTGCAGCCATTATGCAACAGCCTAGAGAAGCTGTTTCCAGTAGCTTGAATAAAAATTACAGGAACCTCCATCAGCTTTCTTACCCACTCCAATAGATACTGAAATTTTATCTAGACTTGCATCCACTGCTTTCATTTGCACCAGTCTACAGCTACCTCTTCACAGAGGGATGTCAGAGCTCACCTTCCACTGCTACTGATCCCTCTTAGTTACACACTGTTGAAAGACAGCGTGATGCCTAAGTATTAACTTCATAAATATCTAAGCTACACTACTTCACACATGTAAAAAGATATAGCATCAAAGTAACTGGAGAAGTAATAAATGTATAAAATCTACTATTCACTTTCACTATCTTCAAATAGTTCACATTTTGCCTTTCTATTTGCTATTTGCTTTCCTTTGCCTAAGCAGCTACTGCAAATTCAGTGTTCCCCTGCTTTCATGTCAAACTATACAGCCTATACAGTCAACTACTTAACCCCACTGCATTAAAACCAGAGAAAAACTCAGCTGTTACCACCAGCAGAAATGTTTCCTGGAAACTATTCTTTTCTATCAGTGTACCTCAAACTAACCTAAAATGAGCAACAATTTCAGTTCTTATAGGAACATGATGGAACAAATGAAGCTTTGAGACCCATTCAGTCTATTTTTTGTTAAACCAACATTCTCAGGGAGGTCAAAATTACTTTTAAGCTCCAGACTCAGGTTTTGTTTTATAGAAACTAGAGCACAGTCATCTCACATGGGGGAAGATCAGAACCCATTTGCCTGATAAAATAGTAAGGAAAAGTTATATTAACAAATGTTCTCCTTTTCTGCTGTGTCACTGAATAGTATTAGTCAAACCCAGTGACTTTTAAGAGCTCTTTGATCCCCACACAATTATCTCTGGGTATCTAGGAAGATTCTCACTTCTGTGGCAGGACAATTTCTGTATTCTGTTCTTTCCAGGAGTCTCCTTGCTGTGCAACAGGCTTCCTGCCCTCTTACATACTCTGCTTTTTCTCTTGACCAATCCTGCAGTCTTGAAGAACAGTTGCTCTCAAGGGAGGAAGATATTTCTAGCTAAATTTATCATTTATTTTTCAGGAAATTTAGACTAAGAACTGAGAACTAAAAGATAAAAAATAGCATATTTTTCATGATAATTTCTCTTTTTGTTCTGTTGTTTTGGGGTTTTTTGGGCTGTTTGTTTCTGTTTTTTTGCTGTTGTTTGGGGCTTGCTTGTTTTTGGTTTTTTTTTTTAATTTTTTCCCCCCTGGGTTTTGAAAATGGATATATTTCTACATTTTTAATTATTTTAGGTATATTTTTGGGGTTTTTTTTGGTCTTTTTATGGTCTTGATGTGGAATTTCAAAAAGCAATGCAGAAGTTTATCTTAGTAATGGTTAACTCTCCCGTTATGATATGTATAAGTAACTCCTTGAAAATATTTTAAAGCCTTGAATGGTATTGATATCAGACTGTTGATCTGGCTATCCCTTTTCTTCTCCATTTGTTGTTCTCCAGCCACTTCTCCTACAGGCAGTTTTCAGAAATCCTATTGCAACATGAACTGTTGTTATGGCATTCTTGAGAAGAGATAACCAATGTCCCCAACACAAGCATGTACAGCTCTTGAAGTAATGCTAACCCCCCAGTTAAGGAATTTTTGTTTCTGTGTCTTTGCTCTGATTGCCTTTGCATGACATCAGAATGATATATGTTTCCTACTGAATTCTGAGGGAAAGTACCCTATTTACTAGTTTAATTTACTATTTTTATTCCAACTGTCTTTTATTTCTGTGGATAAAACAGATTTGCTAGTTTGGGGTACTTTCTCTCGCAAGTCTGACAGAAGTTCAGTTCTCATGATTATCTTGTATACTTAAAATCTCAATTGCTCCCCCAGAGCTTTGTCCCGAAAAGCAATTTTACCCTCTTATTGCAAATCCCTTTAATTTCTGCTGACTTTTCATTCTGCAATCTTTCCCTATGGTTTTTGTCCCCTTTCTCTCTTTGTGTTCAAAGAAATTTTGAAGCAGCTACCTTGATGAAATTTCCAAGATTCTTGTCATTCTCTGTTCTATTATAGTCGACGTTTTTGGGGAAGTCTGCAGGTAACAACAATGTTTTCTGAGACCCAAATTGAAATACCCTGTATGAATGTCCCTGTATTTTCTGAGCATTTTATATATTACATTTCTTCAGCCGATAGAGGATAAACCTGTCTTGGAAGACAAAGCAGGCTTACTAATGTGCATTTCCTAGCAACTAGGAGGAAACCTTAGCATCTAATCTTGACTAAGATAGCTACTGTGATAAAACAGTTACTTCTTTAGTAATTTGGCAAACTCTGGCAAGCTCCACTGAAGCATGTGAAGGACAAAAGCATGATAACACATAGTATCACTTTCTTTGCAGTTAGAAGTCTCCTTTAATTTCCCAATGGGAAACAGAGTGATATCTTGTGTAAATGAGTTGCTTCAGATAGCCTGAGACTCTTTCTAATGGCTCATACATTCTACATCAGAATTGCATACATTATTTTTTCATCAGAATATTTCCAGAAAAAAATGCGAGCATATTTTTAACCCCCTTTTAGGGTGGGGGGGATAAGTGGAAAAACCCTTTATTTTTCCAAACACCTAACACGAAGATAAAGATGATTCTGTGGCCTGCTGTAAACTCTCATCTGAAGTTTACAACACCCTGCTTCAAAAAAGGCACAGAAACATGTGTTTTTAAATGTTGATGTGAAACAAGAGACAGAAAACTTAGGGTGTCAGGCCAACAGGTTGTCTCATGCAATGACACGTGAAAGTTACAGAAAATTCTATCTGATAAATAACATTCTTCTCAAAATGTGGTTTTAACTCACTAAGAGGAAATAAAAATAGTGTAGGCATACAGAGACTTTTAAAAATACACTTCTACTGAATATCATATCAATCCCTGGGGAGCAAACCACCTGTTTCAACAGCAGCTTTGTCCAACCTCAAGAACAAGTCAATTGCCAATGACACTTACTGGCATAATGGAATGTCATCTTTGATGATGCATTTTCCTCCATTTTTGCAGTATTCTTCAGGACAAGCTGCAAACATAAAAGTAAAAATTGTTATTTCCCCCTCTTTTTAAATACATTTCTCATTATCTGATTTTCAAAATGGCAAAATATTCATACCTGTCCTTTGGAGTGCTTAGCACTTCCAAAACCTTTTTTTTAGACAGGACTTGGTGATACAAGTGTGAAGTCATAAGAATACAAGCGATGGAGTGATCTTAAGCTTGTTGAAATCCCGATGCTGCACTTGAATAGGCTTCAAATTTTTCTCAAATGAAATTTTCATCTGAGTCCAGAAATGGAATTTTTGCCACTTACTCGATTTTCAAACAACTAGAATATATAAAATAAGACCCAGAAGAACTGAACTAATATTTAAATAGTACCTAACTCTACTTTATTATTAATAGCTTTTATATAGGGCTGGTGAACAGACACTCCTTTGTGACCAATCTTTTTATTAAAGATATTCAGAATTTTAACACTTAGAATCATATTCTCATAAGAACAAGGGAAATCAGGCTATAAAAGACAAAAGGTGTTTAAGTACTTAGTGATAGTCTCTTAAAATCTCTTGATGTCCCTTAACTTGAATTTACACATCATCACATTTAGTTTTACTGAAGAGTAGTTTTACATTGCTTTAGCAAGAAGAAACTCAGAATCAAAAAAGAATCCCCTATATCTTGTTTAGTATGAAAATAACGGGTAATATACAAATTAGACCTAAAGAGTTTTGGATATATGCAACATGAAATTGTTAATGGCAAATGAAAATTGTTAATAGTGCTCTTAAGTGAGGACACCTCCAGTTTTAGGATTAAATTTTGAGAAGTGAGTTACTTACTTAAAAGATCTGCTTTCTGAAAAAACAGTGGAAGGTTTGTAAATTTCTGTTATGCATGTCTACTAGTTTATGTCCTATATTCTTCTATATTAAACTAATTTCTGAATAAATTCTTTTTAATTTAAAATAATTTCTAGAATTCAAATTTACCAAGTATGAATTCTCTCATCATTACAGAAGTGGTATTTTTTAATGTTGAAGTATTATTCTTTCTCTCACATGAGCAACCTGGGCTCGTGAAGGTGACCCTGCCCAAGTCAGGGGCTTTGCAACTTTGTGATCCCTTCCAACCCAAACCATTTTATGATGATAGTGAGCACAACACCTGTGGTCAAGTTTCACTCCCAAAGAAACTTGTGGATGCCTCCTACCAATAAGTGTTTGTAAAACTTTTAGTTCGTGAATAGACATTTATTACATTAATTATATAATTGCAATGAACATATGTTGTGAATTTTATCACGTAACCCATAAAAAGTATAAAAAGAGAGAGTTAAATTCTCAGCTAATGCCACTTCAGCAAAGCTGGCAGAATACTGTCAAGAGTTTATATCTGTCTTGGAGAAGAGCTGCAATATCTTTCTGTCATTGAATGGGACATTTTTAATCTAGATTTAATTATTTATATCACCATCATCTATGTATTTGTTAGATTTTGTTAATAAAAATCTAATTCACATTGAATGTGTATTATGTGCGTCCTGTACTTATCTTTCTCCACCATTAAACTACTGCAAATCAAACCTGAATATTGTGAAATGCACTGTGCTAGAACAAATGCTATTTAGTTTATTTTCAAACCTGGATTTGTAATGCACTTGGAAAAAAGAAAGCATGAGTAAGCAATACTTAACAATATGGGTTAACTCAACTGGCTAAAATCAAGGGAAGTCCTAAAAGTATACTACAAAGGGTTGAGGGTTTTTTGAACAATGTGTTTATAGGGTAGGAAAACCCCTCATGAAGATGTTAAGATGTTAAGCATATTATTATTCTTCATATTTTTCTCACTTTCATCTGTGTTATACTTTCATCAGGAAAATACACGCCTAAAATAATTTGACAAAGTTTTAGGAGAGGAACGTCAGTCAAGTTTGAGGACTGCCAAAAGATTCAGAAGGAAATAATTATACTTTCTTTGTTTCAAACGATATTTTAATGCGAAACTAAATACCTGAACAGCCGGACTCATCAAGGCTGGAATCAATGCAGTCTGCAATTCCATCACAACGCTGGGAGAGTGGTATACATTGATTAGTTGAAGCACACAACAAAGAACCATTGGAACAATCCTTAATGGCTGAAATGAAAAGGAACATGGTCGTTATCATCAGTTGTATTTTGTTTTCCCCACTGTTCAAAAACTAGCAGAAAACTTAATTCATACTGTAGGATATAAACTTGCATCTGTGTGACCTCTACAAGCTTTCATCTTCAAAGACATACAAGTTTACTACTGAGATGCTAAATAAGTAAACAAATACTAAGCACAGATGGTACAGAAACCAAATTTTCCCATGAAATATTTGTGAAGGGGAGTGCATATTAACTTAAAATGTTGAGAGTGTATACTGCAAAATCCCAAAGAAAACCCATAAAAAGGGTATCACAAACCATAATCAACTCTCATTCAACAATTAGTTTCAAAATGATGGAATCAGGTTTTTTACACTTTATTTTAACACGTTACAGAGAGAACAGTCATAGCAGTGGATCTAATGGCTGAAAATTTTGCAGTTAAGGACCATGACACCAAATTATTGGTGCTGAGGTAGAGAATATTAAGACCACATGGAGGTACTAAAAACAGTGAAGATATAGAAATGAAAATATCAAATTTTCATCTATATTTAATTTTCCAGGTGCAAATTAAAGCAGTAGAAGGGATAATGATATCGCAGCCTGTTTGAAAGTATAAAATTTTTAATATTTCATACGTATTTAAAACTTACCAGGACTACAAGAGATATATTTTGGTGCACTACAGAAAACAGAGAAAAGACTTTTTATTCATTGCTATTAGCACTTCAACCAGATGAAGCAAGTGGAAAAGTATGTTGATCTGTGGAAAACTAATGTATACATCCCACTATGTTAATACGTTTGTTTTACACCCTTACCATTGTAATCAGGCAAATAAAAGACTAAATAGGTGAGGTAATATACCCTTCACTAAAATTGACAGCAAGAAGAGAGCCAGTCAAGTAGAACATCTATAACTGGAAAACAATTTCAGAATTTTCTTGTTAAATGCAGCAAGTAATAAAATCCACTACATTAATAAGTAAGAAATAGTATTAGCATAATATTGTACAGCCTAACTGCTGTGTGAACTCTACGGGAAATTCTGCCTCCATAAACACCTAAGTTGTGAATAAAAGCATTTCTACAGTAGAAACTGTGTTTTCAGCAGGGACTTGACCAATGTTTTTTTGTTTGGTTGGGGTTTTTTCTGTCCTGGCCTCCTTTTGGGGTTTATCCTTCATCTCTGCAAGATTCATTTTGACATCCCGAAAGAAAACTTTCCCTGATGAATTCCTGAATTCAGAACCCAGAACATTTTTGCTCTACACTCAAATAGTGTTCAGTTTTTTGTTTTACACTTAAATGAATAAAATTGCTATGGGACACAAAACGGAAAATGTCGGTAATTCTTAAACTGAAGTTTTCTAAAATGAGCAGGTAGATTTGATCTGCATTAAGGAAAAAAATCAATCCAAAATCTAAAAAAATAAACCCCCAATTTCAATCTGTGCTATTTTTAGAGTACACATAGGTTGGAGTTACTAGCACAACAATCAATTTTATAGATCATGCATAAATTTCAATAAAATAATACAATTTCTGAGATATTTACTTTTTTTCCCTGCCCTTCCCCAGTTGACAAACTTCTATGGTTTTTCACCTGTTAAGAGTAGGAAGCTAGAGATTAAACACTGTGCTCTCATGGCATACACAGTTCGATCTCAGCACCAGCTGTGACAGAAATCAGCTTTCCACTGATTTCATTCCATTCTAGCACGAATCACTTTCTTTTTGCTTTGCCTTATTCCCTGCTTTGCTTTGCTTCTCTGAAGTATCTTCCTCAGAGAAGAAAAAAGAATTAATGCTTCTGTATTTTTACCTTATACTATCAATGACTGCATATTTATATACCATAAACTGAATTTTGGAGTACCAATGAAGTAAAGACTTGACTAAGTTTCCTTCAGACTGAGAACCCCAAAGCTGTAAAATATCTATGGAGAATATTTTTTCTCTGAATAGATCAGGATTTAATTTCTTCTTAATCCCTAAATTTTGTTTAGAAATGAAGGCAGCAAAATAAACAAAACCAAGCGATATCTCAGTTGTTTGGATAATACAGAAAATCATGGAAATCTTTTGGCTTTCAGATTTTGTGGTTCCACATTGGCTTCTGTGGTGTGGAGTTGGGATGTGCCTGTAATAAAACACAGCATGGAATTCTCTACCAGAGGACAGATTGAGGAGGAAGGAAGGTCAAATGAAAATTAACCAGGAGAAGTTTATTTGAAGAAAGGAACATGCAAAATTTCTACATGTCTTCAGGGTATGTAGATTCAACATCAAAGTTATCTCCAAAATTGTGTCTTCTGCCAACAAAACACAGAGCTCGCTTCTAAACAAAAGGCTTACATAGATACTTTGCCAAATCCGTGACAGTTTGGTAGACTAATTTCCTGAAATAACTGGCATGTGCAGCCTGTATTCGTATTTAGTAGTTTTGATAGAAAATATTAAAGAATATGAATTTCTAGTCCACTGAAAGCAGATTTTTTTGCTTTTCTTTTTTGTTTTTTTTTTTTTTCACTCTGATAAGGATGAGAAAAATATTAAAAAAGCTTTACAGCATGACAGGTTTAGGAAGAAACGTGTTTATTGGAAAAAGTTTCTTTTTTTTTTTTTCTATATTGCTAATTATTTTGAGATTCCTGGAATGAAACATTTGGCCTCAGTTCATCTGTTAATAATGAAATATTTTTAAATGGGCAGACACTCACTTTTGTGTCTATCTGTTTCAGATGTTTCTCCATGTCATCTCACTGCAGTTACATTTCAAAGCCTATTGACCTTGTGTTTTGTTTGTGAGCCCTTTTCCTTGCTCGGGGCGGAGATTGCTGCTACTTCATGAACAGACTTGACTTCAAAACCCTTGAAAGGTCAGGACTGCCTTAAATGTTACTGAATTATAGAACTGCAGAAGCCTATCTTTCTGTCTTATCAGAATCAGAGGTTACAGAAGCAATGCAAATGCAGCTGACTGATTTAAGGAAAAAATGTGGAAATGCTTGTAAATATTAAAAGAAACACAATTGCAATTTTATAAACATTTACCAAATGATAGCCAGGAAATGAGAATGCATAAGCAAAATTATTTAGAATGCAAAGCATCTCTACAATTAATGCATTGTATGTGACACAAATAGGGTTTTTTTGACTAGGGAATAATGAATTTTACATTGAACTTCACTATGTTGGTCTTTTTGTTTCCTAAAGCATCACTGGTTTAGGCAGGTGAGTTAACACTGCCATAACTACCACCACGAAAGCCACTTACGGCAGCCGACTTCATCCTCACGGAGGCGGCAGTCAGGAACGCCATCGCACTGCAGGAGGGACAGGATACAGCCCTGCGAGGGACACAGGAACTCTGTGTCCTTGCAGGAGCCTGGAGATGGGGTGGCAGGCACCTCCACGGGACAGTTCATCTCATCACTGCCATCCAAGCAATCTTCATCCCCGTCGCACCGCGCGGCGAGGGACAGGCACTGGCGCACGTACGCGCACGTGAACTCATCGCCACGGCACACTGGATCCACTGGTCCTGCAAGGAGAACAGGAATGCTCAGGGATTCTGTGCCTCCAGCAGTCATTCACACTGCTTTGAGACCTACATAGGAACTGCTGGGAATGCAGCTCATTGGGGTTACTAAACTCTTTAAAAAAAAGAGCCCAACTTTTATAAAAACAAAGCGCAAACACAGTATTAAAAACGTTCTGTCTTACATTAACTCCATTGCTGTTGTGTCAGCACTTTGCTTCTAAAACTCAAGTTCAGCGTTCTATTACTTCTTTTCCAATGCACACATAGAAGGGTTAATATCAAAATATTAATAAATCTTGTCTTTCACCCAATATCTGGAAAGCTTTAAAATACCCCTCAAGTTACCATTTTAAGTTGAATGAAGAAAAAGATTTTTATGATGTAACAACAAAAATTTTTACTGATCTAGTTTATTATCACTCTGACTCTTAAGCTTAACTGGATGCGATAGAGAATTAAATTTTAAAAATACTCGATAGATTTCTAGGATACAAGTAAAGAAAAATGTGGTTTTAGAATTTTGAACTTTAATTCAGACAGCTGACAAAAAAAAAAAACGAATAAAATAAATAGAGAAATAAATAAATAAAATATTCCATGCTAATTTGCATGGCTGGAAGAAAATACTGGGGAAAGGTTTGTGTGATCATGTATATAAATAAATTGTCCCAGATACTTAAGTCTTTCTTTTTTCCTATTAAAACCATTGCAACTTAATTTTTTAGCAGAAGCATAAGATCTATTGATGGGAACTAATTTCTAACGAACTGGCTGTGCTAATTTTGTGTTCTTTATAGCATCAGCATCTCCCATGGAAGAAATGTGATGGATTCCTGTACTTTTTATATGTGTGGGGAAAAGAGAAAAATGTCCAGAATTTAGCTCCATACATTTAATCTTTCTAGCTCATTTTTCAGCAGTTGAGTAAAAAATAGAATATGATCGCTAGAGACAAAGCAAGACAAATTAATTCACTACTTCTGTAAAAGACAGGAGGAGTTTTGCTGTTGACTTGGGCTGAGGCAATGGAGACAAGCACAAAAGGTGGGTTTCATCTTGCTTTTTGGAATGGTGCAAGCATTGTTCTCTGACCTCAGATGTCCAGTGTTACTGCTGCATTAAAGCATGACACTCTATAAAGGAGTACATGAATTTTGGCATGATTTTATGACTTTTAATCCACTGGTCATATCAGCATGTTTTTGTATTCTGCAATACCAGGCTGGGGTTTTACAGCATGAGGACTTGGCTAAAACATGCTCAGTTTCAAAAATTTCTCCATCATAAATAACTATAGCCTTTTGTACAAATAAATGAACTGTTAATGCATTCAGGTAAACAGAATACTAGCATTATTTTACCATCCAGTTGCTTGTGAAGCAGATATAAGGAAAAAGAGCTCAAAGTTCTTTGCAATACAGACCTTCTATAGATTAGAAATTTTTGATTTTCATGTTGACTTTCTATCAAAAAATCATAATTAAAAAGCTTCATACAATAGAACATGCCTGATATTATTTCATGCCCCTAATGTTATTAAATTAAATCATTCTACTAGAAAAATGTATTTGATTCACTGGATATAATGTAAACATAAAATAACAAAAATGGATATTGACTCAGTGAAAGTAATATCCCAGTGATCTTTTGTCTTGTGTATATTCAGAATTATTCCATGAATACATCAAAGATGTGTCCTTTTACATGAGATTGAAAAGACTGTGATTTCATATGTGTTTTATAAATGTGTTAGTCTAAGAAAAATTATTTATGCTACTTTAAAAGGCCTATGGAAGTTGGTTTTAGATAGTTGATAATAGACATTTAAATCACATAGTGGGTTGATTTTGTACAAATTAAAATTTCTAGATTTTGCATTTTTTTCTACTTTGGTCCTATACTTTACCAGATAATAATAGTAGCCCATAAAGATGTTTGAATTTGGTTTGTCATATAGAAACTGTATATTAGGCCAAGATACTGATGAAATGTCACTGGGAGAACATATTTCCCTCTCCATTGACACAGTGCTGCCAAATCTTGCACAGTGAAGTAAAAAACCAAAATTTTTATTTTTAGTTTGCACTTGCTCTGGGAAAAAAAAGAGTATGATTATATTTGATAATACTTTCTTTTCTTTTCTTTCTATTATTTCTGACCCTTTCCTCACAGTGCCTAGGGGGCATTTAGGCAGTGAAAATGATTTAAGCTGCAGTCAGTTCTGCTTATGCACATTCTTTTGTCCTTGCATAGTCCTGTGTTAGCTTTTCTGTATTTGTTCTGATAGTATGGAAATTAACCCCACACAATATATTTGACTTTCCTGAGGTGGCCTGTTTATGTTGCAGGCAAGATTGCATTTATAATACATTTGTGAGCATTTCTGACCCAGTTTAATTTCCTGTCATGATATGTTTACTCATATGCTTCTACCTAAATTTGTTCTGTAAACTGAAATCCCCTCTTAAACTCAATATTTCTTGAATGTGCTGCTTGTTATGAAACTGGCCTTGAGTGTTAAATAATTTTCAGACTTTTGTAACCTCGATCAGTTTATCCTTATGAGTCCAATCATATAATGAGCTTATGCATGTAAATAATACTAAATTCAGTATTTAGGGAAATGCTTGAATGTTTTTTTTTAATGGGGTATGATTATTTTTCTATTATTCTTTTTTTTTCTATTTTCTATTATTATTCCATCTGGTTTAGAAAATAATTTGTGAGATGAAGTTCTTCCTGACTTTCATAGCAAGTATATTAGATTGTGCAATATTCACCAAGGGCAGCAAAGATGTGTCCAGGCAGAGTTAGGGGTAAGGGTAACCAGGGGTCTTTTTGAGGTCTGTTTTATATTTGCACAACATTAAAATATCCACAGTCATGCCCTGAAATAAGTAAAATCCTTTTAGATTAGAACAGTGCATGAGATGAAAATGTACTTCAAAGAACGTAAGAGTGTCCCTAGCTTATTAACTCGTGTTATATGATAATTAGTTCATTAGTTCATGTGTTTGGTTTCAGATACAAGAGAAACGTTGTGCTCTGGATGACATTCTATAAGATGCCATTATTGCCATGGTGTGCCAAAATGCTACCCCCAAGTTCAATCTATTTTCTTTATGTAAAGTAGTTTATAAATGCTTTTCTTAGTTATAAATTAAATGTGCCTGGTAAAAATTTTGCAAATTTATGAAAGCATTAATTTGTACAAAGCTAACAACTAAAAAAAGCTAATTAAGAATATGCAAATGTAGAAAATCATTAATTCCAACTGAAAAGAAATCTCAAGCAACATTAATGCAAAAGTAATTATTTGTATTCAAAGCTACTGTCTATGTAATTATTTATTTTAAGTTCATCATTACAGTATCTGCTACTGACACGTTTCCTTCTAAAAAGTGGGAATTTCCATTCTGTTTTCTTGTCACTGTGAAGAATTAAACTAAGGTGTTAAGACTACAATGTGGTTTGCAGTGGAGAACGTGCTGCCACAAATGAGAGACTCGTCAGAAACACCCTCCGTGTGCTGACTCACACAGCAGTATGCTCTCACAATTTAGCAAAAAACTAACTTTAAACTTATGCGTATCTATGAACCTTATATTTTCCTCTTGTACATATATGTGTAAGTTATTTAAACAGCAGAATCTGAAGTGAAACCTTTTCAATGCAAATTATATCATTTGTGGCCCACACATCCTTTCTGTCACTTAATATTGTTTGATTCAACAATTCCCTAGCATGCCAAGAAAATGTTTCCCTCACCTTTTCTCAAATGCAGAAAAGATGTTCCCAAGGCAGCACTCATCTCCTGAGTGCTGTGTGACTCTCATTTTCAGACCACGTTCAGGAGTGCAGGAGACATTGTACAGGTTACTTTTTTTCAAAAGCAGTATCTGTTTAAAACTGTTTAAGGATTTGGAGATAAATCTACTGAAAATTATCAGTTCTAAGGAAGACAGTATAAAAGCTTTAGCTTTTTGTATCCAGGCTGTATGCTCTCTGAAAAGCAGGACTAAAAATCCTCAAGAATTCAGTGTTTGCACACGGATGAAAAGCAAACTAAACAAAAACAATTTCAGTAAAAATAACCTCTGCACTGCAAAGCACTGAATCTGAATTTAGATCCACATGAAAAACAGCAGAAAACTGTTGATGTTCCATTACAGCTAAAGAAATCATGACTTTTAACCAGAAAGCTGAGTACATATCTTTATTTATTTTACTTTGCACTCTGCTTTATTTTGCGCTTATTTTTACCTTGCATATGGCAAATAACCAAAATTAAAGAAAGGGTTTAAAAATGTGCATATAAAATCTACCTGTATGTCATAAAGAAGACATTTTAATTAGGTCCTAAAACGCAACATTTTAATTTTGTCCTATATCTTTTTAAACTTACTCACACAGCTGTGCTGGCTGAGTTATTATCTATGGACAAGAAGTGCTACTTCACAAGCACCTTCACACTTTTAAGAGAAGTTAAGTAGCTGAGGTAGATATAAAAAACATAAAAATCAGACCAGTGTTTAAAGCAAATAAAATTTGGTACATACTGCTCCATGAACTGCAATAACTACTTCTGGATATACCTGCATTTCATTGTTCTCAGATCAAATTGGTGCTTTTAAAGCAATTCTTATTGCAATGTGCTAACCTTCAAACCATGTTTACAGTAAATAGAGCTCGTGAGCTGATGATTTTGGAGAAAAGAGCCTTTACAACATAAAAAGTGTTAAGTCAATAAGTGCTCATTGTCAAGGACACAATTATATATTTGTGAGATAGGGATTTTTTAAAGGCTTACTGGTTTTTGATGAACATTTTCTGTACACTTATGCTTTGTATTATTGTCTTTGTCATCCATGGAGCATATGATCCTGTTTCCTGACTGTAAAGCAAGCTTCACTTTAGCACTCCAATATTTTGCTCATGAATCACAGGGATTCAGTCATATAAAACCATAGAACTGCTATTACCCAAATGCTAAGATAAAATAAATGTTTGTATTACACAGTCATTATCACAGCTAGTAACACACAAACATGCTTAATTTGAATGATGCAACGCCTCCAGGCTATCCTCCTCTTTTCTGCCTTTCCTCTTCAAATATCAAGATCTCTGGTGCACAGTAGGTCCCCATTTATATTCATATATCACCTGTAACAGTGAATTTTACTTAAGACTACTGGACACTGGCATTAGGGACAACACCAGGGAGCATGAAATAAAGTCACCACATAGGCTGTTAGGCAGCACTGCCTTGGTTGTATCAGAGCTCACTCTAAAGCCCATTTAAGTAAATGGGATAACTCATATTGATTTTAATGGGCCTTGCATCAGACCCTTGAAAACTAACAACCTGTCTCATATATTTGCATAAGCAATTTGCCTAGTAAATGTAATAAAAATGGTGGACCTATTAACTGTAGAGAAAAGAGGTCAAAAATAACTCCCTCCAATAAATTTCATTAGACAAGAGTATAAATTAATTACGGGCCCAATCCAGTGCATTAATTAATTTGAAATAGATGTCAGTCCTCAATTTCAGTTCAGTAAACATCAGATCAGGGCATGAAATCAACCCATTCAAGGTGGCTGCAAGGAAACAAACTTGTTACAAAAATTAATTGGACTAAAACTATTCAAATACTTTAACAATCTTTCCGTGAGTTTTTATCTGTTGCAATAAAGCTCCTGCTGTTTATCTCCAAGCTTGTAAAAAGACAAAAAATAAAGCGGAAGTTGAGTCTGGTCAATTGAATTTTCAAGTCTCTTCCCTTCATGAGAAGACAGAGATATGGGGCAGGGTGCTGGAAAGGATCCCAGAGACCCTGTGACAAAGCCAGAATTAAAAAAAGCAGAACATAAATTTTTATATTACTTCAGATTTTTATATGTCTGTGCAAAATTTATTTTAAATGATTTAACATTTTGCTAACATACAAGCATAATGGAAAACAGACAGGTTTACTGCCAGTAAAGTCAAGCTATGATTTGGTCTTCACTCACAGAACTACTGCTTCTGGCTGGACCACACTGACTACCTGTGACAGGAATATGGCAATATTTGCCATATTTCTGCTAAGAACAGTCTGGCAGTTACTAGCTATGCCTGCTAATGTGATGGATTTGTTGGTTTGTTTATTTATTAGGAGCCATGACGAACTGGAGAAGTTGTGAAGCTTTAGTCTTCGACAAAATGAAGTGGATATAATTTCTGAGATAAATCTGACCTGAAAACATACTCTTATTGATGAGTAGGTTTTACATAAGGAATAGTCTGAGGATTTTCTGCTCTTTAAGATAGTATAATGAAACCATTTCATTCCAAATATTATTTCTCTCCATTCCTCCAAGGAAATATGTTGATTTTTATGAATGAATCTAGCAAAGAAAAATATCATCTGTATGAGTTGAAGGTTTTTTTGGTGTAAACAGATGGGGTTTGGAGGTTCAATGTTAATGAAACTATTTTAATACACTATTAATAAATCTAAAGAATTTTAATTTCCCCAAAGGCATGTAACTTGCTTAGAAGGTTTCAGTATTCTGGACAAGTTACAAGAAGGCAGAGAGAAACTGGAGGTTTTGAACAAAGATAGTATAATTATTAATTTAAACATACACAATGTAGTTGCTTTCAGAAATTGCCAATAATTATCCTAGTTTATATAGTGTAATTATCTTATCCTAAAATTATTCCCAGCTTTTTTTATGTGAAATCCACAAAAAGTTTTGAATTTTGATGCAGGCTAGGTCTGTGCACTGGAAAGCACAAGAACTGGCTAAAGAAGCTCTCTAAGGTATTACGCCTTGGATCACAATTTTTAGTCTTTAAAAATGCATAAATGCCCTATCTCTACCAAGCAACATGGAACTAAAGCATGTAGTGATTGCTTTCAGGGAAAAGCTAATTGACTAAAGAACCTATCCACAAATTTCCCTGGTATCTCCAGTCCTCTATTACTACTTATCCTGCTTTCCTCTTCCCCGCCTTTGCTTCTGTGAGCAGCCTCTCGCTATAACTGCTCCCATGATTCATCTCCTTCCCTTAAGGAAAGAAACTCCCCGAGTTTTTTCTTTCTCTCTCTCTGAAAAAGAAACTCGATGTGAGAGAGATTTCTGCTTCACTGCAGGCATGAGCAGACAAGCTACAGTGATTCCCCTGGCTTTGCAACTTAAAGAAATCAGAAGTTAAGTCTCCCCTACAGTGTTTTTCCCCATGATCTAACACTGTAGTATCAGCAGCTCAGGCAGTTAACTCTTCCAGTATTTCCAGCACTTGGGCTCTGGGACTTTCACAGAAGGATCACTGCTAAAGTTTTGTCAGGTGAGTCCTGTTCTGCTGCAAAATTTTCTATGTTGTTTCATGCATGGGCAGCATGGACACACTTGCACACACACAGACACACAGATTCACACACGTGGACACACACACATGCTCGTCCCTCAACCAGATGCTCTCTGCACCACTCAGGTATTTTTTGCACAAAGCTTACAAAAACACTCACTCTACTTTTTGGATTGTTGTCTCCTAATTAGATAAAAATGTCATTTATGCTTTTCTTGTTGTGAAATGTGATCTACTAAAAGTGTTGGAGAGCATATAGAATTATCTGCAAATGGCTGGCTTCTGAGCTGTTTCATTTTTTAACCAGCTCACATGTAATGCTTCTGTCATGGGTAACCCGCAATATCATTGTATTTCATATCCTTCTCTTATTGTCTCTTTAAACCCCAGCACATCCAGAACCAGAATTGTGGGGCAGCTGGGACATGCTGGTACCTTTAGAAGGCCAGGGCACCCAAGCTGACTCCCTTCTTTGCCTGGGGAGTTTGCTGAAGATGGATGCTACCCTTTCTAAAGGGTTGCTTTGGGTGGTTTGGGCTTGCCACTGCAACTTGGAAAAACTACATTTTGCAATTAGAAACCATCTTTAGAGTGAACCTTGCAAATTCCGTAGGCACTGAAGCTTGCACTGGTTCCATGGGGCTGGGTCAGCACTGACAGAGTGGATTCCCCCAGCACAGCAGTGGCTCAGGACACATCAGCACCAACACCAGCAGGGTCCAGTGGGCAGCAGGAGGGAGTGGTGGGTGGCAGAGCTGACCCCACATTCACTGGCACATCTTCATCTGCCACTGGGGCAGCTCTGTAAGCTGCCACCTTCCCACCAGGGCTCTTTTTGTGCACCATCCTTTCTCCCTTTGCCACCCAGACCATGAACCACCTGGAGAGTACCATCCTGGGGAGAGAACTGGTGCCGTTTTCCCTCTGTCTTTCAAGATACACGGACACCATCTTGGGAAGGGTATTTCTGGCATTTTGGGTCTCTCTCTGCTCCTGTGGGGTTCCTGAAATTTAGCAATTTTGTATCTATTTTGTATTTTTGGTAATGGATCTAATTTTTGTATTATTTTGTATCTATCAATTTTTGGGGTTTTTTTTGCCTTTTGCTATCCACTTGTTAGTGAATTGTTTTTCACTTATATCTATTAGTATTTGTTCCTTATTGGTGGAAATGGATTGGGAAGACTAAGGGGATGTAACTCAGATTAGTCTCCTCCTCTTTAAATTGTCCTAATTCAAGACAGCTTATCACTACTCTGCCAGTTTAGAGTCTGCACAGGAGAAACATTTTGGCCAATTCATGTTCTGATTTTTTGGTCAATTGACGACTCTTTATTTTATGAGTCTGAAAACAAGAATGGTTTGGACATTTCCAAACTAGCACTCAAAATTACAGAGGTTTTTTTTTTTTTAATCTCATCCTCTTTTTATTTGTCAGGTAGATAACAATATGCAATAAGTAGTTAGGAAGGTAGTTATCCAATACTTTTCAAATATTTGGACACCATAGCTATATGCTGTTTAGAAAAGTTCTTCATGAAGATAAGAAATTCTGTAGTCAAAGATATATCTGAATAATGTGCACAGAGAAACAAAAATATTCAATTATTTCTTACCTCTGTATTGGAAAAAGAAAACAGAGCTCTGAGAAAAATAGTATTCAATAATGTGGTTAAAGATTATGTCTTTACATATAAATACACAGACCCTGTTTTGAAGCAAATGGAAATCTGTGGCAGGAAAAGCAGGAGAGGTTTATAAACAGTGAGGATTCAAAGAGTGTGTTTCATGAAGCAGAGATAAAATAGGGAGGAAAAAGCCTCAATATGTGGTTGGGCACTGGAACAGGTCCCCAGGGCAATGGTGACAGCACCAGCCTGACAGAGCTCAGGAATGTTTGGACAATGCTGTCAGGTACAGGGTGTGACTCCTGGGGATGGGGCTGTGCAGCTCTAGGAATGGAACACAATAATCCTTGTGGGTCCTTCCTACTCAGGGTATTCTGTTCTCAGGATATTCTATAGATATATTGCTTCTAAAGAAATGCTACTCCCATTATTTTTCTGAAAATCAGATACCTTCAAGATACTACATAACATCCAAAATTATAGGAGTTTTGATTAATACTGATTTTGAAAATGTCGACTCATTATCAAGTGATCAACCTTATAGATTTTTATTTTACCACTTTCTTTCTTTTCACTACCTAGCTATACAGAAACAGTTTTCAGAGTCACTATTCTTTTTCTAAGTTATTCAGTGGAAAAGTGTTAGATTCTATCTTCATTCTGCTATGTTCAAATTATAAACAGTCATAAACAGAGTTTGAATTAGATGCCAGCTATAATGTTCATTTCCTTCCACCTTGAACGAAGAGAATGGCCTATACCTCTTGCCCTTTGGGACACTCTCCTTCTCATCTTGGTGCTAGAACCTATACCTCTCACAGATTTTTGGTATGATATTGCATATGTGCTGCTGTTGTTTGGAAGTCAATGCAAATTATTTTACTCTGAAGGAACTTCAGGATTGGGTCTATAGCATGCAACTATTGTGAGATTTTGAAACTGCTTTATGGAGATGTCTTAAGAAAATCTTTCCCACCACACAAAAGAGTGAATCACCAAAGTTTAAATAAAGATTTCATACATTTCAAGGCCTAAATGAGAACGCACTAAACAGCTTTTCTATTCATGAATTTAAGCCTAGGTTCATACAAGTAGCAGCATATAATTTCATTTCTGATTATTAAAAATTTCCCTGATGTTCAAAGGGGAACAGATAAGTTCAAAGGGAAAGAAAAAACTTGAGAATCATTATTCTGAGACTACATATGGCTCAGAAAGACTGAACTACAAATGGCTACCAAAGGGAAATGTATTGGGGTAAAACAGTACATACAGTTCCTCTTTTCTTAAACTCTTTCTCTGAAATCCAGAACTGTTGTAGACAGGTTATATTTCCAGATGCACTTTTTTCTTATTTACTGTGGCTGACGAGAAATTCTGAGTATATCTATCTTAAATTTGATTGACTATAATTTCCTTTGTCCCACAGTTTTAGCAATATAATTTCTTCTAGAAAACTAGGAAAGGGGATCTAGAGAGATGGAGATGGCTATATCTCATGACTCTCTTATGATGGTTCAAATAAACTGAAAATTCAGTTCTTGAAGGATATTAACTTTTAGGGTACTGGCACGCCTTTTACACATTTTTAAAAATACCCTTGGGCTTGAATATAAAGCTAAAACCTAACTTTGAATTCACAGATTCTGATTTGTTTCTTCCATTTGCTTCTTCTATTTTTTTTTCACACCAAGCAAAAGCTTGCTTAGTATAGAGATTATATACAACCTTTACAGAAGGTTTATTCTGTGCTTTGCTACACAGCAATGAGGAGACTTGGAAGAATTATGACATTTCAAAGCAAATGTTTCACCTAAGTGAAAGCTGCCAAGAATCACTGAAAATTTTACTATACTTCAGGTCCTAGGAGGGAAATCTGACCCTCTGTTGGCAACCTGTGTGGTGAAGTCAAGAAGTAGGAAAACATCAGAAAAAAGCCACAACCCATCCCATACGGAAAATAGCACTTTCTGTATTCACAATTCCACCACAGTCAGATGACACAGTATTAGAGATGATATGTCCTGTCTGTGCTAAATATTCTGCAATATTTGAATTGCCCTTTTATCTCCAATGTATCCTTACATAACAATATTTTTACTGGAGAACAAATCTTTCAGGTGAAAGGGAAGCTGCAGGGGGGATGAGGTGGGGAATCTGTAACAGTGACAGTCCTTTCTCATGTGCTAAGTTTGTAGACCAAAGAGAGATTTTTTGAAAAATTTTTTATAAAGAAGGGAATGGATAAAATAAAGCTCAGAAATAAAAATAGATTTTAAAATAAAATGATCAAAGTTGATTAAAAAAAGGTCCACAAGAAAGAAGAAAAGTAAAAGAATACTTCAGATAGAGTAGAGCAGCTATGGGAAATAAACTATTCAGAAAATATAGACTAAAACCAGAAACTAAAAAGGGGACAATGATAAGGAAAGGTGAAGTAGTAGAATAGACAGAGAAACACATCCAGATTAATTTTATTCAAATTAATTATTTCAGTAAGCAATATTAATACTGAACTGGTGATAAGCATGACTGATGGTGGAAAAGCAAACACAGTTTTCTTAAATACGCTGGAGCCTCAAGCACCACATGATATTTGCACTCGTCTTTATACCCAAGATTCATCACAAATATTCATTTTAAAGTGTCAACACTATTCTTTTTGAATAAACCAAAATTACTTAAGCAATTAGTTAAAGCAGTAAAATTTAGAGGTATAAGTTCCCAAAGAGTCACAGCTAAGTTGGGCCTAGCAGTTAACTTGACTGTGTAAAAGAGCTGGAGCATCATTCAGTGCTGACTTTGTGCTGAGATTTATCTTCTTCCAGTAGATCTCCACAAGCACAAATATTTCACTTGGGTGATCTCTGGAAGACATCACAAAATATATCTGCTATGAATCTGTTTCTCAAGAATCCTGCTCAAATACATAGAGGTGCTATTTAACTGCTATCACACTCTAAATTACACAGAATTTGTCCATCTAGTAATGAATGAGTGGAAAAATACAGTATTCTGATTTTCATAAGCAGAATAAAGTTTAATTATTAGGCATCTTTGGGTAAATGCTAGGATTTAAAATAGGTATAGCAATAATTTCTAGAATTACTGTAATGCCTCTTATTTCAGCTGAACTAGAAAATACTATGAGAAAGACATTAATGAATATAAAATCTGATTCAATACTTTGGAATTTTTGGTTCATCTTAAACTAGAAATAGATAAAATTTTTAAGTTTTATTTTGAGAAATTAAGACACAGAAATAAAGTTTTGCGGGTCTTTTAAAATCAAGCTGCTATTTACAAATTTGAAGAAGATAGTTACAACTAAGTAGCAATTAAATTTTTTGGTCTCTAGGATGTAAAATAAGATCTACACAAAACTTCATCAGCAGAAAGTCATGGACCTTGAAAAGTGGTAGGAATATATCTCATTTAGCAGCTAATTCTGAACTAGATCCTGTGCCACCAACAGCTCTGCATTAGCATCGACTGAAAGCCACTTGTGCAGTAAGCCTAGCTTGACCCAGCACTACCTTGACAAAACCTTGCTTAAGTGTTCAGAAATATTCTTGGGTATCTAGGAACTGTCATGGCTAATATGGACTGACTACTTAAAAAAAATAAAATCCCAACTGAATTAAAGCTGCTGGCAATGCTTTATTACTTGGAGCTCTCAACCAGCTAAATTGTGATTGCTTCCATTTAGAAAGCGTTGCCTCTGGAAACTCGAAGTAATTAAAGGCAAGCTGAAAAATAATAATACAGAGAGAGGAAAATGATCTGCAGTAGTATAGCTGTCTTCTGAAAGGAAGAACATTTCACAAAAGCTGCACTGCAGGTAATACACTTTTCTTTGAGCTAGGTCTTTGAATAAACATAATGAGCAACAATCAAAGCAGGACTGACAGTGGATTAGGTAAACTTTCCCACTGATTCTGTTGCAGAAAAATATTCTTGCTCAAATATCTTCTTTATAGTGCTTTTATACTATTGGAAGGTAATATCTTCAAATTTTACCATATGAATATTTAACCAGCTCTCTAGCAACAACAGTTAGTAAAAAACCAGCACCTCCTCCTAAGTAGCTCTTTGTTAGGAACAGTATTAAAAATTCAGAGGTCGGTTCTTTTTTCCTAAATTGCTGTGGTTTATTGTATTACTTGAATTTATGTAATTCTCTTGCCTCTTCATAAGTCTACCAGGCCAGCAAGGATTATTAGGAAAGGACTCTTCCTAGGAGAGTGTAAAACCAATCTCACAGAATCTAGATACAGTTTTTTGTCTGGAGAGGAGATTATGTATCAAGTCGCAATGTGTGCATGTTGATAAGGCATGAGTTTTTGACTTATTCAACAAACTGTAAGGAATCAATATGACTCCAACAAACCTTTTTCAGGCCAAAATTATGATATATCACATTTGTAAGAGCAACAGGCTGTGATACAAGTTAGATACTTTGAAGTATTCTACAACTGGAAAAACTCAGGAGAAAAATAAAGTAATTAGAAAATGTTGCTGTATAAAAATTAATTTATTTCTATAATTATGATTATTTCAGAATTACAGGTACTTAAAAGATGTAATTTGAAAATTTCCCTATTATGCTATACTATGCATGAAACTGCCTATGTAATTCTTAAGATATGGCTAAAAAAGGTGATTAATGTAATATGGGTAGAACAAATGCCTGTTTATGCACATAGTCTGCAGCTCATTGAATTACATTCCAAAGTATTATTTGCCTGAGCCTATTGAGAGAAAACAAACAAAACTCTTATTCAGCTTGAGACTGAACAAATGTCACCAGCGTAAACATATTATTTCACTTGAAGCTTTAATCAGCATGTGTTTAATTCTCCAGAAGGTTTTTATCACAATAAAAATAATAAAAGAAAAAGTTTCTTGAACAGCATGATAACTAGGTCATGCACAGGCTGTCCTATCTGAACAAGAGCTGTATTAATAGAGAGAAAGGTTACCAAAGAAGATTTTTATAACCTTCATACTGACATTTATTTAACAATAATTCCTAGTTGTCCCTTAGTCATTAAGTTCTGCTGATATTTCTATCAGAATCTGTGTTTGCATGTATACTGTTCTTTTTCTTCTGATATGGTATCCTATGCAACGTTTTTTTTTCAGAGTAAACCACTTTTTTTCTCACAGAAAAAAACAGGGCATTTTAAGACATTAGAATTCTTTTTCCTACATAGATCAAGTACTTGTGTAGCAGAAGTGAGATTGTAAATACTCTAATAAAATGTTAGTGAGGCAAATGTGGTACATTTGTATTTTATGAAGAAAACAAAGGAAAAAACCTAACAACTTTCTTTGAAAATAATTGTGAACTACTTTGATACTCATAAAACCCTTTGATCCCAAACTAATGCCTTCTCTGACTTTTTTCACACGGGAGAAAACCAGTATAGTGGAACAACAGTAGATTCTTCTCAACTATGGTTCACACCCTCAATGCCAGTAATATTCTGAGTTGCTATAATTATATGTACATTCAACTTCTAGCTAAAACACAAAACTGTCCCATAAACCATGAGAAAAAGAAAATATGTCAGATTCTGTAACTGTGATATACATTGACATATGAAACGCCACAATTTTCCTTGCCCTCTGAGAAGAGAACCTGTATGATATGTATTTGTGTAATAGCATACCTCCATCAATGCATTCTGGGGTGAAAGAAATATCATCAAGAGCAAATTCTGTGGGTTGGCTCAACCCCACTTCAGCTTCAAAGGCAACTCTGAAACGGCTGTTACTGGAGAGAACTGCACTTCCATACATCCATTTGTTTTCTTCATTTCTGCTAGAAGACCACATAAGGATATCCATTCCATGTTCTTCAACTGTGTATACCTGTTGATGACAGAGCCCAAATGATGCAAATGAATCAGCACTAAGCAACAGGAGTGCAGCCTGGGAGAGTAACACAGCCCAGGTGCAGCAGTGCACCTCCCTGCTTGGGCAGTACTGACCCTCCTAGACATGGTTCACATCCACTTTGTATTGGTGGTGACCAAATGCTACTGAATACCTTCGCCAATGTTAGTTCAGCTTCAAATATAAAGCTACTGTGAAAAGGAAAAAAAAAAAAAAAAAAGGTGCTAATCCAACCACTAATTGCAAAATCTACAGTTTCAGCCTGACATATAGAAGATAATGAGTAATGACTTAACCCCAAATTCATTTAAAAACTGAAGAAAGACTGAGAAGGATCTTGAGCTATCCTTTCATCTCTAAAAGATTACCTCCTTATAGTGAGACTGAGTGAAGGTTTTAGAGATATAAATAAAAGACTTGGCAACTAGGGATTTAAATCTGTCATTTGGTACAAGCAATTTATAATACAGAGTTTGGCAGTCACAGAAAGTTATTGAAAACATATTTAGCAAAGCTAAATTATTTTTAGTTAACATGAATAAAATAAATAATTAAATACTGAAAGCAGTAAGTATAGCAATGAAGTCCCAATTAACCAACAACTAGTGAATTTATGCCAAGAACATAAAACTGGAGAATACAGAGGTATTTGCTTTTCCCACTCAGGTGTTAAAAATCCTCATACAATCTGACCAGGTAAAGAAAGAATAAAGAAAAAGAACTGGATTAAAGAAAGTAAGCATATTCTTACCATTACAGATGATAACTATTTCTTCAAGGGACTGAATATTATAATCAACACCCTCTTCTCTTCACTTTCAGAAACATAATTCTCTTAAACTAATTTTCCAGTGACCTGTAAGTTCATGTTGCCAACTGAATACCCCAGTTTAATAATGGAATAAAAACCCTGAGGCCCAAGAAAGTTATGAACATGAACCCATGCTAATGATCTGTATAATTCAGTACCTTTGATTCTCCCAGTCCACCTGGTGGGAGAAATAAAAGCTAAAGCTTAAAACCCAAATGGCACCATAAATCCCATATACTTTGTAGAACTTGGTGTATTGATTAAAATATCTCTGATACCTGAAAACTCCTGCAAGTTATTGTATTTTTGGAGTAAGGCAGCAATAAAGAATACTGACATAGAGTAATTCAAATCAGCACCAAATTTTGTCAAGCCTGATCTTTGGTTATAGGACTGTGTAACAGCAGTATCTTATCACTGTCCTCCTAAAAGCACACCTCTTGTAGGGCTAAAAGGACAGGTGTTGAGAAGAAATAGATGGTTCAACCCATAAAAAAACCTGTGTATAGCAGTTTTTCACATAACCAGGCTCTGAGGTCTTAATAAGTCGAAACCCTTGATTAAAGAAACCCTTAATGTGAGGTTAGGACAATATTAAACACCTGTGTGTGTGTCTCTGGAACCATTCACTATTTCACCAATCATTAAATATGACAATCTTGATGATCTGGAATTTTACAGCATATAACATGGTTTTGGCTATAAGCAGCAATATTTACTTTTGAAAGGTAAATATTGAGGTAATATCCCTTTCAGTATACCTCATTGTTAATACCTCACAGCTGCACAAATAGCTGTTGGGAAAGTGGGAAGAATCCAAAACATCTGAAGACAATACTAGCATCTTTCTTACAAGATACTTAGAGATTGTCCCATTGTTTAAAGCCAGAGTTTTCTTCCCCCATTCTTTTGGTCATGTTAGTAGGAGAAGTTTCTCACTAAAAGTTTCGAGGAACAGTAATTGCTTGAACAGGTCTGTCTATGTACAGAGAAAGTTCACTGTGTCCATACAAAGTCTGGTCTCAGATGCAGCAAGGACTCATTCTGCAGCTCAAGCTCAGTATGAACAACAAACCAATCAGGAATCCTGCTAGCCAGTGGGTCTGGAATGACAGCAAGTCAAACTGGGTCTTAAGCATGACATTTTGAGGACATCAGCTCCTGTTCACATAGATGCAAAGCCATTTTACATGCCTTGTCTTTCTTTTCTTTGAGATTTAACTTACATTTACCACAGAGTGAGGGTACGCATATATGTAATTACTAATGGAATAATTAACATGTTATGGTAATTTATGTGACTCTGTCCTCAGTTAGGTTTCAGTAAAGTTTAAACCAGGCATATAACAATCACATAGGTAACTGAGGAAACTGTTATCATTTAGTGTAAATCTCTAAACTGGTACCTTGGAAATCTCTGTTGAACTCCTAGTTCTGCTTCATTTGTCATGTACCCTCCTGGGTTAATACTTCAATCCCACTACTTGCCAAATTACTCTTGAATACTTGAGTTCTCCAAACCTTTTTCTATCCACAAATATGCCAGGAAAGGGTCTGTGTTCTTAAATGTCTTCTAAAAAAGTCAGATGAAATTTCTAAAAGAAGCACACATAACCGAAAATGTATGCTAAATCAAAGGAGATTAAATGAGAGTTCAGAAAAATGGGAACTCAAGGACTCTGTTCCTTTAGCAGGATATAGAGGTTTTATTCTGTCTGAGGTTGTGCCCAGTGGAAGTGAAGATACATAATAATATCTTCTTTCCTGGGGCTACCCATGTCACTCAGTGTTTGAGCATCTTCTGGATCAGGAAGTACATCAAGTATATACTTTTACTGGCCCGTGTAAACATATACAGCACATGAAAGGTTGATCTAATTTATGGATAAGATCTCCCTAGAGCCCTGGAAGGGTACAACTCTGCAGTGCTTAGTACCTCCAGCACCACTCCTGCACAACATCCTATCTAAAGTGTACCAGCTAGCCTGGTAGTGAAAACAACTTAAGATGTGTAAGAGAAAAAAGCTGGCAAGATGAATCCCTATATATATGAACACTATATGGTGTGTAATGGAAGAACAATAACCACCAAACAAAATTCAACCAAGCAAACCACCCTCCCCCCCAAAAAAAAAACCCCAACCACAAAACCCTCAAAACAACCGAACAACAAGTTGTAGCAAAATCCCACTGAACAACTCTGTATTTATCAGTCCAATAAGATTGTTCTCCAGCCTAATACTGATCTAGCTGATCCACAGAGAACAACATTCTTTAGAAAATCCTATTTGCCGCCTTAGTTCTTGACTTAGTTCTAATTTGCTTGACTTAGTTCTAATTCTCCACAGAATATTCTGTGTGTTAGAAACTGCTGAATTCTTTTTTCAGCTTCTATTTCATTTTGAGGATAGGGAAATTACTTTTTAAGGTCATAAAAGAGACACTATTTTCTATTTGTTAATCAGCAGTTACAACTCATGGCTATCCTGTACTCTCATCCTGACTTTTCAGTATGGTATATTATATTCCTGATCTTGCCTGAATCTAGCAGTTGGAATGTTGGAAGGTACTACATTCCACCTGAATTGTCTAGTAAATAAGAAACTAATGCAGATCTGAAGGGTGCACAATAAGAGATGTGTTCTCCCATCATTGACAACTTAAGAGTCTTTAATTGCCAGCCAAGGAAACAGGAAAATCTTGAGAAAGAGAACCTGTATTTTCACTTCATTAGGCAGCAGAGACTTGTGTCAGCTGAGGAAAATTTCCATTGACTCCAGTGAATAATGATGCTATGTGTTCTGCTTTACATCTTTAAGATCATGCCTTTGAACTCTTCATGTTCCTCAGCAGTCATCATCACATGTCTTCCTTGGACTGAAGTCCCACCAGAGACAGACTGAAATTGTTTCTCTTAAGTCCACAAATCAGATTACAAAATTGTATCATATTTCATTGTTCCAATAGAGAAACATTAAAAAAATTACTTACCTCTTTTCTCTTTATTCCCCCAAACTTTTGTTTGAAGTAATAAAAATTTTACCTAAATATTAGTTTGAAGTAATAAAATATTTAGGTTTTTTGAGTAAAATTGACCTGTATTATACCAAAATTTATTATAAATCAGTTCTGTTACTATCAACAAATACTAAGGCAGAAAAACTGATATATGAGCTACATTATCATATCAGGAACTAATTTCAGTTTTAATTCTCCACTGTATGAGTATGGCAGACTCCAGAGGTAAATGGGCAGAGAAGCATAATAAACACTGAGTGTTTTCAGTCTGACAGATGATCAATAGAATTTCCATTGGAATGAAACAGATGTGAAAACCACACTCATTTTTTGCTGAAACTGCTCTCCTATATCATTAAATTCAACAAAGTAGTCATAAAAATATAAAGAGAAATGTGAGGGTTTTTTAAATTTACATTTGCAGCTTAATGCAGCAAAATCTGTTTATCTAAAGAGATGTTTTTGTCCAGAGCAGGTTATTTGATATATTAGATCAGAACTTGTATTTAGTGATGGATAACTCCTCTTTCAAAGTCTCTTTCTAAATATTACTAAGTAAAGCTAGTGGGTTTGTCCTTAATCATTACAAAGTAATTTTTTTCTTGGTTAATGTTTGGTTGGTTAATGATTGGTTGAAGTCCTGAATCAGCAGTATTCAGATCTCTTTTAAACAGCATCCATTCTATGTTAATGCAAGAGTTGCTGTAAACATTGTGTCCTTTCTAAAAATAATAATAGCCTAGATTTTTCGCTTCCCTATGAACAAATTACAGAGTTTATGACAATGGAATTGTGCAACTGAAATGTGCATTGTGAATACAGAACAGAAGCACTTCTAGTTCCTTTTTCCCTTTCTTCAGTAATAAGTTCCTTTTCTGAATGAGAATAAGATTACTCCCATAACCTTACATTATTTTGTGTAATTCTACCATGGCTATTTCCTATGCCATTACAATGTTCATTTTTATATTTGTTTTATCAGTTCCTTGTATGTCATTTTAATCACTCATCTCAGCATGTGCGATATCTGCAGTCCTTTTGATTTTTTTTTTTTTTAATTCAGACAGCTGTCTTTCAGATAAGAACTGTGTCAGCTTTTATACTGATGTTACTATATTCTGGCACATATTCGAACTTCCTATTACAGTTTGACTTCTTTCACCTCCAATGCAAACTGAAGAATAATCTTCACAGAGCTGTTGTTTCAGAAGTTTTGGGCTGTTGATTTTATTGCTTTTCTTTTTTGTTCTTTTCAGGCTTTTTTTCTTTTTCACTTGAATGGGTACAGCTAATTTATATTCTTGGTTTAATAACAGCAACAGTTGATACTGAAATAGCTTAATAGTTTGATAGAAAAGAGCAAAATGTCCACAGAAGTAAGCTGATTCTGTGATGGCATGATATTCCTTGTTGAGTGCTTCAGTCTGTTGTGAATACGTTTCTACATAAAGATAACATGCAGCAAAGCCATAAACGGGGAACTTTATTTGTATGTGGGAGTAAGACAATTCTTTATGAAATCGAGGCAATGAGAGTAAATTAAACTAGCTCGCTTTGAAAGAAAAAAAACAATTAAAAAGCAGACTCTGGCTGTCTGCCTACTAACTCGTACACAGGCCACACACATCTACTTATTCACAAATGCTAAGTGTACTGTGATGCTTGAAAACATTCAAAAGCTCCTTCAAAGAGCCTCATCATCAATCTTGCATGCTGTAAGGTCCAGGATACTTGAATTTAAACAGATAGTTAATCATAGGTAATCTCACAGTATTCTAGCTATCAACAGATCAAAAAAAGGAGTTTATGTTTGCTTCTTACTGCTGCTTATATGAACTTCATGAAATACAGCTTTTTTTCTTTTATCGATAGGTAAATTTACAGCAATACTGAGTAATAAACTAGGTGCTAGAGATAAAATTGATATGCAAACCTCATCCCGAAAAAATTACTAAAAAAAAAAAAAAGATAAAAGGTGGAATGAAGGGTAACGTTATCCTTGGGCTAGATGTAAGGAGAAGAAGGGGGAGAATTTACCAGAGGCACAGGTTGCCCCTAGAGACTGAGTAGTCTCCATTTATGGACATTTTCAAGACTGGGTAAATTCCTGAGCATCATGTTGTAGCTGACTCTGCTTGGAGCAAGAGGTTGGACTGGGAAGCACCTGAGCACCTAATTGCATTATAATCCCATGGAACAGTGCTATGATTATCTTTTCCAGTGGAGAAAATAGTGGTAAAAACTTCCTGACTTAATTCAATGTCCAAAACTACAAAAATATTCTTGTTCACTTTTAACATAGACTAACTTATATTCTGTCACCAACTAAAAAATTAACATAACCTTTATTTTCAAAATTTAGCAAACCACACAGATATGAGTTTTTCTCAGGTCACTTAAAAAGGAACTGTGCAACATATTTATTCAGTGAGTCACATGAAATTAGTTGTTTGCCAAGGGGTCACATCCCAGCTTGAACTGTTACATGATTACTTAACAACCAAAAGTGTACTTAAGGGTGCTTAGGGAAGAGCAAGATGACAGTTTCATGGAAGCTTGGACTATAATTTTTAATACAGTTAAATACCTTATTTCCAAATATTTTAATAAATCGCCTTTCATACACAGTTACATTAATATTTTTCTTTAATTTTAATTTAAACCACTAAACATTAGAAATTGCCTCTATTTTATGCTAGAGTGAATTCTGCAGAGAACTGTGCTGGTATTGGGTAGGTTTTACTACACTAGTCAAATGTGCAGTGTTAATTCTTACATATGTAGTGAAAGGACTTCAACTGGAACTAAAACTAAAGCAGAATTGTCACTTGATCCTGTCAGCAGATTTGTATATAGGTGTAACTGCAGTGAGTTGTGATGAAGTATTGTTAACATAAATTCATGAGATTTTGGTAATCCTAGACACAAAAATGCAAATATTACTAAAGCAAGTATTATTATGCCATAACACACTAGAAGGACTTTTACCTTTAAGATTCCTGTTTGTCTAGAAGCAAACATCCAGAACCAGAAGCGAACTCTGCAGACCCCAGTACTAGCTGGGAAGAATTTGGTGGTAGTTATCCGTGCTCTGTTTCCTTCCTTCTGGGAGGATGAGTTGACATACAAAAAACTCTGTCCTTTGCCTTAAAAGAGATAAAAAACATTTAGAGTTTTTCAATACTATCTTATGCTTTAGTTTATAAGCATTTTATAAACACAGATACTAGTATCTTTTTTACCACATACAGATAAACAATACCATGGTTGTATGGAGATCTTCCTTGCTAATGCTTTGTGTGTTTCACAGGATTTCAGAATAGCATTGGGGTGGAAGAGCCCTTAAAAATCCTCTATTTCCAACCCCATGCCATGAGCAGGGATGCCACCTACTGCATCAGGCTTCTCAAAACACACCCAGCCTGGCCTTGAACACTTCCAAGTGCATCCAGAGCTTTTGCACAAATTTTTCCAGTGTCTCACTGCCTTCTGAGTAAAGAATTTCTTTCTAATTTCCTAATTTCTAATCTAAGTCTCTCCGCTTTTGGAATAAAAAATATTCCTTGTCCCTTGTGGTAAACAGAATCATGGAATAACATGACTTGGAAGAGACACACAAAGATCATCAAAGTCCAACGCCTGGCCCTGGACAGGATACCCTAAGAGTCACACCCTGTGTCTGAGAGCATTGTCCAAGTGCTCCTTGAGCTCTGTCAGGATTGGTGCTGTGACCACTGCCCTGGGGAGCTGCTCCAGTGCCCAAATATCCTCTGGCCGAAGAACCATTTCCTAAAATCCAACCTAAACCTGATGGACTGACAGATACTTCTAAGTATTACAGGCTGTTGGCAATTCTGACAAGCAATTCCTCTGTATCTAATGTGAATATATCTTGTCTGGGCAATTTAAAAGTAAATTACAAACCTGCATAATTTTGTAAACACTTTGCTCTAATTTTGTTTTCCTTTTGCTTCACTTTTTAGTAACTTTGTTTTTCTTACAATTGCTGGGTAATTTCACAGAAACAAAGAACTAATTAAATGACAGAAACTGCAATAGAAAAACACACAAAATGTCCTTAAAAAGCCAGGGGCTAGTAGTTGTTTTGTTATCGCATTGCATCAAAGTAACAGCAAGGAAGCGAGTCAAACTACTTATTTGCAAGAAACAGCTTGCCTGGAACAGCTGCGATGGTTTCTACCTCTACCTTGTCTGTTTTGTCCCTTTCCAAGAGGAATGCACTGCCAGATTTACAGCCTGCAACATAAAGTACCAGGAATGTCTGCAAAAACTGTGATTTGTGGTAGATAAGCAGTTCCCTGATGATCAGGTGAGCGGTTCCTGCAGCAGGTGCAGAATAAAGGAAAAGGGAGGATAAAGGAGTTGGACAGAAATGGCTACAGCCACCTATGATAAGGTGTCCCTATTGATTTCGAAAACATAAAATACATTAAAAAAAAAAAAAAGAGTCAAAACCTGGAGATGATGCTGCTCACAAATCCAAGAGAAAAACAGTAGAATTTTTGATACTTCTATATATTAACTATACTTTGCTGATTAGATGGAAATTAAGATAGGGATTCTAACCATCAAGGCTTCTGGAAAGAAAGTTAACTACTTCTCCAATACGGATTGGTACATTTTTGCTGGAAATTAATAACCCACCCAGATATACTGTACAATATAAAGAATTTATTATTCAATATTTATGTAATAAAATATATAATTATGCTTACTACATAACACAGATTATTGTAATTGCCTATCCATATATTTAATTCTGACAATCAACAGGCATTGTAGTAGCAGTTTTTCAGAAATATCTTGGGAAGAACTTCTATAATAACATTTCTGGCAAGCCAATGTCAGAGAGGTAAGTTAAATCAAGATAGGAGCCTTTAATATTTCACACATGCCACACATTTTGTTCCTCAACCCACATAAGATTGCATGTTTTTTCTAAAATTCATTAGGAAGGCAACACACTCCAGGAAAAGTAGATTATTTAAAATATGGACAAGGAGAAGAGCATTACTATAGCCAGTTACAATTTCAGAGAATTAATCTTTTTAATGCCAGAAGCTGACATTATGTAGCTGAAATTCATTATTAGAGTTGAATACAAAGGAATGGTATGATTTCAGTTGGAAGAGACCTAAAATGATCATCTAGTCCAACTGGCTCATCAATTCAGGGCTTCCCAAGATAAAGCATGTTGTTAAGGGCATTATCCAAATGCCTCCCAAGCACTGAAAGGCTGGGGACACTGAACACCTCTAGGAAGGCTGTTCCAGGGTTTGGCCTCCCCATTGGTAAAGAAATTCTTCCTAATGTCCAACCTGAACTTTCCCAGGTGCAGCATTGAACCAATCCCATGTATAAGCTGATCACACCGAGACGGGATCTTGGCACCGACCTACATTTCTTGTAGTTTGTTTTTTTTAATTCAGTGAATATTTTATTCTCCCAAAGGTGATGTAGTACACCTGGCAATACCTGGTGTGTGGTCAGTATGAGGATCTGTTTGCCCTGTGACAGCACCATTGCTAATATTCCAGTCAAAATCATCAGTAGTGTCTTGCATTAATCCACATACAGTTGTCCACTCTTGATCTTGTGTTTCAAAGTTACAGCTTCCAGGAATACTTGTGTAGTAACCTGAAAATACAGCAAAAAGTAAATTTTCATCCCAGCTCTACATAAAGGTGCTACAGTGTGCACAATAAAAATGGAAATTGAAAGGATTCTGTATGGCTAACACTGTGATTCCCTGAATTCCACGTATGGACATAAATAATATGTAATATAGTTAATTAGGAAAGAAAAAGCTCATTCTTCACTTTAAGAGCAGGTATAAAATTTATTGCAGATAAATGCCCGTGACAAACCAACGACTTCACCAAATTTATTTCTTATCCAAGGTAAATGGAAAGAATGATTTCCAGACAATTAGCTAGCAAAACTGGGCTGCCCTTCCACAATGGCATTTTTCATAAGCATATGCTGGCCTTGTGAATATTATGTCTGATGGCAGATTTATGATGAGAGACACGTTCTAGTGATTAGGACGCTCATTGACTAAATTCAGGAGATCTCAGTTAAACTGCCCAACTCTAACTCTGCCTCTGCTACTTCAGGTTACTTTGGAAAAGTAATTAATAAACAAAATTATATAAATGGTTGGGTACAGACGAATCAAATAGCACCACCATCTCTTCTGTTGGCTCCAAGACATCTTTTCCTTAGTTATAAAGCAGAGGCAGCTACACAATTGCTGAGTGTGAGTGTGGACAACACCTTTGGAGAAATGTTACAAACTATTAAACATCACAATCAGCCATGCATTTTAGATACAGGTCTGACTTTAGCTGTTCAGAATAGGTTTGAGGATTCAGACTATGTTCCTTGATCTAGAAATATTCTGCAATATTTAAATACAACTATTTATGTATGTAATATGTATCTATGTATTTATGTATTGTCTGTGTATAAAGGATAATGACAAAAAAATAGACTTAATTACCTCCTAGTAATCTGTTTAGGTTTTTTTCGTATTTTCTACTTCGATGCTAAAATAAAAACTGAGGCCATTCTTTATGAAAATATCATTATCATAAAATTTCCTTTGACCAAAGTTTGCACATACACTATAACCCTGTGAACTTTTGTTCTCTGTAAGAAAAACTGTCACTTTAGTTAAATGAATAAGACAAATATCTTAAAAGATGTATAATTTTCATCCAATATAGGTCATTCACTGGATCAAAATCCTGTGTGCTAGGGGGAGAATTTGTACTGTCCTGTAATGTAGTTACTGTACTGCAAGGACTGAAGTGTCTCTCCTGAGCACAGACAGAAGGACCTGAGACTGTTCAGGTCAGAGATGAGAGTGCTCAACTGTATTTTTTCAGTTTATAAAGACACTTTCTGGGACGGTGTAAAGAAGAAAAAGACAGACTCTTCTCAGTAGTACCCAGCGTCAGGACAAGAGAGAACAGGCACAAATAGAGGAAGTAATTTTTAAGGCTAGGAAAAAAACCTTTTTAAACTGGTAAAACACTGATATAAACTGCCCAGATAAATTCTGGAGTTTCCATTTATGAAGGTATTCAAATTCTGGGTGGCAGAGCTCTGTGCAGAGAATTGCTGTTTGGAGCAGGAGGTTGTGTTAGATGATGTCCAGAGGTGCCTTCGCACCTCAACCCTTCTGTGATTTTGCTAGTGCTGGTCAAATGCAGTGAGCATCTGCACTGGCACTGTATTACAAACATCATGTAAGCCTAATAAAGGCATAACTCCAACAATAAACAACCTCACATACAGGTAGAGCAAAGAAAACCCATTATTTAAAAAAAACCCCAACTTCTAGGGCATCTCTAAGAAGATCGAAGTCCAAATCCATTTAGGATTAACACTAATCATAACAGAATACCTGACCAGCTTTTTTACCCTAATATATTAACAGTGCATTCAGAAGGCAATTATTAATAAATATTTATGAACAGCACTTACTGGGTTGACAAAGTCATGTGACCTATCTGCACCTGCTGGGTGGTTTATTTATGGGTAAGCATACCCTATTTAGAAGCCAGCAGAAGAAGATTGCTCCATTTATTGGAAAAATTACTTTTATTTCAGTAATTCAAGCACTCCTCTGGTTGGTTCATCAACACTGAGGTTTGCTATTAATCAAATCTGTGTGTAAAATTGGCTGCAATTCATGAAAATTGAAACTGCTTTCATGTGTGGTTTTTTCACCTCGGTCCTTCCACAGCATACTGAAAGGAATTCAAAATTTTACAAGATTCCCTGACTGTACTGAATGAAACTGAATGAACAAAGTAATTTGCATGAGTTTATTAAAAAAATATCCACAAGCCTACGTGGATGCAGTTCATTTCATACAGGTTCTGTTGTAAATCCTGCATACAGGAATTGCTGCTGAGTAGATTATGGTCATTTACTTCTTCAGAGTTACACTTGTAGAAAGCTACAGTAGAATGTGAAATAAGCTCAGACCTTAGCTCCGTGCAAAGGAGAAAACTGCAGACAAATGTGGCCATAAGCACTTGTGATGGGACAGGTTAGGCTATGAAGGGATTTCTCTGTGCCTGTTATACTTTCTTTTCTGATTAAGCTCCTGTTGTCTTTTCATTTAAAAAATCAGGTTTCCATATCTAGAAGGTATTATATACCCTTTAATGTTTATTTCCATTGGTAAGATAAATGTCCAGGGAAAAAGTATGTTTATCTAAATATAAGGCATCATTTGTTGGAACTAAAATAGAGCAGACAGGGAAATATTATACCTGAGGCTTATCTAAGTATTCTGAATGCCAGATTACTGTATCTCTGCATTACACTTCACTAGAGACAGCAAGACTAAAGACTGATCAAAATATTTTGATGTATCTACAGCCTTTCCATCTACAATAAAAAGATATTTCAGTCTATTTTTTTTAAAGTGAATATCAGCAATTTTTTTCTCCCCTTGGAAAAGCTTTTCTTCAGTATAGCAAAAAGACTGAGTTGCTTTACTGTGATTTAAGATAATTTATGGCTTGAAATGTTCCAATCTATTATCTGACTAAGAAAAGAGTCCTTCCAGAAAACACAGAATAATACCCTCCCCCAATGAAGCTACTATATTCTCTAACAATATTTAGAGAATAAATCAAGTGTCTTCATAGTTTTCTGAATATCTTTACTGAACAGTTCACTTCAGACAGTAATTCAAATTTATTGTGTATCTGTTAGGTCCGGAAAATGTTACTAGGGTGAGTTTACAGAGTATTTTACTGTATAGTTAGCCTAACTCCTAAAAAAGTATTAATACTTTATACATGAAATACAGATTAGCTGTATTAAATCTATCCTGGAGATAGATTTATCCTATCTATCTACTTTTAAAAACCTAGTATTTTAAAGTTATTATTTAATGTAAATTCATTTCCATGAATACGATTCACAAAGTTCACTGCAACACAAAGTACTACAAGAGGTAGAGATCAGAAATAGTGACACTGTCTTCAGTTTTTATACTTCAGAACTGCTGTTTACTTTTATGAAAGAAAGAAACTCCGAGTTAAATCTCCTACAGTGACATCCAAACATCTTTTTTAAACATGTGAGTCTGCAGTCTGGTAAAAACATTATAATGTGCATCATCCAATAAAGGGTCATTACTTTTGTAATCCTGTTCAGTCGAGCATGTAGTAACCCCATGCAAGAAAAAAGGCCCATGATTTTCAAGGGATCACAAAATATTGGCTTATTTCAGTGAAGTACTTTTACTTCCACAAAGGATGAACATTGAATTGATGTGTGGATTCATTTACTCTATCTATCAAGTTTACTTTTGAGCATACCTGTATTATGGCAGAATTTGGCCCTCCAGTTCAAAGCTTACCAATTAGACTGATTACTGAACTGCATACATGGACTACCTAATCTTCCTACTGCAAATGTCCAGTCCAGACCATAACTGTAAATAAAGATACAAAGCAGGAGCAAGGGCACAATGTTTTACTGCTTCTGAGTTTCAGGCCTGAATTGGAAAGCCCATTAATTTGATCCAGATTTTTTAATGGACCTGTGCCCTTCCTTCTCAATAAGGCTCAGCAAAGAATGCCTTCAAACAAATTGTGCCTCAGTATTCATTAGGCAAAGATAAACAGACTCATTTTTTTCCAACTATTCTGTAATAGAGAAATGACAATAAAATATTTTCATAGCTCTGAGGTAGAAGCAAGAACAAACAATGAAACTGTATTCACAGTACTCAGATCACAAAGACAGAATTCATTTGAAAGGAATGAGAAGCTTCTTTTTAAATATTCGACTTTTTATAGTAGAACTATGCCTGAATGTTATTGTACATAAGTTTGCTTGCTGAGCTTTTCCATGCAACATTGATTTTTCCTTTCAAAACCTTTTTTCATTAATAAACAAGCTTACATTTTTTCTCAGAGTTGATTTTTTATTGTAACTCATTGATTTAATTCCTCAAGTATATTTTGATCCTTAAGCTGGTTTTGACCTTCGTGTTGAGGTTTTTTTCCAGTATTTAACCTTTGGTTTTAGTTAGCTACACTTTTGCAACTAAGCCACACTTGAATACTTTTGCAGCAAATATCTCTGAGGATGTGAAAATATCAGACCTTTCGAGCTGGGGAGAAGGCAACCTGCTTGTGAACATCTTCTGAGGGAATCATCTTTATGAACTCACCCAAACCATGCTACAGAATTTAAAGTTTTAATTTTAACTGAAGATTAGATAAACATACAAAGAGATACTTACTGCAGTCAGCTTCATCTGACAGGTCTTCACAATCTGGTTTATAGTCACAGATGAACCGAGACTCAATGCAATTCTTATTCCCACACACAAAGTCAGTGAGGGCAGGGCATTCCCTGGGATTCTCTCCAACTGAAACCAACAGGACACTTAAATCAATACTGCAATTAAATCAAAGGATGCTCTTTTTAATTTGTTAACTATTATACATCATGACTTTAGGGTTTTACTGCTTCCAACGGATGTTATTTGGTCTCATTCTTTTAATGTTGTATTATATATTTCTAAACTACTGTATTTGCCTTGCTTAAAGCTTCAAAAGTAGGATACTTTGGCTGGAAGAAAATTCAATTCAACATCAGCATAACTGTTTCCCTGGTATATTTGTTGTGGACATCCTATAAAAAAGGGTTCTGTGAGCTGTTGCAAAGTAGACAGGCAAAAGACTTTATTCTACTCATATTTTTTTGAAAATAACATTTTAAACTGAGAAAAATCACTGTTATACACATTTGAACAATAAACTTTTAGAGCCTTTATAAGACATTTAACCTTTTTTTGAAGAGCTTAGACAAATTGCTGCTCTGATTGTGTGAACTGCTGAGAAATTTCTCTTATTGTATTTAATATTCAAATCTGTTTTACAACAATTTATGTTCATCTCTGAAGGTGAGTGAAAATCATCTCATAAAATGAAAGTAACTTAGTAACTTGCACATAGAACACTGGGTTCAAATCCAGAGTGCTAAGATTAAGCCATCCCTGGACTGTAAGACTATAAAGGAACTTGCATTAGTTATTTTTTAGCTCAGTGCACTGTATCCATAATTTCAGCCAACAGTAATTGAAAGAGTTCTGATAACCCCAAATACAACACTTCAAAAGCACTCTGATAACCTTAGATTGCCTTTCAGTGTGGAGCTTCAAGTTCTAAAAAAAAGACATTTAGGACAACTGATTTTGACTGTATTCTTTGTAATGTGTTTCATTTTTTCCTTCAAACATGACAAAAATGTAGCATATTGTTAAACATAATCTGATAAGACCACCATGATATTTACCTTTGTACAAGCCCATATTTCCAGAGGAGTTGTTATTGTTGTCAGGGTATTAATCTCCTCAAATAGTGGTACTTACTGAATTTTACAGACTGAGGAACTTCATTCTCATTGAAGCAGAATAGGAAAAGCGAAATAAACTTTTGGTTTAGTTTCAACATGTACTCCAAGTAACCATAAATAGAGTGACAATACAGCATTAAAATGTAATCCATATATTTAAAATGGATAGTACAAAAAAGAGGAAAAAAATCACTATTAACATTGGTTACTTGTAGAACCTCAATACTTAAATTTTCAGCTTGAAATACAGAAGCTGCTGTGCATTGACACACACACACAAAAACCTTTTAGAATTTATATCTGTCTCTTTATTTTGTTTTTTAATTTTCCACTGTCAGTTTGATTTGATTAGTGTCAGGGGATTCACACCACAAACAGATTGTCATGAATGCCTTAAATACATGAAAAGCTATGGCCGTTTCTTACAGACAATCCATGTGTCAGAGAGCCACTAGCAGAGGAGCAGACTCCTGAGAAAAAAAATTGACTGAGGCTTTTGTGATGGTTAAGGCAGTATTCACACCACTCCAAAATGATGTGATAAAATTTGATTGAAGATACCAGCAAAAATTCATTAGTATGGCTCATGCTAAATTCTGGAAAGCCACACAATAGCTGAGGTTGGCAGAGACCTCTCAAGACCTCCTTAATCCAACCCACCTTCAGCCACCTCAAGTAGGACAGGCTGTGTGGGACCATGTCTTTTTTTGGGTCTTTTGGGTAATACCAATAGATGGAGACTCAACAACCTCTTTGGACAACAATTTGTGTTGGGTGATCCTCAGAGTAAAGTGGTTTATTGCGTTCACACGAAATTTCCTGTTTTTTGAATTTGTGCCCCTTGCCCTCTGTCAGTAGGCACTTTTGAGAAGAGTCTAAAACCCTTCTCTCCACTCCCTCCTCTGCACTGGAAATGATGCACTGGAAAATTTAACTACTTCCTTAAGTCATTCAATGGCTTAAATAATGATAGAAATTAGGAAATTGCAGATCCATTAGCATAAGGTAATTTTCAATGCATATGAAAGGGCTACATTATCACCATACAGGGCAGTGACATATGAAAATCCATGGCTTTGTGACTGATCAGATTCCACACCATTATATACATTAGCAACATTACAGAGCAACATTATGTTATGTCATGTTATGCTGTGTTATGTTATGTTATTCTATTGTTTGTATTTAGCACTTAATTACAGTTGTTTTTTTTATAAACAAGCAACTTAATAGTACTTCAAGCATACTATAAACCAGTATTTAATGATGTTATTAATCTCTTTGGTTATCCTAAAATAAAACATGTGATTCCAACAAAGACATAATGAAAATTTTTATCTCAACAGGTGTGAATGTCATAAACACAAATTTATGTCTGTGAATTTCATCCTTTTGGAGTAAGACCTTGTTCGTATGTAATTTTTAGGGATAACAGGTTACATTCATGATAATGATGGATTTTCTGCTACAGTCTTTGGCAGAGAAAAATAAATCCTTAAATCAGCATATTGGCATTAGCATTGCACAGTGTAACCAAGTATTTGAAAGTCTATTCAGAATTGTGGCATATAAAATCAACTTTCCATAGTACACTCATCCTGGCCAAAACTCCTTCACCAGCTATGAATTACATCAAAACAAGAAATACAATGCAACTTAATCATAAGATGCAATTTCATTGTCAGTAAGCCCAAAGCCAAAGACAAGTTTGCGCAGAAGTTGTAGCTCAGAAGTTTCATTTTTACAGGATATTTTCAAATATAATATTTAAAAAATCCATTTAATCAGAAAAATATACACTGAAGAACATATGGGAAAATATTTTAGAAACTACTTTAAACAAATAAAAAAACATTTAAAATATTATCTTGCTCATTTTTAATTTTTGCCTGCAAAATTATAGGGTTGCCAAAATCTGAGTTTTTGTCTATTAGTACTGAATTTGGAGAACAGCAATCTAATCTCACTCCAGAGAGTTTTAGTATAAAGGAAAATAATGTGTCCTAATTAACAGTTTTATTTTGAAGCTGATATTTCAGATAAAATGAGAATTTTCATTAAGTCTTATTTCTTTGTGCATGTTGATTTTGTTGGGACTGCATTTAAAAATATATAGCTTTTTGTCTGATCATATTCCTCATCTGCACTTTGATGACCAGTAAGTAGAATGATAACATGTATTGGATGATGGTTGATTATATATAGCATGTAATATTATATTATTTCCCAATAATCAAGCTCACAATTTTCTGTGAAAATCCAAAAATACAGAAAAACTATTTCTAAGCAGAAAAAAACATAAAAAATATGGGAAATTTTGTTTCTTGCCTCTTTCTTCTCTTTAGAGCTCAAGGAAAAAAACCTTCTAATTATGAATACATGCCAAACAAGACAAAAGGTTATGACAAAAAGGGTTATTGGTTGTACTTTGCTTACGGTGTTACTCTGAAATTATCTTTGAGCAGCTACAACATTAAAATGGATGAGTGAACTACACCAAGCAAAAGAATGAGCTAATGCCATGTATGGAAATGTCAGAGGTGTAAAAGAGTGAAATATCCACAAATGTGGATTTTTTACAAAATGGGAATAAGAGGAATTACAGGGAGTTGAAACGTTTTTGATACATACTGACCTAATTTCTGAATATGCTATGAAAAATTTGCAGGGAGCTACAATACTCAAAATAAAAAGAAAACATTTCACTATAATTTAAGAAAACTGTTGACCAGAAAGTATCCTGGACTTAATGAAATAGCCATAAATGTTGTTTAGCCTGACCTTTTTCCAAATCTTTGGTTTAACTCCTAAACTGAGCAATTAAAAGTTTATTCAGCTCTAGTCATAATTTTGCATAATGAGAAATATCCTTACAGATATGGAGTGTTGGTCTACAGGCGTGGCATGAGTGACAGAATGGATCAGAGCTACAAAAACAGGTGATAGGGAATGGGAACCATTTGATTTTGGTTTTGGTTTTTTAATGAGAACAGACACTCCAACTAGATGTATTGATTTCCAGCACTCTTGGACATTTCTTGGGCTAGTTACTTTTGTTTTGTATTGTGTTTTGGTCTGTCTTCTCCACCAGTTACCCAAAAATCTGTGGGATCTGAATACTATATAAGATATGATGCAAATCAAAAAACCACAGTCCATTCCTTTCCCAGAAAAAAGCCCCAACATTATATGCAACAAAAAAATAATCTCAAACCAAAATAAAATAATATAGAATATAAAACATAAGCACAGATCAGAACTGAATAGCTTATGATAAGAGCCAATCTTCAGGTCAGCACAGAAATAACTAGATTAACAAGAATCTGTGGAGTAATTACACCATTTATTTTCTCATAGGTCAAAGTTATCTGGCAGCAGCACATATACCTTTATAAATCCCCTTTTTCCTTACATTAAATACTTGGGGATTCGATTTTTTAGAAATTAAAAAAAAAAAACCAAAACCACAAAAACTAAAACCAAACTATTGTTATGGTACGGAAAAATTATAAAGTATTTTTGTGGCCATTTATTTGGTTTTCCCTTCAGAGTTGCAGCTTTTCCAAAAAGCCAGGACACCACAAGAAACTGGCACAAGACATATTTTAGATGAAGCAGTAGCTAATGACTGCCTGTTATGCAAATCCCTTCACCAAATGAAGTACTTGAAAAAAGAAAAAGCATATACAGGATATCACTTTTCAGTTAAGTGCAATTGTGTACTGATGCAGCAAAGAGCCACATAATCTTCTAAGTAGTTTCTAAGAGGCCAGTAGAGCCGGCTTGGCTTCTGGATCACTAAACCCTACAAAATAAGCATATTAATGATGATTGCCACAGAACTTACATTTACATACACTTGCTTTCCTTTCTACATACTTTGCTCTGGACAGTGCAATTCTCAGCAGAGCAGCAAAGATCTTCCCTAGCAAGGATACCTGTGTGTGCTGGTATGCACAGAGAGAGCATGCAAGACACAGGAGCACACCGTGCATACCACAAATAAATTGTGACTCTGCTGTGGATACAGCACAAGCTGCAGCTATATTTATTTTATAGCCATCTCCAAGACGTTATCTATGGAAGACTAACTCATATAATGAACACAGAATTTATAGACATGACAAGATTCACTTGGATTAACTGAAATTTTTTTTTCAATTACCAGGAAAGGCCTGACTATGAAAGAACTCACAAAACCATTCTTCTTCCCTTTAAGTTTGCAACTAGGGGACAGCAGCAGGCCAGTGACTATTTCTGACTCTCCAAGAGCTTACTTGTACCAATGCTTTGTAAGATGTAAATATTCATGTGATATCCATTACATCTAAAATCACATAAAGAACCAGACAGGTCAAATATCAGTCCTATAGGCCATAGATCTTTATTGTTTGAAACAAAATGGATAAGGCCAAAAATATTTAAGTTTAATAGATATCACTAAATATCATAGATTTAGTGACACTGAGTAAATGTTTAAAACACTTATCATGAAAGAAGTGATTGATCACACAGGAGGAGGAGATTCTCTGATGTTACAACACTAAAGACATAAGTTGTCAGAGGTTGTGTTTGGCCAATGCTTTATGCTTTTGAAAGGCATAGGGTGAATCCTGAATTATTATGGTTCCTAAAAGCTGCAGTGAGTAAGACCTGGAGCTGCTTTGGAAAGCAGGGTGTATCTCACGTTCAAGTGCACCGACCTGGTGTTTAGCAAGAGTCTCTTTTCTGCTCTCCAAGAAAAACACATGCACTCAACAGTACAGCACCACCATGCCAGCAGTAAGAAATGAAACATAACATACAATGTACATTCAATTGAAATGAGACTTTTTTTCCCCACTATTTGTCTTTCTAGAAATTATGGTCCTTCCTGAGTAGATTTGTTTTCAAGTTAAAGTTGAAAATTCACCACTTTCTATTTTTTGTTGTTTAAATTGTAGGAGAACTTAAGCCACTTCTCTCCCCTTTCACAACACTTGACATATAGGAATAATCAAAGATTTTTTAAAGAATTAAAACATGTTGTTGAAAATATTATTCAATTAAAGGAAGTTTAATTTCCAAGTTTTACCCTTAGTTTAAATTAGAATTTATGAAACACACACACCTGGAAAGTTTCATTACTCAATGGTACTCTGAGATTCAGAAATTACAAAACACAATTTTCATCAAGTTTTTCATTTGCTTACCTCAATTGCTCAGTACTCTTTTCTGCATGACTTTTTATAGAACATTAGAATTGTATTAGCAAACTCATCAATAATGCTTCTCTCCATGGATGACCTTGAAAATCTATTGCACGGAAAACTAGATGAAAAGTTTCTGCTCAAGCAAGCTAGATATAATTTCTAATAAAGTTCTTTTATAACTGTAAAACAAAGAGAGAATTGTAATAGAGAATTCTCCTCATGGAATATATCACTCAAAAGCCCAGATTTAATTCAAAGATATGTTTTGACTCCCACATAAACAGTAGATCTAACAAATTATATTGACTCTTAGGAGAGGCTCTGACCTGTAGATACAAAATTTTGCCAAAGGACTTCCCAAAGCTGTTCAAAGCAAGCAGTACTGTGCCTAAGGCCTTCAATAACCTGGAAGAATATAAAATTTATTCATAGTTCTGGAAATGCAGAACTGGCTCTGGCTCAAGCAATACGAAAGATAAGAATTCTCTTTAACTTCTAGTGCTGATACTTTGAAATGTATAAATCCACAGAAGACAAGGACAGAAGTTTTTGTATTTGATAAAGACTGAAAGACCAGCTTTGGCATACAGTGTATCAGCAGGATAAGGATCTCATACTCTTAGTACTCATATAGGGATCTACCCTACTTTGCTTAATACCAAAGGACACACGAGGGAGAAGCACTGAGGACTGAGCAATAAGGATCTGGTTGTTCTAGGCTTTATCTCTTTGGAATCTGCAAGTGGCAAAAGAAAGGGAGAAGTGGAAATAAGGCAAAAATCATGAGATGCTTTTGCAGAAAATCTCATTTCCCAGTAATTATGAACAAGTTCAACCAGACAAAAGTATCTCCTGAAGCAATTTTGACATGAGATCTCTGCTTCTTGGTCCTTTTCCAACTCTCTGTCTGTCCTCCATCCTAATTCCAGTGTAGAGTTACATTGCACCTCAGAAAGTTCAGATGAATGGATTATTTTTATGATGATTTGATAAATATCATTTCAATAATATCTACACTGAAAGTGACTGTTGAACTATTGCTTCCACTGTGCTGCAGAATCAATCAAAACTCAATCACAGCACTCTCTGGTTATCACAAATATTTTAGAAACATTTCATATGAATATTTTATTTTTTTAACACGGACCTGTCCTAACGTGGTCCAAGGGGTTGTTGTGGCAGAACAATGGAGTAGAGCACATAGTGAAAGATGCAATGATCTGCAACAAGGAGACACTTCCTCAGGTGGGGGTTCTCCCTGTCTCTGCAGAATTGCTGTTAGATGTGAAATTCATCTCGGCTGTCACCTTGCATGGAGGTGTATGATGGATTACATGGAGTTTGGCTGCAATGGAAGGGTGCTGACTTTCTAGAGTCATTTTACATGAAAATGAACTCGGGCTGGGAAAGGGGTCATTCTTCTACTACCACCTTTACAGACAAATACTGTAAGATTAAAAAAAAAAGATAGAAAGTTCATTCACCTCTACCCTGTATATTTCAGTAGCCATAAAAGCCTTCTCTTGTGGCCCATTTGAAAGAGGAGGAGTAAAAAAATCTGCAACTGGATATGACGAGTAAGCAATATGTGAAGTAAACGTCAAAATGATGAGATTTTAATTTTAACTGAGAATCCAACTTTAAAGCCATGTGCTAAAAAGTTATCCAAGTTATCTTTGGAGTCAGCAAATCTTCTTCAAAAGTTTCCTGTGGGATAAACAGAAACTTAAAATGCCACTGAGGTCTCTATGAAAAATGAGAAAAAGTTATTTCTTGTTTCTCATATTCAAAATCTGTGGCATTCCTAGTATATCTCCGAGAGTTCCAAAAAGATGGTGAACAAATCTTTTGGTTAAGGTCATGCATTTTTTACATAAGCAGAAACAGAAATCCTAGTTTACAAATATGCTAATGACTTCTGAACAATACAGTAAAACCGAGACAATTCTGTGGTCTTCAAGCTGATGCCATATTTCCCTTTATTCAATTTTTAATATTTTTTCAAAGAAGGATGTCAAATGAAACTCTTTCCCTGAATCCAGAACTGTATCATATTTTCTCATTTTGTAAAAATTAATTTATATTTTTCAAACATTTCTAGAAAGTCCTAATATTCAATGCAGTTTAAGCATTTCTACATCACAGGACTTGTGCAGAAATTCATGTCTCCCCCCAGTGTAACTGGCAGCCCTGGCAAGCTGGGCTGGGGAAGCCTGAATTTCCTGCACATCTGTCCTCAGCACGCTGCCTTCCTCACTGAGTCCTTCTTACAAGGGCATATAGAAGGGATATCCTCTGAAAGGCATCTGTAACTGATCTTCACATTGCCAAAAGGGAGATTATTTCTTGTCTAGAACCAAATTGCGCATATCTGTACCCTCTGCTGAGTGTAATGAGATCTGAGTTCAGTAAAATTTTCCCTCAAATGATCAAGTATGGTCATGTTAATGTATGTTACACTAAGCCAAATTAAGTTAAAGTTCCCAAAATTTCTAGACTTCTCAAAATGAGCATTCTTTTTCTGTAATGGAGAAGATTCAATATGTAGCAGAAAATTTGAAATCGACAACTCACAGTGAAATCAAAGAATAATTCCCTTGTTAAGGCAAAATCCAAATTTAACACTAACAATTAAGAAGTTTATCATTGATTTCAGCACATTTACTGAGATGAAAGACATTGTTTTTCAATGGGGGGAGTGGGGGAAGAAAATTTTAAAAACCTGGGCATACATTCTGTCTGAACATCAGTGAATATTCTGAGTGACTAATTTAGGTCTGGCAGCTTTCTCTGTCTGAAATTCCTTCCCTCTCACTTCTGGGCCAGATTTTTACTGAATACTTCTATTATCAGAGTTTGAACTTCTCTCAAGTGTTTGAGAAGAAGGAACTAAATTCTCCACTAAACATAAAGCTTTGTGTGATACATAGCTGAGGATTCAAAGGAAACACTGGCTTGTTTTAAAAATAAAAAAGCTGGCCGACATACACAAACCCTAGGATGTTTTAGTTATTGTCTCTCTGATCTGCAAAGCTAGGATGGAATTCTAATGAGAAAGGATTTTTCTGCTGAGACTTTCAAAGCTTCTTGTTTATGAGAGCATGGAAGTAAAGCTGTTCAAAGGATTTCAGTACCTTCACCTATGGTCCTTGCCATAAATAGTAGGTGAGGAAGAATACAAAGATATGAGGAGAAAGGGAAAGAAAAAGTTTACTGCCAGGAAAGCAAGTTTTATTATATTTTACGGAAAATTTCTGTTCAGCTCAATCTAGTGAAGTGATTTCCTATTAATAGATTGCGGAATTTTTACTTTTCTTTCTTTTAAAAACTAAATATAATTGTAAGATTAGAAGAGAAGTTTGTGGAGACTGATTCCAAACTGACAAAGGTTGCTGGACTTGACACAATGGTTCTGTCTTATTCCTGGCACTGAATTCCCAGACTATGAAAAATGATATAAATCAAATGTTCTAGAAAATTCTGTCAAATTTTAATTCAGAGTTATGATTCTCTTATTTTCATCTATCTTCCCCTGTTAGTTTTTCAGGTGGTGGCCTGGGATGCCAAAATCAGTATGTATGATATGACTGAGTCAGGCACATGTCCATGCTCATACTCCCTGCTGCGTATCTGAGAGTACAAAATTCCTTTTCTTTAAAATTACAGATGCACAAAAATCAAACTTTTGCTAACAGCATGCCTGAGAAATCATGCTCTTGATTCACTGTTATATGACAGTGAGCCATCAGCTGGGAAAGCAGGTCAATAATGCTTGAAGTGCTCCTTAATGAAAGCAGACTCCATTATCACGAAGTTAAATGTTGTAAGTGTAAAAAATAAATTTATCATTAAGGATTATTCTGCATGACCCTCATAGATATTTTACCTTTTTATTAAGGCAAAAATGGAGACTTTTTTTTCCCAGCCTGTAAATAATCTCATTCATGGTCAAAGATAATTATTAAAAAGCAGAAGAAATGATGACAGTAAACTCAATTCAGGTCACATAGTCTCAAAAAAGTTGTATGAAGAATTATTGTACAAGAAGGTGACAAAAATATCAATATATCAGTTAATTTAAGAACAATTTTTTCTAGCTATGATTTAACTTCAAGATTTTTCGTATTTTTTAATTTAACCTGTAAAATAAAATGTATCAGATTTGGAATTTAACCTATTTTTGTTACCAGAAGTTTGCTTATCCTCTCTAAACCAACTGATAAGACTGTTTTATATCTCTGTTTTATTCATCTTTGATAATATTTCCTAGAGCTCATATTACCCATAAACTCACAGTTTCTTCTTGTCCTTCACTTCCATAGAAATTAGTGAGACCTGAGGAAAATGAGCTTGAAGCAAAGGCCCTCAGAAGCTCAGATCATAATAGAGTCATTTGTAATATTCTACTGCTATAGAAGCTGTTGACAAAATAATTTTTAAAAGGAAATACTGAAGAGATTGTCTAATCAGTTGAAAATGCTCATATAAAATGAGCTTTGTAAATCACAGCTATGTAAGTGAAGAGCAAAGAATCCACCTCAGTGCAGATGCTCTTATGATGGATGTCTATATCTTATAACATTGTAGGAAGCAAGCTGAAGAAAAGCACATGTAAAAGAAAATAAGTATTTAGATATATTAAACAATGATATAACCATTGAATATTATCATGCTGCAGAAAAAAGATCTAATATTCACATGTAAAAATATCACATGGGCTGCCTCTCTTCCCTTTTCACTGTCTCAACTTGACTACATAATTTCTGCAACGAGGCAATTATTTTATTGTGCTGACTGTAAACCATGTTCCAGGAATACCATTCAGTGGCTTCCACAAGGACAGTCTGTGAGGAGGAGGCTATCCCAAAATACTTGAAAGCTCCAGAATTGCTCTTACATTGGTTTTCACCTCTACATGCTGTCTGCTGAGAAGCAGCTAAATATTCCATTTTTTCCCCATGAAATTTATTGCATTCTCATTTCAACTCCATTCTGTTTATTTTAAACCTGTTTTCAAGTTTTATTTTCAATCTCCTATTTTTTTCTGTGCATGTTATATTCCACTCTTTACGTAAGTAACACAGCTAGAATATCCATAATATACAAGATTTTAGTTTAACAAAATAAGATCAAGTAGAAAATACACATGCAGCTTCAGTTGTCCTAGAGGATCCTTGCCATATGTCTAGCCCAGCAATTCTACAGCTACAAACACAGTACACGGGTAAGTGCTGTAAATCAAGTCATTTTGTTGATCAGAAGCCCCTGTGCCCCATCTGCTTTGTATGCTACTCTTCTTTTTGAGTTTGACCACAGTAAGATTGTGTTTGCTGACTTTTAGCTTTGTTATGACAGACACAATAGAACTGTGAACTCTGTGCTGCAAAAAATGCGATCTGCACAGACATGCTTTCTTCTCCTGAATGCCCCAGGCTTGGGTCAGGTGGGAAATGTTATTTTTGAGAAACTGGCAAAACGTATTTTGCTTGTTTGTTCTACAAAGGTAAAGAATCAATAACAACAAGAAGGAGAAAGGTCAGACCAGGCTCCTTTGTGTCATCATGCCAACAGGAAGGTCAGCATACCAAAAGTTTTGAGAATACTAAGCAAGCAGGTATCAATTGTGGAGTAGAAGGTAAAAAATCATATACAGAGTGCAGAGCTGATGGGAAAGGCACTAAATGATTCCCTTTTAATGTTGGTTTGAGGCTAAGTATCCTCATACAGATAAGAAAATCAGGGTGTGGACGTGGGGTGAGATGTGGTGAGGTGTAGGTTGTTTCTATAGGTTTTTTTTCTTTGTTTTGCTTCTTTTACAGACTTGCATTTTCACAGATGCACACAGATAAAGCTGAAAAGTGAACAAATAGGCCTCTGATCCTGCTGGAAAGCAAAGGCATAAGCACAAACATTCCCCATAGGATACATAGACCTAAACTTTAATGATAACCCTGCTGTACCTAGCAAACACTACCAGAGATGCTGTAAGGAAGTCTTAAGTGTATAAAGACTGCACTCTATTAGAATGCAAATGCAATGAGCATGCAAGTGACAAATCTATAAAGGATCAGCATCTTGGGTCTCCAACTCTCCTAAATCAATCTTTAAAAAAATTATATTGCATATTGAGTTTCAATTGTACATTTCAAACTTCTATGAGAAAAGCCTTCTCTGAATCATTCGTCTTCATAAACCATAATTTTCTGCAAATTTACAGGAATATGTCTATGCTGACGCTTTATGTGAAAGTTGGAGCACTTGGTGAAACTGCTTTCCCAACAGGGCTTCTTCCTGAAGCAGTGCTGTAAAATAAATAGTTGCTATAAAGTAATAAACCAAGTTACTTTCTGAACTGTTTCACTGCAAAGGTATTTTAATGCAATACCTGTTATAAAACACTGTTAACATTCAGATTTGTAGGGTCATAGACTAAAACCAATGTAAATTTCAGCAGTCTTAACATTTTAAGAGATTGAGGATCCTTCATATGACAGCTTTCCAAATCCTTATTGAAGCAATTTCCTTCCTTGCAATGACAACTCTGGAATATTTCCAGTTATGCTTATATGATGTCATTTTTCAGGTTATTATATAATATGTGGACTTAAGAGTAAGAAAAATATTTTACGCTATATTAAGATATGTTGCTACCATCTTTATGAACTTAACAGAGATATTACTTCTTCCTTAAAAAAATAAACTACTATTTTTATTTGTTAACTATCTTCATGAATATGACTGTGAAATGAAGTGTCTTATTTGTTATAGCCCCAAAATAGAACAGAATCCCAGAAATATGGTTTAACTAGACCCTACTGCTATGAATTAATTAATGCAAACACAACTGGCAACAAATTGCAACAGAGACCGGCATCCACTTCGTTATCCAAGATATTGAGTTACCATCCTACCAGGGCATCTACCTTTGTTTTTTGGAAAACAATCACATGCATAGCAATGGGGACAATGAAACACTTCAAAAAAAGACAAGGGGGTCACTAATGCTCAAGTGTTTCATAAAGCTTTTAAGACTACATCTGCCTTAGAGTTTTATTAAAGTGCAGTTCTGAAGAAGGTCCCAGGTTGTACCAAGTTTCCATCTTTTGAATTATATAACAATTCATGAATGCAAACCCTACATTTTTATATAAAACTAGATCAAGAGATGTTCTTCAGAAGTTCATTTTCCATACTTTAGTTGATGATGATGGGCATTCAGTCTATGGCAGGAGATTAAAGCTTGCTCAAACAACTACCACAAAACTCATACAGCTGATACTTAAGAAAATCACTTACACTGTATCACACTGTTTCCTACAAGACAGAAAAACACATACTTTCCTGAGAGCAGTCATGATCTACCTACTCAGTGTTTATCTTCTTGGGTTTAGGAGTTTCTTTTGCTACTGATTGTTTGGTGGTTTGTCTGGGGGATTTTTGTTTTTTGTTTGTTGTTGTAGTTGTTGCTGTTGCTTTTGTTGTTTATAAGGGCAAACTTTGTTCTTATTTTAGCCTATGGGCACAGAGATGAATTAAAATACTCTGTGAAGGACTCAAAAGTTTTATTTTGCTGACTTTAACACTTAACACTCAACTGAACTAGGAAAAAGAATATTGATAAAGGTTAATTTGTAGTCTCCGCTTATTTTTATGGGAAGAGATATAATGTGTTTTATAATAAAACACAGAGGCCACAGGTTTTGTATAATATAATCTGACACAATTTACATGGAATGGTTATGTACAACATCACAGACTCAATAACTTACCAGTGGGTTAAAGAAGGAAAGTTCTTATTTAAAACAAAATAAATAAAGGAAATAAAACCTTAGTAATGTCTGGGATTTATCTGCCATAATTTAGTGTGAGAACACCACACGAATGTATGTGCAGAAAAGAGTATTAAAGTTATAGGAGCAGAAACAATTTATTCATAACTGATGTTATGAGCAGTGAAATTATGAGGAAAACAGTATAATTATGGTGTATTTAAAAACAAACAAGAACTTCCTACATCTTGTGTGGCACCCCTCTAGAAACTTTCCTCTTGAACTTACTGGTGGTGCAGTTGTGGAACTCTATGTCATCTATTGCTGCTCCTCCTCCCAGGTCTCTGGTACGAATGCCTTCAAAGATAATTTCAAAATTCCTCAGCTTCCCCAAGTGTAACTTGACTTCATTCCACTTGTCACCATGAGTTCCTGATTCACTCCATATTTTCATAATCCCATCATCAGTCTGAAATTTGAACAAATTATATATAGTAAAATACATGGATTATGGATTATCAAACACAAGTTTTGGGGGAAAAAAACCCAAATCAAACAAAACAGAGAGAAGACTTGAAGACGTCCATGCAGTTGTATCAAGAACTGGCAAGCAGATCCTTTGCTAGGATAATAGGAAAGGCAGTGAAATTAGATGAGTACTGTGCAAATAACAACCATCAACAGCAGATAAAGTCTCAGTAGAGAAATTACTTTGTGTGTGATTGAACTGCATAACCATCCATTTTGTCAGAGCTCTATTTAACTTTATACTAAAATGTTCTTTGTTTTTAGAATATATTACTGGAAGCCAGGCTACTCTACCATTTAAAATTGTATCCATCTATCTTTAAAAAGTTGTGACAATGGTGATAAAGAGGAGGAAAAACTAACAAATATGTGATAACCATAGATTTAGTATAGCTTATTTGAAGGGTAAATAAGAATACTCTGACTTACAAATACACTAATATATTTTCAAGCTTTTCTTTAGATCTCTTATCATACTACCAATTTGGCAAGTCAGCAGCAAACAACATGCTTCATTTTATAATAGTAGTGTCAGAATGCAGAGGCACCTATTTTCCTTGCTATGAGAGGATGACACATATACACGACGACATCAAAAGGAAATATTTGCACAAGTTTTGTTTATGTCTAAATCTATTTTTCTTTGTGACTGTTTGACTAACCATCCTAACTATAAACAAGATTTTTTTTTCCTGCTCTTTTCTTAGCAAAAGCCAGTAATACTCCAGCTGGGGTTAAGAAAAACACTGTGAGATGCATCAAGCAGCTAAATACAATGCACAACAAAGGTTCTGAGACTGTAGTGCATGAACAAGCAAAATCTAAGGAAAATAGAGACAGCAGTAAAAGAGGCAGGGAAGAAAACTAATTACATTTCTTTATCCATGATGAACCTGTTAGATCAGATTTATGTTAATAAGAATGTCTTATGCATATTTATTATGAGAAAATGAATCTTGGTGCTTTAGATATTGTATTCTCAATAAGAAAGTGCAGACATGCATTCACACAAATATTACATTAGTTGTTTGTGAATCAGGGAACTCACAGAATTGCTGATAACTTTTAGAAGGAGGTCCTCAGACCTAACGAAGCATAGAGACCCTTGAAGTGTGGCTTGGCAAGGGTGTTCTGGAAGATCATAATGAACAGTAAAGGAATTTTTGAAAATGATGGCAACTTTATTTTAAAATGCTAAACGGGGAAAAAAAAAACAGGGATGAATTTCCATAACTTTGTGTAAAGTCATAGATATCCAGCTGAATAACTCTATTTCTGCACATAACTAACGATGTTAGAACATTGGGGATAGCAGCCCTTTTTAAGTCATGATATCTGAGCACACAAGCACCTACAGATGCAAGTTTAGGCATTGCTTCTTCAGTTATATCTCATTTGTTTAAAGTCAATGACACAGTCCATTAGAGTGAAAATAATATAACAGGACGTTAGTACTGCTTTGCACCACTAATTCCAGTTATGATATTCTTAATGAATTTCTCCCAGTGAGACTCCTAACTCTATGTGCCATCACATCAGCAGTCCATTCTTTTAAGGGTCATAGAATCAAAGATCATCTCAAGTTGAAGGGGATCCATGATGATTTCCAAATTCAACTCCTTGCTTCTTGCAGAAGTACTTAAAACTAAATCATGGCCAAGATCATCATCCAGATACTCCTTGAGCTCAGACATGCTTCATGCTTTTATTACTTCCCTGGAAAGCCTGTTCCAGGAACTGAGCACCCTCCCAGTGAACAAGCCCCTTTTGGGCCTATAATCAGTGCAATTAAGTGCAATTATTTTAATGAATGTTATTTATAATAAATCACTGATTAATTTTACAAAAGTAGCTCAGTGCTGTGTATTAGTGGTGAATTTAGGAAATTTAAAATGAAGTAGATTAAAATAATAAGGGACTTGCCTTATATTCAAGCATTTGAGCATGATAGAAGATTTCAATACTTTTTTCTATCTGAACATTAAGCCTCAGATCTATTACAAAATTAGATGTATTTAAGATTGAATGTATGGTGATAGCTGGAGCTTTGTAAAATGCACAGAGATAAGTATTTATACAAAATCTAGAGGTGTTAAATGTTACAGTTTACCAGAGTATGAGCCTCATGTCTATTGCTAGCGAGATTTTGATTGATTTCACATTATATTTCATTGCATGACATTCTGTTCAGACTAACATTGTGTTTATCACATTGATTTTTGAGTAAAGGATGCTACAAGTAACAAGTGATAGAGATCACATATTTCTTTAGAAATAACCACATGAAAATGTTGTAGGAATCAATTTGTATATGATATCATAGCTATAATATATCGAGTTTTTATGCAATTATAGGCACTGGAGCATTTTTTATACAGTGAAACACTGAAATATTTTTTGTTAAGAAGAATTTTTCCAGATGGAAACGTTATGGCAGTCTCCTTGCACTTCACACATTACTGAATATGAGTACACAAATAAAATGCAGCAAAGATACCTCTCTTCTTGTCTGGGTTCCACAGAAGGAGTCCCTACACCACAGTAGCACTTCATAAAGAATGAAAGGCTGATTTTTCACTAGCTCAGCTACAGCTCTACACACCAAAATGAAAGGCACCCTCACACTCTGCATAACTGTATGAAGGCTGTTCTAGTGCAGAGTGCAAAGTCCCTCCAAAGCCATCAGCCCTACATTGTCTGCATCAAACATCCAAGGGGAGGTGGGCAAGGAAGAGAAAAGCAGCAAACTTGGCCTTCCCCCTCTGCCCAGCCCCAGAGAGTGAGGCTGGCTTGGCTCAGGGCTGTAAGCTCCACACTCCTGGGTACGTGCTTGCCATGAGAGGATCCCTGCTTTCCAGATTCCGTTTCATGAATTATTGTTTTGTTTTCTGCATTCTCCAACCTTTTAATCTGTCTTATGCTTTGGCATTTCTTTCATATCTTTGGAATGCTTACTTCTAAAACAAACACAAATATGGCCTGAGGGGGATAGAAAAGTTATTCTGTGCTTTGACCTGTCCACTGCATCCAGAAATCCTTCGACCTCTTTCACTCTTGTATACATGTATTACTGTAGAGATATGCAAAAGAGATAGATGGCAATCAGAAATATGCTGAGTGTAGAGGAGGCTGGAGGTCACCTTTTCTTCTGATTTTAAGAGGTTGTTGTTTTGCTGAGACCTACTCATAGTGAATGTATATTTCTCTTCAGCTGGGGCTGGTTGGTGACAAAAGACCCAGCCAAACTCTGTGCTCCAACAGCTGATAAAAGGTGGATCAGACCTGTGGGTTTGGGGAATGGTCCTGTCCTTATGTGTATGTGGGTTGACTCTGCTGGCTGTAGGTCAGGGCAGGAATCTCATTTTCCTGCTGCTCCTCGGGAGTTTAGCTGCATGTAGGCTTTATGCAGGCAGAAATGGTAAAAGAGGATTGTTTGTTGGTCATACTAAAGGTTTTAAAGGATGGCTGGACCATAGGATAGAATAGAACACATCCTAGATTTGCATATGTATTTCTACCTTAGACTTATTGCTTCTCAGTATATGGTTTACTATTTATTAGTGCAAACTATTGCCAGGCAATACTACTACAAAAAAACTCCAGAAATTTCCCCAGAACAGAATTTTTACAACCTATTTTGTAATTCTGTAGTTTTTAATTCCCTAAACTCAACCTGAGAAATTCCAAGAGTTCCATGTTATTGACAGATGAAGTAAAAAATTGTCAGTTCTTCCCAAAAAGACACACTAAGACTTCTAAAAACAGATGGTGTTTTCATTTGAGTTATTATTAATTGCACATCACTGCCCTCTGTGGGTTGAACACAGTGAAAGGTCAGGCTCAGGTGAGGAGCCATCATTAAGGAACAGTTGACAGTAAAGGGCATCTTTTTACACTGATTTGCAGCAGTGGGTCCGAGTCTTCCACTGGCACATCATGCTGAGCAATAAACACTCTCAAAAAATGGCAGAACTACTTCTAAGGCCACAACCTATTTAGATCTGTAGGTCTGTATGCCTAGCCCTATTGGAAAATTCATATTCATATTCAGAGGATTTTTATCTGCTTTCTGATGGTCTGAGGGGAGTTCTTTCAGAATTATTTCATTCCATTGCAATTCAGAATCTTCCTCATGCTTGTCTTCATCTGAAGGACAACCTAAGCTGTTTATAGCCTCTCTGAGCATTTCAAGGGGGAAGGTACAACTTCCTAGGCTCAATATCCCCATTAATTCACCTGGGCATAGTAAGAATAAAGGAGAGGAAGGATTTCTTTTTGTCTTAGAATTCCTTTTATTTTGTGGCTGAGTTTAATATTTTTTTCAATCCATCAGAGACCACCATTATTCTCAAGGCTACATTTCTAACAGAGTCAGAACAATATTAGGAACTGACTCCAAAGCATGCACAAGGAGTATGTGATTTTCCACTACAAGATGTTGCAAAGAAACTTCCTATGAATACACTTTCTTTCAGAGCAATACAGTAAGTATTCTAGAGGCAGTTATAAAGATTCTTCTATGAGGCAACTTTCCTAGTTACATCTGCAGTGAAACAACAATGAAACACATTTTGTTCTTGATCTGCACCTCTCCTTCTATTTATATTCCAAGCTGAGTTCAAAATATTTTCCTGGTTCTTTCCCATCAGATATTTATTTCAGCAGAGCCACAGGAAATGAAGCAGAGCTTACCAAATGGATGGAGGCAATGAAAACATTTGTTAAATATTCCTGGACTTTTCAAACCAAATATACTTGAGGGCTTTTTAATCAGAGACAGAATATTTTCAAATGATTCATCAAAAAATCATTAACTGTTTGTTATAAATACCCTAAAAATACTTTCGAGATTAATTCCCTTTTCTACAGCACCTTCCAGACTTTCTTAGAGAAGCAAAACTCTTTTTACATACTTTTATGAAAAATTAGAAAAAAACCTCTGCTTTCAGTTTGCTTTGAAAACAGTATCTTCCTGACAAGCTTTGATGATCCAGAATCTTTTAAACATGATATATGTTATGTAAAGCACAGGAAAATAGCACAGAATGAGCATAATGTGACTTTAACTGCCACTGTTCTTTTCTCTAGTTTTGGATGCATTTTTATCCCTCTGTTTTACAAGACTATTTCAGGTGGGCAGTTTACTTTTCAGGCCTTTGTTCTTGGCTTAGAATGAAATGTATTTTCACGGTGTGCAAATGAAGTTAACTAATAAACCTGGTTTTAATTTTATTTTCCTTGTTGTAATAACATCATAAATGTCTTTTCATTATTGACCAAGTCATTTTAAAATGAAGCATTCTGTGATGAGCTGTATTCCTTCCATGCTTCCTCCTTGTCTCAGCAAGAGTGGAGTGCAGTTCTGAGCTTTACATGCACATCAAAGAAGGAGGAGGCAGTAGGAAGAAAATATTTTCCTTATTTGTCCATAATTTAAAGACCTTGTCTATGAATTTATATTTCCCCAAGTCACAGAACAATTTATATCTTTGCTGACACTTCTAATATCATCTATTTATTTCAGTTTTATTGCTTGAGAGTGAATCCTATTTGGAGAAGGTTCTGAGCACCTTCCTTATAGATTTGGGCTGATGCTACCTCTGCACTGCAGTACACAGAAAACTAGCTTAATTTAAAGATCTCATTTCCTAGACTTAAGTCTTTCATAAGTAGTTTGAAACAAAAGCACATTAAAATACAAAGAAGCTGAAGAATGATGCTGTATAGCAAAATTTCTTAAAAAAAAAAAGATTATTGTGTCTCCTTCATTTTCTCTTTTATTCAAACTAGGAGAGATTCTATTTTTTTTTCATTTCTCACTGATTTTCTCTTAAAAATTCCTAAAACACTGCTTTACTTGAAAACAGTAAATTAATCATAAAGAGCTTGATCTTATATTTCATTCAAGTAAACAGAACCTCTACATCAGCTAAATGGTCAGGAGAATCAAATTATCAAACGTATTTAAATGAGTCAAAAAATGAACAGAAGTCCAGATTTGTTCATCCAAGACTTAAAATTCAAGCTAACATTTTCTTTCTGATCCTCTTCCCTATTTTCTTTGTTTCCTTGGTTGGTTTTTTTTTTCTTTTCTCTCTTCTATATTTCCTTCACAGTGACATGAAGAAAAAAGGGAGAGCAGCCAGTAAGGCCATGAAGATGTGAGTTCTGAGGAGCACGTGTGTCCTCTGGCACACCTGTCAAATCACCAGTCTGACAAAAATTCAATACAAGCATCTCACTGGTGCTTTATAACAGCCCTAGTTAAAATAACTCTGCTACCTTATTTTAGGGAAAGGCACATATTCGGCATTTTACGGATAAAGTTGATAAGTGTATGCAAACAAACCAAACAAAACATTTCCACATGTTGTTTTTAATATTGTAGGAAAATCTGGGCACACTAGTAATTATTTATTACTCTGCCCTTAGCTAATGTTTTGAAAATTTGCCACTCCTAGTAAATAATTCTTGTGGTTAATATCACCATTACGGTTAGAAAATTGCTGCTAATTATCTGAACGCTGAAGCTCTGCATTAAACATATAATTCCAAAATTATTAAGTCTTCCTAGAATAGCTCTGAGACAAATATAAAAAATTTCAATGTAGGTAGAGATTTTAAAATTTATCTTCCATCACTAAACTGAAGGATGCTGCAAGATGTGTGCTATGGGATTCTGAATTTTTCAGCAAATTAAGGTAGCAGAGATGAAGAAATAACATCAAAAAAGCAGACATGAGAACTGCAAGACTCTATAGAGGAATGCTTCCAAAAGGCAGGAACAAATTAGGGGCAAGTATGCAACAGGATGATTTTTACTTTAGGAATACGATACTGATGAGCTTACTCAAGCCCCACTAACTTCAATGAAAATTCATGACTCTCAGCAGTGAAAAGAATGCATTAAAAATCTCAAAATTCTCAGTGTTATATTATGTCAGGAACCAGACATGCTATTTAGTATGTCTCCGTCTTCCACAAAAAACACTTAAAAAGGAAACATGAAGGTGATCAAATTACATGTCAGAGAAATTACTATATCCAGGCAACATATATGCTACCAATGTACATCAGCATGCATGAAAATTTGGCTCCACTTTCAAGGACAACGTAAAAAAATCACACAAAAAATTAGATTTTCACAATGCACTATAGAAAGAAGGAAAACAGCAAGATGAAACAGTGATATTTCAGCTTTCAAACCTCTTATTACAGTCTGTGTGTATTAGTCTCAGTAGGTTTTCATAATAAGAGTTAATGACAAAACCCATCCAGCCACCCCTTTAATTTCCTCCTTTGTGTAAAGTTTTAAGACGATTTCCATTCTCTGAAATATCTTTTCCCCAATTTTCATTTCCTAAATTAACATCATTATAATAAAGGATTGCACATTTCAGTAAAAAAAACCCATGCATGCTAATGAAAACAGCTAGACAAATAAAAGTGTACCTCAGATAAAATTCCTTTTTTAAAAATGCACCCGTTTTGTTTGGAATTCTGGAATCTAAGTGAATTCCTCTAGAGCACCAAAAGTCATCAACACCTCACCCTGACATGGGTGCCAGCACTTGCTATATTTTTAGAAGTAAAGTTCTCAAACAGTAAGACTCTTTTAATTGCTCTAAGTGCTGAGTTGAGAAAACTCAGTTTAAAGGATATGTTGATAGAAAGTGATTGGTAATTCACCTGGAGACAGAAGTGTGTTTTGAGCAGGTGCTCATTGCAAGAAATGACAATTAAATTGCTCGTCAAAAAAAGATGAAGTTATACTTTAAACCCACTTATTTTGGAAATCTACAATAGGAAGACAACAATAGTTTATTGTTTTTCTTTAAACTATTCTGTATATTTCACTTGTTATAACTTTGATTTATCCTGTCACAATTATTAAATCTTATAGATATCATTATAGACAATTTTCATTTATGACCAAGCAAACTTTTCTGACATTTGCATCCCTTTATATTCCCATTATAATATATCCATCAAATATACTTTTATATGTTTAGGCTCTTAAACATATATATCTTCATTTCATACGTTATCCTTACGAATTAGAAGAGAGAAATAAAATAACTCACTGTAAAAGAGGATTTATTAGGTTTTTTGGTATTACTTCATCCTCTCCTCATTTCCTAGCCCTCCCAGCTCTTCTTTCTTCTCAAATGCATATATTTCTTCTTCATTTCCTGTCATAATCCACCTCTGTTTGATTTTGAGTTTTAGGTAGCTTAAGGGATACAATTTTGATTGCTTGGATTACATTTTTTTCCTTCAGTTCTGTTGCTAAGGCTAAGTAACAGTAAGCATCAAAGTCACTTTATAAGACCAGTGGCATTTCAAGCAGAACAGGACTTAGTTCTCTTTTGTCTCAAACATTTTACACCTTTGTTTTAATCACATTTTACAGGTCTCTTTGGAATATTCTCATCTCAGGAGTTGAGGCAACTGCAGTTTTTTGGAAAAACAAAGCTTGAAGGAGAAATAATCACAATTATAAAAATTCTAAGATTCTTGTTACAACCCTCCATAGTGCCAAAGAAGGGCAGTGTGCTAAATGCTGTGAAATGATAGATTCAATGGATTAAAAAAAAAAAGTGACCCCCTTACTTCTATGCACTACCTAAATAAACACAGAGCATATAGAGTAATAGATGCGACAGAAGAGTTCATGAATCAAGATCATAAAAAATTTGCAGACATGAGACAATCTCAATTCTGTCATGTTTTCCCTCCTATAGGGAATAATTTGAATACCATACTGAAAGGTGGGAAGCAAAAGTCACATATTAAATTTCAGTGCTATTTATGCATCTTTAACTCATCTTTTTTTTTCTTTTTTTTTTTTCCAATTGATTTTTTTTTTTTTATAAAGACAGAGAGAAGGAATACAAAATTGTTTCCCAAGTAGAAGGTGCATCCATGATGCATCCTGACCTCAGAGCACCCACCAGGAAGGACAATGGCAGGCATAGCCCCCTGAGTGTCCAGGAAAGTCTGTGTGTACAGCCAGGCACAGTGAAACTAGGACATGGGTAAAATTCACACCTCAGGTGGGTTTTGGAGAAAAAGGATAGTGAAGGACCTTTCCTTTCACGTGTCCTGGATCAAAGCACTGTCTGAGTGACACAGTGGGCAGGCAGAAGCTGTGCTGGCAGGACAACTTTTCTCCTCTGACACTTTGACAGACACTTGCTAAGGTCAGAGTCATTCTACTCACAATGTCACAGCATTTACAAGATCAGTTCCACAGAGTGGGAATTATGGAATCAGTCTGTGTGAAAGTCATCTCAGCTCTTCAAAATGTGAAGATCTGTGCATGAAGAATTAAAGAATTATCACTATAGCTGCCTTGTGAAATAAAAGCCCCAAGGCAAACCCAATTCAGCTGAACAAAGCATCTGGAATCTTCCAGAGATTTTGTTTTAGTCAATATTTCAATTTGGCAATTCACCTCTAATATAATTTTGATTCTCTTATAATACTAAGTGGAAGTGGGAAAACATATCTTTACAGGAATGCTGCTGAGAGAAAAATAAAATAAAATTTGATAAAATAAAGGAAAAATAAGTGCACATTTCTGATGTAAACAAAAGATATTTAGGAAAAGTAAGGTTCCTTCATACAGGATAATATAATTAAAAGATTAGTAATAATTCTTAAGACTGACAATAGTAATTCTTAATTCTTGTACACTGTCATTAAAACTCTTAAGGTTTTAATAAATATTTAATCTGTCACTTCTTCAAAGTGACAAATCTGCAGGACAGGGATTGACATGATTATTCCCTATTAATGATCAAAGTGCATTATATGCTTTTTCAGATGTATGAGAGAGTGATTAATGTCAATCAGGTGTCATTCCTACTTTGATGCAGTGGGATGTTCTTTGGGATATAACTGTATTTCTTTCTTTGTGACATCTACTATACAACCTATTTGTATTCTATTGGAATATTCTTTTCAATTGGATTGTGGCTTTTGGGCTTGTAGAAATATAGAACAGATCCTCTGGGATATTAAATGAACTGGACAGCCTCAGGGGACTCAAAACACTGAGGCTGAAAAAATAGTAAGTTCTTTATATAGTCCAAGCTCAATTAAGTATTTTAAGCTTCACTGAATTGATCCTGGACAAATGAGACATCTTTAAGAGAAATTTTTAAGTGCTGTCTCTATAATATCGAAAGGATAAGACTATTTATTTCTTAGAGAATGCCAAGGAACCAGATATTTGATAGATTTTTTTAATCGACAGTTGTGAAATATACTCTGTACAAATTGAGGGATCTTACAACTGATAGATATTCCTGTAATAAAACACTTCACTATCCAATGGCCATCACCTAGTATGTTGAAGGACAAATGAAGTTATAAATATGTAAATATACATAGCATGGTAGGGATGTAAAGACAAAAACTTGCAGGAAGATTCACGAGACCTTGGTGCTTGCATTGCCAGCATAGATACAAAAAATTTACATAAGTATGTGACAACATTTACTGAAATATTCCAAATTCAAATATTTATCCAGGGACATTCCTGATGGTACCCAATACTGTTTACTGAAAGGTAAAGACTACAAGACTACAGTAAGCTGTAGGGAAAGTAGCAGCCACCTTTCCTCTCACATATGCTTGCCCCACAATGAGACAAATCATACCTAAGATTCCCTTGGACATGGGGAGTAAGAACCCACCATGGACAAAGAGAGGCTGAAGTGACTGCAGCAGTGGCTGCTCTGGGGGCATCTGTGAGTTTAAGTAATAGGAATCCCACCCAGATTGGGACAAATTGCATTTTAACAGCAAGTCCTGTGACCTTAACGTATTTCTTAGGAAAAGAAATCTCCCTGCTGGAGAAAGTACAGAGATCTCTTTTTAAGATATCTTTCCTGTGGTAATAGACATAATTTTCCAGAGAAAAGCAAAATGACAGATCTAAAAACAAACATGGGAACATGTCAGCCACACTTCAATATGCATAAGAGAATTTGCAATAGCTTGTAACCTCTCAAACAAATAGAAATAAAACTAAGGTAAAACAGGAAATTCTTTCATTTTTTCTCTTTCATTAATATTTTTTTGTTTCTAATTAAGATTCCTCAGAGCTCCTTTAATTTTTTTTCCCCCAGTGCAGCAACTATTACATTACCCACTTCTGGTTTATAGTTTCAGTAGCTGTGATAACCTCAATTCTCTGATTCCACTTCTTCACTTTTTCCTTAGATTTTGCAGATAGTGCAGAAGTTTTGTATGCGTTTTCTAAATGGATTTATTCCCTGCAGCAAATAAGCACAGAGCTAATTATCAGAAGAGTATAAACCTTTTAGTGTGAACTGAGGAAATATTGCAACATTAAAAAAGGCAAATAAAAGAAAAATATAACCACTAAGTGACAAAACAACCAAAAATAAGGAAACTCCAAGAGATTTGTGGAAGAATATATCTTCCTTACCATTTCTACAGTAGAAATTCAATCTCATCTCATCAGCTTGGAAAGAGATCATTCAAGATGATGTTTAAGAAGTTTCTATAGCAATGGCATCCGCTGCACGAAATCTGTAGCAGTTAGATTGGCACACTCAGAAAATTAAGTGGTATGCTTTAGGGTATTTTATTATCATTTATCATGACGTTCCTACTTTGGTCCTGCCCCATGGTCATCTCTACCTTTCTTATATGACCACATTTTCTATGAATATTATTTCTAAAACCATTCAGGTTTTCAACTACATACAGTGAAAATTGCCTTGTCAAACTTTTTAACGTTTCTCTTTCCTAGACAGGTGGTGTCTTTAAAGGAATCTTATTGCACCATTTTTGTCAAAAGGTTTCAGATCCAATCTGAAAAAACACCTGATTTTTCTCTGCAACAAATCTTGGTACAACTTGGAAGAAGGGGACTGCAATTTTTATAGAGATCAAATTCCAGAGATACTGACTGTAACAGACTATACTTTTAACTAAGGAAAAGTCTAAGATTAATTAATGTGCAGCTAGTGAGTCAGGGGAAGATTTTCATTAGTTTTTAATTCCATTCCATAGCCCACATACTCCTAAAACAGCTAGACTGGGAAAAGAAAAAAAGCACAACTCTTATTCTTTTAGTAAATCTTGAAGAATAGAGCTGGTGCATAAAGTGTTAACGAGATGGAAATTAACTTAAATAATTTTTGACTGCTAATAAACTTTTTGATAACATACTCCATTTGAACTCCCATTGAACACAATTCTGAACTGAATCACACTGTCAAAATGCTCAGAATAATGTTGTGCACTGCAGAACCCTTCACATCTAATGACATTTCCATGTCATAAATAACAAGAGTTCTCTAGTGTTCGCTGATCAATGAAATGAATTAGATGCCTCATGTATCAAAATTTAAATAGCACCTCTTCTGGATCACACTGGAAATCTTATTTAACGAAGTTTTTCTTCCATGCAGATCAAACTAAATTAAACTGGAAAACAGGAATATAGTAGAGCTGTGCTATTCAGTGGAAAGTGTGGAGGGCAAAAGTGAGGTGCTGAGGGGAAGACCAAATAACTTCTAAATATAGGCTGAAGATTTTAATGGCATGAATGGCAGAGTAGCTTTATCATTCTGCCACTTAAGAGAAGAAGCACTTTATTCAGATGCCTAAATGAGATATATAAATGTACAGAAAACAAGTGTAAGTAAACTATTCAAAAGCTGAAAGTGCTTCACATTTGTGCCTTGATGTATTGATTCAGCCAAATATAGGCTGAGTGCCTTGTCCACTGTAATTTCAAACAGCAAAACACACTTTTCAATAAACTGAGAAGTTAAGTATATGAAATAAGTTATACAATGGCATTAGCATAATTCTCCACTGTGGTTTCATTGGACTTTTCCACAACCTGTGTCTCTTTTCACATTTCAGTGAAAGAGAAATTGACATCCATAAAATTGGATGTCAAATAATAATTCAAATTATTAATGATAAAACAGCACCCGTGGTATAAAACCTTATCCCATCATTATAAGAAAGGTGTGGTAACATCTAATGGTTTAGAGAAAAGAGATGATTTTGAAAGGAAATAAAAATAAGGTTACTTGCACCTTTTTGTTCAACACACTTTTAAGTGTTTTCCTATTCTAAGTGTTAGAATTCAAGCAAGTTTAAAATAGATCACTGTATTTTTATTCAATGACTGCTATCCAACAAACAAGAATGTTTTCAATTTTAAGAATTTTTTCTCTTGTATGAATTTGAAAATTAAGCAAAAAAGTTTGGCTTATAGTTTTCATTAAGTATGAAAATCTTAAAAGCATCCACATGTTGTTTTCGTAGATACAGTTTCAAAGGCTTTGGGTTTTTGTTTGCATGTTTGTTTGGTAGGTTGTGGGTTTTTGTGGTGTGCTCACTCTCCTTAAAAAAAACAAAATGCCAATTCTGCTAAGAAAATGCTCATATTTTGTTTACACCCAGTTATCCCTGGTTCATATTACAATCCAGCATTACAGCTAAATATTAAGCAATTCTCCTTTCTTTTTAATTCCATAAGGTCCATACCTATAATAAAGATTTATTTTTTAAAAAACAAACAGACAAAGAACCCACAAGCTTTCCATATCATCTAAAGAGCTGGAGCTAAAGAAAAATTAGGATCAGAGATAGATTAAGGCCCTCTACTAATCTGTTATATGGGAGCTAAGAAATGCAATTTTTAGTGTTCATCTTCTTCTTTTAGTGCTCCTGCTGAAGGCAAAATCAAATATACCATGAAGACCACACCATATTCCAGACTTCATCCAAATGGTCTGTAACTCCTGATTTTAGAAATATTACTGTGTCATCTCTCACTACTTCATTAATTTAAACAGATGATCATGTTAACATGGTCTCTTCAGTTTTGCAAGCAGTTTAAAATTCTTTATTAGAGCTCTCTGATCTTTTTTAATTCTGCAGGTATGGCCTGGCAAAACTTGCAGAAACAAGTTATGAAAGTGCTGGGAAGTGCTGAGGGAGGCTTGGAAACCTATTGGAAGAATTTGAGTGGACAAAGATGAGAAACTGCTATCAATGGACTATGGGGTTTCCACAAGTGGGCAGGAAATTTCTCTCTGAGCTGCAATGACCCTTTCACCAGCAAGCACCACAAAGTTTCCAAGTTATGGAAGGTTTTGTTTGCATAGTAGGATGGTGGGAAGAAACTGGTGTCTCTGTGTTGACACTGTTATTCTCTGCTGAAAATAATGCATAACCCTCTTGGATCTTAGTGCATGCAATAATAAGACAATTCTACCTAACGCTATGGGGTCAACCTGCAAACAAATACTCTTAGAGATTATTACAGTCATAAATATGTGTGCTAAAAAATTCCTAGTCAGATTCTCACAGAAAATTACCAGAATCAGATTCTCCCATCTTTGTGAAATAAATTATGGTGAATACAGAAAGATAGCTGGTTTGAGGTGTTTTTGAGGTTTTTTTGGTTGTTTGTTTGTTGGTTTGTAATTTTTGTTTGTTTGGTCTTGTTTGTTTTGGGTTTGGGCTTTTGTTTTGGGGTGGTTTTTTTGTTTGTTTGTTTTGTTTTTCTTCCTTAGGCTAATGAGTATTCAAAGCTAAAGGTCAGAAACTGGAAAAAGTCTGCAAGGATAAAAATTAGACTCTTATGTTAAGAACCCTTATTGATTAATCAAAGTAATTTCAAGCACACTACAACTTGATACTGCAAGCCTGCCAAAGATCAAGGACTATCTTGATCTTCAGGACATTAAAACTGATCTGTGAATTAAAAATAAAAGTTGCATTAAGGGAATAAAAAACCTGTAACAGATAAATGTCCTGCACTATGAGAGCTAGTGCTACATCTGATCTTGTTGAAGTTTCACAGTATAACATCTGCTCAGTTCAGTATAATTTGAAAAAATAGAAAGACACTTTTCTAAGTGGAAGATTAAGGGGCTTCAGGATGTAAAAAGGGATGAGAATGAAAAAAGGAAAAAAGAAAGATCTTACACCTTTTCTGAGGGCAAATGGAACTTTTAGAAATGTTCTGGTTTTTTTTCTTAGAACATTTCTTAGACATTTGAGTAGTTTTTTCCAAGTGGGGTTGTTGATCAGGAAAATTAGATACTGTCTTGGGATTCTAGATCTGATCAACTCTATGCTTTGTAAAAGGTATCAGCAGGCACAAGGTTACATCTTGCATTATTTATTATCGCAGAAAAAAAAAAGGTTAATTAAATTTCTGAATTCTTTAGAAGAAGAGGTGTGGTAAATGGCCAGAGCCCAAGGCTATACCTCAGAGATTATTGTTTAAAGTCCTATGCCTGTTTCACAGTTATTATAAAAAGATCTGATTTTGATGTCTGTTGCTGAAGTAAAAATCATTAAACAGCAGCTCAGTGATCCTTCAAAGAACTCTGCCCTGCCCATTTAAATCACAACTTTTACTGTTGAATTTGTGCCCTGAAAAGTATTAGAAAAGAGCAAAATATGTCTGACCAGCAAAGATCCCAGAGTCGCTTTGGTGTCATGTGTTAAAAAGCAGCAATGTGACGGCACTCTGTGAGATTATAAATTGACAAATCAATAAAGTAAATCACTCCCAGAGATCTCTGACTTGAGGAACGGGTTCAGTGAAACAACACTAGGGAGCTGTGCAATCTGAGGGCGACTGAAAGTGCATTTTTTATCTATGCCACATCCTGCTATTAGGTGCCAGGCTGGGGTAGAACTTAGGAGAGTGGTACTAGCTCTGAGACACAAGGCTTGTGACTCCAGGTGGAATGTTGCAGGATATTGCTGAGCTGCTTCAATGACTCTGTGTGCATTACTCTGTCTAACTCTGTCAGACTGCCTGGTTTTATAACCAGGCACTGCCCTGCATGACAGAGACATGCCCCAGTCACACTCATCCTATACCCTTCATCACCCTCACCTGTAAGTGAGGAAAAAGCCAAGTTCTCAAAGAATTTAAAGAAAATAAAATCCTAATAATTCACATATGAACAATTTCACTTACGTGTGTTTCTAGAAAAACAATGATTGTAGGTTACAAATCCTCTGATACACTTTTTGTCTTCACGAGAAAGATGCCAAAATACAAGAGTGATTCTTTAACTCTCCTTTAAACATGCTCTATGAGCATGTTTAAAAATGCACTATTTCTTCTGACTCATAAAGTAAACTGAATGCTGCTGAGATGCCCCACCATCAACACTAAAACGGGCACAGTTAACATGCTGCACTTGATCCTTGGAATATCTCCCACAATGGATAATATTCTCTTACAGCTGCCACAGTCAAGACTAGAATCAAAACACTAGAGTCAAAATCTCACTAGAAAAAGTTTTGATTAGTTATAGCCAGAGGTCTTTGGGGAATGTTCTGTTTTCTTTTACATTGCTATCAAAAACTTCATAATTTGAATTTAGATGGGCGGTGAGTTGGATATTTCAGTCTTCATAAACAGCTGCACTGTCAATATTTTTGTTTACATAAATATTGAGGAGGTCAGTTTGAAGAATACTATATGTTTGCAGCTAGTTCAACAGCCCATCACTTTGACTGGATTATTATTATTCTGTACACAGAGGGTTTTCTTTAAAGAATATGCAGTACAATTTCAAGAGAAAAAAATCAAAACAAAAGTAACTTCAGAGAAATTCCATTAGGAAGAGGTATTGATTTTCTCCAGCTGCAAATTTGAACAAAAAAAGTTCATGCTTGGCAATAGTACCTTTTTATAGTCTCAGTTTTATTTCTAGTTGTTGTTTATCTCATTATCTGAGATATCTGAGATATTTTAATAGTATGATAGATAATATTCTTAGACTTCCTGAAAGTGTACAAGCAATGTATATATTAAGAAAAGACAGTGATGCATACCATAATTTTTCTAAAAATGGTTTTTTACCTTTGATTACCATTTTTATTCTACTATGATAATTCTGGAAGAAGAGAAATTTTTTCCTCATTCTGCCTCTATAAAATATTTCCTCATCTTATTGTTCATGTCTGTTCCATTGTATATACAATCTTCACTCTCAGTTAAACTTTCAATGGATGGAATGACTTCAACCACAGACAGTTTGCTAAGTTTCTAAACTAGAGATGATAATTACCGTCCCAGATCATCTCCTCATCATTTATTTTCTTTTTATTTTCAACTAATCACTACCTAGAGATCTGATTTCACTAACATTAACTTTAAATCGAGGGATACTCAATCTGGGTGGAAATATCTAGGTATTGCAGTTTGAACCAGCAGGAGAAGCTTCAGTACGACTTCCCATGACTATGTCTTGTTTAATTAGATTTTATTCTTACAGACACTGTTACACAGAAACTCCAATTAAAATATGAACTTGTGGGTCCTTATAAGCTGCATAACAGGTGAAATTAAGTTGCTCTGCAAAAAATCCCAGGTACAATGATGAGAATAATCTTTCCTATCTCCAGGTAGAATTATCGTTTTCATTAAAAGAAAGAAAAAAAAAAAGAATAAGTCATGACTCAAACATCTTCTATTCACACTGTCTTTAAAATTATCTTTAAAGTCCCTGGTGATGGGGATTTAAAATAACACTAAAATAGTATTGAAAGTTTATTAGGGTAATAAAATAAGGTGAATATAAGAAGAGGGCAATGTCTCAGGGGAATGAGAATAAAACAAAGAGAAAACACAAAGAATATTTTCAAAACCTAGAAAAAATAATATTGATTGTCATACAGAAAGTTCCATAGTCATATGGAAATTAAAAAGTCCTATGTTTGAATCTTAGTACAGCAGAAAATAATCTCTACAGGCTATTATGATAGGGATAACTACCTAGAAATCCTGTGCTCAGGTTACTATAGAAGAAAAAAATTAAACCACTTTGTCCATTCTGAGGGTGGAAAAAATAATTACTGGACACAAGCGACAGTGACACAAACCACTCACACATGCCTGATGCTGCTGGTCATTATTTTCCACCAAAGTTAGTTTACAAGTTAGCTTATAACTAAAATGAAACAATCCTAAAATGCTTATAATTACAATATTTGGTTACTACAAGTTACACAGTGCAGTAATGAAATGAGAACATAATCTGACCTTTGAGTTAAGATAAATATTTATTTTTACATTTGTTTTATGCAATGGAATCTATTTTTGTTTTCATTTTTTTAATACATTAACAACTGAAAGTTATTTTCAAAAGACAATTTTTTTTTTTAATCTACTTGCCTCCTTTACAAATTTGAGCTTTTCTGGGAAAAATAGTTGTATAAAAATATCTCAGTAACTAAACAGTTACTTGTTGAGTGATCTGTTGTTATTTATAGGTGTTTGGACTAAGTAATGAAAAAAATCTCCTGATGCCTGTTAAAGGGTTCATTGTTTGTATATTCCAGGCAGACGTATCCCAGGTTGTATCTCTAGATACTAAAGTCTATTGAAATCTTTTAAGTTTCAGACTTTTAAATTATGTTTATATTATCCAGAATATTGGAGAAATCATTTTTAGTGATTTGTTGTAAAGGAAAAAAATATAATTTATCATTTAAAGTTAAGTCATCCAACATAGGCATTGGAAATAAACAGTAACTTTAATGCTGTTCACCAAGACATTATTAAAGATATTGTGGGAAGTGAAGTTAACAGACATATGGCAAATAAATTGCACCATGATTTATACTTGAATAACCAGAAGAGATGCACAGAGATGCACAATTTCTACATAAGAATTAATTTCTAGCCTCAATCATATTATGATTTAAAAAATGTTTTTATAATCCCTTTTAATTAACAGCAAAAGAACAGCCAATTTTTTTACAAATGTCTCAGTTTTCACTTACGAATTAATAACTAGATAATATTTTAAAATAATTTTTGGTCACCTCACATTTAGTGAAGAAAAAATATTTCTAAATAAAATTGATTAGGTACTTTGTACCCATTTATATAAAAATATAAAATATTTAATGCAGTCATATTTTTGCATTTTATTCTCACTTTGTACAGCTTGGTAACTCTCTTTTTTTTGTGTCATCCCATCAGAACAATAGGGCTGTATACTGATAGATTCCAACAGGGATGTGAGCAAAATATGACAATTGCCTCACATGGAGAAAATCAAAGAAAAAAGGTACTGTATGTGAAGAGGGGAAAATAAAAACATGATTTTAAAATATTTTCTTTGGCTTTTCAGAGAGGCTTCTCTTGGAAGAGAAATGCTAAAAGCGTTTTTAAGAGACAGGAGTAATAAAAACCAGCACAGAACCAGGAGGAGCGTGGGAGCTCTTCCAGTCTGTCAGCTCAAGAAGACAATGTCACAGTGCTGAAGCACTCTGCAGGAGCACAGACACCCTTACAGATATAATACATTCAAAAGAAAAGGGATTTTTTCTTACCTTAATCAGAACCTGAATATGTCCCATTGCTTTTGATGACTTGAAGTACCAGAAGCTCATCACACAAGTCCCACTTGATTCTTTCCATATGGAACTCTTCACATGGGCTTTTTCATTTATTAGGCTTATTGCAGTGGTCTCAAGATACAGGAAATGTCCTGAAATTAAATGATGTATTACTGAAAAAATGTTTTATATTTTCAAATTAGATTCCAAAACTCAGCAAAGTAAATGCAGAGACGTATGAAGAATACTTCTCTCATAGGTCTCATACTAATCAACTTCAGCTCAGGAGAAAACATGACCAATTCCTATTCCTTGTGCACTTCTTACATCAGGAATAAGCTGGTGGTAGCAGCTTAAGATTTGGATGGACTTGTGTAGAAGAGTGGGAACTGTTCCATGTTTTCCGGCTACTTTGATTACACGTCCCTGCTGAACTGCAGTAGTTGCAATTCTGACAATACATCACACAATAGCCACATCATGATAAATTTCAAGATAAAGTCTCCTGAGAGGTAATCTTCAAAATAGCAAGTCACACTACATAAAAACTCATGAAACAGGAAAAAAAATATATACACTTATAAATCACTAGGTATCCCTAATGGTTCATATTACCTTTGGTTATCTTTTATTCTGTATGAATATTAACAAATATATAAATTATTTGATCAGAGGAAACTGCAAAATTAGATGCCTAGAGCTAATATTATTCAACACTGATATGGTCCTTGAGTCTTCCATTTTTATTTTTAATCAGAAGCATACAAAATTATCCCGAGAGTTCAAATTCATCTTTTTCCTTCATACAAATAAGAAATGTGTATTTCACATACACATAAATGTATTATAAATAACACAAAAATTATAATTGCACACCTTATAATGTTTGTATATGAATTAGGCAAAAACATTTTACTTCAGTGGGTAACGCATAAACAAATGGGCTTATTCTAACTTTGACACATCTCTGGCTCAGATACGACCATAGGTGTTTGCCATGATATTATAGGATAAGAAATTTACTTATTCCTGAGGTCAAGCATATATTTAATAAGTGTCGTGGTATATTTGTGATAATACTTTAAAGATATATATTACTAAACAATGGAAATGAAATTTTTCCTACATATTTTGAAGTTTATTGGGTTTTGTCCTTCAGCGGTTTGCAAACATTCAACAATTACTATCACTCCTTTGTGCAACTCTGGTGTGAATATTTCAATTTCAGGTCAGTTCTGAGCTCAGCTTTGGTGGCATCTTTGTCTGAGCTACAGGACCTTCAAAAGCAAAGTATGAAGGCACAGAGCTTGTAGCAAGAAAAGAGCAGATAATTGATGCATTGGCCAAAATAAACCCGGAGATGCACTAACAAAGCAGCTTTGTATATTTAAATTTATTTATTTAACATTATCTAAAATTAAAGTAGGAATAGTCATTCTGGGAAACTGTAAGCTTCCTGAAAATGACCTCAAGCTCTGGAGGAGTGGGACCTAGTGGATCTCAGAGCTGAGCTAACTCACCCTTGCAAATTGCAGCCAGACCAATGCCTCTCTCCAGACAAGTATCAAATTATCTTGCCTGACTCATATGAAAAACAACTAAGACTCAATTTTCCTAAATTAAATTCATTGTACAACGGTAATTAATATTTTTATATTGTAACACATCTAATTCATTAAAAATGACAGCCTGATCAGAGATTTTAGAATTCCCCTGCTGCCCGTGAAGGTAGGAGGCATTTCATGAAGACAATTATACCCTATTTGTGAACTGACAACATACCAGTTCTATTTCCAAGCGTGTGGTCCCTGGGAGGTCTTAGACTTTGAGGCGAGCTGACCCCTAGCACCCAGTTAAAATTGTCAGCCAGGGAGTTTTGCCAGCCACATCTGCCATTCTCAAAGGTGCAGGAAGTTCCGCATTCACTCTCGTCTGTATTATCCCCACAGTTGTCTTCAAAATCACAGCTTTGTTCTGGTCTGTAACACTTGCCATTCTGGCACTGCCTATGGCCATGTGAGCAGGAGCCTGAAAAGAGAAGAATGAGGGTGTCCTGGTGAATCACAGTGCCGTGCATCCCAGCAAGGTTACTGGAAGGTTACATTTCAGAGAGCTTAATATTTAGGAGAAGGAGGGTGGTCCAGAGCAGTTTTATTAAAAGCCTTTGGTTCCCCTGAAGTACCAATCCATTATCAGTTTATTTCTTTTGTAGTTTGTCAAGTGATTGCCTAAATAAATGACTGTTTCCCTTGTAAAGCCTCAGAGGGCAAGCTCCAGCCAGGCATTCCATCACTAACAAAGCTTTCTAGTCTGACTTAATTGCTGGCATTCTCCTTTCATGTGGTGTTGGATTAAATCATCTTATTTTAGCTGCAAAGTTGAGCCTACTTTAGGAGCCCTAATTTGGAAGAAAAAACTTTTCTGTTTTAACTACAGAGGTTTGCCTTTTAATGGATTTTTTTTTATGAGTTCAGTAGGTTGATGGTGTCCTTTTTGTGCAGTCTTCCTGCCATTATTGAGGGATAATTCTGCTATTGTATAGCCTAAAGATTGTAGGACTCAGATCACAGGATCTATTTCCAAGTTTCATGTTTTCATTTCAGATCAGTTTCTGCAGGACTCTGAATAAAACTTTAGTACATTTTGAAATCAAGAAGTGAAGCACAACATTCTGAAATGGACCCCTTCCCATTTATTTTGTACATTCTGTTGTACCAGAAATAAATGAACAACCATAACTTTACTTAAAAATATGAGTATGAATATATGAGTTCAACAGACAAAATTAGAATATGCACATGTCTAAAAGTTGCACAGGTACAGGGAGAATCTGAGTTAAGTGATACTGAAAATCACATAGTGCTAGAAACTTGTTTCCATTACCACTGTATTAATTTAAAGGAGCTAAATGACATTCACATAAAGCTGGGTTTTATTAAGACGTCCGAAAAATTGATTTATTAGTAAAAAGAGGATAAGAGACGGGGTATTCAGTTGTCATGCTGGCAATCTCCATCACATGGCATTTGTTTCAGACAGACTCGAAATTGCAAATACTCCAATGTGAAAAAACATTTCCTGAATCCTTTGCTGTAGGTTTTGAGTAAAGTCAAAACAAGTCACTTTATTTCTAGATATCAGCTAAAGAAAACAAGTATTAACCTCTCCTTTTAAAGTTAAAATCCTCCTAATGCAGTTCTTATTAAAATAAATTTAAAATACAAATCTATATTGGAATATAAGAGAATTATCTAGACGATTCCCAGGGAAATTATTAAGTTTTAATTCCCGATTTCTTAGCAATATAAAAATATGTATCAGGTTTGCTCCAAAAGAATGTGTATGATTTGGCTTTTAACAATTGCTCAGAGAAAGGAGGAAAAACTCCTGATCAAAAAGAAGCAAGGGAGAATAAAAATCTGATACTGACTTTGAACGCCAAGAAAATCAGGCAAAGACCTCCAAATCTGGAGACATGAAAAATGGGTAATCTCTGACTAGAAGAAAAAGACTTGTTTGAAGTTCACAGCTACAAGTTCATAAAAGCATATGTGAGATTTTTATAAGTACATGATCTCTGAAAATAGTCCTGGTGAAAAGAATGGTGCAATAGTAGCGATGAATCAGTGTCCATCAGAAACTTCCATCAATCTTTAGAATTTCAGTCATCTGTGTTGTATCCCAAAGGGGGATAGATTTACTATAAAATTGCTGCCTAATTTAAGTGACATGTATTTTTAGGAGCTATCCTACCTTTCTTTTAAGTGATTGCAATAAGAGTTTAGCAAAACATTTATTTTGTGAGCAAACTAGGAATTTAAATTTCAGGATGCAGTTCACACCTTGAAATATTTTCCCTTGCAGTTCAATGATCAATAATTGCAATAACTATTGAATTATGTGGTCTCTTTGTAGCATTGTTTCCAATTTCAGGTTAAAAAAAAAAAAAAAAAAAAAAAAAAAAAAGCAGAGTTGAAAAGTGGAAGTCTTTGTTTCCTGAGGAAAAAAATCCGTCTTGAATCCTGGCATGAATGAACCTTTCCAAGCATGTGTAATGAATGATATTACACTGCCTCAGTCTGTAACGTGACTTGCTTCTGGATGTACTTCCACAGTATAGCTTCTCTTTAAATGACATTTCTAAGGCTTTAAAACTTAGGAAAAAGACTTCGCCAAACAAACAAACAAACAACCTCCCCTCCCCTCAGAAAACAACCCTGAACCTACATGAAAAGGAATTTTTTTTTTAGAGCTCGCTTTCTTTCTTCCCTACTTTTTCTCAGTGCTAATTGTTCAAGCACTCTGTTATATGTGTTGTCTGTGGGTATGAGAGGGGTATTTAATTGAGAGGAGCTTCTCCTTAACAGGGTTCAGTAATTTTTTCCTCTGATCAATGTTTCTTGAAGATTATTAGTGGGTAGACTTTTTGTCCTATGTGGTAACTGCATAGACACACTAGGCTGCAGTAGATCCTTAGGGGCTCTTAGAGCACCTTTCAGATAAACATCTTTTATCTTATCTTTATATGTATCCTTCAGATAAATAATCTTTGAATTGAGGAGGATTTATACAACAGAGGAAAACAGCTACACCAGTTAATAATCCCCTTGTTTATATACCGTGAGCAAAATCAACAGATAAAACATTTATATATGTTTTTAGGAGAAGGATTAATCTCCTTATAAGTGTGTTTTGCTTAAATATATTTTGAAAAACTAAAAATGTACCTGCAAAAATCAAGAGAGAAAATAAATTTTCCTCGAGGACAATCTTTCTTATTGTTGAAAACTGAGGCAAAGAAGGTCTCAAGTACTCAGGCTTTTTCTCATTTTTTCCTCATATTCCGCCCTGCCTCCAAGAAGGAATTGAGGTTTTCCTTGCCACTCCTTTTGCTATTAATGTATTCATAAAAATATTTTTTACTATCCTTTCCAGAAGCGGCCAGATTATGTTCTAATTCGGAATATTTTAAAGTTGTTAAATTTAATAAGTTGTTAACCTTCTTAAACTTATTATACTTAATTATATCAGCATCAGTTTTCCAAACTGAGACTAAATCAAATGAATGAGATTTATTGGAATAACCCATCAATAGGCATGAAAATCTAGAGCTGCTTCAAAATATTTTCAAAAGATTTTATTTACATTCACATACCTAGAAGCACACCTTCTCCTAAATCAAAGCTAGAGCTCCTGTGGAACCATAGTCTGGTACAGAGGACAGAATAATTAATCAGCAGATTAAAAGTTTGACATCCCAGGGATAGGGGCTCTCTGGATAATTTAGATCTCTGACTTTTTCCCTGTAAAAATTACTCCATTATCCTTCTTGCTCTGAGTTGACATTACTGTATGACTGAAATCTATGTGTCCTTACAAAAATAATTTGTTAACAAGAACATCTTTCCTCTAGTATCTAGTATTTCCAGTATAGCCCAAGGATACAGAGAAAAGTGCTTTCATCACTGTTGATGCATAGTAATACTGATTTGTCAGTGCAGGAATGTGAAAAATGCATCTCATTTCAAAACCAAATCTTTAGAAATTAAAAGAAGCTTTAAAGACTTTCAGATGGGGGGGGGAAGATTTAAAAAGTATTATACTGTATCAGCTTATTTTTTAAGGAAAAAGGTTTTATTTTCTCGAATTGAGTGCAAACATTTTGTTTTGTAAGCTTTGCAAGTACTTTGACATATTGATGTGCATTCTGAACAACGGAAATTTAGAAAAACAACAGCTTGAATTCATTTGCAAAAGGGACTTTTAGAAGAAACTGTTAACTGTCTAAGCTACTGCCACGACAAGGAGAAAACAAAAGCTCCTCCAACAACCAAAACTTTCTCAATTAATTTCTTATCTTGCCCATTCCCACACACAAACACAAGAGAATTCCTTTCCAGTAATCAGAACTGCTAATATTCAATCTCAGAACCAAAAAGAACCAAAAACATAAACAGCAAGGTAATCTATTGCTGTTCAAAATTATTTTCTCTGTCCATGGCAGAGCACTGAAGAATCTTCTTCAGTTTGTTGGTACTTTGTTATTAAGAAAGTATTGATTTTTATCAGTCACTCAATACACTTTAAGATACACCCAATCTGTGACACATTCAATGAGTCCTAACATGGTGCTTTACTTTATTTAAGGTTACCAGAAATTCTGACCTGAAGGCAGGAGGAGCTACTCAGTGCCTCTTCATACTGAGTTTACTGCATATACTGTAAGGAGGGCAATGCTAAAAACAATATTATAAAGAGCAAAAGATTCCGTTTCAATTGCTTAGATGAATGTGAGTGTGCATTCACTCAAAAGAAATAAAAAGAACAGATTTTGATTAGAGAAGGAAGCACAAGGTATTTTTAACTCCTCCACTCTTACAGTGCAGGCATACTAATATCTTCAGTACTAGAAATAGTGCATACTTTCCTTGCTGCTTGAGTAATTCTACACCTATTTATTCTATAAAATATGGTAGTAGGGCAACTTAAAAGGAAATTTTAAGTTACTCTCTTCAGGTGGTAAATCCCCATACTGAATAAGAAGAGACCTAGGTCTGGATTCATTGAAAGATACTCCTTCCATTGCAATAACATCGACTGGTTTGTTCCTTGACAGAAGATTGAAACAAGATATACACTACACATTAATATTGTTATTCCAGTCCTAATCAGGTGGTCTGTGTCTCCAACATAAAGAAAAGGACAAGCAAGGAAAACTGTTGTACACAGTTGTTAGGATACACGCCTAACAGAAACAGTAATACATCAGTTCTTTTACACAGTCCTCCCTTTCCAAAGCTATGTTGAAATTTATAACCTATCTTCTTGAGGGTGGTCAAAGAAATACTAAGAGAAAAGTAATTTATATCTAGTTTTTAAGCAAAGTTTTTTCAGAAAAAATAATATTCATCTACTACAGTGGGAAAGACTAAATACTAACTAAAGTGAAAAGTTTAACTCACACTCCTGAGTTTACTCTTCGCAAAAATCCAAAATACAATTACATTGAACAAAATTTTGGACTGCTATATTCTGTCTCAAATAAATGAAATCTAAATATTTACAGCCTGAATTCCTTAGTAAAGGCAAAGAAAAAGAAACATTCCTTAGGTATCAGATCCACAATTCCAAAAATATGTCAAAAAGTTGCTGCATGTCCTTTAGAAGTACATCTTGAAGCTCACGTAAAATGCTATATAACTGTAGACTGACATTTTGCCTGAAGCAGATCAGTGTAACAGTGCTTTAATGAGAACCTGGATGGGTGCATAACTGGTGACATCTCTACTTAGAGCTCAAAATGGCTTAGTTGTGACCTCTGGTTTAATGGTCCAGCTGCTGATTGTTTGGAAGGTGGAAGAAGGTATGGCATCTGCATTTCCTGGTGCTGAGAGCAGGCTCTGGTCAGTGGTTTCACTTGCATTTCTGATAGGGAAAAGGTCTGCAGATTAAATCTAAAGTATGGCTTGAAGTACAGCAGACACCCATAAATCAGAATAGTTTGAGCATGAGAAACAGGTTGCACAAACTCTGAATAGCTGAGGTATGTCAGAAGGGAATTTCTACAAAGAGATTGATGAAAAGTTGGTGAAACAGTGAAATAAAAACATTTTATGATGTTATAACTGAATCTGAAGGGGGGAAGATCTTCACTGGCTGCACTGAAATATGTGTTTGTTTTATATTCTCCACCATACCCCAACCTGTTGTCCAAGGCACAGAGTGGAAGGTGAAGCTGCAGTGCAGTGATAAATCACCCTTGTACAACTTGCCAGTGCTGCTGGACTGCGCTCAGTAAATGTGACAGGTGGAAAGCACTTCCCTCAAATCCTACTCAAAGCCCAATCAAACAGCTCTAATTTAGAGTCACAGCCCTGACTCTGGGACCAGAGGGCAGACACTATCCTGCCCAGATTTAACCTTGGTGAGAGAGGACAGTGGACATGGAGTCACAGAACCTGAGAAACACTGCTTCTAGAACTGAAAGTATGAACAAAAGTATGTTGAGAAACCTTTCTCTGGCAAATAAAGTCATGTAAAACACACAATATAACCAGTAAAAAGCCTATCTATTGTAGGTCCACAAGATCTCAGATGTTTTCCACAAAATGGCATTTTCTTCACCATGTTAGACACTATGAGGTGGTCCAGTCAAATCTTTAATTTGACATAAGATTGTTCAATATTCAAAGGGGAAGACAACAAAAAATACCTCTATTATCAGCTGGAGATCTCTACTATTTATGAATGTCAACCTCTTCCCTTAAATCAGTATTAATATTCAACAATACCAATGTCTACTACAAAGGAAATTGTTCTGGAGAATTCTCACTTATGTACAGATGGGATTAAAGTGAGAAACCATAATTTGCTCAGAATTCTATAGAAAATGGCAACATTTAAACACAGCTATATTTAAACTCTTCAGAAACATGTGAGTAAGGGTCAGGTGTAGGAGAAACTAAAACTGCTCAAAATTGGTTAAATTGAATGCCATGACCCCTATGAATCCTCATCTGTTATTACTTGACGGAGTAAATTTCTGGATTACTGTATTTAACACCTTCATCTGAAGAGGACGTGATGATTAAAAGATTTCACTGATGCCTTGAACAGCCTTCCATACAGATTTAAGCCTCCACTGAAGAGGTCAACAGGAAAATGAAAAATGCCTTATGCTTAATGGAGGAGAAAGATACCAACAAACTCTTTAATCACATAGTATCTTATAGAAATGTAGCTTCAAATATGTTCAGCTTTTCCCTTCCTCTGAGTTGCATGTTCATTCTCAGACACTGAAAGAAAAAGACTAAAATTATACCTATAAAGTCAGCAAAAGTGTTTTGAGGTGAGGTTCTGAAAGCAACACACTTGGTACTGTTATGCTGTAATATTGTTACATGGTCTCCTAGTGTGATTAAGGAATTCTGCTCCTTATCTTTTTTCCAGCCATTCAGCATGTGTTCATGTTTAACAGCACACTTTGAGGTAAGGAACTAGTAGCACATCTGCTTAGCAAGTGACTGAACATGGAGAGAGAACAGCTCACAGTTAGAAAAACAACCCTGATGAAATTGCTTGATGCTACTTCACAGGATTTCCACAGCACTCACCATGTAAGCTCTGCCATTCAGATTTCCTCTGCTTGAAAAGCAAGGGAAGGGAAATACAGAGAAAAGTGCCAACAGTCCTGAAATCCAAAACACAATATTACCTAGACCCCTCATATTCACTTAGCCTAAACCTTCATCTCTAAGTCCAATAGAAGCCAAGTAATTTCTTATACAATCTTCTTTTGAAGCTTTGACAAATGACTTATTCTACTGCTTGTCATCAGAGTGGATATCTCATGAGCAAAGTGGATATTGTAGACAGGAGAAATGCCAAAACCTCAGTTCTGGGCCTGAGGAGATCAGATCTCAGGCTGCTCAGGGAATTAGTTACGAAGGTGGCCTGAGAAAATGTTTCTACAAGTGCTGGTCACTTTATAAACATCATCTCCTAATAAAGGCACAGGAGCAGGCAATTCCCAAATGCCAGAAGTCAGGCAGGTGAGGCACAAGGCCATCTTGGCTAAACAGGAATGTACTCTTGGAAATAGGGCAAAAAAAGAAGGTGTATGGCCAGCAGCAGCAAGGACAGGTGACATGCGAAAAAAACAGAGATGCTGCTGGCCACTGTAGGAAAAAAAATCTGTGTGGCAAAAGCTCAGTTGAGTGGAACTGTGGGGGGACAGTAAAAAGAGTTTTTTCAAATATATTAATGGCAATCGACCCAATACAGGATGAAGATGGTCTCTTCACAAAGAGGGACAGAGACAAGGCAGAGGTGTTTAACACATTCATTACCTCTTGTCTTCAACATGGATGATGGAACAAGGAGCTGATTTGACTTTTGATCGTGCTCCTTTCCACAGGCAAAAATGCTTAATAAATTTTGACGGCTAACACTTTTTATATCACTTATTTGTGTATTAAATTTGTTTATCCTAAACACTAAACAGCAGCCAGGCACATCTTGGGATAGTTAGGTACCTTGTGAAAGCTAGAATAGCATTTTACTTGGAAGTTATGTTCTGTTGAAAAATTTGAGAACAAAAAACACAGAGAATTAAAATGACACTGTGCAACGAGTTGCCTGAAATAAAGCACAAAGTATAAACTCAACTTTCAAATAAAGTTTACAAACATATTGTTCAAAATAATGTTTTGCTTTATCTATGGTACGCCATATTAAAAATATAAATTCTTGACTAAAAATGCAAAATACAGTCCAAAGTGACTATTGATATTTAAAAAACAAGTACTGCAGTACTTTGATACTTAAACATTTGAGTTAAAATCTTGCTTCCTACAGTTAGAGAAGGAGGATAAAGAACAACATTTGTCTTCAGTGTTAACCACATATAGAAATTTTGTTCCAAGATATCTAGAAAATTCAAATGCCCAGCAAAGGTGTGCTGCATTAAAGGTAAAATAGGAGTAGATTCTGTGAAATATCTTTCTTTTATCTATCTTTCTATCTAGTTCTGAAAGAAATATAAATATATTTCAGATCGCTTTTGCTGTTGCAAGACTTAATAGTAGAAACATCTAATATTTCTAAGAATGCTCTATACTGTGACATCATTTCTCTACTTTTAGATGTGTGAGGAAAAGAAAAGTCATTACAGACATTAAAAGCAACTTTTTATCTAGTTGTTGGAATGCAGAGCAGAGTGAGAGTGTTCATGTTCTCAGTTCACCCAAGGAAAGGCCAGCTCTGAATGTGGAATATGTAAGACACAGAGAAATGTCTAATAATGAGAGCTAATAATAACAGTAGCACTGGTGGTCCTGTGAAAGCTCAGATTTGGTGTAAGTCTTCTTACCAGGTTCTCCCAGTAGAGAGGAAATGAAAGAGCAGAGCTCTTTAAGAGGGTTCTCTTTTATAAACATAGTACTAGAAATTCCTCTTACAATTTTTGGAGCAGTTTGTTTACAAAAGCTATTCCCAAACCCCAGCTACTCATTGCCAAAAGGAATTACCAGCTGATACTATGAATGCAGATATAAATACCTGCCCTCACCTGCTGCTCAGAGACCCTCATCAAACTGGCAGCACCAAAAAATTCTTTTCTCCTGACCTTATACTTATTTGGATGCCTGCTCTGGGACACCTTTCTCAGAAACAAGTCCATGGAGACCCAAGAGCTAAAGAAAGTTTTGAAGATGCTTCACAGTTTTGTGAAACAGAAAAACAAGGGCTGACAATGCCCTACCTCCAAGGATCTTAGATATCATTAATCATGTTCTGAGATGACATTAATCACATTCTGCTGGCCAGTTTGTAGAGTGGTAATCAGTTATGGGCCCAGTTCAGGCTCTGCTCTTATCTGACTGCTGATCCAAAGAATTTGTGGGCTTTAATTTCACTATTAGGTCTGAGAATAACGAGAGGACAAAAAATTGTTTCTTAGACATAAAATCATAATAAAGTATGGGAAATGTCTGCAAATTATCTGTACTTTACTGTATGTTCAAATGTTGTAGTTGGTTAGGGACTGAAATGTATCTTAAATCCCCATAGAATGGTGGAAAAGAACATTAACTCCCTTAAAATTACAACCCATTCTAATTTTATTTTCATTATTTTGGAAATCAGACCAGTAAAAGTAGATATGATTTTCTTTTTTAGTTTAGCAAATGGATACATTGCTTTCAAACCATTATACAAACTGGTAAGGTTAGAGCTTCAAATAAAAGGAGATAGATCAGAGTCCAAGCTACAAACAAGCAACTGTGGATTTTAAAAGGTGGTGCGAGGGTAATAATTCCAGTTAAATTGGTAAAGTACAAATATTACAATTACAAGGATTTGGAATTTAATTGGATAGAGCTCAACAGAATTATAAAATACACCACTAAAATGTGGGCTATATATTTTTCTCCTTCCGAGTCAATAAAAGGATAATTTTCATAATAACAGGTGGAAAATATACATAGAAGTTGAATTCAAGTAGTATTCATAACTACTTCATATTCAAAAGTAGTAGTTTTATACCATGCTCCTAAACCAATCCACATATTCTGCACTATTTCCACCATTTTTCTGAAAAATATTGAAGTAATTATATAATGTACCAGAAAGGAGACAGAAAAAATAAAACATGTTGATTTAGTTGTTTTAAAATACCACAATGATAAACCTTTTGTATTATTGTATAGGTGAAAATGAAAGTTGCCTCTTGCATGGAACTTCATTCTAGATATATCTGAGAATCTGTTGCTGTTCAGGTACAAAAGAAGAAAAAAAAATTCATAATCTGCTGTATGTAATTAAGGCAACTACATAGGTAGATTCAATCTTCCAAAAGAAATGATAAGTTCTTTTTATATGCTTGTTTTTGTTTGGGGGTTTTTATGGAGGGTCTTTGTTTAGTTGGTTGCTTGGTTTTTGTTAAGCCTTTGTTCTTGTTTTGGGGCTAATGGTTTATTTTTGTTTGGTTGCAGGTTCGTTTTTATTTCTTTCTCTTCTCAGAACTGGTTTTAAAATGCTTTAGAAATACTATTTTATTCATTTCACATCCTGTTCTCTCAGTCAATGGTCAATGCTGGCTGTTTCAAACGAAGCTATAAAGGTTTTGTTATTTGATTAGTTCTGCATAAAGTGATTTTTTTCCTCTTTTCAGTAGATCAAATTATGCACTGAAGCATAAAATTTTATTATTCTTATAATTATATATTAGTTACAAAAAACTGTCAAAGTTATTTCTATTTATGTGTCTGTAAACTTTTATAGATCTAATTATACCTGCAAAAGAGTGATATAAGCAATATCCTTTGGCCTTTAGAGTACACTCTAGACTTTTGAACAATATTTCAAATGAAAACGTTTTTGGCAAATCTGATTTCATTATTATTCTACAACTTTACATATATTTATTGTAATTATGTTGCTGACCAAATTCTATATATTTTAAATTTTTTGTGAAGTAGAAATTTGTACTAAAATTATGTAAAAATCAGTACAGAACAAAAAAAAATTCCATCAACCAAAACAAAAAATCCCGAGAAAAGACAAAAACAGCAAGACTGTATTCTTTAACGTTAACTTTTAAAAAACAAGGGAAATTCATGAGCCATGAGTTAAGAAACTTTGCCAGTGATCTGAAGGCTTTCAGGGTGATACAAGCTAGGAATAACTGTGAATAATAGGAAATTTTTTTTGTGAAAATGAACCTGCTTAATGGGACTGTACCCAGTGCCAGTTATGAACTAATTATTATTATGTACCCATTATGCCAGTTATGAACTAAAAAACCTTTCTGACATCAGCTGCCACTGCAGGACATTCACTTCCTTATAATCCCTGTATATGTAATATCCACATATATGTGTATGTATATATACTTATGTACATGTATATATATGTAACATCCATATACACATATATATATAGGTAGGTATATATGCATATGTAACATCCAGCCCCCACAGGTTCATCAGTTGTTTTATACAACTACAATGGAGATAAACAGTCACAATTTAGCAAATGAATTGCACCCTGAGTGACTGGAAATGAAATGTGATGTTATTGAGTTACACAGAATAGCACAGCCCATCTTTCACAGGTTATGGAATCCTTTCACTACCCCTCCTAAAGAGTGGTGCAGCACAGTACAGAAACAGGTCCAGGAACACAAAAGCCCAATGCTCAAAAAGGACAAAACATCAAGATTTTAGGGTTTATCAGGAAAGAGAGAAAAGAGGAAATGAACCATTTTTTCCACAGTATCAGTCCACTGGTCACTCATTTCCTAAATGCTCTACACAGACCTGATTTTACAATCCCAGAAGAGGATAGTAGATTTTTTTAAAAGTCAGAGAAAGGAGAACATAAGGAATAGTTTCCATGTAAGAAATAAGTTGAAACTCCTTCAGAATATAATGTTGATTAAGGATGATTGCATATAGAACAATATGGACTAGGTGTGTTTGGCTGTTCACCATTTTCAGTAAAAAGAGGGTGAAACCAAAAAGTCATTTTCTCAGCAAGTGGCAGAACTGTACAACTTGCTGCAAGAAATGAGAAGGGGGCTATACTCCTGAATGTGCTTCTAGAGAAACTAGGCTCTATACAGAAGGCAAATACATTAAGGTTTACTACATATCCAAAACCACATTTGGTTCGTAAAGTCTCCTAAAAAGGAAATATTGGAAACATTAAGAGGAAGTATCATATATGTTCAGCATCTCACTGATACCAGTAGAGAGGATATCAAGTGAAATGGACCTTGATGTGATTCTCTGTTAATATTCCTATGTTCTCAAAGTTCTCAAAGACATGTTCCACTTTTTGGTGAATTGCTGTTAATTTGCTGAAAATAACTGTCTTCTCTACAAAACTGAAGTCAGCAGATATCAGTTCTCTAGTCTCTGGGAATAGCTTTTCTTTATTGTAGCCTGCTAATCTGATCAGGCAGGCCTTGGCAGCTGTTGTATTCCCAGGTGAATGGTAGGAGACATGAGCAGAAACTCTGATGGAGGCATCTGCAATTTTTATACTCAGTAACAACACTGCAGGAGGGAAGGGATAGAAAGAAAAGAGGAAAACCAAGTTTAGAGATCATGGAATTTTTTGTCAAATTCATGATGCCTTTTTTGGAAACAACTATAAATACAAAATATTATTCATGGGTAACTTGTGGATAACTATTCCATCAGCCTAACTCACCACGGAATTCACCACAGGCTGCAGGGGAATCTCCTGGAGATTGCTGGAGCACCTCCTCCTGCTCCTTCTTCCCTGACCTTGGTGCCAGCAAAGCTCTTTTTCTTGCATATTCTTACTCCTCCCTCTGGCTGCAATTGTTTTTATGCAACAGCTTTTCCCTTTCTTAAATCTGTTACCACAGGGATGCTGCCACCATCTCTGCTGGGCTCAGCCCTGGCCTGCAGTGGGTCCATCCTGCTGCCAGCTGGAATTGGTTCTGTTGGATACGAGGGAAACTTCTGGCACCTTCTCACAGAAGCCACCCCTGTAGGTCCCTGCCACCAAAACGTTGCCACACAAACCAAACACAGAAACAACTGTAACTTTCACAAGGTTCAGCGTGCCCTGGGTCTCTTCCTGGGCTGATGTGGATATAGGGAAGCCTTTTACACAAGGCAGAATCCAACTCAAAAATCTTTCCATACTGCAGACACACAGCAACAGGCACAAATAGCACTGTCAGAACAAAACTGCCTTTGCATTTTCCTCCACACAGTACCATTGTGGCACATGAGCAAAAACTGATGTTCATACAATGAAAATTTGATAAGGGCCAGCCTAAAATGATGTTTATTGTTTCTCAGGCCCAGCAATTTAAGTGGCTCTCAGTGGCTTTGCAGTTCAGCATTATTGTTGCTAAGCAGAATATTGAGAGCAAACTACAGTATCCTGTATTTACAGAACATGACAATGCTAACTTTCAATATTATTTTTTTCAGCTGTCCAGTGCTCGCTTCCCATCTTTAAACATTACTGCATGTTTGGCTCAATGAAACAGTCACCTTAGAATATATATTTGTTAATGTGCAGAATTTCAGGGTGTTTGTATAGTTAGGGAAAAAAAATCTTCTGAACGGTGAGAGTCTGTGTCACAGATGGGAACATTTAATGATTCTGTTCTATTTTGTCTTTACATTCATTGCCATATGACTCTATGCACAAAAATAACAAGCAAAGACTACTTAGTATACTTGTGGTATACAGTGATATGGCTCAATAAGGCTCAGAAGAATCTCCTTTGTTATGTGCATTACAAATATTATCTAAAAGAAATTTAAAAAGGAATTGTATTAGAGTAGACCTCACAAATTACAGATTTCTCTCTTAAAGAGGAAACATTTTTTAACTTTCTTAGCAAATATATTCCCTAGCTGGAGACAAGAAGGAAACAGATCTTTGCTGCATGATCTCTTCATCCTCATAAACTTTCAAAAAACTGATCAATGGATATGAGTGTTTTGCTTTTGGTTAAACTTTCCTTTATTTCTACATATAAGCAAATAAGTCTAGGGCTGCAGATTTTTGCACCTGACCATCGTGGCCATTCTAGCTGGTTCTATTTTAAAAAGTTGCATTACAGAGTACTTTTCACAACATCCAGAATCCATTTTGCCACAGTTCAGAGCATTTCTATAGGCAGAAGCACACCCAGTGACAAGTGATGCAGATATCACTGTTAAGTAACAGCTGTAGTTGAATCCCTCAGTGGGATCATGCCAACTCTTATCCTGGACAAGTAAAATTTATCAATATAAAAAATATGGTTTGTTGTAAGGATGAATTTAAACCATTGCCTTAAAGAGTTGTGAACCTCTGAAGTTCACAAGGTACACCTTAGATGAGCTACACCAAGAAATCCATCTCTGGTGGCTCTTTCATGAGATTTTAGTATCTTTTTTATTATAAAACATAAAAGTGTTTTGGAACATCCTTTACTATCAAACCCAAAGCTTTTAAGGCTTCTAACATTGCCACAGGGACTAGCAGCTCCCATTAAGAGGGTAGAGTCTGAATACAACAAAAATAAAGAATAAGAGGGCTTGGCTAGTGTTTCTCCTGGGGTAATGTTCATATAAAGCTGAACTTTAAAATACAAATCTCATTTGCAATAAATTTCTATGACTGCTTGGCAGAAGTAGGAAGCCAACAGTACCAGAACTGGCACCTTATCAGAGAGATGTCTGGAAAATTTTGCCTGTATCCTTGCTGCTTATCTAGTGCTCAAAGTTCAGTGCAATTTCTTGGGTTTGATGTAGTCTCATCAGTGTTATTTCCCAATGCCTGAGCAGTGCTTAATGACATCCTAAAGGGGAAAGCTACTCATTAGCAGCAGTAACAAAGCAAAGTTGCTTGCATAAATTAATGATCCATTCTCGTGGTAGTCCTTGACACTGGGAAATATTAACTTTGTTTTATTGATCAGAAAGACAGAGAAGTGAGATAAAATTACTTTCTGCAGCCATGCAGGAAATTTGTAGTAGGCCCAGGAAGAAAATGTATCTCCTAAATTCCACTTTAGAGGGTTACATTTCAGTAGCTCTGTGATAAATGTGGAAGGAGGAAAAAGATTTGTCCTGTCCTGTCAAAAAGAGTCTCTCCTTCATCATTTGTGTCCAAGCAAATACTGCTAAAGGTACAGCATCAGTACTTTCATGAGTAGGTCTTACCTTGGGGTTATTGGGATCTATCCCCATCTAGCCTGTATCATTTCTGGTAAATGTTTTCTGAGTCTTATTTCCCTAGTGGAGTAAGTGAAGATGGTGCTAATAATTGCACTGATGCTGGCACCATATCACACAGGCAGAAGATGGATATGGTGCCTAAGCAGTATTGGTAGCAATTCCTACCAGCCAAAAACCATTTAAGCCTGCTGGCCTTATTGCAAACTATCCATACTAGCTCTGTCCCATTCAGTTCTTTTTTCTACAACAACTCTATTTTACAACTTTTGATAAATAAATCCTACTGAATTAAGCAGGATATTGGCTAAGTGTATGTGGCTAGACAATAAGATTTGCAGATTCACAATGCTTGACTCAGTACCCAAACAACAATTTCATAAAATGATTTCATTAGAATTTCATGGGCTGCCTAAAAGTGTTAGAATTTCCACACATCTTTAGCAAGATATGGATTTCTCTTTTGAAAGAGAGACAAAGAAATGAAAATAATGCTGCTATTCCTTCTTTCCAAACTTACATAGGCTGTCTATAGCAGAACATACCTGTTGGAGGTAGCTTTGTGGGTTCTGCTGGTAGAAACTCCTGGGATGGTAAGCACTCTCTGGAAAATGTGAGGTCATCAAGTGCTATGCCATCTTTGGTACCTTCTCCAGCCATCCCTTCAAAGACAACTTGAAAATCTTCATCGCCATCTCCAGACAGGGTCAGTGCCTCACGCTGCCAGAAATTTCCCTGGTTTCCAGTAAGATTAAGGAGAATTTTTTCATTTTTCAATGTAGTTCTCTGGTAGATAATCAAGGATCCAATGTGAGCTCCAAACATATGATAATAGAAAATTATCTGTAAGCAAAAACGAGAGCATAAAGTGTGCAATAGGCGACTTCAGTCAAATTCTGCTGTTGTATTTACTCTAATTCTTAAACTGAGCATTAGTTACAGCATTCAGAGTAGTCATTAATTTTGCTGATTAAAATATAATCAAAAGGCAACAAAACAACATACTAGTGGCAATTCTTTAAATATTCCGTAAGTCAAGCTTCAAAACCAGCATTAAAATATTCAACAGCAGATCTTACATCCCTTTGAATGACTCTTGCATTTAAATGTAAAAGAGCTAAGACACTTTTTAAGGAAACAGAGAAATGAAGTAGTGCCATTTACAATATAAGAAGCAACTTCAGTTTACCGAACAATTTTCTGGTTAAAAATGTGTTTATGTAGATTTTAGAGTGCAAAATTAGAAAATATTTCAGTCTATAATGAGAGCAAAAGTTCCTCATGGACATATGCAAAAAAATAACCCTAAAATGTATGAGAGATACTTGGATTAGAAAGCAGTAATTTATTTATTTTTAGTAAAAATGGGGAAATTTTAAAAACCAAAAGACCAAATACATACAGAAAAAGATCACTGTGAAAAATTCATCACATTTAATTGTACTCTCAGTTCTTTCCAATTCAGTCTTGGATTTCTATTCCTTTTGAAGGTGCAGCTTTGTTTCTGAAAGTCTGGTATATAGACAAAATCTTTTTATTCATTTATGTCCTTTTATGTTTACTGCTCTATATTTGTTTTCTCTGCATAAAACTTGTGCCATTGATGTAAATGTCCATTTTCTAATGATTTGAAATGGTCTAAGATCCCATGCTAAATCTTTTGTAAGGTATGATGTAGCATTTTCTTCTCAAATAACCCATAGAAAGGAGTAATATACTTCAGAGGACTGTGATCTTACAAGATGAAGTTTTGGATCTTGAAATATTTTCTTCCATTCATACAATTTCCTATACCAGAAATTGCCCTTCCTTTGGTCATTTTTCTATGTGTAAGCTACAGAACTGCTCAGAACCTTCAAAAAGTAAAATATTACAAATATGACAGACTATTTCAGGCCACATCATGGATGTCAGGAGTTTGGTCTTTACAAGGTGCATAAATCTGTGCACTTTTATAAATAATTTTGTATGTGACAAAGGCAACAGTTTCCCATAGTTACGTTTTAAGCACTTAATTGCATTTAATTTATGGTACATCATAACAGTACAGATGTCAATAAGTCATTCTGTTATTCTGCATTTCTTTGCATATTTTATGCTTCATAGAAGTCAAAAAGTGGAAAATTTATTTTTAGAGCATAAAACCAAATAATGTAGAGAAAGAGATATTCTCAAATACGATGCTAGAAGCAGAAGGCTGAGATCTCCATGTTTATGTAAGCAGAAGTTTTAAAATACATTTATTTCAGGCAATACAAAAAATTAACATGGTTCCAATTTTGAACATAATTTTATAATGGCTAGATTAAATTTTGCTACTGAATATCATAAGTATTCAATTTTTCCTTTGAATCATAAAATCAAACCCTTTAAGTTCAATACTTCCTGACTTTTCTATCTATAAAAAGTTTGGAGAGTTTTCAGAGAGAAGTATTTCAGTAAACTGAACTGGTTAAAAATCTAAAACATAAGCAGAACTCTTTCCAAGTTAAACTCTGCTCAGGAATATTCCTCAGGAATCGTATGAGATAAATGAAACTAGAAGCTTGTGACTGGACATTTTGCACAGAGATGTCACCCTGCATAGTCAGTAAACTATTTAGGACTATTTCAGTCTAAGACCACCTTCATTTGATGAGCACAGTTCTGTGATCACACAAACAGTTAATTTCAAAAGCTATTTTTAAAATGACCTCATAAAAATTATCCTCTTGAGAGGCCTACTTATTAGATGTATAAAGGTAAACTTGCAGTTTCAAAATAAGTCATAGCTAAAGTTTCTGGGAATTTATATTTTTAGCAAAGACAATAAAAGATGTATCAAAACCAGGAAACTTTTTATTCCAGGTTTGCAAAGCTGAAGTCACCACAATGTGCTGTAATGTTTTGGAAGATCAAGGCTTACACTTTTTCATTCTCTAGTGCAGGGCTGGTGGCAAAGCCTTCTGTCACACATCCTTCTTTTTTGCAGTTGTACTCTTTGAAAACTAATTGTTACTGCACTTATACACACTTTCTCCATAAAACCAGAAACCACTAAATAGTTGTTTGTTACTTTGGACGAATTGCATAAGATGTTGTAAATCTGACACTGCATTTACTGTCAGCTTCATCTGAATCTCACAGAGTACTCATTTACTTCCAGAATCATTCTTCTCCCATAGAAAGATACATTTTTTTCCTTATGGTTTCAATGAATTAAGATCTGATCCTGACTTTTTACAAAAATATGGGGGTTCTTTTCCTCAAGAATTATTTCAGTAATCATCTTTAATTATTTTAGAAGTATACTCTCTTGGTGCAATCTAGAAATCAAATTATTCATTCTTGCTACTACCACATCCTCACATACCTTGCAGTTTTTATTCTTTCTGCTTAAGACAGGACTAGAAATCCTAGCTTTCTGTCCTGGTTGCTGAAAAAACGAACTCTTTATAAAAATATAATGACCAGATGGCTCTTGCAGTGTATGATCAGTAGCTGGTCCAGTGCCCAGTTTTGCAGTACTGCTAGTTCTGAGGTGCCAGTCAAAATCATCATTTTCATCTTGCTTCCATCCACAAAGGTCAAACTCAAAATTGCAATGCCCGATAGATGTACCTGAAATACATTTGTACACACATGAAAAGAGATTTATTTTCAAGTAGTTAATTAGGTACATATAGGACAACCTAGCACTCAAATCAATGGGAAAAAAGAAAGCTTCACTATAGAAAAAATAATATCCCTGTATCTCATTAACAAGAGCATTTTTAACGTTCTGGAATGTAATATTAGGATAAACCTGCTTGCATATATATGAGGTGAGTCTAGTGCTTTTTTATTACAGTCAACAGAATCCTTGGTATAAATGCAACCAAATTTAGTTAAATATTTTAGCTCCTTAGGGTCTTAACTGGCCCTCCACAGAGCATTTGAGATGTGCAGAAAACCAGCCTCTTTCTGAAGGAACATGTTAAGATTGAGTGGAAGATTAACAGGAAGAAGTACCTATATCTAAGGAGCAGACACATCCAAATTAATGTATTGAGCACCATAAAAACACAGCCTCTATACAGACACATACAGACAAAATATAAATGTGGGTGTCATAATCTTGAGCTGAATCGCATCCAATAGTCTACTTTTGTACAATTCCTCAATTCACTTGTGTTTTCTTTGCCAATAAGGAAACACAGATAATGGTGGATGGTGCCCAAAGAAGGGTGAGGGCCTGGGGCACAGGTCTGATGAGGAGCAGGGGGTGTTTGGAGAAAAGGAGGCTTGGGGTGACCTTACTGCTCTTGGCAGCTCCTGGCGGGAGGCTGTAGCCAGCTCGGGCTCCGTGTCTATCCCAAGTAACGAGTGATGGGAGAAGAAGAAAGGACCTCAAGTTGCACCTGCAGAGGCTAAGACTGGATACTAGAAAAAAAAATTCACTGAAAGGGTTCTTGAGCATTGGAACAGGCTTCCCAGGGAAGTGGTTGAGCCACCACCCCTGGAGGTATTTAAAAGCCACATAAATGTGGCAGTTAAGGACATGGTTTGGGGGTGTAATTGCCAATGCTAGGTTAACAGTGGAATTTAATGATCCTAAAGGTCTTTTCCAACAGAAATGATTCTATAATTATCTACATATCTTCTTAAGTTTTACTTAATGCCTAGGAAAGGAGAAAGTTGTTATAATTTTGGTTGACATTTATATGAAACAACATGCATGCTCTTTATCTATTTTTGCATCTTGAATGTCAAAACAGCCAGCATGGTGAGTAAACTGTCCACATAAATTAAGGTTAAGTCAATTGTATCATTCCAAAAGTTTAATTTATGTATATTTTTCTCCCTATACATCTATAAGTTCATTATAGTGATTACCAAGTAAGACTAAAATTGCTGAAATAAGCTGGAATTTCAGCAGAGACTTCAAGAGGCTTTTGACTGTGCCCTGAATATTCTTAGTATTATTGCTGAAACAGAAAGTGCTTTGAAGATAAACTTGGAAACTGTATGTATTTTTTTTGTAGTACAACATCAGAAACTACAAAATGTCTAATCAAAATCTGAGCCTCTTCTGAGGTGTGACAAAGTTCAGCTATTTTAAAGTAGTTTTATTTGATTTGAAAGATACTCAGAAGCCAGGCCAAGGATCTAGAATACATGGAATCTGGACATGAACCAACATAGGAGAGACAGTTCAAATATTTCAGGCTGAAATCAGATAAAATATTTTTTCCTTTGAATTTTAATCTGTGAATATCATAAAGTAAAAAAGTTAGAAACATTTTCTCAAAAGTATGACCTATCTAGTAGAACTAGTTTCCCTTTTACCTTTGTCTGCAAATACAGTGCCATCTGAAGAAACAATGAAAACCAACCCAGACCTGATGTGTGAAATTATGATTATCTTTTTATGAAAATCAGATTGTAGATTAACTCAACTGAATGCAACTGCCCATAAAATTTGTCCTAATCACTTTTTTCAACTTATTTAGTTACTTAATATTTCTAGATCATTCTTAAAGAAATTCCTTTCATTATTTACAATTTCCATCTTGAGTCAATAAAATGCATCTATACAACTGACCATTTTATTTTAAAGACATGTTTTTGAGAATCGAAACCTTAAGGCATGAGCACTGATACCCCTTCTAATTCTGTGCCTATTGAGTATTACCGAACAAGTTTAGATTTCCTTGTAGGATCTCTATAGTCAACAAAGAGAAGCACTCAGATCTACAGGACAACTTATTTAATCTAACTCAAACAACTGATTTTAAGTTGCATGGACTTCAGCAACTTACTCCACTGATGAAAAAGAGAATTTAGGCAGCCTGCTTAGAAGTCAAGTTACTGCAGATGTGCACTTGCACATTAATGACTCCTGTGATTTTAGAACACCATAATGCTTCACTCTAAAGATCACAATTAAAATGCAGTTAGGGATTTTTTTAAAAATAATTTTATAATTTTTTTTCCTTACTTAAAAATAACAATAACAAACTTGTTAGAGAAAAGCATTTGCTTTATGAGACTGTTTCAATTCATCTCTTCCAATGAGAGATTGGAATAAAATCCTTATTCCATGCAAAACTAAATTCCACCAGTTCATTTGAACCATTTTGCCCTTAATGCTTCAATTTATACTTGTCTGATGATAGGCCATGGGAAATACAGACAATGCAAAAAACAAACAAAAAAAAATAAACAAACCACAAAAAACAAACAAAAAAAAAACCCCATCAATATTTTAAAATTTCAGAAAACAAAAGTCAAAGTTTGAGAATATTTTTTAACAGAGTAATTGCAACTTGCATTTTTAGTTGCAGAAGATCTGAACTGGTCCCAGTATAGGTTAGTGATGTACTATTCCTGGGCTGGAAATCATTGAGTAGCTTAATAATATGAAAATAATTTGAAAAATAAGGTTCCTTTGCCATGTACCTTAGCTTTCATAGGATATCAGCATACCTTTGCTTCACAAAATTGTATTCGCTGAGAATTTGATAAACTGAATTCATATTCTCAATAAAAATGAAGCAACTGTTAATATGGTACTAAATAATGCAGATTTGATTGTGTGAACATTTCCCGCATTTGTAGGAGTAAAAAAGGAGATGCTAATATCATATATTGTGATCCAGGTGGAGCCATTAGATATGAAACATCATTCTTTGAATCAGATACTACATAAGTTGCTTCTTGATATGTCTTGTAAAACCAAAATTGTACAATGTTCAGATTAAAATAATTTGCTGAGACCTGACAACCCTTGAAATAGCTAAGGAGATAGGTCCCTCATCTCCCAAAGGTATTATGCTTGAATTACTTTTTTCAGCTTTAATACCTTCTTTTCATATGTAAAGCAGGATAATTTTATTCTGCTTTTAAAGACAGCTGCTGAGTTATTTTAAGACATTCATTACCAGCTCTTTGTGTTTTGTATCGTGCTATTTTAAATTAAAGAATAATAATTTAAAATCTTTAAAAGCCAAGGAATAGAATTAAATTGTTACCTTCTTGTTTGCTTTCCTAGCTGATGAGCTGTCTAAAGCACTTGAGTAACAAAAAAAATCACAGCAGGCACAGTTTTTTATGATAATTATATAAAAAAACTACCATACTCACTGCAAATACTAGGGCTTTCATCTGAGTTATCTTCACAGTCATTTACAAAATCACAGAGATTATTCTTTGGGATGCAGTACTTGTTGGCACACATGAATTCCTCTGATGTGCAAGGTTTGTCTGAGATAAGCAGAGGGGAACAATCTTCAAAGGTAATATCATCCACTGCCACGTCTCCCATGTAACTGACACCACGTTTTGCCCTGAAAATAACCTAATAAAAATTACAGAGCTATTATAGTAAGCCACTGATAAGATACAGAAAAGCTTATACACACAACATGAAAAGAACAGAGACTAATGGTCCTCACAAATCTTTTAATATGAAGCGGTCACTTCTTTCTGTCAAAGCAGAATTCTACGAAATCTTGTACAGCAGTTGGTACAGATCTGCCACTGTAATTCTTGAAGGACCATCTTCTAGCATCATCAAGCACACGAAAAGAAAGGAAATAAATCATGCCACTCAAAGAGATACTAGTCCTCATTCATTCTGAACTAATAGCAAGGGTTCTTCCTACATCTGCAAAATAAGTCTGAAAAAAGACTAGTCTGTCATTCATCATTTATTGCCAGGAATGTTAAAATTTCATTAAAATTACAAGACAGAAGTACCAGGAAATGTAACTATTTTAAAAATATGTTACTGACTATCCTTGGGGATTTTGGAGTTTTTTCATAAGTGTACAGCTAAGCAAGTATCTCTAAGAGGTTTGTGAATCTGTTCTGATTTCAAAGGAAGCATCATGCTCAAGATTCTTTTTCCAAAACCCAGATGTTTTTACTTACTGTCCACTAAGGAGAAAGAAGTACAATATTTTAAGCAGAGCTGGATTCAAGGATAGATGGGATTCTCAGTCTTAAAAATAGATATCAGTCTGTGATTAAAGAGGAATGAGAAATCACCAAAAACACGAGTCCTGCTCAGATAATGAATCAGACAGTGAAAAAGATGATTTCTTCTATGTGGGAAGAGAGGTACGTGCATGGTGTAAAAAAGGAAATGAGAAAGTGAAGAATTCTTCATTTAGAAGTACTAATAACCAGCTCTCTAGGAAGAACGTCACGTAGGAAGACACACCTGAAAATTTGAACGAATTCCTAAGAACACTTCTGCTCTGTTCCACTGGGGACCTTGGCTGCCACTTTGAGTCCACAGTGTAGAAGTCTTGTTACTGCTTTTATAGAGTACCTAAAAAAGAAAATAATTCTAGGTCACAAAAGAAATGTTTCCATTACCAACTCACTTAAGAGTCTTATAATTGTATACAAGAGTACAATATTATCTTGCACACCTAATCTCTATTCCACCATTAAAATTCACAGAGTCATAGAATATCTGGAATTGGAAGGGGCCATCAGATCCAAATCCCTATTCCTTGCAGGACTACCTAAAGCTGAATGATGCAACTAAGGCTGCTGAGGTGCCCCATGCACTGTGCTGTGCCCAGCCACCCTCTGGGTGAAGAACCTTTTCCTAATGTCCAACCTGATGCACATGGATATGTCAGCATAAATGACTGTACTAAGAAAATAATATTTTAAGATTTTCTGATCTCCTCAGAGACATACCCAGCCCACAGCCTTAACTGAACTAATGTATCTCATTGATTTATCTAGAGTGGCTAGCAGTGAATAAAATTGTTCATTAGTGGGTTGTGATTCAGTTGCACAACATGGAAATAGGGCTAACAAGATTTATTGAAAAATATATTTGCTCATACATACAATTAACTCTTCTTCCAGAATAGATTTTCTCGTCCTGATTCTTAGGAAACATTTTGTTTTTTCCATATAATTTTTTTATAAATAGTTTTTTAATAATTTTTTTTTCTTTTTATGTAAAGACAAAATTTCATCTGTCTGAGCAATGCAAGACTTTTAAAAGCCCACACTCTTGTAAACTGCAAATTGGGGAATGATGACACACTTCAACATGAGCAGAAAGTCTTAAATATTCTTTCATCCAATCTCTTGGTCATCCAAATTCAACAGAGCTGACAATAAGAAGATGGGTGTTTGATGAAGTGTGTCAAGCTGTGTCTCCAGCCAGTGCTAGCAGAGCTAAACATCCATTCACCAGTTGCCTGAATTCCTTCTGCTTTCAAGGATTTATTGCTACTCTGTGTAATCTTCATAGGGTGGCACAGGCATTTTTCATCATAATGAAAGAACCCTTTTTTTGTTTTAAATTTATGCAGTCCCTTGAGTGTATATGATATTGCATAACAGGTAAATTCTGCCAAGCAAACAGCAAATCTTCACACTAAAGAGGTTTCATTTTAGGGGGGAAAAGAAAAAGAATAGATAATATGTTAAATTGGATAGAAAAACAAGTGACTTCTCACTTTATAGACAGGAAGATCTGCCATAGAAGACATGAATTTTAAGTGAAAATAAATTCGTGAGAAAGGGATTACAGACATTTGAAAGAATAAAGAGTGCTGAATAAGAAAGTATCTTTCTGGACTCTCGAATACAAACAATATATTTATATGAAGGTAGGTACGTGTGTGACTGTAGACACACACGCACATTTTTTTTACAGATTATAAATTATTTACTCTATTATATATGCAATTCCTTCATCATAAATTCGTATTTTCTATCATATTATGAAAAAGGTTAAAACTTTAGAGTAAAACATGGCCATTAATTTCTGTGCTATTAAAACCCAAGGCTTCTCTTTATCTTAATGTACTTTGAACTTCTATACATTTCAATTACATTGCAAAAAAGCATGTCTAATACTTTACTAGAATTACCCATGCCAAGTCAAAGTACAGCAACTAAATAAAAAAGATACCAACAATTAATCGAACTGAGGTTGCTCAGGAAAGTGACAGCAAATCAATGTTTAAGAAAGTCATAGAAACGCAGGAAGGTAGCCAATCATGCAAAAGGCAGAAAAATCTTCAGCAATCCTACATTATATTTGATGGCATGGATGTAGACTTACAAGCAAAAGTAAAAAAAATGTGGTAGTCTTGGGGCAAGATGTGGATAAAAGGTCTTTTAATTAAGCACAGAAAATATTCCCATTCATACAATACTTAGAGCCTTCTTAATATAAATAATGAGAAAACACCTAAATAATTTCATATTCTAAATTATTCTTACATCCATTATTAATTGATTAATCAAGCAACTGAAACCAGGCAATTATTAACAGTGTGCAAAGGTTTCATGATTTTTCTTTGGTACATCTTGAAATGAAGTAAGTTGGGGGTGAGGAAGAATCAGTTAAAGAATAGAGGGAAATTGTAATCAGTATTGAAACTGAGAAAAAAATCTATATTATACACATTTGCCTTTTGTGCTGGTAATAGTGGGCATGGCCCCATGGAATTTGCTGTTGATTTCTACAAAAGACTCTTTGAACATAATTCCAGCTAACATGGATTCTTACACCGTAAAGAAGCCTGGACCCTAGAGTATGCAAAGAAATCCCAAAGCACATTAATTGGTCTCAAGTCTTAAAACTGAGGATGAACCATCTTTATCCACTGATTTCCCACTGATTCTGATTAATTAATATTTGTCCACTTGCCAAGAAGCCTAGCAAGATCTTTACCTAGTTGGGAGAAATTTAACAATATTTTTAAAAATTGTTTAGGAAAAAATCCTAGAAAACATAGAACGTGCTTCTACTAAATAACTAGCAAGTCACATGCATGGCACATAGTTCACCACATCCCAGATTACATTTCTAATGTCAACACAAATATTAATTTTGTTTTTAAAACAGCTGAATTCTGAAACCTTTTATTATAATTTGTTATTCTTACTAACTGGGCTAGTGAGAATTTATTTGTATATTAAATCCTCATGCACTTCCCACATCCAATATGAAACTAAGTGCACAGGTGACTGGGTAACACATGAGTATTTTTTCAATCCATTCCTGATGCTGTAGGTATTCCATAACATTCCTGAGAAATCCCATTATAAGCTGTGTGGTAAAAATAATTGTTTAGAACAACGTTGCTGTTTTATTAATTTCTCTCTGCAGTGACACATTTTATCAACAAGCTGCTAATTAGTTGAATTTCCTTTACAGAAGTGCTTTTATTTTAACTGGAATGAAGGAAAGCATATAGGAAAACAAATTTGTTGCTTATATGACACAGAAATAGTTCAATGCTGCTTACATGAATATAATTAAACTTTGATATGTTCAGCTTTTCAAGGACTAAACACTTTCTTCAAGATTTTATGTCAAGTTTTGATACAATTATTTTTTTTCATGCTCCCATATTAAAGGCCTTGATGTTCAAATACCTATTTGATATCTGTCTGCTTTTCAGTGTCAAAGCGCACTGTGTGATACAAAACTTTTCCTTGTATGAAAGTTCCAACAATGGCATGTCTATAACAGTCACAATTTTTGCTTAATTTAGAATTTCTCCAGTCTATTTGAGCTTCCTTCATCTCATAACATGCTGAGAGCAGTTGTTAATTTTCATTTATTAGCAGCCTGGGCTTTAATAAAACTAAAAGAGAAGGCATAAATTTCCTCACCGTAATTTCATGCAGAAAACAAAACAAAACAAAGAGCATCTCCATACCTCCAGAGAACCTATTGTTGAACCATTCATGTGGTTCCAGAAAACGATTTTGCATCTGGGCCCTGTAAGGGAGATGACTGGGGTAGCAATATCAGCTGTGTTACCAAATTCTCCATTTGAGCTGTCTGCAAAGAGATACCAGCCTTCTTCAGTGCACCTGCTCAGAGAAAAAACGTTATAATTTATTTTAAAAAACCATTTCATCATAATTAATTTAAGATTGCAGTATTTCCTTAGATAGCATCTGCTGCCTGGGTATCTGAATGCATCTTAATGTTTAGCCAGAATAAAAAAAAAAAACAAACCCATAAAAATACTAGGTGTATTTGCAAATCAGAGATTGGAAAAAATAAAATAGCTGAAGTTAACCCATAGGATCATGTAGATGTGGGCTACAGGGACTCTGGCTTTCCCTACTACCCTCTTTCCTCAGGGAATTTAGAAGTTTTGATCCTGGCTTAAAGTCAGGAAAACCCAAGATATAGGATGAAATTTTTGTCTCCTAAGCTACTGGGAAAGTTGAAGTGTCTTTGAAATAAGCATCAGACTCAGAGTGTACAGAAAGACCAGAAGTGCAGTTTTAGTGTTTTGAATATTTAAGATTTAGCCCCTAAAAAAACCTTACTTTCCAAAATAAAATGCAACTGCTGACCAAATATAAATTTCTCTTCTCTCCAACAGAAGTGCTTCAGACTCAGTACTTCTCAAAAGAATCGACACATGTGACAAGTGCTTACAGACCTGATAAAATATTTAAATAGGTGCTGGTATTGGATTTTCCTTTCCTTTTGGTTTTCCTGATTGGCCAAGTTCTGAGCAAACACTCTGTAAAGTTGCATCACTACTGCTGTGAGAAAACAATGACCCTACCAAGCAAGCACTGCCAAGAGAAACACAATATGCTCAAAGGTGTCATGACATCAGGCGCTTCACAGACTAAAAATCCTGAAAATGGGAAGAGTAAGGAATTTGCTGGTATAGGCTCAGAAACAGGCCTTCAAAAATCCTCACAAATCAGACACTGTTAGCTGGACTACTGTTTCTACCTCCCTATGTGTCACACCAGGAAAAAAAACAAACAGCAAAACAGCCAACTAACTCATCAACCTATCAAAAAGGCAATATTTTAATGGGATAGGTCTTCATTTTTCATACATCAGATATGTTACGTATGAGATCACTGAAAACTGCTCATAAACATAGCAGGGACCAAGGTTCATCTGGGCAGAATCCTTAGGATCTGTGGAAATCAGAATCTTCTCCACAATCTTATTTTTCTTTTCATGAAAAGACAGATGAGAGAATTGCTGCTGATGCTTTTATCACTGAATCCTGGCAACTCAGACATCTTTGTAATTACTGCATGCATTTATTTCATATTTTAGCCTAAGTATTAAAACCTTCTCCAAATAAACTGCCTGTACTCTAATAGTTGAAAACTTTGAGAACTCATACTTGCAGATCTTTCAAGAAATAAGCATTTGGACAACTCATTTATTCTCTCCTTTCTGCTGAAGAAAGCGGTTATTTCTAGGTAGCAATTTTAAGTTTCTTTTTGCCTTGGTGCTGAGTATTCTACTAGAGTCTTGCTTGGAGGTAAAAAAGGATCGAGTTCTCTTAAGGTTTGCAAAAATATTGAAAAATTCAGAATTTACTTTGCTTCTGGGAACTCATGCATTCAGTGGCCCAATGGTGTTGGCTCTGTATTTACAGCAGCGTTCAAAAGGACTTGTAAGAAGCAGAATGATAAAAAGCTCTGAAGAGCAACAGCACTTACAGATCTCATACTTTCCAGAGTATTCAGTGTTAGATCCATGCCTGTCAGTGAGATTAGTTTGAAACAGTGGCAGGGTACAATCAGTACTGTGATGAAATTTAGTCATCCATCCCTTGTTGGCACATTCTGTCAGACACAGGCAGGCCAAAGATCACATCTATACTGTCCTATAGCACAGCCTAAGACACGTGTCATTGCAAATTATTTGACCTTGTTTCAGTGTTTGTTATAACATCACATTTAAAAGTAGTAAACCAGACGAAAGTCCCCTGTATGAAACACTCCACAGTGCTAGCCATTAAACATGGATGGTGGGATGTGATTACAAGAATATTAATGTTATGTAGGCAAGCAATGGGAAATGGAGGGATCAGAAGAGGATGGGTAAGTATGTGTAGAGCGTCCTTATTGACTCACTCCCATCATGGAAATTTTTACACTTAGGACTACAAGATTAATGTACTTGTGACCTATCCATGTTTAAAAGGAAAGCTTTCCTCTGGTGAAAATTATCATCTGCATCGTGTTTGCTCACAGAACAAAGTTATTTCTCTCTCTTGAATTCTTAAGCTGCCTGGTATAGAAGCCTGCATGAAATTTCCAGAGAGCTGCATGGTCTGCAGGGGGAAGAGTTTGAAGAAAGTAGTAACTAATCATTCGGTTTGCAGAGATTTCATATGCTAGATGGTCCATGGCTTCTGTGGATGCAAATTTTTTAGCATAGCAAATTAAGGTACATTAAATCATCTGTTCAGGTTGTCAAGCTCTGATTTTGAAAGTAAAGGATTTCTTAGCTGTCTCACTTTTATTTTAACCTAGTAAGAAATATGCAGTGACAAGGTATTCCACAGCTTTCCACAAACATAAATTAGCAGTTTCTCTTACTCTGTCAGATGATGTTCTTGCCTTCACCCTCAACCTTTTTTTTTAAGTGATCTTCAGAGAAGATAACTTTCTTCTTTGTGAGAGTTAATCAACTGACCCGTCCTTAAATACATTTCTTTCCTATTCCATAAAAAGACTCCCTGGAGGGTTTTTTTTTTTGCGTTTTTAAAAATGAGACCTCAAGAAGTTGATGATAACAAGCGTAAAACAAGGTATTTTCCAGCATATATAACAGCGAATAAATCTAGCTTTCAGCATAGATCTTACTCAAGTGCTGAAATTCAGCAGAGTACAGGCAGGCTCCCCTGCCAGTAGCTGCAAGAGCTCAGGCCAATTTAGAAAACCAACCCATGGAAAACCTCTTAGTTGGCAGCAACGCTAAGTGTTATTAAAATTTCGATATTTACCCTTTGAAAATAATTAATTTTACCTCTGTACTACAAGCATTCCCTATACAAAGACACTCCAGTGCTAGTCCAAAAATTCTAATTAATTTCAGAGGGAAAATCACAACATTTTAATGGATATAAAATTTTCAACATAAGCAACTGACCTATATTTGCATACTTGTCTTAGTTAATAGCTTAATATTTCAAATATCTTTTAAACTCTAGTTGGCAAAGAATGGACATTCATAGAAGGTTCTTCACGCTATTTTCTTCTTCAAGGCATTCAAAAGAACACAGCAAACTGAACATAACAATTAGGGAAAGATTAGGTGGGTTAAGAAAAGTTGAAGACCTATCAAAAAATTAGGCCCACCTTAAATCTGGCAGTGTTATCAAGTCATGTCTCATGTTGTGAATTACACATTTCACAGTACTAATTGTCTATTGCTGCAATGTCTGAAAGGAGATAAAAACTTACTCAGATGAACTTTCTTGCACAGCAAGTTCAAGCTCTTATTTAATTAATTTTTGGACATCTCTCAGTTTTTAAAGTGTCAATTCATCTTCTACTACTTGCTTGAGAATTCCTGACTAAACACTTAAATGGAATTATAAAATACTTTTTACTCAAAACTTTTTCTTTAGGACTGAAAACTCAATTTGATTAGAAAACAAACAACTCCATTTCACTAAAAAGCCTGATTTCCTTCCAAATTTCAGCAATAATGAGAAAAACAAACGAAGAAAACATAAAATGGAGAGGGATATTTTAGTTTCCTTGGAGTTATAAGTATCCCAATGATCAGCACACCATACTAAATTTCAAAAGTCAGAAGCAGCAACCTCCACAAGCATTTCCATTTGTCCTGATGATACGGGTCCATAAACAATGTACAGTATCTATATATCAGATCAGGCCCCCACACCTATTGCACCTACTATGCACTGAAAATGTTATTATTCAGCTCTCCAACAGCACCTGTCTGGGATCTGCCAGGGGAGTGACCTGCCATTAGAACTGATGGGTTTCTGCATTGAGAGAAAAGCAAAACAGTGGTCAAGAAACCCCAGAAGGGCACTAGATGACCTTCAAAAGAAGGTTACTCTCTTGACCAAAGGGGAAGAACTGTGGGATATTGGACACATCAGGAAATGTGGGCCATCAAAGCTCAAGCTGATGGTTTGAATCAGTCAGGACAGTGGCTTCAGTTTGCATTTTCCCCATCTTCCACATCTTTTATCAGGGTACAGGGGCTGGGGGAGATCACTCTCTTCCCTAGCTTCTTTCCCCCAAAGCATGGATAACCAGCAGGCAGAATTTTTGCTAAATTTAATGCATTTGTAGGGTTTTTTTGTTTTAAATTAGATACAATTTCCTAGCCAAACACCTTTCATCAGAAGATTTCTGAGGAAAAAAAATAGGTAATAAGGTGTTAAATTCTACCTTTTAATTCCTAAAAAACATATTTATGAGAAAATATTTGTTCTTGTCATATTTTTTACTGTGCTGTCATTAGAATATAGCACTGATATTTTAATGCCTTATATATTTGATACAAGGTGGCTGCAAACTGTGATACTTTGACCTTTCTGTCATGTTAACTTTATTTTCTGTTGATTCCAATTAATTCTTGTTTCTTAGCGTCAAAACCAGATGACATGACAGTTCTGGTAAAATTTGAGAAGGTATAAAAAGAAAACCTTCTTTATTTTCTAGCAACAAAAGTTGCAATACAAGTACGTAGCATTCAAAATTAATTATTACAATATTCCAAAGGAAACAGGCAAAGACACAATATACATTCATGTAGAATCCAGTGTAACCTCAATATTAAGTATAAAATGGGGAAGCCATGTACATGTTGTGAATTTACCTGAAATTTGCCTGTAAGGTGGGGAACTGCTGAAAGGTAGGTAGAAAAAGCAAAAGTATCGCCAAATATTATAGAAAGTGTTATAGAAATATATACACACACACAAGCATATATATATAAAGAAGAAGCCTTAAAAGAGAAAAAAAAGCTAACCCTAAAGTTTCCCTCAACATTGTACCTGCCTGAAGAAATAACAAAAAATGCTACGAGAATTCAGAAGTGAAAGCCAACTTAATATTCAGGCACACATTCAAGAAGAAGGCCACAGGTGATGCAGGAAGGAGGGGGTACTCAAGATGGACAGTGCCAAGGTTTTAATTAAGGTGTACAGTGACTGTGAATCTGAAAGAAATGTGGTGCAGCACACATCTTTAGGAAGCTTGAGAAGATTTATGGTGAGAAAGGAGGAGAATGAAAAAAATACCTTGTTTATTTCGTAATTGTTAGATATTCAGTGTCTGCACCAGAAATTCTTTGACTACTTATCCTTCTGTGTATAATATAGGATAAGCCTGTGTATAATATAGGATAAGCTATTATAGAGCATAACATGTGAACAAAACCTTCACATCTCTCTTGCAGTTTGACATATAACATATTCAAAATAAATATCAAAATATCTTTCCTGAATAAAGATTATTGCAGCTGTGTGGATATTGTTTCAGAAAAAGAATTTATATTCAAAATTAAAATGTTATAAAATGTGTGATTTCCAATATTCTTAAAGGAAGAATAGGAACTCCAAGAATTTAATTAATTCTAAGCAGCAGAGAAAGATTTTCTGTGCTGAACACTTCCAACCATTTAAATTCTAATAGGTCCTAAATAATAACTGAAATCTGTACCAAACTACAAAAAAAAAAAAAAAAAAAAAAAAAGGAAGGCTTTTCTTGAATAGAATTCAAGCATTTCTGTACAGATTAGAAATAAATTAAACTGAGAGCAAACATTTGTTAGGAATGCAGGTTTTCACTTACAGACATATGTGTCATATTAATTTCAAATTGGTTATTCAAAAAAAAGTCTTCTTATTATATTTTGAAACTTTTTTACTTCTAGTAACCTCCCACATCCATTAACATTTAATATTAGGCTTAATGAATTCAGAAACAAAAATGTAATAAGATTGTCATGTCATAATAAAGCAGAAATAAATTGTTGGAAGACAGCTTTCTGAAAGGATGTCATTGAGCTATTTGCTATTGCAGAAGGCAACCTCTACTTGTCTTCACAGCTGTCTGAAAAATGCTGGATACCAACTGACCAAGTTCTTTGGGTAGTTCTAGAGGGGAAAAAAAAAATATCTATCTTGAGCATCTAAACTTTGTCACAGGAATACAGGATTGAGGTTCAGTGGTAAATTCAAACTGAGTGAAACCAAATGTGCTTAACACACCAAAACACAAGTGATATCGAGACCTATAACTGGACACTGACATCAGAAAGTTGCTCAAAGAAAACCATCAGAAATGCGAGAAGGAATTCTTGTGCTAAATAAACCCATAACATATTTAGTATTGGGTCCTCAAAGTCAAAATTCCAAAAGAAAATTTCTATCTGTGACCATGCTTCAAGTGTATCACACAAAACTTTGATGCCTTGTTTTATGTAATAAATATGAATTCCAGAAAGAAATTGAGTTGGCAAGGTTTTACCCAAAAAATGATTAAAGTCTTCATAGTTTAATTTATTTTCATTATGAGATTAATCCCATGCTCTGGCATCCTTACATAAGAGGTAAAAAAACTTTGTGTATATTCTCTTTCTTTGTACAAAATTAAGTTTAAATGTTGATTGCTTGCAATGAAATAATTTGACATCATCCTGCAAATAATTTCTGGCCATTACTTTATTCTTAAAAGTAGTTGGTATTATTTGAGTTGGACACACAAGGAAAAACAACCTAATAACCAACAAACAAACAAACAACTCAAGCAAAACGAAAAAACACACACACAAACCTTATAATTTTTTCTCCTCTTTTAAAGTTCTTAGAACCTCAAATTTAAAACATTTCTTGACTGCTGAAAAAACTGCTGGGCTTAAGTATATTACTTAAAACCTTTAATTTTTCCTAACTTTCCTAACCTGAATTCTGAAAATGATTGAACAGCACACACAATATAAAGACAGATGTATTAAAAATTAAATAGTTCCCCTGTTTATCAGGGGAACTATTTACACAGCAATAATTATCATGTCAGCTTAGCATTTTATCTCTGCATCCATTTTGTTTTGATTTATTAGATTTGATGCATGAATTATCAATTAAGTGACTACAAAGTTTTCAATTAACTGTTGTACCCAAATATCATTAATAATGCCAAAGAATTTGCTACATCACTAACCAGATTCTTGAAAAGGGAAATAAACTAATAGACTTATCCATTTGCTGGTGTCAATTCAATACACTTGTTTAAGCCTACACAAAAAGATACTTTTATTGTTGTAGCTTTTAGAAACCTAACTGCAATAGAGAATTCCATTTGCCAAGTGCAGAAACATGCCACAGCTGTACATTCACGTACGAGTGGTGTTCTTTGCAGTGCCCAATGCCAAGGTCACCCTGCCCTTTGCACAACACATGACAGATATTTCCAGCTCAAGCCAGGCTGCAATGGCAGACTCCCATAATGGCTTCTATTCCTCCAGCCTTTGGTTTCTGTGTACACATACAAGCTGTTCCCTCTATTTGCAAAGTAATTACTTTCACTTAATTAATGTAATTACAGTTTCAAAGACTCACACCTCCACCTCACAATTCACCAGCCCAAGCACTTATTCTGGGGAAGTAGATGGTTTGACTCCAAGTATTCACAGGTATTTTTGCTGAAATATTTGTAAGCTGCACTGCCGATTATTCTTGCATCAGGATGAATCCAAACATTTCTATACATAGTCCTGCATATTTTATTTTAATTTGCAAAGATACAAGATTATAGTAACACAGCTTGCCTCATCTAACTACTGGAAATTTGGGGAAAATGGATGAGAAAATAAAACTAAATGTTGCAGGGTTTTAATTCAACAAAACTGCTGTTCTGCATCTCCTGTGGTAATTTGGAAGCATCTATTTTCTGTGTTTCTCCATAGGCCAATAAACAAAGGGAAGGGGAAAACCATAGAACCAAACTGCATCTCATGTGAAACATCTCAAGAGTGATACATTACAGAGTTGCCTGAAAACTGCAATCCCTATGGATCATTTACTTTCTCTTTTCATCAGACCTTCTCAGTACAGTGTTAGTTGCATCAAACCCTGAAATATGTCGAAAACCAGCAACACAATTCTATGTATCACTGTGCCATTGAAATCCTGTAGTGAAAAGGTTGTCAGAGGATTTACTAAGTACACTTACAGAGCTAGTATTGGCTAATATGCAACAATTAAAGAGCAGTCAATGAAAGATTTGACAGCTAATTTATTGTAAACGGTTGTTGTTTTTTATGGACTACACTTCCTGTATAATGTAGAGACCTAGAAACAACTAGACAGCGTTGTAATTCTTTGCTATTGTTGAATGATGTTTTGAGGGTTTGGTATTGTTGTTTTGGGATTTTTGTAAAAATATGGTAATTTTAATGAATTACACAGTGAAACTAACGTATTGAGCTCACTCTTTAACAGCAATAAAAATTCAGGCTGACTAAATGCAAAATAATGTCATTTTAAACTAGTAGCAATATAGCCAAGATTTTGATGAAGTGGTCTTAATTCAAAGACTGCCTTTGCACTCTACAGGCTATTGTTACAGAAAGTAAACATACATGTCACTAGAACCAGGCAAGTTTTTTTCTGTTCATTTTCAATTCAATTTTCTTATTAATGAAGTTGTATAAAATTGAAAATTGTTTGTAATCAATACATTTGCTTGTTACCTATAGGGATTTCTTTCTCAATAAGTCTTACTGTTACTTTTAACTGGAATACATTAGATTAATGCATTTTTAATACACATTTCTTATTTAATAAAAAAACCAAAACAACCCCACACATTTAAAACCAAAGGCACAGAAAAGCTAATTTTTGCTCCTCAAGATAAATCAAAGGAGTATCTTCAGAGGAGCTAGTAACTATCTTAAGCAATCTACCTAGTGTGCAACATTAATTTACAAATCTTCACTAAGAGAATAGAAATGTTTTGCATTTTAGTATGAACTTATATCATTAAGCAGATAGGTAAAATAAAAAGAATGTTAAAAAAATAGCAACTGAACTGAAGTTAGCTCTAACTACAGTAGTTTTGAACTGCATTAGTTAAATATCAAATGAGTGCAGAATTCACAGGACATCTTGTGTTAACTTGTACTGCCCACCCTTGTGCAAAACTGCTGGCACAAGAGGAATAATTATCAATAACGATAACAAAATTAGTAGCAATAGCTAACAACAACTAACAATAGTTAGTAAGGTAAAAAAGTGAGCATACATTTTCTGTATGAGAAGTTATTTCTGTTTGAGAGGGTATTCACCTAAAACTGATCAAGAAGATGACCATGATGAACTAAATAAAGCAGCGCCAAATTAATTACAAAGTCAGCTTTCAAAAGAGAAGTCAGCTTGAAAAGAAGTGTAAAAGTAGGATGAAAATGTGTAATAGTAGGGATTGATAATGCAGTGCAAAGAACAGTGGCCAACACCTGGTTTTGACATGCCAGAGGTTGTTGCTGGTGCCACAACCACTGCAGAGCCCAGACAGAGCACCACTCCCACTGGATGCTGCCAGCAGCTGGGCTGGCAGCTCGGGGTGATGGAAGGAAGGTAAAGCTGGAGCAGCCATGTCTTCCAAACTTGATTTCCCATAAGGGGGAACATGCTTGAACTCCATATACTCCTCCTGTGGGAAGAGGGCACGTGTTGCTCTGGATGGGCAGGCACTGAATCTTTTGGGAGTTACTTATAGAAAGGTGTTTAGAAATTTTTACCTGCTTACTAATGCTTTTTAAGAATTTTGATTCATCTGTAATATTGATCCTGCATACCCGCTTCACTGATAGTTTATTACATGGCATTAATAAATCAGTATTGTAAATGGAGCAGTTACCCCCCTTGACAATCTATATGTGGTTAAGATAATACATTCTAGAAGAGACTCAAGCACCTGAAAAAATGTACTCACGTAGTATGATCAGTTAATGGGCAGTGTTCTTCTTGCTCAGGATAGAGATTTGCTCCTCTTCCAAGTTGCCACTTGAATTTTTTTGTGGTAAGTATGGAATCATTTTCTGCCATCTGTTCCACGGCTGGTTGATGCCATCCACACAGGTCTTTATTTTCAAAGTCACAGACTTCCATAACTTTAGAGATTAAGAGTAATTACTCATGTTTATATAAAAGCTGAAAATCATTAACTCATGTTACAACTCAATTAACAACATGGAAATAAAAAGGATTCAATTTATAGTATATGTGAACATTGACATTACTAACATGCCTAGCTTTTTCTTTACAGATAAAACACGAATTTTGTATTTTCTCCTCTATAAAACAGATTCTAATTTTGGGAATATACCAATTCATTTGCACCTCAGTATCTACTTTCGTGTGAGTTCTGACCAGCTTTCAGGTAATTATAATAATCTGTCATGTACTATACACAGAAATTCATGTAAAATTCATCAGCCAAGAATCTGTGAGCTGCTGTATGGTTCTGTCTCCAGTCCTGAAGACTGATGATATTAGCAAATGTTTGTACATTATCTACAAAGTCCATTACCATAACTCTAAAAAAAATACCAAAAAACCAAATCAGATTTCAAGCAGTCCTCACAAAACTTGAAAACTACATAAAAATGAATCTATTTGGTACTGGTATCAAATACTGTATTATTGTCTTACTAAGTAAATATGCAGCTGCCTTCCAATGAGTTTTGTCTTCCTGAGCAACAAAGTGAGCTCACTACTGACCCTACTTAGGGTAAAGAAACCAATTTTTATTTTCATTACTGCTGTGAATATTTATTCTCCAGCACATGGTCCAAGTTGAGTCGTCACTCTCTAGAACTTTGGAACAGATTATTACACTTAAGTTTAAGTGACTGCTGTGAGACTTGTGCAAGGGAAACTAGAATTTATTTTAACCCATAAACCCATTAATAAATGCTGCATCAAGAAATCATGGTTTGTTGGTAGAATGTGCCTGATGGTTCCTTCCTTGAAAGCTAAAAATGGCAGACTAAAGAGAGAGTGAGTTTTGATTTATAGCTTGTATATCCTCACTAAGGAAGCAAACTGCAGCCAGTTTGATCTCATGAATTATCCATATGAACGTTTGTGATATTTCCTCAGAATGATGAGTTGCATTAAATGCTTTTTTCCCCTCTTAACATGCTTTGTAAACATTATATTTAAAGTGTCTCTGAGTAAGATAACACCTTCCTGTGACCATATTTGTGTTTCAGTCAGGATGCTTTAAAGTCCTAGTCCAGCATTTAAGTGATAAATTCCCATCTTGGTGATGGGAGAGCTCAGACAGAGCAAATAGGTAAAGGTGTATTCTCCACAGTATTTATCTTGCTTAGAAGGAAAAGATGTTTTGTAAGATAGTGTAAATTTCTGATGGAAGAAGCATTCAGAGGGCTCTGCATTTATGCTTCAGATCAAGATTTCAATTGCTGGTATTTTTTAACACTGTAGGAAAGTATCCAGTGGTACTTAAACATCAGATTCATTTCTTCCAGTTATTCCCACATAAGAAACAGACATAGGGAGTGAATGATACTTTTCCTCACTGAGCCCTCAGCCCTGAGAGAGGTGATTGAATTCCCTTCACACTGTGTAATGAATTCGGAGTTTTCATTTTCAGTGACAATAGTTTTGCTTGCAAAGGCTGGTGAGGTCACTGTCTCTAGATGTCTCTCCCCTCTCTAACTGGCTTTGGTGTAGTAGTACTTTCAAGTACTGTTCTTTGAGGCAAAAGGAAGTAATTAACAGCTTCTAAAATGCTACAGCGTGAACTGGTGCAACTCAGAAGCAATCAACAATTGTCTTAGATCTTTTTGGGCACCACGTGGGGACCTTGTCTATTGTCCCCCTTACATTGTTCCCATAAGACTATCAGAGCTTTACAGGCTGGAACACATTTCTGTGTGGAGTACGCTGAATTTCACAATTATTGCTGCTGTTGAAACAATTCTGTGTATCAAATAAACCCCAACAACCAAACAAAACCCGTACTCACTGAAGTAGGTAAGAAGTGGATACAGTTCTCCCAGATGTCTACCCCAAACATGAAACTAAAGTTTTTCTCTCTTCCAGTCTGGACTAGTGAACATTTTAAGAAACTATGCTCGCTTAGAATTGTCATGTATGGTTACCAATCATTAAGGAACTGAGGATTCCTTTCCCTGCCACACTTCAGTAGTAATTTGAATTAAAATGTTGAGTCTGAATCAGAAGCCTGAAAGTGCATTACATCACACATATTATGAGTAAAAAGTTATTATTTTCCTGGGCAAAATCACATTAAAATAATATCTAGGTGCTAATAGCCAAATTAGAAAAATAAGATAGAGCATTGCTAAAGCAGTATGTTTAAGACCCACAAACCAGTAAGGTAGCAAAGACCATGATTTGATCCACTCACCACAAGCTGATTCATCAGACTTATCAGAGCAGTCAGGTCTAAAATCACACTTCTGGATCATCGGGATGCAGTGGCCAGAGGCTCGACAGACAAACTCCTTCTCTGTGCAGTTGTTCATGGGGAGCGTGGCAGGAACAGAAGTTCCTGAAGTAGTTGTAGAAACAGTGGGCAAGTTTCCTTCGAAAGAAGAGCCAAATGGATATTGAGCACCCGGACTAAGGCATTCCAGCTCCATAGTGATTTCTCCCCTTGCCACTGCCCCCCTTTTCCAGGGTATGGCTTTGCTGGAATCATGCCTGGATGGTTGAGTGACTAAAACGCTGTTCAGCAGGAGCTGAATTGGAGCTTTCCTCAGTGGAAAGCACAAGGTTTGTCACATCATCTAAACATCTTTGGCTCTTGCAGGATATACACCTCTTGCTAGTCTTTCAAATTTGGATTAACCTAGTCAGTAATTTCAAAAAATCTAATGCCAAGACTCACACAGCAATCACAGAAACTGATTTTCCCTGTGAACCAAGGCTAACAGATTATTCAGATGATAATGGGTTTTTTTAACATGTTGATTACTACAAGCGACTGTGGAAATTACTATTTAACCTTCTTACCTTGTAAATTTATTGCTGAAAAAAGATATTTTCTCATTAGAGAAATTATTCTGAGGTCACCACCTTGCTCCACCACCTCCTTTATATTTCATTCAAACTCATTACCACTTCTTTCAAATCAATTGTCTTTTTTTGTCCTCATATTCTTTGCTACGCACCCTTCTACAAGCTTACTCTCTTTTCTTGAAAACCTTTGCTGTTATTGTCCATAAAAGGAATTTCCATTATAAAACTCCTTTTTAAAATTTAATAATTTATGAAATTATTAGCTGTAGTGCACAATGCACCTGAGCAGTACACCAGAGTTAATTAAAAAGTACATGTGAAGACTTTTAATATAAAATGTGTCTGGGCTAGCAAGTAATTTTTTTTTCCTTTCCTTGAAGGCTGAAGCACTAATATTGATAATAAATTCCCCTTTCCATTTTGTAGGGTAGAAAGCAAATCTATGACATTAAATAAATTATTTTCCAGTCAAATGAAAGATACTCTCAACATGTCCTAAACCTCAAACAAAGGACTTGAGGGAAAGAATGTTTTAAAGTAAGAATTGTATGAATTGATAAATTTATCTACAACTCAGAATAACAGCATTCATCAGAAATTTTTAAATATAAATAACACATCCAAGCCTCTGCTCCTGATACACTGAAATGGAAGAAGAAATTTTTAATAATCATAGCCTTCACCATACCTGAAAAGAAAGGAGGATCTGATACTTCCTCTATTTTGAAACAATTTATTTTCCATACTTTATTAAATACTATTTTGTCCAGAGCAAGCATCACTGAATAGGCTTTGGCTAAGGCATTCAAATGATATGTTGAAGTAGTACATTCAGGATTCAAAATCTTTAATGTTAGTTACGAGAGATTTTCCCACCAAGCTGTCAAGCCCATCTCTCCCTGTCAGTATCTCGTCACTTAAGGTGGAACAAGAGCAATTGGGAAGTGCTTGATTCTATGTGCAGGGACAGGGGAACAGTGCTTTTTCAACTTGATCCAACTTGTGTTAAATACGGTGGAATATGCCATAGCAGTCTCTTTGACCGGGTTTTTTTTTTGTTTTTTTTGTTATTGGAATATTTTTATGGCATGGAGGAGATAAAATAACGGCAGGACCCTGGACTGTCTCAAAAATTGCTCTCAATTTTAAAATGTACAGAACACAAAACCTGATTCCTGTCCACCATTATACTTGAATATTTTCATTTTATCTTTCCACGTACAAGGAGGGTTTTTTTTCTTATTTATGAATTTTGAAACTCTGACCTTCTACGATTTCCAATTTCTTGTTTATTTTTAAAGTTTTCTTCATAACTAATCTGAAAATATTTAGGAATTTTCGATTCGTTTTTTAAAATTTTCTTCCCCGAATATAAGGCACAATCTATTAAATGAGTATTTACAAAAAGCCTTTATATCTAAAATATTATAATAACTGCTTTACCCTGCATAAATATAGTAAAACACTAGATAATTATCTGCAAAAGAAATACCATACACATTTGATATTCCTCATAGAACTAATTATATCTATAAGAAATTCTTGGAGTAGCAGAACAAAATGTATCTGCACTAAGGTGTTTTAGAGTAAGTGCTAGGATAGTATTCAGACTCTGTTCTAAATTGTTTGCTGCTCTACAGCCCTGTCATGACTTTTAGAGCAACACACCATATATATAACCCTGCAATGCCTGCTGCAGTTCACAGTACCTCTTAAAATCTCTTCTGTGGTGAACTACAGATCCTGAGTCTGGTGTCTTGAAGTACGTGCATTTTGGGATATAATATTTTACAGTTCTGTAGAGGTTGGTGACAATGACTGTTGATAACAGCTTGCTCTATCACCTGAACTGCTTGTGTGCTGTCGTGTGAGAGCAACTGGCACAGTAAGTATGTTAAGAATTATTAGGTGGAGGTGAAAGCTATATCAAACTGAATTGGTTGAATGAAAGTTCAGTTCATTTACACACAGCTTAGTTTCTTTTATCTTTTAGGAATCAAGATCTTAGAGTATGGAAGCTGCACACTTCCCACTAAGGAACTCTTTTGAACCTTACATGCACAGCAGAAAGTATTTTGTGCTGATGCCTGGATATGAGAAGCAGAGAAACAAGTCTGGATTTCCTAAGTCACAGTTTTACCTGGTTTTTACTTTTCTAGTAGCAGTATTTACAAATGACAGCAACGAATCAGCTCACAGCTTGGAAATGTGCATTTCAACTCTTACCATTGTAAAGAGTACAGCCCTGAAAAGACACATCATCCAGTCCAATGTCTCCAGTGAAACCATCTCCTACGGTACCTTTCACCAAAATCTAGGAAAACAAGAATTTTAATAGCATTTTTCAGTGTATAATAAACTTCCACTTCTCATTAAATATTTCTAATGAATTGATAGAGAAGTCATTTGCCATGTTTCATATTTAAAATGAGATTAAATTTATTCTGGGGGATATCCTCTAACTAAAATTTACGAAGGAGACTATTATCAGCTTTCACGGATGGTCACATTAATCATAGTGAACTATAACAGAATGGTTGGCTTCACAATGGTGTAAATTCACTGAAACATCACTGTGATGTAAAATGATGGCAAGACATTATCATAAGTGGCATATTATGATTATCTCCTTTGGTAGTTATTGCAATAACATTAATCATGCTTAAATATAGTACCATTCATTTAAAAATATAATAGACTCATATAAATTTCAGTATGATGAAAACAATGAGGCAGGTAAGAAATGAGCTATGGAACCTTTAAAAGAAAAATATTCTCCTATTTTATTAGACTTGTCAATGCTGCATTTGCTTCATTATTGTCTACTGCCTGGGAATAGGAGAAGTTGGTGAAATACTCTCTGGAAGACTAAATAAACCTCCTCTCTTCTGTCTGTTACTGAGTGATAAATATCCAGCAGGTGATTAGTGAAAGATTTGATAAGAATATTCTTAGTTTAACTAAATAATAAATCCTTATTTATCAAAATAATAAAGCCTTCTCAGATCACTCTTTGAAAAAAGATAAATGTATGTTTTTGCTGATTCAACAGAGTTCAAACACGGCTATTTCTTTGCTATTGTTTTAAATCCTTATTTTGCTACATACACATTCAGTTTCAGAAATGCTGCATAAAATTTCTAATGCATTTGTTCAGTTTTTTCATCACTTCAGTAAAAAATTCCTACACATTAATGAAGTATAAACAGTGGCAAAAATATAAAAGTTCTGCTTCAGAGTACTGTTGGTTCTACTGTTTTTGTTGGAATTTATTTATGTGCAATTTTATTTATAAAGAAAGGTTCAACAAGAACCATTTTTCATATGATATGTACATAGATCTTTTAAACATTACTCTTGAAATTATTACCCTGTAACAGGAGGAAAAAAATACTTAAAAGACACAAGGAATGGCCTTAACCCTGTAAAATAGAATAATAATATCAGTCTAAATATGTTAACACTGACAAATTTGTTTCTGCTATTCTGAAGTTGCATGTGAATTGTGGATTTATTACTGATGCTGACATCACCAGAGTAAATAAAAATTATTGCACTTCATTTATATATTATGTCCATTAGACAAAATGAATAAGTATGCTAAAAGACAGGCATATGTCCCCTTCTATGGGTATGCTCCAGATGGGCCATTTTAGCAAAAAATATATTTCATGTGAATGACAACAATAAATTACAGCATTGCTTTTATTGCCCTCACAGCAGTACGGGATTCTTGTTTTTCCCTCAGGATACCCATAGATATTCTTCACAATATTACCCCAGGCTTTTGGATTTTATTAGATTAAAATGGGGACAAAGTTACAGTACTGGTACCAGTAGCAACAAAATGGTTAGACACAGGAAACAGGACAAACTAAAACATCTATTTCGAAAAGCCAGGCAAGGAAATTTATTATTCCAAAATTACAAATCTTCCTCAGTAATTTTGACTGGCAAACACGGCAGTTTAAATATAATTTTCAATTTGTTTTCAAAGTATGAATGATTATCTACTTGCAATTAATTACTTAGTAATTAGCTCAAATTCAGAAAAAGAGGCAATGGGTTTGTTTAATTACACAGCTCTTATTAAGATAAACCCAACTACCTTCACAACTACATTAATTTTCCATAGGATTGGATTGTGAACTTGTGGATGTGACTACTGCTGGATGTTCAAGGAGCTTCAGTCCCCAAATATGCCTGTGCCCATGTCTCCAGTCCTGACAGACACACGGGCTGAGGACATCCTTATGTAACATCTTCCATCAATGTTCCTCTAAGAAAGATGCACTCTTGCACCTTAAGCAGGAATATGTTTTTAAAGAGATTAAAAATATCCAAAGTTAGAAGTGACAGAACACAGTTCTCTAGGGGGAATTGAATTCAGAATTCCCTTACACTGCTTATAATGATAAGTGTGTTATTTAAAATCTCCACACCTACACTAATTTTTCACCTTCATCTATGCACTTGGGGAGTCCAATACTTGGACATATAGCATGAACTCATCAGAAACACAGAAAATGTAATAGTGGCATAGGTCTACACTTAAAACTGAAAATAAGACCAATTATGAGTTTAGAGCCTCAATACAGAGCACAGTCTTTCTGCCGCTGTGGTTAAACTTTGACCACTTATATTAATTTGCCAGATGTAATTCTGCAAACTTCATAAGATATTATTAAGCAACTTCTAGGAATTCAATCTGCTGTAAAAATTATTTCACATCACATTTATTATTTGAATGAGACGAAATAGTTTTCAATTTCATGTTTTCAGAAGTCTAAGATCCAGACTCAATGAAATTTATAAAGGTATCAAAAGGTATTTGACATAAATAAAGGAAGGGGAAAAGCCCAATTATATGAAAGCAAATTGTATTAGAATGACACTCTGTCTACATAAAAGCAATGATCCCTTAAGATTTTGAACAAAATAGGCTTTTGAAGAGTGAAGTGACGTTATGACAAGTGTTAATAGAGGAATTATAATGGGTAATATAGTTCTGTACAAATGCTCAATTTTTACACTAATGCTCATCTCTGTCACTAGTCAATTCCCACTGAAGGTTACCAAAGTAAAATTTTAATTTCTATACAAGCATAGTTTAACATAGAATGGAATTAATTTTTTTTTTTTTGGAAACTCTGGTGTATTCAAAATTCTGAGTGTTTCCAAATGTCTAGCGAATAGTGATATTAGTTCTAATGTATTTAACTTGTAATTTAGATAAACAGTTACTCAGGTTTGTCACAGAAGCTGTCAACAGTGTTATTTAGTGATTTTATTTCTAGTTAAAGCATGGTAATTTAGATTAGGTTACTACAATGATTTCTGGCACAAAATCATGTGATTTGGTTTGAAAAGGAAAGAACCACACAAAACAAAACATTTTTTCGTAAAAAACTTTTGTTATAACTTACTGAAAGCAAAGTAATACACATTTCACTGCATATCTCTGAAGTAAACTACCCCTATGTTTTAATGCTAGGGATGAATAAAGAAAATTGTATAATAATGAATAATAACTTTTCATCAAAAAAGCAATAAATTTCTTATGAAGTGATGGATCTTTTGTAATTACAAAGGATAAGCCACAGATTGAAGCTTCAAAGCTTCCTTTTTGTTAAAATATTTTCATCCAGTGATCGTGTCACAAGTCTTCACTGTAGAATGCTTTCTCCAAGAATGCAGGAACATATTCCTATAATAATTTCTCAAGAAGTATATTAGAAAACTATTTTCCAAGAAAACACAACTCCTTCAGAAAAAAAGTTTCGTTTAAAAAAATCATGAGAAATATAGATTTGATTTTGAATTTTTGACTAGTTATTAATTCACGTCAAATAAGATATTGACTGATCTGATGAGTCCAAACATGATAATTTATTCTCCCTTGGCTTTGTTTCTCTGCTTCCTCATCTGCCATCAAAGGACTAGGCACCATGGACTTGAGATTATTCCCCCAATCTCTCATCTAGATATCTGGTTGCATTCTGTTCATCTGGCATTGAACTATTCCTCTGTAGATTCTGCAAAAATGTTTGTCTTAGGAAAAAAATTGTATGTGTGGGTTGTCACAGTCTGTTCCAGCTTTACCTCTCTTGTGGGGAATGATTTAGGCAATAAGAGCTGTTAAAGGGTTCCTTGCAGCACCTAACTCCAAAAGCAAGCATCAGTGCAGACCTGCCATCAGCTCCTGAAAAGATTATCAACACTGGGCCACCACATCATTTTAATTATACGCACTGAAAAGCTTAAGATCACACTGTCCTTCTTCAAAGCTCATCAGCCCCTTTCTTTCGTGACCATGGAAAATACTTTAGAAATTAATGTCTCAAGACTTCAAAAGTTGAAATAAAGTCCTTTCACACAAGTGTCCAAATGAATTGTCACCAGCATTCTTAAGGTTACACACATAAAATATGAAAAATCTTGTGTTAAATATTTGATGTTTTACAGTGCTTGGTTTTACTAGATACTGAAAAACACTAGTTCAAGTTCAGTAAAGCACTTTATCACGCTTCGCTATAAGCTTGTGAACCCTCATGCTGATTTATGATGTTTTTCACAGCATTTCTCTAAAGTGCAGGGATGAATCACATTTCTATCCTGTTCTAAACTATTCAGTGATATTGGTGGGATTAATAACTAAGGATTCCGGGAGTCTTTACTTTCCTATATTAAGGTCACAAAACTTCATTCAAGGGAAAAGAGCCTGTTGTCACTGTAATATTAGCACTGGAAGAATTATTGCAGAAGTACTATATTGTCAGTGCCTAAAACTTTCTGAGATTCTAGGTTTATAAAACAACTTGTTTAGTCTGCCCACTTGGGAAACATCTATATAGCAATTATAATTATGAAACTATATTTAAACCACCTTAAGTTCATGGTTAGTTTGGACTTAATCTACAAGGATATACAAAGTCTGCTTTCTTCTCTCCCAAACAGTTTCCCTCAGATTCTGTATGTAAATAAGTAATACAAACAAATAAAAGGATTCTGGCTGAGTTATTATATAAATACCTGGTACTTATGGTCCTGAAAGAAGTGATCCACACTGGCCAAGAAGACTTGTTATGACCTGAGTACTTCTGTCCCTCCCTTTTCTACAGTAGAGCACATCAATATATATAGGGCTGCAGAAAGACATTTTCACATCTCTGTCTAGGGAAGCCTGAATTGGGCTGAAAGGACAGACTTTGATCTGATCTGTGCAGTGCTTACTGCGAAGGTAATTCTTCCATGCTGAGATAAGGAGCATCCTAAGAGAAGACACTCACTGCTTTCTTTTCAATGATTGTGAAAATATTTGTGGTAATAAAGAGTGAGTTATCTGTTCAGCAGCAGATGCTAGTGAGCAAAGGGATCATCAGACCTTCTGCCTAAAGACGTGGACATTTCCTGACCCAAAGAATTTTTCCTGACTTACTTATACAGAATTGCTGCTCCTACATCCATGCATACAGCCTTAACTTCTCAAAGTAAAAAAACTAATAGAGATATCACCAGAATATGTGGGTTGACCTGAAATCCTGTCTTCATTACAGTTAATGAGAGTTTTGATACATACTTCAGTACCAGCAGATTTCTATATTGTTTCTTAATTCTGCTATAAGCATACTCACTAAACAGAAAGATTGTAAAAAATATTTTTAAACCCTCTACTTGATATGAAAGAAGCACTACGGAAGGAAATTTAATTAAATCTTCAACAAACAACAGCTTTCCTGTGATCTTCCTGCTATATTATTTTCAAAGATGGCTTCTGGATCCAGTTAAGCCATGAGATAAAACTCACTAACATTCTTCTTCTCCTTGAAAAGTTATCCAAGTCTCATTTTCCTGTTCGGCAGTTGCTGGTAAGTATATAATATATAATATAGTAATATCAATAGGAAATGTGAAACAGTACTCTTAATTTTCAGAAAAACGAATCTCCTATCTTGCATGATGCCCCTTGAATTCAAATGGCCCAACTCAGTGGCCTGTGGGTTCTGAAAGATGGTGAAAACTTCTCATTACTTCAGGTTTTCCATACTTAAAACATGGGCAGAACTTGACAGTTCAGTAGTGAATTGAAAGGCTATATTTACTTTATGTGATTTCCTTTGAGAAGTTTGCATGTAAATAGGAAAAAAAAGGTAAAAAGCACTCACCCCAGCTCCCTTGTCCTCTCCCCTCTTGAGAAAAAAACAAATTACAAGGAAATGATGGACATGAAATTAAGAATATCATTTTTACTGGACAAGGCGTTATTAAAGATAGATTAGAAATTCTTATTCCTTGCCCCCTTTGTGCACATGTTGTGACTTGATATCATGACAAGTCTTCCACAGCATATCAATAAAACAACGGCACAAAGAATAAATTATTTCTATTGTTAGAATGGGTTATCTCTTAAGTATTCTGATAGCACTGAACCAAAGGCCACCATCTTTCCCAAAGACCTGAACTAAGCCCATGAAATTTTCTCTGAAAGTTTGTACAATGCATTTTCCTGATTTCTCATGTTTCCTTGTTTCCACAGTTTTCTGTGTTCTGAAATCCATTTCTCAAAAAATGGCAAAACCATTTTTTTTAGGAATGACTTTTTAAAATACTCACACTACTTATTTTTCAAATACACCACATTGTGTCACACACATTTTCAGGATGAAAATTCTCCGTGTTTCACTTCATACTGTAGGTATTGAATAGTCTTCACTATCAACCCGAAGTTCACCACCAACCACAAAGTCTTAAGGTTATTTTTCACCCTTCCCACAAGTGCCTTGGTTCCCACATTGTGTATATTTTTTCTGACCTAGGTTGTGGACTAGTTAGGAAACCTGAGCATGAATTGCCCAAACTAGAGCCTATACAAGTTCTACACGAAGTTCGAACATGAGAGTGACATAAGATACGTCATCTCTTGTTCCTGGCCCTCTACAGCCCCTTGAGACTGGTTGTGAGGATGGTGGAGAGATTGGGACTGCCAAGTGCAAGAATTAGAGCTGCCATACCAAAAGGCATTGACACTTCAACAGGAGAGATTAGGACTGATCCACATGATTTGGCCACTTCTGGCACAGTTCAGACACCCTGAAACCACCTCTGCACGTCACACCTGCAGAACACATTCTAAAAAGGCAGGAGTGTTAAATATAGTAAGACAGCAGCTTTTGGGGGTTTAGGTACGTGGTTATTGTTTTGGTTGGTTGTTTCTTTCCTTTTTTCGTTTAAATAACTTGCAAAATTGTGTAGGGTTTGCCCTGGGCTTCATACAAAAAGTGTGTCCTGCCAGCCAAGGGAGCTGTTTCTGCCACTCAGCTCCACCCTGGTGAGCTCACACCTGGAGTGCTGCATCCAGCTCTGGATTCCCCAGCAAAACAACCACAGGGACCTGTAAGAGTGGGTCTAGAGGAGTGCCTCAAAAACTGGTTCAGAGCATTGGAACATCTCTCCTATGAAGACAGTATGAAAGATTTGAATTCAGAGAAAGGAAGGATCTGTGGAGACCTTATGGCAGCATTTCAATACTTAAAGCTGGTTCGTTAGAAAGAGACTTTTTTCCAAGACTTATACTGACAGGACAAGGGGCAATGATTTTAAATTGAAAGAGATTTAGATTGGACATGACGAAACAAATTTTTTACAATGATGGTGAGAAGTGTGCTGGTCAGGTTGGATGAGAATTTAAACAATCTTTTATCTGGTGCAAGATGTCTCTTCCCATTCCAGTGCATTTGGAAATTTAAAGGTCCATATTAGCCAATTAATAAAAACTTGCTCCAGAGCCAACTACATACAAAACTGTGTAGGTCTGCCTGAAACCACAGGCTGTACAATGCTACGCTGAAAACAAAATGAGAATGATGACTGTAAACAGACCAGAAACCAGCAGCACAATCTAAATGTAAAAACCACAGAGTATTGTGCAATATGCAAGGAGGTATCAGGGATAAAAGAAGCCAACACACAGATCAGAAACAAAGAAGAATAGTCAGAAAAAGAGTGATTGAGATGCAGCAAATATGTCTAGATATCATTTATTTGAAGTAGTATTGGAGGAGTAAGGAGCAACAAAAGCAAATGGTAACATTTAAAGGACAGGGGAAAAAAAGAAGAAAAGAATTCCTGAATATTAATCTCAGCAGATTATTAGGGGAAGTACAAAGGAGAAGAGTAGGAGAAGGAAGATGAGGAATGATAAATTAAAAATTGAAACTGAAGCTGTTTTTTGAGTGGAAATCCATACTGTCTAAATGTTTGTGTGGAAATTGCTAGCAGGGAATGGATCAAAAGCAGTAACATAAAAATGATCACAAGTGGGTATTAGACATATAATGAATGTCTTAGAGAAGTCCTTGATAAGTTCAGAGCTGCTTCAACACCAGATTTTAATGAAAAATATGTATCTGACCAACTAAACATTAACAAACTCCTACTGGTATGTCAAAACACACTGAAATGAGGCCCTGAAGAAAGAAGTAGACAATCAAATCAAGGCAGAAGGCTAACAGCACTTGACAATAATAAACCTGGTTCAGTAAGGGCAAAAGTGACTGCAGAAAATCTGCAATCACAGCTAGAATATCAAAAAGGATGAGTTCCCAATGCACCAAAAGCTTAGTGCCTCGCAGCATGAGCACAGATGTGTGGTGGCAAGGTCGTCTGTCTAGCTCAGAGTGTGTCTCCCCATGGACTGCACCATCCCCAGCAATGCCACATCCTGGCAGGCAGTGGATCCACCCAGACTTAGCACTGTATAGAGGTGGGAGCCTCGGCATTGTGCTACTGGCCCTTAACAGACCTTTCTTCTGATAATTTGCCAAGTTACTTATTGATTTCGTTCATAGTTTGTTGCATCCAAAACATCCCTCAGCAATAAATTATAGACAGATCATTCTAAAATACTATTTTCCTTTTGCTTGGATTATGTCAATGATTTCACAGAATACGTCTCTTGTCTCTATTTACAAAAAAATCACTAATGATGTTTCTCTACAAAGCTTCTCTGTGACTGTTGATTAGATGTTTCTCTCTGCTAAAGCTCAAGAGTCTCTCTTTCTGTAAGGGTTTACCCAAGTGTTCCAGAAAGGGTCAAACAATTTCAATTCTTTTTTTTTTTTCCCCCAGTTTAATGTTCCCAAAATAAGGGTAAATACACAATTACTTTGATTTGTTTTCTTTCTTCCTGTGCTTCCCACACTAGGAAATAATACTCCTCCTTGGGACAATAAAGAGTAATGCACATTCTTCCAGAGAAGTTGCAGGCAAATAAGTTTGTTTAAGTTTAATCAGCTACATGCTCTGGAATACACCAGTATAAGTCCAGAATTTCAACTGGATGCTTATTAATTAGTGACTAGAGAAGACTGAAAAATTCACACAAATAAGTCTACAGAACTATCGATGTTACAAACCCTACTAAAATATTCTCTCTGAGGGGCTGTGAAATGGGATACAGGATCTAAAATTCCCAATTTCCATAGTTCTGATGCCTGTTATGCAGAAAACGAAATTTTACATTTTCTTACTAAAAGGATATTCTAGCTAACAAAGAAGACTAGTAAGTCATTATCTTGTCTTATATTGGTAAAAAGGGTATTTAGTTTACTATAAGTCCCCCTATTCTACTATTCATGTATAAAGTATCACCACTAGAAATGCATGAAGGAAAAACATTACATTCTGAAACCTCACAAACTGCCACAGTGGACTTTTTCTGTTTGAAACAGAACTCCAAACCACGATAAAAAGAGTTTTTAAAACGGAATTACACCAAAATTTCCATTTACCACTAGAATTCTGAGTCTTTCATTCAGAAATGGCTGGTGGGGTGAGGGTATGGATCAATGCTCTCTTTTCTCAGAAATGTAATTGCAAGAAACAGCAAGAATTGCAGAAATAACTGAAGAGTGATTTTTGTGATGCTGTTTCACTTATTACAGAGCAGATCATCAGAATCCCCAAAGAACAACTGCTGGCTCATCTCACTGAGGAGTGAAAAGGAAGAGTAGAGGGTGAAAAAGCACAACAGCCCATGTGATTGCAACCTAACCCACTTAGTACCTTATGTACGATTTTTAGCCCTTCCTATCTCTCTTGACAAGATGAATGACAAGAGCCTGGATGTAAAAGATGCACGATCACTACACATGTATTTGACACCTAACTGATATGTCAAAGTCATACCAAAAAACATAATACAAGCACCTGTATATTAAAAAAAAAAAATAGCACAACAGATAAAAACAATAGTTGGAGAAAAAATGTTGTTTTGCATTTGTGCTCAATGAACATACTGCTATTCTATATTCATAGCAAATGTATCATTCCAATTTTCAATCAATATTCCATTACTTTCTAAGATAATACTTAATTGATAAAAAGATTAAAATTATTATAGTGGATTTTTTTGTTTACTTTTCTTAACCACTTGTGAAATAGGAAAATATCAAGTGCATTTTATACCTACTAAATAGTTACAGTATTTTGCGTTATTTATTTTGTTCTGATTTTGGTCCTTCTATCTTTCAACTTAAATGGAGAAATTTTCATATTTAAAGGGACAAATAAAGTTTTATATATGATACTCAGAATACTAAAATTTTTAGTAATGATACCATATATACCATTAATAGTTAACGATGGACTTAAACATTGTACTTGCATCTTTAAATTTCATCAGACCCAATGAAGAAAACGCAAAAGTGCTCTTTATAAAATCATCACAAAATGATGACAGACTCCCTTATGTACTACTTACATTTTGCAGTATCAAAGATCTATAACCATCTTTGTTTACAGAGATAAACATATAATATGCTTGAGCAAAAAGGGAATAACTGTTTTGGGGTAAAGATAATATGTTTTTTTTTAAATAATATACTTCACAATACAGTAAAGTTGCCCTAGATCTCTTAAGACAAACATGATAGGTATGTGATTCATGTCATGACGAAAAGGAGACTACGGTGGCCAAAAGGATTGAGATACAGAATTTTGCCATTTTTCACATATCATCGTTTCCTTTTCCAGATCATCAGAAATATGAATAAATAGAGCAAGCTGAGAGAGTAAATTTTTTCTAAAATGTTAAAATAGAATCTTTGTGCTTTCTTCTGAGCAGAAACTATTTCAGATATGATTATTCCAAGGAAGACAAAAGCAAACGTTATTCATCATCAATATGAGTAGATTACCATGGACAGAATCTTATTTTAATACTTTTTCAAATGTTTATATTAAAAAAAGACATGTAAGTAAGCTTCTTAGAATGAAAGTAAATGCAGAACAAGTAAAGAGACAAGGACACTTGACAGTGGGGTTGTTTCATGTTGAAACAAATATCCCGTATAATTAAAAGGAATTGTTTATTAGGAATTTTTTCAATTTAATTTTTTCCAATTTAAAAAATCATATAATTTCTTGAAGATTAGATCCTTTGCAGAGCACTAGAAACTCTAGATCAATAAAGCTGCAAAATTTTTATAAGCTTGTGCATTTGGGACTATTTTTAATACTTGTCAGTAGTAGTATTTGACCGAGGTGCTTAATTTTGTCTCAGAAAACTGCATTCCTTTTGTTTAAATAGTTTAGCTTTAAATTTACATTTTCCTCCTCCAGCTACTCCCATTGTTCTCATTGATGTCACATTTAACACTGGTGTAAAATATCTGATGGAACAGCAACAAATGTCACTATGGTTTAATGGCAGCTAGAACAAAGCTTTCTGGACAAAATTAAGATTCTGAGGCTTATTGGGAGCGGGTGTGAGCCAAGGGAGTCTGCTGTTGCCTTTGGGTTTCTGCCAAAGTATTCAATTAAAGGCCTAGGGTTTCACACCTATAGAGTTCAAAACTTTCAAAAGGGAATCTCACTTTCAAGAAGTTGTCAAATGCCTTTATTTGCTTCTTTGAATTTTTGGCTGACACCTCCTCCTTTTCCTAGGGGTTGGTGTAATAGGCACAATTGTTTATATACTCCCAAAGCTGGCTTCCCATACTTAGCAAATAAACTGAAAATTTGAATTTGAGGGATTTATTATTTGTAGTGATTATTTCTCTGACTGGGGTCAACAACTGAATTACTTACATAGAGAGGAAATAGAAGCGGAGACATCTCAGATGTATGATTATCTCATATATTTAGAACAGAAAAAGCAAAATGAAGGTCTGACTGACAAAGACTTAGACTATCTTTGATCCGAAAGTCTTACATTTTTTATTCACTAGGAATCTGAAAATCCTGTAGGAACTGACAAGATGCTCTGGTTAGAGACAGAGAAGATTATGAAGCCAAGACTTGTATTTTGATCAGAAAATTATTTAAAGGGTCTATCTTATTTTTAGATTGTCATGAAAAAAAAAAAATCACCATTCTCAAGTGAATCTAAACATTTCATTTGAAGCATTGAGGTGACCTACAAGACTTCAAGCATGTGGTGTGAAAGCAGTGAAATTATGGGGTGTAGAGAACACAGTATAGTAAATATAGAAGCTACAGCTTTAATACTGTTACACAGCCTGTAGACAGCCTAAAACTGAGAGGCTATTCTAGTACACATCTCAGTAAAAATACTTCAAATATAGTGTATTTAAACACTATACACTTACAAGAAAGTTTGGAAAGAGAAAAAGATTGGAAAGAGATCAGCACTTGGCAACAGTAGAAACAGAGCACAACTTGCTCTCTCCAAAACTTCTGAGTTTTGAAGTGTTGTAGGCTGTGACACAGCAAACTCCATTATAAGATACACAATAATGAACATCAGAACTTGATCTCTTTCTTCACAGCAATCAAACTTACACCTCATGCCCCTCAAAAATTACTATGAGAAACAAAACCAGATCAAAATAATATAAGATCTTTGAAATTCCCTGCAAGAACTGTGCAACAGAAAACCCTACAACACTAACATGTGAAAAACATTTCAGTTTAACTCCCAGAAGGTCAAAGATAGGACACTATCACTAACTCTTTAGATAAACCATGAAACATGGAAGGGGAAAAGGTTTTGATAGTACCATGTTTATATGCCTTTATATTTCTACAAAAGGTCTTGACAGAAAATGAACACTCTCCTTTTATGTGCCTCTTTGCAGCCACGGTAATATTAATGCCTTTTCCTCCAAAGAGGATAGAATTTCTCTCTATTTAAAAATAGTATTTTGGAAAATGATAATGAACAATATAAAGAAAATATTGCATAATATCAGATTTTAAAAAAAGGTGGAAGATGTTTCTTTTTATAATATGGTGTGGGGGAGAGGAGGGTGGTAATTTTAGGACCAGTTGACAATCAAGTGAACCAATGTCTCCACTAATAACCCTGCAGAATATCCTAACTAGAATAAACAGACCAGATGTAATCAAAGATAAATAATATTTACAGTAGGTAAAAGATAATAATATATGTCAAGATTTATAGTTATAACTTATTTTAATCATATCTTTTTCCAATCAATTTTTGACTCAGTCTAACCCGGCAGTCAAATATTTTGCATTGATATCTTCTCTGGCATTATATGATTAAAAATTAATTTGTAACTCTTTAAAAGTAAGGCAAAACAGAGGATATTCTTTTGAACAGAATTAACGAATCAAACTATTTTGTAGAGTTGGATACGATTTTTTCACCAAATCCTTGAAAAACAAAAGCAGTATCCTTTTTAAATAAAACATATACAAAATATGAAATTAAATGGTTTAGGGGGAGAAGTTAATGTAACCACAAGAACAAATATATTTAACGTATTTCCTCAAAAAAACCCTACAAACATATTTTGAAGCAAAATTGATCAGACAGTTACAAATTGCTTTGAGATTGTGCAGTCATTTATATACTCTGTGTTTTATGATGCAGCAAATAAACACTTCAAAACTTAGAAGGGTCATACCTGAAATGGCTTAGAACTCCTGATGAAGAGTGTCTGTCTGATCCATCTGTTTCCTTGATTTCCAAACTTGTACCACAGCAGCCATCCCTTAGCATTGCTCACAGTTCTTTGGAAGACTGACAGCGTATAAACTTCTTTTCCAAACATATGATAATGAAAGCGGAAAACACAGGTTCCATTGCCAGCAGGGTTGAAGAGAGGACTAAGCAAAACTGCTTTATCCAGGAACTGGCGTGGCTCAGAGGATTCCAGGTAAAGGTAGTGTCCTCTGGCCGTGCCTGTGGTGTGGTCCTTCAATGGGCCTGTATTAACCGTGGGGGTTGGACCCCGTATTCTGACCCAGTCAAAGTCATCCTCTACATCCTGCTCCCAATTGCACAGCCCATTTTCAAAGTTACACTGCAAGTCAGGGTCTGAAATGCAAAGAGAACAGACTGTCAAAAATAAAAAAGCAGTATCCAAAGGGGATAGTGCTTTAATATATATATATTTTTTTTTATCCTTGCAAATATTTATTTCCAATAGATATCTGTCCAATTGTACTTAATGTATTGAATAAACAGAACTGTGAATAAAATTATCCATGTTATTGATTTTATGTATTATTAAAATGAAATACTGTAAAGTTCTTTACCTGAAAGTGAACAGATCCAAGGAGTTAAAATTGAGGTTAATTGAATGAAATAAACCGCACCATACTGTCTTGTAGGTATGTGTGATAAATGATCTAATGTATTTTTGCTTGGCAATTGTAGTCCTAAAAACGTTGGTGTTTAGATTTTTATTATCCTCAATAATATTAAAATGATAATTTTATCAAAGCTTAATCAAAGAGTTCATAACACACATGGTTTTTTATTTTACACCAAGGCAAAATGCATTGATTACTTCTAATATAAAACAATAAAATGTGTCAGAGGCAGTGAATTTGCATTCCAACTTTGTACCTGCTTTTCATGAGCAGTAACAGACAGTATAGCAATTTTTTTAAAAAATCAAGCTGTTGCATTTAATGGTGTTTAAAACTGCAACTCAAACCTTGTCATAGATCCCACAATGGGTTATGAAGAAGCTAGGCATTCCACACATAGAAAAACTAAGATAAGTGGAAAGCCTTCACTTTCTTTTAAATTTACAGCAGTTTTAAGTTGATATTCAGCAATTATTACTGCAGACTGATATCACCTCAAGCATGTAAGGTGCCCCCCGTTTCTCAAACTGATTGTGATTTGCATAATTTAGTTACCTCAGGAAGTGATAAAGCAAATGCTAGTTCATTTTATTTTATATTAATGTTCTTGAATTCTTAAAATTGATGAATGCATGCTTCAGGGGAAAAACCATCAACAGCACCCTTAAGCACTCAAGGTGAATGTCAAAAATGTGAACTGCTCATAGCTTTCCTCAGCACTTTCAAGTTCTTCCTTTGAAGGGGACAAATATGTTCAGCATGACTCCTATCTTTAATATAGATATTTTAACTTTTTTTTGATAGGAAGAGTATAGGTCCTAAGAAGAGGTAGGACATACACTCCTCTTAGGCCATCAGTACAACTTACAGTGCACTTCTGTTAGTAAAATCAAAGATAGCACACTGACCCAAAACAACTGTCTGATTTTAAATCTTCTCTTTTAAAGTAAATTTATAATGAGTGTTCGTGTTTTACACAAGGTGAAGAAATGTAGTTACTTTGGATAAAGGAGATAGAATTCCATTTACCCTCATTTTAACTCATCATATTCATTTAAGTTTAAAATTATAATTCTGTTTTATCTCTAACTATATTGAGTGGAATCATTACTGGCTCTAGCAATTGTGTGCTCTTTCAGACCAGGAGTGAATTGGCAAAGTCAATTTTTGTGTGGTGTAAGAAAGCAAGAGTGGAGAGTACTTACCACAGCTGTCTTCATCTGATCCATCCCCACAGTCATCCACAAGATCACAGACCAATAAACTGTCAATGCATGCTTTGGTGTCCCTGCACCAGAAGTGATTTGGACCTTCACAACTTAATGCTGGAGGTGGGAGAGCACAGTTTTCAAATGTAATATCATCAATTGCTGAGACACCCTCATAAAAGCCCAGGCTGATTTTCTCAAGTGAAAATTGGAAACGGTATGGGAGGCGTCCAAGCTGAATGACTGCCTTCAGCCACTGATTTCCCTCGTTGTAATATGTCCTCCAAAGCACAGTAGGCCACTTCAGCCCTTCCACAAGCAACTGCAGCTCTGCTGCCCCAACTGACTCTCCATAATTGTAGTACCTAAAATGATAAAAATAAGAATGTCAAGTGGGCAAATGATGAAAATGGACCACGTCAGTTACAATGACCAGTATATTTTCTGTTATATCTCTGTGATATATAAGAAGTCCATAGGGCCTATAATTCAATCAATTTTTTGAATGATGGTAGGACAGGCTGCTATATCAGTCTAGGCCCCATCTCAAGAATTGAAGATTTTGAGAGAAGCAGCATATTTCATTAAATTGAAACCCATAACTGAAGAGACATGTTTGCTTTTATATTAAGGAACAAACACTACTCACTCAGATGCATAATGTCTTTTTATAAATTTAATTCAGTATATGATTGTAAAGTTTCAAGAAGGAAAAAGAGAACATCTACTGAATGCATAAGTATGCTTTCCATCTATGTTAGTTATTGTTAACATGTCGCCTTCTACAGCATTTATAATTAATAAATGCTTAGGTTGGCAATTGTACAACAAAACTGAGAGCAGAAGCACATATACATCCAACAACTTGCAATGCACAACTTCAAGTCATGAACCTTGACAAAAAGACTGTTCCCCTTCCTATGGCAGATGTATTGACATCACTGAGACAAACTGCACTCAGTAATATCAACGTCAGGCCAAACCTTCATTTAAACAACAGCACCAATTTGGCCTTAGTAAACAAATGATCAAAGCTATATTTTTAGTTTCTATCTTTGACAAGTTTACACAAAGACTGAGACAAGACAATTACTGAAAATGATTTTTGGGGTTTGATTGTTGATTTTTAGTTTTGGGGTTTTGTTGTTTTGTTTTTCCCATGTATATGGAAAGAAGTGGAAGTAAAGAACCAATTCTCATACTGGAACTTTTATTTTAAAATTATGATGTCTACTTTTGCATACTCTAAGGAACTCAAGGACCTATTAGATTTCGCAATGCTTTCCTCTCCTTGAAAAAAATTCCACATTTTCAAATTTACTTAAGAATTACCAAAGAATTCTTAGCAAAAGGACTGTGTTATTTGCCCATGTATACACAGGCACAATCCTTTACTACAATTTTGCTCCGAGCCTGACAACAAAGTCATGTCACGTTTCACTTCTTTTCTCCAAGTGTTTCATCTTATATCTGTATTGTTCACAATGAAGACTGTACGCTGACAGAATAAAATGAAATAAATACTTCAGAGAAAGATGTATCTATTTCCAACTATAACCTCAATTTCAGTCCAAGAGAAGCAATGTGAGATGATACAGGAATTTTAAACGTAAATTATTTCATACCAAAAGGACAGGGTGCAATTTGATCCCGATTGCCTGAACTTTGGGCTTTGCAGCCGAGCTACTTGTGAAATGCTGTTGCTAGTCTTCAGAATGAACATAAAATGACCTGTTAAAATAAAACAAAAACCAACGTTTCAGGTGAAAGAAATAACTAGTTTATAAAGTTTTTTGCAGCATTCATGGCCTCCACTTAAAATCTGGTTAAAGAGCAGGCTTATCTATTCCACTTTTCTGTTTCTAGGCCTGGCTTGTCTTACCTTCAGATTTGTTATAGGTGTGATCCTGTGGAGGAGCTTGCTTTTGAAATGCAGGTGGAAGAGCATTGCTGGAACTTCTTACCCAGTCAAATTCATCTGCATTTATAGTTTCAACCCAGCCACAGTTCTCCCTTTCAAAGTCACACACAGCAGCTGGAATAAACAAAGAGACATTTCATTTCTATATGCAACATTACTAAAAAAGCTTGTGCTATGAAAGGTAAATAAAATGTTTCTAATATGCCATCAATATTCTAGGAAAAAAGTCTAGGAAAGGGTGTGGAGAGGCAGAGCAGCTTCATACCAGACATGAGGTATTTGCTTAGTAGCAGCTGAGTAAAAGAGCAGCCACAGAGGAGAAGCCAAGCCAGTGCTGTGTGCACTGCTCTCAGTGAAGCAGCCCCTTCTCTCTTGGGGTGCTTCAGCCAAAGCACTCAGAGCAGGCAAGGAGGTGCTGAAAACAAACCTCACAGTCCTCCTGGTACAGAGCAAGAACACTGAGCACACAAGGCAGCAACAAACCTTCTGCAATATCTTTTCTGCTGTTGGAGTTAGAAATTAAATCCCCTTTTTCCTAAATGACAGCAAGTATGTTAATGATCACAAAGTCCTTCCTCTATTCATAATTGGAATAAAGTTAAATATCAGGCATTAGTGAGACACTATGATATTGGTAATCCCTGAAACACAAACTACTGAAGTGAAAAAGATCTGAAAAGCATATTCAGCTGCATTCTTCAATTCTTCGATTAAAAGAGCAATGATATTTTAGAAAATGTATATATTACAAATAAGGGGGGGGGAAGGAGTGGAAGGGTGTAATTTATCAATGAATGTAATTTAACATAGAATCATGGAACAGTCTGGGTTGGAAGGTACCTTAAAGATCTGTTAGTTCCAACCCCCTTGCCATAGGCAGAGACAGCTCCCCCAGACCAGGTTCCTGAGAGCCCCATCCAACCTGGCCTTCAACACTTCCAGGGATGGGGCATCCACAGCTTTCCTGGGCAACATGTTCCAGTGACTCACCACTCCCACAGTAAAGAATTTCTTTACATCAGGTTTTTCTCTCTGGCACTTTATAAAAAATCTTTGTTAAATCACAAAATTATGTATTTTTTTATTCCTGCAAATATAGCAGGCTTTAAATGGAAAACAACAGTAGAATTATTTAAAGACTTTAGGAAATAATTTAGTAATCATACACATAGAATAAATAAAGCAAATATTCAGGTATGACTGTCAGAATTCTGTCATTATTTTATAACTCTTATCACAGCTTTCAGCAGTCTTATTATGCTATGGTCACAGTATGTATGGAGAATATGCACACATCAGAATCATATGAAGTCCCCTAAAGAATAACAGTACATCAGTGTTTATGTATGGAAAAGATGGGAGTTTTGTTTCTATTTGTTGTGTTGATTTTGTTTTCCTCTTTAGAAACTATGTCACACCAAGTTATACATAATTTTTTAGAAAGAAAGAAAAATTACTGAGGCATGTTAGCAATATTGATGGCTATAGCTTCTAAAAAGAGAAGGGTTTGTAAATTATTAAGCAATTAAAAGTTCACAGCTTCAAAAAAAAGAAAAAACGTTCTACAAATATGGAAGAACAAATAACATTTAAGAGATCAAAGAAAATACGTTTCCTCTGCATATGGTGTATGAGGGTCAGAAATGCCAACAGTAAAATGATGCAAATCAGACGTGACTAAAAAACAGAAGGAAGGAATTTTTTGACACAAAATTTTGATAGAACAAAATTAAGACAAAATATATCTGCAAATATTCAAGGACCTAAGCATAAGAGAGATTACTGAAAATCCACAGAGAGAATATAATGAAAAAGGAATATGGAGAGCTATTTTTGATTTGCTTTTTACTTGATAGAAGAAACCATCGCATATTCCCAGGAGAACAGCAACAAAAATATGACAGACCTTCGACACAGATGGTTACACCAAATGAGGCAAATAAACAAGATAAAACTGTTAAGTCAGAGCCCAGACTTCTTGCATGTGTAACTTGTAACACAGACAAAACAGGAAAGAAAGGATTCACTAGACCATTTAGCTTAAGCACGGAAGAATACACTGAGATAAAATAATTCTGAAACTTTAACTAAATCTCAAACCAACTATTTAACACCTAGGGAAAGTACAAGAATACAGCAAGCTGGTAGAGCCTGGGTGAAATGCACTGGGATCTTGATGCTTGATAACACTTCAATTGTCTGATTTTCTTGTCATATAACTTCTTTGATTGGCACTTCCATTTCAGACAGATTATTCTGAAAAAATCTCTTGCTTGGGTACTTTTGTACTTTCACAGTGAACTCACACAATCTGATCTGCCTTCTCTCCTAAGACTTTTGTTTTTGCTTTTCTCCTATTGCTTTTTTTCATCATATGCTGTCTAACCATCACGTGAGCCTATGCACTCTGCCAGGCTGTCTCCTCTTCACGTGCTGATGAACTTATTGCTAGTATTTCTTAAACTTGTTTTGCCATCCTTATTGTGTTTTTTTACATTTAATCTACCAAAATTTGCAATCTTTTCTATATTTTCAATTTAGAAAATACTTCAACCATTTGTTTGATGCTTTTAAACTCCTAGTAGTATCCATGCCACCTGTATGAATACATTTTTCTTTGCTGCCCCTTTTAGCATCATTTTTAACAAGCTCCCTCCCCAGTCAAGAAGGAATCAGTGATCCTATGAGCATCACATCTGAGAGTGGTAGGCTTTGCTGATGCTTTGAGAAAGCTGCCTTTACACCTTCAACAAATTCAGTTTTCTCTGAGCTGACTTTTTACCACAAAACCCTAGAATTCTTTCTGATTTTGGGTTCCTATGCAAAGTCCTTTTTCCCTTTCTGCTTTGAGGAGTTTTATTCTAAGGCCTTCACAAATAAGACGTGCAGTTTCTCTGTTAGCTGAGTGATGCCTAACATGAATTTAGTCAACAGTCCTGCCCAGAACAGTATTTTCAAAACTAGTGTTTAAGATATCAGCATTTCTTCAAGAATGGAAGTTCATAAATCTCTACAACCCCCAAAATCTCTCCTTGTCTTTCAGCCCATGTAAGTTTATACAGAATGCAGCATAAACAAAAAAATCCATATGAAGAGATAACATCATCATTACTGGCTTATAATATTTTCTTTTACTGAAAAACTGTTCCTAAATGCTCCAGATATGCAAATAAACTTTAAACTAATTTTTAATCAGTAATTTTAAGATAAATTTAGGAACTCATTGCTAGATGGCAAAAATAAAATTATCGTCAGTTCTAGGAACCAGTTTAACTCTGGACACAGTCATCTTAAACTATTTTAACTCTCTTTATAATAGAAACACACTGAAACACACATCTGTCTTCCCATGTTTATGTTTTCTATCCCAGCTACCATTTATTAATTTCATAATATACACTCTGTCAAGTAACACCATACTTCACAGGTGCAGTGGCCTAATTTCTATAGTGACAAACTGAATAGAGAACAGTTGAAAAATAACTGCAAAAGTTCATCAGCAATAAGCAATGCTAACTGGAACAAACAACAAAAGACAAAAAGCAAGTCACTACTTGAAGATCAAACAAGTCTGATCTTTACAAAATCCAAGGCAGAGTTCCCCCTTCCCTCAATTTCCGTCAAGTTAGACTTATGACTTCCAGGTTCTGTAGAAACGCTGAAAGTGTGCGTGGTCTGTTTGAAAAGTGTCCTTGCTCTTTCCTCGATCCTTTTCTTTTCTATTGCCTGTTTTACCTATTACACAACTGCTCTTCTGTGACCCCTTATCTCAGTCCTAGCACCACTGGAGAACTGGAAATCCTCATTCTCTTACCTCATTTCCCCAAGCAGCTCCCTGCTCCAGGTCCTTTCATATAGTCTCAGCTCTCTGTCACTTAACAGCCACGTTTTATACTGATCCCTCCCAAAATATCACTGCTCCACACCTGTATTATTCATTCCCATTCTCTCCTTTATTTTCTCTTACCAGACGTTTACTCTTCCATTATTTTTCTCTCTCCTGACACTCTACCAGAGACACTTTGACCAGCTGGTCTCAATTCTCCCCCCAGAGCAGCCAAGGTTCCTCCTGCCCTGGCTTCTTCCAGCCCCGTGGTCACTTCTCTCCTACACCAGCAAGCTCAAGCAATGCAGCATTTACAGCCATTTCTAACCCACTGTCAAAGGTATTTTCCTTTCTCTGTAAATGGGATTTCAGTCCCATCTCTTCCCCATTTAATTTCCATGAACTGATTCTTATGCAGCTATTCAGGCACATCCAGTATTAGGTACCTTCTCCAATTTACAAGCTGGCAACATTTTCACTCCTTGAACTTAAGCACATTTTTCTGATCCAGCTGCTGTTTCTGGTCTCATCTTTTAAGAATTACTGATTTGTCTGGCTGAAATGGAGTAGCCAGATCTCAGACAGACATTTTGGTATGCAAGATTTGACTCTAGAAATTAGATTTAGGAAGAGTTACTGTATAATTACAGCAGTCATGTTATGCTTTGCCAAGATTAGTAATGGGAAATATGGGGAATGTTTCTTATAATACTGAGGAGATTTTTATTACATATATGAAGAAAACAATATTTATCTCTAAATAATTATGCCACGAAAGTAGTTTTTAAGATCCAATACACGCATCCTTCTCTTTACTTGCCTCCTAACTGAAATTAAGGTACATAAAACTGCGTACAAACATATAGATTATGTCCAGTTTATGAATTACTTAATTTAAGGCTAGCCTTAGCATGCTTGTGCTGCCCTAAAGTGTACACTACAGAAATAATAACTATTAAATGCATCTTTCATTTAGACATAAACACAAAACAATACCATGTGCTTATGTGTGCTGGTTTGGGCTGGCGTGTAGTTAATTTTCTTCATGGTAGCTGATAAAGGGCTGTATTTTGGATTTGTGCTGAAAACAGTGTTGATTATTCAGGGATATTTTAATTATTGCTGAGCACTGTTTATATAGAGCCAAGGCCTTTCCAGCTCCTCACACTTTTTGTGCATTCTCAACCCCCTTGCCCCACCAGCAAAGAGGTTGGGCATGCACAGAAAGTTGTGAAGAGACACAGGCAGGACAGCTGATCCCAACTGAACTAAGGGATAGCCTACATCCTGTGGGGCCATGCTCAGCAATGCTAAGGGGAGATGCTCCAAGTGGTGGTGTTCATCTCCCATAATGTGTAAGGGAGCCCTGCTGCCCTGGCTGAGCACCTGCCTGCCCATAGGGTGAATGAAGCCCTTGTTCTGCTTTGCTCACGTGCATTGGGGTTTTGCTTTCCCTGTGAAACTGCCTTTACCTCAGCCCATGAGTTTTGTCACCTTTACTCATCTGATTCTCTCTCCCATGCCACCAAGGGAGTGGGTGAGCAGCCGAGCTGCCAGCTGGGGTTCAACGATGGCAACCCTTTCTGGTGCATGTGGCTTGAAGGGTTTGAGACAATGACAAATTGATTGGAATGTGTTGGATCAAATTTACAGGTTTTATTGATTTTTAGATATTAATTGGCACACTTCTGTGCTTGCCACGGGGTCTGCTTTCCTGACTGTTCATTATAGTGCTTGTTACTGGCTGCTTTTTGCTTTCACTGCTTGCTGCACTGCTTATCTCCTTACTCTGCTGTGCCAGGGAGCATTTTGATAACAACACAGGTGACATTCCTGCTGGCAGATGGCCAGGTCACTGCTCTGCTGCACTGGGAGGAACAGGCTGGAACTCCAATGTGTACTCCAGTCACAGGGACTGTGACCTGCAGACGAGGCCACATGAGATCAGGACACCCTGGGGTGTCTCTGGCTGAGAATAAGCCCATGTCAGAGCAGGTACATGTTGAGGAACCTGTGGCCATGGTTATGTCTGTGTAGCTGCAGGTATAACTCTGAAGGGTAAGTCCATGCTAGAGAAAGGACAGCTCAAAGGATCTATGGCTGTGGGTAAGTCAGTGCTGCAACAGGAATACCTTGATACATCACTGATTGGGCACAAGGTCAGGTTGGAGCACCTCAAAGCATGTGATAAACCCGCAAAAATATGCTATATTTTGTATAAATGTAATTTTTAATATAAATTTAAAATATTTTATATTTATTTTTGTATAGAAACCCATATAATTATTCCTGATAATCCACACCGTAAGTAGACAGAGAAAAAAAAAAAAAAAGAGCAGACACAAAAGACAGAGAATAAGGGAGAAATTAGCAAAGGTCAGACAGAATATCAAGAATACATTTATGTTACCAGATTGCTTTCCAACCTGATCTTATTCTTATTCCATCAACATAATTCTTAGGGTGCAAAAGTGAGCATTTAGATTACACCAAATGCACAAGATGTAGACCATAGAAGTCATGCTGCACATTCATCTTCCAGAGCACAAGCCCACAGTGTGATAGGTGTGTTAGGTCACTGCTGTAAATTTGCAGTTTGAAAAAGGCTGTCACATTTCTCCTCTGCTTTAATGCATGGAAGTTAAGTAAAAAGAGTATAAAAGCTTTATGGCCAGAGTAAATTCTTCATCTAGAAGAAAAGCTGTGATGTAATAGTCAGGGGTAGCAGCACTCAAGAAAGAAAACATTTTGGCAGTCCCAGAAGTGGTAATCTTCAACTGAATTCTTGCAGGCCTAACAGAAAAAAGGTGCCCATTTGATTGGAAGTGAAAATCAAGAGACGTCTCAAGAATTCATATTCAGAGTTAAAAGAATTGAATGGAGACCTGGCTTATTCAGTGGACCCAAGCTTCTAATTATATCACCTTGCTGGAATTTAAGATTATAAAATTTAAATGAAACATATTTTGAAAGACATTTTAAGCCCATGTAATATCCTTGCCTGGTTCTCATACAAAGAGAAAAACATTAACAAGGTCAAGGTGCATGCAATCACTATTAGATGGAACACTGTGGAAAAAAAATGTTAATATTGATGAAAGCAACAAGGTAGTTGGAAAAGGTGAACAAAAATCTGTGCTTAACCAAGTTCAGAAATAAGGAAAATTGTCTGAGAAATATGAAATGCTTGCATCCAAGTGCAGGAATATGCAAAGAAAATATAGAAATTAATGACGCACTACATAAGCATGAAGATGATTAAATGCTATTTGAAAAGAATTTTAAGAGCTATTCTAGTGCTGTAGACTACCAGATTAATGTGCTGAAAGGCAAGTTTATTGCTTGGAAACAGTCAGCTTGCCAAACTGCTTGCAGAGCCCTTTGTGTACCTACACTCTGCTTCCCACATTACAAGCTGTAGCGCTAGCACACATTGAGCCAGCACAGCAGTAACAATGATTTATAAGTCAGCAATATACTTAGAGCAAAGATCACCATAAATATAATGCTTCCAAAGTTTAACCTTTAGCATGACATTGTTAATGTATTGTCTTGACAAATGCAACTTGGGTAAGAAAAAAGCTTCTTTAGTCATATAATTAGAGGAAAAAGAAAAAAAAAATCAGTTGCCTTATAGGCTACTTGTAATTAAGGCTGGTCTAGAACTGCTTGAACACCTAGCTGGACATTTGTCTTCAGCCAAAGGTATAATGTTGAAATGGAAACAAAAACTGAATAGTTAAAAGGAAATATAAACGGCCACAAAAAAGCAGATCTTAATTTTCTTGATTAAAAGCTACCACTTCAATTGCTATCCCAGTGCAGTGAAAGTTGCATGCAGCTTAATTTACTTAGATAATTTTTTAATTAAACTATTGATTTGGAAGTGTTATTATTTTTTCAGAGAACAAATACCTTGTGCCTGAATTTAAAAAGGGCAATGGGAGAAAAACCCAGACAATTATAACTCAATGCTGCATAAGATGTGTAATCATAAGTAGAAAAAAATATGAAGTAAATTAGAAAATTAAGTGTTTTAAGAGTTTTAATATGAGTGACATAGACAGGGAAGCAGTAAAGAAGTAAAAACTCCTCTCAGTTGTGCGCAGTGAAATGAGAAGCAACAGACAATTGTTTTACTGCAAGCGTGATCAAACACTGGAACAGGGTGTCCTGTCTGGCTGGGTAGTCTCCATTCTCACACGTATTCAGAACCCAACTCTGTCAAGCTCAGGGCATTCTGCTCTGGTGGCTCTGCTTCGTGCAGGGTGGTGTTTGACCACTTAGGAATCTTCAGATATCCCTTCCAACCTCAGCTGTGCTGAAGTAACATCAGAATTTTCTTTACTCTGGCCCACAAGAGGAAAGATACTCTGCTTAGTGAACATTTAATAGTAATTTCTGATTTTAGCTAGGCAAACTATTATCTAGCCAAACAAAATGCAGTTTTATATATCCAAGTTCTATATATTTTGGATATCAATCTTTCTAAACACTTAAATCCCCTCAATACTAGTTCTCTAGCTGAAGAAGATTCAATACTAAAATTGAAAAGAAATTGCATAGAAACTTTAATTATTTCTTTTACCTGCTAATAGTCAAATAGATCTTTGTTTATCTGAGCAACAACTCTCAAATCTGCAAATAAAAACCATAAAATACGAACACTGAAATTATATTAGCATCTCTAAAGAAATGTATGCTTTTTGATGCATACCAGGGCACAGAAAATAATTTGAGGATCTTGTCTACAATATTTCTGTAATTTGTGTTGAATGTGCTAGAAAGCACCATGCTCTATTTTTAAAAAGAAAACTTGCATTAAATATTGCTCATGGCAACTCCTTTTGAAAATCCATCACAAGTTCTACAGCAAAGTTGATTGTTCAAAGCAAGAGACTAATTTTCAATAGTGCAAAATATGACTGTGATTTCTTATGCAAAGCAGGAAACTGAATGAATCAAAAAGACTTTTGAAGCTGCATATTAGAGACCCTGGAAGAGTTCCAAGCTCCCTGCTGCCTGTACAGTGGAGAGGGATTCCGAGATGCATCACCTCCCTCTACTTTCCCACGTGTTTGTTTCCATGCAGAGAAAGCCCAGGCATGTGGCCCTGACAGGAATCACAGCACATCCAAACAGAAGATGCTGACTCAGCTTAAATTATATCTGTGACCAGGTTTGTGATACAGCTGTGGTACTGCTGGGGCATCTTCACATCAAAAGTGATTATATGAAACACACAATTTGAATGCAAGTCTGTGACCAACGCATTAGAAATATAAAATAAAATACTATTTTAAAGGACTATCTTCTACTAAATAATTAATCAAAACCTTTATTTCTGTTTTTATTGCTGAGAGAAGTAGTTGCTACAGAAACTAAAAGGGGCAAAATCATAGAACAGAATCAAAGTGAAGTAACTATTTCTCGAGAGCTTTTACTTTTAATTAAATTGCAAGATTTATGAAGTCATGAAAGCACTGCAAATAGGACAAAGAAACAGCCACAGAAGCTTAGCAACATAGATTTGAAAGTTTTCACTTACGGCATTTGGTTTCATCATGGTTACTTGGGCAGTCAGGCTTAAAATCACAAAATTTGTCAGGTGAAATATACTGCCCATCCCCACACGAGGGAAGTCCCTCTGGACAGTAAAAAGATGAAGTATTAGCATCTGCAGATTCTGCTTCCCCTTAAAAATCAGAAAAAGACATGTAAGTAAACCCACAAGTATGTAAAATTATAAGAAGTGCTTTTTATCTTTTTTAATATAGCAACGTGCTTAGCGTAAGAAACAAAGCAGCACCGATGCAGTGTGCTAGATTCTATCACAGCTGATAAGAAACACAACTGATCTCAATGTCTGATGGTCCTAAACTCTAACTTACTCTCCACAATAGTCAAACTTGTGTGAAAAGTTATCAGATACACCCTAGTGTTACAGAGCCAGGCTCCTGATCAGAGCCTGGTGTGGGTCCCTGCTCTTTCCCTCAGATGCAAGTGCAGGTTTTTTCTTTGTTTAACTCAACTTTTTAAAATACTCATATTTCTATTCAGACGGGGATTTTAAAAAAATAACTCCTTTCTAAAGACAGATCTTTGCGATTAACTGGTGAATGAGGGAGTTGTAGGGAAAAGAATTAAATCATTAAAGCAAATAAATACCTCAACCCCACTGTATATAGGGATCAGAGAAGACTTAAAAACACAGCACTAGTTCTCTATTATGCCTTTAAATTTTTGGATATTATAAATTCAGACACCTGATGGCTATAACTCATCAAGAGTCACCTGACTGCACAGGTGCCCATGCCATTTTTGAAAGGCAACTGTTAGCATCAAGAGGACCAGGAGCAGCAGTCTGACAGAAGTTTATGTTTCCATCCATTAGCTCTTCAAAACTACAGAGTGTGAGTACAAAGAGAAGTCTGGTGGGCATTTATTATATGTCAGGTATTTAACAGTAAGGAGAGGAGAAACCTCTTGCCCTAAAAGGTAAAGCAGCAGAATTTCCTCTTTAGTGGAAAATATAGGATGGTTTGCTTCTGCCTCTGCATCCAAACATGAATGTGAGCAGGTACTACACAGTAATTCTACATTGCAGAATTTGTGCAAGCTTCTTATAGCAGCTGATGTATAACACAAGGAAGAAAGCCTTTATAGAACCATAGAATGGTTTGGATTGGGAAGGACCTTTTAAAGATCATCTAGCACAGCCTGGAACATTTCTAGGGAGATGATTGATTACAGCATATGGACACTTTTTCTCGGATTATCCTCTACTTTATTAAAAGTAACTTCAAATATGTCGGTCAAATCACACATATACAGAAGACATGAGGGAAAACGTACTTTCCTGGCTGACTCCTGGAAGTGATCTATTCACAACTATACATTCTTCTGTTATACTGATATCATCAATAGCAACAGTAGCATTTGCTGTTAAAATAGTACCTCGCAAGATAATCTGTAAAGACAGAAAAAAAGTTAGTTCATTAAAGGTGACATGATAAAAAGACACACATATTTATATATTCCTTTATAATCTATCTGTATCTGCACAGGAACTAAATAGTTCCTACAGCTAGAAAAAACTACAACTGAGATTTGTTCAGGTCAGAAATTTGCTTCTCAACTGTCAAAGCCATAACAACTTTTACCTAGGGAAAGTTATGCAACCCAGATGACCTTGATTCAATCAAAACTAGTAAAAGTCATCGCTATTGAATAGTCTGCCTGCTGGAACGTATAAAAATTATATATCTTCTTAAATTAGCTATTCATGGTTACCAAATATGATGATTTACAACACTATTCAATTGTGTTCATCTATACTATGCCTGGTGAAGTTAGCAATGTGGTACAATAAATGTAGGGATGGATCGCAAATTAAAGCACCTGCACTGTCAGCCTCACCTCTGTGCCTGGGCAGTCCATGGAACAGATCCTCCTGTAAGTTATGCTAAGGCACCTGGAGGACAGGGAGGTGACTCGAGACAGCCAGCATGGCTTCACCAAGTACTGCCTCACCAACCCAGTGGCCTTCTATGATGAACTGACTGCACTGGTGAAGGGTTACAGCTGTCCCATATCTGGACTTCTGTAAAGCCTTTGACATGGCCCCCACAACATCCTGCTCTTTAAATTGGAGAGGATAGATTTAATGGATGGATTGTTAGGTGGATAAAGAATTGGTTGCATGGTCACATCCAGAGGGCAGTGGGCAACAGCTCAGAGTCCTGATGAACATCAGTGACAAGTGGTGCCCCTCAGGGGTCCATATCTAGACCAGTGTTATTTAATATCTCCATTACTGTGATCAAGTGCACCCTCAGCAAGTTTGCAGTGGTGCTCCAAGCTGAGTGGTGCAGCTGACACACCTGAAGGACAGGATGCCATCCAGAGGGACCTGGACAAGCTCGAGAAGTGGGCCATGGGAATCTCTGAGGTTCAACAAGACCAAGTACAAGGTGCTGACCCTGGGTTGGGGCAACCTCCAGTATCAACAAGGCTGGGGGATGAAGGGGTGTGGAGCAGCCCTGCCCAGAAAGACCTGGAGGTTCTGGTGGATGAGAGGCTGGACATGACCCAGCTGTGCACTCACAGCCCAGAGAGCCAAACGTGTCCTGGGCTGCACCAAAAGCAGCGTGGCCAGCAGGGCAGGGAGGGGATTCTGCCCCTCTAATCTGCCCTTGTGAGACCTCATTTAAAGTATTGTGTCCAGCTCTGGGGTCCCCAGCACCTGTTGGAGTGAGTGTAGAAGAGGTCACCAAGCTGATCAGAGGGATGCAGCACTGCTGCTATGAGGAAGCTGAGAGAGTTGGGTTTATTCAGCTTCAAAATGAGAAGGCTCTAGAATGACCTAATTGTCATGTGTCAAAATGTCCTGTGATAAGGGGAATGGATTCAAACTTAAAGAGTAGGTTCAAACTGGATATTTTGATAAGAAATCCTTTACTTTGAGGGTGGTGAGGCACTGGAACATTTTGCTCAGGAAAGTTGTGGATACCCCATCCCTGGAGATGTTCAGGGCCAGGCTGGATGGAGCTCTGACCAGCCTGGTCAAATGAAAGGTTTCCTTGCCAATGAGGGTTGGAACTAAATCGCTTGGGTCCCTTGATGTTTGTTACAAAAAGTTATTTTAATGCTTAGAATACTGAAACAATGGCTGTTTAATAGATGGACCTGTGGAAAAAGCTGAATTCAATTCTTTTTCATATGAGCATTAAAGAATAGAAATTCTCTTTTTACATTTCATCATTAAAAGTAAATTAATTCTAAAGGCCAAAGTAAAATATCTTTTTGAAAGAAATGTAAATGTGATAACCAATTACCTGAAAAGGTAATTCCTCAGCCACACTTTCTACAGGTATAGTCACTTTTGTCCAATTCATCTCAGCCAATCTTGAAATGTCACGTAATTTTTCCAAGTTTCCATTTAATGCAGTCCTCTTCAAGACAGAAAGCTGGGAATCCTGAGATAACCAGTACCAAAATCTTACCTGTTGAAAGAGTTTTTAATGAAAAGTTTTAAAAAAATTATATAATCAATCTGCAATAAATTCAGCACCTAGAAATATATGTACTTATAACAAAGAATGACACGATGAGTCTAAGCACAGACTTGGCACAAAAGATGGGGATGTTTGAAATTACAGCATGTTGACAAGTAATGTCATGTTAAAAGACAAAACTATATTTAAAAGTAAAGCTTATTTTTAAAATTTACTTTTAACTTGTCTCTATCAACTGATGCAGACTGAATGATATGACTTCCATTAACTTCTTTACCTTAGTAAGCATTTAGAAACTACTCAAAGATTATTTTTCGTTACAAATGCTGAATATATGACAGTTTCATAGGCATGTTAATCTCAGAAGTGCAATCATTGAGATTCTCATATGAAAGAAGCCTTATGACCCTTTATTTCCACAATCAAAATAAATGAATATGATCTGAAGTCAGATTTTTAAAATAATCTAGTCATCTCTTGAAACAAGCGGATTGACCAATAATGGGAGGAAAATACAAAGACTGTATGTGGATGAGGCTGCTTGTGAGGCAGAAAAGATTAGAAAACAGTGAGAATCACAGTTCATGCCCCTGCAATACAAAGTCTTATACATTTAATTTTTTTTTTAATACCCAGGGAAAAATTCAGCTGAGAACTGCAGGGAAGAAATAAGATTTTCAGACTTATTTTTCTTTCCCCCTTAGTCCTTCCTGCTTCTCCACACAAATACTAAATTTTTTTCAACTGCAGTATTTTTACTTCCATGCAAAAGCCTTGATATTGATAATTCTTGACTCTTCATGAAGGTAAAACAAGAGCTGGATCAGTTGTGCAGAAATATTGCTGTTAAAACACACTGCTACCTTTTAATATTATCTGGCTTCATGTCTGGTAGACTCAGTCTTTCAATATTTAATTTTACCACCACTCAAGAAAATCATGTCTTATATAAAATCATCTTGATACTTATTAATAAATTGAAATACTTTCATGTAACTCATCTCCCCAGCAAAAAGCTGAAGAAATAGAAAGCAGCAGATACACACTTTCCAAAATGAGCTGTTATAAGAATTACACTCCAAACAATTTAGATGGCTTTTGTCTTTCAAACAGCTTTTCAAACAAATTTATGTTTTCATTAAGTAAGAAATAATGTTACCTCCCTTCTTTATGTCTACATGTTCTACTATGCAATGACTATTGTGTCCATTAAAGAGCCATAAACAGAGAGCTGGGACTAGAAATTTGCTTCTACAACTCCAAAATCTTGAGCTAAATGACGATGTTTCTTAGCTTACATCTACAAAAAGACTCAGCTACAAGAAGCTGCAGAGAGAAGTTACTTCTAAGCTTCAATTAACCAGAAAGGAACAATATAAATCTGTTACCCTTCAACTCCTTTTTATTTTTTTTTAAACAACTGGAGCTAAAGAACTTGTAAAGCTAATAATAAACATAGATCTCTTTGTGTAGATCCTTTTATCCTCTCAGTGGGACATCCAACAGAGGGCATCATCTCACATTAATAGGCAGAGAACATAACACATCCTAATGAGCAACCCCTACGCGTTGCTCTTTCCCAGAAATAAAAGTCTGCAGGGATAATGTGGCAGAAAGCCAGGCTTCCAGTCCTCAAAAACACTCTCCTGACAGACACATACAGTTAGGTAAGAATTTGCTCTAGCTTTTGTTGGATCTAAGATTTTTAAATTCATTCAATACATGCATACTTATAATAAAACTTGTTTCTTTTTCTGACTTTGAAGTAGAGAAAAATATGTGCATCCCCGCTGCATCTGTGTTTATTTTGAGTGCAGACCAAACTCTGCAATAGATCTTACCAGAATAATTCACTGATTCACATATCAGTGGTGCCCAGTTTGCTTTAAGGGTTTCTGAGATAAATTAATCTGAATCTGAAAGGTGCTTACCTACTCAGCATCAAAGTCAACAAAAGAGAGATGGAACTGTCTGAACAAATTCACTGTGAGTACAAAGGCTGTTGGGTGTCCCAGGAGCAATGCAACATGCAGGGCTTCAGTGGGATGGTTCAGGCCTTCTGAGTTCCCTGCAGCAGCATTCTGCTCGAGTTTATCCTGCATCTATTTTATTTCTGATGTTTTATAACACTAAGAAATCACATGAGTATTAAGAACTGCAAAATTTCAAGGCACTGTTCTCAAATCGTTTCAGAGGTTTCTACTCCTCAGCTACAAGTTTCAACTATTCAGCTGAGATCGGGTAACTCACTGATGTGTGCAGTCCAAGTTGCAGTTTCAAGTAAAAGAGATTTAGCTACACTAGCACTTGTTTCTGGTCCCTTAGATGAGATACAACCTAAGAAGCACAGATCCTGCTGGAATAAAATTCTGCTACTTGTTGGGACTTCTAAGTGCAGTTCCTTCTTTTCTGACTTTTTTTCTTTTTGAAAAAAGTTTTCTTAAGCGGAATAGAGAGTTTCTATTCCACGCTGAGTCTGAAAAATGAATCAGCCAGTCTAAGCTTTATTTTGTTTTTTTAATGCCTCCTTCTTTCACAGAAAAAAAAATAAAATTATTTGTCAAGCTTTCGCTTGTCTTTTCCTTTTCTTCTCTCTGACTTTTTAAATAAGCAGGGATTATACAGTATCAGAAAAAAACACATCACAACTACACAACTTAACTTCTCCCCAGTATGGCATAAGAATTGAAAAGTTACACAATAGAAAATAAAAAAAAGCCTTGGGAAAGACCAAAAAGAAAGAAAAAAGTTATAAAATTGAACCGTGTCTATTAGTTTTAGTCAGTGGCCAAAAGGATGAATAAAAAGGACAGCTGTGAATGTAGTGAAGCATTGCCGTTCATATTTAATATATTTCTTCAAATTTTGTTTTAAAAATACGTATTTTGTTGAAAATAATGCCATCTATATTTTCCTTTCTCATCTAATATTTTTCTAATTTTTTTCTCTCCTGATTCATTTTTTCCTGGTACCTTTCTAGTTTTTCAGATCAACCACTATCCTGGCTGGTTGCTTTTACATTCCTCCGCAGAGCTACAAGACATCTGATAAAAAAACACTTTAAATACTTGAGTTACTTTGAAATGTAATTTTAAATACTGCACTGCTCAACTGAGAAAGCATCCTCCTCAAACCATGAATTATAATTTAGTACATGTCTGGAGTGTAGTAGCTAATTCTCTGTGGTCACACCAACACAGCTGATGTGTACAGTGACCTCAAGGCACAAGTGTCCTATAGGAACCCTGGTTATGTGACTTTCCTGCCTGCAGACAGAGTGGCTGCTTGATAGAGACCTGTTATCATTGTCCAGATGCCTTTGTCACAGTCCACAAAAGCCTGGAGCATTTTCCTCAAACCTGAGTCACCTGCTGGGCGCTTTAGGAAAGAATAGTAATAATCAGATATTAAAAATTTGGCAGCAAAACATTAAAAATTGCCTTCTTCTCTGTCCACCCAAAGAATTAGTGTGTAACTCCTTCCACTGGTATTGAAATAGAGCCCTCAGCAGCAACATTTAGAGGATGAAGAATGTCTGGTTTACATCAGGTGGGGACAGGTCACAAAGATGGGGACAGTTAACATCAAGCTGTTACCTGGCAGCAGGAGAGCCCAGGGGCAAGCTTGACAAGGAACGGGCTTCCCAGGTGAGACATGGCCATCTTTGTGCTCCTCTGATGTGATCCACTGAAGTAAATGAATGCTCCTATAAACAAATTTTATTTTAAAGTATGAGGAATATCATGCTCCAATGGCAAATAGCTACCTCAGAGAGGTAACTATATGCTTCATGAGACACATAAAGCTTATTCATAGATTAAAACAATCTAAACTGCTTTGCCATCAGCTCAGTCTCTGTGGATAAGGAAGAAGGTGTTGCAACAGGCTGTGACAAGCAAAGTCTTTGTGGGTAAAGGCAAAACAGAATTGCTAAAGGCTCCTGGCTCTTCCCTCTTGTAAAATTATCATGACTGATTCCAAAGCCAAGGAGAGAGGGAGAAGGAAATAAAGTTATTTGGTCAGCCATTGCTAAGACTACTCTGTCATGGTGCCTGTGAGCACTTAAACCCAAGGAAGTGACTACAGAGCCCCTCAAAGGAAATTCAGGTATTGCTTCTCTGAGAGCTTTACTGTGCAGACCCACTGGAAGTATTTTTATCTGCTCTCTTCAAGCAAAAACCTGAAGATCTCCAACCTTAAAACACTACAACTATCACCCATCACCTTCACACATTGCCCATCCACTTCTCACAGACTGGGGAGAGCAGAGGAGCTGCAACACAGAGCACCCTGGAGATCAAACAACAGAGACCTCAGCCAAGATCCCTAAAGGACACATTTAATTGGCTTAAATAATGTTTCAAACAGAATTTAAACCAGAAATTATTTCCTTTAGGGTACAGTATTCACTCCCAGCAAAGCCCAGCCACTTTTAAGCATGCTAACAATGTTGCAGACCACAGGAGCCAATGGAATAAGCTATATTTTCTCATGGGGTCCACAGACTTGACATTGTTGTCTGTGCTAGTGGGGATGAAAGCTTAATTAAAGATCTAATCTGAACTCTGGCAAATGCACTGCATTTGGATTTGAACTACAGCAGATGTGCTTCAGACAAAGGTAGGGAAGGATAAACATTTTCAAGGGGCCCTAAAGCAGCATATTTTGAATGCCGTCAGTGCTGCCTTTGCTGAATACTGAGACTTTTTCATGAAAGTCTGTGCAAAACAGCACTAAAGGCTCAGTCTTTTTTGAGCATTTATATTACACATATTGCCTTACATCTTGAAAATCAGCCATTGTGCCGCTGCAGTCATACTCCTTAGCCATTTATTTCCCATGGATACGTAATGAAGCCGAGGGTTAGGTCCAGCCCCACGTGAATAATGGCATTGCTTTAGCAAGGCTGGCACAAAGAGGGGACCACTGCGGCTCCCTGACAAACGGGAATGCTGCACTCGGCAGCATGAGGGAAGCTCCCCTCATTGGAATGCAAGGGTACTTCAAAGGACCCTCTTTTCATTTGCAGCTGAGGCTCTACTGTAGCCTTGTTAAGATCTTCATTAATCAAAATTTGCTACTGCCCTCCCCAGGAGAGAAGAGAGATGAGCACTCCGTGGTACTAAAGGGAATACTTGCTACCTGAAGGATGGTGATTTAGTGCTGCCAAAACTTGCTCAGATTCTGGAATCTAATTCTGAAGTCGTGGCTGTTGCAGGCACAATGACAGATTGGTACAAAAACACCTCAGAAATACCTTTTCAGCTTTTTTATACAGAGATTGCAACATTACTGGGCTTGAGAGGTGAGGCAGAGTAACCTCCATATCTGCTTGAGGCTTCAACCTCAGCAACACTGAAACAAATTTGTAATAATTCAGGTATCAAGCAGCACACAGCTCCATATGGGTGATTTTAATATCATCCTCAGGCTGCCAGCAGCCTTCATTCTGACCACATTACCCCTCAGATCTCACCAGCACCTACAGCAGAGAAAGACACGGTCAGATCAGTGCACCCTTCTGCAGCTCTGAGAGTTTGAAACCTGTAACACAGTAGTGTTTACTTAAAGTGCAGTAATGCAGATCCAGTCCCACTCTACAGAGACAAAAAATTGGAATATCAAGCAGCTGCTGAGAAAAGTGAGTGGCAACTTTGGTGCACTTCATCACATGAGGACCAGTGGAAAAAATATGACTATTCATTTAGAATCATTCTGTAGCATGCACACAAATACTTCACCCACTACTGTTTGCTCAGGTGAATTTTAATCCTGGAGTTCCTATACCTTTGAATGCTTGAGGTGGAACACTTAACATGTCACATTTCTTTAACATGAGCACAGAACAAAGCGTGGAGGTCTGGCTAGAGATAATATACATAATTAATTAAATCTAAATTAAATGAGTTCTGGACTGTAACACAGATTTCAATTTTATCTCCACTGGAAGCATTGCAAAGGATACATTTTAATAAACTTATAGTTACAGAATACTTGTCAATATTATTTGACAATGAAAAACATGCTTGGCAGTTTTATTTTTATGGAGTGTGCTACAATAACATTTTCACTTTGGAGAAATATTTTTAACAGCCCTCTTCTGGAATAAAATGGTTTTCCACTTGAATGCATTGTATGGCAAATATAGGCTGAAGGAAGGACAACTCTGTAAAGGAAATTATACCCACACTATTTTTCCTAGATAATATGAATTTAACTGCACTCTACAAAAAGCTGTCCAAATAATACTTCCAAGAATGGCCCCTATGTGAATATTGGGTAAACAATGGTTATGATATGCACGAGGTCAGCTGTCAGTTCAAAGGTCAGTATCTCAAAAAAACTGCATTAATTCTCATACCTCACTGGCTGTGCCAGCCAAAAATAAGAGTTACAAAGACATAGTAACTAGATCACAGATAAAAAAGAGCATCTCCAACACACTGGCTTTCTGTAACACATTACCTGTGTTATTTACAGTCCGTGTGGCACTCACTTCAAACCAGTTTTTATTATCAGTCTGTGACCATTTACAAGTAGGAATTTTCATGGCAGAAGGACAAAAATAATGGTAAGTCTTACCATGGCCCATATTATTTGCATGACCTCTGCCAGGGAGTTCTCTGTCAAGGGGAGCCTGCTCTTTCATTATCTTCCAGTCAGCATCACCTTGGCTCAGTGGCTTCCATCCACAGAGGTCAGTCTCAAAATCACATAAGGTGTAATTAGCTGTGGTAAGAACAACAACAACAAGAGATCAATAAGTTGAACTTGGTGAAACTTTAAAGTTTAATGCCACAACTCTGGCTGTTCTGTATTTAGATGTACTAAGAATGTTGAAGAAGCACAAATGAGTTTCAGGTTATTCAGATGGATAAGAAATTCTAGAATACAGGTAACAGGTCGGGCAGGCCCTTCCTTTCTTAACCAAACTCAGAACCATGAAACGAACTACCTGTAAGAGAATAAACATAATAAAGACCTGTACATAGGTTGCTGAGATATTATAAAAATAATATTTATAATTTTTAAACAAGAATTGTACCAGTAATTTAGTTATGAATGTGTGAGAAAAATCAAATATATTTAGAGCTTAAAATATATGGAAAGCAAAGACAAATTAAGCTTTCATTTAATTTCTTTTTGAAAATGAGATTTAAATCTATCAATTATTCAGATCGCCTAGAAATTTTTATTGCAAAGTAAAAGACCATTTTTTCTCAGTTGGTATAGATTTGACCAATTTAAATGGTATAAAAATTTCACATGCTCCTACATTGAGTGAGTACAAATAATTATTTAGATAAGAAGAATTTAGAGTTTTCTTTCCTGGTTCAGAACAGCTCCACAAGGCACTACACTTAACTCCTGGGGTCAGTTATTGCAATTGCAACCATTATTTTAGAATTGTATTTCTCACTTTCCACTCCCACAGCCCATTTATCTGATTGTATCAGCCTCAGACACGATCATACATACTACTCCAATTTTCAGATTGCACAAAACCAAAATGAAATGCATCTTTCTTTAAGCACCATTGTAGCAAAGCTAAATAGTAAAAGTTTCCCAGGAATAAAGAGGTTACTTGAGCAGCTAAATCTTAAGGTACAAAATAAACTACAAATATCAGTGTCTCTTATCTGGCTTCACCATATATACATTAAAATTTGATGGTGCATGGTATTCCGTTTAGTGCAGCATATTTAATTGAAAATGAAACTTGGTTAACTTATTTAATTAAAATTTCCATTCTTTTCACAAGGTATCTCTTTAATTAGACTTCAATTGCAAGTACATTAAAGTTGAATATGCAAATTGATATCCAAGACTAAGATGTTTAGGTAATTAATACTATGTCTAGGCATTTGGCTTTCCTTATTTATGCAGTCTTGAGAGAACCAATGTGAACAAAAAAGGCAAACATTCTTTGCTTAAATAGCTCTTTTTCCTGACCTCCCTAAGCCCTACAAAAGGTCTTCTGCATAAACAACTGACTTCAGTGTCTGCGCAGTAATATCCAAAGAGACATCCATAAATGACCCTGTAGGCACCAAAGGAAAAAAATAATGGTTTAAATATGAAACTAAGATCAAGATAGATCTAATAACTATTATTTTACAGCTCTAAAAAGAATTTAGCATGGAAACATTTTTGAAATTATTATTTTCTTTTAACTAGAGAAGAACTCTAGAAGATTTGTTACGCTGATAAAAACAACAGCTTTTGTGTGATCAGAGCCCATCACTGCCCTTGATGTTCAACTGGAAGAGAGGTGTGGTGAAATCAGCATTTCTTACATGGGTAGCCTGTAGTACAATTTCTTCTAACCCTATAGGTGTAGAAAGAAATATATAAACATCCATTTTTAGGTTGGATATATAAGCAGCGTGGGAAAAGAAAACATGCACACACAGCAAAACACAATCCCAAATCAAATTTGGTTTGTCTGGTCATTTTTTAGAACTTTATTCAAGCCCGAACACAATTATAAAGTTAGGAAGAACATTCCTGGTGGTGCACTTCGGGGGTTTTTGTTGTTGATAATGGTTGGTTTGGGTTTTTGTCTTTTGGGTGGTGGAAAGGAAATAGAATATAGTAATGCTGACCACACTTGAGATGCTAAATGTTTTTTAATTACACCTTTCACTTGAAATTTAAAGCTCTCAACAAGCACTCAGTCGTGCAGAAACACTGATCAGAGTCAATTACCAAACCCAAGAGTTCCCCCTATGTAGTATCTGGAAGTGATACTTCAATTCAAAAGGGTAAATATGTTGTGGAACAGCTAGCCTTCAAATGTGAGTGAAATGCACTTGTCCAAACTAACAGTTCAACTTAAACCTTATCCCTACTTAATTCTAAAAACTTAAGGGGTGCTTGTAAATGTTTAATCAAGCTTGAAAGAAAAGTTCTGTGCTTTGGCTAAAACCCAAATCCAAGTAAGACAGTTTTTCAGTGTGTTTTTTAATTCCTCTAACTTTAATAAACCTTAAGAAATGTGCCTTTCCTATCAAACATTCAACATTTTTATCTGAACCTTCAAGGGATTATAGGTAATCTTTCACTATCCATGGTAGGAAAATAAGTAACTGCACAGCCTATAGTTTTCGAGTAGTCATACTACAGTTAAGTTTGACATAAAGCTCTTTTCTGATATATTATGTCCCTTCCTACTGCAATTCTCAGCACCAGAGCTTATTTTTATATTTCACTAGGAAGATTTCAATGGGTTCAAACTGCAGATAGGTTTTTGACATTTTGAATGGAAAATGAATCAGTTCTCTATTTTGGAACTTTACTTATTTATAATCCAGCAAAATAGAAAGGAAAATTGAAAGGAAACAACAACTTGCTTTCCTTTTAACAGTAAGTTAAATTTGATTTTTTTTTTTAATTCTTGTGAACATATCAGTATATCTTAACTAGTAAAGGAGTACACCATTTATACAAAATTCAATGATGCAGCCAAGAAAAAGATTGCTCCCCAAAAACTTCTTGAGTTTCAAGAATAAGTGGTTAAATAGGTTACTAAAGCCAAAAAATACACTGAAAAGATTTTTCAATTAATACAAATGGGTTTTAAAATATATATAAAAAAACCCAAAACAGATAAAAAACCAACAACAACAAATCCCCCCCAAAAACAAACAAAAAAACCCCCAAAAATAAAAAATGCAGGAAACAAAGCACATATTTCAAGAGCACTGGGAGGTTAAATGGAAATGTCTTTTTCTTTGACTAGCTGACTCTATTTATCCTAGCTCCTCATGATCCTCCCAGGGGAAAACAAAGCAGTTCTGATAACTAGGCTGGATTACTAACCAAGTCATATTGCTTCAGCTTTGCTAGCCTGTAACTGGATAGTCCTGCACAGTCCTGCTCTGAGAGCTCACTCAAATGAGCACAAATGGGGACACCCAGCTGGTCTCTCCATCAGGCTGGTGTTTCCCTGAACAATAGCATACACTGAGGAGGGCTGCACCCCTCATTCAGGATGGCAGCACCTAAGCATCTTTGAAATGTGAGGTAATAACCATCATTATGAACAGAAACCAAAGAACCTCTTTGCCATTAATATTTTGTCATTTCTGGCTAACATTTTATGTCATTTTGTCAAAGTGAAGGGTTACATGTATACCTTCTTTCTGAGCACTTTCCCTACCAGTTTGTGAGTGATTTTATTTACCTAGAATTTGTTAAAGGATTCATACAGAAATAGCACAGATGGCCATAGATCACCCAGCCTGAACTTCCTCATGTCATAAGTCATTACACAGATGACTCATAACTCTCATAGCGAGATGGCTTCACCTCCTGAAACTACTCAGTTCCCTTGCTTAGGGTTAAGAAGTCCCCTTTCCACTCTAACATTGAATGGCAATAAAAATATTTGCATCTGTGTTCATCTGCTGTGGAAGGTTTCAAGGATTTGCAATTGGAAATTGCTATACTGTAAATGAAATGCCGCAAAAGTTACATGGTTTAAAAATTATACTGCTTTCCTTCATTCTACATATTCCACATTCATAAATTATACAAATCCTACGAAAAGCCGAGAATACTTAAGGTAATACTAGAGGTGTTAAATTAAAAGCAGAAGCAGTAAAGACAGCTATTTTAAGAAAGCTTCTAATTAAGTTAAATGGAAGTGATGCTTTTTCAGAAATACCAGTAGGATGACCCCACCCTACAATAATTTTGAATTTACATGGATGCTGATGAGTAGATAATTTCCAGAAACACTACTGCATCAAAGAGTGATATTACTTGAAAATAACAATTGCTTCCTAGACTTGTTTCCAAGCTGCTAGGTCTGCTAGCTACTGATTCATTTGTATTTATGGGTTTATAAGTGTTGTGAAGGTTATGTATAAATAATGTAAAATAATAATAAGTATAGTGTTTGATTTGACACAGTATTTAGTACAAAACTTCCTTTATATTAGGTAGGAAATAAAGAAAAGGCATAAGCATGAAAGGGATCTTTATAGTCCTTTAAATTATCCAAGTACTGCCTCTCACTTTGTTTGAATATATTCACTAAGTTTTCATAATTTATCATTCACTGAATAAAAAACTTAGAAGTGATAACAAATAAGAGGTGTCTAAAAAAAATCATAATGAAAATGCAGAATTTAATAGTAAAATCCATACTCATAACTTGTCACTCCATCAGATTCAGATTTTACCAACTCAAAAATTGCTTACTCATGTACATAAATATTTCCTAGATAATTTCCTAATTTTTGATAATTTTAAGTCTCATAGACTTAAATATATATTTATATAAACGAGCAGAGATTAAACAGAAATATTAGGAAGTGTTGCAAAACATATATGTGCTTGTTCTTGTAATAAATTGTGTTACTATAATACTATTCACGTTGAATCAACATGACTTAAGAGAAACATTATTTTTAAAGTCCTTATAATGGAACAAAGAAATTCTTAAGGGAGGGGAATCCTTCACATTAAGTAACAGCTGTCTGGCATTGTTTTTTTCAGTAAGAGATCTGTCAGCTCTTTCAGTACCTGAGACACTTCAACAAAGGAAACTACTGAGGATGTGTCCAACGATTGATGGTAAAAGACCTAATAAAGGCTAAAATAAACATCACTGTACCAGATAGGAAATTTTACTGAAAATCAATATGAATATAGTGAACTCTAAACATCATGGAGGACAATATCAAGATCTTGTGGAAAATGGGTATAATGGGAATAAAAGAACAAAGGACAAAAAATATATTTTTTTCTTTACACCTTTTTTACTGTGGAACATGACTGAAAGGTGAATCTTCTAAACTGACCAAACAGCTGAGTAGTTAAATTCCATTCGGGCCCTCTTTCCTGAAAAAGAGTGTGGGAAGTATCCAAGACATATTATCCATTAAAATGGGCCAACTTTAACAATAGTTATTGCTATTTTAAAGATAGCACTTTTTTTGGTGCTCTTTCTTCTCAGCCAATATGTCAGAGAAATAAGCAACTACTATTGGTTACTGATCCTTTAGAAAATAATCTTTTTCCACCCTCTTTTTGGGGGATGAATATACTTTTGTTCAGTGCCCCAACAAAATGATACCTCTTCAAACTGTGGGTATCTCAACACAGTTATTGGTGCTCATTCCTCACCCAGGCCACCAAATGTTGCCATGCACCAAGAGACACCAATGGACAGTGGATGCAAACTGGCTGACACCATCAGTTTGTTATCCTACAATAAAACCTTCATACTTCCCCCCCGATTGACAGAGGGCTCAAATGACTGACACCAAAGGTGGTAGCAAGCATCAGTCCTACAGCACAACTTTCATACCTTCTCTCTGTGAACTTCCCACCAGCAGCTCCACACGACTCTGACTCCAACCTTCTTCCTCCAACTAACTCAAGCAGCTAACCCACTCTTTTATAACACACATCCTTGTCAGACACAGCTGTGATCTATCAAGGATAAGGCTGCTTCCACTCTTTGGTGATGAGTACAGCTGCAAGGGGTGAGATTGCCTGCAGCACTATCTTTATCCATTCCCCCACACATAGTTAAGCAAACAATCCCATATCTCAGGTTCAACTGAGTGTCACAGTTTGTTTAATTTGAAGGGACCTAGTGGAGAATCAGTGCCAGTAGAAAAACCAAAGTTAATTGTAGAAGCAGCAGCAGAGAATGGAGCACAAGGCAGAGCTGTTGAAGAGGATTTTGCACTTATTGTGGCTCTCATCCTTCCTTGTCCCAGCACCCTAACTCTGGAGATTCCACGAAGGACAGTGTTGAGACCACCAGGCCGTTCTGACTTTTCCTTCTCGTGCTCAATCTCAATTTTTTCCTGACCCATCCACATCAGCATGTCAGAAGAAATATTCCCAAAAATTCTACTGTGATCTTTAAAATACAGACTAGATCTCGGTAATTTGTAATCTTTTGGTTACCCAGCATCAATGTCCAGTATCCAAGGCACAGGCCTGTAAGTGTTTGGAGTTATCTCTATTTTCACCTTGTGTAGTACAATTAGAAGTAGTACTTCCTTCAACTGTGACAAGTATTTTTCATCATCCTTAGAAAACAAAAAATTATTCTTTTTTATTTCCAGATGCTTTTCACGACAATTATTTCTCACTGTTATGGAGTGTGTTTGCTAAATTGCTGAGAAATAAACTCCAGTTTTGAAAGTACAATTCACTTTCGTTCCATTCCTGCCAAAGAACTTATGAGGACTCTTCACACTCCTACAAGTGGAGGTAGGACAGACACAGAGCTAACAACATAAGGTCAAGGCTTGTAAAAATCAAAAAGAGCTCTCAGAGAGGGAGCCCGTACAGACTTTAATGTTTGTTTAGATTCTACCCAGAGATTAAACAGTATATACCATCCTATTTAAAATATTATTTCAGTATTTGCACATATTACATTTTTCAGAGACAGTTCCTGAATGGTTATTTGAGTAATTAAAAAAATTAAAGATTCAGACTGTGAGTTAAAGAACTGGCTTGCAGTCACAAATATCTCCTTAAGTCTAATCAAGGAATTAGAAAATAAAACATTATCAGTGTTTTTAATGGCATCTCCCATGAGCAATATATATCATCACCAATATCTTAAATATGTGAACATTTTTTATGTTAAACACAAATTTAAGTGTTACCACCACAGGCAAACATACATACTTATGCATGCCCTATTAATATTAATTCTAGAAGTGATAGGGTCTCTAAAAATGTTTTCACATGGAGATCTAAAATTATCCAGAATTATTACAGATATTTTTCAGTAATTTTAGTTATTTTCTTTTTACTCTTGATCGTACAGTTGAAACTGTGGCTTCTAAACAAACTTACCTTCAGCTGCAAATATAACGAAGATGTATCTTCTGAACTACAGTGGCCCATTTCTGTGGTGATTTGTGTCACAGTGCAAATATCATGTCACTGAATGCATTTTCTGACAGTAATTCATAGGCAATCTAAATTAGAAAACTGTTCAACAAATCCCAAGGCAGATTTCATTCCCTTGCAAATTAGGGAAGTAGAGGTTATAAATGTGGTATGTAGAGAATATATTTAAGCAAAAATAGAGTAAATGTTCTAATTCGCAGATTATTAAACAAATTACTATCTGTATCTAAAACACAATGAGGCCAGGCACAGGAACACAAAGCACTGGGAAGAAGAAAATGCTATGAATGTTTTCTATAACCTGTGGAAATTGAAGTGGACAAGGGAGCGGCTTCACCTGTAGGTGCAAAGAACTTCAGCTCCAGACCCTGGGAGACACCTAGCTAGGAGGAAGGACATCCTCTGACATTGTGGTGAGAGAATAGAGAGAAGAGCTGTCTCATGGGAACTAATATGTTAACTAGTTTGTTAAAATAAGGCGTGTTCTTGGTTTCAATACATGGTTAGCTAATGTCCAGGCTACATATATGGTTCTGTTCCTTATCATTGTTATTGATTGGGCCCTATGCTCTCCACCCCATCTATCTACCTCTGTGCTTATGGGCTTTTGATGTCTTTGGAGGTTGCCTTCGTACCGTGAGGTTTCTACGTTTGTTATTTTTACATTAGAAGTTCTTTGTTTCGAGGCAACTCCATTGTTCCCGTCTCTCTGTGTTTATGCCACATATTCCCCGGCTGTTGTGGTCGATTGCAGTGCCCATACTAACCTGTACATGATTAAATATCCTGGGGAAAAGAAGCCACATAAATTTAAAATATTTTTTCCAGCAATCAGAAATCACTATAACAAACAGTGATTTGTTATACGGACATGAATTTGTAGCGATTTGTTGAACAGAACTGTTTAGGTTTCACAACACCCATCAGCAGGGTGTCCCTCTAAAGCAGTGGGACTCACTCACAGCAGGTGGCTGGGTCCTCATCGCTGCCATCAGGGCAATCCAGGTGAGAGCCACAGGCTGATCCAGGCACCACGGGCTGCCCATCCCTGCAGGCAGGTTCTTCCAGGGAGCAGAAACCTGGCAGCTCTGATGGTGCAGCGTCCAAGAGCTGGATGCTATTCAGGCAGATGAAACCTGCCCTGCTCTGGAGTGTTCCTTTAAACACAAGCTGTAAATGGTTACAGTTAAAATATTTGGATTAACAGAAAATGCAGTGAAACCGATTTTTATTTACACAAAACATAATTTTCATTGCAAAACTGTGATTAATTTCAAATTAGAATCTGCAATTTTGTATGACTATCTCAGGTTGAATTTAGGGAAAATTTTCAGATGAAGTTTAATGAATTACAAGAATTAAGTTTACAGAAAAAAAAAAACTATTTCAAAGAAAAACTCTTCATCTCATAAACCTTTAGCTAAAAATTAGTAATGTCCCAGTGCTTTAGAAAAGTGTCCTGAAATTTAATATCCTGAAGACTCTATCTTTTTTCTGAAATGTCTTCAAAACCTTATTTTGCAGATCCCCATGAGAAAATTTCCAGTAACAGGTGCATAAAATGGGCTGGGGACTGTCCTCAGACACCAGCTGGCACTGATAACTGTTAAGTTAAGAACTGATAACGTTTTCATCACATAAAACAAAATGGATGCATTCAGCCTTTGCTGTGTTGGTCCCTGCCTGTTCGTAATCCTGGAACTGTTCTGGGCACTGGGATTGGAGATGGCTGATTTCCCTTTCTAAAAATCATGCCGATGGTTTAATTATTTGGACAATCACACACCAATCCTGTGTCTGTGCCCTCGGCCTGCTTATTTTACTGCTATTGACATAGACACAGCGATTCAAGGAACATTTCTCTCTCTGACAGACTTGCCTTGCTCGGAGCAGTTTTAGCATTAGCTGATTTATAGCAATGAAATTCCAGAACATCTGTTGCTCCTGGCCACAGTGGAGCCCAGCTCTGCTGGCTCTCAAAGCAATGAAATTACTCAATTTGTGCTCTCCAGGTTTCTTTTACCTGAGTTAAAGCAGCAAGCAGGGGGAAGAAAGCTTGGATTCATCAAAAATATTAGGATGACAATAGAAATAAAGCACTGAGAAAAAGAGCAGGAGTTGAAGAAATAAATAAAAATGGATTTGTGGGTTTTGACAGACTGGAACATGACATGAAGTGTGAGTCCCAGAAAGTAGTTATGTGCAAGGGTCAGAAAACACTGTGTAAGAGTATCTCACAAAACAGAAGGAAACTAGAACAGATCTGATTTGGGGCATAAGCAGAAGGGTCTAGCACACTCCCCAAAGCCTGGGAATTAGGTTGGAGTGAAATCTCAAGAGGCATTTTTCTTTCTAAATCATGAGTTCTATAGGTCATTGTCTTCCACTAGAGAAAATTTCTTCAAAATTACAAAAGTCTCCTAATACTTTACAGTCTCTACCAGTTCAAAAAACAGAATGCTGTGCTGAAAATATGAAATAAGCACTAATTTACAGATAGTATGTTTCCTTCCCTAAGTGCAAGGGATCCTTGCAGTCTTTGTACAAGAATACAGAATTTTGGCTTCCTACATATATACATACAACCTAAGGAGACATTTATTTATTTATTTTTAGATACTATAGATAGCTGAATTACACATCTACTTGTTTATTCAAAATTGTCCTCGTGGGAAAAGGAGAGACAGGCAACAACACACACTTAGAACCTACTAGCTTACTGAAATGCAGTCATTCTAACATATGTGAAAACATCTATTTCTGCAGTAGGCTTAGTTTTTGTCCTTTCATAGAGATTATATTTTCAACTGATTGCTGAAACAATAAAAAATATGTAAAATATGATGGTTATTTACCGAACAACAAAAAAAATGTAAATGAAAAGTTATTTAAAATGGAAACTTGTAAATTAATGTAAAAATTAAGTAGTTGCAATTTAGCATTTATCTCTGTGCCTGAAATTTCAATGAGAAAGTATCTTCCCAATTAGTGGCTTACATAATTTCACTGAAGTTCCACAAAGATCATTTACATCATCTCACTTAATAGTATATACACATTTAAATGAGTTGGTAATTCCTGAGTTGGACTCAGATGACTAATTAGAATCAGATGAGATTTATATTCATTTTCTTTCATTTTATTCAAGTCTATCAGCTTCTGTATGTCATGTTTGTGTAGATGTTTTCTTGATCTCCAACCAGAGATTTACTCATACTGAAGCAATGAAAAACAGCAAGACATTCAATATACACACAATTTTAACAAATTTTTAGGCTTCCTAAAGATTTACAAACAACGAAGTAATGCATCTTAAAAAATTGATCACGTGTCTTTTTCATTCATACCTTTATATTTTCTAGCCCTATTGGTAGCTGTATATTCACTTTGACCCACTCCTTCTTAGTCAAGATGCTGGCTTCCCACAAGACATGCTCCTCCTGTAAAATGTAGAAAACAATGTTATAAAGATAATTTTTGTTCCTCCAGAAGTTATCAAGGCCATTTTTTGTCCTCCATCTTTTCATCTCCCAGCCAAACAAGCACCATATACAAAGTTGCTCTCTGTGGAAAGAACAGAGCTTCTCATATTCATTTGCAATCTTTGCACTGAGGTCTATTGGAGAGAGAGGAAACAATACATGTTTACTGTGACTAAACAGACTAATAATATAATTATCAGAAGTTAAGTTGGTAGAATTGAAGTTAATTAATATGTAAATTGAGCCATGTTATTGCTGAATTAAACAATATGTTTCCATGGCGTTCTCTACATAAGTTTCCTTTTCATAAATAACTGCTTACGTTGTGTAATTAATTAGATTTAGTTCACTTAGAACTGAATTTTGGGTCTGCCAGAATTACCCAATCAATTGTGCTAAAAACTTTTTTTTTTTAATCTGTAAAGCAAGCACACAGAGTACAACCTAAAAACTTTTAGTCATGCTCTGAGTTACCTTAATCCTCCCATTTTCATTCCACCTCCTAAGGATAACAGGAAGAGTGCTACATATGGTAAGGATCCATTTATGCAAGCACTCCAAGCCTTTTTGATTCAATAATCTGGCAAAAGTATCTCACACTCACTCTGCTTCTGGTCATCATCCTGCTTGGAACATACTGAGGCAAAAAGGAAAGAAGGCAGAAATTTGAACCTTATATACCCACACAAAGTCTTTTCAAGAAGCAGTTGCAAAATAAAGCAAAACCAGAAAGATAGAAAAAATACGCTATACATACAAACAGACTTATCATTAAAAATATATCAATATTGAGACTACTTTTAGGAAACTGCAAAGTATTGGTCATACCTTTTCCACAAAGGATATTACAGAATTAGTGGCAGTTCAGAAAAAGATGCAAAGCAGGATAAGAGAAATGGAGAGTCTCTTGTATGAAGAGAAATTGAAAGTATAAAAAGAATTTATCTTACAGGAGATTAATAAAAGGGGTTATGATAGGCATGTGAAATGTTATCAATACTATAGACAAGGACAGTTATCTTTTTTCCTATTTTATAATATAAAAGAGAGGAGAAATGTGCTGTCTACTGCTTGATAGGCTGTGAGCCAGCAGAACAACATTGATATGATTTGTGATGAGCAGACAATTAATGCTCTCTTCCTACCAAGGCCATTCTGATATATTAGCAAAGCTGGAAGATTAAATCCCCATTGAACATGTGTTCAAAGATCCGTTTTGGAAAACTGCAAGACAGGGCCAAGGCAATATGCTAATTTCAAACACTCAATGACAGAAGAGATCAAATGGGATAAAGCACATGGCATACTTGATTTCAGAAATAAAAGTCAGCTGTGAGTTTCAACATTACTATAGGATGTATTTGTCCACCTGTTTACATGACATATTCAGCAAAAGTCTCTCAACCTTGACTTCATCCTGTGTAAAACTTGCTTCATTTTACCAAATAATTCACCTTCCAAAGGAAATCTATTAGCCTATATTAGGCACATATAATACACAGAAAAGGATGGTGTACTAGGAACCATACTACATGGCAAGTTAAAACTACAGCCTGTGGTTAAATTTCTGCTTTAACCTAACACGTTTCCCCCCAGCTGCATGTACAAACCCTTCAAAAACATTTGTATGTTGTTTTTTTTTTCTTGAGAAGCACTGTATTTGCTGTGTATTTGACTGGATGCACCTCAATACTAAAATTTTGTTCTCATTCAGATAACAGCTTAGAAACCCAGCCCCATGACCATTTTTCTCCCAAACTAATTTTATTACGAATAGCTTGTAGCAGAAAACTTGAATTTTCTGTACACTAGCCAGACCTTCTTGGACTTTTATTTACACTGAAAGCTGTAATTCATCTCAGATGAACCAATATTTTAAGCATATTTTCCCCTGTTATTTTATACAACTCTAATAAGTCAACAATATAATTTCTCTTCCTCACAATACTTGTAGTATTCACCCTGCTTGTCATATTCTTCCACTTCTTTGCTACAAATGGGTTAACCCCTCTGGCACATTCCTGGTGTCACTAGCTTTCTAAAATATGGAAGGTGTTAGTTTCCCAGTGCTTTCCTTCAAGATTTATTTTTGTAATGCAGGGGAACACTTGCTCAAGGTAACTTTACTCTATTCCCCTTACTGTGATATATTACTATCAATAAACAACCTCTTGTAAAGCTAAAATGAGCAAGAATTATTCCTTTTCAGCACAATGTTTTTTTTTCCTGAGATAATGCCATTCAGATTTGAAGGATGGAAGAGAAATCAGGAATTTTGTAAAAGTCACCATTTATAAAATATTTTTCATCTTTTTTTTTTACATTTCTCTATCGATACATGCACTGCTGTGCAGGGTCAGGAATCGGACATCACTGATGCTAGTGTATACCTTCCAACTCAGGACATTCCATGAGTCTGTGAATATTTTATGTTAGTTGAACAGTTAACATTGCCAAACGAGAATTCAAACCTGGACCAGAACAGACAAATAATGTTACAAATACAAATACAAGCCAGAAGTACCAAAACTGGAATGGAATCACAAACTTATGTAAAGGTTGCATACTGGAAGGAGGATTTTGCTATCAACAGCAAGCTCTGAGAACATGAGGCAAATGTGTAGGAAACTAGACAATCAGGAGAACAAAGGACATATACGGCAGCTAAGGGATAAATACAGACTATGCAATTACAGCCAAGATGCTGAACAACTCTTAAGACACTGGAACAAATTGCTAACAACCTTGTAAGCAGCTGGAGAATTAGGAACTGAGAAACCTACATTAACTGCCTCTGATGAGGAGCAAGTTTAGCAGTGTAATCTATTTCTTTTCATCATAAACAGACTTGAAGAAATTAGTTGCCTCACTTTATGAAGGTTTTTTAACGATTTCATAAAACACATGCTTTAAAAAAGTGGTGGTGATTTGGTGTAGATGAAATTACTCTAAAATGTGTGTGCAAATAGAAATATGACTTTATTTCAAAGAGGAGATGTCCATAGTTTTCTATTAAACTAAAAGAAAGTCATAATAAAATTCTGCATAGGTCTGTTCCAGAGCCTGATATAATTACAGTGCTGACTAACTGACTAGAGAGTGTGGAGAGTTGGATGAAAGATAAATTTTAAAATAATATAAATAATACTATATTAGGAGGAATTACAAGCACTCTGAAGGACATCATTTGCATTAAAATCATCTCAGTGTACAGAAACCAGTTCCAAACCAATAAGACAAAGCTCAAAGACATATGAGTCACAACTAAGAAAGAAAAATCAAATTGTCAAATGCAGTAGTGTTTAATGAAGAGCAGTTTGACAAGCCAGCAATAAAAGAGGAAAAGCTGCAGATTATCATGGACTGCAAGTTAAATGTAAGTACACATGTTACTGTTGACAGAAGGAGTCCATTTTCCTTATCCTTCTTCATACCCAAGAGTAATTTAAATTCCCTGTCTTCCAATTGATACCATAATGTCCATATTAGAAAACATGTTCACTCATCTTTGTTCTCTCTGTTGAAAGAGTGAGGAAGGCCAGGGATAAATTTGCAACATCTGTGTTACTTGCCTCCAAGAACAGTACTGAAACTGTACATTGGGTATAATCCAGTTTCCAGGTGTGTCAGGCCTGTCAGTGCTGGGATTTAGCAAGAGTTATTCAAATACAAGAGGTTTTGATCAATAAATATAGAGATAGCATGTGCAGGAAACTACAATTGAAAAGTTATTTTGAATGAGTTTCCAGGACAGCAGTCTATTGTCTTCCAGGGTCAGAACAAGCACTTGACCCTCACTTCTGTTTCTTAGTGTTGGCTAGTTTTGAAAGTTCCTTTGTCTTTCGTAAACAGCCTAATGATTCAGCAGCAAAATGTGTGAAAGCCAATTCTCCCTTCATTTCCGTTTAAGAAGTCTTAAATGTGAGTCTGTAGGTTGTTTTATTTTTGCTGAAACTACCAGCAGAAGCTTATGTTTCTGAAGATTTTTCTGGCAAAGTTTGCAGTATGAGTAACTCACATCAGCTTTAAATAAGTCTATGTGCAATAAATACACTTCTGATTGAAGGAGAAATTCAATACCTAAAACATAAGAGAGCTATGAGAATCTATGGAAACAGAGTAGACTGATGTAATAAATGCCAGAAAATGTTCTTCTAATGAGCATATAAGGACCAGTTTATCAAATAATTCAATCTAAGCTCCCAGTTTTATGGGAACTCAGGTGTCAATTTTCTTATGGTTTTCACTTACATAATTTGCTCTCTTTTCAGGGAAATAAAATTCTTAAATTGGGTCCATTGATGCTGCTTAGGTGAACTGATGAAATCAATATTCCTGTTCTGTCTCGAGGTTGCTGCAAGTGTCATACCTGGGAATTTATTGGCAAGTACTATAGGAAAAAACTCCGTGTGTTCTGACAGAACACTGATTATGTTACAATTCCCTGACACAGTAATAGGTCATGGAAAGATAAAACTACTGGCTTTTATAAGTGAAACATGAGCAAAAGCCTGGAGTTATTCTCATGAATATTCAAAGACACAATTGGAAAGAAATAAATTATTTCCATTACCTGTCCTTATTTTAAGACTTTTGGTTGTGTTACATTTTGGGGTTTTTAGCTTCTTGTCTTAGTGAATGAAGTGGATCTAATATTTAAATATGTGTATTGTTGGGTGACAAGAATTCAACTCCAGCATCAAGATATGAGAGCCATTAACTTAATGAGAGCAGCTCTACTGCTCTTGCTTTCATTAAGTAGCACTGCAAAGCATCAATATTAACCTATTAAAACCAGACTTCCAAAAGAGAACATACTAATATTAGAAAATCTCACAAGATAGGGAAGGTAAGAAAGATGGAAATAGTTAGCAATGCTCAACTGACATTTGTGTTTCATTCTGGCAGGGCTCTTTTATTTACTACTAAGTAAAACAACAGAAAATTTACTGCTCTAATACTTGGGCAAAGCATAGCAGGTGTTTAATCAAGAACTTTCTTTTTTAATGCTTCCACTGACAGAAGCACCTATTTCCTTATTTCCATAAGGGGAAGAAGGCTAGGAAAGCTGTTACTATAGATTTCTCCCCTGAAATCTGCAACTGCTTTAATTCTGTAATGGCTGTGTTTGTCCTTGAAGTCTTATTGCGGAACATTCACCCATCAAATTAGTTTATAGCTGAGATGGCGGCCACCCAGGTTTTGCAATTGAACAGACCAGTGGAATGGTACCAAGGTACTTTCTGCACAAACTGACTCAGGAGAGAGGCGTGTAACAGCAGGTGTGTCTTGCATTTTGTCTGCTAACACCTGGGCTGCCATACCTTTACCTTTTGGAAATGAGCGTGTTTGTCCTTACCTGATTCATAAGCAGCACTGCTTTGAGATCACTGCTGTCTGCCATGGAGTATTGAAACTGAAAAAGGCAATTCGTGCTGGAACAATGGCACACGGAGCTGTTGAGGTGGGCCCTTTTGTCTAATGCATTGTAATTAGTTTCTAACCACTCGAAATGGCCTGAAGAAAAAAGGAAAGGAAATAAAGGTCACTTTTTGCAAAATTTTTCTTTTTCCTCAGTCTTCAAAAATAAGGACTGCTCTCATGTAATTACACCAAGGACCCATCCCAGCAAGAATAAAATCTGATCATCATGCTGATGATATGACTTGGATGTCATTTGTTTCCTATTAAATCTCTCTATATATATTTTTTCATTTTACTCACAGATAGCCCCAGCAACCACAAATTACATCAGTTCATAGTATCTCGAAGTTTTTACTTCGTATGCTAAAACCTGCAAGAAGTCCCAGCTCAGCCTCCTTACATTTACAACCATTCCATATCTAATGACAAATATATGTGGAAACTGGGCTTTCTTCCCACCGTGGTTTCCAGGAAATATGCTTTTCACAGCAATGCTTGAAAAAACAAAACAAAACAAAAGGTCATCTGCATTACTACCACAGGAAGCAGTCACAACTTCAATATGTAATCAAGATCCTTACTTCTCAGACAACTTCTGCAAAGTGTTGGAAGCATATTGTCTTTCCACCTGAAGCAGAAAAGCAATTTGTGCTCCTCTTGACCTGCTGCCCCTTATAAAAGCATTCCTACAGAGATCTAAAGGAGTTCTCTACCCCCTCAACAGTGTCTATTAGTTTTCAGAAATAAAAAGGATAAATATTTTTTTACTAAATATATCAGCTCTTTCCCCTGCCTCCTGAGTCACTGAGTATTTTGCTGCCTTCTGCTGCAACTATTAAAATAATAAACAAGGACTAATTAATGGCCTTAAGTCTGCAGTTTCTGTGTTTATTTCTCTAAGTGCAATTTATATCAAATGCAAATGTTACACAATCTCAAGGTGAGGGAAGAAATTGCCATTTTACAAGAAAAATACTAGTTTTTATAAAGGACCATGTTCTTTTCCTTTTGTTTACTCTTTGTGTTATGCAATGATTTACACTGCAATGTATTCTTAAAATTTCCTTGGAGTTAAGCTTGTAATTTCATGCCACAACTAATCTTTATATTTAACCCACATTTCTCTTTGACAGATATGAACAAAGCATCTACACTTCTATGGCTACTATCTTGTGCATAAATAAAATATGCAACACTAGAAAATATGCTACCAGTTGTTAGTCTAACTCTCTGATGCCTTTATAAATCCAACCGATTTTAGTTTCTGAACTCAGTGATAATTGGCATTCTTTTCCCTCTTTCAAGTACTTGAATCTTTGAAAGCAGGTCAAAGAGGAATTGACATGATTTTCTGACAAGAAAGCAAGTGCACTTCTCTAGATCAACCCAAGTCCCATGAAGCTCCAGAATGATCCTGTGTCCAAAAAAGCATGCTTACTCTCCTTTAGGGAATGCATTTTATGCAAGTATTGTGATTTATTCTGCTTAAGCCAATGTAAGAAACAAGCTATGAAAACTACAATAGCATATCTGAAACATAAATAAAGGAAACAAGAAAAAAGTCCTTTCTGAACAGTATTACAGGGGAATATAAAATCTCTGTAAGAACTTCTGACACTAGAGAAATTAAGAGGAAATATTATAGGTAAATTACCTGCAATATAAAAGTAAAGAAACAAAGCAATAAAGGAACAAAGAAAAAAAATCTTCCAAGGACAGAAAGTACTTTATTAAATTTAAGGATACCAGCAAGGGAGGATTATTCAAATCTTTTCTTTATAAATATAATTGTTTAGATTTCTTCTTTATAATTTTATTTCTTACCTCTCTTCTATTTTTAGAAGTGAAAGCTTTGATCAAAATCAGAATATAAAGCTTAGTCAAGCTCTATTTGCATTACAAGTTTGAGCCCTCAAGCAGGGCATTTTTGCCATTTGCATACGATTTCTTTAGTTTTTAGAATTTTTTTAGTTTCAACCTCTTATTTATGTCTCAACACATCTGCATGAACAGAAATACTGAATGTATTGAGAGATCAGCAATCATAGCTCAGATTTTTCAGTACTTTCCAATGTTAGTGATGAATTAAATACTGTGTGTTGTTTTGATGCTTGTTTCTTGACACATTTTCATTTTTCTGTATGACTTAGAAGCTCAAGCAATGTCCCCAAGTAGTTGGGGAAATTCAGCCTACTCAGCTGCCTCAGCATATCCATACAGTAAGTCCCAAGCATTATGCAGGAAACATTGCAAATACATTTTTTTCATAGACAGTGCTTGTAATATAGTCTTGTAAAAGCCCTTACAGAATTTCAGTAACTTTTGTGTTCTCAGTATTGCTTTAAAAGTGAAATCCATACCTGGTACTAGCCCTTAAGATGTCATGTTAAGGTATGGCACAGATACAATTACTTTCAAGGAGGTTTTTCAAATTAAATCAAATGAAAAGTCTCTTTTTTTTGTTAGATACCCCAGTGGAAACTGGATGGTATGACTCTTCTACTCACATTTAAGGGGAGAAAAAAAATCTGCTTTACTTTATTCTGTCCATTATATGTACCTGCAAAAATTAATTTTAACATAATGTATACATTCAGACACTTTTCCTTGCTATCCAACAATAATTTGACTTATGGTTACTAGACTGTATTGAAATGCGTGCTAGAATTTATTTTTTAAAGTTTTTTTAAAATAAAAACAATATCCAGCATTCATTCTGATTCTATCAATGAGATGTGCTCCATTTCATTTGTGGTTCAAAGTTCAAGCAGTAATCTCCACAATATCAGCTCTTCAAAGCTGTATTACAAACTGTACTATTACAACTAGCAGTACTTGACCCCTCTGAAGGCAGTCTCAGTACACAAGCCAAACACTTGGCAGGAAAAACAATTCTATCTCACAATAGAACACTTAAAGATTTACAGTCATTTAGCTTTCAAAACCTTTCCCTTAAACCCACACATACTACACTGTGATTTCAAAAACAAGTGATGCTCTTTACTTCTTAAAATTGCAGCTGGACTAATTTTATTTATTTTAAAAGTATGGCACTATTTTCTAGAATAAGTGTTTATTTACAGTTTCTCTAATAAAAGGTTTAAAACGAGACTGTATGCTCAAGCAGAGTAGTACTACACAAGTCAAACTGCGAAGTATCAAAACAAAAACACACACACACAAAGGCTGTGGGCTTTGATAGATTTAGTTTAATTTCACTGAGTTCTTGCACAGATCTCTTATAGCGAATAAACTGGAGAATAAATCAGCTACCAGTTTATACTGGAATTCTTATGTTAAAATATTTCATGAATATCTGAAAACAATTCACTAGTTCTTACAATAAAATATTTTGTGTCTTACCAGCAGGAATTGTCAATATGTCCTTACTAAACAGCCAAAACAAAACCTAATATTGGTACACAATACATACAATTAGTTTTTGTAGTTTTGTTTTGGCATTGAGGTGCCATCTTGCCATAAAAAGCACTATATTCTTCATGACAGCTAGTAATTTTGAGTTAAATTAAATCTCTACCTTCAGTATTGTTACTCGAATCCTTCAGGAAGGAGCAGGAGGTAATCTTGTGTTCTTGCAGCCATGCCCACTGAGCAGGCTCAGCTGGCTGCTCTGAGTACCACTCACATATGCCAAGCTCAAAAGTGGAAATCTGTGGTGCTAAAAGACAAAGAAAAACAATCACTTCTTAAGAAGTCATTATTTATGAGACTATTCCCCATTAGAAAATTATGTAATTAAACTCCTTGACAACACTTCTGCTTCTTCAAAAGGTTCCTGCAAAAGCCCGATGTATCCCTGATTGCTGTCCTGTATGTCAGCCTGCCATCTCTAAATATTCTAAGAAAACATTTCCTCAAGACAGATGCCTCTTTCAAAGCAGTGGAGTGCTATTTATGTTAGCCCATCATCACAACCTTCATGAATTCAATTCCACAGAGAGAGTTGCCAGGTAACATAAAAATTGACGTGTAATAATAAGAAATACTTATTTACTTTTCTAGAGGATGGCTGCAGAAAAATCACTTTTAACTGAGGTTAAACTCAGCTGCATCTCAGCAATACTTGTAACAGAATGCTTCTTTATAGAGACAGAAAGATTCTGTATGCATCACCACATATTTTCAAGCTTTTTAAGGGCACAGCATGCTTGACTAGTCTAGTTGCCTTCAGCAATGGTTAGGATTTTAAGCAGAATTGCACTGTGACAATGGAAGTTTCACCTCTTAATATTATTGCAGGAGAAAGGTAATCTCCTGGTTAAAACACTATTAAATAGCAGTCAGGATATCTCAGAGAAAACAGAGATTCCTAACTGTGTGGAGAAAACAGTTTTGAGTTAGTTAGTTAGATGTTGCTGTCTCCTTCATCTGAGAGACATTGTATTATTCACGTTACTGACATCTCAGTGAAATGGCTTGTCCAGGCAGTTGCTACAAACTTTTCATTTCTTCCTTGTTCCAGTGCTAAATAAATGCGCACTCTTTTCAAACCATGTGTATTATGTGAGAAAGAGCTTGTCAAAAACTTGTCTTGTTTCCTATGGAAAATGCAAAATTCCACAAGGGTCTGGAACAGGATGGATTTTGTCAAATTTCAACATGCAAAAAAATTTTTTCAAATTCTTTCAAAAGAAATTAAGATCTTTTGTTAATGCTTTTGAGGTATTGATACAAAACATTTGTTTTGACAAAATACCCATTTTCCAGCTCTTAATGCCACAATATGTCAGACAACAGTAAGATTCGTATTTTGGATTTTCTGACTCCCATCTCTATAGCAGTTCATCTCAAATGCCTGCTTCTGTAATATTAAAGGCTATGTCTTTGCAGGATTAGAATTAACTAAGGAATTAAGTTTAAGATTTTGTCAGCTGAAGTATTCATACTGGATTTTTGTCAGAACTTATACATTTTAAGTAATACATAGATAATTACTTCAGTTTTCCTGAAAGAAACCCATAACTTTGCAGTGAGGCTTTGTCACTTTTGCATTACAAGTGACTTAAAGAGGACAAAAGCCTCATTCTCCCTTATAGCATTCCACTTTCGTGTCTGGAGCTGTTTGCTTTCATCTCTATGGAGAGATCAGAAGGACAGTCTTAGTGAGGTTCTTCACATATATAATTCTTTGGGAGTTGAGAGAGAATTCTGCAGAGCAGCCACTTGGACAAGAATATGAAGCCTTGGAACAGAAGGTCTACTAAAAGTATAATTAAAGGAAATTTTGCATTATGTGTGTTTCAGAAAATAACTTCAATATTTTCAATTTTCCAGCCAAAGCTGGTTTTTTTGGTGGTTTTTTCCTGCAGTGATAAACTATTTGGCAGCTGTTGGGGAAACTAAAAACTAGAGTATCTTAAATTGCTATACTGAAGATAGGGTTTTAGTTGTACTTTTTTTCAATGCATGAAGCTTAGTCTTTAGCAGAACTTGACAACAGACTGAAGTGGGACAGTTTGGGAGACGGGAGGGATAGAAGGGAAGAAAGAACCTAAAGCATAATGAAATTACTTTTGTATTTAACCATCACAGTATGCATCAAGAAACTACTGAAAACACAAAAATTTAAGCTATTTTACTCACAACCCTGAAAACGCAGTCATAATAATGAATACAAATGCCCAGGTCATCTCTTATGTGCATTTGTACTGGGATTAAAAATCATGAAAAGTACATTACAAATTAAAGTTTTAACTAGGGATTTCATGAAATTAAAGTGGTTTACATTGAAAGTCTACTTATCCAGACATTCCGTAACAACTAGAGAAAAAATTATTTCAAATTCAGCCAACCAGTAGTCTGACCTTTTGTTTTAATTATTGGAAAGTGTTCAGTAGTAACAGTCCCTTTTCAGGGAGAAAATTAAGATTCTTTGACCCTGTTTTTGGTTGCTGTGAGCCATTTAGATGTCACCTAATGAAGCTGACTTCTTCTAATGAGGAAGCACAGGATAAGAACTGGCTCTTGTTAAAATATACCTGAGGCACTTAACAGTGCAGCAGCTCAATCCATAAGCCACAGCATGGACTTCAACAGCTGACATGTAAAGTTAGTTTAACACCTGGATTTATAAGATATGGTGAGAAAATACTTCAGTTTCCTTTTTTCCTTTTCCATCTCTTCGAGACCGCGTTTCATCTCATAGCTGAATTTTTAGGTTTGATTTTGTGTTGTTGTTTTAGAAGAACTTTGTTGAAAAACTCAACTTATTTTTACAAACAGATCTCCCACAGAAACTGGATAAACAAGTACATAGGTTTCTAGAATAATAGAAATCTAAATATACATGCCTGCTTGCATCATTAAGTTAGGGTTTGTATCTTGCTCTTAATGTGATCTGCTTGGTATTACTTAGCACTCTAACATATTAATATCCATGTGCATCTCTTTTCAATAGTTTTTCCTATGGGGAAATCTAGAGAGCATTATTTAGGAATAAGGTACACACAGAAACAACCATGTAACCTGGCTTGGTCTGTGTCAAATGCTGCTTTTCATATCTTGAGCTAAGTTTTAAGTCAAAACCCTCTGTGCCCATGCCAAGAATAAACAAAAGAAAAACCAAGGAGGGGCTTTGAATCCAAACTGCACTCACCTGAGGATGTGACATAGGTGACAGAGGGCAATACTCTTGTGTAATACAGAGCAGCAAGCAACTTAATTTGTGCTAGGATGGGTAGCGTTCCTTTTCCATGAAAACACATTGGGTTGAAAAGGGAAATAGGAAATGTTTTGCTAAAGAATCCTGATACACGGGGTGGTTTGACTGCAGAGATGACCAGCCTGACATTCCAGCTCTTGGATGTAGCAGAGCAGAACAGCATAACCCCACTGCACAGCTGAGGATCAGGACCTTCATGCATTCAGAAATACATGAGGGCCTTGGGAATCTTCCTAGTCAGCCCCAGAGTTTTGCCTGAGCTGGCTGAACACACCAATTCTTCAGCCAAAACCAGTAGATCTTCTTTACCCACTGAGCCCTACATTTATAATGTATGAGATTTTTAAAAATATTTATTGTCTTTCTTTGTAACTGTGTTTAGATGTGAAAAGACAATTGTTTTGGGAAATGAAAATGACCCAAATGAAAACACAGAGTTAAAAAAGCCTTTGCATAGAAAAAAAAATCCATTGTCTTTTCTCTTCTAATCCAAGGAAAAGACAAACTAAAATTACCTGGCTCCTAAAAAATAGGTATTCTTACCACATGCTATAGAACATCCTTCACTAAAGGTAATGTCATCAATGGCAACACTGTCACCTTGTCTCTGGGTCTCCACCATCCCCGAAAAGATAACCTAAAGAGATAAACAGCAAATCAACATGAAACAGAGTTTGTCAGTATTACAGACAAAACAAAAAAGCACATAATATATGCCAGTCAAGTCCATGAAATATCTACTGGAAATATGAGAACTCTAATTACACATTTAACAATTCTGGAGGATTATCATCTTGGCTTTTTCACAATCTGTGGCTTTTTCACCTGGGCACAGATAGGTAGTCCAATCATCTAACTCAAGATTAAAGTAGACTTTAACAGGAAGGATCTGAAAATCACAATAAAATGCCTTAAAATATAAGCAAGGATCATGACAGTTAAAGAATAGAACACAAAGGATTTTGTGTTTTATCAAGTCATTATTTCAACAGAGACTGGAAATGTGAAACATTTTCTGGTTGATTTCAGAATTTCTCAGAAACCTGGAGAAAAGTCAGAGCAAAAAAACACCATTATTCAGAAGCCTTTCAGCACATTTTAAGCCAAAATAAATCTTGAAGAGTACTTGGTTGACAGTTATTCTGCCTAATGTTACAGCAGTGGGGTTTTTTACCCCCAACAAAGTCTTCTATACACAAGAGATTACAAATATTTTACTTTTTCATCTTAAGGGCAGATTTCAATCCACATTTGTAAATGTACAGACTATTGCACATTTTCTGCAATGATGTACAAGGGAACAGAATTATCAATCACAGTCCTTGGGAAAACACAAGAAAAATATACCAATCAAAACAACCCAACAAATCAATCCTATGGGTAACATTCCTTAAATTATACCCTAGCTACAACTTGGGATGAAACAGTTCCAGGATTTTCTAGACTCTTGGAGGCACAATCTACCTAGAGGTACATTCTAGCTCTTATTAAGGAATGCACAGTGTTACCAATAATTTTTCAAATATTACATTGAAAGTTCACCAATTATATTGTGCACAGTTTAACAGACTGATTCAGAAAACCTATAAATTACCAAGAACTGAGTGTTTTACTGTACAAGATGACACAATGTATCCCATGATATGACCGTTACTTTATGAATTAGAATTTTTTTGAGTGGTGTAATCTTTTGTCTTTTCTTTGTTTTACTGAACCTACGAGTTGGCTTACACAAGAAGAATGGCAGCCATATCATATTCAAAAATATGTTTATATGAATGAAACGCAGCATCTTGGAAATGTGCTCATTTGTTTCACGAAACAGTGTTTTGAATTCTTGTATTCTGCTGCAATGGCATGTGCAGTTAATGTGTACTTTCATGGCATCACCACAAGGAGTACAAATAGTGTATTCTTATTTTCTATCATGGCATGTTTCAGATAAGTTGCTAAAACAATATAGTGCACTGTTTTATAATTAGAAACACCAGAAACATTCTTTAATGTCAAGGATTTGACAAATATTTTACCTTTGCAAAGTGATGTTGCATTTTGATCTCAAAATTTAGTCATGAGAAACTTCATTTAAAATATCTATCTACCTATAGATTCGAGTTGGGGTTTTATAGACAGATTTTATTATATACTGAGATAAAGTGATTTAGACAATGCTAAAGAGGGACTAGCTCACTTTTTTGGAGCAAAACCAGAGGCTGCTTCAAGTTCACATTCCATCAGAGCACACAAAGTCTGTATGAACCTGTGCTTCCTCAAAACTCATGAACAATCTCTCAACTTCCCTGCCTCCAGAAGGTAACATACTAGATGCCTCCAGCTGCTGTTGTGTCTGAAAAGATTATCCAGGCTTTACCTGGTTCAGATCCCCAGCTGATGTCCCCTGAGTTCAGTCCAATAATAACCAAAGTGACTCACACCCAAGTTTACTCCAGAAAGGAACCATTCAGTTTTCCTTCTCACACAAAGTCTAGAGCTCTTTAAGTTCACAAGTCAGTAACAAAACCAAAAAAAAAAGTCTACTTAGTGGCAGAGTTTGCTCACAACTGCAATGATCTATATCTATGCAATATCTGTGAGCACCAGATGAAATGAATTATTGCAGCTCCTTCCAGTGGCATGGAAGGTGCAGCGGGACTGTAGGTGGGATAAAACACGAGCTGAGATGACTCCCCAGTGCAGCCACAGGAGCAGATTGCAGCACAGCAGCAAAGAACAAAGTAAAGCAGGAATCAAGCACAAAGACACAAATGAACCCCAAGCCTAGAACCCTTTCCCTTCATGAAGTCTGGGAGACACAAATTTGTTCTCAGTAAATCAGAGGAAAAGCAGCTTAGAAGAGAAAACCATGATACTGTTCTCCAAAACCCAGCCACAACAGACATACTGAGATTTCTGCTTGTTCAGTAGTTAAACCACTGGCAATCTTTCTATTTCAGAATTCCATAAAATGGAGATTTTAAAATGCCAAACTAAATTCTGTGTCCCACAAATATAATCCAGACTCTTAGTAGGAAAAACTTAAGTGTTTAACGTCAACATCAAAATAAGCAAAGAAAAGAAGCAGTGGAGGTTCAGAGGTAGATTTTAACTAAAATCTCACTTCAAATGTGCTTTTAAAATTGACAGAAGTATTAAAGCACCCTATTTCAAAGTGATTTGTACATACAAATAAAAATTATTTGTCTTCCGTCATTTTTTCCATAGAAACATTATTAATCAGAATTTTATCTTGAAAAAATGCCACAGGTATCCCTGAAGGCTAAGTATCTTGTCATATAAAAGAACAAGTGCAAAAGGGCAAGTGAATTTCATTCTCTTGTATGACAGAGATATCTTGCAAGTTGTCACTGGAGCAAAATGTGCAAACAAGAAAATTTGCTCAGATTCAGACTCTAAGTTTTGTGAGATGCTGAGCTGTGTTTCTTAAGTCAATTGTAATGATTACTGCAGTAAGTTTGACACCTGTCTCTTTAAAGCTGGACTCTGCCCATCAGTTCACTTGATAGAAGTCAGAGGATAACCAGGTTTGCAAGCAATAATCTAATTAGGATTTGACATAGCAATTCCGAGGAAATAGATGCCATATTATATTAACCATTTCCAGACTCAGTCAGTTTTCCAAGTAATATGAATGATAAAAAACATCTAGAAGGAAACCCTTCCAACACAACCTCATACTGCTATACATACACTCTTATCAGGTAGAGGTGAGTTAATGACCAATAATAGCATTGATACTTGTGTTGAGTTGGGTACAGGTATTTTGCATATGTATTTATTCTCACAAGAGTCGAGCAGGCCAGTATTACTTCAAAAATCAAGATCCTGTTGGATGGTTTAGCACAATATGGAAGTAATTATGTTAACTCCTTTGGTTTATTGAAATGAGATGGTGCTGCCATGCCTTCAGGTCTGTCACAGTAACTGCTGTAGCAGGAAAGGCCTCTCACTTCCTCCTCTGCTCCCCATTTTCTCTCCAGTAATATGCATAGCAGTGAGTGTACATCATCCACAATATTATACCCTTAAGTGACAGTTACTGTGCTAATGTTTTTTGTAAATGCACATGTAAAAACATTTAAATAGCCTATGATATTTGCATTGCTTTTCAGTAGCTTTGAGCAAAATTAAACCATTTGCATGTGCTCTGTGATAAAGACTCAAAGCTGCAATCAGTAGTTGAGTACAGTGTTCGTCCCCTGCAGTACCCCTATAAAACAGTATCTCATGATACAAAATGCAGTTTCCTGTATAAATGAAATCTTGAATTTATCAGTCCAGTTAGACTGAGAGAATACTGTATTGAAAGTTAAGATCACAAGTATATCACCTCTATGGGTTGGTAGATAATTTATGGCTCAATGAAACTTTTATTTAAGACACACACACAGTTTAAGCAAAGTTTGTTGCCAGTTTTAACACCATTAAGAAATAAGAACAAGCTGTATTTGTTAATACAAAGTATGATCTTCAAAATGGCTCTTTTCTTGTTTACCTCATGATAGCACTTTCTTTTCATTTACAAAATACTTAGTGCTGACCTATTAAAGAGGTCCGCAATTTATACACCATTTAAGAAGTGTCCTTTACAGTAACCTCAATTTACTAACCTCATACTTTTCAGTGCTATTGATTGTAATGGTATTTACGTTCCACTGATTTCGTAGTTCTCCTGAAACTTGCCAAATGTTTGTAACAGTATCTTCAGAGTGCTTTTGAAGCCCCACCGTAAGTGTTCCACTCATTTGACTGACCCAATAATGAAATCTAACCTAGGAAAAAGAACAAGGTCTGATTATTCCAGGGAAATACTATGGCAAACAGCGTAATATAGAGGATGTGCATCAAAATACCTGGCAAAGGTGTTCTTCATCAGTTGGAAGGAAAACGTTTGTCCTTAAAGCTGCAGAAGAGGATTGCATTTCAGAAGACAGTGAGAGGAAATAAGCTATTAAAAGGAATAAAAAGAGAAAACTTAGAAGCTTGGAAAAACACCAACACCAACAACACAAGAAGAGCAATATGCACAGGCATAAATGAATAACTACAAAGCCAACAGGAATTGTTTCCCCAGAAAAGATTAATAGCACTTTTAGCCATTGTCCTCCAAGCTTTTTTTCATGTTCAGTATTGTCATGGTATTGCTCCATGTTCCTGCTAAAATTTCAAATAGGATTCCAAAATGTGTCATGCAGCGATGTCTTGAATACTCAACTTAGAAGTGCAACATCTTGGGACTAAGTGAGACTAACTCAGAAAGCTGAACCAAAGACTTTAAATTCCAATGATTGAGTATATAATATATTTCATGCCTAAACAGACAACTGCTGTAAACAACAATTAAATGTTGTGTAAACACATTTATCAATCATGACAGTTCAGGTCTTTGAGGAAGTGGTGGAATGTGGAAGAGAGGACTGTGATGTTTTCAAAGGTTGAAAACCAGTGGTGTCTGGGTTCTGGTTGCTGGGAAAATTGCCTCACTGCAGAGAGAAAGATGTGCTATCCCTGTACACATCCACAATATAAAAAGTTCAAAGCTACCATTAAAGATACCATTATCTTTCATTTAAAAAACAAGTCCTTGCTTCACTTGAAAATGTAACAGTTCAAGAGGAGACAGTGAACTATTGTTGGCATTGGTGCTGGGCACCTCTGCATGGTGGTCTTAAACTGACTGACACCATCAATTTATCATCCTGTAGTAACAACCTGCATACCTTTTGTCTGTAAACTTCCCAGGCAGCTCCACATAACATTGACTCCTTCTCTCTTCCTTCTACCTCCTGCATGACCAGCTAACTCCTTCGTGTCCCTTGCACTGCTACCTGACCCTTCCTCCTCACAGCACTCCCAGCAAACTCTCTCTTCTTCTCTGTCCTCCTAACTCTTTATAACGTTCTTTCTCACATGCATAACACCTGTGTGCCCTTTTACTCTTTAGTGGTTGGTCAATACACATCAGCATTCCACACTTCTCCTTCAGTGCTGTTCACCTGTATTATACAGCTGCACCCTGTTAGGTATGAGGCCCAGCTGACATTCCTAATCTTTCACAATTCCTAATTCTCCCACAAACTACAGTTGTTGCCATGCCTTGTGACTGATTGTCTCTTCCTGACAACACTGTTTCAGATATTATAACAGATGGAAGGCAACCACCCTATTTTAGGATATCAAGTACTGCAAGTCAAAATTTGGCTCTTCCTGGATGCAGAGATTTCAGAGATGTTAGATGATAAGGATCTAAGATGAAAAATAAAGAATAAAAAAAGACACAATCTATTTTTAATTCTTTTTCTTCCTTTCTCTTCTGAAACTCCAAACAATGTCAAGTAACTTGTTGTCCTCTGACATTAACATGCTAATGAAAGGAGGAAAAAAGGCCTAGCAGGACTCAAGGGGAAAAAATCCTAAAAATAAAGATTCATACATTAACCAAATATCAGAGGATAGATCAAAACATCTAAATACTGAATTTATTAAAGTACCCACAGTGACCTCTCATGCTTGTGTGAAACTGGAAAGCCCTTGATGAAGCTCCACCAGACCAGCTCAGGGCTGGAGCCAGCTGAGCAATCTGCACAGAGGAACATTTTGCAGCCTGCTGCCAGGGCAATGGCCATGCTGCCCCCAGGTTTTAGACCTTTCCTGACTGCTCAGGCAGCGCTTTCAGAGCCTGCCAGCTGCAAGGGTACTGCTCCTACCCACAGCAGATGGCTTGGTGTCTCTGCAGAGCCCTGTCCCTGACTCCAATCTGTTCCATCAGATGTTAGCTTCCATGAAATTTTGAATTTTTTGCTCTTAGTTCTCTAAAGATGAATCTGTCTAAGAGCAAAAACTTTATTTTTCACCTGCCACAAGAATTTTAAGTTTTACACAGATAGGGAAGAAATAGTAATGTTAAGAACTTCTTTGAACAGTCATTTCACATTAGACCTCTGCATAGAGAATATTTTAATCTAGCAAAATCAGGTTATGTTTTGTTTTGGGGTTCTTTTAAAGTTGCCACTGGTCTGTTCAATTACTTTTTCAGTGAAAAGAAGATAAGAAGATCCATGAGAGACAGACCTAAAGAAGTATTTTGGGTTCTAGTAAATGATTACATAAATCTTCAATGGAGTTAAATATACAAAGGGATCTTTGCTTTTCTGCTAATGTGTGTGTTTTATCTTGATGGCAAGAAGTCTTCCCTTTAACACCCTACTATAGAGCAGACTGTGCTCAGTTATAATGGTAGAGAATCATTTATGGCTTTTAAGCAGGAACCACCATAAAACTGATTACATAGTTGAGTCACCAGCAGTGGGAAAACTCGACTCAGTGCCGTAAGAAGATAAATATTTCCTAGGCTATTAGAATCAGCATTTAGAAAATGAAAGTACAGTTTAGACATTCTCCAGGTAGAAAAATAAAATCAAATTAATGCAATGCAGTTAAATCTCCTTTGCTATTCAGTTCACCAATCTGAGTACACAGCCTCTCAGAAAGCTGAATAGCTACAAGTATTCGAGCCTCCTGCTACCTGAATGAAACAACTTAGATTAACATGACCACTGCACAATTCAGACCTGGCAGATACAACAGTGACTGAAGAACCAAAACAAGTAAATATGAACAGCACAGGTGACTGAACAGTTTGCTTCATCTGCAACAAACATTTCAGTTGATGATGCTCAATCTTTTGCTGGCTTTGGCTGTATATATGTCAAATTTTCCCTTCCCCACCAGTTTTTTATGATTATTAGAGTATATTTTTGGCATTTACTACATCTTGATGTGGCATGTAGTACTAATGATGCACAAATTCTAGAAACTTCAACTACAGCAAGACTGTTGCCTGGCTAACCTATTTTGATTCTAGCCAAGAGTTTGCTATACTTATATTCCATGGAACTTTGGGGATTTTTTTAAATGTGTTTCCTAATGAGAAAAGCTTCATATTTTAAACTATTTCATAGCTTGCATGCTTGAAATAAAGCTTGCGTTTACGAAAAAAGTTTGGTAGCTGCTCACATTTTTGTGCCAACATTGGTTTAAATCAAAACTTATTTAAGAGCAACCTTATCTTTGGAAGCATAATACAAACAGCAGGATGTGCTTCTGAGATACAGACAAGCAAAAACTGAAGTTGCTAGAAGCACATCACATATATAAAATTTTCTAATTGCAGAGTATCATGAGAATTGTTCCCCGTGAAGTAAGAACTTGCAGGAAAACAGAGTGGGGGTTTTGGCTGCTGTTTTCTTCAATTAAAAAAATTCAATTTGGGTTTCATTTTCTTCTGCTGATTTCTAAGCAAGTTTTCCATGCATGTACCTGGAAACCACCAATTTATATTCATTATTATAGGGAACTTCTACCTGTTTGATGGCTTATGCAATGTGTAGGAGATGCTGCTTTAAAACCATGCAGATTTCCACACTCCCAGATCATCACAGTTTGGGAATGGGGTGTAAAGCACCTGGGCTAATCACAACATTTGCATCCCACATAGGATTATCTTCTTGCACAAGCTCCAACTTTCCATGCCTGCCTTCAGGTGCTCACCATGGGGGCTGCCAAAGCACTGCTTGTGCCTGGGAGAGATGAGAAGGTGTGGGTGGACATGAAGGGAAAGAGGATAACAGAAAATATGGAGAACTAAACATCTGTTATTTTACAGTATGCATCACAGAAGGAAAAGCAGGGTTAATTTGGCCATAGGACAAGTATAAAGGGGATATTGTGTCTGAGGACACAGAAAAGGAATTACTTAGTTGAGAGACACTCTCCAATGTAAAGTGGAATAGTAAGAACATTTAGAAACAAGCTGGCTCAAAAACAGACTACCAAAGCATATCCTGTCTCCATATATAAAGTCCTTTTCTCTCAAAATATTTGGAGTAGCAATATTAGCCACACATGACAGATACACACACTCCAGGCATTTACCAGTCCAAGAAAACATGAAAATACATCTCAAAATTTCTAAACTTTTCAATCATCAAGACTGAATTTATAGCCTAGAATCTCCAAAACAAGTAAAGATCACTCTGTAGATAAACACATCTTTTGAAACTGATAACTTGCTCCTCTATGATAACAAGAATTGCTTACTGGATACTGTCTTTCTTCTCCCCCCTACTCTCCACTCCCATGCCCTGGAATTCTGGGTTATTGTAATTACAATTGCCTTAAAACAATGACGCAAGTGCTCAGGAAAAGTGGTAGAAGATAATCAAACAATCAAGAAATTAGCAAAAATTAGTAAATTAAACAGAAAACTACATAATTTGTAAGAGTCCATGGTTTCCTCAAAGAACACGAGGAGTCTTACCAGTCTCATTCCCATTGTGGTCAGAGTATGGTGGTCCCATGTCAGATTGGCCATTTCTTCTTATCCAGCCAGGCTGTAAATTGAATTCAGGAAGAACTTTGCATAGATTAGTTTCAAAATCACAGTTGTTCCAGGAGGAACCTGAATTGAAGCAAATAAACAGAAAATTAAAAGCTTAAGAACAGAAGCAAAAAGATATTTTTTCACCATTACTTGCTGTTTAATTAACACACAGATACACTCTGGACAGGGCCCTGAAAAAAAAGTGAGAAACACCAGAATGTTTAAATCATGAGCAAAGAGAAATAGCGCAGTGGAAGAAAGTCAAGTGAGAATGAACATTGGAAAAAAAAACCCAAACAACCAAGTCCTTCCTTCACCAAACCAAATCCAAACTCATCTATTTATATTTTATTGCTAAATGCTCTTTTCATCACAAATATGTGTGTAGTATTTCCTTTTCGTAGGAAAATCTCCAAGCTAGTGTAGTTTATATGCAGAGATTGTTCTTAAAGTACACTGCAGCTCTAAGGTGAAGAATTTGTCCACAGTTCTTGCATAGAAAAACAAAGACTTAACACCAGGATGTAATCAGAGAGAAAGTGTTTGTTGGTTATTTGGTTTTGTTATTTTTTTCATTCTACATCATTCAAATAAGAGACAAAATGAATCCTCAGAATGGAAGAGTGTCCCTACCTGCCTTTCCTCTTTCTTCCAGTACATGTCACAATGTGGTGAGGAAGGAACATTTTCCCCCCTTCCAGATTCCCCTGTAGAGCAGCATAGGTTGGAACAGGAGGCAGAACCTTTCTGGCACACAGCTGTTTGGTGTATGAGTTCATTCAGGGAATTTGGGGTAGGTATGGGACCAGATTAAAAACTCCTTTCTGGGATGGAGGGACAGATGCTGGTTTTTGCATGGGCGTCAAATAGCCCTTTATGCATCACATCCAGGCTGAATGAAAATGCTTGGATGTGCTTGACAGGCTGGACAGCCCCATTCCTTGAAGCACTTATTGTAGTGGTAGAAGGATTTAATTAAAAACAAAGTCTAAGTAGATGCAGCTGTAAAGAACAAACTCATTGAAATTTCAGCCCAAGCAGAGCTGCCAGTACATGGAACTGTCCCCACATTTAGTGTCCTGTGTGGGAAATTTCAGTTCCCCTGCCCTTTGTCTTACCCAGCAGAAGAAGTGGCTAAGACTGCCTTCTGATTGGGATTCTGGTGAGATACAAGAGCTACAATGCCTTCACCCTCCCTCTCAAATTGGTGCCTGCTCCAGGCCCCTGATAATGCTTTTGGTCTGGTCTTTTTATCACAGTTCACTAGTCATTTTAAATATATTTGCAACTGCAGCATTGATAGTCACACTACCATGTTCAATTTCATGACTTTCATATTCATAGCAGTTTACTGCAACAATTAATTACAAGGTGAGAGAGGGGAAAACAGAAATAACAAAACCAAGCATTCCAGGCTCAAGTCAGTGTGCAGATTGGCTGAGTCATCAACCAGCTTTTTATTGCTTCTTTTATTCCTTAGATCTTTAAGTGGCTAAAAGGCATATCAGAGGTTCATCAAAAGCACTAACACTGATGAAATAGATCTGCTTGACATTGCATGAGATGCATCAAATCACAGTCAGTATTTCCTCAAGAATTTTCTCATACCTGAAAAAACAATTGCAAATTAATATGCATGAAATAGCAAGAATTGTACCATTTTACATTTTAAAAAAATTAATAATTCATCATTATTTTCCAAAACAATTTTCATTTTCACAGACAATATAACTTCAAAGCAAATCAATGTCAACTTGCTGGAAGATAGATTTACAAAGGTAAAGTCACTGATTAAAAAGGAAAAGTTCAGAAGGAAGAAATGTGTGGGAATTTTTAGATTATTTTTGCTAAATTTCCGGTGAACAAAAATATTTAATATAACTTCTAAGAAGAAAATTCCAAGTTTCACAGGAACAGACTACAGTTAAAGGTTCTATTTCAAATGTCCATATGTACAAAATGTCAGTTTGGGATATTCTGGGAGCAAAATATATTTAAGAGTATTTACTTATTGTTCCTTTCCTGGCAAATATTTTGCAGTATGAAGAGCAAATGAACAATAAAAACTGGAATTCCAGTTTTTGTCTTTTAACTGCCAAAGCTTCCTTAAATCTGAGCAAAGAGCAGGAACCTGTCACCAACATGATACCAAGAGCTGAAATCTAAGCAGAAAAATAATTTCACAAAATCCCAAATCCCAAGAACGAGTGGCAGCAGGACAAATCTTTGATTTGACAGCCTGATCTGTATCTTCATGTCTGACAGCTGATTTATCTCCTGAAGTAATCCAGAGCATTACCAAGCAGTCCCAGCACACAGCCTGTCCCTCAAAGCCTAGCTAAACACCTTGGGCTCATTCACACGAAATACAATAAAATTTTATATTTAGGGCTTTTACAGAGACCATAGGCTCATTTTTCTATACTAGTCTTTGGAGAAACTTTTAATTCTCTGCTTTCATATAAGCATTTGTCTATAGCTGCATTCCTTCAACAGACAAATGTAAAAAGCCTCCATAAAAGATAAGGGAAGAATTCATCTCTTGTATATTCTGCAATCACAACAGAAAATGCTGTCTGCAATAAATGCCCTTTCCAGGGAAACCAAGACCAAGCACAATGAGGATTTCAAGGCTATGCAGTAGAACTGAGCACAGCCACCTCTTGTGCAAGTGATAAAATATATGTTAACCTGAGATGTGTTAGATATGTCAGGGAATTCAACAAGCATTCCAGCCATTGTCATGTAATAAATTTTTGTACAGCACAGGAAATTTACAAAAATGTACTGATATCCAATACAGTCTAAATAACTGTCTTATTTGCAGAGAAAAAAAAATCAAGTATCCTAGAGCTGATTCTAGACTCCTGCTCCAAACACATCTCTGCATCCTATTTGGATGAAACAGAGAGTCTTCTCAGAGGAAGAAAATCTTTATGTAGCTGGACACTGTAATTTGAAGATCCTGGCTTTAAGTTACTGCTCTTTCTCACAGAATTCAGCTGAATTCAGTGATTGCTAACATACTCTAATTAGAAATTTTCAGCGTGGACAGATAGACACAGACTCATCTAAATTTAAAATTTTAAAATCCCAACGAAGATGGTAGCTTCCTTTGTTGCATAGTGAGTAGGAGAACTTAGATAATATTTTTAGTTAGAATTAGAATTTTTGATAAATCTTCTCTTCTTTGGACTCAGAACAAAAGTCCTTGAGGAGAAGGACTACCTTATACATCTGTCCTGGTTTTAGCTAAGGAAATGTTAATTTCTTCTCAGTAGCTGTTACAGTGCTGTGTTTTGGATTCAGAATGACAGCGGTGCTGATAACACACTGATGTTTTGGGTTTTGGCTAAGTCATATATATCCTATGGCAAGGACTTATTTTTTCCGTTTGTCTCAGTCTCTGCCAGTGAGGAGTTTGCAGGGTTGGCTCAGTTGATCAGACCCTGGTGCTAATAACACCAAGGTTGTAGGTATGGGCTGCATATGGGCCATGAACTCAAGCATAGCACTCAGTGGTCCTTGAGGGTCCCTTGCAACTCAGAATATTCTGTAAAAATAAAAGAAAACTACCAAAACTGGGAGGAGCAAGGTCATGCCCACTATATAAACTGGGGGGAGCTGGCTGGAGGCACAGCTGAACTGGGATCAGGAAGGGGAGGTCTGGCATCAGTCAGTGGCATCAGTCAGTGAGTGGGGAGCAATTGTATTGTACATTACTTGTATTTTTTTCCTTTTTGTTATCATTACTATTTACCATTATTACCCTTACCATTGTTTTATTTTATTTTTATTTTCAACTAATAAACTCTTCTTATCTCAACACACAAGTTTTACTACAATTCCCCTCCCCATTCCAACACAAGGAAGTGACTGTGTGGTGCTTCATCTCCAGCTGGGCTTAAGAGCATGACATTAAATTATTTGCAGCACCATTTTGCAGTACAGTATTCTGGAAATACTAGAATTCCGGTGCAAATTTACTCAGACAATAGCAGTTGAAATTCACTCACCACTTAGATCAATTCCTTACAGGAAACAGCACCAATTGTATCTATACACAATCCATGTGACAAAGATTAAACCAGGATAATCAGTTGCTAATCAGTTAATGAATTCAAGAAAATTGCCACCCCTGTCTAGACTAAAAAAAAAGAAAGTTGTAGCTTATACCTTGGTCTAGGTGTTTTGTATTAAACCTGAATCAAACAAGTTTCCCACAAATTAAGGCAAAATTTATTACTTGCTGAATCTTCATTGGATTTGGCTGAGAAAATGCTTTGCAATGTAATGTCCGCATAAAGATTCATGAGAGTCTTGAACTTCACAAATGTTGGGGAAAAAAAAAAAAAAGCATGAAAAATCAAACTAAAGCTGGAATAAACTTTCCTTTAAAAATAAAGTGGGTAAAAAAAACCCCAAAAAGAATTCCCAAACATTGTTTTAACACAGAAACATCTTCCCCAGTTCTCTCTGCTGTCACATTTGGCTACCAAGCTGTATCACACGTCGGCCCAGGCCCAGCAGACTCACCTTGTTTGCCATCACCGCTGTCTCCACACCAGCGGCTGGAGATGCACACTTCTCCAGGAGGAGCAGAAGAGCCATCACCACGCTGGCATCCACTTGCTGTGGATGACTGAGTATCCCCCAGGGCAAAGCAATACAGCACACAGAGGTAGATGAGTCTGTTCATGGGCTATGGCACAATCCAAGCCTTCACTTGGAAAATAATTACTGAAACTGCCTAGTACTGGTCACAAAGTGCCTTTGACCAATCTGTGTTTACACACATCTCTCTGAGAGATGTTTTTAGAACCTCGCTTTCTTAATTTGCAGCTTGCAGGAAGTAGGGCTTCTGCAAAGCAGTGACTTTCAACCCGGTGTGTCTTAGGATAATATTTAACTGAATATAAAGTTTTATGATTAAAAAATATTGGCACATGCTATAGAAGTCAAATGTATATCATTAACTTACTGATTGGATTTATTGCTCAGTGGTTTGAAAATATATTAGATAAGAAAATAACAAGAAAACAGCATAGGATTACTAAACCAATATTCATAAATATCTCTATTTGCTCAGAAGGAGTTGACAAATACTTACAAAATGTATGAAAATTTGCACATCAAATGTAAAAAACAGTCAAGAAATTCAAAGTTGATTTTGCATTAAAGAGATCGGGAATCAGCTCACTGACTTCTATCTCTTGCACATCACAGTGCTTTTTGTACAAGGATGTTTTAGCAATGCCTTTCACCAAATCACAGTGGTTCTGGGCACAACTTTAGACTGATGACTCAAGATCTTTCAAATGGAGGAGGGGGACTTGGGAGGGAGACCCAAACAATCAAAAAAGCCAACCTTGTGAGAGAATATTGAACCAACTTATTTCATCCAGCCTAGCATCACATAAAATCAGGGAAATTGTTTTAATGAAGTTGCTCATGTGCTTTAGATACCCCAAACCCAGGTATGGAGTACTAGTAGGGAAAGGAGAAGAAAATTGCTCAATTTACAAGACAAATGATGGTGAGAACTAGACACAAAAATCTGTCAGTCATATAAGTATGGCACTCCTTTAATAGGAACAGTGAGATGAAAAAACATTTCCCAAGTGGCAGCTTGTAACAAATAACTGATGCCAGCAGGTCTGGCGATTTCATCACCTACAAATTCACAAAATCAAGTCAGGGGAATGCAGATTCCACCATGCATGACTCTGATTTGCCTGTTAGCCCTGGTGAGCAGAATTAAGACAAAATATACCTCTGTAACTAAAGTATGCTGATTGGAATGCACAAGTGCCATAGTATCTGTAAAGTAAAGCATGCAAACTCTGCCTGCAAGGGAGTAAATCACTTGTGTGTTCTGCAGATCTGTATTTTCCTAATGTAAGAAATCTCTTGTCGGGGAACAAAGACTGCTACTCCAACATCACCTGAAGGCAAGTGCAAGGTCTGATGCAACTTCCTATTATCTCCAGCACCAGAGGCAGGCACATGTTTATTGTGACAAAGGTTTGTGTTCTGCCTAGAAAGCATTTTCCAGCTCATTTGGTTCAGCTCCACCCTTTTCATCAATATTTCTGTGGACATTGTTTTAGCTATTTTATTTTAATGCTTTGTCCTCAGGCCACAGAACTGTTTGGAAAACTTTCTGATGAAAAGCAGAGCTATGACTAAATTAATTAGGAGTTCATTAATATATGTATATATATATTCTTCAAGAATGCATATCATTAAATTGTTTTCTTCCAGTCTGTAAGTACAGATTAGACTAGAAGCTTCTATTAAAAAAACAAAAAAAACCCAGGAACACCTTATGTTTTCACATTACTACATTTGTAAAAGCTTAAATATTTCTGCAATTCAGCTGCTTTCAATTAATTTTCTCCAACATACAAAATTTTATCTTATTTGTTTTTTCCCTTATATCTTCTTAAAATTTTCTCACGCTGATAAACATCACAATACTAGGATTTCCCTTTCAGCTTTCTTTTATTTTATGAAAACTCCCACTGCATTGTTTCCAACTGTTGTACTTCTATGCCTGTAGCATAAACTTGTGTACAAGTATTCTGAGTGAAAGGCTAATTTTTACAGGAATTGGTTTACATTTCCAGTTTAATATGCTCTAAAACTTTCATAACAAGCAAATTTGCATAGCCCAAACAAGTCAAAACCACAATAAAATCTGTTATGAGTGGAAATAAATGAAAAATGTATCAAATATTCAGAAATATTTAGGGTGTAATCAATGGATCTTTAGTGAATAAAGGAAAAGGTATTTCAGTGGAGGTCTAATACAAAGTGCAAAATCAAAGAAAAGGTGTCTTTTTCTTTTGGCAAGTGTATGGCTATGTACTTGTAGGGAGAGTTTCTTGATGAGTGCAACAATTCAGCCCCCTTGTCAACTAAGAATAAGAACAACAAAGGTTTTATCTCTCTGAGAATCATATAGAAAGGAAGAAGATGACTCAGAAGCAAAGGACTTTCAGAGAATGTCAAAAGGACAAATGCTTTAAGTACTGAACTGGAAGCACCCTGAAAAACATAAAGACAGAGAGGGAGAATGAAAAGTACAAACTGGCAAAAAATGTGCAGGATGTCAAGAACAGCAGAAGATGGGCACTAATCAAAGGGTATTTTTTATAGCACTAAAGAAGTATTACAGAGAAAATGAAGACTGAAAGGAAAACAAGCAAAGCCAGACACTATGCCTATTTTCAAAGTTATTTTAGCAAACAAGCAGGGTTTTTTTAAAGGGAAAAGAAAGTTAAAATAGAAAACTGCTTGAATTAACATCAAAGTTGGATTTTTTCTGGCTTACCCTAATTAATTTAATTTAAGGCAAGACAAAACACATTTCATGTAAGTGAAAAAGATTGCTCGCTCAGCCTTCAACTTAACTAAATCTGTTGAAAAAGTTTCAGATATTTAATCTAGGAGTTTTAGAAGGTAAGTCTTAGAAAGAAGTCCAAACAGGCTCTGAAATAGGGCCAGAAAAATTCTGCATTTTTAAGTCCATTTTTCATGTGGACAGAAAGTTATTTGCTTAAGCATAAAATGGATTGCAGTTAGCAATTCTGCTTTAGGTATTTGTAGAGCCAGTTATCTGCAATGAAACAGAGGAAAGAACTAAAAAACTGGGATATGAGCTTCATCATCCAAAAATGTTCAAATTTTGCTGCAAATACTATCTTTCATTCAGGGAAAAATCTTACAGAGTAGAATAAAAAAAGTCACCTTCCAGAGCAATCAAAATTTAATTAGGTTTAATATAACTTTTTAATGGCAAACTTATAATCTGCTTTTTTTTAATGTGATCAAACTGGGCAGCAGTACTGTGCCAGTGTATGAATCTTTAACATATATCCTCCTTTTCTTCTAATCCAAAATCTTAGTAAACATTGTTAATTTTAACCAAATCCTCCAAAATTTTTTATGCAAGAGCAATTTCAGACAACTTTTAATAAAACCATCAAAAATTTATTTTTAAAATAATTCCCCCAAATTCAAACAAGACTTCATTTTGAGAATGAAGTCCCAAAAATACTTTATTCAGATTATCATATGACCATTCTAACTTTAAATTGTCAAATTGTAACTGAAAGACTCCTATACAGCAGCAGAAAGTCAAGCAATCACAGTTACCCCAAACAGATCAATTTTTAACAAATATTGACAGAATTCTTTACTTGGATGCAAAAGGCAATAATTGCACAGCATCTGTTTTCAGTGAAGTGGCACTAATTCAATAGTTATCTTGAAAGAGGACTAAGAAATTAATATATTTGAATAAAAGGATTCTGTGTAAGTGTTCTTACTAGTCATCTCCATTTGCCAAAAGAAATTAGTGAAATCAATTGAGAGGTTAAAACCAAACTTAATGCATTGATCAGTGTACAGCAAGAGCACCATACTTACAACTAATAGAGGAAAAAAGTCCTTACTATTAGGAAAAGGTGTGATGAACTAGATACAATCAGGTCAAAGTCCTAGATCATTACAGACTGAAAAAAGATCACATTTTGGGAAACAATATGGGAGCATCTTTTCCATCTTTGTAAAGGATAAAATTTAAGAGGAAATCACAGGTGGTGATAAAGACAAAGCAGAGAAAATATTTAGTGGGAGATAAAATCCCTAGGTGTATGACATACTACAAATTGTCTCTGCACCTAGAGTTTGGAAGAAAGAAGTACTTCAAGAACTGTCAAGAGCTGCCCTTTTTATACTGCAATGTAAGAAAGGGGAAAAAATAATTCCCAAAGTGGTTGTTAGTCCATAAAGCAATATCCTATTAGAAGGCAAAAGTATTATTTGGCATAAACTCTGATCAGGTAGAAGCATTTCTACCTCCTGCCTGCTCTGTGTTTCTTCAGAGAAACAAGAATGGAATCAAGATTCTCATAATTTGATTTGCAGACCAAAGACTTCCAACAGGTTTCAGCACACTGTCTTTCTTCTATCACATCATTCTACCAAGCATTTTGGTTCTGTTCTCTCCTACAAGCAGCTCCCTGGTCCCTGCAAGGGAGCTGGAGCAAGTAGCACTGTCTCACAGGAGAGCAGAACCCATGAGGCAGAGGATCTGATGCATTATGTGCTATGAGCTATTACATCACATGGCTAAATATGTTTCATAAGGAATTTAACTCAAACTAGCTCCACACTGCTCCCATGGAAACACCCATCAGTGGCCAAAGAGTATTAGGTGTGCTCCCAGAGTTCATCCTCTGCTCTAGTCTCCTGCAAGGGTATCCACTGCACTCTCTGTGGCTGCTCTGCTTCAGGTCACAGTGTGCAGGGGTTGTTGGAACTTTTCTTTCAATAATGCAGCCCCCACTGGAACCAAAATGTAAACGTCTTAAGCATGCTTAGATACTCTAAGAACAAGAACTGGCCTTCCATTCATCCTTAAGGAATATAGCTTTCTTTCAAAGTTTGGAGAAAGAAAAGTGTATTATAAAAATTAAACCTGAACCAAATGAAACAGTTCTTCTATTCATCTCAACTCATCTGTCCTAAGCTTGGTTGCCAGAGACTGGACAGGAGCCAAAAGCACAGGTAGCAGAGGCAGACAAACACCTTCTCAGAGCAAACCACCCAAAGAGGTATATCTCTGAGTGAAACAAGTCCTTTAGAGTTTTTTTTAACATTAAAAAAAGCTGACCCTTTGATATAATTTCTAAGCATGCAAGTGAAGGCAAATCAATCCTTCCAATAGTATGTCTGCTTCTGTCATACATAACACTAGTTAGGAAAAACAGCAAGATCAGGGACAAATCTGGAAGAAAGCAATATCCCTGGGCTCATCTCCCACAATTGCAGCTTAATCAGCACAGTCCAGGTTTGTATCTCCAGCAATATTAATCTATAGTCCTGAAACACATCCACATGCCCAAGAGCTGAAAACTAGGCTGCTAAGATCTAGAGGGAATCTCAACAAATTATATACCTTAGTAAACAGGCTAAAAATAAAAAAAAGCTTACCCATCAAGCTTTCCCATATTATTGATTTTGTCCTTAGGACATCTCTGCAAGGATACTGCTCCTGAGGATTTCCAAGCAGTCATGCTCACTCTGCATATTTCTGTAAATTATTCCTGAAAAGGAGACAGGAGATATATTATTACAAATCTTTTTGGGTCAAAACTCCCCCTTATCTTAATTTCCTCATCCACACATAAATAAGTGGCCTGAAAATTTCTGAATTTCTTATATGCCCTGATAAATAAGACTAAATAGGAACTAATAATGCTGAGCAACCTTTCTCCACGGATTGTAAGGCAGCCTTCAATATAAGGGCAATATCTTGATATAAAAAGAAATAATATTCCACTAAGATAAGGGAGGGATACTTTTCAGCTCTGATTTTCAGAGATATTAGATATTATTAAAGGATGACATTCTGAACAGAGAATAGCTCTTTTGAAACATAATTTCAGTGCAATTAATATGAAGTTCAACTTTATGCAATGAAGGCACAGGCTTTGGGAAGAGTCCTTGGAATTAAAGCACTCAGAAGCTTAGTGGTAGAAGCTTAGCACTTACAATGAAATTGTGTAAAACTTCAGAGTACATACTTCACTTGGAGGAAAAAGAATAATCACAGGATAACTGTGTGCTGCCTCAATAAAACAGCTCTATCCTAAGTCTAAAATGCCTAGTAATACTTCTTAAACTCACCCAGACATATTGAAAATTTTATTTAGAGTAATCACTTTTCATTTGGAGCTCAGTGTTGCTTAGAGCAGTTTCACACTTCAAGGAACTGTAGGAAATATTCTATCACTGTTATTAATTTCTTGACTATTTTTCATTCTATCATTACCAAAAAAATTGTTTAGATCCAGACATTCATTTAATCCTTAAATCTAAGATAAATGAATATGAATTTCAGTCTAGACACATTATCATGTTAATGTGAAATGTAGTACATTCCCATAGATCCCCAAAATGTTAGAACTTTCCTTGCAGTTTTTAACAACTTGTTAATGTTGCTTTGTACTTTGAGTGACTTTGTTTACAGTGAGAGATCAGTGGGATAAGTGCAGAAGTGAACAAACAGAACATACAAACAAACAAACCTTTTTATGTCCTTCCTAAGCTGACTGCCACGAAGACACGGACATTTTTCCAATACTGTAAAAACTCTCAGAAAGCAGCAGCTGTAAATATAGCTCAGAGGGACACTGAAGCTGCTCCAAATGATTCTTCTAGAACCACTGCAGGTAGGGAATGAATCAGAAACATCCCATACCACTATTTCCATCTCCCAATCACACAAAATAACCCTAGACCTCTCAACCACTTCTGGCAAAGGGGTGTAGCTGCCAGGCTAGACAAGTCCCAGGTAGTTGAAGTAAACACATTATTCGCCCCAATCACAGAAGAAAAATAAGAAAAAAAATCAAGAAACAAATAAAACAAGTAAATCCCACTAACAGCCCCAAACTCCTAAATTCCTTCGTCTACCATGCAGTCTACCAATTTCCTGTTCTTCCTCTACAATTCTTACCCAGACTGCTGCTTATCCCTACATGATTCATCAGGTAGCAATCCCCTACACCTGCATTAAAGCGAGGAGCTTTCAGCTGCTCTCTAGGAAAAAAAAACCAGTATGGTTTTATCTATAAACTTCCTAGAAACTTGATAGATTTTGTTTTCTTGAAGAAGTTTGCAGTCTTGGAGTACCAATGTCAGAGAAGCTGCCATGCCATGGGTCCACCACCATGGGGGTTGTCCTCCTGCAGCAAGACAAACAACTGCCAGAGTTGCTTTGAATGCAGCTGAGTGGATTAAAATTTGAGATACTAAGACATATTTTCTCATCTCATCCCCTGCTCAGTGAGATGTACCACACATTTTCAGACTACAGCTGGCAAAGTTGTTATTGAGATTTTGGATCACCCAGTGTTTATTTTCAAAGTTTACATGGTTGCTCGTTTTCACAGTTAGGCATCATCTGCCATCAGCAGCAACAGTTTTCAGTCCTTATCAGACTTATTGCATGTTTTTGTTGAATTACAAAGTTTAAAATGAATGTAGTGTTTATAGATAATGACAGGTTATTTCAAGTATGGCAACAAACTTTTATTGCTTTTCCTTACCAATTTAAAATTCTAGACAGCTGCTGTGAGCTAGGTATTTACCACATCAAACAGACAACTCACCTGAGTGAACAAATTACTATTTGCATTTTTTTCAAATATGTTAGCAGCAGTTCAAATAAAAAATTCTAATGAAGATTTAACTGAATGTTATCAAAACGTTCAAGACAAAATTGTGTCTTGAGAATGTCTAAGTTAGGCTAAAAGTTTGCCCCAAAGGATAAGTGCTTAGATGTCCACCACACGAAAAAGAGGCAGAATTGTTCCACCAACTCCAGTGGTCATATTTCACTATCAAATAACTTAAATCTGAAATATATTAGACTGTTACAAAATTTTCTATGAGTAATAGGAAACACATAAATATGTGAATTTTAAATAGCACAATTTCTGTTTTAATGGTCCCAGTTATCTAAGAAAATCCTCATTAATCCAGTTGGTGTACATGACATTCCAGGTGTCTAACTTTTCTTCCTGTTGTCTTCACCTCTACAATGGTCCTCTGGGTCTAACATCAGCAACTTCAATCTCCCTCAAGAAGAATGGGGGTGTATTGAGTCAAGCCATCAACAACCTGGAGCCTTCACCAGAAGGGTGACTATGCTCTTTTAGGGGCATAATTCAGAAAGTCTTCATCTTTGATCTATGATTCATTTGGGTCCAATTTAGCACACCTCCTGGCAAGAGCTTTCTTCCTTCTCCTTGGTTCCCAAGTGAAGTATGAGAGTTATCCAATGCCTCCCTCATCCTCAGCTGTAATAAATGGCTGTTGTTTGTTCAGGGAATGGATACATTTTTCAGACATTCGCTGCAGACTAATTATCACACAACTTATGCTGAATGGGGCTGCAATGAATTGGCCAGTATAAAATTGTTTAAACAAGTTCAAACAGGCCAAGATAAGCCCTATTAAGCCCTGAGATCTATGTTGTCAAATTGACATGAAGGCTACAGCCTATGACCATATATCAAATATCTTATATACTAGGTTATGAAAAAGGATGGACAAAAAATTGTATTTTGACTTTTTTATCCTTGACCACTTCCATATATGTCATCTGAACCTATTCTGTGAGCCCTTTCAGTAAAATGTGAGTGGTGTTTTCCACCAGTGGCACATAATTTCAATCTACAGTTAAAAAACCTTCAAGATTCAGTACCTATCACTGAGACTCAGCATGTTCCTATTCCCTGTAAGGACCTATTGATTAATGAGCCTTTTGCTTGTCTTTGTAAGGTCAAAAGCCTCACAGACTGCAACCAAGGATATCTGAGGACTTCAGATCATACTGGATCAATTTGAGCATAACCTTCATAGGACAAAAATCCAGAAATCAAATTGTAATCATAGGTAGTCATAGCTCTACCCTAAACAGTTAATCTTCAATGATTGCTAAATGGATATTAATTGACTTACTGCTATTCTATTTTGGAAAGAAAATTCTCAAGACAATAAATAAATGACTGGACATCCATTACTGCAAGGAAATTACATTTTTAGCATGAATTATGTGGCAATGAATTAACTTATCAAAAAATAGTTGCATAACTTAATATCAGGTATATTTACAGTTGTTGAAGAGGTAGAAGCCCACGTAATATTTCACAAGCAGATAGAAATTATTTTATAACAAGCAGTTAATTATTTTCTCGATATCTGGTAAAAACAGACCATACACTAGAGTCCATCTTCAATATTCTAGTAATATTAGGAGAAACTATTATTAAAGACAATCCATTTTAAAAAGATATTCTGACTAGTCATAGAAAGTGAAACCCAAAATTTGAGATGAAATTACTAGCAAATTCAGATTGCTCTGTACATACATACCCAGACAAGCTACATTAAAATAAAGTTTTACTGGCAGAAATTTTCTGCTAACAAAGTTAAAAAAAGTATCATCACCCGTCCAATTAAACAGAATACACCAAGTACAATGGTGAGCATTCACCTTACCTATTGCCATTTCACACCTGTGGACGAGAAGTTAACAATGTCCCTGAAAGAGCTTCTCAAGAGATCTAAAATGTCAGAGCTCCTTTAGATTTTTGTCAATGCACTCCAGACTGTATCACTCCTCAGTTCCTTTGTTCTTCTGCTGAGGCTGCTGCCAGCAAGGTGCCAGTTCTCAATGTAGTAATTTCTGTGACATAAACCATGGACAGCTTTGACACAGCTGACTATTTCCATGGGAGACAAGCAAACAGCACCTGACAGATACTAACGAATTTCAGCCCTGGTGGCACAAAAGAAATGTTCACAGCAATGGCTGAAGATGTGTACCAAGAAAGTAGACAGAATACAAGTTTGTGGTATAAATCTACCAGTGCATATCTGCAGCATTCCTGGGTGGAAAATATGTAATTATATCAACCAACGACTCATGAAAAATTAAGGACCTTCTTTCTAATTGGAACATCAAGAAGTTTTGAATAAATAGCTCCAAATCAGAGGTCAACTCAAAATCTAATGCAAAATGATCTGCAGGAAAAGAGAATGAATGTCTGACTACAGGCAGGTCCTGCAGCTGGCTGGATGCAGGTGCAGGAAGTATTGACAGAGATTTGTTATATTGCTCCCTGCACTCAAACCTTCTAGCAAGACAACTACACTGCCTGTGATATAACCCTTCCCCAGAGGAAAACCAGGCCATGCTGGGGGAATAATACCTATCAAAGCCAAGAAAGAGACTTTGGAGGCTAACAAAGGAACCACCCTCTGCCTACAATGCTGTATCCACAGGTCCTGTGTTCTGGTATCTCGTTTCATCCAACATAACGTGGTAGATGAGTGCTCTAAACATTATTAGACTGGAAAAGAGCAGTTATGACAAGCAGTAAATGAATTTTTTCTCATTGTCTTTTTGCCTGTGAGATCATGGCAACAAAGTTAGTTTTTCTAAAGGAAACTCAGAGAGATCATGACAATGGTTAATGTTTGTCCAGAGATGTTCGGGGAAGTAACAGGAACAAAGCACCACCATGAAGCAAAAGCCTAAGTGAAAAAGACATTAGGTTTTCAGTTAATAGCTCAAATTTTATTTTGAAATGACAAGTTCTAGCACAATAGAAAACAATTAGCAAAAAAACTATTCATTTTGAAGGAAGCTAAGTCCATTCCAACATATGAAATCTTAGGAGGCTTTGAAGATGGGTATTTAAGTGAAAACTTTCCTCTTTCTTTGTGGCATTAAATTACCTTCTGACAGCATAATAAACAGCTGTAGAAATAAATTTTCTCTGGAATTCTTGAGAATAAAACGAGGTCAAAACCTGCTGGTAACATCAACCAGGCCCCAGTGTAGAGTTCAATTTTGTATTTAGTTTTCTTTGATAGAACTGGTTTCCCAGGGCTTAAAAGACACAGAGTCTTTAGAGAGCAAATACACTCTGCTGGTTAGGATAAGGAGGCTGGAAACTGTTCCTGACTTCTAACTTGTGACTTTTAAGAAACTGCAATTTTTAATGCTCCTGTATTCAAAAGGATGGACACTGCCAATTTAAATTGCAGTCAGACCAGATGACCAGGACAATTTGCTTTTGTCTTAAATTCTGTCCCCCTAATACTATCATAAAGATGGGATTTATTAATGTTTAGATACATATTTAAGAGTCTAGGAAAGACATTATTAATGCCCATTTGAGTAATTATTTTTTTGTTTAGTTGAGAACAAATGACTGTATTTCCCATGACAAGTGGCCATATTTCTGGAAGAGGCTCAATGATACAAGAGTGGAAATTATTTAAAAAATAAAGGGAGAAGAAATTTTTAAAATCATACTACAACAGAAACTAAAGCTAAAGCTGGACATTTACAGAAAAATCATGCTAAGACTGGAAATACAGCCTTAGAACAAAAATAAATGAGACAAAAAAAGAGAACGGATCAGAAATGTGCCAGAATGTATGAGATGGATTGGGTCAGGGTTGCTACATCTAAGTTCCATACAAGTGTCCAAACAAGTAAATTAAAACTGGTTACTTAGGCAACACATCCCTGCTAGCAGTTCCACCACTAAAGGGCACAATGTCAGAATTCTCAGTACAACAATCTGCAGTTAATTTAATTTCTTAGCAGAATTGCTTTCTGAAATTTTAAATAATACTGTTACATGCCTCCCACAGTCACTCACAGCTAAAAGTGCTTACAAAATGAAAGCACTGTGCAATAAAATGAAAACAAATCTGTCACCCCCACAGAAGTATACACATCTCCCAAATGAGAGAAATGGGCCTTTATCCAAAGAGTTTGCTAGCACTACTACACTAGCTGATCTTTGATTTGGCTCACCTTTAAAAAAGTAATTGGGACTTTTCTTGAGCTGGACTATGCTAAACAAATCCCACTGGGGATGGGAGGTAGAAAAACAGGGCCAGTGGATTGTGGCACAGCTGCCTCTTCTAGAAAAAAAAAACTAATCCTTTATTCTTGTTTCCTTAAATTTGTATGAAAAATTATGGCAAAGGAGGTGCAATATTCCTTTCTCATACATTGGAAATGAAGGGAGCCTCCAGGATTTTCAGCTTTGCACAGGCAATCAGCCACTTTAAAGCCTATACTTAAATCCACATTTTTGTCCAGGTCTTGTACCAGAACACCAAAAAAAGAAGAATGCAATGGAAACATGAAAAAATAACTACATGACTCATAGCAACAGCTACTATGGCACTTCGAATATAAACAGGGCTATCAACAGGAATACCCAATGTATGCAAGCACATAAAAGTTGTGCTCAGGATACAAGATTTGGTCAACAGGAAGCTCGTGGAGGATGGAGCAGGTGTTTACCAGCAATCCTGTCCATGCACACTCATGTGGAGTAACACTGGCATCTCTTGGATTCCCATATTTGCTCCTGAGTGCAAAGTTAAGGCATCTAGTGGAACAAGTCCTACCACATGAACAGGCTTTCAGACCATAACAGAATATGTGGATGGTGCACACACAGTTGAAGAATCCTTCTACCCACCTTTTAGTAAATGCAGGTCTTCCATTTCAGTCCCAGTGTAATGCCAAGGAGGATGAACAAACTCTTATTCCATTCACAGAACTAAAATTCCCATAAAATTAACTAGGATTAAGACGTAACCTTAATTAGGACAGTAAAATTAACTTTAAAGACAAAAGAAGTGTTCTTTTAATTACTGACAGTAAGTAAAATATGAGTGAATGTGGCATAAATTGGAAAATCATTCACTGTGTAATAGAAACTCCAAATAGGCTTATAGATGAAAAGTAAATGAGCTGGAAAAGAAAGAACAAATGTGCTGGGAATGCTGTTTTTCATATTATGCATTGTGTGAATCTGAAGAGATCCCACTATACTGGCTTTTTTCACTTCAGTTTGGATGGAAATGTACTGGCTTAATAGAGAAACACATTTGCATTTCATTTCTTAACCTTTCTAAGCGTTTAAGAATATTAAATCCATTTCCTTGCCAGAAGTACTAAAAAATTACATATTTCATTGTCAAAATAATATATCCAACATTATTATAATAATTTCTCCCAGGATCATTAATCTCCAGATACAGAAGATTTATTTGTTTTAAATATCAAATAGCTTGCTGTATTTTACTGAGAAATGAAGTGAAAGTATAAACAGGAAAAAAAAATTAAACCCTGGTTGATCTGACAATAACAACATATTCAGTTTTTCTTTCTATAAAATTTAAGGGTTTTTTAAGAGGAACAGAAAAGGCAGAGTAAATACTTGTGGCAGAATGCAGGTAGCATCCTCCATCTCCTCATTCCATACTTAGGCTTTAAAGCCCATGCAGTCAAAAGAAATTTCACCAGCCATTTCAAAAAACTTTGAATCGAGACCTTCAGAAGTCACCAGGATTATTCACAAATATAATATTACTGTGTATTCCTATGCTTGACTGCCTTGTTAAGCTAGAGTACAATTCTGATGCTGGTTGCAAAGCCTAAACCTGCTTTTGCCGTAAGGAGCATCAACCCATACTTCTCTAGTACAATATTTAACTGGGTTAACAAATATTTTATCGTTCCCATTTTTCTGCCTTTGTTCTTTTAATTTCAGGCATCCAATTCCAATATTTTCATCTGAGTTTACTTAAATTACACCATTCCTTTTTCTTTGAGTATCTGTCACAATTATTTTCTTCTTATACATAAATGTAACTGTGTAAATATAGCAGAAATCTAAGTCTGAAATTTCTCCCACCAGTCTACAAAACCTTTTTTACAGCAACTCATAATATTTTCAGATTGGCATGCTTAAGATAAACGATATTTTTATTAGATCAATGAAGATAATCAGTACTCCTTAAGTTTGTGCAAAACTGACTTTTATCATATTAATAATTACCATTCCATTGTCACCATCTTCAGATTTTCTGCCCAAGAAAGTATCAAATGAACCTAGAACAGAGATAAAAATTCAAAGGCAAAAATGAAAATATTGCCAGAGAACAGTGTTTCCTGAAACATCATAAAATCATTATGGATTAGGTAGCCTAACTTCACGCACCTAGGGGTTTTGGGGGGCTTGGGGTTTTTTTGGTACTTTTGTTTGTTTTTGTGCATTTTTAATTTATCTTGCTTCTGCTTCTTAATATCGAAACTTTTAAACACAATTTATAAAGTAAATCAAATAAAGTCTGATGGTTTGCTTTATGGGGCCCAAATAATGCCACTAAAGTGGTAATGATAACCATAATTTTTTTATCCATTCCTTAGTTATTCTCTTAGTATTATTTTGGTTTAGCTGGTAACATTAAATAGATAATGTTTAATTTACTGTAATGAAGAGCTGCTTCATTCACAGTGTGAACAAGTTTTAACTCAACACTTCAAACTCACAGTATTCATCCAAGTAGAAGGCCCAACTGGCTTTAAATGTCTCTGCCCACCTGCTTTGACTAGCAGTGGTGGTGGTAGAGTTTAATTGCCTTAAGTACATTGTCTCCATTTCAGGCATAATATATATAACTAGGTGCAGATGATTTCAGATTTTTAAGAGTTTCCTGAGTACACTTATTACTCAGATTTTGGAAGTTATATATTATTTTGAAAAGAAAATAAATTCTTAATTAATCTTCTTAAACTTTTACTAACATAGTGCTATACTTTGAATTGCAGAAATTATTTTGTCTCTTTTAGTTATTCAAACTGACATTTTACCTAGACATCTGCTTCTGTCAAAAAAGATCTTTTATTATATCTTAATTTTTATAACTTCCTTTTGTCAAATATGTTGCATGTATGACACATTTTTCTTTATTTTTTTAATGGTTTTTTACTTCATGTATTGTTTTCTTTAGTGAAATATAGCAATGGTGAAAACAGCTGTGGGAGGGGTGAGATAGACTGTCAGTTGTATGGATATTTTTATAGCATTGGCATATGATCTTTTTACCAAGAATCAACATGTGCTTGATTCAGGATGAACACAGAAGGGAAAAGTGGCTGTTAGTTTCTTGTGCTTTGTTTCAATGAATCATTGTCCCATGCAAGAAGATTGCTGAGGAAAAGTACAGAAACGAAATCCAGATCCATTCCTGTGTCTGAAAATGGTTAAATTTTCTGAAGGATATGGAGAGGAATAGTTAATTCAGCAATTCAAAGTGGTCATACTTTTTGGTTAGTGACTTTACTGCTATCAAGTGTATGCCAAGTCAGCTCACATTCACTTGATGCCTTCACTGTCAGAAGCACGTGTGCCCAAAGGGAATTTTATTCTGATGCACTGTTGCAGCCTTATGTTTTATAATAGCAATGAGAAAATTATGGGCAAAGAAGCTGGCTTAAAAAAAGAACAACAATTGAATGAGGTAATTCTTTTAATGGATGGATGTCTAATTATGCTGACAAATCATAATTTAGACCTTCCATAACCATAAACATTAAAGAATAAGCATTAAACCTACAGTCAAAACAATACCATGTCCTCGAATACATCAGCTTCTAAAGAGAAGCTTCTCTAATAAATGTACATACTACAGCTGTGAATTTTCCTCCAGGAATTCCAATATGCATAAAAGGAAGGAGACCAAATAGCCTGATTTACAATGAAGCTAAGGAAAAGCAGAGGGTATAGCAAGACAAAGCTGATGCCATCACATTTTTAAACGAAGGACAATCATTCTTCTGCTGTTCATCACACTTTCTTGAAAATTCATTAATTAATAAATTAGATTTACTACTTTGTTACATAATGTGACAAACTTAGCACTGACTTGAAAAAAAATCTGGATATTTATTTAGGAAATATAGTAAGAGAAGAATGCATTTCTCCACTTCTTTGGAGGGAGCAAAAATTCAGTTCTGCTTTCACTCCACTAAGTAAATAGATTTGCAGAATTTGGAGCACTGAAGGAAGGAGCCACTAATATCAAGTAATGCACTTACTAAACTATTAACATAATTATAATAATCAGAGCAACACTGCAGATGGCCTTGATGGTATTGTTTGACTCAATAAGCAGCCAGAAATTATTAAGAGGTTTGTTGGAACTCTTTTTTGAATTGACACACTTTTCCACCTAAAACTGTTCTTGCTGCCTTTCTATCTAAACAGTCAATTATGGACACATTTCCCACTAGTCCACAGCATGCAAATATTATGACATTAAAACCATTAAAGTTCTTCTGGGGAGCTGATTGCTGATTTTATTGCCATACTTTGGTAGATAGCCAATATTGTTGGAAATGCATCTTTTAGTCAATGTATTTTTGTCAGGTGCTCAATTATGATTTCTTTATACGATATGAGAATATCAATAAAATCTGTGAAAGAGAAAATTTCTTGCCACAGAAGTGTCCGGATAAAAGTGTATTTCTTAGGTCATAGGTTGGTATGTGCATACATTCTTCAAAGGTACATAAGCTAGAAGGCACAGAACAAATTTCAAATAGTCATCATATGTTATGTATATATATTTTTTTTAATGCAGTGGAAGTCTATTCAATTAAACTATGAAGAAATGAAAATCCCTTTTATTACCAAAGAAAAAATACTACTGGCACTACATTTTATTACTCAACCCTAGAAAGTAGGTTTGTCTTTAAATGTCCAATGAAAGAAAATTTTCTTCTTGCATGTATTTAAAAATAATTAATTAAAAAGCACAAGCCAAAGCACTTGCAGTAATTTAACTAAGATACAAGGAAATATAGATCAGATAATTTTGTTTAACTTTTTACTATTGTCATTCTGCTTACAGTAATGCTCTTTTTGTATTAACTTACTATGCTTAAACTGATGGGGTCTTTAAAGATGAGGCCACCCCCAGTAGCTTGATTTCAGTATGTTGAGTTGATGAACTGCATGGTTTGGAGAAGATTCCAAATGCAGTATTGAAAACCATTAATATATCTCATCAGCAAGTCAAACTTGGATATAGAAGTAATTAGCTGTGTCAGAAGAATGAACATTCTGCCTTCAAGGAAATAACAAAAGTTGCATAGAATTTGCATACAGTATATGAAATATGGAAATTTCTCTGTAAACAGATGTGTTTTCAGCTTTGATTTACTGTCATCACTAAATGATGAGGATGTGCATGAATACTGATATGGTAGTATTACATTATTCATTTACTAGAGAAATGTAGAAAAGAGAACAAGAAAGGGAGGGAGTTAGAGAAAGTAAATTGTCTTCAATTTGTTGGAAGAACTTTTCTATTTGATAAGGGGTTAAGCAGATAGAGAAACAACTTGGTCAATATGATGATGGAAAAGAAAACAGGAAATACATACAGAAAATTTTAAAATTACGCTGACACAAAAGCTTGAAACAAAGAAAGAACAATGCTATTTATACAAAATATAGTTTTGCTTTATGGCTGAAATCTGAACGAAGTTATTTTCTAAGCACTCAAAAGATGGGTTTATTCTCTGTGACAGATGTTTTCATGTGCTCTGGTCAAATCTTCTCAAGAAATGGCAGTGGGAAATAATCCAAACCTATCTGGACTTAAGTTTATCCAGAACACCTGGCCATCTTGAATTTTAAAAGACATTTGAATGCCTGCCTTCAGCCTATGAAAATAGATGTCAAATTGCCACTTAAATGACATGAAATTCTAAGCAGTGTTGATAATGCTTAGAAAGAAGACCAATTAAAAAAGGACTAAGAAAATATAAACAGACAATTGTAAGGGAATAAAGAGAGTCCTAAAAAGATTCTTGCACCATATTACTTCAGTAGAGACTTACTAGAGACTTAGGATTGTTTACACAGCATGTGTTCTATTCCAATGTTCTATTTCCTTAGTTTTTGGTAATGGTCAATGTCATTTCAGTTCAGTCATTTTTACAGCTGCCTTGTATCCCCTATGCCCTCTTTCCATGATTGTACAAGTATATTTTAGGCAAGCTTAAGGAGAAAAATTTGGATATTGTCATGCTGCAGGGGCACAGGTTTTCATCCTGGAAATCGAAACACTATTGGAAGCTTGTCTTGTACATATGCTGCTTACATAAACAGTAGACTTGTTTAGATCAACAACATAAATAAAACATTCACCTAATCAAGTTGTAACTCGATAGTCTGTACAAATCCTGTTTATATGAGTTCTATACAGATAACCAGAACCTAAAACTAATAATAACAAAAAGTCTGCCTCAGGGTCTTTTGCATGAAGATACAGTCGGAGATCTCTCACTGGAGGTGTCCCCCAAGGTCCCATACTGGGCTCAGCATTGTTTGATTTGTTCATCCACTTACCTGGATGAAGGGGGAGACGCCTCCTCAGCAAGTTCACTGCAGACACAAAGCTGGGAGGAGTGGCTGATGCCCTGAGTGCTGTGCAGCCCTTCAGAGGGACCTTGACTGGCTGGAGGGACTGGCAGAGCAGAACCTTTTGAAATTCAACAAAGACAAATGCAGGGTCCTGTACCTGGGGAAGAATAACCCCCAGCACAGGATGGGGGCTGACCTGATGAAAAACAGCTCTGAGGAGAAGGGCCTGGGGATCTTGGTAGAAAATAAGATGTCCATGGGCCAGCAGTGCCCAGGAACACAGAGGGTATCCAGGGTCATCCTGTGCTAATGAAATAATAGACTGGACAGAACATTACAGACCTGTGGGTTCAAATATAGCTCTTAGTTAAGGGTTCAACAAGAAATTCTGGAATTGTTAGGTGTAAATCAAAGTCCTATTCTCCAGTTATTCATTTTGGTATTTCTATTCTACAAGGATCATTTTATTTAGGTATGTATACCAAAATGTTGAGCCAATATCTTCAGACTGTTCTTTTTCTGTCTCAGGAATGTGCACAAAGGCATTGAACAGACACCTGCAGAAAGGTTGAATCAGGTAATTCTGGAGTATGCATCACATTACTTTCATGAGAGTAAAATCACTCATATTTCAATCCTAGACTTGCTAAGAAAATAATTCTCCCTTCACAAAAACCACTCATTAAATAGTCTTCCATCATTGAGTAATGTTTACTGAAGTTTCTTTACATGCCATTAAAAATTCAATATTTGCAGGCAATACAACAGTAGCAATAAAGGTCCATATTGGAATGACAAATGCTGTATGCATCAACTAGCCACATTTTGCCTTGGGTGATTTCACCAGGTTATTTTGAAGTTTCTACCTGACATTTAAGTTAGCTGTTAAATATAAGTATGGGAACCATCTGGAGATTTATTGTAGGCAGAGTAGCCCAATAAGTGTGATGTGCAATGATGATATGCCTTTATTTGTATCTTCTGTCTGACTGCCATCGGAACTAATAATTTGTTTCCTAATTTTAGAAAATTCAGATTTAAAGCCTAGTACTAATTTTTACATATAATTGTATTTTATTACAATTTTCTCTGGAGATCTGATTCTAGATCTTGGACTCACTCTCCTGAACAGGAGGCCAGTGACTCAAGTTTGTTTACAAAATGAGCAGTGCCCTATTCAGGACAAATTGTTGCTTGGTATCTTCACCTTAAAACATGTAAAACTGGCAGTGCAATAGTCAAAATGATCAATTGAGAGAACTCTCAAACCTTCTCAAAGACAAGAAATTAAATGATCTCTGCAATCAGCAAAATAAATTAACTCAGGAATTTCATGCTTAACTGTGTACAGTCAGTCAACTGAACGTTCACAACACCCTGCACCACAGTGAAAAATTAAGGAACAATTTCTGCTGATTTCTTGGACCAAACCCAGCCAATTTCTCTGTTAAGCAACAAATTAAAATTTCTTGATATACCTGTATTTATCCTGTGAACTCAGACTCCCAGAAATTGTGCTCTCATATTAATCCTGAACAGCACCAGAGTTCTGATATTATCTGCTTTCTGAAGGTCCCAAAAATTGCATAATGCCTGTGGAAACTCTAACTGGCTTTTCTTCACCCTCAGATTGGGAGAAGGAATAAATACTAAAGACTGACTTTCCCATAAGTATTAAATATGTGCTGTTCTACTGATCTTGCATTTCAGAAATTATTTTTCTATGTCTGTGACCCACTGTGATTGTTACACCAATTAAAATTCCATTAATTGTGGCTGAATAGTCTTTAAATATCTGGCTTCATGTTCCTAGGGCAATTTACAATTCTTAAACATGTCACGAGGAATTATTGTAAACAGCACTATTTTAATTTTCACTTAGCTGTGCATGTGAGGTTTGACCTTCTCAGCCCTGACCCAGCAAATAAAGCAAGAAAATCAGAACCTCTGTCTTGGCACTATTCCAGATTTTGGCTGATGGCTTATGCTTCATTAGACTTAAATAATTTCATATAATTTCATTAGACTTAAACACTCAAATGAACCTAGCCATCCTTGGTTTATGGAATCATCAGACACAGTCTGAGCATTTTCAAAGCAAGCCACATGTGCTTGCCAAAAAAATAGGTGCTCCAAGAAAAGGCCTGAAGAATCCAAGGATGACAATTCTAATGGAAGATAATCACCAGAGACAGGTGGTGTGCAAAAGATTTAAATCATGTAATATGTTAAAAATTGTTAAAAATCTGTTGTACCTCTGGAATCCATCCTAACTTGAAGTTAGGTTTTTAGAAAACAATAGTATAGCACATCTTGTATGTAGGAGAACATCACTGATGCATCATTGCTAGATATTCTTTGACCACACAGTTTTCTCTCTCTCTCTCAAAAGCCCTGAAAAAGCAATCCCATGCTTATTAAAAACAAGAAGAAACTATAATCCAGGAAGCCATTATTTATACTGTAGTCTTTTCAATTAATAACGTCACAGGCAGTTGAACACCTTGGAAATAGAAGCTTGACAATGTGCTACTCCACATTTCACAAGCAAAAAAGTATGACATATAGAGTCTTATTACTTAGAAGAACAGTGGAGCTTGAAACTCTTGCATTAAGTTTGAGCAGTCTTGGTGAAAATGAGATCTCGTTCCCTCATTATGCAATCTGACATCCTTCATCTAAAACCAAATGAGATAATAAAGTAAGAGAGATGAGATATATTTTCTGCATAAAGAACCACATAATCCTTTATCTCATTTAAATAATAGATTCATAAAATCTTTTTTTAAACATCCAACTAAATGACGCAGTGAAATATTAATGTATCTGCATATTTAATAATAATAATATCACATGCTAAATGATAGCTAAATTATATTCTTAGAGATATACCAAACAACACCAACATGGCTGTGATTGGCTCTTGAATTTGAAGTTTTTAAAGCACTACATATAGCAACAGGTCTAAGTATTGTGCAGATTCTATGAAGTGCTGTGTATCAGCACAGCATTAAAATACTGACTGCATTTCATGCTTACACGATTTTCGTTGAAGAGGGGTAGGTGCTGATATTTGAGATTGAGTATCAAGAAGCAACATTCTTACTGAGTCACAAGGCAATTTCTTAACTTGCCATGAGGAAAGAATCTCACTAGTTGTTGAGAATAAACCTCACAGTGTGTTTTCAGGCATACTGAAAAACACATGAGACATTTACCTCTTACTTGTACTAGGAGTGGGGCCTTTTCCCTAACTTTGTAGCTGTGTCAAGTTACCATTAAAAATAAAATGTCAGGTAAGAATTTTGATTAGTAAGCAATAAGCCATTAAACACAAATCAAAACTCTCCTGACTTCACCTGAAGTAGATGGGAAATGCAGATCCAAACAATGCTGGGAAAATGCCTGACAGACTTAAAGTTCAGAAACAAGAGGGAGAGGAACAAGAAAATGCTTCCTGTTTTCTTTTGGCTGTAAAGGGTTTTCTACCTCTTCTAACATTTTTATAGCCAGGAATTAACTTATCTCCACAAAGGCTTTTTTACGTACAGGAGGATCTTAGGTCTCTCAAAAATTGAGAACTGCGACATAGAATTGTAAGGCAGAATTCCAAAACAGACTATATCAAAATATCTACAGTGAAAATTAAGCAGAATAAAGGCACATACCTTGGAACCCTTTAAACAGAGGTCATTCACTACCTGTTGCAGGAGACCCCTAAAAGCACTAAGTGCTTTATTGACCAATGTTAATGTTTCCTGTTCCAACGATACAGTTGATGCTCCCTCAGAAGTACCCTAGAGCTGGCAGTGCAAACAACCTGATTAGTTGATTATAGTCCATAATCCCAGTCATGGTCTCTGACACATCACCTTATTTACTGGAAATGCAATGGCAATGTCATCTCATATGGCTCTCTGCAGAATTTAACAGATACCACATGCCTCAAAAGGAGAGTGGAGGATAGAGTTAAAATACATAAACACTGTGGAAGAAGGACTGACCTGTGTTAACATCTAGGCTAATGCCCTAGGAAAATGCATTTTTAGCTTCTCATTCCAGAAAATAACAAGCACAAGAGACTCTGGAAAAGGTGCATTAGAATATGGTAAAATGACTGTGCAAAGCACAGTCATAGGAGCCTCACTGATGTCTAAAATATAAGTTTAGTGGAGGTGACAGAAGAGGAGAGTCTCATCAGATAACAGCTGACAATGTCACATCAGAGATGATGTAATCAGCTGAGCAAAGGAAGTATAACTCCATCATCCAAAGCTGTAATAACAACGCACAACAAATATTCTGCAGAACATTAGTCTTTCATTTACAAGAAAAATTTAATTACAGCAATAAATATAAGCTACCTAGACTCAGAGAAGGCAAGAGATCACCATACAAAAAGAAGCTAAAATAATCTGAAGTAAACCAAGGCAATTAGACAGGAGGGTAAACACATCAAAAGGACTTACTTGAAATGGAGAATTTGAAAGTGAAGAATTTCCAAGATTTCTAGGCACATGGTAAGGGAAAGATACTTGGTTAAAAATCACATTAGTGAAAGATAAAATAAAAAAATACAATACTGCATGTGATGCCTACATAAATAATATAAATTCAAGTACTGAGTATACAGAATACTGTCCAAAGAAATCTAACTTTCCTGAAGTCTATAAATATATGAAAACTAGTAAATATATACTGATTTTCCACTATTGATACTTACAGGTTTGAATTTCATAAGGTATTACCAATTTCAGAAAAAAAAAGTGCACTTTATAGTTAATTTTCAAACATCTAAGCTTAGAAATTAATCCAGGTATGCACGTAGAAAAGGCAAAAGAGCTAGATAAAAGCCACTTCTTAATTCTTTCAGGAATATTTCTTTCCTAGGGGAAAACAAGGTGGTACCTCAGAGGAGAAGCACAGACTACCTTAAGAATCCTCTGTGCATACCTCGTAATAGATTTATTTATCTGCCCAAGAGAAACAGGAAAAAGAATCATATTAAATAAGGGTAGGCCACAGTGATAGTGAGAAGATTAAATAAACAAAGTCTAAGTATACCTTGTCATTTCAGTGTAGGTGGTGTACTTCCAATGGTTGCTATTTAATATCTCCTTGTTGCTTCCTGGCATCTTAAATACATACACATTTGTGACAATCCAAGGTAAAATTGCAGCATTTTTAATGTGGTGCCACAGTCTGATTGGTCCTAATTGGATTTTTTTATCTATGTGGGAAGATAAATTATTCGACTTTACTGCCTACAGTAAATTTACAGGTGTGGCAGTTCTGCAGACTTATTTTAATGGGGAAGGTGATTTATTACAGTATAAGTGAAAACCCAGGAGCACCCAAGTGTCAGCAATGCTGTCACTTTTTCAAAATCTAAACACTCTTCAGTCTGACCCTCACACTTTATATGACCATAAACCACGGAGACACTTCACTAATATAAATGTTAATTATTTAATGGTTCTCCTTACCTCCAGCAATATATTCTTTCCAAGTTGTTTCAAATTGTGTATGGTCAGCCAAGGAATGACATAACACCTTTTTATTTAGAAAAAATTGTTTCCTTTAGGCTGGTGGCAGTATCATCTTGGCACTACTCCGGACAGTACATGTCTTTATACATAATAGCCTAACATATTCTTGGTATAAAAACTTATTTTTATAGGGATGATAGTTTCAATAGAGCAGATTAAATGAAATGGCATAACTGAGTGAAGGGTTAAAGCACGAATTGGTTTTGAATTGCCTGGTTTTCATCTCTAGCATTTGTTGTGTCCTATACAGTGAAATGCCAAGGTGTTTGCCTGACCTCCTATTGGAAGTCAAAGTGATCAGTCATGTCCTACAAAGCAAAGGAATGAGTGTCTGTACTTATGTACATATACATATATATATATATACACATAATATGTATATATATTTGTATTGACTATTCCCTATTCCCACATGTGTACATGCATTTGTACTATTCTTAGTGACTATACAGAATATAATCATATCTTTGCATGTTATGCATGTGCAACCAGCACATGCAGGAAGCATGGAAAAAGTGACTATCCAGTCATAACCTCGGCTTTGAAATTGTTAGATATTAAAAATAAACTATATGATATTCAGGAAATAAGCTGAGATCCATATCCCTTTTTTCCTTTTCTTTATATCACTTAGACCAAGTAAATGAAAAAAATACATCAGAGAGTTTTCTGGTATAAGACACAGGTGCATTTCAAGTAGGTAGAAGGTGGAGGGGTTTGGGTTTTTTTTAAACACTTGTAATTAACTGTTAATGAATCCATTGACATGGTTCCTTATGAAAAATTCAAGTTTTAAACAAGACTAAAACAAATCTAAACACTAGTTAACATAAGTGATGATTAGAAAATAGTAAAAAGACTTGCCTGCATAAAAACAGTAGACTAAGAATAATAAATTTTTGCCTAGCAAGAGCTTCTTCCACAATTAATCACAGCATTGAGTCAAAATATTTTTACCCTTATACTCACAATGAAATTCTCATACAAAGGTGCATATTTATTTTCAGTACATGGAATAATTCTGAAACTTAAATATCCTCAGATCACCTGCAAGCCCACGTTCATCAAGACACTTTCTGTAAAATATTTCCTATTAATTAAACCCATTGATTTACAAAAAGAAATTACTACTTCTCATTCCTTCACATGCTTCATCTAAAACGAAAGCCATTTGATTTCATCACAATATCATTATGAAGATGTATCTTCATATTTTTCAATCAAATAATCATTGAAATAGCATTGATTGCACGAAGAATAGTGCCTATCAGGATATATTATCATTATGCAATGTGCACCTAAGATGAGACAAATTTAAAGCAATGTTCTGCCACTTAATTATCATGACAAATGAAGACCAAGTAATTTTAACCTGATGCTTTCTTATATAGCTTCCAAAAGGGCTCAAGGTGTACAGCAATTAGTACCACTTTGGACTTTTTTTTTTTAATAAGTGGTAGGCTCTTATAGATGGAATCAGCCTGAGGAGAGCATTGCCTGACTGAATTGCATCATTCTTAATTACACTTTAGAGCAGCATGTCATTGTTTCCAGTGGATCGAATTACATGACATGAGAGCAATAACAGACCTGCTCTTTGAATTGACATTCCATGTCATCAATTTTTAATACCAAGGAGCACTGTTATAGCATTATTTATGTTACCATGATTAACAAATAATACTTTTCAAAACAATTCAGGAAAGGTTTCATTTGAAATATGATACACTCTGGAACTAGAAATCAATCCAAGATGTTACAAAACATTGGAGATGCAAAGAATAAGAAAAACTGAAATCCTGAGCTATATATTCTACTGGCAGGGTTTGATGTAAAATATTTAGCAAATGCTTGGGTGGTTTAACCTTTAAAAAAAATAACAGAAGAGGTTATGGAAATCTTCATCAAAGCCTATAGACTACACTGAAAAGTATTTGCAACACGCTTGTTATAATGCATCGTATTTCTGTAATTTATAAATATTTATAATCAAACCTTAGAAAAAAGTTTGCCAGTGAAAAGAAGCTTGTGTCTTTATACCTGTACGAAGTTTGGCTGATGTCCCATTCTTGAGACAGAGGTGTAACTTCAGTAGTGATGGTTCACTGAAGGTGGGTGCCCAAGCAATGCAATGAGAAGCATTTCTGCCTCCTGCTGCTGTGAGCTTCAAATCCTCAGCAGGGTTTGAACAAGTCTGGTGGGAGCTAGCTCAATAATTCAGGTGACAGCACCATTACTAAATGTCATTGTTTTAATCTGTACAACGTAAGTATAACATAAGAATAACTTACTTCTGGTATTTGTCTTACACCAAATGGAACAAACCATGTAACTAATTGAAACTGGTAGGTTTGGGAAAATAATAATCACAGCAGTCACATTAGAGAATAAACTTGTTTCAACGGTTTTGATTAGATTGGTGCAGATATTCTCCAAGCAAAATTTTATTTAAATACCTTATTATGGAAATCGACTTTAAACTCATTCCCTTGCATATTCACATGCTGCCTTCTTTATCAGGCAGCATAGAGTGATGAAAAAGCACTCCACTGCAGCTTCAGGAATTAAACTTTGCGTGTGTCTCACTGCAAATAGAGGACCTGAGCAGGTAAATGTGACTGAAACAAGGTTAATCACATGAGGCCTTTTGCATCACTGGCTACAGAAATTGCCAACCATTTTCTTCCTCCTTTCTTTCAAGGGCACAGACTGTTTTTTGGTGGAGCAAAGACAGTGTTTACAGACCTCCTCCTTGGCAGTCTGGCATAAGATGACAAGAGAGAATCTGACTGCCTCTCACTCAGCTCCATGTAGATTGGAAAATTCACCTCTTCCATCGTGGGAGAAAATTGAAAAAAATTCTTCATAAACTGAGATCAAGACAGAAACGTGTCCATAATTTTTTGCAATAAAATAAAGTGCTACTAGCAATGCTTCCCAAATTATCTCCCTGTGACTCCTCACTAGCTGTTTCTGATGCCATTTCTTCAGGAAATAGTGAAAGTCTCAGAAATTAGATGTCTTCTTTAAGTAACAAGACCTGTCATTAATAAAATAGTGAGGAAAAGAGATAATGGAAATCAAAGTAAATTAGGAATTATGAAATATACAGAAGTAAGAAAGGATAATAAATACATTAGGAAAAACCAATTGTTGGCAGAATAAAACTCCAAGTATTTTAAGCATATTTAAAAGATAAATCTTGTATTATTATCAGATGGAAATGCTAATGATAACAGCAACAACTAACACACAGATTGAAGTGTCCAGTAAATACTCTTTTACTCTTGGGAAGATGCAGAATAATGCACAAACTGAAAAATGTGGAAGACTTCACAATAATAGCTAAACAAGCTGTTAATCAACACTTAGTAGTGATGGTCAAATTTTGAAACTAGTGGACAGTCTCTGGTGTTTCCATGCTCCTTCAAATCAATCTGGAACTCCAGGGAAATGCTAAAATACTGCTAGAGTGTTGTGCCAAAGTCATGAAAGGCAAAGAGGATGACAGGAATAACCACTTATATCAAGCAAGAAAACCTGTTACAGGAATCAAACGATTTAATTTGTAATTGTCTTACAGGAAATTGATCTTGACAAGCAAAATTGACTTAATCATTGGATTAAATGGCAAATTTTTTTAAGTGTTTTTACTGTAGAAGAATAAGACTAGAGGACTAATAAAGGCATTTGAATTAGCCCTTCTAGTGCATTATGAGAAGATTGCAGTTTGGCTTATTAGCCAAGCTTGAAGGGAGTGCCTCTGAGACTCATAATTTATCTAATACCATCTAAATTTAATACTATTCAACAACCATGCTCAGATCAGAATATAAAGGCCTTGCTCATAAAATGACACGCAAAATAAAATAAGATTTCTTGGTTAAAGATTAGTTTTCAAAATCTGGAGACAATACAGTTAAATGTAAACATTCTCAAGAAGAAACAAGGAGTGCAGGCCTCACTTCAGAAAAACACCTACAAAAATTGTGTGGGAGCTATAAACAGTCAGTTCCCAAGGAGCCACCATGAGGCAAAAAAACAATACATTAATACAACAGTTACTTGCAAAAACAAAGACTAGGAAAAAGGGAAGTAAGATGATATTACTTCTGTTTAATAAGATCAGGACTAGACTATTCTGAAAATAACTTATTCAGGAAGAGAAAAAAAATCTCAGCTAAAATATCAGTATTTTAAAAATTGAATTAGATGAAAATTAAAAATGGCAAACAAGCCCATAAAATGCAATTTCAGCACAAAGCTCACACAAAAGAGAAAAAAAATAAAAATATGGCAAAACAACTTCTCAGACAGTATCTAAAACTCAAGTCAGAAGTCTATCAGCTACCATAATGATTTTTCTGTAAAGTTTGATATATTAAATTCAGAAATGGATTTTTAGATAGTTTTACAAAAGTTAATATTTTCCCATTAAAATGTTTCAACTATATCTGGTGGCTTAAAATAATTTTCTTAAACTGCAAAATTTTTCAAATAACAAAAATAAAGCTCTATGACATTATTCAAGTACATAGCACCTAAGTTGAAAGAAAAACATTAAGGGGCCACTTAGGTTATAGAAAGAAGTTGACAACTTCAGCCAAAACAAGTGAAACAAAGAATAAGGATTATATTTCAGGTCATTAACCACTGCATGGGATTTCTCCAAAACAGTAAGAGACTCTGCAGGTCAGTTTTTGATTCTTTTGAATCTAATTTCTGGATAAAATGCAATATCATATGTAATATAAAGGAGGTCTGACTGGATGGTCTACTATAATCTAGAAATCCATTTCAGGCATACATTTTGAGAGGGTGTGATAGGGTTGCCCTTCCTGACACTGACAGTGCTTTGCAGTTGTAGGTGACAGTACACAAAGCATTAATTAAGCTTCTCATTGCCCTGTAACTGCCAAGGTTATTTCAATAGCTGCAGAAACAAGCACAATATGAATAGAGAGCATTATATGTTAAGATTTGAATTCAACAGATTTCTCCCTTTGCCCTCAGTGAGGATAATTACAGAAAAGATCATTCTCCACAGAACTGTAGCAAGGAATTATGTATACTAGTTCAATACACGGAGCCAAATTCCCCTTCTTATATTTAATGATATTACTAATGAAGTTGCTCTCAATAAAGAAGTTATGTGGGACATGTGCAAAGACTTTTACTTCAGACATGTCAAAGACCAGGGCAGTTCATAACTCAGCCAGAAATAATACATTCCCCTGATGCTAAACTTGATTAGCATTCCACTAAAGCAAATTCTATATTGAATCCAAAGAAAATATCTTAATTTTGGTTGAACAAGTTAATCAATATAGTCATGAGGGCATAGTAACAGCAAAATTGTCATTCTGTCATCTGTTTCACAGCACACCTCAGAAAAGGACAGTGTTTTTAGTTTAGTTTTCTTGTTTTATGTACAACCCTCATTTCCTCTTCCGTCCTGCTATCATGTACGTTCACTTCATCATCCCCTGTTTCTGCCTGATGGAGCAAGGCAAGTCTTCTACCACCAGGAAACAGAAGAAATAGGACAGATTTACATCTGAGTTACAAGCCTCATAAAATTACCATACATAGTAGGCATCTTATTTAAAACGTTATTCTATTTTATACACCTTTTATCAAAGTATCAGACCCATTGAAACAGCAAAGAAAGCAATGTTTTGCCAATATTTACTACAATTTTTCCTGAAGTATTTTAAAAATATTAAATTAAGAATCAACATTCCCTCAGGAAACAAATAAAGGAGAGACAATGTAAGCAGATCTCTCACCCACTGCAGCATTGCCTCTAGACAGCAATTGCTCACAACACCTAGGAACTGATAGTGAGAAAAGAATCTCATATCCAGCTGAAATGGCACAGGGAATTTGGGAAGGCAGAAAGCAATTATCTGAGATAGAATTTCATCAGAATGATAAGGTTATACCAAGGGAACGTTAGTGATCACTTAAGAGCCTCCTTTGAAGGAGACAAGCAGGACTCAGGTGTAATAATGCACTCAAAGGGTGTAGGGCACAGAGAGATTTCAGTTTCCCTGCATCTCCTGGTTTGCACACAGAACCACAGAGTGCCACTTTTCATGCATGTTTTTTACCCTCCTAATGGCCATCATTACCCTACCCGAGCACTGCCATGCCAAGGGGGCATAAAGCAGAGTTCAGCCATGAAACAAAGCTGCCAGGCTGAGAAACTCATGGCTGATCTCAGCAGAAAGCACAGCCAAAACCCTGGAGGGTCCCGAGCAGGGCACATGGCCTCGTGGATTGATACCTGGCAGCAGGTGAGATTGCAGACTCTCCTCAACACCTCCTGGTCCTTCCTCAGCTCTGAGCAGCCGTGAAGGAGGCACCTGCCACACAGCCCCAAGAGCCTGAAGAAGCTCTCAATTGTAAGATAACTTCAATACCTCTGATAAAAGTAATATCACCATGTTCCTAACTGTGGATTATTCCTGCAGAAGTTTGATCTAATGGATTGCCTGATGTAATAAAAAAGAAGATACAGCACAGCACGCCACCACCTCACTAAGGCTTTAAGCACATAAACTGTTTGGATATATTATTTCCTTGACATCTTAGATTATGATGTTATTTTTTCTTGGTACCTTTAGGAACTGGAATATAATGAAGTTTTGATGAACTGGAATATGGTCTGTTGCTTCTAACAAATCACTGTGACCAAAGCTGACCTCATTAGAAAGACTGATTTTTTTATACAAAGAACTAACCAACCATTAGCAAAATTCAGTCTAGATTTTTTTAAGCATTCATAATTAATTTAATTAATTAATTTAAACAGCAGTTTCCCTGTGAAGACAAACACAGATTTAAGTGAGGGAAATAAAGAGCTGGTTTATTACAGATTAAATTCTCTTCTGAGTATAGCCAGCTTGACGAACAGAAATTACACTCTCTACATCCTAAAAAAAAAAGCAACTATCAGTCATTTCCAGTCAATGATAAAGTGACAAATTATCTCTAATTTTTTTGTTTTATTATTATTCCAGAATTTCAGATATATCAGAAAATTTGTATAGCCCTTTTCATTTCTGCTCAGTTGGAGCACTTTTTTCATTGGATTATTTATCTCTAACACCTTTAACTGGTTTATAGACAAGACTGCTGTCGATATACCTATTCAAATTACCCCAGATCTGAGTTTCAATGTGTCTTGCATGAGAGATATTGTGATCTCAAGCCTGTTTTATGCAGGGGCACATAGTCTCAAATTAATAAGAAAGAAAACCTTCATAACACCCACTTCATAGAGTGATACACTACTGTGAATTTATTTCAGCTGTTCTTCACCTCTGCAGTTACTTCTGGTCTCTTTTTTTTAGGATTCATTGTAGTGATTGTACCCTGTAAAGGTCTGCCCATTTAAGAGCTATGTTTCATGGAAATACTTTCCCATATATTAAGGTAGGGGGAAGAACTAGCAGTCCAATGAACAGTTTCTTTTTTCAAGGCTCATATTCATTCCTAAGAATAAAATACCGGGATTTGAGATTTTAACATAAAAGATTATTTTAGTCAAAATTCTCTATCAACAGCGTAGCATAATGTGAAATTGGCCTATTTCCCTCAGGCAATATGCCTGCTTTACTCAACTTCAAGTATCTTGCTATCTGATGAAAAGGTGGAGCTACATCTGGGTATTGATTCATAAACTCTTCTGTGGCAAAACTGGAAGCGGTATGGAGAAAAAAAATCTTCTCTGTCTTGGAGATAAAAAACACTTTTAGAGTGGCAGATTTATCTTATGGACAGTAATACAGGCAATCAGTCTGAATTCACATATTATATTATCTATATTCCACATGAAGCTAGGCAAGTATGGTCACTTTAATTAGAAAATAGCTAACAGGAATCCATCCTTGAAATGATGGAAAAAAATACACCAGTGTTTACAAACAAGTGAATTTCTGGCAAACACTATTCAAAGAAATAGTGATTTTGTTAGTATGTCTCATCTGCAACTATACTTTTTATAGACTATCTTCATCTTGGTCTCAGGGAAATTAATTTTAAGTGCTAAAAATGTCTCATTTCAGGACATTTTCAGCACAGTTACCTATGTAGTTTGGTTCAATACTGACTAAAAATGTGCTATTTTTTATTACCTCATGTTTTCCTACTCCTTTATTGGTCACTATATTTAAGTGAAAATAATTTTTTTTAAATCTCAAAATTCAACACAAAAGAATTTCATATTTGATGAAATATTGAATGAAGTTTCTCAATTTTGATGCATGCATGTCATAATGGTTACGATAAATAATGTCTGTTAGTACAGACATATAAATGCATCCAACAATGTAAACAAATATATCCATGAACACATATATATGAATACAAAAATAGTATTTTTTAGAGAATGATAACTCTGATTAAATGACATTGAACAGCTATAAAAAAAAGAATGTGCACAAAGTTCTAACGATCTAAACAAGATAAAGCAAATATTCTTTAGATCATAATTCATAGCTATGTTAGGACATGGACTATTCTACAGATGCAGCTGTATTCATTAGAATTCAATATCACTGCACTTGTGTCTAGTAATGTCCTTTAAAATCTTTAGCTCTATCCCCTAAAGATCTTTTGGAAATTGAACTTCTTGACCCCACACAGTCTTCTCCAGTCATACACATCCTTCTGGTTATCTATTACCTGAAAAGGTCCTGATGGGGTCAAAGTCATTACCTATAAATTCTGAACACCAGAGAGAAGGAAAAAAATAGTATAACTTTTTTGATATCCCTAAACCACAGTTTTGGATAAAGAGTATTTTGTCCCAGGTGTCAATAAGTATGATGCACAGCTGGTGCATCCTTTGAAACACCAGGGAGTCTATGGACTGTGCTACCTACACATAAGAGGTGATGACATATGGAATAATAACTGTTTAGTAAATATTCCAAAATCAGAGATGAATAGACTGTGGAGCCATAAAATGAATGTGTATAAGAAGTTATCAAAGAAGTTTCCAAATCCTTTATACTTGTAATCACTGTAGAGATATCAGAAAAGTTGTGATGACTGAAACTTTCTTTACTTGGAATGGACTGAAGAATCTGATAAAAGTGTTAGAAAAAGAGGTTTTAGAAAAATACATAAAATGCAATGTCAGTTGTTAATATCAGAAAAAAAAAGGGGGGAAAAAAAGGAAAACAAAATCTCAAGATTATAAATTATGCTGCTAAACTAAATTCCTTAAGGTTTTACTAATACAAGTGAATAGAACCTAGCAAAAAAATCTTTGAAAACTCTGAAGGTAAAATATCGACGACTGTTTCTGACATCTGCACTGGGTAAACTGGTAGAAGCTGTAACAATCACAAAAACATGGAAATGCACAATTAGTGAGGTTGGATAAAATTATTCCAGTTCTCAGAAATCTTCCCCTCTCACTGTGACCTTTGAAAAATTTTCAATAGTGGCCTCAAAATGACATCAACCAACTCCCTCAGAACTTGGGGGTGCATCCCAACAGAGTCCCATGGGCTGTAGCAAGTCCAGTTGGTTTAAAAAGCTTCTAACCTATCGTTCTCTACCAAAAAAAACCTTTCTTTCTCTGAACTTCAACAATAATTGTAAGGGCCTGGAATTCCTGAAAGACTTATAAAAGACAGAGGTGAAGGAGGTGAGCCTTTTCCATGTCCTTTGTCACCAGGTTCCCTGAACCATTCAACAGCAAGCCAGCATTTTCCCTAGTCTTTCTCTTGCAGATGAAATACCTGCAGAAGCTTTTCTTGCTGTCCCTCATGCCCTCCCTAACCCAATTCCTGCCTGCTCAGACAGGAAATCTCAATACTCTTCCCAGGACAACTGTGCCTGCTTCTGAGTCTTGTGTTTCCTTTTTCCCTCTGATTTTAGTCAGAATTTAGGTCTTTGTTCATCCTTATAGACATTCTGCTGCCTTTTTCTGACTTTCTTCACATTGCTATGGGTCAATCTTGAGCCTGGAAGAAGTGATTCTTGAAAATCAGCAGCTCTCTTGCACTCTCCAGAGACATATCCTACAGGATACTTCAAAAAAAAATCCTTACACAGGCAAAAGACCGCTCTCCAGAGGTTAAGGTGATCCCACTTTTTTGCCTTGTACTCTGCTCTCAGGACCCTGAACTCCACCATCACTGCAGCCAAAGCTGTCCCTGACCTTCACATCTGTAGTGACCCTAAGTGGCAGATTGTAAAGCCTCCCATGAGGATCAAATTCTGCAAATACAAGGTTTCTGCCAGTTGTCTGGAAAGGCCACATCTATTTCTTCTTTCTGCTCAGGCAGTATGTAGCAATGTCCACCAAATTATCCTGTATTTGTCTGCCTGCTAATTGTGACCAAAGAAGAAAATGGATCAGTGGGTACACTAAGAAAATGGGAATTTTTAGGACCAACCAGTGTAGATTCTGTAGATATGACCACATATCAGTAGAGCTCCAGAATTAACCAAACTAAGTTTATAGACCAGAGTTTTTCAGTTAATACATCATTTACTTGTGGTTTTCTGTGGAGTTTTTTTTAATTAATTCCCCTCAATAAAATATAGAATATTAGTGTCATAAGATAAGAAAGAAAATTGTCTTGTGCATTCTTAGCTGCAAAATAGGAAGCAGAATAAGCTCGAAAGATGAAAGATTCATTTGCATGCCAGAGGAAGCTTAATTAAATCTGATGCTTTTCAAAATATGTATAAATGGTTAACTGTGGCAAGCATACACAAATTTGGAGAAGGTAAAAAAAGGAAGACAGCAAAATCTTATAATGAATATAAACTTCGACTAGTAAGTATAATAGCCTGAAGAAAATGGCTAAGAAAGGACATGCTGAGGTAAGTCATTGAACAATGCACTGGGATGTAAATTACTGATAAAGATAAGGTAATGCACATAGGAAAACTAACACTGACTAGATAAATAACCATTGATGCATTCTGAACTAGCTAATATTCCTTATAATATATTAAATAGGATATTTTCAGAAAAGCAACTATAACGTTCATTTTTTTAGGAAAGGAACATTAAATATAGCAAAAAATATTCCTATACTATGAAATAAATCCACGATATTTTAAATGGGTGTTTCACTTCTGTCCCTAAAACACCTAAGTAGAACCAGAATAGCTGCAAAGAAAGACAAGTATAAAACAGTGCAGACTGAAAATGTCTGAAAAGTGAATGAAAATATTTAGACTCTGACGCCTGGAAAATAATTGCCTGCAAGGAAATCTAATACAACTTCATAAGGACATGAGTAAAGGGAAATAAGGAACAGCAATTCATCATTTCTCATGATAGAAAAATTAGAAGTTATCAAAATCAAGTGACAAATAAAAAAATAGAATGCTTTTTCTACAGACATTAGAGGCAAACTTTGCAATTCATTGTCCCAAGATGCCGAGAATGCTAAAAGTTTACTTGGTTTCAGAAGTAATGAGACACCTTAATTGAGCAGAAATACATCAAGGACTACTAAACACAAAGTAATGAGATCTAGATTAATATCTGAGCCTTAGGTTGCTGGAAGCTGGGACATTACATTTGGGAGCTACTTCCTCAGCCTTGCCTTGTTCCTAACCATGTTCTTATATTTCTTCTTGGCTGTGTGCTCTGAGCCATTGTGCTGCAGTTAAAAAAAGTCTTGTGTTGAAAGGGATCATAACTTAAAAACATGGAATGGAAAATTATGGTTATAAATGAAAGAAAAATCTCAAATTCATCCAGGAATTAAAGGGAACTAAATGTGCATTAACAATATCTAAAGATGAATGCAAGAAGAATTTCCAGACCTACCTATTTTTTTCCCCATATCCTAAACTTTCAGAAAGCTGTACAAAATGATGTTTTCCTTGTCTGTTCAGGAAGCACTATAATCAGCCATTGCTCAAGAGTTATAGGATCCTCAGGAAGCAGAGAACTGTACATAAATGTTTGATATATTTGAATAATGTTCCTCACTGAGCCATAGATAATCAGTTGATCCAAAACATTTCTGTAAATTTTTAAGGTAAAGAGCTTATATTTTGTAGGAGATAGCACAAAATAAGTCAGTTGCCAAATATTTTTTCTTTAGCCTAGCAAAGTACACATTATTTCATAACTTTAAATACCTCCATAGTTCTCAATAGAGCATTATGTTATCATCTCATTTTGCATCATTTACTACCTTATTTACACCAAATCTGATTTAAGTCACATCAGGTACATTCCCTTTGCCTAACAGGGAGTTACAGTAGAGCTAGACTCTGTCCAAGGGAGCTTTTTATCTTCTTATATTATACCCAGTGATTTTTAGGAGTCAAAGAAAATTTTCTGTCTATAATTAGAGGCCTCAAGCCAGGCGAAATGAACAGACTTTTGCAAACCTTCAGTTTGGCTGAATGGTTGAAAATCCATCTTGGCCTGAGCTTCTAAAAACGAAATCAGCTTCTCAATAGGATGATTTTATTATTGCTGCCTTTTTTACCGAGAAAACAAAGAATTTGTACTCCTGTCTGAGGCTGAAAGAATTAGCCATTATCTCCTTCCCTCACTGCTAGCTCTCAAATCTCAAAGTGCCATCACTTTGAGAATTGGAATGCTTCTATTTCAGGAACCAGAGTGGCATTAAATGCTCAAGCATAAGCTTGCCAGGAGAGCCAAGGGGTCTGGACCCCGTTTCTGTGGAGCATGGGCCAGTCCCAGAGATGGTCACAGTCCTGCACTTCTGGTGGGGAATGACACAGGCACAGCAGCTCCTGATCACATACGATTTAGACTGTGAGAGACTCAAACTGGCAAATTATTCAAATCCAGAATGGTCCCATGGGGAGCACAAAAGTCTTTCGAGTGAGGCCACAGGATACCATCACTGGATCAAAACTATAGTTGGAAGAGATGAGCTATTAAGACACAAGTATTCTCTTTACTGCTCAAATCTCATCCGTTCAGTAAAGTTTAAGTGTAGTTAGAACAAGCTTTTCTAGTTCCTCTCTCACTTCTTGTCCTTTAGTTTGGAGGAAACTGTCTTGATCCTTTCTAGGGTTTAGAGCTTCCTCAGACATGCTCTATATATATACTAAAAAAAAAAGGAAATTGGGAAGTGAAGCAATGAAATAACTCACTATTTTCTTTGCTCTGTTACCAGACAGCTATACCACTGTACCTTCCCTAGAGCAGAAATGTCTAAATTTGTTTAGGTCACTTCCTTATTTACATATTTATTTCAGTGCTGATAGAACAGATGCTGCCATCAGTTGTGACAGAGCTGCTGCAGGAACAGGGCTCAGGAGCTCATGCTTGCTTCATCTTTTGCCTGACAACCTGTTTCAATGTCAGTGGTACTAAATCACATACTCCATAAAAATCCAAATTCTGGCTCTATAAAGCTCAGCCATGCTTGGCTTTGCAATGCATAGCTCTTGGTGTTTCTTAGGATTTTTTCATTTCTTGATTAAAGGTGTAGAGATTTATTTCCTTTTTAAGAAAGAAAGAAAGAGTTTCAGTTAGAATGATGTTGTCTCTCACCCTGAGACTCACAATTTCCACTCTGGATCTCATAAAACATTTGTTTAACTCAAAGCACAAGAGTAATGCCACTGAGTTCTCAGGCTCTGACTGACTATCACTATGGTGCATTTTATCCTGCTGTACACTTCTCTCAGCAGCAAACGTGAGGTACTGCAATCTACAGAATAATAGAGCACAACTTCAGAGAACCAAATCCTGCTTATGCTCTACTTGGAAGTAAAGTCACTGATGTCAGTAAAAATGTTCAATGGAGAGATCTGAGTAGCCTTACCATGGACTATCTTTCCAAACTGGCATATATACATTTGCTGTATAAATACTACAGATTTATGGGTCTACACACTTATGCTTTTAAAACTGCAAGCTTTATACAAACACTGTAAGTAACACTAATACCAATCTGTTTCCTCTTTACATGATATAAACATCACAGTAAAAAAAAAAAAAAAAATCAACCCTTGTTTTTCCCAAAACTTTTTTGATCTTCAATACAAAAAAAACTTTAAAGGCATTTTTAAAAAATCATTATTCCCCGCATGTGAAAGTATGCTTCCTTTATCTTTTTGCTGTTTTAAAACGGCAGAAAGATGCTGGCTCTCACCCAAGATTGTAACTACCCTGTCATAGGTGTAGATACAGACATCACTAAAAAATCTTTAGGATTTTTAGATGTCTACTTGAAAATTATCATAACCTTTTTTTCTTCTCTTTACTTCTGAAAAAAACACATCCATCAGTAATGAAGTAGAATTTTCCTGCTTTTTGTTATTAAAGCAGTTGTGCAAAGTGCAGTCCTATTCACTGTCTACTTCATCACTCATATTGTTACAGTCATAGAATGGCACGGATTGGAGTGAATCCATGGACATCATCCAGCCCAGCCACCTTGCTAAAGCAGGTTCACCTGGAGAAGTTTGCACGCCGGTGGGTTTTGAATAGTTCCAGAGAAAAAGACTCCTTAACACCTCTGGGCAGTCTGTTCCAATGTCCTCAAAGTGAGGAAGTTTTTCTACAAATTCAGTAGAACTCTGTGTGTCATTTTGTGCCCATCCACCCTCATCCTATTGCTGGGCACTTCTGAGAAGAGGCTGTTCCCATCCTCCTGACACCTGCCATTCAGATATTTGTATGCATTGGTAGGGCTCTCTCAGTCTTTTCTCCAGGCTAAACAGGCCCAGCTTCCTCAACTTTCCCTCATAAGATACTCCAATCCCTTCATCATTTTGGTAGCCCTTGGGTGGACTCTCTCTAGTAGCTCCTTGTCTTTGGAGTATGATAAATTATCATCTAGACTTCTTAAATGACACTGAAATACATCTGCCCGAGGTATAACTAAAATCAAATATTGCATAGATGCTCACAAATCATGCCTAGGTATAAGTCAAAAAGGACAACTTTAGATTGTTCAATACTGCCAGTTAAACATGATAACTTACAAACTATTAATTATTCCAACAGCTACAAATGTCTGCATTATCAGGGCTTTTTTACTCTCATTTATTTGTTGCATAAACCCTTCCAGGTATCCTTTGCAGATCTACACATGCAGTGAAGATATTACTATTCTCAGCTGCACGTCACTGACAGCTGGATGGGTGTTGCTGCCTTCATTTCTCTTGTTTATGGAGGGGAGTGCAAGTGCTGTCTCCCCCTGGTAACCCCAGCCTGCTCAAGCCTGCCTTTGCCTGGTCTATAGGGGATCTATAGGGGTAACTGTCCATATGGGCCCTTCTGCCAGGTGAGCCATGGAGTGGTCACCACAGCAAGGTGCAGGGAATAGAGGGCACTGCTGCTTTGTGTTTCAGCCTTCTTTGTACAGTTTCTCACACTCTTTCTTGTAATAAAGAGTGTTTTGCATTCCTCTTTGGAAAAAGAAAGGATTGATAAACAGCTGATGGAACCTATGGGGTCAGGTGAATGGCCAATCCATAGTCACTGTTGGAATTCCATAAATAAACATGTAATGTAAATAAAGTGCTTCTTTTCCTGCATAAATCATGGCAGTCAAAAGTGTCAGTCTCTCTCTCTGTGTCGTAAGAGCCACAGGGCACCTGTGTCTTCTACCAGCAAAGACGATTGCAAAGTTCTCTCCTTTGTATTTCTCATCCTAGTAAGAAACTTTTGCCAATATAAGGTCTTATAATAAAATAGTTAAATTGGCAGAGAAATTTCTGTTGACATGGGGTTTTTTTTTACTTTTAAAACCAAGCTCCCATGAGACAGAACTGAATGCTCCAGTTTAACTTATTTAAAGGGGCACAACCTTGCTTTGGAGAAGCTTCTTTTCTTACTGCCAAACAGGTGTTTTTCACAAGTGTTACACTTTAAAAATCATTCTAGAAAAGCAGACATGTCATAATAAATACCACAGGAAAGACCTCTACTTATTCAGGAGACAAGGAATGCTTCTGAGGGAACCAGCACAGCCTTCACTCACCCGGTGTGATACCTCCCTTAAGAAACATTGAGTAGAGCAGTGTGACAGCAGGAGAAGGAAAGACATACCTTTTTGTTATGTGAAGTCCTGCTGCACACCATATTACACTGACCTTCTCAGGTTTTCTGTGTTTTGATTGCCTACTGCCCAATGCACCTCATTCCTCAAAGGTTAATGAGGCTAAACAGGAGACAAACAAAAAGGTCAGACAATGAAAGGCTGATCTATTGACAAAGGCTACAGAATGCAAACGTAATGCAGAATTCCAATACCATCATTCCAGCACTGCTGATACCACGCTAAAACAAACGCACACACACACACATCTCCTTCAGAAAATTTTGCTGGGCATGAGGTAGAGAAGTGACCCTCTCTCTCAAGTTAAAAAAGATGAATCAGTGCTATTACATCCCCAGGGCTAAAGTTCCTATTTCAGCATAACTGTGGCATGAAGAAGAACAAAGAGGGAACTAGGGAAGAAGTCAGGAAATTTTCCTCTCTAATTATGCACTCATTGGAGCAGGTACAGGTGTGAGAGGACTGAGGTCTGCCTCCCAGCTAACCATGTCACTTCTCCAGGCTTAGGTCTTTCACCAAGGCTGAGTAAGTGCCATTTGTCACAGAAATTCTGCTGCTCAGAGGTCATACAAGCAAGTGTGTTACAACTGACAACTTTTGTCTTCCTGTCACCAAGGCTGAAAGTAGAAAATGGCAGAGAATCTGTCCCTCAATCCAAATGACAAGCATGACTAATGACTGGGGAGAAATTTACTATGAGAACATTTTTCCTTTGTAAAAATTTGATTGGTCAGGCATCCAACTTTTCATTGGAAATGGCACTTCAGTCAACAGGAAGAAATGTTTGATCAAAATGATCAAGGGAAAAAACCATATATTCCTCCACATCACTGTCTTTAAATCCCTGAGCAGGGATTTAAAGATGCTAGTTGGTTTTTTTTACAAGTGGAGAAAGGATTTGTTCAGATTCAGAACTCAAGATACCTGGGGATCTGATTTGCTTCAGAAAAATGCAAATTTTTAACATTTACAAATATTTTAACAAGTCTGTTCTGAATGCTGGAAGCAAAATGAATACTGTTTTAAAATAATCTGTTTATCTAACACAGATCTCATCCATTTAAGGATGCAATCTTTTTTCTTTAGTTCCATTTCTTTGACAACCAAGAATTTAAAAGAAAGTAAAAGTTTGCAAAGTCCTTCCTGTATTCCTTCTTTAAGTAACAGTAATGCTGAAAAAAAAATGGAACCACTGATAATTACCACCAAGTTGTAGGTCCATAGAATTAAATTAAAATGTCTAATTTGAAAGAACAGTCTAAAACAATATATGCATCTTCAAGAACGATGTGGAGAGCTGATGTGGAAAAAATGTTCTACCTGTGTGCTCGCAAACTTGCCCTTTACAAATAAATGAAAAAATGTTAAAAGCTGCCTTGGCAGACAGCTTCAGCAGTAAAGTGAAAAGTTGAAGGAAAAAAAAAAGGATTGAAAACGTTTCTTTGCATAGTTAATCAGAATATAAATGAATAATCTAATAGAGTTGATTCCAGAAATTACAAAGCATAAAATTATACCAAAGACCTAAAAACACTGACATGTTTTTTAGCTCTCCACAAGCCCTTTTTGGTTTGTTGCTTTTTGTAGGGATGGGAAGTGAGGCACCAGCACCTGTCACTAGACCACTAAACAAATAATGTGTCTTCCCTTTGCATGGGCCACTAGAAGGAAATTGCTGCCTGGTGCTCCTATTACTTCTCCCTTGACATAAATTATGAGCCACTTACAATGATGTAAAAGGAGAGATTTTTTTTCTTTGACTGGAAACTTACCTGCTGATTACTCTGGAGAGCTTTGATTAATGTTTCTGCCCCATTTTGTATGAAGGCTAGCAAACTAAATAAAGTTGGTACTCAGTAACTGCATCAGCACAGTGGACAAAAATGAGCTGTGGCTGGAAACAATTGAAGGTTTGAAGTTGCTAATGGCACAAATGAGACCTGTTACAGACCTGCAGGCTGAGTCAGAATGGCAACTCCTCCATCCTCTGCCATGATGGTCATAGACCAAGCTGTTATATATATTTTCAGGAATTTTGAGTGTGCAATACTAAATACAGGCACTGAATTAATAGTTGAGGGATCTGTCTCTTACCACTGAGAAGTACTTTTCTGAAGTACTTTTTTTGTGATAAATTATTAATGGCAGTTATATTGCCAGGGAAAGAAGGAGATGCATGAGGCAGTGGGTGCCCTGGAGGCAGTAGCTGATACTGATCTTTATGTCTGGGGACTCCAGGCAGTGAAAATGCAGCCACATCCACAGGAAAGTTTAAGCCTAAGGAATTTCTTACACTAGTTTGCACAATCATGCAGGGACATCAGTTTCCATACAAAAGCTGGAGATGACAGCAGGAGGAACAGACCATAGGAAAGAAATATTGTTTTGGACAACAGGGTAAATTCAGAATTAATCACTGCAAATGTTGATTCCTCTATTTGAAGAAAAAGCTAGAAACAACTCATTAATATCTATTCAACTATAGTAATATTTCTGGTACATTATTAAACCTTAGGAGTAATTTTTCTTCTTTTCTCCAAAATACCACCTCCTGAAATATTAGTGACATTTCGAAGTCTGGAGCTGCGGGACCAAACGCATACATTTCACTGTTTCCACATGACCAGAGATGGATGCCTAAACATCCAGCAAACAATGGTCGAGGCCATGGACTCAGTTCACTGTCTAAGGAAAATCTCTGTGGAGTGCAAAAGGAAAGTGGAGCAGAGGGACAGTGAAATGGCACCTGGAGCCATTTACAAGGAGCCCATTTAATCCAGGCCTCTGTTCAGCTGCTGGTTTTGGTCCACACACAAAACTCACCAAAAAAAGGAGGATTTTTTTGTGTTCAGATATTTCCTTTTCCACTCGTCATTTTTTATAATATATTACGTCTTTAACCAATAAACACACACACAACCCCCTCTACATATGTATGCAGGAACATAAATAAAGATTGTATGAAGCAATACTTGGATGACACAGACAAGAACATTTTAGAAGATAAAGATACCACTAAGATCGTTGAAAAGAATGTAAAAGGTTATATTACAAGGTTACTTGGCCAAGTTCAGACAAGAGTATTTATTATTCCATAGGTTTTATGTACAAAACTGGCTGTAAGGATTATTTAGTATAAAAGTTTGCATAACAGAAGCTATAAATGTTACAAGGCATTTACTGAGTAGGGAAAAAAAATGTTATTTTCTGCAGTCATTGCAGGTTTCTTTTTAGGCATCAATGACTGAATTTCCTAAAGAGAATGTTCACCAGTATTAAAAAATAAGGCTATACTAATTAAGAAATAAATTACCAGGTTCTTGTTGATTTGATTAAACATAATGAAAAATAGACTCAGTCAATGAGAAAATGAAAATGAGGTAAATTAACTAGTTCCAGACAAATCTTCTTAAGCATGTCTGTGTCTTTAGAGTGTTCAGTGAGGCCAAAAGGCACATCTGATCCATCACCCTGGGCATGGCCCTTCTGAATACCCCTCTTACTGCTTGTGCAAACACTTTCTAGTTATAGTCTTTGAAACTGAGAATTAATTGACCTTAGTAAATTCTGAGGCTGCACTTTAACCACTTAAAGACCATTGGACACCCTTTTTAATAAAGGTTGGTAGGAGCACTTATCCTGCTGCGACTGGATTCTAACTCCTTTGTGGATAGCAAATTGACAATTACCTTTGTAATGGGTGGATCTTGCCTAGATACCAGGTGCACACCAATCTCCTGCTTCTCAACAGGACAGGGGAGAAAAATATGACAAAAAAGTCTCATGGGCCAATAATTGTGATCACTGCACTTCATCCTGCTCCAGGATGGGGTCCCTCCCATTGAATACAGTCCTACATTAACTTCCCCAACATGGTCATTCCCACATGCTGCTCCACTGGGGATCCCTTCACAAGGTCCAGTCCCTCAGAACAGGCTGATCCAGCAGGAATTCCCTCAGGGTCACAAGTCCTGCCAGCAAACCTCCTCCAGCATGGACTCCTCTCCACAGGGTCACAGGTCCCACCGGGACCCTGCTCTGGCATGAGCTGTCCATGGAAGAACAGCCTCCTTGAGGCATCCAGCACGGGATCCTCCATGGGCTGCAGCTGGACCTCTGCTCCAGAATGACTGCAGGGGGACAGCCTGTCTCACCGTATCTTCACCACAGATTGCAGGGAAATCTCTGCTCTGACACCTGGAGCACCTCCCACCCCTCCTGCATCACTGACCTTGGTGTCTGCACAGTCCTTGTCCTCATTTTTCACTTCTCTTTCTCAAGTGCCCTTGTGCAGCATTTCTAAACCCTTCTTGAATATGTTGTCACACCAATGTCACCAGAGGGCTCTGCTTTGGCCAGCTGTGGGTCCCTCTCACAGACAGCTGGCACTGGCTCTGACATGGGGAAATCTTCTGGGGTCCTCTCACAGAAGCCACCTCTGCAGCCAGCCTGATACCAAAACCTTGCCACATAAACCCAGAGCAACATTTTCAGGCCATGATCAGCAATGGATGCTCATTCATGAAATGCCAGTCTCTGATTATTGAGGATGGTTAACTTCCCAGTTTAGTTATCCCCAATTTCATGACTCAAAATTGGCTTTTATCTCAACTAGCAAAAAGTATTTATCACTCTGGGTCTTCTGAAAGGAAACTTCCTCTTCATTTCATAGAATCAGGTGATGCCTGTTTCCTACAACACTAACTTGTAGCTGCTAAAAAAGCAGAAAACACAAGTCTTTTTCCCAATATATCACTATACTAAACGGTATTAAAAATATTTATTTAATAAATATCATTGTAGGGACACTCAGAACACTTGGAATACATTTGCATGTTAAAAAATTAAATAATTGTTAATATAAGACCTGTGTCTTCAAATCCTGCTTTTATAACCAAATGGTGTTTTTCAATTGAGCCATTGAGTCTCAAGTTAAAGAACTGTCTCACTAAATCAGTTTTAGGCTCCATTAGGCCCATGAAGGTCTACTCCTCTCTTCTGAAGCCTGAACTACATGCAGCATTTCCCCTTGAAATTGTGTTCCACTAGAACTGGGAACATTGCACACACCAGAGGACTGAGCTTATCCTCATTCTACATGGTTTATCTAGGTCTTCTTATAAAGCTTTCATTTTAATTTGGTTAAGTCTTCATTTCTTAAAGCAGTACAAATGCCATTATCTATTTTAGCTACAAGTGTATACAAAAGGCATTTAAGTTTAGTTTAAAATATTAGTCAGACACCTGGTCAAACTGACATCGTTTAAGAGGTCACAAGTTGAAAACCAGGCTGTGGCACCCTGTCCACCCCAAACCTGTAGCCAAAGGAAGCAATGCCACTCCCTTTAATTTTATTTAGCTGAGACTTAAGCAGACTTAACTTGTGACTTGTCCTGCCTGTAGACTGCATGAATGAGTAATCATCACGGTCAAATGGATGCATGTTGGGCAAACTTATATGCCTACTCCTCAAATTAATATGCAATCATCCTTTTGGATTGCTTTAATTAAATTGATATTTAAATTACTCTGTTAAGAAAAATACATCTTTTGTGTTTCCATAGCAATGTGCTAACTGGTGTTCTTTCAGGGAGGGAAAAAATTGAATTAAGAAAAGAGAATATGGCTATCACAGAGAGAAAAATATTGCTTTTCTTTGCAATGTAACAGTTTCAAATAAACAAGCTCCTATTCCTTCAGCAATAAAATGTGTCTTTGAAACAAGATGCTACCAAATAATTTATGTTTTCATTAAATAGCTATTTAATTTTGGCCTGCTGATCTGCTAAATTGTGGTTGCATGCTTGGCATGGCTCTGTGGACTTTTAGAAAAGTACTACTTACAACTGATAAAGAGCCAAGAAATTTCATCACTTTTATAGAGATTTTTAGGTTCTTGCCACTATCTATCAGCTAATTTCCTTTTTTCTTCCTAGTTCTCAGGAAATAATTTTTTTTCTAATTGAAAAATAATTTCTTTCAGAGATAAAAACTTTTGAACCAGTCCTACACACACAAAGAAGTTAATACAGTAGTGGAGACGAATACGTAACTTTAAAAAGCAACAAAAAATTCCAAGTAAATTAAGATCCTTAATTGCATTAACTTAATTTCTCTCAAACGATTTTCTTTACACCTCAGCAGCTATTCCCAAATTCTGTCTTAAGCAAGTCTAGAGTTTCTGTGCTAATCCAGGAAGAAAAGTAGTTTATATCACTGCAGCCCACTAGAAATAACATATGCAGTGGGGTTATTAGAAAAACTTCAAACCACTGTAATGAAATTATAACACCAGAAACTATGAAAGCCAGAATATCATGTGCCAAGGGGTTTGTCTCCAGGTCAGCAGTTTGTACCACGTTCAGGATATTCAGGCCTGCTTTTGGAGGAGTCAGGGGTTCTTACTAACTTGAAATAATGACTGAACCAATAAACACCTTCACATCAATCATATTCGTAAGGTGACTTCACTGCTCTTCCAATGCATCTGTGAAACAGCTCCTGCCAAGATGTATTTTATTAACACATATAGGGGAGTTTGGGGGTTAAATATTTGTATCTAAATTATAATGATTATTAGAGATGAATAAATTATACTGAAACACATAATTACCCAATATTAACATGACGTTTCTTCCGCCCACTGCCCACCTCACCTGGGCTACCGGCCAGCTCCGGGAAGCTGCGTCGGTGAGTGGCCCCTCCCCGGCACCTCTCTGGGAGCCGCAGAAGGGGTGTAGCAACAGCTACGCCTGGGCAAATCGTCTGGGAGGGATAAAGAGTCGCAGGAGAGACCTTTCACGGTTCTGGGGGAAGGGGTTTATTGAAGGAAAAGGTAACAAGCCCGAAGCTTGTGGGGAGGAACCGCAAAAGGCAATTTGAAGGGGTCTACACAGGCTTAAGTACGGGGGAGGAGCGAGGGGAAGGCACAGAACTCTGGCCAATAATGGTTAATGGGGGCAGGTACAGAAGGTGGGGAAAGGGGTACATTGACCCAATAAGGTAAACCGAGGGTGGGGATACATACAATATAACCAATCATGGATACAAGAGGGAATGCTTGACACAGAAACTTCTAGAACAAAGGGAGGGGCTACACAGGATTGACATCCCGTGGGGCAGGGTTTAAGGTGAGGGACAGGGAAGGTTCCAGATAAAGGGGAGGGGTTTAGGATGACTGACTAGGGCAAGGGTGGGAAAGGGAAAAATTGTGTACTTAACTTAGGGGAAAGAAACTGGGATAAACCATCAACACAGAAGAAAAATTAACATTAAACAACATAACACAACATTAACAAATATTTTTGTTGCTAAATTAGCATCAAAGATGTATTTGAATGGATGCCGCTTGATTAAGTCAAGAATATCCTGATAGAGTAAAATCTCTTTTTTGGTCTATGTCATTGGGTAAGGAATGGAAGTAGTTTACCTGCTTGTATATGAATATTTTTATTCAATGAAATTAATATATAGCTTAAAAGGAAAGAAAAGAAAACCCAGAACTTTAAAGTACACTTACTAAAAGTGCCAGCTAGTGGAACAACTCATTTGAGCTGTTCACTGTAATGAGCTTCAGGTAATCTGGTGTTTCCTGCATGTGTGCAGGTGTGGCTTTGGCTTTTTGAGGTCACTGGGAAGGTGAGGACATCATAGGCCTTTTTGTTTAGCACAAGATTAAATGTGATTGCAAAGGAGGCTTCACAAGTCAGTGGGGGACTTCAGAAAAGACATTAGCTCCATCTAAGCACTTCTACATTCAAGGAGACTCTATGTCATTATTGGCATTTATGAACAGTTTGAACAAAGCTCTTATAAATTCTGACATACTGGTATTAGTGGAAAGACTTATTCCTGCTGCTACAGGTCTTAAAAGTCTGGACTATTAATGAGAGAAAATGCAGTTAAGGAAAACATGACCTGAATTACAAAAAAAGGCCAGGGCTGGGTAAGAGAGTGTATGCTACCATCAGTTACAATATGCTGCAAAAAAAACCCTATGAGAAAGGCTACTCCTAAATTCAGAATTATATTTAATAAATAGAAATATATCATATTACTGTAGTACCCTGCTCTGTTTTTTAACCATGAAAATCATACTGATGGGAAGTTGATCAGAAAGGATATGCCAAACAAGTCAGAAATTGAGTCACCTGCTTTTAGCCCCATGAGGATGTGACTAAAATAGTAGAATCTCATACAAAACAATATATAACCTCAGAGATATAAAATGTACATTGACGCTGATTTTATTTGCATACACACAATTGCACACACAGTAATGTTAAGAAGGGCAGTCAGACTTAATGATGCAATTTCAAGGAGTGACTTGTTAATGAGAGATTCCAGATTATTTTTCCTTGTAAAGTGTAATCACTCAGCATTCTTTCATCCTCCTGCCATGTAGGGCTATATGACCTATGTGATCTATAGCAACCTGTATAAAAAGAACCTTGCAGTTTCCTCGTTTGCATTCAGTTCTTGGACTCATCTCAATAGTAATTTTTTCAGTCCTAGTGAACTTTTTTCTTTGGATGACATCTAACAATACGAACATGGAATTTAGCTGAGACCAAAGGCAGCAGGTGCACCAGAGAGGTTTTGGAGTTTTTTTTCTTCATTAACACTAACCTTATACACAAGACAAGAAACAGAGCTGCCAAAGAGCCACAAAAAGCAGATATCTGCAGTTAAATGATTCCACTTTCCACATCAAAAAAAGTGTTCAAAATCGAACAGGAAAATATTACTTAACAGTCTAGAAGAGAAATATGCACATCTTTTAAACACAACCGATTGAACCACAATTCATTATGAGAATTATCACCCTCAATTGAAGGATGGAGCATTGTGAATTGATAATTTCAGATGGACAACAAAAATCAGACTCAGATGTGAGTCTGGAGTCATATAACCAAAGAGTCAGTGACTCTAAATCCATAAAAGATAGAAGAGAAGAAAAAGGCTAAAAAAGGCTGATGAAAGGCCAGGGAAGATTGGAATATTAGGTCACATAGTAGATTTTTTTGTGGTGTCATATTGCTAAGGATGTGATTTTCCTCAAAAGCATCTAGCAGAAATAACTAAGGAACAGTATTTATTCCCATTTTCTTCAGGAATACAGAAGCAAAAATTTCTCAAACTGAAAGCCAAACAAACTAAGAATGAAACAGGGAAAATTCAAAGAAGCTATTCAGGTTACCTTTGACACCTTCTCTACATAGTTTATGGTGAAGGTCTCAGAACACCTTATTAATACTGTAGAAAACACAAATTAAGGTTTCTTCCACAGGAAAAGCTCAGACAGGAGTGTTTTTGCTGTGCATGGTTGCCATAACATGTTAAAATTGCATCAAAACTTTCTTCATTAATTCTCTGAAAGCTTTCCAGTTCTCCTATGAGCAGAGGTTCATGGAGGTGATTTCAGCAATGGGCGCCTGTACTTTGATCAGTCTATCATAACAGCTAATGAATACACTGAGATTTGTACAGTATTAATTATGATCCTTCTAAATTAAATCTATTGAAGTTCTTTATTCAAGGACTGATGAGTCCAATTATCCTTCTATCATATCAAGCTGCACACCTAGACAAGCCTGATATTCTTTGACAAATTATCTTGTTATTCAATGCAACTTCCATTTGGCAACAATGACCTAAATATCCAGTTTTAGAAAATTCTTAATAGTTCTTTGTAGACAGTGTACTGATTTTCTACTCTGCAGCTGTCAGGTGGCTATTTCTTGCAGATATAGCTTCATTAATTCCAAGTAAATTATGCTGAGCTTATCTTAGAGCAAGCTTTCAGTGGCTTGTGACTTCATAACAAGAAACAGAAAAAGTCTGAAATTTTTACATAATTTTGGAGTAACAGAGGTTCAAGCTCAGTTGTGTTGATAAGGATGAATGAAAGGATCATCAAATGTCTCTTGAAAGCTAAAATGCTCAAACTGAGTACACTTCTACTGCAATATTTCCTTCATGTAGATTTCCCTGACATAGCAAAATATTCTGTGTCAATTAAAATTGCCATGGAAAAATTTGTGTACTTTGTATCTAGCTAACAAAGGGGGGAGGTGGAAAAGGGGAGAAAGGAAGGCAGAATTCAGATTAATTTAATCTATTCAGTCTCCTTTCACTCATTTGCTCAATCTTTTTATGTTTGATAAATTGTTTTACCAGAAATTTAAACATTCCGTGCTGTTTCTCCACATCAAGCCCACCATGAAAGGCTGTACTACATCTGCTCACCTTTATGCATAGCAGCACTTCCATGGACAGCTTTCTATTTGCAGGAGAAATGAACAAAAATTAAAGTAAAGTTGTTTTAGTACAATGATGACCCATTTCTCATAGCATGCAGCCATACTAAATTAAATGGGCATGGAAGTCTGTTTACCTTCAGGCTGGTGTTTCTCCAGAACATCACTTCCAGTTCCATTAACAGACCAACCATCTTCGTTACAGCACACAAATTAACAATTTGTTTTCAGGATGTTTGTCTGAAGAAACTCTTCTCTGGGTTTTTATTTTGTGAGTGTTTTTTTTTACCAACCACATTTTAAAAGTGTTTATAGCAAATAGCACTAAATACTCATCAGCACAGCAGAGTAAAACCCCCACAGACACAGGAAACCACAGTTTTCCACCAAAGTTCAGTATGTATCTGTCAAAGCTGCAAAATTCTGAAGTTTGCAGCATTGTCATAGATAGAGTGCATGAAAGAGGGATTGGCTCTACAGACAGAAAAAAATCAAAGCTACTGAACTTTCAGCAAATTTCTCAGCAGAACAATATAGATAGTGGAATATAGGGGTTTTTTTTTTCCTATGTGCATAGAATAACAGACTGAAGAAGGAGGAAAATACTCTTGATCTATTTTGGACAGGTATATGTTGCTTATCTAAATAAAAACTCAGCTATAAATGAAGAAAAAAAATTATGTATAAAAACTGAAAGCAATGCTGATATGAGAATGAGAATTTTCCTAAACTGCTTTTCATAGGCTCTAAGATAGATTTGTTGTTTTTAAAAAGCTGTTATGTACAGTTCCCAAGATTAGCCGGTAAGCAATCCATCAAATAACCCTCTATCACTCTGACATAAAAAGATTTGGGAAAAATAATCCTTTGAATGAGGAGATATCAACATTTGGAAGCATGCAAGAGTTATAATAAAAAATTCCACTTGACTTAGTGCATTGTTTCTAATTCTTTGCTGAAAATTCCTTTCACTGCAGAAATGGTGATAATGTCTTGACTTGTTCAGTTCAAACTACATCTGATATTAAACAGTGTTCCAAAAATTTCAACAAACAAATCTACTATAGCTGAATCTTTTGCCCAATTTTTGGAGCTGTATTTACAGACAGGAGCAACTTTGCATATTGCTACAACATTACTCCTTTTGATTATTGATTATTTTGTTTTATAGTCTGGCAGTTAATATATGGATTTTTCCAACAGAAGTTATAGAAGATTGCTGGCACATCATGTACACAACCTCTCTATATGTGCATTTTATGATAATTTTTTCCCCTGAGGACTATGGGCAGAACAAGTATTGCAGGAGCCATAACTCTAATTAGTTCTAGATGGTGATACTTTTGTTCCTCTTCCAAGTCATACATCAAGCTTCTCTTCATTAAATTTGCTTTTGCTAGTTGATACAGGCAGGGATGCTGCAGAAGCTTCAGAACAGAATCAAACTCTGTGGCTCTTCATCAAAAGCTTAAAGCTTTTGGAGTCCACCAATCTGAACTACACATTAGCAAGCGCCCATTTAAAACTTTAAAGGAAGCCCATTAAATATATAATAAAAATAATGTGTTAGTTAAAAGATCATATTATCATTGTGGGTTAATACTGGATCTTTAGAAAAAAGAGGGGAAGTTTCTAGTTTTTACACACTATTACTATATTCACTAAAATTAATTTTGTTTTTATAATATATGCTGAATGGAGTCAGAGTTTCCAGTTCTCAAGACTTATGCCATATCCTACAATATCTTAGAGGGAAAGCGAAATTCCACATTCAGCTCTCACCAAAACTATACCTTTTGGCCCTAGTAGCCAACATGCAAGTTCTATGAAGGAAGAAAATACACTCCTAACATATCTCATTCTTTTCACAAAACATAATAATACAGTGTCTCCTTTATAATTTTGGACCATTCTATATAAACAGCTTATATAGTATAGACAAAAAATTATAAATAAAGGCTTTTATGTACGTCACTACACCTCTCATTAGAGGGTAGAAAGGAGCCAAGACACAGACTCTCATTCAACAACATTAAAAGGGTCCCAGGTTATACTTTAGAGCTTTGCCATCCTGACTGTGACTACAGCAAGCTCCTGCTGTAGGGTCCAAGTGCAGACTGCGCTGGCTATTTCCTGCTGCACTGTGACTGCAGGCATTGGTTTGCAGACTCTGAGCACAGCTTTCACAGCTCAGCTGGGACTGCAGGCTCAGCAGCTGGCTCTGACTCCAGCACACCCAGACTGACCTCACAGCACATCTTTTACTGCAGCAGCTCTTTTCCTTGTTTCATTATTCTTTGTGTCTCTCCAGATCATTCCTTCTTCCTCAGGGCTCCTCTACCTCCTCCAGGTTTCCTCTAAGCAGCCAACTCACCCCCTTTATCACACTTATCTTTATTAGTCACGGCTGTGACCCATTGAGGGCAAGGCTGTTCCTTTTCTTTGGTAATTAGTACAACTGTGACTTATCAGAGGTGGGGTCACCTGTAATCCCTTCTTCTACACCTACATTAATGTATTTTTAAATCAATATTATCATGCCTCATGGTATCAGAAGCAATCACACACACAGCAGAAAGAAACCACGTATGCCACTTTTGGAACTAAAAGATGCAGATGTTCTTCTTCACCAGATAGATTGCTTAATTGAATTTTCCTTTTTCTTCCTGGTGCTATACCTCAAATTAAATTAGCAATTTGCAGGACAAAAAAACCCAAAAACCCAAAACAACCAAAAAACCAGAAGTGAAGTTTTGCTTCTGCTTTGTAAGTTCCACAGGCTATTTGTAGGAAACCTCTACCCTCGAACAAAAGAAGACAAAATTAGTGTGAGATTTATGACAGCCTAAATATTACTTTCAAAAGCACAGTCATCAAACAATTATTACAACATGATGAGTATCTAGAGTTTTAATTGAAACTAACATACCCTAATGGGCCTTGGGTGCCCTAAATCTTTGAAAGCTATCCAAATTGTGTCCAGTTCCTTGAAAAGTTATTGTGTAACTTAAGGCATCCCATCCTAACATCACTATGGTGTAGCACAAAGCTGAAACAGTTTTCTATCAGCTTCCGTGGTTGTTTTTCTATACGGTAGTTTAAAAAAGGACTCAGATCTCAAGTTGTGACTACTGAGATGAAAAATAGACATAAAAATTACAAGGAGCACAGCCCTAGCCAAAGGAAACTGCTAATTTCTGCAGCAAGCTTTTATCCAGAAAAAAAAACAATGATGTCTATGCTCCAGAGGTGGAATTATCTGACTTGTTCCTCTCTAGATTCCAGAAAACATTGGAACATGAAAAGCATGAAGATGTAATGTCACAAAAAACCCAAAACAAACAACTATGAACAGAACAGACAAGTTTTATAATGCTAATGCTATTGTGTCAGTTTTAGCAGCTTCTCCATAATTACAAATTATGTGTTCTTAATTATTGCACTACATCTCACTCAGCACTTTTCAAATTGAAATTACATGGAGTGGAAAGCTCTGAGTAATATATAGTTCATCTTACAGCTATTCTGATACTTTACAAGATTTGCACCTGTGCTACTAGAATAAATAAGAAAACAAAACAAACACATCAGCTGCTTCCATCTTTACATTATAATGTTGAACTGTTTACTTATTATGGAGGGGCTACATAGAAATCACACCTGAGTTTTTTCAAACGGCAGGAATACCTCATACCAGTGAGACATCTCTGGTATGTTGATGAATTGCTAAGGAGACCACCTTGAACAAAGCTGGATGATAAATGCAAGCAATTTATATGTTTTCCATTTCAAAAATTATGAAAGATTATGTAATATATTAATCAAAGAGACCAAACTACTGCAATCTTGAATACAGTTGTTTGTTAGCAACATAGAAAAACAGTGGCAGCAAACACAAATATGCACTAAAACAACCCAAATGTACATGTTAGGGAAAAAGTTCTAAGTTCATGTAAAATAACACAAGTGAATTAAAACAAATGGGGCTCCTAGAGCCCCATACTAGGGAATTTTTTTATGAGTTATTCCCTTTACCTCTGCTTCAGTCAATGCTCTCTCAGAAAATTAGACTTTTAAAAAGCAGCTTAAGCATTTGCCCTTAGAGAGAAGGGTTATACAATCTCACCAGATCCATCCTACAGGGCTGAACTTCACTCAGGAAGAGTTACTATTATTTGTGGCAGAAGAAGCCTTGTGAACATGAGTGATTGCTGGCAAGACAAGCCCTCAGTCAGCGGTGGTGGAGGGCAGTGGGGGCAAGCAGCAGGTCTCTGTAGGAGCCCTTTTCCCATCAAGACCAATGCACAGCAAAAGGCAGAGCCATTGCTCTCAAAACTATAGCACATCACTGCTGGTGAGATAGGGAGGTGATGAATTTTTGGCATTATAGACCTAATAGCCCATTTATAAAGGCTCAATTTATGTCAGGCACACATTGATATAGCCTGAGTTGTCAACTAAAGGTTTGTCATTGAATGCCAATCACCATGCACAGTTTTTGGCCTGTGCCCTTTCTTCTCATATAGAAATGACTGTCTGAAGAGAAAATAGTAAATTTGAGTTAGTTTCTCTTGTGTGGCTTCTGATCCACTCTTTTGACATTAGAGGCTGAGAGCAGCAGAGAGAAAGCATCAAAGAGCCAAGGATTTACAGAGGTATGGAGCTCCAGCTGCTGCCTGTGGAGCCCCAGACAGCTCTGTGTGTACCCATGGTCACTTCTCCACATCTGCTTCCACTCCTGGTTGAAACAGATCTTGTGGTAGCTAAAGTCTGCCTTAGTGCACCCTGAACATTCCAGTTTTTCTTTGCTGCTGGCAGAGGTGGGCAGCCAGAGCAGCACTGTGGGATGCAGCTCAACATGAGCCCCAGTGAGGGAGCTGGGAGGTGCCAGACTCTGGGAAGATGCTTTGCAAAGCCAACACACCCATTTTGCAAATGAGAAACGGACCAAAAGCCACAGCATCCTCTGCAGCAACAGTGCAACATGAAGATCTAGGAGACTGAGGAGTTTAGAATGCTTTTGCTGAGAACAACCAGTTTGAGGAGCCATCCTTCCTGCTGACTTTCCTGTGGAGTCTGTGGAGTCTGTGAAGTCAACACAGCTAAAAACATGAACTGTGCTAGAGCCTCAGCTCTGTAGTTGCTGTTCCTAAGTGTTGTGCTCTGCATTGTAGTCTGTAAGGAATGAATAAAGACATTTTCAGCTACCCATTTTTGCTTAAAACTAACCATAAAATTATTTGAACTAATAAATAAACTATTCCAATATAAAGCAATATCACCTCTGGTTACCTTCACTCCCTAGTCTCCCATGTTACCTAACTAGTTAAGCACTAACTAGTTAAGCATAGAAGAGTTTGAATTGTGCCTTGCCACTTTCACATTTCAAACACATGTGCTGTGTCTCCAGTTACTGAAGGGTATATGAGAATATGTAAAATCCAGAGTTAATACTCCATCTCGTGGCAGATCATTATGTTCCCTGCAGAAAAAAATACATTTACAAAATCATGACTGTATAATTTCATTAAGACTGTTGTATAATTCTGTTAAGGTTAAAAAACATAAAAATAGACACCTTTCCCCAGAATTAGAATAGAAATATCTTTACGTGTATGTGTGGTGGTGGAAAACAGTTGCAGTTTGAAATCCCCAGTTTACAGTAAAACTTCTCCCTACTGAAAAAAACCCAATCCCCAAACCACCACCACAACAAGAAAAAAGAAACAAAACATAACAAAAACATAACAAACAAATTAACAATAAAATAGAACTCCTGGAATATAAAATCTCAGCACATTGTTTTCTGATATAAATTCTTCACAGATTTCATAGAAAATACAGCAAAATAGAATAACAGGATGAGTTCATTTGACTTCTTGTGTGTTATAGATCTGTAGAAATTGATCAAATATTCTAATACATACACAAAATATTGTAGCCTTCCAAAATAAAATCTATGCTCCAAGAAAAGAATGTGTGTTGCTACCTTAATTCTCCAGAGATACACTTATTTATCTAACCTCTGATCCACACACAAAATCAATCACCAAACCATCTTCTGGTTCATTTGCAAAATCAGAACTGTCAAGCAGTTAGAAGCCCTTGAAATTAGTTGGATCATATCAATATCAAATTATAATACTGAATCAAATCAAGTAAACAGAAAGTCAAAGAATTCAAAAACCCTAACACTAGTTCAGTAGAATATTGGGAACATGGCACCAAATTATTTCCTTGACAACCATGTGAGCAGCCAGTGTCAGTTCTGAAAATCCTGGAAAAATCAACAATGGAAAAATACTATCCTGAAACTATTTCATATATGGAGGCTGTACTTTTAAGGACTCAGAGATAATGTTCTTTGTAGGTCCAGGTTGCTATAATCTCTTAGTTTTCTAAGAAATCATCATATTCCTTCAAGCACTTTTTTTGCATCTCCACAAAGAGCTATAGGAAATATCACAAGTAGTAAACAACAAAAATAATTTATCTTATACTCCACGATATCCATTGTGGGAACACATTAGGACACTTCTATATTATTGGAGCCTCCTCTGCTTCATCATCTTCTAGAGCATATTTTAGGTTCTCTGCAGAGTGCTCCAGTCATATACTGACACCATATCAGGGTAAAGTTAACAAACACTGGCCCTTCCTCCAAACATTTCTTTCCATGGAAAGAATCTATAATTTTACAGATTAGATGGAATCACAGAATGTATTAGGTTGTAAGGAACCATAGTGGGTTATCTAGTTCAACATCCCTGCTCAGTCTTGACCAAAATGGGAAAAGTGAGTTTATAGCCAGCCTGATCCTTGCAAGCCTTCTGCCTCTGCTTCTGAGCACAGCTAGGAGTTTTACCAGAGAAAACATCCATGTTTCAAAGGGAGAAATCCATCATTGAACACCCATGCACTGGCAAACAATGCTAAAGAAGCCATCACTCTATTGATGCCACTAGTTAACTTCTCACAACATAGATTTATTTTCAGAATAATACCAAACTGAGGAATTTATACAAAGTCTGTTACATTATCTGGACATCCACTTTCCTGAACAATGCTGTTGGACTCAGATCACATGAGAGGTGCAAGGACTGCAATCACAGATCACTTCTTCCTTACCCACACAACCAGAATTCACCACTACTGCTTGTAGCAGACAATTGGTTAAATGCTTTAGAAGTAAAAAGAATTGGTGAGCAATCATTCCAAACTGAACCACAGCTTGACTATTTAGACTTTCATTTTCAAGATCTTTCTTAAGGAAAGTACTGAGTCAACAGAAACGCACACGAAAATCATGCAAATATTGCACTATATTAAATTTGAGGGACAGCATATCCCAGACCACTCCCACCTCAAGTATTTCTGCTTAATTTATGCTAGAAAAGGAAGGATCAAGACTGACAGGCAGAAAGAAAAACTTTTTTTTTTAATTCCATCACTCAAGGGAGAACTTAGGATTCATTGCAAATCTTTACTACCTTGTATTCCCACTACAGCTATGGACATCTGCCTCTGGGCAGAAAACTCTTTTTAGGGACACATAGTTGTGTGTTCAGACGCTCATATTCCCCAGCTAAAAACATCACAGCTAAGAAAGTCCAAAAACAGCAGCCAGCCCTAACTACTGTAGCTGTTTACTGTCAGAGTCACCATGAATACTCCAGACTACCACCACACTGTGTACACTCAGAAAAATAGTGAGTCTCAGAAAAAGTGTGAGATTCAAGAGCTGTTTTCTGATATGCACAGTCTTCTGTGCAATTAGAACTTGTTTGATCCTCAGAATGGGTGCTGAAATAGTGATTAAAAATTGTTAGAATGCCCACCAAGAGCCAGTTTTATTTTTAACATTATATTTATGTCAGGAAACTCGCATGAAAAGTATGACAAGGACATTTATAGCAGAGGCAAGGAGAATGTTGTATGACCTGTTTGTGATTATAGCTTCTCAGATATCAAATAATTGGATAAAAATAAAAAGTAATATACAAATCACTATTTAGTCAAGACATTGTAGCCAGTATGACCAGCTTAATGCCTTCTTGTCCTTGTGACAAGCAACATTAGTGAATTTAAAAACATTTTTGCCATTTAATTATTATCCTAGGAGACAATGAGTAAAAAAATAATCAAATGGGTAACAACCAATCATTTATTTCAAAGTCATTATTACCTCTTAGCAAATGCCTTAGTATCAGCTGACAGACTTACAAAACCCAATGAAGAAAACAAAAACCAAGAAGACAACCAAAAGAGACTTAAAAACAGTGATCTCCCAGAAAATCAGGGCCCTGCTTATATGAAAGATTCCTGAGATGAAGTGGGGTGGGAGAAACTAATTTAAAATTGGGGAAAAAAAAGATTATTTCTAGACCTCAAGGAAGAATGTTTACCTTATTAGGTTTTAAAATCATCAGGATCAGACTGTACAGGCAAATATTATTAAACAGAGAATTAAATATGACTTTTTCTGATAAAATCTGTTTAAAGATAACCATAGAAATATTTTCAGTAATGTAAGCAATCCATCATCACTATTTTATCTGCTGTGATCTTGCTTCTACAGACAGCACATTTTTTAACTTAACTGAAACAAAATTAAAACAGCTTCAGATTACATTGTGACTAACTGAATGCCCCTTCCTGTGTTAATTAGATATGGTGTTATTCACTTCATGCTCCCTTATTCAACAGCTGATGTTTACAGCCCTGAAGCACATCATGTGTCAGTGTAGGTGCAACAATTTATTCTCTATTCATAATCTGCAATGTCATCGGGGTGAAAAAGGTGCCATAAACATCAAATTGCTGAGGGTATTTTTAATTTGGATCAGTTAGTGTCTCTGGACTTCAACACCCACACCCCAGAGACATGGCTCTGCCCAAAGTGTGACCTGACATTCACCTTCTGGGCTGTTACCTGAAGACTTCTCACTGGAGACAATACATGTAACAATTTATACAGCAAAGGACAATGAAAAATAGGATAAAATACGAACATGGAGAGGAGTCAGAGGGAACCAATTTTCCTATTACATCGTAGGATAAAGTAATTCCTAAAAGGAAATAAAAAACCAAGGTTTCTTGATCCTTCCATTTGAAGGATCCACTGTGGTGCTCAGGACAGTTGGCTGGTGGATGTGTTAATGAAAAATGTTAATCTGGCTACACGAGTGTTGTTTCACCTTTGTAGAGGTAATATAAGCTACATTTTGACTGGACCTTCCTCTTTAAAATATTCTCAATAAATTTCTCAAAAATCCAGAGAGAAAAGAGGTTCCAAGGTACTGTCTCACTGACAGCTGTCCATAGTTCTAGTAAACTAAATGACTACATATATATATTGCAGTCTAGTTTTAAAAAACATTTCAAGTAAAAATATTGAAATTCTGATTTTATAGAGTATTTATTATTGAAACAATAGAAGGAGAAGGAGGCTTAACTTATTATCTGAAGCATTAATGAACTTTTCCCTGGTGATCCCATCCATGTCTGCTGATGCTTTAGCACAGATATTGACAAATGGGAGAAAAATCAGAAAACTAGGATATATGTGGGAAAACAATTTTAGATTGAGACCTTCCTGAAAAGTCAGTTTCATGTGATTTAAAGAAGTTTAAAATCAAGAGTAAGCTATCTATTGTGATGTTTTACAGCAGAAAGCTTTCTATGCTAGCCAAATTCCTATCCCACCCCCCAAAAGAATCAACTGAGAAGACAAGCATGTCAGCATTTCCTCAGCCATTTTTGGGAACTAAGAGTAAAGTAGTTATTTTTATAATATTAAAATTATTTTATAATATATTAATATTAAATTTTTAACATGTCTTATTGGAAAGAATAAGGAGGTAGGGAAGAGAATGCAATATGAGTTTGAGTAGAAGGGTTTAGATGTTTTCATATGTTAAAATAGAATGATTAATAGCTATTAATTTGATACTAAAACTTCTGCTTCTCTTATTATAATAATTGTAGTATTTGACGCAAGAGAGAACAAAATTTTTTATCATCTCCAGTACTTATAAGTCCTCATCCTTTCTCAAACTTCAGTTAAATCTCCAATCTGACCTACTTTATTTTAAAATGGTTGTATAGGATATGTCACACAACACAGGACATGGGAATTTTTATCCCATCTTCTCCGTGACCTTCCTGCAGCTTCTTTTTCCAGCAAGCTTTTCTTTCTCCTGCTTATTCAAGAACTGACTGTATTTCATCCTCCCTCTGGGTTTCTTCAGCCCAGGATGGGGCCTGAAGCTTGTCCCAGCTCTGCTGATGGAGAGAGCTGTAACTCAGGAGCTCAAAGACACTCAGGACTGTAGAAAAGGAGGGTTGTAGGCACTGTCTTCAAGAGTTTTAAGAGTGAAATCCAGAGAGTCAAACATTGCTGGTCATCATCTGCTTTTCATATGTTGTTTCAGGGACACTTTAATAAATTTGGTGGAAGCACTCTGGAGAGCAGGATAACTTTAAAAGACCTGAAGGCTGTGGAAATTGGAGGAGCATAGGGAGGAAAAGCCACTTAATATTTGTTCAGGTCTCCATCTCCTTCCCGGGAACTGCTACATTTCCTAATGATAAGAAGGATGCTTGGAAGCAATTTTTGGTCAAATTCCATTCAGCCCAATTTAGGTAGGATCAAAGAAAATACAAAATAAAGAAAGAGAGAGAGGTTAAAATGAAATGCACAGATACTTCTGCAACAGCCTGATGCACATTTCTTATCAGTTTCTTTGACTATCTTTTCTCTTGCATCCTTAATGCTAACGAGTCCCATACCAGCTAATCTCTTCCCTCTGTGTTTTCTGAGTGCTGTCCTGAGCACTCACTCCAGAGTGCAGCCCATGGCAGGGGGGGAACCTTCAGAAGGAACCAACATGGGTCAAGCTAGAGCAGCCATGCCGAGCCTGCACCTGCCACATCCATTATTTTCACTTGGAAAGAAAGGGAACAGAGATTCAATTCCTGCATTCCACTGCGGAGGGAGCAGAAAACATTCATAAAGAAGAAAGTCTCCCTGCATCCTCAGAACAAGCTGCTTGGAAAACCATAGCTTAGAGATAAAATATGGCTTGTGAAATGACGAATACAAAAAGGAATTTAGGTTCCCCCCTTTGGTAGACCCTTTTATCTATCTTCAATATTAGTGGTTCATTCTCTTTTAGTGTCCATAGGCCAGCTTTGAATATAAAAACCCTCAGAGATTGGTTAGAATGTAGAATTCCCTTGGTAATTGGTGCAAACTGTAAAACCCTCAAAAGAAATAAAAACCCCTGTAAAACAATAGACGTTGGTATATGCTAGATAGGATGCCATCATAGAATAAACTGTGGATTTGTGCCTCTCTGCATATGCTGGTTTCTTTTCCCAGCTGGTCTGAGAGCTCACCACGAGCCAGAATTCTACCTGGGCAAGGCTTGGGAACGTGCTCCATCACTCCACCAATTCGCCACATTTTCTTTTTGTTGGATACATCCTTTTCCCTTTTGGTTCTCATTAATGATCAAGACAAGTCCATACAAAATGACAGCACACAATTGAGAATCAACAGCACTGTTTGTCATGAGGCAAAGGAGAATTTTGTGCTCCTATAGTTAGTTATGTAGCTATACCAAGGAGAAAATATGAGCTGTTCCAAATCAGTTCCTCATCTGTTCACAATTAGAAAAGCATGCCTTTATGCAGTTCCAAACTTCCTACTTGAATGAGTGCAATGTGTAAAAATCATGGTAGAAGTGTTGGTTCTCAGAAGCAACATTTTAGCTGGTGCAGTACTCAAGACTATATGAAATTCCTCTTTGTCAAGACACTTCCTGAAACAATATTTAGGATTATGATGCTAAACTGCTATTTAAAAAAGAAAATTTTACATATAAGCAGGGAAACAATCACAAGCTTATAGTTTATTATAGAAATTTCTGTCCTTAAAGAGGTTTTTGTCACTTTCTAAAACCTATTTTCAAAAGCACAATGGTTTCAGCAACCATCATCCTGTACCTTCTTACAGGATCCTCAATATCCTCAAACTTAAGAGGATATTAATAGCGCAGGAACTGACTCTGGAAAGATTATTTTTTTTCTTTATGGCTTCTTCAATGAAAAACTGACAAAAATATATAAAATAAAAAGACTTTTACTCCTATCAGCTTCCAAATTTTGTCATAACTCTAGCAACACTTAGAGTTAGGGAATCAAGCATGAATTGCACTGAATTTAATTTTAAAAGAAAAATAATAAACTTTTGTCAACTTTAATAAAGGAACAGAACTGAATCATCTGAAAAGGATCAAAACTATGTTGATAAAAACAATGGTATTGCTTTACTTAGTGCATGTTTTTCTTTTAAACCTCATGCCACTCACACTGATTTTTAGCTACTCATGCTTTAGGTTGGCAATACAATTTAAAAATCAGGGCATAGTTTAAAAGGTATGAATGGGATATCCACTAAGTAAGAGTGAGGAAAATAAAATCCATCTGTCTGAGGATGATTTAGCTGATTTTGGAAAAATATATTTAAAAAAAAAGACTCCCTGAATTCTTGCACTAATAAACTAAATTGTTGATTACAAAAACGGGATGTATTTTTTTTCCATTTCCACCTTCATTTTTCACTTCAGCGACTTTTACCACTTCTGTGTTGTAGATAGTATTTTTAAAATGTCCTAGAAGAATTCAAGAAACTTCAAGAGCAGCTTCTATTCTGGTCTTTTGAGGCAGATTGCTCCTCTCCTCCCTTTAAGAAAAGGTAGAGTCCTAACAAGGTCTCCATGAAATGTCTTATTAAATATTCATATAGATTCTGGCTTTAATTAAAAAGAACACATTTTGGGGTCTTGACCTATCCCAATTTGAGAATTGCCTTTGAGATTTGTCTCGTCATTATCACACATCCTTTTAATTAGTAGGTGGACAATTATATGACCAACAGTATTCTAGCAAGGATGTAATAAAAAAATGTTCCCACTAATTTTATGTAAAGCCCAAGAGAGGAATTGAGCTATTTGCAAAGTAGGCACATCATGGCAGTGCTAGGAGGAAAGTCCTTACTCTACTTCATTTCTAAAGCAAGAAAGCTCTCCTATAATAACAGAAGGTAGAAAAAATGCTTCTATTAAAGTATACTGAAAGAAGACAAAGAAATAATATGCTAAAGATTGACTTATAAAATGTTAAGTGAAGTTAGCAGGGCTGAAAGCTTCATACAGGAAAATTACCCTATCACTACCAAAATCTGAGGGAAAGGAGAGCATAAATGAGCAGTAGATCCTCTTACAGGGTGAGACAATAGGCTTTTCATCTAATGCAGCCTCCTGTTTTGAGCAGTGTCAACACTGAATTCAGACCCTGCTGTAATAAGTGGCTTCAAAGTCAGAAACAAGATTCCAACCTACTTTTCATATGGATAGAGTGTTTTTAAATCAAAAGCATAGCTATCAATTATTATCAGAAATTCCATCCAGCACATCAGGACATACAACTGCACAGCAAAAGAAACATTCTCTTTAGCTAAAGCACTTGCAGGCTACCCTCCATTCCTTCTTTAAAAATAAGATTATTTTTGTCATCAAATACAGAGACAAAGCATATATTGAGGGCTGTGCAAAAATTTACATAAGCAGTTAGAGGCAAGACCCTGCAGTACTGTGAGAGTACAGTTCAGAATAAATGAAGATACCAGGGGCATAAAAACTGGTAGAAAATAGTTAATTTCTGTAAAATTGTTTAATGACAGGAATAAAGTCACCTAATTGACATTCTGCACCCAAGTATTTCCCTAAGGCCTCACTGGCTGCAAGCCAGTTGTCAAACAGACATTTATTAATTTTCTCTGCATGATAAACTTCCTTTTAAGCACAAAAGTGGTTTTTTCTTAGCAAGAAAACATAAGGATTTTTATTAAAACAAAACCATGTTCTCATTTCAAAGTATAAAATCTGGCATAGAAACCCATGAAATGCCTTTAGACCCCTTTGAACTTCCTACTTTATCTCTAGTGCTGAAGATAGTATCCTGAGACTGTGATAATGCAAAGACCTCGTTCCAAATGGCAGACAGGCAGAGCAATTTGCAAACAGGATTAGTGGCAGAATGCTACTGTTATTCTCCCAGTAAAGCTGAAACAAATGATTTATTACCTCATTATCTAATTAGGAAAAAGCTCTCTGTCCAATAACTTCAGCACTGAAACATAAAAACATCTATGTCAAAAGCTGAAAATATAAATTTTCAAGTGTGTCTTTTTGCTGCATGCTTCTGTAAAAGAATTTTTCTAATAACCCAAATATCTACCAGTACTTCAGTTTTTGTAAAGGACAAAAGCCTGCAGTAAATTTACAAATAATCCAAGAAGTGCAGGTCAAATTAACCTACCCACTCATTGTCCCAAGACCCTTTGATTTCTAGGAAAGAATGCAAGAAAACTCAGCTGTTTGATCAGACTGGTCTCTCTACATTGCCCTTTTATATTTCCAGTATCAGTAAAGAAACTATCATATTTTCTTAAACATAGTGTATATTTATTGTTAGACTGAAACTACTTAAGAAATTACTAAATGGTGCAACTGAAATATGGCCCAACTACCCTTAAATTTAATGAAAATTAAAATTTTTGAATACAGGCTTTTAAAATTCTGTATCAGAATCTATCAACAATCTATAAAATCTTGCAAACACCCCAAACCAAGCTTCAGTTTTGCTAGGAGTCAATGAAACGCAATACAAGGACAAGTTAAAGTGGACCACAAAACAAGTGGTCTCACTGCTGAATTTTCTAGTATTCTGTACAAACAACAAGCTGGTCAGATAAATATTTATGGCATATTGACCAATGGGATCAAAGACAAATTTATCTGTTGAATTTTTTTCTTCAGAAGGAATATTAGAATTCTTCAAAGCTACAAGCTGTGGAATACATCATAAAGGCACAGTAGCAAGAAAGGATCACAGACTGTTGCATAAGAAATATTTGTCATATAAAGAGTAATTGCAAGTTTTCCATGATGCAATATTTTATCATCAGTATGACAATGAGTGTGACTCTGAAAACACTGAAACTGTGAATAAGGGGGGGAAAAGTATTCTTGTGTGCTACCTGAAACTTAGGAGCCCTAGGTGGTAGAGTATTTCACAATGAGACTCCTAATAGAAACTGATACCAGCCCCAAAGCAGAGTGCAGAAAAAAACACAAAGCAAACCAGACCAAATAGTGCTTTGATGCCTTGGAGTATTGTGTAAATTACAGCAAGCAGATTTAGGCATTCCATTTAGAAAGAGAAATAGAAAGCTCATGCTGCACTAGAGAAAATGTACTAGAAAAAATCGTTAAAAGAAATTGAAATAAAAGCAAATAAGAAGTATATATCTACAAAGAAAATGTATGAAAAGGAAAATGCACATAGTGTGATCTGACTGCAATTTAAGTTCATATTTGGACATGTTTTGTCTGCTGCAGTTATGCTTTCATACAATGTTTGAAGTGAAAGAAAGAAATTTAAATGTGGGAAATCAATTCTAACCATGTAGCTCAGGGAAGAGTTCTTTAAGAGCAACCTTATTCATCTTCAGACAAAACATAGTCCTTGATTCGGAATTCAGAAGGATTTCCTGAGCTGCACTGATCTCCCACTGACTTGAGTGGCAGGATTTGATGTGAAGCCTTGCAAGCACTCTCCAGCTCCTGCCCATGTCCCCACTGTGCATGGACTCAGCCCATGAGCACCAGGTGCCATCTGTGCTCTGTGCTGGCCAAAGCTGCCCCTAAAGCTTGGCTTTTCCTTGGCCAAGGGGTCTCTGCTCCACGTGCATGACAATTTTCACTGAAGTTATACAAAAGATGGTACCCGTTGGACTTATATCACCCTGTCAAATTATGGGGAAAAAGAATAGACTGAAGTTGTTAGGCCAGAATGACACAAGAAAATGTAAGGGATTCACCTCTAAATACTGGTGTTGAGTGCCATAGTTACCCCTTGAGCACCCACAATACCCACACCAGATGACCCAAACATAACCCAGAACCTATTGAACTCCAGTCTCTGTTGCAGTTGCAGCTTGAAGCCAAATGGGAATTTTCAATGCTTTAGGTATTGAAATGACTTTTTTCTTGCATGGTCCATCAGATTTTTACCTTTACTTTTTTTTATGAATACCATAAAAATTAAAGGACAATCTATCATTTACCTTATTACAAAATTGTTCTACATTTCTGGATACCAAACACTTCTCTATCTTGGTTTTAGCTCACTTTTTCTTTTTTTGATGAGTATATTTCTATAGAGGACAACAACCATTGTTTTTTTTCTTCTGTGCTCTAAAATGCAACATTATCAAATGAAAAACTGAGCTATCATTATCTGCCAGCTATCCTATCCACTGATTTAATTCAAGATAAAAGTAGCCAAATGGCTTTATATATGATAAAAAATGGAAAAGGCAGATTGCTTATAAGATAAAAAGAAGAAACTATGATAAGTCAATCATAAGCACAGGAGATGAGAGCTAATATGTATTGGTGTGATGAAGACTGACATGCCCATTACCAAAGTGGAACAATTTTTAGCAGTAAAAAGATTAAGCATGATGGTGTGAAATAAAAAATTGACTAGACTTTATAGAACATGAAAGTTCAGAGGCTTCAAAAGGATTATTAAAATTTTCTGCAAAAGAAACCTCCATGAATAAAAAGAATCAGAGAGATTATGCTACCGCTTACTGTAAGAAAAAAAAAATTACTAACCTATCTTTTCTACAGCAAAATGCAGAGAAGGTACTTATAAGTAAGAAAGAGTGAAAGTAAGAGTGAAAAAGAATAGTCAGCTGCAAATTGCTGAAGAAGAAAATTACAAAGCTAAAAGATAATTATACCAGGCAAACACAAATCTCACCATTGCCAATTAGCAGTCTAGAACTTGAGGAAGAGTCTTTTAGCCAACAATATGCCAGATATTCATTTTTTGGATATTATTTTCAGGAGTTGGTAATTTACTGCTGATCATCTTATCAGAAGTTATTTTATTCTAGTGTCTTCACAGGCCTTTCATTCATTTTCCTTTATGTTGGCAAGCATCACATCAGTGCTCAGAGGACAAATGACACAGTCCCTTCTGCACTGGCACCGTGCACCAACACATTTCCACAGCACTATGGCTTTTGAGACAGCTAGTGAGCCACACACTGGTAGGTGGAGGCAATATGAAGGGCTTAATTCAGCTTTAGAGATGCATCCATTAATGTTTATAACTTCATTCGTACACTGAAGCCAAAGCTGGCCCAGTGCATCAAGCAGCATGATACGTGCACCACACAGATGATTTACACCACCCCAGGTTCAAATCTTTTACTCTTCTTTTCACTTTTTACACTTATCATTGAAGATATGCTAGACTGGATTTACAAGCCTTTTGGTGTAATATTCAAGCAAGATTCAGATTGTATGCTTTCCATTCCAAATCATGAAATCTTAGTATATTCGTTTACTTTGTCCAATATTCTGTAGCACGGATCAGTGCAGTACAAGCATTTTAAAACGTCCAAGAAACCCTCACCTACTTTAGGGAAGTATTATTCCATACAAAAACATCATTATTTTCACAATAATTTTTTTTCCCAAATACTTATGAATTGTACACAAACACTCAGCATTTTTTAAGCCTACTTACTGATAAACTAAAACAGAATAAAAAATGCACTCCTTTCAATGGGCTATTGATTATTTTTAAAAATGATGGTATAGGATGAGATTAATCTGATTTAGTATCAAATCTATACTTGAGCTAATCCCACACAATTACCTTCAAGCAACAGCTTGTAGATGTAATTAGAGGTGAGCAGGGCAAGAGTTGTCATCCTAATGCTGACATCTAACACAGAACAAGGGAACCACGTGCTAGTTCTTTCAGACCACTGCAGAATGAGCATAGAGCAAATATCTTAACCATTGACAACAAAAATATTTAACTATCTTGAGTTAAGGATTGATGTCTCTCATCCACAGTGTGTAAAAGGCAATTTTCTGTTTGTTTGGATTAATTTTACTACTTTTTGTTGCAGAGTTACTAATGCCCAAAGAGTATGGCTGTAAGATTGATGGAATGAGTGTAAAAATTACAGTTGTTCTAAATCTCGTGCTGGCCATAGATCAGTGCTCGACAGTTCCCATTTCCGTGGAAGTTTGCTACCCCCTCATGCCTAGGTGTGTAAGTTAAAAACGTGGGCTGAAAGCTAGATAAATCTGCAGGGATATTGCCCTCAGGATTTCAGAGAGCACATAACTATTACCTGCAGCAAGAACTTTGTGTTTTGCTGAAGTAGATGTTTAAACTATTTTTTGAATCATAGCACTCTGGAGATATTTTTAAAACTGGGATTTGCTTCAACCTGTATCTATTAGAAACCAGTGGACAAAACCATAAAGGGAAAAAAAATAATCTTATGTATTTCCATAAGTAATAGTTCTATGAGATCAATGTAATTGTTTTCGATGAAATTTCAGTTTATATTACTATTACCAAATAAGGAAAAAATTCAAATGGGAAAAATACTGAGGAAATAATCAGTTACGAGAAGGGACACAGTTGTATCAACTGAAACTGTCCAATTGGGTTTTTTTAGCTGTTAAATTCTCAGTAATGACGATACTTGTGTGTGAGGTAATTGTTAGTCTGATTAAACAGTTGCCTTAATCATGTGCCTATGCCTACTAAAACCAGGCTGAAACAAGCAATAGCAAAATCTTATGCAAAACATTGTATTTGTTCTCATTTTTCAAGCTTCTGGGTGAAGTAATGAATTTGATTGTGTAGGTTTTCAGTTTTTTAAACACTCTCACTGCCCAGCCATTGTGTGAGCATCAGTTTTCCAGTGGCTGCTCAGCAGGTTACTGCAGACAGTGCTGCTACTAGCACTGTGGAAGTGGTTTGGGATAATTCTCTGAGAAAAAAAAAATTAGTTTAAATTTATGAATGCAGTTCATGACTACCAAAACTAAAGCTGTTTTTCAGAAAGGGGATTGAGCCCCTCCAAACCCACTCTAGCCTCCTCTTCCAAACAGGGCTGCACCCACTCAAAGGATTATTCCTGCCCAGTGAGGCAAGTACAGTCACATGCATAAGAAATGTGTTAATTCTAAGTAAAGATAAAATGCTTTCTATTTGAACAGGCAAAAAATATTTTTTCAGAAGGTTCTGATATCTTGATGAGCCTTAATCTAAGATCTGCACATGGGTTCTCACACCATATATTATTGCCTGACACTCCCTACTGTGTCATGCAAACAGGGTGACACTAAAACTCTCTAGTTAAAGGCACATGTGATCTAAGCAGACCTCAGCAGAAATACATGAAAATTTATTTCTTTACACAGTGCATGTCCCAATTCCATTGTTTCTAAATGAGACATTATGATTCAAAGAGGGGAGGTGAGTCAGTCAATCATGTGAAGCACACATTTCTTTTTCTGCAATTTATTACTTTAAGAAATAACACAGTAGATCTTTGTCAAAGACCAGTGGCTGACTTGCATTTTCCGAGTTATATTATTTCAATTATTATTTTGTTCACAGTAACTTTTTTACTAACTGAAGAAACAAAAATATCAATTTAAATAGATCCATATAATGGAAGAAAATATCCACTCTAATTTTTCTTGACATTTCTTGTCATTCAGGCAACCTACATTAATATGTGCTGGTAATATATTCAAAAAATAACCTTTATCTCTTTCTTTCTTTCTCCTCTGTTTTCAGAAGGGTATAAAGCTTTGATCTTTCTCTTTGCTTGTTACAGAGATGGGAGTATAAAAATCTGTATCATAGTCCAATACCAACACATGAAAATTCAGCTACCACAAACATCTTCCTTAGATGGTGAAATGTTACAGTTCTTCATGCCTTCCTGTGGTGCCTGTGACTAATCTAATGCAATAGTGATTATTAAAAATAAACAAGAAAGCTGAAACTTGATAAATACAGGAAACTTGTTTCATTAAGCCACCTTGGGTTTCCCTTTTACTCCTACAGAGCTGATGCTATTTTTAGAAAAGTCCTGAGAGTGTAAGCTCAAGATACAAGCAATTCTAACAGGGCATGCTATGAAGCATTCATAATTCCTATTGCAAAGAAAAAGTTTTCATGTCATGGTGATTGAAACTTTTCTGCAGTTCATTGAGCCAATAAGAACACTCATGGGCACCTCTCTGCACGAGGAAAATAAACAAAAGTAACTTCTAACAGCAGCAGCCTTGAGATCAATCCACACATTGACTTTGTGTCATGATCTGAAGATTGAAGAGAGAAATGTTGTGCTACTGAATTATGTTCCTGGATGCTCTGAACACCTGAGGACCATGATAGCATCTAACCTGCAAAGATGAGAGATGTCCCTGTTGTGTCACTGCTGGCTCTGCAGGGAGAAGGATGCACACTCAGTGCTTTTGGCTCTTCTGGGTTGCTGCTGCCTAACCATGGGCAGAATTTGGATACTGAAGGGAACAAGTCAGACCTCTCACTTCTTCCCAGGCAGGTTCAAGTAGGAAGATGGACGGCTAAGCTGGCATGAGAGGGAAGGCAGAGAATGGCGTTTATAATTTTATTTCTTATCAAGAGGCTCACTCTGCAATAAAACAAACCTGTGCTGTCCATAGCTAGGCAGAGGGGGAAAGAAATAAATTACTTCCAAGGATTTTTCCTTTCACCTCTGAAATGTCCAGGAAAGTCTTGGGACAAGCTTCCTCTTAAGACTGTAGAAGCTCCCACACTAAACTTTGGGGAACTCCTGTGGAGGCAAGTATATGTGTAAAATATTTGAGATTTGGCCAGTATTGCATCTTTAACTGCAAAAAGCAGAACTGAGAATTCATTTCTTTATAAATGAACAGAATGGAAATCAGAAGCCTCTTCATTGTCACTTAAATGATGACTAATTTTTATTGACAGTAGCAGTGATGTAGGGGTTTCAGGAATTGATTCTGAGAAGAAAAGGAGAAATTGTAGCTTGGGAAAGACAGGCTGTATAAATGCAATAATTATTTTTTTCCCCAAATGCTTTCATCACAGTTTCAGGGAAACATAAGTATCAGAAAGGCTATATCATTAAATGATTCCAGTTTAAATTTTGTCAAATCCAATTAACTGGTCTTTTTTCCCTTTGAACTACAGTACCTTGCTGCTTTTTTGTTAAAAAGACTTAAATCATTAATTTTCCTTTTCACTCCCTTACTCTGTTTCTTATAGTTATATTTTCTTTTACCAATCTCATATGTCTTATTTTCAGAAACTTCAGTCACCTGCTTGTGAAAGGTAACAGTCACCTGCTTGTGAAAGGTAAGTTATTCAGCTATTAAATATATTTTTTGTGGCAACTCTGTACCCTAAGCCAGGTAATAGTTAAAAAAATAGTGGGATATCCTCTGATACATTAGGGTTACCTGTATAGCAAATAACATGTAGGAAAGAAATGAAAGTAGTTTAAGAAAGCGTTCCCAGGCAATCAATCTGCAGTAGTAATAAAGGCAAAATAAAAAGTCTTGGTGAAATCCATCTTTTGATATCTGGCATGTCCCACATCTCTGGCCTTCATTCTATTTCAGTCACTCAAGGTAAATGTTAAAAGAAAAAAAAGTATGTACCCCCCCCAAATCACACAACCCTCATTAACACGAAAACAACTGGACTCTGGGGTAGAAGCTGTTACAGTTTTCAGAATGCAACAGTGTGGGAACACTGAAGAAAAGCAGTCTGAAGTTGTAGGGAATCAAGAAAAACTGGATAATCTGGAAAAGAATCTGCTACGCTTGCAATCTTGGAGACAAATATGTATTTTTCAGCAGTGGGAGGATTATCAAAATTTGTTTTGTTGGAACTACACCAAAGGTGTTCTGCTCTATTGCACTTGTAATTGCCTCATCTCTCCCTTGCTGACCAATGCTCAGGTGATGTCCTTGGCACCCTATTTTCACTCCTGGCTGCATTTGCTACTTTCTGGCCCTCCTAATGAAGGAGGTGGTGGCTGCTTCATGGGCAAGAGAGCACCAGGCACCTCAAAGACAGAGTCTGGATGCAGTGGCAGAGCAATGATGAAAGACTGGGAGTGAGGTACTAGCTGGTAACTACATCGAGATGGAGACAACTAACATCATCAGTACTCCCTTATTAAAAGCTTTTCATGCCTTCTTTCAGGCAACTCTGACTCCTTTTCTTACTAGCTGCTTCACACAGCACTGACTCCTTCTCTCTGCAACTTTCCTGCTTCCTTCTGCATGACTGGCTAAATCCAAACCTGTCCCTCACTCATCTCCTTACCTTGTCCCCTTGCACAACCGCATGTCCCTTCCTCCTCACAGAACTGCCAGCAGATTTCATCCCAAATTACAGCAGGTTCTGGGTCTCAAGCTCCAACTGCAAGTACAACCTGTGGCCAGCTAGCCCACACTTTTATAACACCCAACCTCATTGAGCAGGCAAGGCTGTTTCTACTCCTTGGTAATCAGTACAGGTGCAATTCATTGGGAAAGATTGCCTTCTGCACTAGCCTTGAAGCCATCTTCCCACAGCACTCAATTATGCAGTTTTTATGAGCATGTCGTGGACATGTCAGCGTGCCTGAATCTCTCAGGAATAGACATCCCTGATATCTAACCCCACTGGGATCAGTGAAGGGAAGAAGTGCATTGTGACAGGATGGAGGAAATGTAAGGGTCTGTTCCCCCACCTGAACACTGGACATGGGACATACCCCAGCCATGGCAGCCCCTTCTATGTAATACAGCACCAGCTGCTGCTACTTTCTGTCATGGTATTTTGCTCCTGAAATAATCTAGTTAGCAAAGATAACAATCTAAATCATATTTGAACAGAATCTACAAACTGTAGAGATAGTTAAAGGGACATTTTAAATTATACCTGTAGTAGGTATGGAAAGAAATCTATGCACCAATTGTCTTTGGATTTTATCTGAAATAAAAGTCTACTCTTGGGAAGAACCTGATCATTGCTTCCTAATCGTGCAGGACATTTTTAATGAGATTTAAGGTAAAAAAATAAGATAAGATGCAATGAATAGATAAAAAATTACTATTTAAATGTTCCTTCTTGACTGATGTGCTTAAAAAAGACAAGAAGAAAAAAATAACATTACCTATGTATTGAAATCACTGAACGACTGTGTACAAAAAAACCTACAGTTCTTGTTTGACAACACTTTTATTTATTTCCTTTTTTGTGTGCTAGTTTTCTTTGTTTGGCTGGTTGGTTTTAGCTGGGGTTGTTGTTTGTTTTTAATTTTTCGTCCTGATGAATGAGACTGATTTACTCAGAACTGATTTCATAATAGGAGGACACACAGGGCAGGCAGTCTCTAAGAAAGTTTTTTTAACACTACTACTGTGCCAAACTGCAGTGTGCCATTGGTGTATTAGATAAATGTCCCCTGGGAACAAGGGTGCAAACTCAACTTATGACCCACACCAGATTTGAATTCAAGCTGGTATCTGAACATACTGAGCTGGGAGAGCTCCTCATATGCAATTCTGCCCCACTCTCCTCAGAGCAGCGAATTTCAGCCATATCAGTGAGGTCTTGTCTTTCCAGCCTCAGCTGTGCCTGCAATAACTCCTAACTGCTCTAAAGCTTTCTGCTGCATCAGAGATCTCCAGACCTTTCACATGACATTTTCTTCACATCCTTTCATGTAAGAGTCCCTGGTATAAGGAAATGGTTGAATAAACATTTCACTGTGAAATGAGTGGGAGAGTAAGCAACCAAGGTGGGAAATGAAAAATGAACTGAGACATCAACATTCACACATAACTTACTCAGGGAGTATTACAACATCATGACCCTAGTCTACTTCTCCTGTGTTAGCTGTCACCTAGCAGGTATCAGTTACATTAAGGTGGCTCTCTCCTCACAGCAGCAATTATCTGTTAAAATCTTAATGAAATACAACTCCAACATCTCTGTGCAGACTCAAAGTATAATTAGCAATAACCATACTAATACACTGGCTCCAATGTAAACATATAAGAATTATCCAAGCACTGCAGTTCAGTGCAATACTTTCATCATCACTAGACCTACTAGATTCTTTTTGCATATTTTAAACTTTTTGGGCTAGGCCACAAGTTTTTGCTGGGGTTGACAAAGACAGAAAGTCTTAATTTGCTTACAGAAACTAGTGGAACTGTTAATATGTTTTAAATAAGCAACCAAAATTATTTCTTTGCAAATGTATCCTACTCCTCTTTTCTTATGGGAGTGAAGGCATACATAAACCTACAGGGCGAGATAGTGACAAAGAATGCATATTCAAACACAGCTGTGTCTTCATAATTTTGTTCATATTTAAACACAATTTAAATGGCATGCATTATGTATTTTTAAGGAGATATTTTCCCTACAGATAGCAAGTTCTGCAATCCCAAGAAGCTCAGCACAGCTGCACATAGCTCAAGCCAGTACACATTTCAGATGAAGCTCTCTACACAGAATGCAGCCCCATTAAGCAAACACACTCAAGAACAGCCCTTAAAGCTATTCATTATACATTAGGTGGTGTACACAAGGAAAATAAAACAGGTTTTATTATTTAACATCTACTTAGTGTTTAAAAATGCATGCTCCATATTTGGACAGTTTAAATGGCACTCAGACTCCATACACTAAGTCATATGCAGTACTTTTGGTGACTCTCAAAGTCAAAAAACAAAAGAAATGTTGTTCAGCAGTTGTTTGTGTTTAGCAGAACCTTGAGAGCTTTAATAGGGTTGATAGCTACTGATGAACTTAACCTCTAGCTCAGTAAAGTATATTTAAGATACTGGAAGTGTTGCAGCATATTAAATTTTCACAAGTTATTTATATCACCAACATGACTTAAGTTTTTCAGCAAGCCATAGAAAACTACATTGCACTTCCTTAATGAATTTGATTGCATTTTACTGTTTTCTGTTCATTCTCATTGCTTTAAACTGATGGTGATAAGCAGACCATCTTATGTGAGACTTCTGCAGTTTGAACAATCCAGTATAGAGCACAAAATATGATCAGCTGCCAAAGTAATTCACTGATTATCATGGAAGATCACTGATCAGTAAGACAGGTAAGAATCAACTGCTTCAGTGGAAGGGTTGTCAGAATTGAAGACTATTAGATTACAATTTGAAACATTAAGTGCACACAGAATAAACTGCAAACTCTGTCAGAAATCTCATTACACAAGTGCAGATCTGTCAGGGTATCTGCTGAATGATGAATTCATTCACAACTGAAGGAGCAACTGACTCAGCATGTCAACCACTCCTGCAATCCTTGCTGTACAACAGTGAGAATGTTTTAGAGGTGATACTCAACACCTGTAGTATTCATGGTTTGTAGCAGTTAATAAGTTGTTCTTCCAGCTTTTAACTTTTACTGCCTCCAAGATAATCAATCCCAAACCTTGCTTCCAATTTGCAGTTGAAGTCACAGAATTGCATTTAAATCTCTCTCCATGAGAAATGTCTTTCTTTAATACCTTTGTAGAACCTAAGTAGTGTCTTGTTTTTAAAGCACATTTTGCTGTCATAAGTACATGCATCTAATGTTATCTTCAATGGCATTGATATTTTTTATCTTAAAGTCATGATTGAGAATAGAAACTTGAGGGGTGTTTACCGTATTGTTATTTTCATTAATATAACAAGTCCGAAATGAAAATATCTATTTACTGCAGTAATTTGAAACTGGACATTTATGTACAGAATATGGTTTGAACCAACCAACCTAAGAGGCCAATTGTTCTATGATGGTACAGAGGCCTCTTCTTTCAGGGAAGCAGTCTATAATTGATGTTGACACTATATTTTGATAGTTTTGATAGGAAAGTTGAGTTGCAAAAATAAGCTGAACTAAAATATAGTTAGATTTACCAAACATCTTTAAGACTTTAAATTTTAAAACCCCAATTATGCTGGATTGACAAGAAGAACAGAAGGGAGGACTGGTGCAGGTGGGAAGAATTTAAGATATATTTTCTGCATTTGCACAAGTGTCAAGATACTAAACACTATTTGATATTGAGGAAACTGTTCACATGAAAAATGCAAGGAATACAAAGAATACAAAGACTGGTTACTTCAGAATGCCATTTATAGTTATAACACTTGATGCTATTGAGATAGTCCAATTTATTAAGCTTATCTACAGCACCACTGAAATATGCAAATCTTGAAAGAGAAACTCAAAATCTTCTAAACTGATGCTTCACTTGGAAGCTTGGGAAGGAAACGAGAGAAAGAAACCACAGGAAAAAAAGCCAAACATTCAGAGATCAACAAAGAACAGAACAAAAATTAGAGCTGTGTCCAGTTCTATGTCTGTGCATTATCTATAAAATACCATCCTGTATAGTTTTACTGTGCTTAAATCTTCCCCTTGCATCACACATTCACCCAGCTCCAATCCCACCCTGATTTCCTTTGATTACCGTATTCTTGTTGGGATGAAAAAACCTAAGGATTTAAATAACAGAAACACAGGATCTGTCAACTGGTTGTTGAATTCAAAGTAGTATAGCTAAATTTCATCCCCATGACGTTTGATTGTCCTATTATCATGGTATGTGCTTCAGAAATCTGATGCAGAGCAGCAGAAATCACTTTATTTATAAAGAGAATAAAGCACTGAACAGCATGAGAGTTAGCAGATTGACACATAGAATCAGAGTCGATGTGACAGCTCTCCATCGCCAGTTCAGATATCCCAGCGGGTAAATTAAAGGTTTTTCTATACCAAAGAATAAACCTCAGAAAATACTTTAGCTGTCATTGAGCTTAATATTAGGCTATGGAAAAGCTGAGCAAGACCTGTGACAAAAAGGTTTTGTGAGGTTTTTGTTTGTTCCTAAACACCAGGGTTTATATTTTACTTATATTTTTCACATCAAATCCAGAATATGAACTGTAGCTTTCAGTGAGTTTTGAGAAATTAGAGCAGATGCTTGTTTTCCTATCACATTTTTGCTTGAAGCTTAAATTTGAAACATTGTCAAGAAAGGTACTTAGGCATTTTTAAATCTTATTTTAGGCTGTTTTGGGAAGAAAAAAACAATTGAGCAGCTTTTGATTATGTTGCCCATTCATCCAAAGCACAATTTACACAGCTGAAACTTCTCGCTTGCTTAAATGCAAGAGGTTTCCCATGTGTGTGTATTGTGGGGGGAAGGAAGAAGGGACAATTTTTGGTTTGCAAAGGGGTTGCTTCTTTCCTACATCTCATCACCTTGCTTCCTTCAGGAAAAGCCAGGAGAGGATGTTGTTACCACCAAAGTTGCCAACGTTGTTATTTCCTTTTGAAGTTACTCAATGGTTGATTCTTGGCCAAATAGGCTTCCTGACTCTCGGTGTGGTCATATGAATGCTCAAACCAATGCCCTGGGCACAGAGATGGGATTGTGGCTGAAGAGGACAATGTGGACAAGCTCAGTGCCCCAGCATGTGCAGGCCAAGACAATGGGACAAGGCTCAAAGGCTACATTTAAAGTTGGCCTTCCTCCAGTCAAGTACTGACAATAGTGAGCTCCAAATACATCTTCCAGCACCCAGCTGCCACAGGGCAGTGCCCTTTGACTCATGCAAATTTTGATGTTTTCTTGCCTGGGCAGACTCAAGGCATTTTCACCTCTGATGCCTTTTCCCTTCTTTCACCACTCATTTCTCTTTTTCCCTTACTCATTTCACCAGATATGGAGCATTGTTCCTCCCTCCTACTTAGGCACACTGTAAGACAGCCAGCATTTCCTTCTAAATAATCTATGGGTAAGGTGTTGGGGCACATGAAGCTAAAAAACTACTCTGAGTTTCTGTTAACAGCTGAAACGTTCCAGGAATGTGAAAGACAAAAAAGAATTTTTAAAGCATCACTTCCATTTCTGGCTACTAGAAGTCGGTTGAGAGAAAGGAAGACAGCCACGGGACATTGCTGGTGCAATCAACTAGCTCTGAAATAGCTTCAGCACACATTCAAATAAACAATGTGAAGAGTAAGTGAAGGTAGAAGGAGCCTCTGACTAAAGCTTGAAAAGATAAACATGGGGTTTAAGCTTAATCTAGAAGGAATCTGATTAAAAAAGGTGTATGGGAAAAAATTGATCTTCATAATTGTGAGCATTAATTGATCGAGTGGGAAATAATACATTTAGTATCACTAAAGTAGAGATGAAGTTTAGGATCTACAGTGCAATCTATACTATGGCAAACATAAAAAAATTCCAGAGCAGGAAAGGGAAGCACGACTTGCAGAGGTTAGCACTGGAGTTAAAACAAGGCAAAAAGCTGCACAGAACACGAAATTTTATGGTAGATTTACAAAGTAAGAATATGCACATAACTTAAAAATAAAATAATAAGAGGCTCCATGATTTCCCAAGCAAATGCAAACATTAGCAGGGTATAAACAGCATGAACAGGACTGGAAACAGCATTATTCCCATACTGGAAGGAATGAACAACACAGCACCACAAAGTGAATGGGCTATCAATTTTAAAGAAGGCAGAACGATAACTTCAAATTGGACACAGATTGGTGTCATCAGGACACAGTAATTGTTACTTTTGAGAGAAAAGCTGCAAGAAAAAAGATGAAATTCAAATCCTGTAATAAAGATGTTGTTTCCAACCAAGAACTTTATGAAATAAATGAACAGGAAACTAAAATTAGGGAAAAGGTACAATTTATATACATTACCAAAGGGGAGGACAAATATCTCAAATAGAGTAAAAGATTTGTCATGATCTGTGTTTCTTCACTGGGGAGCCCAAAACAGCTGTGTGAAGAGTTTGAGGCTGCTCCTCAAGGAACATCCTGAGAGAGCATCTACTTTATGTTCCTTGGGCACAGAGAGCAGGTGAGGTTTTATTCTGTGGGACATGCCAGCTGAACTTGGGACATCTGAAACAAAACCAAGGAAGAACCTTGCTACTGGTATCTGAACCATTGCACCAATCTTTTACTGATTCTCGACGCAGTTCAGCACTGCCTGTTTGATCCCACAGAAATTGTCTCTACTTCATCAGGATTGCATCCACGATGAAACAGGACTTCCAGGGATGCTCAATACAAATACAAAGATGGTACAACTTTTTAACTACTCCATTTATCAAACAATGCCATTTTACAGTCAATGTTTTTTCAAAAAACCCACAAAATTTCCATTATCAGATTCCACCCCCCAGAAAATGACAATGGGTAGGTAACTACCACTTGAAAGTGAAGTACATATATCCATTGGATAAGTACTACTTGAGTGCATTAATTTCTTTAATATCTGAGTTTTTAAGAAGAGTTAATAGGACTTTTATGCAAAGAAACATTATTTTGCTCTCAGAATTTTTATACAACAACTTTGGACGTGTTTGGAATGCCAGTACCACCCAAACAGTGATGGCACTGAGGACACAGTGAGGGGATAATTGACCTTGTCAGCTAAAAGCAGTCTTCCTTGGAACATTTAACTCATAGATGCAGTCAATTACCTTCAGGTAATGCCTGCTTCAGGGGTTTTATTGCTCTGTCCCTTTGAAATTAACTAGATTTACCACCCAAGTTAGATCTATTTTGCCTGAAATTCCAAAAACATTTTAGCATAATTTTAGCAATATTAAAATTCTATCCAATTCTAGTCCTAGGCTTTAAAAACAAAGCCTCTGACATCTGTGTTTCAGAACAATCAAATATTTATGAATCTCCCAAGTATTTTTGACCATAACCCTGAATTCATTGCTATTCATGTATATTAGATTTTTAGGATCAATAGATAAATTTTCACTTCTTGCATTGTAAGTGTACTGGACAAATTGTCTTTATACCTCATAACTGGTGGGGAGAGTCTTTGGTTTAAATCAAAATTCCTGGCAGACTAAAAACAAGGCATAGCAGTGTGCTGTGGTTCATAACACTGTCACCAATATGGTCTCTGCCCAGGAATCTTAGAGTTTGCATTCAGTGCTGAGAAATCTCAGCTGATACTTCATCAATAGAACTAGAAGAGGATATTTGGAATACAAAGCCCGTGGCTCACACATGGTACCTCTGTCTAGTACTTGTTCAGCACAACTAAAATCTCAAAAATCTTTTTTTTTTACAAAAGAAACACAGAACAAGGCAAACAGGTTCCCATGGTTTGACTTCAGAAAAAAGTATTTTCGCTCCTTATTTCAGCTCATATGTAGTTAACCCTTTTTACTTTCCTTAACCTTTTTTAAAATTTTCCCTTTTTTTTCAATTTGGGAAAAAATGGTAAATCTATACTTAATCTAGAAGAAAGTCTTGACTGCACAGAAGAGACAATCAAACCAGCAATTGAATTAAAAAGGTACTGAACTTAATTGCTTATTACCAAGACAGAAACAATTCATTTTAATGAAAGATCCCATTTTCACTGCAGCTAAAAAACAGAAGCAAAACCATAAAAAGATTCAGAAGAAGCAAAGAAACTTTCCACACTTGCAGAGAATCAGTGTACGGAATTACAAGCAGTCCAATATTTTTTCATTAACTCCTAATTAGATAGTTCTATAAAGAAGAATGAGTACTGTTGGATTATGCATCCTACTGCAATTCCCCAGACACCTCCTGTATTGTTTACTTTCACAGAAGCAATAGGATTTAATTCTACAGTAATTACTTACCAATTTTCCTCCAGAACAGAAGTACATTACATTTCCTACTAAACAGAAAATGGAATCTATCAAGTAGCTGCTGGCTTGCAACGTACTGATAAAAGAGGGAAGGGAAAATATTTTAAGAGGTTGTATTTATCTTTGAAAGGTGTTGAATCCAAAGCAACTGTTGGATGGGAAAGCAGTGCTAAGAAATGAGAGCTCAGGCCTCTGTAGGATCAATATGAATCTTGTTCAATACTCACTGGACAGACTACAGTGTCTATGTGCATCAGTTTTCCATTACATATGAGAAATTTTTATACATATATATATATTTGTACCTTTCAAACAAATCAAGTCATGCCTATTTTCCCACAAGTTTGAACATTAATCTTTCAATTGGCTTCTTCAGCTTCTAATTGTAGCATATTCAACTGAAACCAACACCAAATGTCTAGCAATGCTATTTTTTAAAAAAGCATTCGAAGTTTTTCCCAACACTGGATTATTGCTGGTGGTTGAAGACACCTTGTTGCCAAACTTTCAAGGTTGACCAAAAAGTCCTTTTTTCAACGAGATTATAATAGCAAAGGTCCAAGCCTAAACTAGTGAACTACTCTACAGAAGGGAATAAAACTTCAAAGGGAATATGGGATCATGGAAAAATGAAAAGCAATCAAGTGATTCAGTGAAAAAACTGATTTAAAAGTGCAGCCTTGAAAAATGAGGGACCAGAAACCAGAGCTTTGTTGAGAAAAGTAATAGTTTTCTTAAAACTGTCAAAGATTTTGACCAGTTTTAGCCACCCACCAAAATTTTAAGTCACTATCAGTTTTAGCATGTTTTCTGAAAATTTTTGAAGAACTCACTAGACATTTTTTTCCCTACCAACAGTGCCTTTTAATTAATTTAATTCTAAAATGTCAGTGAATCTGAAATCTACATCTGAAAATTTCAATTAATACATCCACTGAGGTTTATCTTGGTACACTTCATTTCAGCTCCCAGTGACTTCACAGTCATTTCAGGAGAGGAGTGCAGTGAGACCAAAGTCATCTCTGGAGGCAGACCCACCTCATTCTTTGTGGATGCAGCAAGTGCACGGTGTGCTCTGTGTAGGGCTTTGGAGATGGCTTCTGTGGGCTGAACAACCCACACAGAAGGTGCACTCATACATTCAGGGTGTGGGGAACGCCAGGTCAACTTTCTTGAAAGCCTGTCAGTACATCTGTCTGAGTGGCTTTGGGAACAGAATGGGGAGTACAGGTAAACTAGGTCATGGCTGCTCCCACCTGGCCCACCAGATATCCAAATTTTTTTCAACTAAATTCTTTGGTACAACTTGTACATACAGATTAACTTTTGCTTCTAGTAAAAAACAGGCTGCCAAAATAGGCAGTGAGTTTCAAGAAGTTCTTGCTCATTGCTTCAGTACAGAATATGCTTAGAAAAGACAAGAAATTATGGTCTTATAGACTTTACTCCCTCCTGAGATGCCCCAACACTTTTCACCACTTTTTTCTTGTTCAGCATGGAAGATGAGCCCTTTGAGACCATACAAGTCAATTCCACCTGTAATGAAAACTGGCCAGCAGTAATTTTCAATGTGGACATAAAAAAGAAGTGCTAATTATTAGACAAGACTCTTGTCAACAGTTACAGTAATAATGTAAATAACCTTTTAAAACACTGCATAAAGAGAAACATACAAATATGACATACATTTTATCAACTGCACAAGAAACAACATGGGCAATGAAAGCCTGTTGGTGCTACTGCCCACTGCAACCATTGCTATTTTGAGCACTACTTACACTACAAATTATCTAAATCTTGCAACAGGACTACTATTTTACTTGAATTTAGCCTTCATGTGCAGTAGTATATAGTAAAGACTACAAATCATCATCAAAGCAAAACACATTGCAAGGTGACAGTTCAAATGTTCCAGATCCTTGCAATTTCTGAGGAGTAGCAGTGCAGGAGCAACTGTCATCAACCAAAGTTCAAAAAACATCAAGCATGTCATGGGCAACAGACAAAAGTTATTAAAATGAAACATGCCAGGAAGTCTATTCATTCTTTTTGTGGTCTACATTTGCAGTTGCAGCAACAATAGAAGGTTTGGAATATTATTCTAACCATAAAGAATTAAGCCTAAATGCCTTTAAACTATAGAACAGTTTCAAATTTTTTAAAACCTCACTGTAATCTTTTTTCCCACCGAAGATGTGATCCAGCTTTCCTCTCCTTTATGCTGTCTCCATTATACCTAAGCGTGATCCCCAGCTCAGCTACTGGTACACAGCCCCTTCATTTACCGAGGCATTTTAATCTTTCACATAGATGTCGAAGAACACACGCTAAATAAAGCAGGTAAGGCACTGTTAAACTGATCCTTTCCTGCCATCTAGGGGACACAAACTGGTGTGCAACTGGAAGCAAGTCTTCAGTTACATTCAGGAAAATGTTCTGTATGAAATGTGTATCTCTACCCAGCCAAACAAACATCAACTGAACTGAGGAGTAGCACACCTAGCAAGAAACAAACCTAACACAAAGCTGCATTCTCCTGCATGCAGGGCGGACACACACACTGTGTGGACAGCATGCAGCTTTTCTAGTGCACTGTCCCCTATGAAGCAAAATATAGAATCATTCAATGCTGAAAGATCATCAAGGTAATTTTAGAAGAAGTTGAAGGTTGTTCTCATCCTGCTCTCCTCACTGTTGCCTTCCAGGCTCTTTTGCAAGGCAGACTCTACAAAAAGAAAGAGCAAGCTCAGCTAAATGCTAAGCATAGTCAAATGCACACACAAAGATCCATACAAGTTTTTTCCAGTCTTTTGTTTGGATTTGTTTTGTTCTTACTGTGAAAGGGAACAGTCCTCTAAAATAAACACCCTTCACTAGAACAAACAAAGACCCACGCTTCCCATGGCTGAAACGATGTGACAGTCTCTTTAGGATCAAAGCTGGAGCTCCTCGGAGATGAAAGGAAGCAGGTGTCCAGCCAAGATGCTCTGAACTGATGAACTGGCTACAGCTGCATATGATGGAGGCCCCCATTCTGCCCCAGTGAATAGACTGGAGATGAAATGAAAGTGACAAGGCTACACTGCTGCAATACCTCTAAACCACAGAGTACTCACAAACAAAAACCCCATCCAACTTCACAGAACAACTCAATTTTATTTTGCTGACAAATATTTTGAGCAGCTGTGCCCAAGTCCTCTTCGCCTTACTGAGACTAGTGTGTCTAAGGAGCTGGAAAGAATCCCTGCTTTGGGGATACTGAACCTCTTTGCCACCTAGACAAAAAATAAAAAAACATAAACAAATAAAAAGCCACGTGCCAGCCCATTAACAGCAGTACAATATAAATGTGCACAGGACACCATAATTTCTTGAATTTAAGGTGATTAACATTGTTCTTTGTGAACAATATATTAAACACAGAATACTTTCAAAGTGCAAAACTACAGGCAAGATATTTACTACATTCAAATTAGCAAACATAATGCAGTATTTGGAAATGCAAAGACACACGCAGTATTCTAAGGCAACCCTTAAAAAATATTTTGATCAAATAACTTTTAGTTTAGGTTCTGAAGTTATTATAAATAGGCCCCCCAAAATTCCATACCAAGCCATTTTCCCCTCAAAAATAATAATAATTAAAAAAATCACAGCAATAGTGCTGTGAACAAACCAATATTATCAACGGAAAACTGTTGCAGAAAATGAAGCTGTTAGGTGATAAAAATCATAGCATTTGTCAGGAATGTTTTATTCTGTAAAGATACTCAGAGGTCTTAAGTGATAAGAAATTTTTAAAAAAGCCCGTTATTCTGATATTCTAATGTCTACAACCAGACCATTTCCTCCTATTCAAAGTTATATGTATTACCTCAGGTAATTTAGTAATTTAGGAATCAAACTATAGATTTACAAACGGTTTTAGTAAGAAAGCATTAAATACAAAATCACACCTTTTTCAAAAAGAAACCCCAAACAACCAAAGGGCTATATATCCAGCTAGTGCTCTTTGTAAGTATTCAGGATTACATTCTGAATTACATCATTTCAGTCGGCAATTTAGATTTATTTTCAGGTTTATTTTTAAGTCACCAAACAAGAAACATCATGCATACCATCTTTTTTTTTTTTTCCCTTTATAATTTGCTTCCCTAAGAGCACAACGTATCTTATTTTCACACATTAAACAGCTGAACGTCACAGCAAGCAGCTTTAATATCAGATTTTAACCTTGCTTTGCATTCATTTTTTTTCTTTATGCACTACTTTTCACAGATTTTAATTATTTTCTGAACATTTTTACTTGACACTCAATGTAGTCCTAAATGTGACTTTTGCTAACTGGCAATAAACACACAACTTCATTCAACCATACTCACTGTTTCCACATGTATTCAAAATCTTTCCAACACTTATGACAACATATTTGCTGATATTTTTAAAATTTCTTTACGTTTTATTTAAATAAAATGGAAGCAAATTGAAATTTACAAAGCTTAAAATTTTATTAAAGAAAACTCAGTGTGCTTAAATTTTCAAAACAAGATTTAACAAAAACATTTTGTCATCAAAGGCCTACAGTCAGTTTGCAAAACGGTTCTGGTAACCAAACTCCATGTGGCTTTTAGGCATGCTCAAGTGCAGAACGCTGCTTCTGGAAGACCTGCCAAGCATTTAGATAGGCTGGGTACCTGACTGCTACTGGGACTTTGTGAGGCATTGAGTGTCCACTATTGGTTTTGTTTGTTGAGTTTTTTTAATCCTCGTGTGGGGATTTTTGGGGCAATTGGTGGTTAGGTTTATTTGATGCTTAATGTTCTCAATTAACTCCTTATCTTTAGATTTAACTTAATTCCTTTCAAATTGAATTAACTGTTACTGGGTCACTATTTCACCACCTGTTTTTCAAATTTGAGGTGAAGGAACCTAACTCAAACACTGGCAAAGTTCTCTGCTTGTACAAATAAGACCAAAACCAAAAATGAAGGCAAAATATTTTCTCTGTAACAGAATCTGAAAACATGTATGATAGTAGGTAAATAAGTGTCAAGATTACCTTCACTCTGAAGTTTATAGATACAGCACCATGGTTTTGTTTTGTTTATAAATCTGGCTTCCCTTTTGATTATGTACTCATTTAGGAAACAGCATTCTCATTAAAAGGTGACGAAGGCTCATGTATACAGAATTTAAAACTTTAACAGAATACAGCAAGTTTACACATAACACTGGCTGCTGTGATTCCAAATTTAACTACCCATTTACCTTTGAAAAGGTATTCAAGTTCTAAATGACTACACCAGCACTTAGTAATAATATTTTTATGCCCTGTACAGAGATGTATCTTCAATTAGAAGAATATAAGAATGTCCTAGAACTACATACCAGAGAAACTCAGACTGAAACAGATTTCTTTTAAGGCAGAAGTTCAATTGTATATCAGATTAAAAGCCACCACAATATTAACTATAACTAGTTCATTAAGCATTTAAAAATTTGCATTCATGACTATTAATTCTCGTGCTGACTAGAACTCTACTAGTGTTCCAGGAAGTCCAGCTGGAGATATGGTTATCCTTTGAGGTTAAAGCTATGGCAGAGTAAAGTTCGCCTAAACACTACTTTTAATTATTAAATAAAATGTGCTCATTTATGTTAGTAAGTTATACAACTATTTAGAAAGAGGAAATATGAAATATTGACAATGATAAAACAGATTTTAAAAAGCTATCATTGAAAAAGTTAGAATTCATATTCAGAGGAATTTCAATGCTTAAAACCAGATTCATATATGTTCATCCAGTTGAAGATTAGTGTATTAAAAAAAGTTAAGAAAATACTTTTGTGTTTCAGTTCAGCTGCGCTTGATTCAAGCACAGCTTAGAGGTTGGCTGATATAAATTAAACATCGGTCACTGCCTCAGCAGCCAAAAGTACAGAAAAATGTACATGTTCACAGGATAAATAGAAGTCTCTTCTTTTGGAGGAATTAAAAAAAAGAAAAAAAAAAGGAAAAAAGAAAAAAGCTATCTCACTCCAATACGGGAGGTCATCCACTCCAAGCCTTGGCATAATCTGAAAGATAAAAGATGTTATAATTGGTACAAGTTCTATTCCAGCATCTTGAAGGTATTTTCTACTTGCTTTTATGTGTAAAAACAGCTACTTAAAATAAATCAAATCAACTGTAAATGGGATTGAAAGCTGAACAGAGTAAACAGTGTTTTAAACGAAGTCTACTTAGGCTTTGTGACATGAAAATGGTCATGCATTCTAGTTTATTGAAGCTTGGCATACTTCTATTATTTTTCCTTGTAACGTAAAAGACACTATCCTTAAATACTTACACACAAGCACATGGAAACAAAGAAGTTTTTCTTTTTCTACAGAAAGCTAGACCTTTACATACTAATACTAAAAGATAAAGGGCAGATTATCCAGACAGAATTGTTTCATGAAAAGACAGTACATCAAGAATTCTAAAATTACATTACAAAATTAAAAGTGTGTTTATATTGAATACTAAGAGTGCATGGGATCTAATCTGCTTCCTAACTTGCATCTCCATTTAAAAGTCTTGCATTTTAGAAGATACTTTCCTTTGATTTTCTAGGGATCAAGTTACCTAGTTTATACCCCTTTGAGCTTTACCTTTGCACAGTAAATCAGGGTTGAGCTATCTAAGAATGCCAGCTTCACTCACACAAGGCTGATCCCCCCAGATTCTTGTCAGATCTTCCCAAGGAAGACTCAGCTCAGCAATCTAACTCTGGGAATGTTTTATCTAAGTTGATCTCACTGCTGTCATAGCTGAAGGTATTCTAAATATTCATCACTTTTTGTTTTACAATACAAGAAGCAGCCTAGGACGACCACTATTTCTAAACTAAATCTCATACTTATTAATTATTACTTTCCTTCAAATGTCAACTTGGTTGAAGATCCTAGTTAGTACATAAACTGTGTATTCAAAAGTGACTTCAGCAAAACTGGTAGAAGGAAAGTAGAGTTAACTCTCAGAACAAAACAATACACCCACTCCATAAAAAAGCCCCCATTTTGTTCTCACTAACACCACCTTAAGGAAGTTAATGCCACTATTTGCTCTACAAGACATGTCTATGACATTAGACAATAATTCATGCTAGAAAGTGAGGTAGATGTTCTCCCTTCCCACATACTCAGTTGGATTCACTATTTTTGATTTCAGAAGACCACATTATTGTAAAGCTTTTACAACACAGATGAAAAAAAAAACCCTCTAAATATCACACATTACAAGACTGCTTTAAAAATTTAGAAGAAAAATTAGTACACTTCACACCATACAAGCAAGATATTATCCAACTTGTTAAACGGAATCCAAAAATGTTTTTCGATATTTACAGACTAAGGATTTAAGACCAGCCCAGCTTTCCATTTTAGCAATTGTTGCCATAAGGTACACAGTTTTCAAAATTAGCTACATTACCCAGATATAAACAAAAAGTTTAATATTGGTAACAATTTTGTTTTATGACAGATCTATGTAACTTTTCATCAAAACTATGTTTCAATGCTAATCAAAAAAACCCCACCAACCAAAAAACCCAAAACCACTTCAAGCCCCCAGCTTAGAAGCTTCCTGTAGTTTAGAATATAAAGGATGAAAACAGTAGCTTATTTCTTTAAATACAGAAACACACAAGAGTAAGAGAGTAGCACAGAGAGAGTAGACAGCTATGTCAACAGCTACATACTTAGGTGGAGGGGTGGTGTCTGGTTTTTGGTTTGGGGTTTTGAACAACAAATGGAAGACTTAAATACAAATTAGGAGTTTGAGCTATGAAAAAACTCACGAGGTTCAATTAATAAAATGAAAAGTTCAAAATGTCCCTCTGACTGCAAAGTTCAGAAAATTTGAACTTTCAGAAAACCCACTTTGGTGTCAGCAGGGTTTTAAATCAGTATTCTCATTTACCAGGAATTGCCATAGTAAGTAGTAAGCACTGACCCTTCTCCTGTCAAAGCACAGCAGGACTGGATGTGCCACGGGTGATCCTTTATGGAGCTGAGGGTGAGGTATGCAGAGATCTCAGCAGCCGTCATGCAGCCTTTCATGTCCTGCTTGTTCGCAAAGATGAGAACCGCAGCCTTCCGTAAATCCTGGGAATGATTCAGAGTCCTCAGAACACTTATCACACAGAACTAAAAGGCTGTTGTGCTAACTTCATTTGTTAAAAGAACTGTATGCAAGCTCATCTACAATTACACTGGAGCATGGAATTTTAGCCATCTTACTACACTAAACATTCATTACAGTAAGACAGAGAAAACTAATTTATACTGAAGTGTTCACCACCACAGAGAATGAAATTGTAATGTATTATATAAGTATCCTTTTGGTGTTGACCACATTCTCGTACATAACTAATGAAAGTCTTGTCAAAATACATTTTATAATGCTCCAAATCATTCAGCCAGTGTAATTATTTCTGGTTAAACATTCCAAGTCCTACAATAAATATTATTCAAATGGAAAAGCCTACTAGATATCAGTCCCTTGAAATTGCTTTTAACTTCATTAAAGAAGTTTCATATTGATTAAAGCAGTAATAATTTAAGAAAGCTTTCAGAATTCCTGCAAGTTTAACCCTAGTGTTCCAAAAAGAGAGCTCTAACAATGCTGCATCAGCTTTAATAACTAATAAAAACTGTTTTGTTTCAGCATGGAATTTAGCATTCCAAATAGCAATGAGATAAGAACTAGAATGTATGGTTTTAAAAGTGCAGAAGGGTAAACAAATCTAATACTCAGGAAGCTGGCAGTTGCAACTAAAAGTGTTCAATACATTCAAATGCATATTAAATTTTGAGACTATTTTTCCACCAAGAGAAAAAAAACCTGAAGACAACAAAGCTTTATGATCTACAGCTGAAAATTCAACCCTACAAGTAGTCCAGTCTAGGCCTACTAATTGATTTCAAGAGATGGTAGATCACAATTTTTTAAGAGTTTGAGACTGGAAACTAAAAAACTACATGGGAAAATTTTGTCACAAGAAGTAATTTTCCACTCTTTTTGGTAGTGAATTTACTCCTTACTATTAGACCCAAACTACAATTAATATTAAACAGTAAAGCAAAAGCTCACTTATGTGAAACACCAGTCTCTCAGAGAACTGTACTAAATCCTTTTCTTTCAAAAATGAAGGAAAAGATTTAGATTTAAAACAACCTTAATTCAGCTTCAGAGTGATCACAAAAGATTTTTACATACTTTACCTAAGCCAATGTACAAGTCAATTAATGATGTTTGAGTGAGTTTACCCAATGCTGAGCAGTCCCCAGGATAATACATAATAAAAATACAAACAAATAATTCTGAGGGAAAATTACCAGAAATTAATTGTTCCATAGTATGATATACGGTCCTTAATTTTAAGGAACAGGATTAAAACAAACAAAAAAAGTAGGCAATTCCATTAAATAGTCAGGGCAAAGGACAATAATACCTGGTTACATTAATATGAAAAAAAATATATTTCACAAGTTCAACATTTGCAAAGTAAAGACTGACTTGATTACAATCAAGCAAGTCCTATTAGAAGGGTGCTTCATAATAATTTTTCTGCTTATTTATAACTTACATCGTTTTAAAATGTGATCAACTTGAATGCATACTTATTATCGAAATTTTTTTCTGATGGTATTATTTTTGTTAACATAGGAAACACGAAATGTTATTTCACTGTTCTCAACAAAACTATTATCCCAACTCCCCACCATACCTCATGAGCCAGCATTCTATAAAGTTCTTCTTTTGTAATAGAAAGTCGCTCTCTATCAATGCTGTCAACAACCAGAATGATGAACTAGGGAAAAACACCAATAGTATAGCATGTAAATACAAATTACAGAAAGCACAGTTACAAGACACCACTAGCACAAGTCTTCTTACAGAAGACATACACTTTCAGAGGATACTAGAAAAGAAAAAGTGACAAAAGAGAGAAAAGAGAGACAGTGGCAAAAAAGGAGAATTAGAAATCACTGCTGTAGTTCTCCAACAGATTTGCCAAATCACTTTGCCTTATAAAATTAAAGGGATTCATCAGCCATTGAAAATTACCACAAAGTATGAAAACCTAAGTCAATTTAATGCTGCTATGACTTTGAGATGCCTAGCAGATGAGGAGGAACAGTAACGGAATTATTCATATGAGGGAGGCTAGGATTAGCATAGTAAACAGATCTCTTTTCTTCCTCAACTGTTTCCAGCAGACAAAGCTTCTAAGTAAAGGGAAAGTTCTTCTTTCCAAGTACTGCATGGCACTGGATTTCAAATATACAAAGAACATCCCCAAACTATCAGAAAAATACTATATGCATCTCTCCAAATTGCAAAATCAAATATACTCAAAGGATAAATGCCATGAACTTATTGCTCTATACCAGATAATGCTGGCAGAAGTCTCTTTATCTTCGTGTGTTTCTTAGATGTAGCTGCACTTTTCCAGATAAAACAAAAAATTAGTCTAAAATACTAGAGCTGAAGGTTGAGATGTCATTATCAGGCTTACAGTAGATGTAGGACAGATCATTGATCTCAGCTCTCTCCAAGAGATAGGAAAAGATATAAAAAAAGGAAGAGATAAAAAAGCTAATGTTACAGGAGGATGGAACACTTATACAATGAGTAGTATCTACAAGAGGTCTCTGCTTTTAGTAGCAATGGTAAGAAATTAAGTCTAGAATATTTTACATCAATGTAATGTCTCAAAAAGAGTCCTCAGTGATTATAGGTGCCTTTTTGTATTGATAACCTCTTAGCCTCAAAAGACTGTAATAAAAAACAAAACCCCACAAAAATCAACTCTTGCTGAATTCTACTCCAACCTTTCCAGCAACAGCAGCTTGCCAATACCTCATGAGTAGTGCACAGCAAGACTTTCCTTCCTCCTCTGGATAAAAGTTATGAGCTGATGAGCTTTTTAAATACTGCTGCCTAGGCTTAGAAAAGTTTCATTCCTTGTCTTAATTATCATTATTTCAAAACGATTTCAGACTGGATATACAGAAGCCCAGATGACCAATGCAAATCATTACAAAGTTTGAAAATTACATTTCAAAATTTTCTTCTTAATCTACTTAAAAAAGCAAGCAAAAATCTGATCTAAAATGTATTTAATTATCATTTGATTGCCTAGGAAAAATCTAACTTCACAGTTTAATAATATAGAACAAATAACATTAGTGCAAAGTAGACAGAAAAAATACTTCAAACGTTACCAGAAAGATGACTGCATACCAGAGATACTTCACACTTTTTTAACTTATTCTTCCTCATTAAAATATAAAAACAGTGCAGCTGCAATCTTTACAAAAGTCTACCAATATTCCTAATAAATACATATAATTTCGAAGAAACTTATTCGATTTGCAGATTTCAAAGAACTTCTCGTACCTCTGTGTTTGAATAATAGGTATTCCACGATGACCGTAATGATTCTTGTCCTCCAATATCCCACATTAAGAAATGAGTGTTTTTCACCACTATTTCTTCTACATTGCTTCCTATGGTTGGAGAAGTATGAACTACTTCATTCATTAAGCTAAAGGAAACAATATCACACCACAAAGACCAGTCAGCAAAATGCACAAGGCTTGTTACAGAGCTCAGTTATAACAAAACTTTTGTAGAAAAAGTAAATATGTGTAAAATGACGTAAAATAATAAAAAATTAGACATATTTAATAAAAGCTATACATTTGAACTTCAGAAAGCAGTGACTGTAGTCATGCTTAAAGAAATCAGCAATGAAAAGCAAGCACATAAAAGGTATAACAAATGGATAAGCATCTGTGTTTTAGGACTATCTTTCTAAAGGACACTGACAGACTCTTAAAATGCACTTGTTTTAAAGTAGGATCTAAAGATCCTAAATACAAAACCACTAAACTGTGCAAAATATAAATCAGAATATAATTTTATCAAAGCACTAGACTTAGTAACTAGATATTAAATCCCAAAGGACTGTTTGGCTACTTAGCTGAAAATGTCTCTGTTCCACCCCTAAGCTTGCTCAAAATGTTTATGAATACATAAACAAACATACATACATAGTATGCTTTTGAAAAACATACTATGCTGCTTTGATATCCAAATACAAGGATATTAATTTATCTATATCCTCCTCCTTTTCCACAAATACAATAGTAACTATGGTCCTGACAACACTCTTGAATTTATTATGGATATTCTTTAACGCTGCCAAGATTTGGGTGCAATGATGCTCTTGAAAATGAGTAAGGTAGAACATAGGCAAGCTAGAATGTTATTTTTATGAATTCACCATCACAAATTTTAGACACTGGAATTGAGAAACATTTAGAAATATTTTTTTACTTTTGTAGAGTGGCTAGAATTTCCATTAATTTAAAAATTGTGTTCTTTTCTGCAGTTAGTGGCAATAGGATTATTTCTATGCATACAAATTCAAACAGGTTTTCATGGGAAAAAAATTTGCACTTCACTTTGGGCTTGGATGTACGAATTTGTTGTTCAATTTACAGTCCAGTTTTAAAGCACAGCAGTTCCTTTGCTTATCCTTTAAATATTTACTCTTTTGAGAACAACTAATATCATTAGGGTACAAAGTGTGATCTAGAGCCCTGGAGATTCCACCAGGTTATAATGCTGAATTTTCAAAGATTAAACAGTGACAAATAATAAAATGCAAACAGAAAAACAATTAGTTCGTATACTTACAACTGGTAAAGAATAGTAGTCTTTCCAGCATTATCAAGTCCCACTATGATTACTTTATGCTCTGCATATTAAAAAAAAAAAAAAGAAAAAAGGAAAAAAAAATAAGACAAAAATAAATTAGAGAAAACAACAATAATTGTAATTCTGGTTAATCACTCTCCTTTATTGAAGAAAGTAACTGCTTGTTTTTCTTATTTCAATACTTCACCACAGATTAGTGGAGACTTCAGGACAGAAAAAAAAAAGCCAAACAAGGCCTCGACTTCACTTGAGACTCCAGTCTCAGGAAATGTCAGCACTGCACATCTAACAAAGGTTTGGTTACTAATGATTACTTCATCTACAATATCTAGTTTTAGAAAGAAAAGTACAATTAAAAATATAATCCATAGCAATGTATCACACTAAGAATACCAACAAATACCCAAAGACTGTAAAATATATTACCCTAACATTCAAGGATCAATAATAAACATTTGTTAAGGTACCATCATTATTCACACAGTAAAACCTAAGAGGAAACTGTATTTTGAATTGGCCACAGACTCTAACTCTGCAACTTCTGAACTGAAAAGCCACAGAATAATAGAATGGCCAAGGCTGCAAGACACTTCTGGAGGTCACCTGGTCAAACCTCTTTGCCCAAGCAGGCCCACAAAGCCAACAGCCTGGATAGCCACTGGCCCGTGCCCAGATGGGTTTTTAATATATCCAAGATGGAAACTCCACGGCCTGGGTCATTGCCCAGTCACCCTCACAGTGAAAAAGTGTTTGCTGATGTTCAGAAAGAACGTTTGTATTTCAGTTTGTGCCCACTGCCCAATCCAGTCATTGGGCACCACTAACACAAGTCTGGCTCTGCTCTCTTTGCACTTCCTTTTCCCATACGTGAAATCACCCTTGCAGCCCATCACTGGACTGTTCCCAGTACATCCATGACTCTCTTGTACTGAGGAGTCCAGAACTGGACACAGTACTCCAGGTGAGGTCTCATCAGTGCTGAGCAGAAAGAAAAGATCATGTGCTCCAACCTACTGTGAAGTCCAGCACATAGAAGTCGTCTTGCAATTCCTGCAATACTGTTTTTTTCCAGGCACAGGGGAGACAAAACAGAAATCAACCAACCAAAACAAAACCAGTAAAAAAGTCCTCCAGAATTTATATGCTTCTCTGTAAATAATCTCTCTCAGAATTTAAAATCCAGTAGTACCACTTAGAATGGTGGCTCTTTTGTGTGAAGATGTGTGAAATTACGTGTGTGAAGTTACAACATACTGATCCAATTACTAACAAAAAAAGCTAACTACTTGAGAGTGAAGAATTTGCAAATGGATTCACAAAAACTCTGTGAATAAGCTCACTTTTAAAGAGATAACATTTAAAATTCTAGGGCTCTTATTTCAAAGCAAAATGGTGGTTCACAGTTTAAAGATTTCCTACAGGCTACCACATTTGATCTACAGGATCAAGTAAGTTACTAATTCAGAAGATCTATCGTAAGTATCAAATTGATGATTTTTTCCTCAAAAGTGGGTGGTTTAAGGAAAAACAGAAGTGTTTTGGTTAAAAATCTATTTATATATAGGAACTTAGATCTTTTTACACTGAATATTATTGTAATAAAGCATTTTCTTGTTTAGAACTTTCGTAAGTTTTGCTGTGCAATAGGGTCATAACAGATGGTAAAATGTATTTCCTTGTGCCAGTTCCCCTACTACTGCATCCTGTCAACATATTCTAAGGAAAGAACATTTCCTGGCTGTAAATGTAGGAGTACTTTTAGCCCCACTAGCAGCAGCATCAGTAATTAATAAGCTTTCCCAATACATAAATAGTATGAAATCCTCTCTACTTTCAATGCCAATAAATGATGCCTAGTAGCTGGACTGTCCATCTCTTTTTCAAATTTAGTTAAATTTAAAGATCTTTCAAAGGTCAACAAAGAAATACTCTCCCGTTGTTTTCAAACCAGATGTGGTGTCAACTATTGCCAGGAAGAAGATGATTCTACTTTTGCAGCATTCTCTTTAAGTTATTTTCAAGAAAGAAAAGAAATTCCAGTCAGGCATTATACTCCTCTCTCACCTGCTTATCAGAACACACCATCTTAGTCGTGAATGACTGGAGTGTTGGATGAAACAACATCACTCTACTGTAAGTAATGAAGAAAAAACCTCCATTGAGATGGCTGCTTTTGAAAGCCATTGAAGTGTGAATGGTGCAACACTAACTGGGAAAAAAAGGCACAGCTTATCTGTGTTACTTCATAGTCAAATGGTGTTTCATATAGTGATTGAATAAACACAAACAATTCACAGTCACACAAGTGTTAATTAACAGTGATCTTGGCATGAAAATAGTAAGATGAAATCATGGGTATTTCATACAAGTAGCAGACTCCAGAACCACAGTAATGGAAACTCTTCACTTATAAACAGTATCAAAAGCTGAATTTCTGTCTAGTTTGATGAAAATACAGGAGATTTACGCATATATGTGCATTAGAGGAAAAACATGCGAGCTTAAAAACTTCCAAACTGAGACAGAACAGAATTTTTAGCACGACAGCTACTTGTTTACAAGAGCAACTAGGAGAAGACAGATGCCACACTTAGGAGGAAGGACAGTTACCCGGTAAATCACAGGCAGTGATTTATTTGTGTTCTGTACTTACAGACTAACCCAAGTTTCTCCCTTTCACTGGCTGGTATTCAAACTCAGTTTAGGTTGTATTCATGAATATCTTCCCAGTCCACCATGTTCTTGGCAAAAGAAGAAAATCCATAACAAAGTTGAGAGAGCAGAAGAGAAGAGTCTTTATTAATTATGTAGAAAGAGGGAGGGAAGACGGGGAAAGTGGAAGAAGTAGGCATATGCAGGGGAAAAAAGAAAAGACAGTATTAGACTACTCCTTAAAAGAATCCAAGGACTTCTTGGTTTCATCAACCATTTCTAGCACACTGTTTAAAAAAGTTGATATGTAATACGGTTTAAAAATCTCTGGCAGTTTAGTTTTACAAAAACACAGGACAGTAAAGATCATCTTCTTGCAGATGTTGGAAGAAAGACGCAATATCTCTTTTCTTCCCTTATTCATCTATATTTCTCTGTGGTAAAAGGGCCCAAAATTGAAGATTCAATTCTCCGAACATGCCTTGTCCTGTATTTTGAAACAGTTAAAAATGAAAATAAAAAAACTCTAATAATGAGACTGCTAACATATTTGGAAGAAATGACTACTGAATGGGTACCGATAGCTTTCAGGCTGTGAAACAAAATGCTCATCTGGTTCCAAAGAGCAACAATCCTGGAGACCTCAGAATTGAAGACAGAATGCAGATAGAATTTTGCTAGAAAGAAGGCAGGAGGAATAGCATAATTCTGGAGGTGAAAGAGGTCTCAATACAAAGACTAATTCTTCACACTAACAGCTAGCTTAGTCTTCTCTTAAGCACAAAAGAGCTGCTAAAATACATTTTGTATCCCCAAATTACAAGAAAGTAGAGAAATTGTCAATAACTTTTAGCAGTCAACCCATCTGGTTTTCCAAATAATGGTCTCTCCTAACCTGACTGGGAACTGCCTAATTGAAGTAAGCTGTGGAGTTAGAGAAGTTCCATCATCTTGAATTAGAGCCTATTATTTTTACTTTTCTTAAAGCAATTTTTAATAGCTGTAGCAATTATTCAATGCAACCTGTAAGACGTTGAATAATTACCATTCCAAAAAAACGTAAACCGCAGATTTGTCAGCTTCTCAAAGAACACTATCCACCACATAAAAAAAAATGGTGTTGATAACTGTCATTTCTCTTTATCAGCGTTGCTAACATTCACTTCTATTTTTAACTCACAGTTTAATTAAGTGCTATCTTGGTAATACTGATGGAGTAAGTCAAGCAAATTTTATTCAGACATGTTAACACAGGTATTAACTTAATGGCTCCACCATCTATCCACACTACTACATGTTGCTTAGAAGAATGTTCCACTTGACTACTGAATCATAGCTCCAGTAGGTCATTTTTGAGGTCTGATTTTTTTTAAACTTCTAAAAGTAAGTTACTAATAAAAGTAAATTCAACTGAACTTACGACATTTAGTAACTAGACTTTAAATGGCTACAGAGCATATTTTAAATTTAAGCAATACTTGAGTAATGTTTTTTGTCAATTAAAAAAAAAAGGAAAAATTATCAGGAAGCCATTAGAAAGTCATGTACAAAGATGACAAAAGTCTGTTTTAAAGCCAACTGTTTCTTTTATGAGTAGAAGTATTTCTACTTCAGTTCACATCATTCAATTAGTACTTGATTGTGAGACAATATATATTGAGAGCTGGAAGACTTAAGCACACCTCATCTCCCATGCTCTACTTGGTGGAAACACAGATGGAATTTTCAAATCTTTGCTTAGTTTCACCTTTACCTTTGCCAGTCTCAAGTGCTGCAGACTATCACACAACTCACACCAGCCATGAGAACTGATGCCATGATCCTCACACAGTGGACTCTATTTGCATCTTTAGGATACTCCCTCTGTATAGCCAAAATCAATGTGTAAATTACTGCCCTAGTCTGCTCAACAAGCAGCTTCACAGGACAGCCTGTGAATTCTCCAAGGAATCATCAAAGATTTGATGTAACTAGAAAAGCAACCAAAATCAAATCAAAAATTACTATGCTTTTTTATTAGTAATGATATTATTTTGAGAAAATGGTTGTGTAGTTGGAGAATAATTTCCCATTAGGTCAAAAATTTATGTTTGAAGCAAATTTTCTAGATTGAAATTTCAATTTTGGCCATGAAATGAAACTCACTCTCTTTTCTGTGGTTACACAGGAAGAAGAGGTTAAAAAAACCCAAACCAGAACAAAGCAAAAATGAAACAAAAGACAAATCTAGCACTAAACTCAGATCAGAACACACCCTAAAAGTCTCTTATTGGGATAAATGCCAAAGAGTAAATATTTCATGGTATTATCTCATCTATTTAACTGTGAGACTAATTTTTCATTAACCATCTAAGTATATGAATGCATTAGGTTTGCAATGCAATACTTTGATAGTGGAGAGGGCTACACAGCGTTTTCTGTGAAAAATTCCTAGATACTTCTATGTTTATGCAGCCAATGCCATCAGCAACAGGTACAATGGCTCTGGGATAACATATGGGATAAGATGGGAAAAGGTTATTGCACAGGTGTAGTTATGAACAGAGAAGAGTGAGAATATGTGAGAGAAACAACTCTGCTGACTCCAAGGTCGGTGCAGAAGGAGAGGGAGGAGGTGCTGCAGGTGCCAGAGATCCACTTGCAGCCACAGAGGCCCATGGGGGAGCAGAGATCCACCTGCAGCCCTTGGAGGACCCCATGCTCGAGCAGGTAGATCCCAAAGGCAGCTGTGACCCCACTGGGCACTCATGCTGGAGCAGGCTCCTGGCAAGAACCTGTGGAGCGGAGTCCACTCTGGAACAGGTTTGCTGGCAGGTTTGTGACCTCGTGGGGGATCCAGGCTGGAATGGCCCGTCCAGGAAGGACTGCACCTCGTGAAATAGACTCATGCTGGAACAGCTGGTGAAGAATTGTAGACTTGGGAAGAACACACATTGGAGAAGCCCATGGAGCACTCTTCCATGGGAGATCCCACACTGGAACAGGAGATGCAGACCCCCCATAAGGAAGAAAGACTGGCAGAGACAACATGTGATGAACAGACCCCATTACCTGTTCCCTTCTGCATGGAGGTGGTAGAGAACCAAAAATAAAGCTAATCCTGGGAAAAAATGAGGGAGGAGTGGAGGGCAAGTGTTCAGAATATTTGGTTTCATTTCTCATCAACCTGCTCTGATTTGATTGGTAATGAATTACATTAATTTCAGAAACTGAGTCTGTTCTGTCCATGATGGGAACTGGTGAGCAATCTCTCCCTGTCTTTACCTCAATCCAGAAGCCTTTTGCTGTGTTTTCCCTCCCACTGTCCAGCTGAGGAGAGTCATAGAGATGCTCTGGTGGGCATCTGGCATCCAGCCAGGGTCGTTCACAATGAAGAACAACTTTTCTTCCGGGAAATATTATACAATAACCAAGACAATGTGTTTTCCTGAAGATAAATATTTACTTCATAAGCTACTATAGAGTCAAACACTAAATGCCACCAGTTATCTCGTTATAAATCTCTTTGGAGCCTTTGGAATACTTCATGGAAGAAAAGGAGTTGCAAATTGCACTGCTTGAGGAAAACAAAAAAAGGTACTTAATATTTTCCTGGAGGAAAGGGGAAACATTGAATCTTGCCAAACAGGTTTGACAGTTCAGGAAAATAAGAAATCAGCAACAAATTCAGAAGACTCTGTTAGAAGACTTCAGGAATGATGTGGTAGGATGGTGTATGCATGAGAAAAATAAATGATCTGGGATTGGATCGCAATCCCATCCCATGAAAGACAGTTTGATACACAGATGTCAATATGCAGACACACAGAGGCTTTGCTCCGGTATCTACAGAATTAGAACAGGTTATGTGCAATCACAGGGACAAAACTATGAAAGTACACCAGGTGCTTCTGCCTCAAAAAACTTGCAACAGAGCCTTGCACAAAAAAAGGCTTATCTGCATTTTCAGTAACTTTAAAGTGGAAATGAGGTACACATTTGGAAATTCGATGAGAGAACCATTAATGAATTTATTATTTATGTTTTACCTTGAGGCCCTGAACTTGGAGCAGGCAAAATTATGTTACTATTAACTATTTGATTTTCTAACCAAAGATAGCTAGGTAAAAAAAAATAATTTAAACAAATAAATTAATAGATAAACCAGATAAAATAATTTTCTACTTTTATGATAACCGTCTGAGGTAAAGGCGGTGGCAGATGCAAGTTCTGGATTCTGGATTAGAACATGAGCCATGATTGTGGGACTGGATGAACTGGGCAGGAGTGTATGGAAAGCGATACTATCCCCTTACGACCTTTTTATTTTTGGCTAGAGAACTGATTTTCTTGGGTCACTAACTGTATTTAACCAGCACCTTTGCCAAAACACAAACAGATCTTTACCTCAAAAGCCCCTACATGTTTGGCGTTCTTCCTTTCCTTTTAATAAGGACTAAAATAACATGATTTTAATAACAGAGCTCGACTTAAAAAGGAGGATCGGCGAAGCCAAGACGGACCGTCATCGTCCATCAAAGCCTCAGCAGTCGCGGCCGCCGGGGCTGCCGGGCGCGCAGCCCTGAAGGCTTCCTGGGGCACACGACGCGTTTAACGCGGCCGGGGAGGAGCGGAGAGGAGGGACCACCTCGGCAACTCAAACAAAGCGGCCCCGAGCATGAGGAGCCGCGGGACCAGCGCTCACGGCGCGGCACAAATCCCAACTTTTGGCTGGGCGGGCCTTCAGGGGAAGCGTGGCGAGCGGAGCCGGCCCCGAGCCCCCACGGCTGCCCGCGACCCCCGCAGCCCCGCGGGCTCCACTCGCCGCCCGCCCCGCCGCCTGCTCGGGCCCGCGCGCCCACCTTGGCTACCGAAGAGGCTCCACAACTTGGCGAAGATTAGGCCCATGCCTGGCCTCGGCTTCCCACCGAGCGCCCGGGACACTCCGAGCTCACCCAGTCGGCGGCGGCGGTGGCGGTGGAGGATCCCCCAGCTCCCTCGGCGGAGGCTCCCGCAGCGGCCCGGGCAGCGCCGAGCGGGCGGGCGGGCACACGGAGGGGCGGGCACGCGGCACGGCCCCTCCCCGCCCCGCCAACGGCCGCACGGCCCCGCCCCGCCGCTGCGGCGTCATGGCGGCGGCGGCACCGTGTGTGCCGGGAGGCGGCACGGCGGTGAAAGCCCAGGGGTCTGGCGTCGGCACGGTCGGGAGGACGGAGCCGCCCCGCAAGAGACCAATGCCGCCAGGAGCGCTAGGCCTCCGCCGCGCTGGTCGGTGCCTTTGCCGTCCCCGTGTCCTTCAGTCCGGCGGTGCTGTGGCCGCCCCACGGCCTCTGCCGTTGGGAAGGGTTGAAGGGTTTCAGGGCAGGCGGTACTCTTGTGTATATCAAAACTTGTGGAAGCAGCGAATTCGCTTTCAGGGCTCTGCAGCAAGTTCCTGTACCGAGAGCTCTTGCGTGGGTACCCACCGGGTTTCCTCAGCAGCACCTTGGTGAGGGGCAGTCAGTGAGCACGGCCCCGGCTCCGCCCTAGCGAGCGAACCCGCGGGCACCTAGGTGCAGAAGAGGTGGAAGTACAAAGCCGCTCGGCAGAATTTCATAGAACACCCAAAACCAATAATAAATGAAAATGAAGCCATTTCAGCAACGTCTTGTCCGATAAGGTAGGGCGCCCCTCGGGCTTTGCTGCCGCTTTCCCCGTGCCATGGTAGGCGCACAGGCGCTGCGGCCGCCCCGGCGCGGCGTGCCCGGCTGCCATGGCGACTCTGCAGGCGGCACTTCCTGCTGCCGCCCCGGAGGAGGCGGGGCCGGCGGGCCCTGGCGGTAGGTGCGTGTGGGGCGGTGGGACGGGCTTTGCCTGCCGCGGCGGGAGGGCTGTGCGCGGTGCGGCCCGGTACCGGCACCGGCACCGGTACTGGTGTGCTCCGCCCTTCTTGTGGCCGCCCGCGTCCAGCCAGGGCCTGTATGTGCCTCGCCCTCCGTCGTGGCTGAGGCGGCGGCGCGTCCTGCTGGGGTGCGGCCGCCTCCCGGGTACTCTGGGCTGAGGCGCAGGGCCTCGGGGGGCTGCGAAGAGCTGCCAGTCCCGTTCCTCCCCGCTCCCTGATGTTTTCAATGAGGGGTGGGTGAGAGAATAAAGGAGAGAGCCCCATATTCTGCTCCCTACAGCAATGACCCGACTGTCGTTTTCCTCGTGTGAGAAAGGTGCGCGGGGAGGTTTGAAAATGCTGCTCGGCATCTCTAATGCGGGCTGCGTGTGACTGCTCGCACCGTTCATGTGAGTAGCTAGATCAAAGCCCTGGTCCGGCATCGCGTTCCCCGCTGCAGTTTCCCACAGAGGCACATGAAAATCAGTGGCTTTCTTCTAAAGTCCGTCATGCCTTTTCAGGGGTAAGGTGTACGGCACAGCAGGTCTGGAGAAAAAAAAACGCTCAGGTACGAGCCTACCTCCTGCTGAATGTTTGAAGTGTGACTCTTGTACCTGACGGGGCACTAGGCAGTGTCCCTCATCCGCCTTCCTTCCTGCTGTAGCTGAATTTAAAAGCATCTGTCCCTGTTCCCCAGCCTGGAAGATTGCCTTCGAAATGTCGATATTGAAGTCACACATAGGGCTTATAAATGTCTGTTTAGTTATTTTCAGGATTCCAATTCTTTAAAAAAGTTAGAAGTGTGGGATTTTTTTAAAGGCTAGTTTTTTAGGCTTCTGAAGAAAACCCTTTCCAAATGTGGACCACGTGGGGATCCTTTTTTCCTCTGTCATGTAGGCATTCTAGGACAACGAGCACATGATATACCACATTTTCTGAAATGTTAAAACTGAGCTGTAGTGATTTCAGTTGTATCGACTGTTGTACTATTAGATTGTAATACTATTGTACTACTATTAGCTTTCGTGGCAATAGCAAGGTAAATTCTTGGCATTTTGTTAGACTGTAAAAAGAAGTTAATTGCAGTTTCTTTCTTTCAATAGCCGCTAATGTTGCGAATAAGGCTTTGAAACTCCTACCCATGAAGCTTTGTCTTTATCTGGACTCAAAAGTAAGTCTACATAAGGTCACATTCTTCTAGCATTAAGATTTGAATTGAATCAGAAATACTAAAAATAAATCAGGGGTTTTGTATGATAAAAGTGACAAATAGACTTTTATTCAAATAAAATGAATATCGAACATTCTGATCTCTCTTAAGTTTATTTAGTACAATGAAAATGTATTTCAATAGTCAAAAATCCTTATTATGAGTGGAATAAAGTGATGTTCTCTCTTTCATTCCCTTTATGTTGTAAGCAAATTTAAATTTTTAGGTAGTCTCATTTCAGAATGAAGTGTATATAATTTCTCAAAATACAAATAGAGGAGTGGACAGATACCATTTGGGAAGATAACTGTATTTTATATCCTACAGAGAAAAATGGTAAAGAATAAAATACCAGGACTGAGCAACAATAAGACTTCATAGCTGGGCTTTTCAAGAGAAATTAAAGCAACATCTTGAAATTTCCTGTACCTTTTATCTATGTATTTTTTTCACCAAATATCTTGAAGATTTAAGTATCAGAAGAATTTCTGTAATTGAGAATAGTGTTACAACCATATCCTGACCAATATTTGGAAATTGGGATGTAATAAAATTTCATTATTAAAACAGGAAAAATCAGAACCAACAGCTTAGTTTGTGGGTACGTCTTATGTTACATTTATAAACTTAGAGACTATGATAAGAATAATGAAAAAAATACTTATCTTATTTCAGTTCATTTCCAGCAGATTTTAAAAACTAGAGGAAGATGTCCTTTTTCCCTAAAATTGCTTTTCAATATGAAGTTGAAGAGTATCTCACCAAAGTGTTCAGAAATAATGAGGTATGTGACATAGTTACCCCTAACCATCAAAAAAATAATATATTTTTATATAACTTTATAACCTTACAATAAAATATTCACATTAAACGCAGTTTTTAATATAAAATATTTTTGTATTTAAAATATGAAATTATTGTTTATGCTCATTGTCTCCAAAGTAGCATAGAAATATTTAAATTAAATTGAGTATAAATCAGAGAATTCAGATTTGGATCCCACTGAAGAGTGGATCATAGATAATTAAGCACATATTAACCACATAATATTGACAAGAAATACTCCCTTACCCCAGTGAGATATATGTTACAGGCAATCTATTAATTCCTGATGCCAAGGATAAAAAAAATTGCTTTTTTATGTACATTTTTATCAGTATGAAAGTTACCGATTATAGATTTGAATTTACTCTTCCATTTCCTTAGGGCTGGTCTATGTACAATAGCAGAGAACTCTCTAGCAGTTGCTTTGATACTTGCTGCAAAGTGTTTACACTAGATAGAGCTGTTTTTCCCATAAGCATTTTTCAAGAAATTTGAGGTTTCCAGTGGAATTAGGCTTCCAGACATAGACATTTGTCACTATTGCACACCACGCAACCATATCCCTCCATTTCTATGGAATGTTTATTTAGTGGGATTTTTTAGCGTTGAGCAAGAGGCTTCTGTGTGAATCTCTTAATGTAAAATCTCTTCTTTCACTTTCAGCTTATCACTGCTTTAGGTACACAGGAGGCAGAGAATAAATACCAGTCTCTATTAAGTCATCTATCTCATCCACCAGCTTTTACAACTGTAAGAGTAAATACCCACTTGGCCTCAGTGAAACATGTGAAAAAATTGCTGTTTGAAGAGATCCAGAAGGTTTGTGCAATTTCTTTGTTACGGCAAAAACAGCAGGGTATTTAATCTTTCATCTGAACATGAGACCTTGTCATTACTGGAAAATATACCTTACCTCAATGCATCCAGTAGTATTAACATTCTACAACTACACTGATTTCCTGTCAGCATTAAACAGTAAATGAAAATTCATTATGTACCAGTATCCCTCATCCCTCCAAGAAAGGCAGTAACAGAGGGGAAAGACATCCAACTCTTTTTCTTATGGTGAATCCAAACCCTTGAAAGGATTGAGGTACTGCTGTGGTAAATAATGTAAAGGTGTCGTAAGAGAAGATGACAGATTAAAAGGGTAGCTCACAGCATGCTTAGAACACTTTTAAGACTAAAGGAGAATGCCTGTATATCTCACTGGAAAAACTGTTTAGGAAAGTGTGAAAATTGGTATGTTTTAGAAACTGGAGCCATAGTGATGCCCTGCAGCCATTGTATTTTCTTGTTTTTATTTTTAGTATTATATAATTTTCTGGATTTTTACTTTAAACATTTGTTTATCTGATAATACCATTATGTTTAGGAAATGTATTATTTTGAAATTGTGTCCTAGATCTTCACTCTGTCTAAAAAGATCTGGTTCTTTAAGTAAATTACTAATGCTAGTGGGTGTACAGGGAGCTTTTGCATGACAGGAGCCAAGACATTTCTGTGATGCAGAGGCAGTTGACAGTGTTCTGCTGGCTGGGATGGTAATGAGTTTTGCTAATTTTAGCTTGATCGTAGAAATCTGGAAATGGGTATTGCAGGGTTATATTTTGCTTCAAGGGAAAAGGCTTTGCTGAAAACTGACTTAAGACTAACTTTTCACAAGCTTCTTGTATTTTCAAGTGTAATTACATGCTAGAAAAGGAAACCACATAACACTTCTGAGCAGAAGTATGATAATGGATTGTTTCCTTTTTTAAGAGAAAATACTTACTTATTAGATGCAAATTATTTATGGTTTTACATGCTTCAAGGTTATATTTTAGAAGGGTCGGATGAAAAGACATAATTTTGTTTAAATCCAGGAACCTTTATAAAATGGCTTTTTTTTCCAGCTAAATACATAGCTATCAGTACCCAAACTTGGGCTGACAAGAAAAATGAAAAGTACTGCCAGCGTGGCCTATTAAGTAAGAAAAGCAATAAATGAGTAGAGTTAAAGAGTGGCTTATAACTAATAACATCTAAGAGTTAACAGAGAATACACCAAGGCTTCTAAGGTGGTGTCACTGTATGTTCTGTGTTCTGACAACAACTCAGCCTTCTTCCAGAAGAAAGCAAAAACCAGTGATAGGGTTATGAGTGTCAGAACACTCTCCCACTCCCTGAAGTCAGTTCTCAGTTAATCTCTTTGTGGTCTTGTTATTTCTGAATTTATTAAACGTTTAGTCTTTTATACCAGTAGTTTTAATATGTAATATCCCCTTGCACTTATTTCCCAGCTGCTTTTAACTGTTTTCACTACCTTTGTGTTTTGTCCTCGACAACTATAAATTATGAATGAAAAAAGTTTTCTGTTTAATTAAGTATTGAAATATTAGGTAGTGATTACTAATTATATTCTTTTAATGAAACAGCAATTTAAAGGACTACGTGTTCCAGTTCTCGAGCACCCAAAACTTCAGGACATTTTATTAATTCCTGTCATTGGACCCAGGTTTGAAATTTTCAGTCTTTAGCCTTAAAATGTTGTGTAACACAATCTTCTTACAGATTTCTTGTTAAACCGTTATGATAACTAGCTCACTATAACTGAGGCACAACTTCGCTTGTACTATTACCTGGTGGACAGTCCATATACTAAGCAGGTCAGAGTTTTAGTCCTTAAAAATGAAAGAAAACATAGAATTCTGTCCTTACTTATTAGACTAATGTTTTATAGGGAAAAGTGGCATATATGCATCCTCCCTGGAAAGCCAGTTAGGTGGTAGATAGAAGAACTATTGCAGTGGAATGTAGAACTACAGCTAATTACAGGCAGGGTTTTCTTCCACTGGAAGAAATCAAGTGGAATCAAGAGTTACTCAGTAGTTTTTAAACACAGAAAATCACTTCACAGTCATCTGGCATAGGAAGGGATAGAGGACTATTTCTCCATCCCAGTATAATTTGTATTCTTGTGTCAGGTTCATAATAGTGGCAGAATGTGCCAGAATCTGCATTATTTTGAGGATTAGTTTTCTTCTCGACTCTTCCCTTTGATTTCTCTGGGACTAAAATAACTATTTTAAATGTGATACATGATAGTTAACTACTTTTTCTCTATTATATCTGACAAAATCCATATTTATGAACTAGAATTTATTTGGGGAGTATTTGGTGGGGTTTTTTTGGGCATACTTTTCTTTATAACTCAATGACATTCTGTATTTCTAGGCGAGATTTAAAAAAACATGCGTCTGAAGTCATAGTGGGAGCCCAGTGTGGATATGCAGTACTTCGAGGAGCACATGTTTATGTCCCTGGAATTGTATCCACCTCAAGATGTAAGAGTTCTCTAAATACACCCAATTAAGTTGTAAAGTTGGCAGAAAAAGTGTCACCCTTGGATAATAGATAAATGAATAATGACACAAAATTTTCTATTCTCAGCTGAAATTATTCTTAAAATTGCGGTTTATGGTTAATAGCACTTTTTAAAGTTTTTCTGGCTTTTTTTTTTATTTTCACTATTTTTCATTTTACTTGTAGTAAGTTATATGTAATTATTTCTCACTGGCATGGCCCATTTTAAATTCATTTTTCCATATAATTCATAGCTGAAGTATTGATTCTCAAGGATTTCAATTTATTGTTTTTCATTTCAAAATACTTTTAAAGAGAATTTTCAAAGTAAAACCGGTTTTTGTAAGAGTTATTTCATTACTGAATACTGTAACTGTTAACATGGATGTGAAGCTGAATATAAAGTTGGCTGCTTTGAAGTCTTCTAAAAAAATAAATGGGATTCTACATCTGGATGGTGACTAGGTTTATCTTGATTATTTAATAGATACAGATTTTTTATTTCTTCGCTGAGTCACAAAGCCACTTACCTTCATGATTCTGTTAGATTTTAAGTTACAAATCCAAAAAACCCCAGATTTTCTTTTTTCTAATCCATTGGCAATTCATTTGCTTATGTAAGAGAGATGTAGTAAAAATCTTTTTTTCATTGATGAGAAGAATCTTCAGTTTTTATGTCAGATTCTTAAGAAATGGAAATTATGCATCAATGGCTGTGAGACAAGATAAAAAAACCCTACATATGCATGCTTTTTGTTCAGCAACCTATTTTTGTTATTTAAATGTCAAATTAACTTTATGTAAAACCAGTATAATTTTGGATGATTCCCTTATTCTATTGTGATGAGATCTAGTGATCATCTTGATTCTTATTATTAAACAAAATTAATCAGAAAAGCATTTATCAAGTCACTTTGTTTCCTTTCAGGAAAAAACCTTCAAGAAGTTTTAAGCTTGTGCTTAAGTCCAATTCACTGAACAGGAAAGTTTTTCAATCTAGGGCTTTATAATGAAATAAGTATATTGGCATAGCAGTTGTTGAAACTGCTTATTTAGACTACCCCATAAATACTTAAATCCTTCTTTGAGTCAGCTAGTGATTTGTCATAATTGCCACATGTAATTATGCATGTAACATCAATTCAAAGAAAATAAATATACTATAGAACTTATGGAACATTTCAGGGGAATTGCAGATAAGAAAATAAAATAAAAGGGCACACTACCCACTTGATGCCAAATATAATAAGGCTGTATTGAGCACAGATGGTCTAAGTAGGGAAAAAAATAGTACAGCAAGGACACATTTAATCACTAAACTTGCAATCCAAATGAGGGTAAACTAATGATTGGGGGCTTTGAGCTTAATTGAACTAATCAAACCCTAACCTTTATGTTTATGGAATGCTGGTGAGCAGTGTTGTTTCATGTACTTGTGTGCTTGGAGCACACACAGAGGATCCTGAAGAGTGTACTTAAAACTTATGGATGACCCTGCCATGATAAATAAAGGGCAGGTTTGTGTAGCCTCTAAGAAAACAAGATGCAGTGCCTGACTTGCAGCTTGGTGTCTCTCAGTCCAGTCATTTGGTAGCCATCATTCACTGTGTAAAACTTTCAAGCTTTATATCAGTTGATCTTCTTTGATTACTTTTAGAAAATGTGAAGTTTGGTATGATAGAAGAGTTGAAGTAGTCTACTGAAAATCCAAAGTTGCTTGGTCGCTAGTGTTTTGTTAAGTGTCATAGTGATTTCAGGCTTTCCATTTTTCTTTGTGCAGTTGTGAAAGCTGGAGATGTGGTTTCAGTGTATTCAGATATTGAAGGGAAATGCAAAAGAGGAGCCAAAGAATTTGATGGAGTCAAAGTTTTCCTTGGAAATGGGATCTCAGAACTCAGTCGCAGTGAAATCTTCAGTTCAAGTGGCCCATTGAAGTAAGTCCATAGTAATTGCAATCTATATGTAAAAGTTTGCAAAGGGAAGTAAGAAGATGGGAAAACACTTTGAATTATTTTATACCCTATGTGAAGTCACAAGATGGCTTTGCCTGTTGGGATTTGCAATTATTATTGGGAAGCTGTTTCATAGTGGAATCTAGATATCAGTTTGCTTGAGAGGTAGGAGGAAATAGGTGGGAGTCTTTTAATAATTTATGCTCATTCAGTTCAGTAATGTCAAACAGAACTGACAAATATTCTCACTTTGGCAAAATTTCCTTTTGGTAAATTGTGTAATTGTGTTGTACTACTTCCACCTGCGGATGGAACAGAAGTGCAGCCTTGTCAATTTCTCCATCTTTTAAAAATATCTGTAGAGGCTGGGTTTTTTTGGTCGTTTTTGTTTTGTTTGTTTGCTTGTTTAATTTTTTTTTTGGTGGGACAAAGGACAGAATATAAGGTCAAGTATCTTAAACAAATTACTAACATTTGCCAAATAGTTACCTGTTTCAAGATTACTTGCTTTTCTGTTTTGTTGATGAAACATATGGTTTATTCCTCTTGTGTCACCTAAAACACATATAAAAATAATGTAAAAGACTATGGAGGTCAAGTTAATGACCAAGACTTTACTTCTTCCTGAGAACAAACTACAAAAGTTCTAATGAAAAAAAGGTACATTGCTAGACATTTTCTAAATTATGGGAGCTTAAATACAGTAGAAATAGTGGTAGGATGTACCTGTTGAAGTGGTGATATGAAGCAGCAATATGTAACACTAAATCTGGTGTCTGCAAGTTTGATTTCTCCTATCCTTCCTTCTCGTTGGACTGTCCAGTACACATGCAAAATAATACTTGTTCTCTTTAGTAATCTTTAGTTTGTAGACTCAGTGTTGCTATTTCATGATTTTCCCTTTATTGCTATCCATTTCCTGGTATATTGGGTTAACAAATCTGCATCAGAATTTCATCCACATTTAAAACTTTTAGGTGACTTCTAATTTGAAACTATAGCTTTGCAGGCAAATCAATGTTCCTGCAAGCCTTTTCATATAGGATTTCTATAGTGATTTGACTGAAATCTCAGGTATTTAGGAAATGGAGAAAAATCTAAGTAGGAAACCACATGCCAGTGGCCTAGTGCATGCACATGGCTAGCCAAAAGCAGTTACGGATTGAAGTTTAGGTCTGGTTTTATGCATTTCTTTACAGTATCAAGGCTTGGGATACATCTTGGTTTATCCTGTGTACAGAACCAGAAACTGGCTTTAGGCAGTTTTAGAGATGGTTCCAATTTATTATGTAATGCATTTTTTGCCATGATTTACTCAACTAAATGATGTCATTTTGAAGAATATCATACTACAAAATCATAGAAATATTTTGCTTGGTTGTTCTTTCATTTTTGTAAGATTGTTGTCTCAAGTTGCTATTTGTAAGCATAATGATTTTAATTGACTACTATTAAAATAAAACTGACTATTTCAATTTTATTTTTTCATGTTTTTCAGGGGGCTGGGTATAAGAATGATAGAGCCAGTCTACCTTAGTCCTTCATTTGACAATGTGCTGCCTAGTCATTTGTTTTTACAGGTATGTTTGTTCCAAAACCAAGTCTGTACTATTTACAGAATCATGAATATTCTCTTAGCACACATTCATGGTTTCTACATTCCTTGTGCATTATAGCACCTAATTCAGTCTTTGGATTTGAGGAACACAAAGCATTTAAAATGAAAAGAGTATCTACTGACTGTATGTAGGTAGTTTAATCATACTGTGTCTGAGATATGATAAGAGATTTCAAAGCAACACAAGAGATACTCACTTAAAAATGTAGAAATTCCTTTTTCACAGATACTCTGTGTAGAACTATTAGTTTTTGAGATCTGCCTATGAACTCTGGAATATGAGCCCCTTTCAAGGTACGTCATTCTGTAGATAATCAGGAAAATCTCCAAATATTAGATTGACTTGAAGCTGTCATTTAAGTACTAAAGACAGCTTTAAAAGGTTTTTATACCTTTGTGTTGAGCTAAGAAGAAAGTATTTCCATATTGTCTAAGGTGCACAATTATTGTACATTTTTTCTCTTCAGTGCAGCTGTTCTGTTTATACAATTAATAGCACAGTTCAGCTTCTTGCTAGTTTAATTCAGCAAATTTAGACTTCTGCGTTTTGATCTTACTGTTCTTTAGCTACACCAAATGTTAATACAGTAAATGTTCCAACAAACGGGTTAATATAAAATACTTGTAATAAACAGAGCTGCTCTGCTCTATGCCAGTATCAGCTTATTTTATTTGGACTTTTAGCACTGTAGTTTCCTCAGTCACGAGCTCTTATACTTCAGTCATAGATACTCAGACATAGCTTTAAATAAAAAATGAGCCACTGGAGACTTCTGACATAAACTGTCCATTATATATAATACAAATAGTTAATTTTCTGTTAAAGAACTGAGAGCAGAATCATAGGTATCTTCACTGCTGAATGAATTATTTTTTTAAATGTTTGCTATTCCTTAATAAAGGAATTGATGCAAAGTATAAAGTTTGAATTATCCCATATTTGTTTTTATGATAGAATTTACCTTCTGTGGTTGTGAGCCATATTTTAGACCCTCAACCAGGAGAGAAAATTTTGGATATGTGTGCTGCACCTGGAGGAAAAACAACCCATCTTGCAACATTAATGCATGATCAGGTAAGAGAAGTAATTCGGCATTTTCTAAGAAAAAAAGTGTGACTGCTGTTTATTTTTACAGCTCTCTTCACTTAACTGTTAGAATGCACAGATAATTTACAGCAGCAAACAGTTAATATTTTGACATTTTACTTACCAAGGTATTTTGCTACACATCAGTTACTGAAATGGGCAACAGACAGTCTTTATCAAGTATTCACTCTCAGCTTTAAAACCTTACTTGCTACAAATTGGCAGTTGAAATATGTTTAATTTCACTTTTTAAAATGTTACTGAATTATTTTTAATCACAGAATTTTTTACATGCAAGACATAGTTATGCAAGAATACACTGGATTAATGAAATTGAGATGCATAGAAGTCAGGGGTTACTACTGTGTGCAAAGAAACAAACAACTCTCTGCAAAAGTGTATTTAAAAGTTCCTAATCCGATTAGGACTTTTCTCAGTAAAAATTATAAATTCTACATAGAGATAAGATTTTGGGTTGAATTTCTAGTCTGAATTTGTCATTCTATGGTAGAATGTCACAAATCCAAAACTGTCTCATGAGAAAGTAATAAAAATTAGAAGAAACAAAAAGATATGTAGAGAAAGACGAAAGAAGAATGTAATAAGAATGTAGATATAGGCTTACAACTTTGTATATGTTAAAATGTTATGTGCACAGTGAAATACAGAAATGCAGGTTACTCTTCTCTAGGAGAGGGGAAAAGCATGTAACATTTCCTCTGAGATTTTGTAAGGCTTTATTATTTCTGTTGAAATAGGGTTAATAGAATACATCAGATTATTTAGCAGTCTTGCAGTTACATTATGCAGTACTCTGACAATTGTCTGTGCATGACTGTGAAGGCACAGCATGTAATGGTATGAATGTATTGAGAGAAGGCAGACATTCAGTTCTGTGATGGTTTGTCTGTGGAAGTGTTTTCTCCCCTCAGTATGGGACAATGGCAGAAGGCATTGAAAATGCATTAGACATTTATTACATACATATATAAAGCTTCCAGTAAAGAATTTCAGTTTGATAAAGGAAGTCTGCAAATCATATATTTATGTCATGGATTCATTTACATCTATACTTTTTTCCATCTCTCTATCTACATTTTTGTATAACTTTGCAGAATTGCTTTTCTCTTAGTCACTTTACATATTTTGATTGTGCTTACCTGCAGCTGAAGTGGTAAAGATTAAGAATACAGATGTTGAATATTTATCTCACTTGATTTTCATTTTCTGAGTATATAATTTTAATTTAAGATATGGAAGATAAACATATGGAAAAAAAGCACTTCTTGGATTCTAAATTCCATTCACAGATTTTCCATACTAATTTTTCACAGACAGCATATTAAACTGTTAACATTGCAGAATACGTAAGTCACTCCTTTTTTTTTTTTGTGATATAATTGTAAACATTACTATATTGTTTTTAAATTATATAACCAAGATGTAAAGTTAGTCTGTAATGTTAAGAGCTCTTAAATAAGGATTGGGAATAGTTAAAGCTTGAGAATTTATTATTATCCACATCCCAGTCTAGACCACTGTTTTTTCCACACTTTTAATTAATTGTTCTGGTAGTGGCTGACATGGGCGAAATGAAGAAGAGTTGTCTTCCAGCTTGTTCTTTTCTCTGGAGAAAAGAACAAAGAAGCTGTGAATAGCCCATCCCTGGAAGTGTTCAAAGCCAGCTTGGATGGGGCTCTGAGCAACCTGATCTAGAGGAAAGTGTCCCTGCCCATGGCAGGGAGGTTGGACTAGATGATCTTGACAGTCCCGTCCAACCCAAACCATTCTCTGATTCTGTCATCTCCTTATCTCTGCAGTATGCAGAGATGTGCAGCAAATCCACTGTTCTTAAAACAGACAAAACTTGGAAGCATAGTCAGGTGCTAATGTACATGTGCAATAGGTTGAATGATGTTAGGGGACAAGCAGTGACATGGTTCTTGAGTGCACCTGTAGGAGGTGATTTGGCTCACAGTAGCTGAAGAATGGACACCATTGACACAACCTAAATCCACTCTTAGCTCTCAGTCCTAGATCTTTGTATTCCCTAACATGACATACAGGTAACAGCTTACCTTTACTGATTTTTTTTTTTTATTTCTTAAACTATCTTAGTCATGTGACTCTTCTATAAGCCTCTAGAGAGCCATCACCAAATAGCAAAAGTTGTTTTCTCAGCATATTGTATTTGCTGTAGCAAGTCTAGTACAAGTCTTTGGTCGCTGGATTGTTCTGTTCTGGGTTTTACTGATGCTACTGTTTACTTCGCCTGTGTTCACAGATTTCATGAAGCAGGTAGTGGTGTGTGTCTTTATTGATTTATTTTGGGAAAAAAAATAAATCTTATTTATACATGAAAGGAATCACGTGTAATTGTCATTTCCCTTCTCTCAACTCTAAACTTATTATAGTATTTACACTGCTTTTCGAAGTAACTTGAGTGACAAGTACTGCAAGTATTGTAGCATGTTATGAGCCTGAGCAAGTCAGAGACATGGCTGTGGGCCTCATTTCTTCAGCACTGAGCTGGAGTGTGATCATATTTCCTACCCTCTCCATACAAATTTAAAACCTGTTGACCTATTTTACCAGGTATTTCAGGCTTCTACCCTATTTCAAATGATTAAATTTTATCTTAGTGTCCAGTTAAGCAGCTCAAAACAAACAAAAAGAAACAACAAAACCACCAGCCAGAAGTCAGATATTACAGCATCCCTTAGAGTGACAGTGCCTAGCAGTCAGAGTGTGCACAGCTTCAGACTAATGCAGCTCTTGCAGAAAACTTGTGGGAACAAGTACTGCAGGAATTTGGACTTAAGAATAAAATGATTCTGTAGGGAGGACTGTACTTCATGTATTACACTGCCCAGGGTTGGGGAAAGGAAATCAGAAACATTGGTTTAATCCCTACGCTTTTGATGAAGATTTTGGGATTTTTTTCAGGGTGAAGTAATAGCCATGGACAAGACAGCTAACAAGGTCAAGAAAATCAAGCAGAATGCTGAATTGCTACAGTTGAATTGCATTAAGGCCTTTTGCTATGATGCAACAAAGGCTCTTTCAGTTGAGAAGAGGGAGGATAAACAAGGTAAAATAAACATTTTGAGTAGTAGTAGATTTTAGAAGAATATAGTAATGTTTTGCAAAAACAGTATTAAACCTGTCACAGGTTTACAAGTCCTTGAAATCTTGGCAGATACCTAAGTTGCTTCAGCACTGTGAATGCACTTTCATTTTCTACTCCTTTGTGATTATCAGCTTCTCTATGAAGCAAATACAAAAGTGAAATTATCTGTCCTTGTCACAGCCTAATATTCTCAAAGGAAATGCATTCCTTTCCCAGATAATATCAAAGACTGAAGAAGCCTTAAAGCTTCTTTCATGATCACATTTAACCCCGTACTGGGAATTTTCTGAGCTAGTCTGAGAAGAAAATTATTTTTGCAGACTTGGTTCACTTTTTTGCCTCATAATCCTCATCAGTAAAATGGGGTTATTAATACCTAACTCCCAGGAGTGCTGCAAGGTTTAGTTCATTGATGTTTGTTCAGCTGTTCAGGGAAAAGTTATATACAAGCAGAGTGTATTATTTTAAGTAATTTCATTTGCTTTTCTGAAGTGATGCAGTTATGATATTGGTTCTGTTCCCATGATGGAATGATTTAAATGGTATCTGCTGCCTTGATTATTTTTAGTTTGTTGTGCAAAGTATGCTGTTCTTTCTCAGTCTATTTTATCTCAGTCACTGGTGAGCCTAAGTAGGAATCAGATTACATAATTCACCTTCTTTGTCCCTGTGCATTGCAGTTATTCCTGCTTTGGAGGAACAAGGGTACTTTCTTAAGAGTCTTTTTATGAACATCAAATATTGTAGGTGGCAAGTAGCAATTACAGAGATGAACAAGAGCAAGCTGTAATACTGAGAGATAATAAAGGCTTTTCTATACATCCCTGCAAGTAACACATGACATATTTTGAACATTTTAGTAATGGATCAGAGGTAGATAAACCAGATAGACTCATTCTGTAGTGCAAGAACAAGCTAGCTAGCAGTAGTGTGATAATACAAGTTTGGCAGCAGTAGTACCTGGTCATGCTGAGCCAATCTGCCTGGCACTGAGGAGATAGAAACTTCTGGTCTGTTGAGCCACTGTGGTACAGATTAAAGGATAGGCTCTGCACATAGAAGATACATATTGTCATCCAGGTAATATTCAGAAATTGTTCTTCTGTTCACAATCGTTTTGAATTGTTCTGCCATGGAGGCAGCATGTCTCACACATTAGAACTTGCAGTAGTTCATGCTATTGTGAAGTGCTTTATTTTATATAGCTATGCAAGTATCACAAGAAACAGTTATTATATAGACACGCCAATTATTGTAAGGCAGTCTCAGTTACTAACTACAGGTTTGTCTCAGTAAAGGTTTGCACACTTTCGAGCTGACTGTGGTTCTTTACAGCGTATATTTGCAGTGTACAACTGTGTACCCAGCATCTCTGACCAATCATATTCCAACTTTTTTGATTACTTTTACATTTTACTTTACTTTCAATTTACTAAATTAAGTTAAAAAAGAAATATTTTCTAGAGGGATAATTTTTGAGCTCACAGAACTTAAAACTGTTTAGTTTTCTGGGAGATGAAAACTACCACCAGCAGTGCTGAGACTTGTCTCTAGCTGAGAAAAGTTTTGCAGACACTATCTAGAGCACATGAATGTTTTATGTCAAGGAAGAAGTAACAGCTTCTCCTTACCTACAGTGAAGTCTCAAGGAAGGAAACAGCCACGTTTTACATAAACTGCTTTTTACAGAAGGACCTCCATTCTTACCAGAGTCATTTGATCGAATTCTTCTTGATGCTCCATGTAGTGGGATGGGACAGAGACCAAACATGGCTTATTCCTCAACTTTAAAGGAAGTGACCTCATATCCGCCCTTACAGCGCAAGCTTTTCACTGTGGTATGTGTTATACATCGAGTAGATAATTGAACATCAATGCTTTTGCAGCATAAAACTTACCCCAAAAACGGTGCCACATTTTCCCTGTTTTTTTAGCAGCCAGGAAGTATTAGGGTCCTGTTAACCTCTGAGCTTTACCAGATCTGTTGCTAGGTGAAGCCAGTTCATTGGAGCATGGGAAAGGTATATGTAATCCATAGTAAATAAAACGTTCTGTGTTTTTTTAGTTCCCTCGGTTTCCTCAGTTTTATATTATAATAATCGCAAGGGTCTAAGTCACAGAGCAGGTGACTTAGGAATATGCTAAGGAGTGTGCTTGGGCTGATGCTGAAGGATAAGATGAAACTTGTCAAAATCTGAATGATACATATTCAATGTGAATGACATCTTGGAAAGCACCATGGATACAGCTTCCATGCCAAATACATGGAAACAATTGACGTCTGGTATAACTGACATAAGTATTGTGTATCCATAGTTGGCAGCAGGTGGTGAAAACAGATCTAATCTGTCTGGGATATGCAGAGCTGTACAAATAACAAACCTTACAAGGTGAATCATCTCAATGACATTAATAAACTGCATGAGCTATAATGCCTATATGAAAAGAATAATCTTTCTAACCCATGTTATCCTTTGCTATATTCCCTGAGAGGAATTAGTATTTTAATGGTTTGAGTTTAATTAAGTGTCGTTTTATTATTCTGGGAACATGGGTTATTAGTTAATGTTGCTTAATATGAAAGTTTTAAATTTAAAAATAAGCTGAAATAGTTTATTTCTCCCTGCAGGCAGTGAAGTTGCTGAAGCCAGGAGGTGTTTTAGTATATAGTACATGTACAATTACACTTTCTGAAAATGAGGAGCAAGTTGCTTGGGCCCTGAAAACTTTTCCATGCCTCCAGCTTCATCCACAGGTAATATTATTTTCAGAGTACTTCACACAATCTAGTGAGCTTATAACTGTAAAGTTATATGGTATATTTACTATCAATAAATCTTTTTTTCACCATGGACATTTTTAACTGCTGTGGATAGCAATAACAGAAGGATTTCTGAGGCTTTTTAAAAGTCTGTTTTTGTGCTTAATTGAGCTTTATTTAGGCATCATTAAGTACTTTCCCGCTGTGTATTTTTTTTTTTTTTTTTGATTTGTACAACAGTCTTTTAAAACACAACAAGTACAAAAGATAGATCAGACAGGTTAAAATTTATCTTGCAGTTTCTTTAATGCATATATTTTCTTCTCTTCTTTTGTACATTAACAGGAGAGGTGAAGTTGGGTTTTTTTTAATTTATGCCACTGAAGTCATGAAGACTTGCATATAAAGTATGGGACATAAATGAAAATAAATTTGTGTTTCAAAGGAGGATGTTATATGTATGGGAGCTAATTTCCTTTATTTAAAAGGAATGAGGGAAAGAAATTATTTCAGGCCCAGTGTCCCAAGAATGTACCTTTTGTTTTTCGGAGTCAGTATCATCTACCATTACGATGTCTGGGAGGAGATAATATCTAGGGAGATACTAGAATTTTTTTATCTGTACCAGCTACAGTTCATACAATGCAGAAATATCTGTTACCTTTAATAGTACTTCAGGGGTGTTTGTCATCAGACCATGTGTGCCCCATTTCCTCTTTGATGATGGGTTGGGTGGGGTAGTTTTTATCATCATGGCTTTGAGGAAAAGTGTAACTCTTCATGTTTAGGTTACACCTTCTGTGATGACTTATACCTGTCTTAAGAAGCTTAGGTGAACCTTTAACTGAAATTTAAAAAAATGTATATATAGTAGCTACAATGAAAAATTAATATTATGGCTGGTAAAGATTTAACAGAACTGAAGCTCTTCATGAAAGCTTTCTATGGTGTGTTCTTCTGTCTATTCTCACCATCCAATTATTTTTCGGTTCCAGACATTTCAACTGAGATTATACATTTAACCTAACAGCATAAAAAATTCTCCATGATAGAATGACAAAGCAAAACAGAAGCCTTATTAACTCAAATGCAAGATTAATTCTTTTTATATAGACTTCTCTCACCACTAATATTTCAGTCTTGTATAAAGCACTGTTTTTCACACACAAATGCCATATCTGTAAAAATTAATCTTTTATGTATAGTATATTTTAAATGAGATGGCACTGAATTGTTTACCCACATATAATTTATAGTGCCTTATAACCAGTTCCCTACTAGTGTAAACTAAGGTGATCTTCTCCAGTGAACATGAAGCAGGAGTCTAGGGTCTACTTACCTCATGTTCCTTTATGTATTTATTTCCCATATTCTTTAGTCTCAGTGGGTGCCTCCTTTTTGATCCAGTCCACTGTTTCCCACTTTCTCAGTTTGGCAACAGATTCTAGAAGCATATTGTGCAATGTGAGCAAGGGAAAAACAGGAGATGGAGCCATAGGCGTTGTTCTTGTAGGTGGAGGTTAGCACATGGCATCTGCTCCTTTGTGCAGACTTCCTCTTAGGAGTTTACACAGGAGATACTCTAGATCAGCTTAAATGCAGTAACTTAACTGGAAGGAAAAACTAAAAGGTAGAGGAAGACACTGGTCTGTCTTTAACCAAGTTAGTTGAATCTGTGGAAGACTGTTTTCCCTAGACTTTACCTTTCACTCCTTCTACCATATCAAGTCACTACCCTTGTCTCCCTTTATATGTTACTTTTCTCTCAATTTGCAATAGACACCTGTGGCTTTTACCTGGAAAGCATTGAAATCCTGCTGAGGGAAAGGAAGAATCAGTCTGCAGCCCCTTGGCTGCCCAGCTTTCCAGCATGCAGTACGTGGTTAAGCAGCTAACTCACATCATGTGCTGGCTGGGTGAGCTCATGTGTTAGCAAAGTGTGATGGCTGAAAAAATGCTCTGCTGTAGGCTGCATTATGGACTACATTAGACTAGATTGACAAAGGAGATCTATTTTTGATATTGCAGTGCCAGCGTTTGCACACTTTGTTCCATCTCCTTACTGAATGCATTGAAAGGACAATCCAGCTAAGAATTAATTTTTTTTTCAGGAATTGGGGTATTAAATAGAAGCAGTAAAGGCTATTCACAAGAAATATTGAGAAAAGGGCTAGGATTTTAAGTCCTTCTCCTCTCCAGGACTTTGAAGCCAAATGTCATCTCTTGAAATAGATTCTTTCTTTTTTTCTCTGCCTCATAGACATGCATATGTAACAGTAGTCCCATTTATCTGTTAGTCTTATTACCTAGAAAACTCAAAGTTATATTTTTCTGCTGCATCATCTGCCAAAATGCTGTCTCTCTAGGCAGTAAAATATTCTGGACTAGGGCTTTTGGTCTCTCCAGTTGAAGTTTTTACTGTGAAGAAACCCAGTATTTTATGTTGGACATTAGGAAGAAAGGGTGGCATTGGAACAGGCTGCCCAGGGAGGTGGTGGAGTCACAGTCCCTGTGGGTGTTTAAGGGAGGACTGGATTGCAGTTGGTGCCATGATACAGTTGACAAGGTGGTGTTAGGTCATAGGTTGGACTTGATGATCTCCAAGGTCTTTTCCAACCTAGCTGTCTTTGGGATTCTGCTGCTGTTACTGATGATACTGGTAATGGGTTAAGGACTCACTATTTTTGACTTAAGTCACAGCTATTAAGTCAATACAGAAGTGCTGCATCATTTAGGAGTGGCAAGCTAAACCCTTTAGACTGGCTGTCTGGTGGTAACAGCTTTCTTGGGATGTTTCAGCCCTTGGAGTGGTGAATCATTTTAGACCTGTGCCCCTATCCTCAACAAGTGCTCAAAACTACTGAGAAAAAGTGGATGAGGGGCATCACCACCTCCTCAAAATACTTGTATATATCTTGTATAAATCTCGTATATATGTTTGTATAACATTGGCCAGATGAAAGCAAGAAAAGAAGCCACATTACTTCTGAATCTTCTGGCGTGGATGATACAAGCAGAGCTTGTCCATGTTAATTGTTTGGTAGCTCTGCTTATCCTCAGCAGAAAACATTTAGGGCATTTAAGAACTTCAGAGATGCAGTAATTTGCTTTTCTTTGTTACTTGAACAGGAACCCCACATTGGAGGAGAAGGCATGAAGGGAGCTGGACTATCACTTGACCAGTTGAAACTTCTGCAGAGATTTGATCCATCTGCTGTGACATTGCAAGGAATGAATATTAATTCTTTGCAAGATTCCAGAGAAGATGACCTGATTTCATTGGCAAATAAGGACTGTATAGGATTTTTCATTGCAAAATTTATTAAATCGAACAGTAAGTAAGGATTTGGGAATGCAACTTGAAAAAAATACCTCAGTGAGTCTAAGAACAGTTCAGACGTGAAGTGCCTTTCTTCCTGCTGCAATGTTACCAAGCCAACAGGCTGACGGCAGGGTTGCTATGGCAGCACTAAAATCTGCCAGCTGTTCTGATGGGAAAGAGCCACAGGTTGCAGCAGAAAAGTCATGGCTGGGGGAAGGGCAGTGTCATTTGTAAGTCTCCCTCTGCTTTTGTATTTACAGCGGGTCAGTGCCTGAATGACAGCTATGTTCACTCATACTGCTGTCTGCTCTGGTTTCCCCTTATCTGGTGCAGCAAGTGTAGGAAGGGGATGTAAGCTACTTTACGAAATGCAAACATAAATAGAATAGACAAGAACTATTACAATGAATTTTGGAAAGGGTATTTTCTGTGGAGGTTTACCCATATTCAGTTTCCTTAAACAGTGCTTCTCAAAAGACTGCAACATTTTGCAAAGAACTGTTTTATAAATTGATACTTAGAACCTCATTTCTCTTTTATTTTAATACAAGCAAGATTCTCTGTACACATAGTATATACACAAAATACGATTAGGCTTTGTAGCATGTCTTTTATAGCAGCATGAATATATTAAACCATCTCACTCTGGGAATGTAAATAAATATTGTTTCAACATCAAACTTCCCATGCATAAACTGTATTGGTTCTGAAATAGCCTATTGGACTGGCTGACAAGTGACAGTTTTAAAATCAAACATTTGTAACAGAAGGGGCTACAGTTATGATTAATATATCAAAAGACAGAAAACAGTGCATAATACCATCTGAAATGTTGCAAATCACCTTTCAAACAACTAAGGATATTAACTCTTTATTGGTTAGAAAGCATCACCAGCTAAAATCAAATGAAAATTGAAACTGGGAAAGCATGCTAATGAAAACTGCCTTAGTACACTGCTCAAAGTTTAAATAATCTAAATTTCTTAAAGATGTTAGATGCATTTGAAAATTCTTCTTCAGTTCCAGTTTGAAACAGTATCCTCAGTCCTGCTGGAACTGACAATAGCGCTAAAATTAGAGGGAAAGTTGAGGACAATGGAAAAACAGAAACCGACATCTGTGTATGTTCGATGTTTTCCTCTCACTCATCAATTTCCAGTTCTAAAAAGCATTTTCTGAAAAATGTCTGTCTTTTCACACATAACTTTGGCTGGATTAAGAAGAACAATAGTTCTTTTATCGTTTGTCCATCTATGTCAGAAGTGCTTTTTGTATTTGCTCGCAATCAAAACAAATCTATAAAATCCCTTTTCTTGGTAGTCTGGTTTGTTTACTTATATTTTCCATAAATGTTTTGATACTGTATGTTTTCTACTGCTCTTGAATAAAAACCAAATGTTTCTTCTGTCCTGCCAAGGTTGTCTGGTACTTCCTCTGTAAGGCCTATCCTAGCAGGATAGGAAAATGGAATTCTTGTCTAGTACTTCTCTACTTCTGTTGGTCATTCCTTGCCATTAAGCACAACGTGACTAAAGAAGATTTAAAGTAATTTTGTTTCATCAGTAGTTGGTGAGATATCCTATTTAGAGTCATGAAAGTTCATGCTATAATCTTTCTAGTCTAAATATGGTGAAAATAATTACCTGGGAACAAAAGGGATTAATCGTTCATTTTAAGAATGTGTTGAAATCTTTAACTCAGTGCTAGTAAAAAAAGCATTTTCTTTTTTGCAGGATATAGAAGTTTTGTAAACATTAATCAGCACACATAAACTATATACTGAAGTTTGTGTATTCATATAAAGTAAGGAACTTTACCTCCAGTTTCAGTAGCAGGATTTGTGCAATGCTGAATTTGAAAGAACTAGAATTGCTGAATTTTTAGTGGAATATTTGTTGACATTTCCCCCACTTTCTTTAGTTTTGGATGATAGGCTTTAACTAACTTGTAGTTAATTCCAGTGTAATTGCAGAGCAGACCTGAAGAAAATTACTGATACATGAACTTTAGTTATTAGGGTTGTTTCTGCCAAATTCGACTGCTAGCCTTAGGAGAGCACTCAGCAGATTGAAGGGCTTGGCCTCAGCTGTTTCCCCAAGGGCGCTGTCGGTAATGGGGCAGTGACCTCCATCAGTCAGGTCAGAACAGAAACTCAGTTAAGATGCTCCACCCCTTGAAGGAGCCAGCATCCTTTCTCTACAGGTATGGCTAAGTGAGATAACTCAAGTTGGATGGATGCCCTTTTTCTTCCTTTCCAATCTTACCGTGACTTTATTTAGAAGTGGTAGGAATACTTTCTCATTGACACAATTCTGATGGATGGTGTATATATGTTATGTATTTTTTAAACATGATTACTTTCCTGATAATCTTTACATACTGAATCATTGTGCTTCACCAGTTGATGCTGAAGCACAATGGAATATATTTATATACTTTTAATATATATATATGAGATATTTATATATTAAATTTAAAAAGTTTTTGTCATTGTCATGAAAGATTAAACCTACAAAATAGATTAGGCATGCAATCAGATCCTGTTGTTATGAAAGTCTGAAAAGTAGTTTTCTCTATTTGCAGAAATAGTGATTAGTAATAATGCCAAATCTAAATATCCATCTTGGTCAGTATAAAGATACTAAAATAGGCAGCCTCATATATTATGAAATTATGATACAGCTTTTTTTTGTTTCATTCTTGGTCACGGAATGGACCAATTTTTTGGATCACAGGATTTCATATGCTTTTTAAGGAATGGGCTGGTGAAGGTGATCAATCAAGGAATGACTTTAGAGTGGGTAGCTTAAAATATAGAGAACTTTGGTTTTGTGTTTGATTGTTCATGAATAAAAAGTTTAAGAGAAAATCCAATTTTGTACTGCTAGAATTCATTGCAGAGTAGGTATGCATGATAGATAAAAGTGGCAAGAATAAAGAACTGAGAATATGGATGAGTTAGAAGAACCTGCTTAATCTCTATTATATCTGATATAAACCTTTTCTGGGGCTGCGTAGGAATACATTTCTAGGGTGGTAAGTTATAAAAAGAAACTGTCTATAAAGCTACTGTAAGCTCATATGTAATAGTTTGTTATATAAAAGTGGGGAAATAAATTACAGACAAATTGCCAAGCAATAAAATTGATTGAGTAACATTTGATTAAAAACATTCACAGTAAAAATGGCACCCACATACTTTACAGGTGATAGAAGAACTAAGATTTTGGTGAAAGATCTGCAATAAAGTAATAAATATAAGTAAATGTACACCAGAAATGTTATATTACACTCTGAAAAGTGATTTCTCTGTTTAGACTTGGTAATCAAGTTTTTTGCAATCTCCTTGATTTTTATGGATGGAATAGAATTAAAGTCAAAAACATTTGGAAAACAGCTTTCAGCCTGACGTTTTAAAGCAATCAGAGGTCAAATGTAACCACAACTCAAAATAAATTTTGAAGAGGCTTTAGTAACTAACAAACACAGGAGGTGGTGTACACCAGCTCTTTTCTTTTGAACAGACATTGATTAAAAGCAGTCAGACCACTCACTCCATTCCAGCTGAGGGAACGATAATGGACCCCATTAAAACCTTTTCCAGGTGTCACAGAACGTGAGCATGACTTGACAAACCAACAGAGCTTAAAAATGATAATTGTTAACAGATTTGTAAAAGACAAAGTATTAAGGGGCAGAATATTAGACCTGGGCAGGAACTGCGTGTATAGGACGAGTAACCAGGTATGCAGGGAGAAGTAAAGGTGGGCCTTTCCCTTTATTCAGGGTTCAATGAGTGGAATTTCATTTCCTTATCCTCTATTTATAATAAGGGCTATAGGCTAGGAGTATACAGATTTCTGTGAAAACAGGTTCTCCACCGAAACTCTCTGTGGCTTTAAAACTGATCTTGAACAGGTCCAGAGCCTTAGGAGAAACTATGTATTTAATTTTATTCCTTGAGAAGCAAAAACTATGGAACTCTCTTCAAATTCTGAACTCCTAAAGCCAGACACAGAATATGAATGCATGAGTATTCTAGAGGAATTCTTTAAATTCTAGGCAGTAATTTATAGATTGATTTAGTAAAAATACGGTTTTTTTCAGCTTATAACTCGTACTGATGCTGCCTTTGTGCACAAACCTTTTTGCTTATTCCTCCCCACTGTCCTGTCCTTCAGCAGGTCTGGAGGCTTTTACTGTCACCTCTGTCCAGTCCCTCTGGAAGAGAATTCTTTCTTTCTTGACATCTGTGTGACACCAGACAACTGGTAAAGGATAGACTAAGGCTACTCAGCACTGATGAACAGGGATTTGACAAAACACACAAAAATAAGGTTAACATCTAACATATACATGCAGATTTTGAAATGCATCCCATCCCTTCCATACACTGAAATTCTTTAGAAAAATACAGAGTTGAGCTGCCCAGATTTACATATAACTTAACTATGTTATCTTCCTCCTTTTCCTTCAGTTTCACTAGTTTTATTATCTTTTTAGTTCATTTGAATGGAAATTTTACAGGTTGGTTGTACCACACATCCATAAGACTCTGGTGCTCACTGGGACCTCTATCATTTCTCAGATTCAAAATCCCTGAAACCAGATACAGAAAGATGAACTCATTAGTATCCTAATGCAACCAATAATATTAAACTTTCTAATGGCAAAACCTTGCAAAGACATTTCATCACAATAATCTTTGATATGTCCTCCACTTGGAGTATTTTTAAAGCTTCTTATTGACATAACTCTGTTAAAGTGCTTTTCAAAGTAGTGCTCAGCAGGCAGGTGGTATTGTGCAATATATGTAGTACAAGCTCACATTACAAATGATTTGTCACTCTTAAAACGGAAACTGAAAAAAAGTATCTCAGCAAGGCTAATAAAACTATTCAGTGAGTCTGCCTAAGAAATACACGTGTTTGTTAGTATTTTGTCTATACAGAAATAGCAGCACTATATAAAACACAATTCTATGACCAGTTGGATTTGGATTTGTCTTTTTTTTTTTTGTGATGTTTATACTCCATGAATCAATATATAGGCCATACTTAGGTACTAGGGCTTGGACTATGTTCTTTATTTTCTCATTTATTTGTCTATACACAACTACCTATGCCATAGTTTTCATATACTACTCAGTGCATTGAAATTCTGCCAAATATTCCTTAAAAAATACTTTAAGAAAGCTGAAAAATAAACACTCTCTGGAGCAAAAATAAAAAACAAACAAACAAAGCAAAAACAAAACCAAAACCCAACCAAACCGCCCCCCCAAAAAAAACCAAACCCAAAATATTCAAGGTATTGAAGTGGAATCACTTCTTAGAGGACGTAACTGCCATGGGTTGCAGGAAGCAACACCATTTACTGCAGCTGGTAAATTAGCTCAAGCCAGGCTATACAGAGCAAGACAATATCACTTTCTTCTCACTTACACACGATCTGATATGATTCAAACAACAGTCTTTTAATATAATTTTTTACAGATACCCTGAAAATTCTCTTGTATCAAAAACCAGTTTATGTACTCTTCTATATCCATTTTATATCCAACAGATCTACTTACCTATTCTTCCTTTCTCTACAAAGCCATTTAGTGATGTTTAGAAAAATGATGCGAATTTATTTTTAGAAAAATAACCTTTTTTCTTGTGTTCCCCACAGTTCATGCTTTGAGCCAAAACCTACCCTTGAATAACCACAACAGTCAGCAGCACTGGGAGGAATGGCCAGATAATTGACAGCAGAATTTCCCACTCTTAGGTTGGTGTAAAAATGCTTATAAAGCATCAGGGAGAGGGGTAGGAGAGGAAGGGCAGAGAATATTAAAGGGAGTTTCTTGGATGCTGAGCTAGGATGCTGAAAGCATGCACCTGCCATATATCTTATCCATTTCACTAAAATGATATTCAAAATCAGGCAATGCTGATATTCCCAGAATTGAAATAATAAATAAAAAGAACTCCCAGCTAAACTAATTATTATCACACTACAGTCTTTATATAATGTGCTATTTACAGGGAAATACAAAAAGTATTTCATTCATACAAGTACTACAAAGACTACATGTGATGCAGAACAGCTTTTACACTAGGCAAGGGTATGGAACCTGGAGTCAAAAATAATAGTGGATTTCCCCCCACTTACCAGTGCAACAGATGTTCAGTGCAAAACAAACTGTGTTCACTCCCTTTGATTTCAATGCATTTTCTCTAGAAAGCTCCTAACAGAGTCACAGTCATTTTTTCTATGCTCTCATCAGCAGCACAACAGCTTTGGTGAAGGAAAAACAGTGAGCTGGCTGCAGAGTGGGAATGCAGAGAATTGGCAAGTGTAGAAAAAGTGGAGAAGCTACAAAAATTTATTTTTCCAACAAAATAACTCTCCACAAGCTGTGTAAACTTTTCTTACTAAAACAAATACTCTAAAACACGAAGATTTTACATTTCCAGTGAAACTCACAGTAACATTTGCCTGATTTTACTCTCCTGAAGTCTCAACAAAGAGCCAGCAGATTTATGCTTTCCCAATTACCTGGGTCAGTAAATTCCCTCATATGCCCTGAATGCAATTTGGGTTTTTAACTTAAGAGACAGAACATAGAAATAGACTTGTTGGGCTTTTGAGTAACCTTTGTTTTCTTCAGTAGATTCTCGCAGTTTGCTGCCTAATGTGCACACGCACACAAACGCCAATCCACCACCCACCCACTCACATCCACACCTCAAACATGTGTGCTCTGTTTACTGACAGTAGAACAAAATTTAAGCTGTGCCCATTGCAAAATTATGACCTGAACAGAGAAGAATAATTTATAGTGGTAAGTTCATTATCTTTACCGTAACTTTAAAATGCAAAATTTGGTTTGCAAGGACAGCATATGGTATAAGAGTTACACCCTTTATCTCAAGCACTCATCCGTATTTACAATAAGTATAAGCTTTCTGCTACAGAAGAAAAAATATTTAGATTGAACACTGTTACAGATTTCCTAAGTGAGGCTAGTTCCAGTTGCCAGTAATTCAAAAGCAAATCTGCTGACTTGGCATTAGGACTCTAAAACAGTGTGATCAAACTTATATAGTAAGAAGGTGTCTGCAGAAATAACATTTATAAACTGTATATACAGTACACAGTACCAGTACATAGAAAATAGATTTTGACTCCATGATCCCCTGTGTGTAAGGCAAGACTGAATTCTGTCTTCATACGGAGACCACCAGAGGTACAAGCAACAGAGTGGTGCTTAAATCAATATGCAAATCAAGTGCATACAAATTAAAAATCAGAGCAGACAAAACGTTTTAGATTTTTTTATGTGCTGATCCTGGCTTGCTGAATACATGGGAAGTTATTAAACATCAAATGTACCTTTTTTTAAAAAACACTAACAACACCTTGATGGCAACAGATATTGTTCAAGTGGCAGCTACCAAAAACAGCTTGAAAAATGTCATAGTACAACATCAGGAACTCTTCAGTTGTACTACACTAATTCATATAGCACTAACCAAAAAAATAAGTATATGAATATTCTATTTCATGCTATTGCTATGCAAGCAACAGCAATACAAATCAGCATACAGAAGAAGGATACCATATGTTCTGCAAAGAAGAACCCAAGATATTGTCAAGGGGCATTGTTACAAGACTTCAAAGAAACACAAGACTGCCAGAGGCAAGAGTTACTGTCGGATGTAAACATCCCTGTTCCACTCTCCTGCATCGTTACGTTTTTTCGATATCACTTCCCCATCCTTGTCACAATATTGGTCCCTTGATTTATGTCGGCTGCGCTGCTTGTTGCATTCATTGTGGTCCTGCTCGCGGTCCCTCTCCTTTGAGCGGTGCCGGGATTCTCTGTGTCTGTGTTCACTGATCCCATGGGACTCGTCTCTGTGATTATGATCCCTGTGAGAATCATAGTGGTCACCATGCTCATGTGAGTAGTCCTCCTTTGGCTCTACATAAGCTGAATCTCTGCTGTCTTGTGTTTCTGAGTCAAAAGTTTCTTGCCTGTGAAGGCCTCTGACACCACTGCGATGGTTGTGGTGCTGGCTGGAGGAAGAGCGGTGCTGGGATTTCTTGGTGGGCTCGACCCGTGCTTCCTCTTCAATGTGGGAACTGCTGCGCTCAGGGACCGAATGGTCATTCCTCTGGTCTCCTTGAGATCCCTGCTACCAGAACCAGCAGTAAGGTCAAGAGGTACATACTGGAAAACTTCCCCGATATCAAATTCAACTAGAAAGTACCATGAAACTGATCAAATTTAAGTACAAAACAATCCACTTTGAATCTAAACTAGGAAAGAAACCATTAGTATTCAATTTTTACTGAAAATTCAGTATTATAATACAAACAATTCTTTCTAGTCGCATCAGAATGGAGGGTGGCACTGGGGTTATTCTGTGGCACTTTCTCATTTCTTGTGATGTTTCTGACTAATCCATTTAGCAATAATTGCCACCACCCTCCAAAGAAAACGAGAGCATGCAGAAACAGCACAAACTGCAGAAAAATTGAGAGGAGATCTCATGCCAGGAGAGGACATATCTCAGTCGAGAGTTTATAGATGCGTGTCTGGAAACAGCTGCTATGGGAAAGTGATTTTAGAGGGCTGAGGAGGTAGATTCCAGCAAAGAACCAAAGTACAAAACCTTGGCTCTTATAGAGTAACTTTTTTTTAAGGAAAAAAAATGCAATTGAATCTGGTATGAATAAAGTTTGTATTATGATACTAATAGTATCACTGACCTTCCGTTTTCTCAGTAATAATTTCATTTCTTCTTGGTAATGAAAAATTAAACATTGATCTTAAAATTTTAAGAGCTTGAGAATACAGCCCATTGCCAAGAAAAGCAGGAGGAGAGTGATATTATCACATACAAAATTTCCTAACACACCACTGCTATTAAAAAACTGAAATAAAAATTACCAGGTAATAAACCTACTCTTCACCCGCATAAATGCTTTGAAATCACTGCAAAATGAACAAGTGGCATTATTTACCTCATTTAGGGGTTCCATTACATTAACCTGCTTTTACTGCCAAACCACAGCTAAGGACTTTTTAGAAATAACTGCAAAAATTTTAGTAGTTAATATTGAAATGTAATTATAATTCTCAGATGAGGTGAAGACTGTCAAGACAAAATCATCTCTGATGCCTCAAAATTAATGCAGATTTTACCAGAGTTATACAGGCATTTGTTTGTGATACCATTCTGAATACCAAGGTTAGTCTTAAGTTTGCGTTTCTATGTTGAGAGTTGTCTAAAAATAAGGATTGCCCCCAGGGCAGCTCATGGACGTATCTTGTTTCTGTCTTTCTATTTTGTGCAAAAGAGCTAGGAGAAGGAGGAATTTTGTCCTTCAGCCACAGATCCTGGCAGGTGGGTTTCCTAGCAACCCAAAAAGTAAAATTATAGGAAATTGGAAAGGAAAATAATCTGTATTTAATCAGAAACTTATAAAAAGCAGCATATTTCAAATCAGCAATTTGGTAAATATCACAGATCTTAATTTTCTAAGACAACATTTTGTTACGTAAATTTCTGAGAGACAAGCTGGGTTTCTAATTTGAAACAAACGGTATAGATGAGAACAAAGTAACAGGAATAGCAGTCAAATTTCTTATTTGTTCTAGCTTTTATGATTCTCAAGATGATTCTGATTTGCCAGAAAGGAATATAATAATTGTAAACATGAATAGATCTGTTCAAGGTGAAATGACTCAACAGAGGTGAATTGTAAATGAAATTAAGTTAAAAGCAAAAGAGTTCAAAGCAGTGCCTGCTTTGCATGTGTAAACACAACTTTTATCAGTTCATCACCATGACTGGTTTTAAGGCACATAAACATAATATACATGTGAAACCCATAATAGTAATATAATAATATATATAATTCTCATGTGGTCAAATGCAGCTACTTACACATAATCATGGCTAATAAAATCTGTCATTGCTGTGGTTTGAGAACAAATGCAAAATTTGAACCTGCATTGGAAACACTGCTACTTTTACAAGGTCAGAATGCATCTTCTGTGCTATGAAGAGCACATGTGAAGGAATACAGTGAATAAATTTAGAACTAACACCTGCAATTCCAGAGTAGTGTTAGGGCTTTTTGTATCTATGGGCAAATTCATTGTCAGTAAATTTCATTAAATATTACAGGGCCACTGAATAGGTAATGTCTGAATCTAAATTAGAGTCCAGATTTTTGGTTCATAACCAAATTTGGGCTCTGATTCTTCAATGCAGGAATTTTAGAGCCCAATTTCATAACATTTTTTGTCTAAAATAGAGAAAGTTTGAGATAATCCTGTTTCAAAGAAGTAGGGGTTCTTGGAAAGAAGTTTAAACAATGTTGAAAGAGGAGAGAGAAGCCTTTGTCCACTGAGTAAATTTGCCTTGCTCCTTATTTCCAGTGGTCCCTGTTTCCCTGCACCATATGTGTGTGAGGTTGCTCCAGTCCTTTTGGTGTTAGCCAACTATTTCCATACAAGTTTGTTCCCAAGCTCTCCCTCAGACAGACACAAGGTGTAATAGGTGTCTGCCTGTTTCATTTCCAACTGTCCCAGGAGGCCTGACGCCTTCAAGCACCTCGTGCCATGCAATGCACACAGGCAGCTTCATGCTGTAAAAATGCCCCTCTGGCAGCTGGCAACACAAATCCCTCCTTACAATGTGCACTGGGGACTTAAAAACCACAAACCCCAAATATGTTTTGTGGCAAAGGGGCACTGCATTGGCCCCAGGGGAAGATGACTCCAATGCTCTGCAGTGCACATGTGGCTCCCCCAGACCAAACGACTGGTGGCTTTTTCCTGCAGAGCAGTCCAGAAAAACGGCACAGGCATAGACTTTAAATTCTCTAAACACAGGGTCTTAACACTGTTGAAAGAATGGGTTCAACCACCATCATTAAAAAACAGACCCACTCTGTGCCAAGGCAATGACAAGCTCAGGTCTGAGATGTAAGCAGAAGATGTACTGTAGGAAAATGATACCAAAGGAACAGAAAAGTTTTATGTTCCATAAGGCACGCCTGTTGATTCATACTTCTGTATTAGTAGACCTACAAACAAACCGTGAAACTGAAAATACACCATCATTTTTAGTCCTTAAAATAAAAATCTGTTAGTTTGTAAGGAGACAGCACAGCATTCAGAGAAGTGTTATTAAAACTCTGCATAGTTCCTCCAGAGAATGTGGTTAATGCAATGAGTATGTGAGCCATAAATCCACACCCAAAAAGCATAAAAAAACTTGAGCAAAATAATTTAGAAGTTTACAAAGCAAAGAAAGTTTATCTAGCAAGGCTGCACACAACAATACTGAATTTCATACTCAGAAATTCTTCCAGCTCACATTTTTTTCAAGGTGTTTCAGCTCTGAGGACAGAAAAAAAGGCAGAAATAAGCTATAGCTTACAGTCTCTTTTCCTGCAACTGTGTCTGAAAGCAAGAGAAGGAGATACACCCTCCAATATAGCTAAAGAAATTTTTCTTGTTAAAGAACAAACTTGTCAAGTCTGTGGTTTTCTAATGAGAAAGAAATTATTTGACATAAAAAGTTGTTTTGCAAAACCATAAAAAATGAGCACGACTTTTTTGCATTTTAATTTGGGTGCAGATACATTTTTTCCTTTGATTACTCGAAAGGAGATATTTTTCTTAGCCAAAGTTATGAATTGTAACTTGCATATGTATATAATTTATGGGCATATATTGATCTTAGGTAGAAATTTAGATGTAGTAAGCCTTTATTTGATCTGGGACAGATATATTTTATCCCCCTCTGTGAACTTCTCAGCCTCAAGGAGTCACTCACTATGTATAATAAAGTAGTGAAATATTAATTTCATATCACGAAACACATATCCAAAGAAAAGCCTCCCCTTATGCTGAACACCTCAATAAAATTAGACAAACCAAAAGTCAAAGGAGAATAGAGGGGACATAATATGCCCATATCAACAGGCACATCAGTGCAGAGGCAGGAATAAAGCCTGCTTTTCCCAGAGCACAGGAAAGTGTTCTCACTGGTGAGAACACAGAGCCTCCCTCAAGGTCTCTCTGCACAATGTGCAGTGCAGCAGGACTTGGATTTGATGTAAGAGTTTGGCTTGAAGGGAGTTTGTACTTTTCACAGAAATGGTCAATGAATAAAAGAACAAAGGAAACACTGGAAGGGTCATTTTGACCTTGAGTCTTTACTAATACAGTCAGTCATCCTCAACCTCTACAACTCTACAACCTATAGGAAGACTGGAACAGATTTCCCTCCAACATTTGTGGATCTGCCCTGTACACAGCCCAGTCTGTCATGCAGGGCCTCTGGGGCCAGGATTTGCCTATTAGCAATAGTGTGCCCATCAGTCAGAAAGTTACCAGAGGCTGGATGGAATGTGCACAGTCTTAGTCTAGTTTGATTTCTCTGACTGGATTACACATGGCCAGCTATAAAAATACTTGTGGCTGGTACACATAATACTGGCACAGCGGTGTCCTGGGCACAATAAAACCTGAAGTATTCCATTTTACATCAACATATGTTTTCAGTCAGGCCAGTTTAGTCCTTAGAATCAAAACCAGCCCCCTAGTTAACACACAAACACATGCTACTATGAATACAATAGCATTAACAGTAACATGCTTGCATTTTCCTTTTACACTGAAAATGGGTGAATGTCTACTGAAAAAACTTTTAATCTATCAACAATAGGAAAAAATAGTCAGCATATTCTAGTATCTGCCTAACTCTGTGCTTTGGAAGGAGAAGTTGACTGAAGAGAAAGAAGAGATGGCATAAAAACTGTACCTGTAAATTAATATTTGGACCTGGGCTAATAGGAAGAGTGGCTGTTGCAAGTGTGCGAGTGAGAAGCTGGTTAGGAGGATTGCTGCTAGGTGGATGTGTGGCCTTCCAGTAGGCTTCCAGATAGTCAGCAAGGTGCTCACAAGCATCTTCAAGCTGGTTCTCATCAAGAATTACATCGAACATTTCCTGATAAAGGAAAGGTTTAAGTGAGAATAATCACCAGGTAGAGGGAGATCAGCTAGAGACATTGATCATACTTTCCATTAATCAAAAATGAACCACATTTTTAGTACTTACATTAAGATATTTTACCCTTTTTTCACCTGTGTTTGTTTTTCTGAATGCAGTTGATACAAAAGACCATAACCATAACTAGCACTAATGTTACACTTGCTAAAGCAAGGCCTTGCGACTTCCACATAGGAATGCACAGTCAAAGAAGACAGGGAAGAAGCAGCTTGAACAAATCTTAAATTTACAGAAAGAGCAGATAAATATTAAAGAATTAACTCCATTAATTAAGAATTAATTCCATTGAAAAAAATTGAATCACAAGAAAGGGATACAATCTCTCTGTAGGATAACTATAAGAAAACTAAGGCAAGCTAAGACCAATAACTAACAGTAAGAATACAGATCATTCCATTTCCAAGTGTCATGTAAATATTAGGTAAGAGAGGAGTCACACAGTCTAGTTTTAGTCTTCTAAAGTTAGGAGGGGAGTTTCATCCACTTCTTCCCTGGTCAGGGAGCAGAAGGCAGCTTTGAGGGCCGATGCAAGTCTCCAGCATTCTTCATTGATTTCCTGGGGACCTGAGCATTGCCTACCTGAGATGCTCAAACCTAAATGATGATGACATTCCCTTCACTCAGCTCCGTAACTATGGCAAATTATATCTGCAACTGAATTGTTCTCCCATCTTCTGGTTCCTTACTCATACTCTTCACAGCTGAGTATGCAGGCAGCAATGCATGCCAGGCTTAAAACACAGTTGAGGTGTCATCACTTTATAGGTGGAAATTGAGAGAATTTGCTTCAGTGCACATCTGAAGAACTGCAGAGCTGCCAGCAATGCAGTACCACTCAGCTCTTTGCCAAAACCCTGACCAAGAACATCAGCAGTGGTGGGCTGTGCTGACAGATGTCCCAGAGGAAGCTACTCAAACCATTGGCCTTACTCTAAACTACCAGAGATAAAGCACAGTCACTAAGAGGGTCCTGTTTTAGACCAATAAGCCCCTAAAACTTATCGAGTAAAACAAATTTCAGTTTACTGAAGCACGGACTGTATCAGCACACATCCTACTAACTGATTGTGACCAGGACTCTTTTTCCCTGGCACCCTAGTGCAGAGCCCCGAGACCTCAGGAGGTGTTCTGCAAAAAGCAATAGTTAAATATGGCCAGAAGAGGGCAAACATTCCCGAAAATTATGTAATGAACTTCATGCTTCAAAAGAAAGGCACCTTTCAGAGACAAGACATAAATTAACAGTAACTCACGGGAGGACACTGTGCCAGTTTATCAGCTGCCACCATCTGAACATTAAGGTGTTTGGCCTGAGATTTCCCTCGAGATTTTATCAACCTCTGTAAAACCTGTGAAACATAAGACATTTAAAGAAGTGAGCAGACTCAGACTTAATATACATATATAACCACTTAAAATGTTTAGACCTGAAACTGCTCACATGAGCAGAGCAAATTCTTCATTTGCTGGCTTCAAGAACATTTCCCATGTTCCCTCATAGAGGATGTGCTAGTTTTCATTTACATCTAAATATCTCCTGTTCTTTACAAGCACTAAAATGTTCTGCTCCTGCCTTTTTTCTGCTTCTGGTTTCATTTGTTTCTACGTTGAATTTTTTAAATTGGTCTCCTGAGTTCTCTTCCCACAAATTCATTTTTCTCTTTCAAATGCCTCCAGACAAGGTCTGTGCATTTTTTTTTACCCACAGTGAAAGAGCATATTATCAGATACTAAAGCTGAGCAATCAGTCTGATACTCATTCAGTGAAAAACATTCTTTCATTTCCATATTATTTTGATTTAACAAACCATGAGCATTAATGTGATTGATACTAAAAAGTGTAATTCCAATTAAAAAACTCATTGAAGCTACAGCATATTTTCCAAAATAGGTTTTGGTTAACACTGGAGCTCAGATACTTTTTTGATTATTAATGTATTGCTATTCAATGGGAAGCAACATATAGCTCTGAAACTAAATGAGGACATGTGATTATCTGCATTTAAAGCCCAAAAAAACCCAACCCAAAACCAAAACATCTGAAAGAACATGAAGGTATCTAAAATATTTACCTTAGGAGAAGAAATCTTTACGTATACTATAATGGGAGCCAGAGAGGTTTTGCTCAGTTGAGCTGGGTGGTTAATGGTATCAGCATCAAGCACTACCAACTGCAGTGTCCTGGCTAATTCAAAAATCCGTTCAATTTCACTTTGAACTTCAGCTGCAATGTAGAAAATTAGAGTTATGAAAATACTAAAAGGTGATTAGCTTTAATAAATGTAACACTGTAGTAGACGGGTGTGTTGCTCCTTCTCTGGTTGCAGGAGTTGTTGTTATCCGTGCAGGTCCCTGGCACCGTAGGGTAATGAATACAGCGTTAATGAGAACATTTCACCCCTGTTCTGCTGCCCTTGCAGCCACTGCCTGCCTGTCTCACCTCCCAGCTCCTGCTATTCCAGCCTGGAGGGATAATGAGAACACCTCTTACATGACCCCAGACCATGTATATAAGAAAAAGGTGTACGAATGCGTTTTTTTTTTTTTATTTGCTGCATCAAATGGCAACCTTAATATGCCACAGATCTGCTACATGTAAATAATGTCAGCTCAGACTTCAATCTTACCCAGTAACCAGTTTGCTCAAACTAGAGTGCCTGAGATAGGCATTGAGAAGTACTGATTACTGTTATAGCAGAAACTACTGTTTTCCCATTTACTTAAACTCATCAAAGCTCTGGAAAACAGGTTTTTTTTTTTCCTATTGACCTCAGAATGGTACCATGTTAAAATTTTGGCTATTATGTGTAAAACATTTTTATAAGAGAAAATAACTGAATAATCAAAATAATGCTATGGTATCCTCCTGACAATCTCAGGAGCTGTGGGAAGCTGATTTCCCAAGTGGAAAATCATCATCTTTTCTTCTGGTAGTGATGCTCCCAGCTCCTCAGCACCCTGTCTGATTGGCAGTACTTTCCAGGGCAAACCTCTCCAAGACAGATGGGCTGCATCCGCTTTCACAAGTGGTGTGGAAACTGTCTTCATTCCCCACTGAAACAAAACTACATCTTTTAATAGCAAAATCATCTTTAAAATGAAATCACATTTTCCTGCTCAAGTCTTGCTATCAGCCGATTTCGCAGAGGAATTAGAGAAGCTGGGTGATTTATGCAAGCCTATAAAGAAAGTCATTGGGCCAGACAAGACTAAGTCATATAGGTTTCCCTTTAAACGTTGTGCATGCTTCATGAACCAAAACTAGATTAGATATCTAGCCTATTCAAAGAAAATATTAGGAGACAACCAAAAGAGACTTAAAGGTCAAGAAGAGGTACCAAAAATTTAATAGGGAGTTTCTTGAAATTATATTATTGGCCTTTTATCTATTAAGCTTAACATTTTCTTGAAAACAGAACCTAAGTGGTCAGGCTAGAGAGAGAGTTTTCTAAATCAAATCGTCTCTTTCAAGAGATATGAAGAGTTTGATTTTTTCTATCTTAGAATAGCAACTGAATAAATAAGGTACTATAAAAAGGTTGCAAAATTTCCAAGAGAGAGCAAGACGTCCCAGTATTATTTTGGTTCCAAATCAATAGGTGATTGCTATGGTAATTTTATAAACAAAGGAATATCTAAATGGTCATTAGAAAATCTATATATGATATATAGATATATATATTATATAGATGATATCCTTTATTGGAGGAGGTGGACATTGGTTTGGATTTATTAGAGATCACTTCCAACTGTTTGTGGTTGGAACTATCTGCAGTTTTGGGTGAGGCACATACAATCAGTCTTTTACAGCAGTGAACATTGTGAGATGTGCATGGTGTGGTATTGGAAAACAATGATGCATGCTTTGCTGCTGGTCAATAAAAGCACTGTGGTCTCGCTGCTGTCTGAATTAGGACCACATTTTTAAGACAGAACTTCTGATGGTTCTTGGCACATTCCCAATTACATTTTCTACAACTTTGTCACATAGAGATACTGCTGAAATCACTGAATACCACTATCTCAGAGTTTTAGTAGAAGATAGTCAATAATCTATCCCTAATTTAAGTTCAAGTGACAACTAGAATGAACATATCAGAGATAATTTGTCACACTGTTCTGATGATGAATTTAGATTGCTTTTCCTTTTTCAAACCAGGCTCAACACTTTAGTCAGTATAACAATATTAGTTAAAGTATCATTTTAAGGCCATTCCAGACTGCTAAAAACTCTTGTTCAAGACAATTTATAACCAGCAAAATCTGTCTCTATGCCATTGTATCATAATTTTGTCTGGGAAGCAGTGTTTGCTACACTGCTCAAAGCACTTTTCTGCCAGTAGAGAACACATCTCTGTGGACTAGATTTCCTGCTATACTTTTTGAAATGCCCTCTGCCAGGGCAGAGTACATCTCAGGGTATGTTCTATTGTGAAACACACCCACAGCAATAACTGCAGGTAACTATGGTCCTATGAATCAGTAGTTTCCACTTGAGTCTGAAAATGGGGAGAGATCTTTTTCATCAATTAAAATGTATTTCAGTATTATTTTTCTTAATTTGGGTATAGGAGAAAAGTTCAAGGAACTCCACTGAATGATTGGTGAACTAAAACATGTGCTTCTACCTCTCCAGTCAGGAGTAGATGGGAAAAATGCCACAGGGATAGCTGAAGAGGTCCTGATCTCCAGTTCCTTAGAGTACTTCTTTAGCTTCTGGAAAAACTTTCATTTTGCTTGAAATCTCCTTTAAATTCCAACTTTACAAGACTGTTGCAATCACTTACATAACAGTAGCTTCTCTTTCTAGGTAACAAAGGCTTTATCCACTGCTACTGCTTTGGTTTTAATTTTTCTTTAGCATTATCTCTCAAAAACCAAATTCTCTACCTGTAAAAATTCCTTCACAACAAGACATTCAACATGAATTTTCTCTCAGACTTTTGCCCAAAGTAAGCAAAGAACTCAAAAAGTCATGTGGGGATAGTAACAGAAATGTCACTGGAAATTAAAATAGGGAGCTGAGAACAGTGACAGTGGGGTATCTTCAACGCAGTACAGTAATAGCTTTGCAATTTTCCCACCTCCATGAATACCATCTATTTATAATAATGCCCCTTCTTATCTACTGGAGAGGCATAAGAGTGAAGTTATAACACTAAACTCCAATAAATTGTATTTGCCAATCATGAGAGGCATAAAATAATTAGAACTACTATGACAATCATCATGAAATGCTGACAGCCCAGCTACAACACTCAAACCCAGAAATCAGCTACCGAATTTTAAAGTGACCCTTACAATCTATTTCATATAGTCTCCTTGGTAACCAGAAAGTGAACACATTTTAAATGACAGGAGCACTCAGCTATATTCCATACAATAAGGAGTCAGCTCTAAGAAACAGTAAGTACACATCTCCCAGAGAACTTTAAATACAACACATTTAAACTTACTTCCAAATATTAAATACCAGTATCACTACTGCACCTTGAACAGAAATTCAGTGGAATGAGAGGACAAGTAAATTGCTTACCCCATTTTGGGGCAGACAAATATTCTTTATACCAATTGGACCTCACAAGTGAATTCCAAGAAAAAATCTTTCCAAGTTCACTACAATAATCTCATCTAATATACAGGCAAAGATACAACAACATTTTATCTCTCTGTCACTTCATTAATAACATGATGAACTGCAGTGGAACTTAGGGTTACTTATGTAATGCCATGGTACAGGAACATTCTCTATGCTACACAGCTGGAGTAACACAACCCTTCTGCAAACCTGGGCTGCATCCACAGCAGCCAGGAGTCACTGGGACACTCAGCCTGACAGAGCAGTGGCTATACCAGCAATTTGCTTCAGCAAGACCCTGATGAAACAGCAATTCCATGAGAGGGACGAGAAGCAAAATGGACATGCATCTGGCCTGCAAAGGCCCAAGTGAAGCACAAAATACTGCTTTGAGGCAGCAAAGAAATTTTCATCTTCACAAGGAGCAGTGAAATTCACATACTCTCAACTGAGCATAGTACTTTTACATCCTGTTAAATTTGACCTTGTCTTCTGTCTATGGTATCAGTGGCTCTGTTTTGTTCACTGAAACAGATATGTAACTTATGATTTCAACTGCAACAGGCACAGAGACAAAGCATTCTAGTTTTTTTAAACAGGGCTCCTGATATTACAGACACATGGAATGAAAAGAACACAACTCTGTCAATGTATGCAATACAAAATGATTAGCAACACCTTACATAAATGGCTTTGAAATAATTTTATAAATTAAGGAGAGCAGCTATCAGTAGCCATTATTTTTTATGGTAATTCTTTTATACAAACACAGTTGGTTAAAAATAATCAACCAATAAACTTCATTACTATAATTAAAGTAATGAGAAGTTTAACACAACCTTAGGATTTCCATAACAAAGGTGAAGGAAAAAAAAAGTAGTTTTTATCCCAGTGTCTCAAAACAATGTAGAAGGTCTTGCACCAAAAAACCTGCTAAAAATGAGCACAGATCTTATCTAAAATCCAAGAAAATTAAAAAAGGAAGTGATTATTATTGAGCTGTGCCCATACAAGTCTCTAATGAGAACAAAATCATGAGCTTGAATGACAGAATTAAAATTTTAAATTTAAATTTGTGAGCGTGTATGTGTATACACATGCTTCATATCGAGTGAAAAATCACCAGTGTCTCTGTCCATGGGATACTGCTGTAAGCAGAAGGCAGGTCACAGCAGGCTACCCCAGACTGCACCAGGGATCTGTGCTCACTGGAAACAAAGCAACGAGGCTCAGAGGCTACCAAGGTGATCCAATAAGCTACAAGGGGTTTGAGCACAGCAGAGCAAGCTCAGAAGAAACCCCACACGTATATATAAGTGTTTGACCTCTTTCTTCTCATCTTCCTCTTCCCTCCCCTCAAGCAGCAGTGCTGATCTGGGCAGGCAGGGAGCTGGGCAGTGTCCATTCCTTCCCAGGCAGGAAGGTTCAGTCCCACAGTCTCCAGGCAGGGTTAAATGACCCTCTTTACACCATGGGGTGTCTCAGTGCTGGGGAGCAGAATGTTTTCTGCCTCTGCTCCAGTATATCCAGATAAGAAGGAAAAAGTCTTGAAAAACATCAGGAAGAGGGAATAAATGCTTTAGCTTAGTCCTCAGGCAACTGGTCAAAAGACGCCTCGATTGCAGGTGTTTTAATCAAATGTCTATCCTAAATGTAGTTTTGTGGATATACTTAGATTTCCCTGATCTCCACCAAATACCTTAGCCACTAGCTTGTTACGTAAAAAGGGGAGGGTGGGAGTGGGAGGATGACAATATTTTCCAGGAAAAGCGGCTGCATGTGTTACTCATGCCTAACAGATGGGGCTCCTGCAAGGGATAAGGCAGAAAGGAGAGAAGTATGTCTGCTGCTCTGCCTGGAGCTCCTGTCTGGGCTCTGCTGAAGGAGAGCTGTGGGGCAAGGTGCTGCAGGAATGCAGGGTTTTCCTCCTCCTGCGGGCTGAGGCTCAATTTAGGCAGGATTCAGATGGCTTTTTATGTACACACACGTCCAAGTGGTATTGATGGAAACAATGTCATGTTTGGAAGCCTCAACATAACCAAGATCTATTTATAATGGACTAACATCTCCTGAAATGCAGCACTGTAATTATGTGAAAATACAAAACAGATAATGTCACTTAAAAATACTGAATGACATATAAAAATGTCTACTTCCTCCCTCATTTCTCTGGGCTAGCAAAACAATAGCATTCATGGAATGATGCTTCTTATGCCAAATTTAAACTGGAAGTAAATTTTAATGGCCTATGAATGGAAAAGATTGAAAGCAGCAGATTGCAACAGTAACACAAGTGGCTGAGCACTGCCCAAGGGTGCACTGAAATGACTGTGCCAGGAAGAACCACAGCAGCTCCAGAAGGTGCCGTGCAGCAGCACAGCACTGCTCCTAACATCAAGCTCCCCTACACTCTGCTAAGGAGTAATTGTAATAGGAAAACTGGGCAAAGAAGCAGTATAACATTTCTTTTGTCCAGGGGATCAAGCAAGTGTCTCTGCATAGTTCAGAATGGATACCATCATGTCAGACTGGCAATAACTTGGGTATTTGTGCACTGTACCTCGTTACTCACTGCACTGCTACAGGTTTTTATTGACCTAGTCCATACACAGGCATCAAGTGTTCACTTGGACTGCTGATTTTTTCAGAACAAGCATAAATAAAAATGTTCGGCCTTTCTCACAGATAGGATGTGGAACTTCTCCATCTCTGGCTATTCAACCCCTCCTGCTGATGGTGTGCCACTCACAAAACATTTGCGTATTCACTGAGTGGGAGAGATACTGACTCTGCAGCCTGATGCACAGAGTGGGAGGTAAAACACATGGATTCCAATTCCTTCTCCAGAGAAAGTTTAATTATTATGCAAAGTGCATAAGACTCAGCAGGACCAACCAACAAACATCCTAAAGGTGATCACAGCTCTGACAATGGCGATGGCAATGATCAGTCCATGCCTCTCTTAGCACAGAACAGAACTGAATCCAGACTTCTTTGCATTCTGGTTAAACAACACAAACTTTTAGTCTTGGATAAAATGGGGACACAAACACCAACTTTAATCAGTTCCACCAGCCCAGGAGAAAGGAAAAAACCTGGATCAATTCAACCTACAGTTGAATTGAATAGTTTTAAGGGAAGCAAATTATACTCTTAAATAAACAGCTAACTAGCTAAAAATATTTTATTTACCTATCCAAGTATCCTGTATATTACACAGATATCCATAACCTTAGAAGTTCTTCTACATATTGCTGGACTACTTCGTTTTGACCATATGTTTTGTTTCAATGTAATTATCAATCACACCTATTTCTGTACAGTATCATGAGAACATATAAGTTGCTAAGAGTTATCTCTAATTTACAGAAATCAAGAATTTTTTCCCTCATATACCCTTTGAAAATACTTGAGAAAATTTCATTAAAATTCTTTGCCTATATTGCATCAAAACCTTATTTGCAAGTTAGAATACTGGAAAATTAGTAACAAACTTCTAATACAGAACTACCTAAAGAATTCATTAGGCAAACTCTGACCTTAGATGTTAAGAAAACCAAGGCTGACCCAGCAGGATGACAGAGTATTTTGGGACATGCAAGACTGATAAATTATAACAGGTTCAGTGTAAATTATAACTGGTTCATGCTACTCTTTCCCTATTTGTGGGCAAAAAGAAGTATAGCTACATCCTCGTGAAAACCCAAAAGCTCTTAGATGCTATTTTACTGCATTCTGATTCAATGCAGGTTCAGGTTTACCAGGTTAACATATTTAACATTTGAGAGTGAGAGTTATGGACATTTGTCACAGCTATCTTGAAGACAAAATTATAAAGGGACAATCAGGATTTTCCATAACACATTGAACATCTCCTTTATTTTCTTCAAACTATATTAGATCTCTGAGACTTTGGGAAGGAAATGCACTCTTGGTTAAGTCAAAATTTTGCATCCCTGTTCCTTGGTCTCTGTAAGTAATGAAGGATTTTTATGAGGTCTAGCTAGCACTCTTTTAAATTTATCTTTGATTTATAGTTGAGCACGCCTTTACTTGAAACTTATTCTATACCACAACTGTCATTAAATTACCAGACATGGAGAATACATAGTAATATCATATATGTATATAATATACAGCATATATACATACATATACATATATATAGTTAACAAATAAATTGTTACTATAGTTTAAAGCATTCAATTTAGTTCTCACACAAATATAAAGGAAAAATAAATCACAAGGCTGAAATTTTCACAGCTAATCCACTACTATTTCTTTGAGCATGTATATTTCATTTTCAGAAGAGAAAACTTTGGGTTATCAAGCTAATGATGTGAATGGAAGCTCTATACACTTTTTAGAGACAGCCTTCCAAAGGTAGGTGCTCAATTGCACATGCAAACTGGGTGTGTGTAATGCCTGACAGGTTACTGCATATGCACATGGAAAGCAAATAAACAGACTCCCAGGCACATGATGGCAATCGATTTACCATGAACACAATGACACATTTTACATCCACGGTCACACATCTGTGTTAGAACACACAGATTAGGTGCACACATCTCAGAAATAAGGAAAACCTAATCTGTAGTGTTTACTTGTCAATGTCAACTCTATTTTTAAAATTACTTGAAAATAAATAAGGAAAACCAGCAAGTTTTTCTAAAAGAAAGACTTAGCAACACAGTACAGGATTGGCTTTTGTCTGTCAGTGAGCCAGATGCAAGAAACACATGGTGGTTCTGTCAGGTACAATAAAGCACTGAACACAAAACAGCAGGAAAAGTAATTTGCAAGCTTGTATACATACCTAAAACATCTGGAAAGGGAGAGCATTAATGAAGCAAAGAATGGAAAAAGCCAACACAATCAGGTTTTGTACAAAGCATACAGCATGAGGTAAGGTTATAACAAGTGAAACATACACAGAAAAAGGTTTGGGTTCTTTTGACAAAGAAATGCAGCAAAAGCACAAAGCTGGTTCAGTTTCTGCAAATGGCACGTGTCCATATAAAAATTTAACTAAGCCAATTTGGGTGATTTTCAGATGAATAAGATTTAACCACGTACAGTACCTTCTTGGAGAAAAAATCTGTTCAAAACTACAGATTTCTTCTAGGCTTTTAAAGAAATTTGCCCTTTCCTTCAATTTACTTCTCACGTGTTAAAACATGCAACAATATTGACAAGCAAACATTTCTCTTTCATCACAACAAGCTTAATTAGAGAGTGTCCTGTCTCAAACCGGGAGAGAGAGGAATAAGACTCTACTATCCACCTAAATCTTTATGAGTCACACACAATTTTAAAAAAGTTCTCGAGAACATTAATTTTATACTAGATATTCAGTGGCAGCATTGGTTTCCAATGAGTCAAATCCCAAGTCTATTTTTAACTGATTCCATTACAAAAGCAAACTGTCAGTCGATAGGTGTGTGTACCATTACAAGCTGATTGAGACTCCCTTATAATCCTGTAAATCCAGTTCCTTGTGGCTATTCCTATTTCTGATTATCACATTGTTGGTGCATGTCTCTTTGAAATTAATTCTTGTTTGTCTATTAAGAATGGTGCTCACTTCACAGTTTTATGTGCTATGTAAAACATTGCAGACCTGTATTGGGTGATAAGGTAAAAATTCTCAAAAAAAGATACATTTATTTCCCAGAAAAAAGCATTTGCTATTAATATATCAAGCACAGTACCTATGTACTACCTTAAGTAATTGATGGTACACTTATTAAAATATATAGTTAAATTAATATTAACTATTAATATATAATAGTTAAAAAGCAACAAAATCTTTTCAGAAGTCTAAGAAATAGCCTTCTCTGCTGCAGTTACAACTTCTGTTCACAAACGTGATCATAAGCATGAGGGGTAGATCAGTGGCCTGGCTGCATGAGGTACCACTAGATAAAGTTTGATGAGTAAAAAAATAGCTTTCCATTGAGTCTGGAAGAATGGAGGGATTTGGATTAACATAAAGCAGTTCTGGGGAGCTATACTTGCTACATAAATTATAAAGCAAATATATATGTATCTGCAAAAAGGCATTTTCAAATTTTACCAGATGTAGGAATAAACCACATAGGTCTTTGTCCACGTGCCAATGACTGTTCAAGGAGGAGAGAGAATAGAGCAACTCATCTCCCCACATCTCATGGCAGTGCAGCCAGGAGATCCTTTCAGAACAAACCAAAACAAACAAACAAAAATAGTTTTTCCTTAACAAGAGCAAATTTTTATTGTGATAAATCCCAATTTTAAATACATAGGCCAGAACTAAGTTATTGTAGATAGTCTGGACATAAAAAAAAAATTTAAAAAGCAAAAAAAAAAAAAAACCCAAGAAAAAAACAAAACAAGAAAAAGAAAAACAGCACAAATTTAGTGTTTGCTTAAATTCTGGGTTTTTTTCTTCCTTCCCCCTCTCCACTCCCAGTGAAAAGATCATATTATTTTCATTTCATAAAAAGGGAAATACAGGTAGAGAAACAATTCATTTTCCAGGACTCTGAGCAGACCTGCAGCAAATACTAGAAAATAACTAATGTGATGTGAGTCTTGATTTAACGATGTATCTATAAAAATTGTATTAGTAGAGAATACTATTGGCTAGAGAGCTAATGCTAATAAAATATGAAATGCCAAAATACCTCTCCTAAACCAAATCTTTTGCAACCTGTATTATAAGAGAGCACATTCAGGAACATATAATATAGTTGTTTCTTTAGAGCTGCTTTCTCATTCAGTATGCAATTCCATACACTGTCAACTTATCAGAAGCCATTGAATAATTTACTTTCTCTTCATTGTCAAATACGTGTTTCACATCTCATTTAGAACACATGGCTCTAATCTTTCTCTGAAAACAGAATGCATAAAATATTTATGGGCTATTTTGTGGAGCTTACTTTGGTGGTATATGCAAAAAAAGATTTTTCCCTTTTAAACATCTCAGGTGAGAAGCTGGAATTATTTGAATATTCCAAAGAGAAAATTGAATTACAAATAATCACAAATTATGAATAATTTGGTGGAATTAATTTTCAGAAATGTAGTGTCTGATTTTTCAGAGTAATTACCAGTAGAAATTATATTCAGAATAGAAATACAGGAAGTCCTGATTCCTGGGGATTCTTTCTTCCAAAATGGATCACAGCCTTGAGGCTTCTTTTAAAAGTCAGTACTAAGACTCAGGACATTCCTGTTGCTGCTCTGTACTGTCAGTACGGAGTACCAGTACTGACCTGAGAGAATGAAAAAAATTCTTTGAGCTAAGCTGGGAATGAAAAGAATACCTCCCCAGTTAAATGTCTGCAAAGAGCAGAGCCTAAAATGAGAGAACTTCTGGGGAAGGAGGATCCACAAGGCTGATATTTTACAAGGTACCCAACAGGAGCTCCAGTAGTCCATAAAGGACTGCTTGCTTTCCTTCTCCCTTCTCCAAGTCCCAGTCAGCAACATGCTGATTTTGATGGTATACACTATTATCTGACAGGTCCAAAGCTTGAACTTCTGTTTCAGCTACAACACTCAGCATTTCTATAAAAGATGCTTGAAGCATACAAAAACACCGGGAAAAAACAGTCATCTTCATAAAGTCTGTAAATAACTAATCCAGTACTATACAGCAGTTCTGTATCAGAACCAGTAAAAGCCATTATTGCACTGGGGCAATTGCATTGCATCCAATTCCCCACACTATTTTATACATTTTTCAAGAATATTAAGGCAGAGGACCGGTGGTAAAGTAGGCTAAAGTAGTCAAAGATTGGATCACAGCATACATAACCTAAAGATACTAAAAAGCTGCACAATTAGTCTTCTTATTATACCTTTATTTTGCACTACTTAAATTTGTAAAACTAATAATATTCTTTTCATAGGGTATTTTGTTGACTTATAGCAAATTCATCACACAAACTGAAAAAAACCCAATCCACTATAAAGTGTGAAATTCCCACTCACCTCTTCTACTTCAGCCGCCTAAATACTCACAGCAGTCCTGTGTTGTCACCTACCAGCAGACTACAATGATTTCTGATTCTGACTCTCATTTCTGCCTTGAGGTACATTGCAGGTAGGCAAGGGAACAGGCTGTAACATGCCTTCTACTTGTTTCTTTTGAATTTTGCAAGGGTTTTCCCACTGTCATTAAAAAGCAGTTACCTTTTCTGACTCCAGCTTATTTTATCTCAGTTTTCCACTGCTGCCACACCACTTCCTTCCCTGACTTCTTGTCTTATTTCTATCCTCCCATGGTTCATCCTATGCCTAGAGAGCACTGACCTGGAGGTGCTTTATCAGTGGATTTGACTATCCCAACACCTCTCCCTAAGTCCAACCTTTTTCATAATGGATTTTCACTACTTGCCTTCCTGCCTTAGCCTGGTCAGCCACCTGTTCCTCCAGGGGAACATCTTTAAAGTACACGACTTTTTATTCCATTCTCCATGCTGCACAGCAAAGGAGGGATTGCAAATTTAACAATGAGCATCTTCGCACCTCACTTCTGCTTGGCTGCCCTGATTCAGTCTGCTGGGAGCAGGTTCTGCTCAGCATCATTGCTGGACCTTGCCAAGGAAAGCTGAGTCTTCAAGCAATTCAGATGCAAAGCTTGGCATGTGTTAACAGCAGCTTCTAATAATTTGGTCAAGTTTTCTCATTATTTTCATAAAATTGCCCAGAAACATGTAACCGAAATATTGTTCAGTTCACTACCAAATTTCAAAACGCTGCTAGATTACTAGAACAATGGAAGTATTACAGCTTCTGAAAGAAAAGCGTTTGAGAATATTTTAGCATAATTAATAAATTAATTTTTGCCCTAACTTTACGCTAGAATGACCCAGTTGCTCTTGTCAAATATCTTCAAAGTTAATTTATAAATCAGTTGATTTTTAGAACAATTATATGCAACTGAAAACCTGATACGTAGCAGGAAATCTTAGTTAACAACAGGCCTGTTACTAAAACTAGACACACATCTACCTATCTATCCACATATTTGCATATAAACATAAACACTGTCAACTTTTGGTGTCTCAAACCGAGGTTCTGTCAGAACTCCCATTTTAAATACCATCATCTGAAAAAGTACCTTGACACAAAGAAAAAATGTTGATGCTCTCAAGAGTATCATTCTACTTGAGATAAAGATGTACAAGATTGGGCAGCATTTACATTTTATTGATTTTTTTTTTCCTGTATAGAATTTTGTGATAGGTGTTTCATGCATATGAAAATATTTTAGCATAAGGAATGAATATATGCAGCTTTTACTGCTGCATGTATTTATACAGTATGGCAAAATTGCACAAGCTTTGCTGATGAGGCTGGAAACTTAATCATCATGATTCTGTTTGTTCCATGACTAGCTGACTTCTATATTTATTATCCATTTTCAGTCCTACTCAAAATAAATGACACTTTATCTTTTCATTAGATTATGAAACAGTCTTTGGTGACAAGACTGAAATTCACACAGAAGAATATTCTTGTGTGTAAAGATATTAATTATGTTGTTACAGTACATTGCATTTTGATATTTGAAAACACATAAAATAAGAAACACTTGGAAGCTACAGACCACTTTCAAGCAAAAATTCACAGCCTCCATACAGCTGAAAGCAAAGGTTTTATGAAACAAATTTTCAAGAGAGGGAAGTAAAAATTTTTAAGGTGGAAAAGTTTTTTCTAAAAAGTACTACTCTATTAGGCAAACTTTAAATATTCAGTCACAGTTCAGGTGCTGTTGGAAATTTTTTTGTTGCAAAACTGATAAGAACTTATTTAATAGTTCTTGTTCCGCAAAATTTCTAATTTCGCAAGATGCATTGCTGTATTCAGGGGAAACCAATCTCTCCCAAAGGCTACTAGGAGGAACCTGCAGCTCTGTAAAGGCAGAAACGTGACTGGAATATTCACCTGGGACCTAGCAAGTTCCCCCTTTTTTTGATATTGGATGGGGGATTTGTGCAGGATTTGTTATGGGTCTTTTGTCCCTTATCACAGTGTCCTGGGGTACAATGCAAAAATGTGTATTCTATCACCATCTGTTGAAATGTGGGAGGGGTGGTGATCCTTATCTCTGTGGGAGATATCCTCTGCTGACGTGCCATCTGATAAATCAGGGGGATAATCATCGTTATCTTTTCACAACCCATTCTTCCTCCGGGAGATATATTCCGTTAATGGGCCATTAAGTCCTATTGTGTGACTGATAAGATTACATCATCCTATTGGGAGATGCCCCAGCCAGGGGCAGGAGCCAAGCCTTTCCTACCTAGATAAAAAACTGGGGTTTGGGAGATGAAGGCAGTTCCTTTCCACTGGATCCCAGAGGGAAGTGGGACCTTTTTTCCACATCATTGCTGGGACCTTCGGAGGAAAACTGCACCTTCTACAGAAGCACTGCTTCAACGGAACCACATCTGTCATCCAGGAGGACTGCAGCCACCATTTAAATGGACTGCTACCAACACCCTGACTAACAGGGTGTCAGGTTGTATTTCTGACTCTGTCGGTGGTTTTTCTTTTGTATTATTGCATGTATTTTATTTTTTCTCCTTTTTCCTATTAAACTGTATTACTGACTTCGAGTCTCTCACTGGTTTTGCTTTCAAACCAGCACACTCAGTCAAGCCTTACACGAGTATGTGGACTCCTGGCAGGATTCATCTTAGAATCACAGAATGGTTTGTATTGGAAGAGACCTTAAAGATCCTCTAGCTCCAGCCCCCTGCCATGGACAGGGAACCTTCCCCTAGACCTCCTGGCTGTCTCCAGGTGTCTCTACATAGGGAATGCACCAGTGACAGCAGCAGAGTCCTGGATACAATACATTTTACACTAGAGGAAAGGCAAAGGCAGTCAGGAATTAAGACTCCAAAATGACCAACTTTTCCTCCTAACTGTAAGGACATCTTGGGATGGGAAGCTCAAGTGCAGCCACCTGAACTGTAAATGGTTACATTTAATTAAAACTTCCCAGCTAAGCTTATTTTTCTTTCTGAGTAATAAATGTTTCATTATTGATAAAATTGGACAAGCTTCAGTACAAAAATATTCACGTATGATGACAGATATTACAGATATTTAGGCTTTTAATGTAGCTATACAGCTTTTTAAAAACATGTCCCTTTTTGCATCTTTTCTTTTTTTGTACTAACCTTACGCTTAGTTTAAACTGATACAAAATTCATTAAATGTGTATTTCAATAATTTTTCTCAGGCTTCATGTCAGTAGCTATCACTACTGGTAATCTTATCAAAAATAACGCATAATATCAATAATATCCATATAATTCTAAGTATTTGAAAACTGTCACTTCTATTTAACCAGAAGAACATGTCTTCAGATTTTATATGGATGGCTGCCTCTCCCCACTGAGGCAAACAGCAAAACATGAAAAATAAGCATAAGCAGAGTAAACCAAAATCAGCACTCTAGGAAGTTTACCTGATAGTGACTTTAATATTATTTCTAGCGCCAGGATTTCTGAATTATGGGAACTGTGATGTTCTCACAACAGAGAGAAGGCTATTTTTAGCATACACACATGAAATGAGAGTGGCATACTTCACAGGCAATTTGTAGATTACATCATTACAGGTACTTACCTAGGCTTGATCTCGTGTTAGATCGCTCTATTATCGCATGCTTACTGGGATTGTTTAATACTGAGCGTTTGGCAAGCGAGATGTCTGCTGTGACTCGTGTAATTGATATACTGCAAAATAAATACAGCAAAATAGTACTAAACGTTATTTATCTTTCAGGGGTATGGCGGGGGGAATTATTGTTTAACACTAGAAGATGGCTAAGACTACAGGAAAGTAATTTCTCAGCAGCACAGTATGCTTCTTCCAATGTGAACAGAGAAAAAACTTTAATACTGCTAACTAAATAACTTAATACGGCTACAATAACTACTGATAAATCATCCTCCTACACATGCCTGGGGAGAGGGGAGGCAGGAGGAGGTCAAAGATTGTTGCAGAAGATGGGACTTCTCTGGGATCTCCAGGTCTGGTGAGGATCTGACATTTCACTAGTATCCCCAGTATAACCAGGCTGGTTTCTCCTTTCTCTGACTTTTTGAAGGGTACTGAATGACACCCTGGCTTACTTTAGCCATACCTGTAAGACATGTAGGGATATGCAGAATTAAATGGTAAAGGTAAGGCTTATAAGGGAAATGAGTCCAGCAATATAACTCAGGGTTTTTTTTGTTTGGTTTGAGATTTTTTGGCTTTCTTATTGTTCAGCTTACTAGCATGTGTTTTTCTAACAGAGTGCAAGAGCTACCACTAATTTTCCAGAAAGATTCATGCTAGCAATATGCTAGACACCTAAAAACAGGAACTGTAACTTGGAGAAGCACATACTTGAAAAGTCTAGGTTGACTATCTGGCAGGTTATTTTGTGTTTATGAGAAAAGATGAGCCATGAAAGAAGTAATTTCAGTTACTTTCAGTTGTTGCACTGACCTGCTACATAACTTCCTGCATATTCTTCTTCGTAGGAAAAGTTACTTTGTTTTGTTTTGCTTCACATGGTCAAAATACACCCTTAAGTTCCTTTTCAAACTCCCTGGTCTAATCAGGTTTAGAGGTCACATTTTTCCAGTGTTGAGAGTTAAATCAGACTGATGACATTCCCTTGTTCTTCCTTGTAGGATTTTACTTGCAATTTAAAAGAGGAAATGGATTTGCTAAGTGGGAGGGCTCCTCTCTAGCAAGCACAGTCAGAGGCTGTTTGCTCCTCTGAAATGTAATCCAATAGGCCATTTCCCAATAAACTCAACATGTGTATGCACTTATCTAAAAAATGCCACAGAGCCAGAAGTTAATATGAAAAAAAAGAATTATGTGCACAATACTGATTAGTAATATAGTTTTGGAGACCAAGGCGTGATTTAACTTAAGCTAAAAGCATAACCAAAGATTGTGATTTCTGGCACAGCTCCTCACAGATAATGCCATTTGTCTTAAAATTAAATCAATCATGTTTATTGGGATATGTATTGCTTTTCTTTATTTGGCAATGGAAGGACATTACAAACTTTTACAGCTTTTTGGTTTTTTGTGTTGATTTCGATTTTTTCCTACCAGTCTTTCTTCCTGCAGGCAATAGAAATTTTTTACCTTCTTAAATGAAATAATGGTATACTGAACAACGCTAGATTTATCAGTCTATCTATGAAAAATATTATTTTTCATTTTAAGACTTTTTACCATGTTTCTGAGGACATTTTCATGTCTTTGAGAAATAACATATCAGGAAGACCAAGTCTGCTCTCAAAACAAAGGGTGTGTACGTTCATATTGCGAAACAATTGCAACGAGAGCAAGGACAGCAGTGTGGCAGCTCAGAGCAGCACCAAGAATCTGAGAATCTCTGGTGCAAATTTGTTTAGGACCTTAAGTAAAGATTCCAATTGCTACTGAAGTTTGGAATGCTTCAAATCGGCTGCTATAGACATACATTTTATTTGGAGTATTTGTGGATTCATCCTGCCACAGTTGGATCTACACCTGAAAATCTCACATGCTCTAAAATACTTAAAGACAAAGATGCAATAATATTCTTCTTCTTGCAACAAATGTTTTGTTAGCTTCCAGTTCTGAAGGTATGTTATCTAGGGTTTGACAATATAAAGAGGGGATACAAAAGTGATGAGGTATTGACATCATTGTTCTGACTGAGAAATCCACCAGCTTAAACTGCCTGGTATTTTAAAGAACTGAAGTTTTTGACAAAATACCTCAAGCTCCCTCTTCAAAGTTTTGACAGCAGCAGGACACATAGAATAGTGTTATGGATCTGTCCACTTCCAAACTAAATAGAACATTCCTTGAAGTTACAGATATTATTATAAGATCTTCCTGTTTTCACAATTTTTCCACCCAATTAGGACAACCCATTAGGACACATAAATCTGGAGCCCGACCCAATACCAATAAAATCATGTCTGGAGAATGCATCTGATGTCTGCTCCACGGGTCTGTGATGCTGGAGTTATAGACCCTGGCACTGCTTTTAGGGACAGACTATGATTTGACATCTGGACCACAGTAATGCCTGGAGGTTCAAATACAAATCCCATTGTGTTACAGCCTAGTGTGCTGCAACCACTCGGATCAGAACCCAGCTAGCCCAGGTGGTCTGCTGCCAAGGGTGACCATATTTCAGCAAGGTGGGGGACTGCCCCACCCTTTCAACCCAGTCCTTTTAAAACTTCCCACTATAGAGCCCAGAACTACTGTCAAACCAAGCTCCTATCTTGAGAGATCAAAAGTTTGACAATCCCATACACCAGATAGTCAGAATCCCATATCACTCTTTCCAAATTGGATGCCAAGTAAGGAAGTAGAGCTGAGCAGGAACCATGGCTCTTGTCACTTTGCTCAAAACCTGAGAAGCATTGATGAGATATCACTTGAAAAATACTTAAAATAACTTTTTAATCTGTAGATAACCATCTAGCAATTTGGAGTGTGAATGTCACAGTCATCAAGAAGAAGACATCATTTTTTCCACTCTCAACAAATATATGCCCCAGAACACTTCCCACTGCAGTACAGCCTCTGCATGCTCTGTCAAGGAAACTTCCAATGCACATTAGCTAGTCTGCTGATCAAGGAATTAGTTGTCATTCCTAATTTTGTCCAATGTTATTATTTCTTAAAAATCTGGCAGAACCCAAATGGAACCTCAAGTATATTTGCATTGCAAAGTACTTACCGCCCTTCGAATCTATGTTTTAAAAAATCAAATAATGCTTTTTGCATCATATCTGTTACCTAGAAGGAAAAAACCAACAAATTAATAATCACATAGGGAATTAACAATACTTAGTGCTAATAATATTATATAATAAAGCTGACAGTAAATCTTGTATCTGAACAATGGGATTGGAATGGAATTTATTCTTAATCTCAATTTTGACATGAAGTAAAATACAAATAAGCAGCTATTCAGTAGGAGTAAAAACTGTCTGATGTTTGCCTATGCCATAAACTATCAAATACAAATGAAGCACAATATTTTGTCAAAAATGAAACCATTTACAACAATCAATTACCTCATATCCCTTCAGAGAAGGCCCCACTAAAACTACTGGTCGCATAGAAGGCACTACATCATAGGGAGGGATGTGCTCTGTCTGCAAAACAGAAATAGTTTTCAGCATCACAGCACCTAGAGAAAGTGTTACACACTCTTTACAGTATTAGGAACTCTGAATTTCCAGTAATGTCACAGGAATCTCAGATTCAATAACTTTTCCCAGAAACAGGTAGCACAAGATAAGGATATAAGAGTTTCAGGGATTTATTTTGAAAAAACTTTTCTTTGACTTTGCGGTTTCCTACTGTTTTTATATTTACTCTGGATAGTTAAAAACTCTTATTCTGGGTCATGCACATTTCCTACTGCATAATTCCTAACGGGTAAATGGAAAAGTTTATCTCCAACAACTAACGAATTGAAATGGCTAATTCTACAGCTGTGACATCTGTTTTCAACAGAAATTTTATATAGGAAATTATGAAGGAGAAAAATTTTTAAAAAAGAGATGAGAAAAGCATAATGCAGCTTTTTTTTAATGTTCAGATCTGCCCACGGCTTGAACAAACATTGTGACATCACTGTAAATTCCCATGGCAGCACTCAGTCTGACGTCCACATTTGCACCCACAATTCAATGACAAATTAAATCAAAATAATGACTGATCAAGTTAGTATTTCTAGAAAATTGTCATAAGCAGAGCTTGGGATAGCATTTCTTCCACTTTGGGAAGTTCTTGTCACCACACAAGAATGGATTCTGGTAGTACCATATTTACCAAAATACTAACTGATGTATCATGCACAATTTCTAAAAAAGTATTCTAACATACAAAGATAAAAAGATTGCCTCCTTTTAAGGATTGCAAAAATTTTATATGGTTATCACAATGCTATATAAAAAAATTAAACTGTTGAGTTTGGTATTTTTTATTCTTTTGTAAGTGGCTGTTTAATGTATATCACCATGAATGGGGTCTTACCAGAAAGAGTTTTTCGTTCATAAGGAAGGTTTTGGTTTGTCTTGGGAAAAAAAGATTGAACTCCAAACCCAGAAATGTGTGGGTGTTACAGAAAAAGAAATGCCAGATCTATTTTTCAAATGCTTACATAGTACAAATACATCAGTCAAGATCACAGAATACAGACATTGTTCATTGTTCCAGAACTCAATGTATCCCAAGGTTTTTCGCAATAACATTAAAATAAGTATATACATTCCAAAACACAAACCCACAAAGACAGACATTTATACAGTGACAGCACACAATGCTACACAAGCAGCAGTCTAAAGCAGTCTAAAACACAGAAAACATTTTTGTGAATGTCCCTCAATGTAATTTATTTTTTATTACCTGTAGTTTCACAAGATAATTAATAACATGAGAATGAATACCAGTGCCCAAGGCATCATAAGCATGTGAGATGAATTAATTTTTCACAGTACAGAATCTGACTCAACATGTTTCAAAGCAAACCCCTGCAATTAGGCTGGGCCTGTATCCAAAAGCAGTCCTCCACTGTTCTTGCTAACATTTTAAATAATCTGATAAGCATATTTGAGACAGATTCGAAGAAAAATTCATTACAGTTGTGCAAGTGCTTTTAGCATGATGCAACAGATCTTTGTCTTAATGTGGCTGACTTAACCAAAGGCACTCATGCTAGAAGTTAACCAGCTATTTGACAATCAGGGCAAGCACAGAAATTACCTTATTTGATGGAATATGGGGTATTTTAAAAATCTGTTCTGTTGCAATGGGCATTTTTTCTCTAATCTTTACAGCTTGAAATAATGAAGCTGTCAGCAGAAAATTGAGTAGAAGTTATCTAATGGAAGCATTAAAGTTCTTCAATTTAGCACTAGAGAATCTAATACTTTTGAGACTGGCACTGAACTACACATCTTTCATCGCAGATTCAAATTCAAATATGAACTCAGAATAAAACCTGGCAGACTTGACCATATGGCTTTTACTCAGTGGTCTAGATTACTTTGGGATGGCCATCCAGTATGTACTATAAATTTCACTATTACATACCCCACTAATACTAGTAATGATTCTGATATAGAAGAAAAGAGGCACCACAGAGTGAAAGAAAGATGTGGGACTAACCCTCATCCAGGTCTAAGGTGGTTCATCTAGAAGCTGCATCTTTGAAAGATGCTTATGCAGACAGCATCCAATACATGTCAACACATACTCTTATAATTTTTATCCAATTAAAAATATATTTAAGTAAGAAATTACTTAGAAGGAAGAACCCGCTGTTGATTTCCACACCAGGCTTAACAGACCAAACTGAAGCCAATAGTAGTGACTTTGGAAATGAGAAGGATTCAATACTATGTTAAAGAGTTCAAGAAAAGAGAGACAGAAACAAAGATCTGTTTATTAAACACGAGAGCATCCACAGCAGGAACAACAATGTCACTTGCCACTGTTTAAGCACTATAACAGTCTGTTATTACCTGTAGATTTAAGTGAGTGGTTAAAACCAAATGAATGGGAGCTAGGAAGACTAAAGATTTTAAACCAAAAAAGTCAAAATGTGGTATTTCACGACACACTTTGGCTGCTACCTAATGTCTTGCTAATTTATTCCAGCAAAGGTCCTAGAAACGAATTGCAGTTTTTTGCAACAGGATGCCAATTGCATAACTCTGTAGTTATCTGGGTTATCTGTGGAGAGACATCAGCTCTCCTGGGAACCACCAGTACCATTTCCAATAGCTCAGATACTAAAAAAGTCTCGCTGATGGATGGCAAGAACATTTGGCTGATAATTTATACATGACAACAGGAAAAACTTAAATTGTCAAAGTAAGTCTGAGGTTTTCCACTGGTCTTGTGCACTTGCAGACTTTGCACCTAGTGAATTAGAAGCTTGCGTACAGACTAAATTAAAGATACAACAAATTTGGCAATTTGTTTCCTAAGTCCAACTGAGTATCTGATAGATTCCAATGATGATTTCAATAGACTGAGTAATAAAGAAAAAAACAAAAAAAACCTTGAGAAAGATATAGAAAGAATATACATGCACTAGAGAGGTGCATTACAATGCTAGAAATAATTTTCTCAAACATTTAGAAGGCCTCCTAAGTGTGTCCTGTTATTCCATCAAAAAGGATAACTAAGTAGCAGAGTTGCACAGACACACTGAACTTTTGCCTGTTTTCCTGTAATGAATCCACTATCAGCTCAACACATCTCTTCATCCTTAATTCTAGAATAGCTGCATTGTTCATCTGGAGCCATAATGCTAATGATGCCAGTGGCAGGATAAACACAGGCGATGTCGATATAAACTTACCGATTTCTGCTTCTGCTTAGCTACAGCAGCATGGAAAAGAAACAAAGAACAACAAAGCATGCATGTTATTGGCTGGTCAGAGGACGCAGACAGTTAACAGGACTAGAAATGCGACGCAGTGCAGGTGAGCAGGTGGACAGATGGGAGCTTGGAAGTTGGTGTTACCTTCTTAAAGAAGGGCATTCTTTTCTCTTTGGAGTGGGGTGATGTTACACTGTTTGCACTGGGTTTGGGGGAGCGATGGTTTGCTGGAATATCATTTTCTTCTGCATCTAAGCCAGTGGCATCTATGTCTACAGCTATATACAGACAAACAATTCAGAATTATCAGATGACAGGGAAAGTAAAGATAGGTTAAAAAGGAAATTACAGGTAAAGATAAATAAATAAATAAATAAATAAATAAATAAATAAACAAATAAATAAATAAATATTGTAAAAAATTGAAAGTCAACCATGAGAAAAAAACACAATAAAACAAAGGGGAAAAATTTAAAGGTGCAGTACATTAGGTTTAGAAGACAGAAGGCAATCTGTAACAGCTACTGTAACATTTACAAAATAGACCAATGGCCAAATTTGTTCTTGTTACGCCAGTGTAAATCCAAAGCATTTACTGGAATAGATAAGACTTCCACCAATGTAAACAACAGAACTTGGCCAACAACATCTGGATTATTTTATAGCAATGAGCACTAATTGAAAATGGGTATCATCAATTGAAATTTGAAATGTCACTACTGTGTCTATGGGAGATGAAGAAGAAAAACTTTAGATGGCAAAATCAGCCAGATATTGGTACAATGTTATCTACATTTATCTCAGGATGGACTACAACTGGCATTTTTAATGTCTCTAAATAAAAATGCATCACACTCATAAGATACATTTATTAGAAATAATTAAACACAGATCTACTAATAGTGAAAACTAAAAAGAATGGATAGCAGAAGAAAGGAAATTTATCCCAGCTTAGCTCAGAGATATGGATCCTATGTAAAGAGTGAGGATGTAGGCAGGGTGAAATGGAAGTGAATACAATAAACTGTTGATGGAACTGTTGTTCAGTCTACCAAAAGAATACATAATAAAAAATGCTTATACCATAACCACAAATTATTTACCCTTTTTAGCAAGTACGTAAGAACAGTTTCAACAGGAATCCTCACAGACTCAGCAATAAATACACTTTCAAAATGCAAAGCCATATTATTCTGAATGCTGAGTAGAGCAGATACCTGCCAACTACATCTAAAATGAAACAAAACCAAACAAAACCTTCCTTGTTTACAACAATCGATCCTGATCTTAGGTAGTGATTTAAACTTGTCTTCACAAAGCCAAGTAGATACACAAAAGTGAACCACAAACGTGTACAGTATTACCCTTGTGTGAAGATCTTACCCACCTCTGCACTCCCTCTGGTAACACACGCATATCTTGCCATGCCATTATGTCAAACTGAGCCTAACCCTAAATAGATCTGTAAGCAGAATCATTTATATTGACTTTATCCAAACCCTTAATTAATCATTGTAAATTATTATGAAACAATCTTAGTGACCTGATTTCATCTGCTTCATGAGTGGGATATCAACTAATATAGTGGCATGGGCTATTAAATTATGTAACAAATAAATATTTCTGCCAAGCCTACGTGCAGCTACTGATGTAAGAGACACTTGGGGCAGTGATCTCTTTTGTTTGCATGAAGGACATTCTCCTGTTTGAATTATCTACAGATCTAATGTCTTGATACCTGACATTCCCTGAGTTACTGTGCCTTTGAGTCTGCCCTTCCCAGGAAAAACCCAGTGAGCAGATCCACATCCTGTTTCTATAATCCTGCTCCTAAAAACAGCCACAGAAATCATGTAACATTTCCTTCTAGCAACACTGTTCCTTCATCCTCTTCATAAGTATAAAAAGAACATATTATCTTTTCTTGAATATAGGCCAGCACAGATGCTGTAAATCACTCACAATAAGACACATTAAAACTCCTTCGGTTCTATGTTCAACCAATATTATCAGTAAAAAAAAATCTGTTACCTTAAGCTTTTCCTGTAAGAAAGAAATGCAGAATTTGATCAGCTAGTTACCAATATCTCCTTTTTTTCCATTTGCAGTCTTCACACTATGGAACATCTCCTGTGACAGTTCTTTTGCTGTTAACTATCTTTAGTTCACTGGGGTTTTTTCAGTCATTTTCAATATTATTCCTACCCAGTTTGGTGGCCCAACAGGATTATATGGATGGTTTGCTGTATCAATATTGATTATTTAAATGGATATGAGCCTCTCATTTATTTCTCACTGATTCTTTATCTCGTTTGTGAGTTTGGGTTTTTTTGGTCTTTCTGTGGCATGATTTTATATTGAAAATCCCATCCCTGACTCAAAGTAAAAAAATGAAATTAACTTACTCAGTTAGTATTCTTCAACTAAATACTTGACAAATTTGTAATTGATTATACTTTCAAAGAGAGGAGGTGTGGGAAAAATAATTGAATTATGCTTTGAAATCATTTGAATTCTTGTTTTAGTCACAAACTATGGCTCTTTTCACCTTTCTTAGGATGTCTTAAGCAAAAAATTATTGTAGACTCAAAATCTTGGAGTCACAGAATAAGCTAACATATGCTATCCATATATTTTCCAAATCTTCACTGTAACTGAATAAACTTTAACAGATTTCTTTCTTTCTCCAAAAAAACATGTTTCTTGAAAGACAGTGTCTGAAGAAACGATTCAATGTAATGAAAATTAGAGGTTGGGTAGCAATAAGTCAGCTGGTAGTCTAGGTGATATCTGTGCTCTTAATTCTGAATTCTGTGCAACATTCTTGAAATATATTTACTGATCTTCAAGTGTTTTTTTGATAGCAAATAATATTACAGCATTTCAGATGCTCTAACTATAAAATTAAAACAAGGACAATTTTACTACAAAAATGCAGTTGTTGAAAAAGTTGGCCTGAACAGTAAACACATCAGTTTAAAGCCATCAGAAAATAAAAGATTAAGGTGTGTACTACACACTTGTTACGGACCTACATTAGTAAACTAATACAATATTTTCAAAATAAAAGAGAAGTTAAACTGAGGCGGAATTTTTATAAACAAACTGCAATTGCAATAAACTTGGTTGTTACTAACAAATCCATGGTTTCATAAGACAGATATATTTTACAATTGATTGAACAAAATGAAGCCACTAACAAAACATGATTTAATTCCTCTGTCTCCCTTTTAAATGACCAAGTAAATACTTTAAAATCTTCAGGCTCATTTAAAGATGCCTGCTCTGTAGACCAGACTCCATATAAATGAATATGATTGGAAGATCCGTGTCTTTGCCCTAGTATACAAGGCACCAGCAACATTAATAAATATTTTCTGTTTTCAGGTATTTACAATGTACATGAGAAGATAAAACATCCAGCAACACAGCAGCTGAATTCAATAGAAATTTTTTTTGTGATCTTCTGCTGTGCTTTTTTTGTGGAGCTAATGCAAACATCCTCCACGAACTTGCCATGTATTTGCTTCATATCACTTGAATCAAACCTAATTAAAGTTAAATTTGTATGTTGATGTTCTAAGTACAAAAGAGTATCTTTGAAAAATTTGTCAAAGGCAAAAAATATCCAGTATCTTAGTATTATGTAAAGTGCATCCTCATTATCAGAATTGTAAAACTAAATGTTCCTGATGTTTTAAAATAATGCCTTTGTTGATGCTACTGCAGAAACCTCTCAGGAACTTCTGTTTTATTGCTGCTTTTTCTCCTGTACAAGAAAGTATTTATTGTTCAGTAGGAGTGTTCAGACCAGAAGACTATTATGTCTTTGCTACAAAATTCTGTGGTAAAAGCAAAGAGGGAATTTTGTGCATTAACAGCCCTGAATTATCAGGGGACTATCATTGCCCTGATAATTATCCGGCAATTATCATTGCCTCAACTTGCTGGCATTGACACCATTGCTTAAAACCACCCCAAACCAGCCTTATCTCGTAACATATCACTCGGGTTTTACCTATGAAGAATGGGGAATAAGAAGATTTACACATGAATTTTAACAGATTAAGTTCATGAGTCTCTTTACCAAAGGGTTCACAACCTACTCACCAGATGATGGAGGCGTCGATTTTCTGGAACTAGGAACGATGTCACCCAAACTGGATGAAGAGTTTCCTCCTGATTTACTGGAGTAAAGTAATAAATTAGTTTGGAGTTCTGTAGCTTTCTCAATATTTAATCTAGTTTATTTATTATCTACCTTCTAAATGAGGTGCTAGCTGTGAGACAAACAGTGTTTCTGGCAGTGGTATAAAATATACATGTCACACAAAATGTGTGTACATTCTGAGACCCGAGGAACTCAGCCATATCAATCATACTTCCTATGTTGCTATGCAATTCATTCTGCTGCTCTCACTTCCTCATGATCTTAATATAATTCAGCAATTAATATGGCTACTGGTATATATTAATTAATATTACTACCCATTAGTAAGAGTAATTCTTAAGCTAATGAGCATAACTGTTTCCTTTAGCTGTTACTGATAAATTCCTAATGAAAATGAGACTGTGTTGATCATCTTTTCAATTTAATTAACATACAAATTATTTTGCTTTCTCAATACAATATTGCACTTCAGAAAAAAAGTCTCTCAAACAAAGTTAAAGCAGTCTAAGGTTTTGTCAAGTTCTGCTTTGTGAAAACCTATCCAAGTTGTGAAAATGAAACAACAGTTCTACTCTTTTTTATTTCAGTTACTATAATGAGAAAAGCTCTGGAAAGAATGTGAGAAAGGTTATTTCACTCTTCAAGTAATTCATGTGATAGTACTAGTTTCCAGTTTCTCTATCTTGAAATATTAATAAGAACTAAGTTAATGCATTTCTGGTGTAAGACAACGTTATCTTCAGTGAGAATTTCTGGAGAATGGATTTGGAAAGGAACTGAATCACTGGGACAGATCTGGCTGTCCCAGAAGTGTTGCTGGAGGAATAAGGAATCCAGCATCCTTCTGCTGAGGACAGCATGCTCATGGGAAAGGCATTTTCACAGCTGGTGAATGCAGCTGAGCACTGCACGATTACAGCGTCCTACTCTAGACATGCCCTACAAACACTGCTGCCCTTCTTATGGAGATGGGAAAGCATTTCTGGCTTCACAAATGGTTCCTAGCTCAATTCCAGGTCCTTCCCACTCAAATACACTGGGAATATTTGTTTCCTTTGTACTCAAAGGGAAACATGTGACATTTGCCTTCACAGGTGTTACTAGAAAACTACTTTACTAAGATTTCTACAGTAAAGGTGACATTATTCTATCTTGTAGTATTGTTCAGAATATCTAGAAACAATCCTTTTTCCTATGCAATGATGGCTGCAGTCAAACATAACAAATGACTTAGCATGAAACTTCCATCATAAAATGTAGTGCTCTTAAAAGCTACATTTGTAGGCAATGAATTCGACAAGGTATTTGTTCCCTACTAGCTAACTAACAGGCACTGGCTTTGGCTTGCAAGTAAATTCATCTTAACTTTTCTGTAATTTCTATAATGAGCTTTAAGTGTGTTTAGAAATAGCAAGATCATCAAAACAAGTAAAAAATGCTACAGAATTTAGATAAATCAATTTTAAGTCAAAAACTTACTAGACCATATTAAATGTATTTACTGCATTGTATATTAGCAATTATTTTATGAAAAAAGAAGGAAACTATTTCAGTTATAAGCCACTACAGATCACGAATCTAAATGTCTATTTCTCCCAAATAGCAATGACACTAAGACGTTTATTAATTAACAATATAATGTATAAAATAATGTTATATATTATATAATAAATTATATAATTAATTATATATTAATTCCTTAATCAATTAAAAATGTTTGTAGCTGCCATTAACAATAATTAAGCATATATATGACTGGTACACAGCATCAACTTCCAAGTTGTGTCACAGCCAAAGCTATTATTAATGATTTATTGTTATTACCTGGAGTAGAATTTTCCTTGTTTTGCCTTTTGTTCATGCTGCAGCCTCATGTTTTCTAGTTTGACTGGGCTTGGTATGAATCCTATTTCACAGCCTTCTTTTACCAATCGTCCTATCCACCAGTCATTATTAAATTTCTACAGATAAAAAAAAAAAAAAAAGGAAAAAAGTAACACACTAAGAAATTGCTGTATATAACTTTGTTATTAGCTTTAATTTTCAGCTATGCTATTTTTTGTAATTCTTCCCTGCAGTTAATCACTCTGCTGTATTATTCTGGCAATGAAGAATTGTGGTAATATTCAGAAATACATTAAAATAATTATTCCTTTCAAATTATTAAAATCCACAGTCCTTAGGTGGAAACCTTCCTGCAAAGTCTTCATGTTTCTCCCCGGTTTTCATTTCTACCCATTTCACCATCTTAATTTTTTCCTGCTTCAGTTTTCTCCTCTCATACATGAGATCTGCTTGTGCTCTCCCTTCATGGTTCTCCTTGGTGGGCACCAGAGACTTAGGATCTACTCTCACCTACTGCTACAATTTTTATAGCTCTGTAATAATCTATTTTTCTTATTCCATTTTGTTCAGTTCTCTATTTAAATTAAAAAATACTACTTCTCAAATTCCCCCACTTCTTACTAAAATCTTCTGAAATACAACTGAACTTGGCTGCTTATATATACTCTACTTCAGATAGCTCATGTGATCTCCATCTTAAACTCACTATGATAGATCCACAAGGAATGGATATCTTTGGATAACTAAAAAAAACTAACAATTACACAAGTCCACCAGATAGCCCAAATAACTGCATTTCAGCTGTGTTAAACATGAGATATTGACTATTCTAATCCAACACCTTTATTCATACCCCCCCCCCACCATATGTGGGGGAGGTTGGCTGTTTTGCAGAGATCTATACAACAGAACTGTTTGCTTCTTCCATTCTTATTTATTCACCATTTTTGAAGGAGAATAGGTCACTCAGGTATGGGCCCCACACACAATACCTGTAGTGTTCCATGGGAATAACTACCATCAAATAAGGATATTGGGTAATTTGGAATATTTATGAAACTTTAAGAGAACACTTGAATGTGAAGAAAGTAGCTTTATTGAATCTGAAGCTATTAATGTAGATATTATAGTGGATATTCAATTATACAGTAAGAAGCTTTAAAAAGTGTACAGTTAGGAATAAAACATGTAAAATGTGTGGGCTCCCGTTAAAAGAAATTAATTTTACCATCATTGGTAGATCACTGATACACAAGCTAAATTGCAGTATTATCTTTCACTCTGGCAACTATAGAAATCTTGTGATGCTTGAGACCAACTGTAAGATATTCCAGCTAACAAAAAATAGAGATTAAAATAAACACACTCTTAAGCTCATAAAACATAAGGAGATCTAAAATATTCATCCAATGGGATGCATTTATGACTAAGAATACCAGCATTTCATAGGGAGCTACTCTGGAATAGCAGTTTCTCAAAGCTGTATTAGACTAAAATGTATTATTAAAATTATAACCTTTCATTACAAATGGCTAACCAAATCATTAACTTGGTAAAAGGAAGAGATAGACAATTAAAAACCACCATTACATTAAAATCTGAACAGTCACTATTTTTGTCCTACAGTACAATAGATTACCACGCAACAATATTAATTTTATTAGAAGCAATAGAAATCCTAAATCCATAGAAATTTCTTCTTCATAAAGAAATAAAAGCATGTGGAATGCACTTCTGCAAGGTCTCAAAGATAAATTCTGTGTCAGTATATGAAGAGTATAAGATACTTTTTAAAGAGTGAATAATACCACACATACTATTTCATATTTTTATTTTTTTTTTAAATCTTAGGTGTCCAGCTCTCAAGGTGCTGGCTAGGGTGAGTGATTCTCTGTAATTCACCCGTGTTTGGAGTGCCAAGGGAAATACAAAAATTAATTAAACACAGAACAAAATGATGACCACACATTAAAGACTCAGAAGATTCGTAAGTTACTATGATGCAGCAGTTTCTTCTTGCAGGAAGGAATCCGTCATTCTTATGTGTACTGAGTTTTAATGAATGTAACCTAATAATGATGATAAATTTCCCACATACTCAATCACTGCAGTACTTTTCCTCATTGTCCATGTACATTTTGAACGGAGGTTTTTCTTGTTTGAGCCCTCTCAGCAGCACAAATCGGTGAACAGCCCTTGCAGACAAGAAGAGGACAGCACTGGTCCAGTATGGCATCATTATGTAGGTAGAAGCTACTGGACATTAACTGAGCTTTCTTTATTTCAAGCAACAAGTTAGGTATAAAATATATAAAACACTGCATTTTATGGTCTAATGTGTTTTTTTTTCTTTAATCTGCATATTAAATAATTTAAGTTTGGACAATTCAGTTCCCCCAGCATTAACTGTAGGGAGCACCAAAAGTACTGCAGGAGCAATACCTGGTGGGATACAGAGCCCTGGAGGACAAGCAGGGCAAGGCACAGAAGATGGAGGGGAAGGACACGGCTGTGCAGGGAAGGGCTGGGCCTGGAGCACCCTCTGAAGAAGCCTGAACCCACCCAGACACAGCAGCTGCTGCCAAATGCAGGGCAAGAGTCTAAGTCCAAGTTTGATTCCTTGTGGATTCCTTCCCATCTTGCCATTCCAGAGGTGCAGTTGGCCTGGTCCCAGGGTCCCTTCCCAACCCATCTCTGGACTAGCATCAGCAGACCATCACGTCTCCTTGGCAGCTTACAGAGTAAACCAGGTGCTTTTAAAAGCAATCTGCACTGAATGCTTATTTTATTACACCTGGGGTTGCAAGAACATTTTAATCTATTATTCCACCCCTCAGTGTTACATGCAGGCACAGACACTGTAAGAACTCAGCTGAGCTAAGCTTCCTTTCAAGGCATTTTGGAGATAGGGAAAAGTTCAGGTTTTCCAGATTTTCTCCTACGTATATATACATCTGAGACTAAGTTCTGTTGTGAAAAAAAATGCATTAACTTTTGACAGAAAACTGCTAACCCTGTGTGTCTGGTTTATATGGAAACAGGGGAAACACTTGATGTAAAGTCTGAGATTACCACTTCATTTGATGTGCAGAGGGAATAGATGACTACACAAAACCTAACCAAACTGAGCTGTATTTTCCAGTGCTTCAAGACTCACTCGGAAGACTGATGGTTTTCTCTTGCCAGGACTCTGTGCCTGCTCATCTCTTCTTTTGTCACAAGGCAGAGCAGAGCAATTCTTTTACACTATCATCAGGCAGAAAGCATATTCCTTCACCATATACAGTTTGATTCAAAATTATTCTCTTTTAGTGACTTTAATGTATATGAAAAATTACGATCATTAGCCAAGACTGTTTCTTGTGTTTCTTTAGTCTCTGTCCACCTGCGTTTCTATCTCTGTTTTAGGAATGTTTTGTTCCTCCCCAAAGCACCTGCGCCAGCAGAATCATTGTGCCTCATCAATCATAACTACTGAGGGATTGTTTGATAGTCTAAAATGAGGCAAAGATGTAATTTCAAATGTATGGCTAGGTTGCTCTCAACCTTAAACTAACTTTCTATTTCTTTTCCTAAAAATTTCAATATCCAGATGGGCCATTTCGAGACAAACCACAATGGAATATGAACAAAAGCTAGGAAATTTTTTAAAATGAATAAGTCATTCAAAAGGGAGCACAGGCTATAGGAGCTGCATGTGAAAGTTACCAAGTTACTTGTTTGGGAGTGTCTTGCAAGGAGCAGAGAAAGAAAATTACTTTAGGTGTTTGAAACGGTATAAATTTAAAATTGTCAAAATCAAACTACAGGAAAAGAAAACCAATGCAGCAAATGCACAGCTCATTTATTGACAGCTGCAATTATCCTGAAAGATCATTCCAGTTCTCCAGCATGTAACTGTTAACTAAATATTGTCTGTGCCAGGGAAGTAGCTTCAGGTAAAAAACAGGAGGCCTGAGGATTTTGGGGTTGAGATGCAGTCACACAAATAAAAGAGAAGCAACCCCTGGCTGCTGAATCACAACAAACCCTCACAGTACCAGATTAGAAAAATCCCAGAAATATTTCATTTTTGAATAGTCAGACATAGGCATTTAAACTTATAAATAAGTAATTTTTACTAGAGAAGAAAAGTACTTGCTTTCTGAACTTCATTAATTTGATTGCAAGAAATTTGTGCCATTGCTTCTACAAGAACAGCATTTAAAAGAACATTCAATTCCTTATACACTGTTAGCTTCTTTAACATTTGTAAAGTGCTTTGGCAATGTGAAGTGTTATCAACATTGCAAAATAGCAGCACTATTACTCAAGTATTGCCTTAAAGAGCGATTCACTCACTCCTCTGGTTTTACTTACTTCTTTAACATGAAGAAAATCTTTAGCCTCAAATGAGATGGCCATGCCTGGGACTGGAACATCATCTTCATGAGCTGCACTGTACCCAACATTTGTCCGAACTGCAAATGCAACAGGTTTTGACTGCAAAATAAAAGAGGAACATCATGAAGATTTCCCTTGCAAACACATACATATGTCCAAACAGATGAGAGATTATTTCAGTATATTATGCTCTTAAAATCGTAAAAATTAAAAAGAACCTCAATGCATCCATGCAAAACATAATGACAACTATTCTTTACTGACATTAGTTACTAATATTAACATATTTCATAGCATAAAAATTTTTGGTACAGATTTTGAGGTAAGTCAAATCAATAATTAGTAATCACAATCCACTTGGCAATCCATGCAATATTGTCTGCTTGCAGTTCTGCTGCAAGTTCTGTGTTTGGGGGCTGCTGTAAAAGGTAGGTTTTCAAGAACTACAAAACCTAAGCTCCACAGACCATGGGGCTGCAAAAGGCATTGCAAGGGGAGCATGGCACTGCACCAACGTTGCTCCTTCCACACCATTCTTGACTGGGCATCCATGTGGTCACCTCAGGATCCTTCTAAGGCTGCTATAAGTGCAGCCCTGGCAGTCTCAGCCTTCAAGAACTGTTTAGGGAAATTGCAAATTTGGAGAAGAGGTGCCAGCAGTTGCCAGTGACCCCTAAGCAAGTCATCTCACTGCACTCTGAGAGTGGAGCAAAGTGCCTTGAGATCATCAGCCACACAGAGATCTGTTCATTTCCCTAATTCTTTCTTAGGCTGCTAAGCTGACATCAGTTAGAGTTAGAGGACTTTCCCAAGTTTTGTTTTCAAGAAGCAGTTGCCAGAAGAGTCACACACAAGCCCCACACCTGCACAGATTCTTCCTACCAGCACCACCAGTGCTGAGCACCTCTCTGCACAGGTATGGTAATAGAAGGTGCCATCCAGCTCAGCCCTACAACTCAGACTACATCCAGATCAGACTGCAACCATCAAAGGTACAACCATTTTACAGGAGAACAACATTTCTTCTGCTTTATTCTAGGCTAAAAAACAGCTTGGGCTTGCTCTCCCCACAGAGATTATCACACAGTATCCCTAGGACCCACCACTGTCCTACCCCAGGCTGAACCTTTAGCCCACTTTGTCATAACCAGATAAACTGTTAGAAGGACATCCTGATATGATTATGTATTCATGGTTACATTTCTGAAACTGGGCATTTATGAGAACAATCATTCAAAACTAAAATTTGGTGATTTCTGCACATCAATTAAAAAATCTTGCAGTGTTGATACAATGAAAATGTCCACTTCCTAATAGCTCAAACTCATATCTTAGTGATCTTCTCTGTAATTTTCTCAATGTCACTTCCACTGTTACCCAACATAAAGGATAACAAACTATTACAGAACTAGTCAGGTACTGGATTCAGTGATCTCATGAATCTTCCTCAAAAAGAAAAGATACCATAAATTACTCGGTTTAAATATTCATAAAAAACCTCAAAATCTTCCTGAATGTAAAAATTACAGACTAACAGAGTTGATATTTTCTATGCTATCACTAATTTCAACACTCAAAACACAGATATGAATAAGCATTGAATTGTCAAACCTCCTAAGCAATACTTACCATCAAATAGAAACAATCAGATAAATCATTCCCTGTTATTAAGAATGATCATTTTGTAAGGCACAATGACCTGTCACTGTAGAAATATATCTCAGAACAGGAATGGACCAATTAAGGAACAATCTGTGCCAAACACTGATAAGAAGGATAGTATGTTTGCTTATCCATTCTCACATTGCTATATCCTCCAGCAAATATAAAAAACTTGCTTAACCACTGTGACTTACTCCTAAAAGTAACAATGGATGAAAGACTTTAGGTTGACTAAAGACTTTAAAATCTCGGCAGCATTGCAACAGACATCTCCAGGAAGTTAATGTCCTTGACATACTTCTTAGAAGTGATCTAAAATTTCCTGTTAGAAGACAACACCTGACTACCCAAGAAAAAGAATACAATGGAAGCTACTCCAGAACTATCTGAACATGAAAGAAAAGTAGCAGGTGAAAGTTCTCTGTCATTTTCTGCCATCAAAAAAAAAAAAAATCTAAAACTCTGAGCAGAAAAACAATGCAGAACATTGAGTCACAGATATTCACAGAAATGGTATGTCCCATTTTAGATACATGTCACACTGGTAGAAAGAGAGACTAAATTATCATGGGATTAGACTACAATAATTCATCTAATTGAATATTAAAACCTAATTAATTTATAGAAGTTAAATGTTAGCCTTTTTATATAAATAAATAATTCTGAAAGTTTTATAGCACTATCAAATTAAGTACTTTTCCTGAACTACATTGTCTTGAACTAAAAAAGCCCAGTTGTTATGTAATTAGGGTCTTATGTAAAAAAAAAAAAACCTGACATATGCATATGTATATTTCAAAATGTATCTAGCATTTGCTTACATACCCTGCAATTCTAAAATAAGACTGGGTCAAAACAGTTAAGCACTTGCTGTTCATTCTTTAAATCTCCATGAAAATGGGATGGCAGTTTAGCACTCAGTTAATCCACAGCCTGGACTACATGGACAGATGCTTCCAGATGTTAAACAGTTTAATATGTCTTGTCTCTCTAGAGAAAAAAACGTAGCCTGGAAAAGTTCATTTATTTTCAAAATTAACACTTCCATCTTGCATTTCTTTTTTTCTCCTGTAAAAGTATAATATTCAACCAGCTCAATAAACCTAGAAGGAGACCAATCAGACCATGAACATTACCATCACCCATACCATGAGGGCACCAAGGAACACACTCTGGAGTGAGGCTCTTCATGAACCAATTTCAGCTTCTTATATAAACTCAGAATATAAATCAACAAAATCTTATTCAACAACTGTTTAACCAACTTTGGCTGTACATTTTTGGTAACGGACAGAAATTAAAGTGTGTCTAGAGTAACCTTACTGAATTTTCTCTTTTTCTATCTGGATCTCACCTCTTCCTTTACAAATTATATTTACTTTACACATCTTCATACCAACCGTCATTATTAATTTAATACTATTTACAGTATTATTATACTTTACTGCTTGTATTTCCTTGTGCCATGCTTATCTCATATTGAATGTAAACACGAGCATTTGCAGATTATATCTATCTTGGTCAATTTGACAGTTTAAACAAGTTTGTACCTGCTTGGTTGAATTTTTATTCAAGAAATATTTCACTCAATAACAGAGTAAAATAATACAATCTGTTCTCTAGTAATGTACTTAAAACATAACAGGGCCTTTCTTTTCTGATAACTAATTTCAGATTTTTTATGCTGTGCAGTAAACCCAGTGGAAGCAGCCCCTGGGGATCCCAGCCAAGAAGGCAAATTTTCTGTCATGGAATTTGCCCAAAGAACAGGTCATCTCCCTCATGGCCACTAATTTTGGAATTGTTGCTTGACAATCAAAGTATCATTATTCCTCATCCACTACCAGGATGTAGAAAAACCGATGAAAGCATTTTCCAAACAATTTTCCTCTACACTTGGGCTTGATCTAAGATCTCTGATCTCTGATCTGATATATCATTCCCACAGAAGAGCACCTCTGTATTTACACCAGTTTAAATGAAATTAGAATGCACCTTTATGAAGGCAATGCCAGCTAAGACAAGAACTGACTCAGAAAATGATTACCATTTTGACAAAATGTTGCCAAATTTGGTCTCTGTGTTAAAGTTCCGAAAATGCGTCTCAAGCAAGTTCACTCCCTCCCTGTTTCTACATAAAGCTACTCATCCTTCATCCTATCCACTTTTCACACCTGCATGCAACCTTATCATGGAAGTCAGGAATTATTCTTCTCTTGGGTAATGAATATAATGGGTGTCTCTCAAATCACTAACAAGTTTGCACTCATGAAAATTTTAAAAGTCATATCCTTTCTTTCATCTGAAGAAAGGTGATTACTACTACTGAACTTTTCACTAGTAGTTTTAGTGGGGAGCAAATACGACAGATGATGGCCTATGTTCTGCACTGTTTCCACAGAGTAGTAGCCCTGTGCACAGTATTTGTGCCATCAACAATATTAATACTCCATGAAGGACAAAGATCAATAGCACTGTGATGGCCTAATGACTGCTGTCTTGAAAACATTTCACTTTATTTTGCCCTGCTAATGACATAGAGTCAAATATATAAAGCAGAAGCAGTCTGAAACCTCTGTTTTACAGAATTACATTATTTTCTTACTATTATAAAGGAATTTACAATGTTATGAAACCTATACTGTCACAAAAGCAGCTTGAGAATGCACATACAGAAAGAATGAAAGAACTGCTCTATTTTACCTTTTTTATTTTGTACACTAATTTATGCGTCCATTACACAAGAGAGAAAAATCAAACCAACCTGAGAACACAAACAATTTACAGGAAATTTTTGTCCTAAATGCTGATTATTGTTGGAGCCTCATGACAGAGAAGAATTTGTCCAGTCTCTAATAATAGCATCTGCTCAGCAATCTCATAGCTATTCATGAATGTCCCAACAGAAAATCAGGAGCATATAGAGGTATGCTGTCAATAAAAGCAGCAACCAAAAATATGACTTCCCAGCAATGATCAGGCTTTCTTTTACAGCCATAGGTGTGTGTACCAAACAAGCCTTGTAGGAAGCCAAAATCACAGAATAATTGAGGTATGAAAGAGCATCTGGTGTCTCTCAGTCGAACCCCTGCCCAAAACAGGTCTGTTTGATCAGGTTGCTCAGGGCTACATCCCAGCGAGTCTTAAACACCTCCAAGGACAGAATAACATAACCGCTCTGTGCATCTTGCTCCAGTATTTGACCATTGTGGTTGTGAAAAAAACATACAGGAACTATGGTTCTCTCACATATCAATGACTGAGGAACATAGAAATCCATAATGGAAAACAAATACTTAGTTTTACAGTCCAGTACAACAAAATGAAGTGTTATTACAAGTAGAATTTATCAATTACCAGTTTTAATTGTAAGTGGTCTAAAAAGAGGGTTTGTGCTGTATTCAGGACTTCCAACCAAGTGAAGGAGCTAAGAAGTACAGTGTAAGAACAAAGCACAGTACAATTGTAGTTAAGTACAGTGGTACAATGACATCCAAACTCTTCTGAATTATAATGGCTTTGGATAGCACAGATTCTTTCAGAAGGATCTGGGAGAGAAGTAGTTAAACACAAAATTATTTGATCTGAGTACATTTTCCCATCTGTTTCCAAAATTAGGGCAACATGAACCATGTCCAGCCAGTACCAGTGCCTGCTCTGCTACTTTACAAAGTAAAGTACTCACTGAATTCTTGCTGAGGACACATCACAACCGCTGCTCTCTGGTGCCTTCTGCAAGAGCAGCCAGCAAGGACTGGTGCCCGTGGTGCGCGGCCCCCGCGCCATCAGCCGCCCGCTCGAACTCCACACGGGCTCTAAGGGCTGCTGCATGGAAACTCTGCTACTAAAGCTGAACTGTGACTTTCCTTAGCATAGAGGCCCACTGGAGAAACTTTCTGAGGAAATCTTTGAATCCTTCCAGTTCCTTGGAATCCCTCCTACAGCAATGCCTGCTCTCAATGTTGAAGAGAAGGGAAAATTTAACACATCCAGCTGGTACAAAAGAGAGTCTGCCAGATACACTTTTTCTTAACAATAGGTAGATTTCAGAGAATATTTTTTTTGTCCTCTAGTACTCTCAAGAGATACTTTTGTTACTATTTTAGCTCATCTTCACACACAGCTTGAAAGTCATGTTTCTTACTTCCTTTTGCGAAATCGTATTTTAATAGAGTCACCAATGTTGGTTGACATTCAGCTCAGGAGGCAGCAAAGACTGAAATAGCTGTACTGACGCACACCAAGCTTTCTCATATGAGCAGGATCTTTTTTTATTAGAGCATAATGCCAAAACTCGATGGTGGCCATGTGTTGTCTGCATGCAAGTGTGCCAGAAAGGTGGCTCTTCCATACCACCCACTTGGGGAGTAAACAGGAACCGCTGGAAACCGGCACAGCTGAAAAAGTCTGTTTGTGCTTACTGAAAACACACTTATTCTGGCAGCAAAAGCCAACAAATGAAAACTGTCATTTGCAATAAAAATACTGTGCTGGGATTTCAAGTTCTTTTTTTCAATGTCACAATGAGGATGTTTTATGCTTATGAGACATCTTAAGCTTATGAGACAGCATTTTAGCAGATCTTAGCTTTTTGGCTAAACTGAGGTTCATATAGGGAAAAGATTTGCAGTAACATTTTCAGGCTCTTCACAAACAAAAATTTTCCAGGAAAATCAAAATTCTGTGACACAGCAAGCTAAAGTAAACACTAAATAAATCAGCAATGCAATGGTTAAAAATGTACACTTTATTACTAAAATCTCTTTAAAAAATGCTGCTTCACTTAAATTGTTTCTTAATTCAGTGTTATTCATGCAAGTTTTTTTGCTGGTTCCAATATTTAAGTAAGTCTGCACTTCATTTTTTCAATTGGATCAGAAAGTCTCCACAACTTCTAGAGCCAAAGATTAATGTTTGTTAAAATGTTTCACTTTTACATAACATTTTAAGCATGTTTTTATAAGAAACTATGCTGAAAAATTCTTCCTTTATTCAAAACATACATTTTGTAGCTAGACTGCTCTGTTTCCAGGAATTACATGGCTATATGTTCCAAGGATGATATTTTATAGTCTGAAAAGCCAAATGTTCTATTAGCTCTTAACTCATACGCGGAACTAAAACTGAGAAGTTACGTGAGGATATGATAAACACTTACAGCTGCCTCTAGGCTCCTGCCCCTTTCAAAGGATTACATTTTGTGGCCATAGCTTATGTTATCTTATGCATCACCTGGGTATCTATTGTTTATGTAGGTCTTGCACTATCTGAGATACTTCTCATTTTAAAATTAAAATGACATCTATACTGCAAATCTCCTTGACAGCCTAGGTACAGATTACATAAACACAGAGTACATATTCCCAGCATGTTCAAAGCTGTGGTAAATGAGTATTTTTTAAACTTGAAAGCTTAGCAAAGTTAAACATCCCAGACTTTGGAAAAGTGAAAATGAGGCTACCTTTACCTTAGGGGAATGGTGGTGGTATCTTTAATTTGGCCCTCACTGTGTATAGTATTATTGTTCAATCATTAACTTCACAATAATATATCTCCTCTCACCTCAGCACTACAGAATCACAGCATCACAGAAGCATTAAGGCTGGAGAAGACCTCCAAGACCACTGAGCCTAACATTTGACCAAACACCACCTTGTCCAATAAACCACAGCATTAAGTGGTGCCATGTCCAGTAATTTCTTGTACGCTTCCAGGAATGGTGACTCCACCACCTCCCTGGGTAGCCCATTCCAATGCCTGAGCACTCTTTTCAGTTAAAAAATTCTTCCTGATGTCCAGCCTGAACCTCCCCTGCCATTTCCTCTTGTCCTGTCCCTGGTTGCCTGGGAGAAGAGACCTACCTCCTTCCAGGTAGTTGTAGAGAGCAATACATTCTGTATCTTACTTGCATACAGGAGGATCTTTCCTTGCAAAAAACGCAAGAATGTGCGAAACACAAGAAGCTCTCCATAGCATCCAAGAACCTTTCAATGGATTAATTTTTGCCATCAAATTCCCAGTTCAAAAGAGGAAAAGCAAGTGGTCTCTAAAGGATTATTTCTCTCTTTTTAGAATGTCATCAATGTTTTGCCTGTCTTTATTGCCCAAGCAAGGAGCTAATGCGCCAATCACATGACAAAAAGGAGAACCAAAATAATTAACAACAAAATATAATCAAACTATACAGTAAAGTCTATAGCTTTATATATCCACATAGGAGAGCTAAGATAGCACAAAACACTTTGACCATGTCATTTTCTATCTTTGGAGCACCTGACATTGTATACACGGTTTGTATGTTTTTCTATTTAATTACGTGCGTATGCTCAGTTTTCTATGTTGCTTTTTTAATTAAAACAAACAACAAAAGGATCACCCCGGCAATGTCTTTCTAGTGTCACACTGACATTTTCAAACACTGTCAGTATGACTGAAATCTTTGTATCCATTGCCAAAAACACCCTGCAACTTCCAGCACAGAATTAACAGACTGCAAATGGTTTAATATTCTGTAAGATACAGAGCACTAGAGCCAAGGCACACGTTGGCTCTGCTGTTCAAATATTTGCTGGAAGCAGAACAACTGTGAGACTTGGGAACTAGAGCTTTTCAAAGCAAAGCTAATGAGAAATGTAGTTTTATCTAAAATTTTTCATCTTATTTTAAAAAAACCCCAAAGTTTACATGAAGCTGATACAAAACATATATACTATTAGGACAAATATAATAATTTTGGCAGAATAACACACATAAGTAAAATAAATTCTACATCAACAACTTCATCTAATATAATACTCCTGTATCTTCTATCTCCTGATGCTGTAATCCTCCTTTCTTGCTTCAGAGAAAAGGACAATTCTTGACTCCTCAGCCTGGCCACCACTGTGCCTGTGGACATCTGGGAGACCAGTGAGCACTAACCCCTTCCCCTTCTCTTTGAACAAAAGAGCTCTCAGGAGGTTCAGCACCAGCACAGCTGCTGCTGCACTGCAGTTCTCCTGCCCCAGTACAGGAGGAGCCATGGTCTTGCTCATATATTCTGGGGATGCCTTTCTGCCAGAAAAATAAGTCCTACAAAGATTTAGAATTAAGCTAGAGCAGTACTAGGGCTTCTCTGACATAAGCCAGGAACCACGGAAGAACCATGCAGGGGAGAAGCCAACAAAAGAACAGCTAAAAGCCAGGCTTTGGGCCATTCTGTGTCTGAGCTGTGCCAAAAGCAGTCCATCATCAGCACCTAAATATCTGTGGGAGCTCTCATCTCGTCCCTGTCCAAAAACAGTCTCTCATGCTAACAAGCTAAAAAAAGAATTGTTTCTCTTTAATATTTCCTAATATTCTTATTTACTTTAATATTTCCTAATATTCTTATTTACTTTTCCTTGAGACATCTCATTTGTATTCCTTGCTCAGAGCACAAGATAAAACATGTTTCCTGGTGGGTGTATGACATGCAAGAGTGAAGTGCTGTGATGATGATATCCTTACAGAATATATTATGCAGCTGGTGCACAGCTAGTCATCCAGCCAGCAGATGAAACATTAGTTGGCAATAAACCTTATTCTTATTATAGCCATAGAACTGCTAAGGTTTAATTCCAGGCTGGATGCAGCAAGAGTTATTATAAAATCATGAAATAAAATGGCAGAGAATTGTAACAATTTTCTTTTTGTAAGAAAGAGACATGGCAACAAAATGCAAAGTGCCAGTAAGAATTCTAATTTGGGTTTCTAGACTTTTTTAAACTTACGGTACTTTCCTTAGCTCTGTGGACTGAATTTTCTGTGGGTATGCAAGGGCATAACTCCTCAGGCTGAACCAAAGCTAGTGGAGCAGCCTGTGCTCAGTCTGACCAGGGAATCAACCCTATATGATACAGCTGCCTACGTGCACACAACTGTGCTCTCCACATACTACAGGTAGTACACACATGAGTGTTTTATTCATAAGCAGCTGCCATTTACACTCTCAACATCATGAAGGATTTTACATGCTGTTGCTGCAGCAAGTTCTCCTGGGCAGTGACTTCCACAGGCATAAGAATTGGCCCTTCTCCCCTCCAACCCCCAAACAGTCTTGCCTTTATTTTATAGGGTCTAGTTTATACCAGAGAAATTCAAAATTTAGTTTCTTTCTCATCACCACATACTGTAGAGGGGAGAGCACCCAGAGGAGGACGAGGACACTAAGCAGGACATCACTTCTTTCTCCAGATGGCCAATCAGTCACCCCTTGCCTTTTTCCCTCGTTCTCCCATTTTTTCCTGATTTTTCCCCCAAAGTCCCTATCCCTATACAGAGGTGATGCACACTCTGGATCTGGTGGGGCAGCTGTGTGCATGCCAGCGAGCCTCAATACACTCTGCACCAATGCCTTTTTACATGCAATACAAAACATTACTGGACACCAAATATGATCTCCTAATAAGCAACTAAAACTCTGCATACTTCTAAAACTTATAAAAGAACAATTTTAAAATTTTGTATTTTTCCTGTACTATCAAAATTATATAAAATCCATGGCTATACTCCAAGGAGATCTGTAATCCTTTCTGAACTGCTGGTAGTCAACCAGAAACTTGTAAATGGCTTTATGGTATAACCCATGTGCACAAAGTAACACCAGAGATACAGGAAAACAGATGGTGGACTTCTGCTCTTTATTTTTTTAAAATTTAAATTAGTTTTATTGGTTTATTAGTTTATGGTCATATTTTATTTCCATATTTACTTAAAGAAACTAAGAAAGTAGAATGAAGCTTAAGAGTAGAATACTGAGTTGAAATGCTGTTAAATGTTTTGGTTTTTGTGAACAAAAACTTTTTGCAAGATGTGGAGAATGGAAAAACAAAATACAATAAAATCAGTGTGTTATTACTTAAATGACACATTTTAATCTTGTTTTAAATTTGTTTTTCATCCCAAAGAAATACTCTTTTTTGCTAGCTTGAGAAACTTTTAAGATTGGTTGACTGGTACCAAAGTCAAAATTTCTAGTGTGTGTTTTCATGGCTGTGTCATTTTTTGAGTCAGACACTGGAAGATAAAGGCAAGTTTTAATTGTTTTCTTCTAAAATGAATCCTTTTTTGCACAATGATAATAAAAATTACTTAAAATGAATAAATAGTATATTAACTTTACACAGATTTTTAATTTTTGCATTACTTTAAAGCAATATTATCTTAAATTTTCAAATAGTCACTGTAAAATAACTTATTTAATAGTGTTTGATATCATGATGGGTTTATAAAGACTGGTTTCACATGAAAAAATACAGATGTTCACCTAATTAATTGGCACCCAATTAAAAACTGAAGACAATTATCTGTTTAGGTATCACTAAACAATTTACACAAACTCTTTTTTTGTCACTTTCTGCTCTCAACAATATGGCAACTAAATGAAGTCGAAGTCCACTGAAAAACAAAAATCATATCTTAACAGTGTTAAGTGTTATAACTGCATAATCAGAATTTACACGAAGAAGATAACATTTCCTATTCAGAGATAGGAGAAAAAATATGTTGTCTAGCACAATAAATATACAGGCCTTCTCTGAAGTTCAAAATGCACTGTGAGAGAGACCACTGAAACTCTCTGATTTGAGGATAAAATCAGCAAAAAAGCCAAAACAAACAACCCAAGGAAGGGACATGAAAGAGACACATTATAAACAATCAAGCCTGAAAAAGATGATAAGGGTTTTATTCGAATAATTACCAATTATATGAAGAGAGTTCATTGTCCTAATGGCATACTTAAACTACATAGACATTTATGAAGAATGGAATCAAGCAGGTCAAGAGTAACATCTTTGAGTGCGCTGGAAACCACAAGCAGAGAAAACAAAATAAAAGGGGCTCCTCTAGGTTTGTTTCTAATCAGTTGGTCGAAAATTTAAAACATGCAAGTAGAACAAAACAAGTGATCAGGATTTGGAAAAAAGTCACAACGTTCAGGAAAGACTGATAACAGGGTAATTAATACAACAGTCTATGTGAAAGCAGATTTTAATATACTTGCAGTGCATCCTCAAGTATAGGCAACTCAAGGAAAAAGTTCAGGAAAGTGAGAGGTTCCCACTGAAATATTAAAGGCATAAACACACTAAACTATATGAAAAAAGATGGACAGTTCAAAACTTGAAACTATGGCATATGAATACAATAGAGGAAACAAACAGGGGGAAAATCAGCATAAAATTATAGATGTAAATGGCCAGACACTCATCTACTCTGTATGAAAGAAGCACTTCAGACTCAACAGCTGTCCTAATGACAGCCTTTATGAACTGGATCTCAATTAGGAATGACCGCCAAACATGTGCAAGTCAGTACCCCATGGAAGATGACCAGGCAAGAATATAGCCCATACAGCCCAAAACAATCAGACTGAGAGGGTCTGGGCCCCATGCAGCAGTGCTCTACTGTCTTGAGCACAGCACTTCAAGACAAGGTTGAAGGAAGAAGAGCAATAGTTTTGCCAGGAGCAGCAATGATGATGGGAGGTGCAGAAAATGGCAGGGAGAACAAAGGAAACTAATTATTATTTTCTAACTTTCAGAGGTTGCAAGAAAAAGTTATGCAAATATCTATAAGGTAGAAGAATAAACTTCGTGGGAATGCCTTGAAATATGTTTAAGTCTAAATTATTTTACTCTCTGAGTTTTTCACATTTATATAAGTTTATTTTAAAAAAACATGTCAAGTCTTACTAAACTCTTTCAGTTTTTTTGGACTTTATCTCCAGCTTTTGCCAGCTACTATGTCAAAAGTGTGATCATTTAATACTACAGGAAGTGAAGAAGGGAGGGAGGGAGGGAGGGAGGGAGGGAGGGAAGGAAGGAAGGAAGGAAGGAAGGAAGGAAGGAAGGAAGGAAGGAAGGAAGGAAGGAAGGAAGGAAGGAAGGAAGGAAGGAAGGAAGGAAGGAAGGAAGGAAGGAAGGAAGGAAGGAAGGAAGGAAGGAAGGAAGGAAGGAAGGAAGGAAGGAAGGAAGGAAGGAGGATCAACCACAGGGCAATGGACAGCAGAACTTTACATTCACAAAACATTCAAACTCCCTCTCAGATTCACTTCTTCCACTTGGTCAAACTCATGCTGTACATCACAGAGTTGAGCACAATAAATCTTTTCTCTTGCATATCTCAATATTGTCTTATTGTCTTCTATTAACTGAGGTATTTCTAATAAATCATTTTTTATCTATGTTCTTTTTCCTCAAAGCAAGCAAGCTCCATACACATATATTGTGGATTAGTTAATTACCCTTTTCTGTTACTCAATTAACTTCTAATGTATTCATTAATGTGGCTTCTAAGCACTATATATAAAAATTCATACAAGCATTCATTGTCATCTCACAGTGATGTAGGAACAGAGAGAAACATAAAAATAAAAAAAAGACTAGACACAGAATGACAGAAGAATATATTTCTCTTTCTTGGATCCTAAAAGACACAAGATGGGGTTTATTTCAACTGAACAAGTTACTAAGTTGTTGGGTAGAAAACAAACCTTAAAGACTACTCAGAGCAGAAGCCACCTTTAGTAGGTCAGATCAGGCAGCAACTTACTGAAACACAGAAAGTGCAGAAAAGTGGCCCATAGAGCCCTCCTAGATCCTTCACAGGATCTAAGGGGGCTGCCTGCATTGGTAGGGAAACGAAACAGATCAAGTCAACTACAGTGGTAGCAGGTGAGCTAAAAGACCACAAAAAGACAGAAACAAAGTGGGAACTGTGTCAGGAAATGGAAGCTCAAAGGAGCTAGAAAAACAGCAAAACATCCTGGATTGCTGAGCCCAAAAACATTACCAAGAAGTTAACATGGGTATTCAGGCTTGCCCCCAGAGTCAACCCTCAAAGTCTAAGGCACAGAAAGAAAAGCAACTATCAGCTACTACTAGGCTGGTCCCAATCCTAAAGCTACCAGGCAGTGCAGTGGCTTCAACACCCACACTCTCAAGCAACAGGCAGGGGAAAGTCCAAGAGAGGTGGAGAAGGTGGCACTTCAGAGGGCATTTTGTTCAGGATTATTTGCTGCAGGGAAGATAACACAGAGGGTCGGGTGATGATGACTTGGCCTCCATAGGCCAGTCAGGGAAGTGTTAGAACTCACTCATAAAAAAGCTTTTTACACCCGCCAGAAATGTGACATTTAAAACACCCTGAAGACTGCAAAAACTGGCACAGAGGAAAAATAAACAAATAAAAAGGCAAAGAAGAGAGAAGGAGCGAGACAGCCTAAGCTGTGAAAGAGTGTGTTAGGAGAGAAATTGGTGGGATGCTGTGCTGTCACTTGTCTTTGAGCAGCAGGTGACTGAGTTTGCTGAGCCACTGGAAGCAGCCCCAACACATGAGCTGTACTGCCCTGCATCTCAGCACTGCTCAGGGAGACAATCAGTACAAGGAGATAGTGGTAGATCTGGCCTTTAGCTTTACCTCTGGCATGATTACTACACAGTTCTCCCCAGCTGGCAAAAACACAGCATCTAGTAAAGTAAGGATGGAGTCTATTGCTCAAAATATATTTTGAAATTCATTTCCCTGCCTCCTTTTTTACCTGTGCTTCTCCCCATCGCCTTCAACTGCTGTGCCAAGCAACAAAGGAAGTTCACAAGCATATCCAAAGTGCAAAACTGCTCATGCTCTATGTTGCTTGGCAGCCCTTCTTGCTAAATGTGTATATGATAGACCCAGGGGCCAGAGAGAGAAAGGAAAATCTGGTAAGCCACTAAAATCTTAAAAAAATCAGTGTCACAGCAAAATGCAGCTTCCAAACTAGCTGAGGCATTTTGATTTTGAGAACTGCCTGGCCTCAGTTGGACATTTCTGTCATGCCTCCATCCTCCATGGCCACAGCACTGCAGCCAGGTGGCATCAAACAAAGGAACACTGGCAAACACAGCCCTAGATGTCAGGGCTGGCCCTGGCTACAGTGCCAGGACAGAAGCAGTGACCTGCTGCTCAGGCAACCAGTCTGTCACCCTGTATATTGACTTGGGGGTTTTTGTTGCATAACACTAAAAAGAAATAAATAATTAAGAAAAAAAACCCAGTATAAACTCTATCTTTTCCAGCTGTTCGCATTTTTGTGATTGGAGGTACAAAACAAACACCAATGAACTTTTCACATCAGTTACAACTGTAAATTAATTCCTTTTGTTTATCTTCATTTTATGCAACAAGGCAAAAGTTATAAACAGAGTTTAAATTGGAAATATTCCCCCTTTTTTAGTGTCCAGCTCAGTATAATGTGTTCTGGCCATGAAACTTAATGTTCTCATAAATCCCACAAAGCCCAAAGCCTTCTGATTTACCAGAACTAGTGTTATTTGCTCACAGGTTTTCTTCTTTTTTTTTTTCTTTTCCTGCACAGGATCAAACTGGCCATTTCTGATTTCTAAAAGAACAACAGGGTGTTTGTTTACAATGGTCTTTGCATTGAGACTGTACTTTTTTTTTGGTCTGACCTTCAGAACCACTGAAACTATGGGAAAGCAGTAAACCAAAGGAAAAGTGTGAGACTTTTACACTGAGTGCCCATGACTGTGGTCTGGTGCTCACCCAAGCAGCCTTCCCACACACCATAACCTCTGCACCCACAAAGTTTTCAGGCTTTTACTTTATCATTCGATAGAGGGAGTAAAAGTCTGGTACTAATAGAAAGAACTCTTGAATTTTGTGATGATGGGTGAGCAGATAAAAAGCAAATGTATATACAGTGCAACCAAAACAAAAATGTCACCACACTTCGCAGTCAACAAAAATGCAAAGACACATAAAACCAGCACTTAATAGTAGCACTGGAGATCTTTGTGGTAGTCCAGTAACACAACAGCTTCAACAAAGGAAAGTTCAGTATAAAAAAAGATCCGGAATCTACAAACTACATTTTTTATCCTAAATATCAAATACAGTTAAACATTAAACTCACAACAGGTAACATAAAGACATTCTGTGAAAAAGCTGTGATCTTTCAAGCCACCTATGAGAGTGTTTTTCTGCCCTGTTTCAAGCAGTGAAGAGCTCATTGCCTTTCACTGGCTTAGTACATTATACCAGATTGGAACTGTTAACATCAACACCAACCAATGAATTCCTTGGGAAGCAGAAGCCACGGCTGACCCAGTAACCCCGGAGAGACTTAGGAAAAACTTGTAGCTTTTAAAAGCCTAGCAGAGACAAGCACCCAGAAGATTCTTTATCAGAAATACTGTGTCTTCTCTGGAAAGAGAAAATCCTACCACCCCAGTGAAAAGTCCTTGGAAGACACATCCTCCTTCCCTGGGGGGGGGATATTTAGTCAGGCTGCCGAGAGAAGCACCATCCCATGAGATGCAGGAGGGCAGGGAACAGAGGGAGGGGACTTTAATTCCTGGGAAAATGCTTCATGAGGTCAGGACACTACTGCTGATCCAGCCAAGAAAAGGGATGCAACTGTTCCCAGAAGGAAAAGGGAAGAGGCAAACAACATGAAACCTTTTAACCTTTTTGTTCACCATATCAAAGTGGTCAACCAAAGGGTAATGGTAGCTGACTAGCTTTCGCTTCCAATAACCTCACAAACCACTAGATTCCCTGGCCATGCCATTTCTCTCCCATCAGCATTTCATTAACTGTTTCAAGTATTGTGAATATTTTACCTTTCATTTTTCGATTTTTTTTTTAAATTATAAATTAACTTGTTTATTAGATCACAGGGGCATAGATCTGTTTCTTTTTTTTCCTGTCTTCATCCTACACATAAGTAACTGGTTACATGAAATCCAAGATAACAACGTCTGATTTAAAAGAAAAAGAAATCAGCTCATTATTAAAAAAAACCACTTGCACCCAGTGCTGAGAATAGAAAAAGGCCAAAAGGCCAGGAAAGTAAACTCCCATGTGAAGCCAGACCTAGCATTTCTGTGAATGGGCAGTGAATATGGAGGAAAGAACTAAAAGCTTCTTAGGTTTGGAAATTGCTACCCTTTCCTTTACATACAGAGGAAAATGAGAACATTCACAAGCAATTCAAGTCTTTGAGATACAGGATAAAGGGTATACTTTGAACACACAATATTACAATATCTTAACATTACAATATCCAATTTTTTTTTAACATGTGCAATTTTTCTGTCACCTTTAGAGGCACCTTACAATACAGGGTAACTGTGCTCCCAGTCAGAGGACAGAAATGTAGGTGGCAATGAAGACATGCCAGTTCAGATCTGCCACTCCTATGAACTTCACTAGTTCTTGGGCTTTAAAAGAATACTGTAGCCCTTAACCCAGAATATCCTCCCTCATTCCACCAGGACACCTAGGATCTCTCCAGCTTTAACCACAAGCATTCTCTTGGCCCTCACAGACCTTTTTGCAGTTTGGAAAGTTCCCAATAGGCTCCTAACCCCATTCCTCCACGTTAGGGCAAAGCTGCAGCCAAAACCTCTGTTGCTGTCCTTGCTAACAGGTTGTACAGTGAAAAATCATGATCCCTCTCCACTGTCCAGTCCAGCTTCAGCCTTTCCAACCTGGCTGCTCTCCCTGTTCCTCAGAAATCTCACTGACCACTGCAGTGCTCTTACCAATTGTTGCTCTCCTTTGAGTATCATAGCCCTGCTCCCTCTTGGCTCCCTGGTTTCCGAGAGGATGGAAGCTTAATAGCATTTGTTGAGTGAGTATTTTATGGTTGCAGTGTTGGAACATCCTGCCAACATCACACAACAAACTCAGTTTGCTCAGTTAACTCAGAAGTTAATGTGATTCCCTGGTAAGTTAAAATGAGCAAGATCAGTCTTGGTTTTACACCACCCTTGCAGTAAGATAATATCTGACAAACCCTTCCTCTTAAAGTGTATTGAAGCATGGCCATTTTCCACATTCATGTCCAAGGAAGAATGAACAGCACAGCATACCATGACAACAAATTACTTAAGTGAAAAAAGCAGGTAAGAACTGCAAAAAGCCCTGAGGAATTTCTGTATTTGTATTTGTATTTGTGTTGACCAAAACTCAAGATGTTGAATCCTTATTGAATTTTCTGGAGGTCATGGATAGTGACATGGCAAGGTGAGGAAGGAGGAAGCCCAGTTCCCTCGGGCACAGGCAGCTGCTGCCCCAAGGGACAGGGTGGCTGTCACTGGTGCTGCTCTGCCTTTGTGTCCCCAGGGCAGGAGCCTCCTGCCTCTGCTCAAGCACAACACTCCTCATCCTCCTGTATAATTCAGCTGAAATACAAAATTGAACACCCAGGATGTGCATTATTGAATTATTTAAGAAAATACTACACAGGATCTTACTCAACAAGACAGTTTAGGTTAAGATGAAGCAGATATTTCCACTAAAACTTAGGAGAAATGCTGCTTCCCAGCCTTGGCTATCGTATGGGAAAGGCTGCTGATGAAAGCAAGCTAAGGAAAAGCAGTTCACTATCTACTGATTGTGTAAGCAGCCCATGAATGATCTCCAGCCTTTCTGTCCCGCCTTTTGACCAGTCTTCTATCAAAAATTTTCTCTAACACAAAAAGTGAAATTGTGCTACAGACTCTAAATTTTTATTTAGATTACTTGTTCCAAATTGTAACTAAACTCTACTAATCAAAAGTTGAAGACTTCTTGTCCCCCGATGACACTTAAAAACTGATTTGGATTAGAAAGTCATAGGCTTGAATCAAATTATTAGCAAATTACTTTTAGAAAAGTGTAAGAATAACTTTACTTAAGTTATATAAGAAGCAATAATAGCAATCACTTTCCAGAAATTGTTGCATTTCAGAGAAAGTTAATCTTCTCAGTCTTTTTGTGACAGCTTTATCTAAACCTGTAAGGAGTCAAATGTTCAATTTTGCCCTCAGATATCCTGGGAGACAATTTCTATATCCACCAGAAAGTTCCAGGACAACTGGAAGCACAATTCATTAATGTACAATAATCTATAGGGTAAAATCCAATACTAAAGTGTTCTCTAAGGTACTCTCAGGACAGGAGAACATAAAACACTAATTGACTATTTTTGAAGTGTGATAAATGAAATAATATTTATTGCTAATTTAAAATAAAAATATGCTTTATAAAGATGTGATAATGAAACAAAGAGTGTTCAAATCAGAAAACACCTCTTTTTCCTCATTGCATTAATTTACCAGTAATAATTTTGAATTTAATACCAGATTCTTGAATTTCAATTAGCTATCCAAGTATATGACTATATGATCAATTCCAATTTAGCAGGGTTACTGTCCTCCATTCAATGCTGTTATTTCCATTAGTAACCTTTGCAAGTAATATGACAAACCTATCAATTGCAAAGGCCATTACTTTTATGCAATAATCATAAATTGCCTTTCATTTGACATTAGTCTGGACAAAAATATGACCAAACATCACAAAGGGTAATTAAGAAATCACAAATATAACTTCCATGTGCAAAGAATATCACATTGAAAAACCAGTCTTGAATGAGAAGTTGGCAAGACAGAAATCCTGAGTAACACATCTTTCAAGGAAGAAATGGTAAGTCTCTTCTTTAAAAACACAAAATTATCAGCACAGTAAATTCTTACAAGAATAATGCATGTGAGCATGAATAGACTAACACCATGGCAAAGAGTTTTTCTTTGTCCTTCCTCTGATGTGTAACCAGCTTAAAAAATGGGAGCATCTTACCATAGAAAAATGTTTCACAGATCTAAAAGACCACAATAAAGAAGCTTGTACTGCTACCTGCATGCATTCACGACTGACTAAACCTTGAGGTTCACAGTACAAAATATGAAGTCACAGGTATTCAGATCTGTGATGCATTCTAAATATAGATAATTTAGGTCATAACCATAAGAGATACAAACAGTCCTCTGAGATAATCCTCATGTGACACTGTTATTACTTTAAAAGGAGTATTTCTATAATAACTCTTGATTAAATATAGAAATTTGACAGCAGTGACTAAATCTATATGCTATATGGCTTTTCTGTAAGCCTTTCCACACAAATTTTGCAGAAATTTCTGGACAGACAGTGCTAAAGCTGCTCACAACTGGAGAGAAAACTCCTAACTGGAGAGCAAACTCAAAACTCATTTTCATTGTCTTCTTGATAGATGGAAATCTCCTTTCCGGGCATTTGCCTCTTTTGAAGATGTATTCTAGAATGTTTTCAGAGATACAAACTCACTTCGGAAAGAAAAAAATAAATGAAAATGAGGCTCTGTATAGTCTTTGTCACAAAAAAAATTTGAAATAGATGCTATCAACTTTCTTAATGTCACTAATCACATTTCACCTGCTGTCACTGTTTCCACTAATTCCCAGAAACCTTGAAATCAGGAAGGCAGTAATGTGCTGGAGTATCTAAGTTACTTGCTGAAGTTATTCAGAAAAGAAAGATTTGAACTGTAGAAGCAGAGGTGCACAGATGGCCACATGCACTAGGAGACAGTTTTCAAAGGTGAAATAACAAGGCACATTCACTTTTCTGCCCTCCCCTTCAGTTAATGACTTTATGAAAGCAAGTAGTGCAGCCAATATGCATAATTTTTAAGTCTTGGATCATTTGGTTCTTACTCTTTAAGTCCATGGTTTTGAAATGTTATAATTTAGGTACAATACAAACTGTCATTATAAAAATAAAAAAGGCTTATACTCTAGTCATTATGAATGTAAAAGACGTCTTGAAAATATTTCCCAAACGTTGCCTAAAGGCTCAGAAACTTGGAAGCACACCTAAAAAATATTGGCTTTGGTGTTAATCTTAAACTCTCACCACATCCTCTCTCCCTTCTCCTGCTAACTGTTGAGTAAAACTCTGCCCAGCCCCTCAGTCCTCAGTGCTGTCATAGTGCCTCTCTATCTCTGCAAATCTTCTTTCAAAGGCTCACAGGAAAAGATGCAAGAAGTCCCAACTGCAAATGAAGGAGTACATAAACATCAACATTCTGCAGGCCTTGCAGACAAAGAAATAAAGTGCTGCCGTCTCTTGTGACAGGCCACAGCCTATTGTTAAATTAACACCACAGACCCAAGGATCTTCTGCTTCCCTGCCGGGAGACTTGCTCCTATCAGAAATTATCTAAGTCCCGGTAACTAGCACACACTTTGCCTTTTGCTTTGCTCTGTACAACTGTGTTGTGTAACATCTACGGATATACTACAGGAATAACAAATAATGTGTGGACTGAACTCTCTGTGTCCCTACAATAAAGGGCCCAAGGGCTAAAAGCAACCTGCACAGTGTTCTTAGACTGGCCATTAAACAAGTCCAATTCAGGCACTGGGTATTAAACAGTGTTATGAGATAAAAAGAGAACAAAGAACCCTTATCAGCACACATGAAGCACACAGCAGCAATAGCTGTAATGGAGAATTAAAGCCCAGTGCAAGCCCCAAAGCGTGCTGACAAACAGGTAAGAACAATTCATGATGGATCTTATACGGAAGAGGAAGAAACCACCAGTAAGGACGCTGTGATGTCTCCCTGAAGCCCTACCCTAATCACAGCTGCCACTGACCTTAGGAACCAGTGGTGCACAGGTAAAAAAGAAAATACCAGAAAGTTTGAGTGTATAGCCTTTTAACTGCATATAATTCTAAACTATTGAAATTGGAATAACAATAGTTCTTTGATTAAACTAACAATAAATTCCTGGCTTCCATATAAAGTGCTTGCTTTTGTCCATTCCTTTTATGAGTCAAAAGCTGGTAATGATTCAACAAAACTTCTCCCAAGACTTCAGTTTCCCCAAATGAATCACGTTGGTGTTTATAAGCCAAACATAGAATTTGTCTCATTTTCCCTAAAGATTACAAGAGAAAAAGCTCAAAGGTTTTTTGCCTCCTCAAAAATATGCAAAAATATAAAACAAAACAAAACACAACAAAAAACCTTAGCTGGATGAATGGACAGCATTTAATCATTTATTTCCCACATCACTCAGATTTTTCCTTCAAAAGTGTCAAAGGAGCATCCAGCCAAATATCTTCAGTCATACTTAACCTATCTTCATTCTACTCCTTTCAAAAGTCACAAATACGTTAACTTTTTTTATTACTACAATTAATAAATAAACCAAAACCAAACTTTGCTGGGGTTATATCTATGTTTTTCTGTTGTATAGAGAAAAAAATTATTTGTAGACATGGGCTAATTATTAAAATTCTACTTATTATCTTTTTAAAGTATAGTATAAATGCAAAAATAAACCTAATGAGCCCGGGACAGACACAATCATTCCTATGTCACTTAAGCTGTACCTGCATTCTGTTTTCTTTTATAAAAATTAAGTTTGAAACACTGACTTTTTCCAAGCTAACCTTCTCCTTGGTCTCCCTAATTTTCAAACTAAGCAACACCATAAGGTAAAACTTGTAAAAAATTCTGCTTATGCAAGACTATAAATCTTATAAATCAGATTTAAAAAATTGATTTTTTTCTCATTTGCATGCTCATACGTCTGGTAAGAAAAAGTATAAGAGGAATCCTTTGGGTTAAATATTGTTCAGTTTTACACTGCCAAGAGCTGGTTTTAGCCTTTGAAAGTACCAAATGTTCCCAAACAGAAGAATAGAGCCACATCCAGAATTCAAGAGTACCCTTTCCATATATAATGCTGGGGGCTATAAAATCAGAGTCCCTCCCAAATGAACGTTTGCAAATTCTCTACCACAGTGAATAATCCTTTCAAGGCGCTCCTGATCTGTAACCTGGTGCCAACCATCATGTGATCATGCAGAATATATCTGGTGGTTAAAGAAAAGCAGTACCTTGGGAAACTCAGAGATCCAACCAATAAATAGGGCATGAACACATGAAACACTTCTCACTGTTACTCAGTAATCTTTAAAGGATATCTATAAAAATATGCTTGATGCATGAACAGTTTAATACCTCACATTTCATTAGATTTGCAACCATTGCACTTTCTTTTCTATGGAAAGACAGTGTTCCTCCATCATAAACAAACATAAACAAAGGAAGCTCAGTAAGGGAAACTGACTGTGAGGAAAGTAAATGCAACAGAGATGAATGTGTTGGCATTACTTGCAATGGTAAACCACACTTTTAATATCAGAAGTGCCAACTTGCCTGTGTTTTTCTATCAAGTAGAACACAGTAATTAAAAATGTGTCAACTACAGATATGTCCTATTCTATTTGATATGTATTTAATGGACTAGACTACTGCATTTACCAATATTGCACATACCTCACAGTCTTTGTAATCACAACACACAAGCTGGACAGGAAGGAAAGTTTCAACATTAAGGAAGCCAACAAACAAGAAACATGGAATCAAGCAGCAGTAGCAATACTACTCTCATTCTGTGGACTAGTAATTGTTTTATTGGAGAGGAAAAATGTCTGACACATTAGAGGATTATTAAAAAAGCCAACTAACTTCCAAAAACCAAACCAATACACTAAAAAGGAAATGGAAGGGATTAAGTGCTCTATTCCTGATGAGAATACAAAAAAACAAGCCACCAAAGAACTGTAAGGAAATCATACAAGTGTGCATTTGGAAAGAATTCACACATTTAACAATCCTTTTTCTCACCGCTGGTAAAAAGAAGAAAGTTTCCTGCTCTCCCTCAAGTCAGTTTAATTCTGGCATTGAGAATTTTAGCGAACTTGCTAATTGCTTGGCAAAGACGTGAATGAAGACAGTTCAGAAAGATACCAGCAACTAGATTAGACAATACGGGAAAGATGATGCACGCTTGTCTACACAGTTGGTTTTATTTCCACAGCTGAGGAGCCAACTACTGGTGATGAAGGAATTTCTGCAAACCAAGTCTTAGCCTTCCCCTTATAATTTCATCTCTCCTCTTTAAACAAGAGGGAGCTTTCAAGATTTCCAAGAATGACACTTTCTTACTGTGATGCTGGTGCCTCCTCTTCCCACATGAGAGGCAGCAGCTCCCAGCCCCTCCTCGTCCCCTGCAGTGCTATCTGCCTGCAGAGATGCTCCAGCCAAGCAGGAAGCAAAGGAGCAGGCTGCCCAGGGATTGGACACCTCACCATCTCATCATGACTAACAAGGAGAAGCTAAGGAAATGGGGAAAGGAAAGAATTAGAAATCTGAAGAGAGTAAGATGCCAGGTAAAATAGAGACCAAGAAAATGAGGGTAAAATCAGCACCAACCAGAGCTTTTGTACTTGTCCTACAAGGTGTTGATTTGGATGCAATCCTCTGTTCAAATGAAATTTAGATAAACCTTGCATTTGAAGAAATCAGGAGTAGTCAACTTACATCTAAGTATAAAGCAGCTAACCAGTCTATGAAGTACCTTTTTGAGAAATACAGAGGTGAGATGAATGGCCCTGGATCAGATGTCATGTGCTCATTATTTATGAAATGAAGCAAAAGTCTTTAACTCTCAAGGGTATTTTAATAATGAAATTGAGCCCTAATTCCTAATGACCTTCAGACATGGCATTATGCATATTTTCAATTCCTTTCAGCCAACATTCTCACTATGCAGTCACATAATAGCTATTCCAGCAAAGAGAGATGGATCATAGCATTCATGTTTAATAAATTGTTAACTTTTACATCACTAACTGATTAGTGTAGTCCAATGGGAAACAAAAATAACAGTAAATTAATTCTGCTTAGAAACATTTTTAAATACAGTATATTTGGAATATTGGAATAAGTTCCTTCTTAAAATATAAACTTTATTTAGTTGATAATTCATGTCTTTCTTAAAGTAACTGTGGGATAAAAGCACTTAACTTCATGGACTACATTTTGACTTAAGGCTGAAAGACTTTCTGTCACTATTTAACATGCAGAAATTTGCTGCAGCTTACTTACAAACAAACAGGCTTCTTCCACAGTCAGTGCAGACTCATTTTTTTACCTGTATCTCCTATTTGCATACATACATTATACATGTAATAAGTGCCTGCCTTGACAGACATTCTAAACTGATCAGAGTAATTTTAAAAAAAATTAAAAGCCTATCTGCTAACTTCTACTTTTACTAAGCTAAATATAATGACTGCCAAGACTTGAATACAGAATTAATATTTCAATTTAAAGATTTAACAGTAAACAAAATGTTCCTCAAAACTGGATTTTTGCATATGCACCCTACCTCCTTTCAGCTTAAGAGGAAGTAGGAGAGATTTAAGGTCCATTTAATATATAACACTTTTTTATAAGTTCTAGAATTATATTAAAATATACTTATCTAATTTGACCCTGAGAGGAATTAATAATTTAAATATGCTGTATGTGTTACTATATATATCTATTGGATTTTTTTTTTTTTGTAATGAAGCTGATCAAAGAATTTCACCCTTTAATGGGGCTGAAACCAGGTCTCAAAGCAGATACTGGGAGCAAGACAGTGTCATTATGGTGTCAGCATCCATTCACTTTCCATGCCAGCCTGAGCTGGCTTTTAGAAAGGATGTGAAATGTTTGAGCCGTTGGTCAGGGAGTGGAAGCAATTTAAATGTTTTCTACCTCTAAAAGCAGACGGGAGGAGACTCTGCTGTTAAAGCTTCTGTTGGTCATTCTGGAGGGGACACACTGAGGAAGCATGTGTTGGGATTCAGAAGTGAACAAAAGGATCAGAAAAATCTGCAGAATGCTTAAAAAAGATTGGAGAGATTTTATTCTCTCTGCCCCCTTCCAAAATGAAATAACTTTCTGCAAATACAGAGTGCCTCAGACAATGTACAGTGAGCCACAAGCAGTGGTTTACTATGATGCTTTTAACTATGTTTTCTGTACCACCAATGACCACCACACCCAGCAGTTCCTTACATATGATAGTGAGGGAAGCTTTACAGCAGAGGTTTTTACTGCTGTAATAAAGTGTTTAGCACTCGTCCTTTGGCCGTTTACAGCTAATTAGAGAAGCCTTACTCTCCAGCATGAAATTTCTTTGGGTGTTATTCAACTGACTGCTAAATTTGACTCTGTTATGCAAGAACATGTGCATCCCCCACTTCTGCAAAAGGTTTCTTCACATGCATACTAGATACTGATTTCACACAGGGCTCAATATTTGCTAAAGCTGTTTCTGTCCTCAGAGTAGCTAAAGCAACACACAGCAGCTACTCGACGTTTGCAAGAAGAAATAATACACTTAATTTGCTGAGTCTTCAACAATTTATCTTCTTTTTACTGTATCAGAGATCTCGTAATTTACTAAAAATCTCAAACTTTATATATAAAATGTGAAGAATCAAAGTCACAAAAAATACTGAATGTACTGAAAAAACTATTAGAAAATAACTTAAGGAGATTTTATTTAAGCAAAAATCAACAATAATGAGAAGTAAAAAGTGTTTTTAACATTTAGAATTCTCCAAAATTTGAAAAAACTACAAAAACATATTTTGACTCTGAAAACCAATATGTTTGATCAGATTGATCAATTAAATTTATATTCCTTGAACAATATAAATGTGTGCTCTTAGACCCTGATTAGCTGCCTAGTTTAAAACTTAAATTCAAACAGTATGTTCTGAACTGTCCCAAAATATTATATTATCTTCTATTTCCATTCAGAGTTTTTTCACTGAAAAAAGAGCGTTACCAGATTTAACTAATTTTATAAGACCCTCTTGTCCTTTTATCGCCATCTAAACTTTCAGGTTGGCTCCATAAGAAGACTGAAAAAAAAACTGGAGCAAAAGAAACTAACTTGATTCCTTGATATAAATCAAGAAGAATGGTATCCAACCTGGGTGTCTCATGTATCTCTCAAACGCTTGGATGCTTCTTAGGCCTGAATTGGAAGAGGGATCAGTACATGAATTTTTTTCCAGCTGTATTAATGCCATATAAATCCTTATGTGCACTTGGTCACTTGATATCTTTTACTTCTGCTTAAACTATTCAACACAAAACAAATAGTTTTAACAGGGAAGAAAATTGTTTGTGGGTTTTGACATGGAGGTTCCTGTGTTACCTGTGGTTTATAGAAATTCCTGAAAAGAAATGAGCTTACTGATGAAAAGCACCACTTCTTTTTCTGGTGTTAGTTTTGTTTGTTTTTTTAAGAACTAACATAGTTCTTTTATTTTATCTAGAGCTTGGTGCTATAAGGATAAACAGAATCTGAACAGACATCATAGCAGTATTGACATTGAATACTCTACATGAGCACCTAAATGAACTATCTCAGAAAACAAATACATGCTTTATGTATCATTTCACATAAATAAATTTATGACTTGAAGTTATTTTGGTTTGTATAGATACATAAGAAACTTGACAACATCAGTTATGCATCAATTTTTTTGTAGTGTTTCAAAAGAAGAAATGTTTCTGTGTTGACAATTAATAAAATTTATACTACTGATACACATATGATGAATTTTAGTTTCATATAAACATCTGAGAACCAGATACAGTTACAACATATTTAGTGGCTTTTCATCTCTGTAATTCCAGGCTCTCATGAAAGAGTGGGTATGGTTTATTACACGTAGTGTGGGGGGTCTTTCATGTCACCAGATCACTGTGGTGAGAACTTCAAGTCAGCATTAAAACACCCAGGGAGACTCTGTAGGAAGTCATGTACAAGAGCAGACATTCATGGTGTCTACAATTAATGAACATAGCTTCAAGAACCCAGTGTGAACAAAATTCAGAAAAAGCTATTACAACTGTCCTTGTGATGACATGAAAGATGCATACAGGATGGCATCTACATTATATCTTCCAGCTGTTGAATTAGGGTTGTCTTCATTGCTGTCTTAGTGTGTAACAGTCCTGCAGAAACAGCAGAGAGCCTATAGCTCATGAATAGAGTGAAATTGCTGCAACATACATTGACGTTTAGGGAGAAAATGACTGTTGGAACACAACTATCCACCAGATTGCATTAGACAACATTTCTACTGGGTTTGCAAGGACATTCAGGAGGAACCACTGAAACGTAATTTTGGAGACCAAAATAAGACCTTGTCCATTCATGACAGAATGAAGCAGATAAAGCAGGTACATTGCTTTATGACCTTTTATGTTTTGCTCATTTTCCTGGAATTAAGCAGCAAGTGTGTAGCCACGTCTCTGTTCGCATCAGACATCTTCTGAAGGAAAGTCCTTAACAGTAATCAATTCACTGCAACTGGTAAACAGACACCCAGCATGTGCTGCTGCATCAGAAACTGTGATCAGCAGCAGGTTAAGAGCAAGATCCCAACTCACACAGGAGAAGGTGGATTTCTCAGCTGAAAAGGGTACTTCTCAGCTCACTTTTCCAGCCTTGTGATTTGGAGCACTCCCCATACCACAGCACACCACTGCCTACAAGGCTGTACCGTGCACACCGGGCCTAACTAAGCTGGCTTCAAAATCACCCTCCTGAAACCAACAAACTGAGCAGCTGCAGATAGAAACTTCTCAACACAATGGCTTTGAGCCAAAGGCACCGCCACGAAACTGTGCTGCCAGAGAGACACAGCACAGTCAAAGGGTGCAAGGGAAATACTGTCAAGTCTGAGAAATACAAAGTAGAAGTTGAATCTTTCAAACCTGCTCAAGAATGCCAAATCAAGAACAGCTCCCTGTTTATCCTTCCTCTTGGATTTTCTTCAAGCTGAATCACATAACAAGGCTGTGTGAGTCAGTCCACACAGTGTCTATTCCTTTCCAGAATTCCAAATTCCTTTCCACTTTTGCCCCTTTATCCTTTCCTAACCCCTCCTTGTTCTCAGGCCTCTACTATAACCATGGGCTTCCAAGAGAAGCTCTTGGACTGAGTGCTTCCCTCAGAGATTTTACCCAGCACTGAGCCCAATGCCAAAACAAGCTCTTGCTCTGGAAGGCAAACAGGGTGGATATGGATTACCCAGGGTGATTTAACCTGGCAATTTTATGCTGAGTTTAAATCTAGGAATAAGGAACTTCTTCCTTTCTGACAAAAAAGTAAGGGTTTCATTAGAGTTCACATGCATACAGCCACGTACACCAGCATAGCTGTGTCTTCCTTCACCTTACCAGAGGAAAGCATCCCATCTCCTTTGGCACAGGCTGCTGGAGTTATCTGGGTCCTCCGGGTCACTGCCAGGTGAGTGGGGACAAGTACAGAAAACACTCCTCTTCCTCATGTTCCTGACAGGAAACATCACATCCCTGTGCCTGCAGAAAGCAGCTCGAGCCCTTGGAAGGCAGCTGGATGAGGCAGGTCCACACTCAGCCCCAGCAGACCAGGTCCACTGAACATGCTGAGGCTACTATAAAGGCAGCATAGTGGAGCACTTCCATGGTGGGCCAGTGTTATATCTCAATTGGATTAAACTACCAGGAAACACCAGGGCAGAATGCAAGGCAATGTGTATTTTGTGAGTGAACCACATGCCTCATTGCAGAAGGGAATAAAAGGGTTGAAGTAATGAGCGAGCTGGGATAAATGCAGTACATTCCCTTATAGCTCCTCTGGGAAGGATATGTTCATCTATAATCTCACTGCTTCTGAAAGCCAGAAATAGATTTTTCTTTCCAATTCCTGCCATTTATTACTGCTGATTATTAAAAGCAATATGCACAGCTGATTTACAAGATGGCAGGTTCCCAGCACTTCTTCTCATTTTCACTTCAGTGAGGAAGCCTTTCTCTTATGACAGACAGAGGTGATAGGGACACAGACTAACCCCAGGTGCTTTGTGTTCACATATTTTACCCAAACTGAAATATTAGAATCCAAAAAATTTTTAGAATTTGTTTTTAGGTAATTGGCCAAATATATATAGGCAAAAAGCAGCAGGCACATCTCTTCTCTCTCTTCAACAATCTGACATCTCCAGTCAAAATAATCAAAGCAGCTGCAGTTTGATCCTTCATCTTCCCTTTCAAGTTGTTTTTCCCTTGGCTTTTCCTTCAGTCACTGAAAAAGGAGGACTTGCAGTTCAAAAACACAAGTATATTTGCACAACAAAACTCAAACCATGGGGTGCATCCCTGCTTTTCACACCTGTCAAATGCAGATTTGTTCAAAATACTGAAAATAAATCATCAGTGTTCAAACTGGATTCTGTATTCTAGATGTAAACAACAAATCTCCTTGAAATTATGTATCTTATGTGATAAGATTTCCAAAATTATATTAAAGAGCAATCTCATGAAAATGTATTTAACTCACATATTTACATGCCAACAAGCAAGAGGAAGTCTCACTTCAAAGAATAATTGAATGAGAAGTCCTTATTTTAATGTCAGTTATGACAGGCAACCACTTGAATAAACTAAAAACTAATATAACAATTACAGTATGCTAAAATCACTCAAATCTGGCCAGGGAGAATATTACAAAAAGTAAAGCTGGAGATAGTAAAAAAAAAAAGAAAAAAAATGGGAGAAACCCTTGAATTCTCCGCAACAATATTAATCTGAATTTTCTGCACTGTTGTACTGCATGACATTGAATAATTTTTTAAAACAGGTACTGTTTGCAGGTCTTACTAACAATATAATAGGATTTAAATATCATCGTCTAGCTATTTAGCAAGGAGAAGAAAGCATTTTTAAAAGTATCTCCAAGAAATAATATTTCAGTGATTACTATCTCATCTAAAGCTAGAGAATATAATTTGAAATTTATATGTTAAGATTTCATATCAGATTCAATAAAAGTATTTGCTTGCTTGCTTACTTGTTATTAGAGCTGAATATTTTCAATCAAGTAAGTAAAAATAAAACTAGGTAGTTGTGAAAGTTACAGGACTGAAGCCCATTGGCGACATTTCCATGACAAAATGAAAGGAGAAGGGTAAAATGGTTATCTACACTTTCACAAAGGATAAATGTCTCTTTAATCTTTGATGTTTTGTGGCAGCCTAAAATGCATCTCAGTATATACATTTTACCTCAGGACTGATTATTTTAGGAATATAAAATAGAGTGTTTATCACATTAATTTGGGCATACAACCCATGTGGTTGTGAAATCCTGGAGGAAAATGCCAAAGTAGGATTGGAGGTTAATATACAGAGGAAGTGTTCAGAGCTTTCTGCAGGGTCCACAGGTAAATGTTAGGAGAAGTTTTTTACTCTAGGATATGCACTGGCTTTACACAGAATATAGAAAAAAATATGGCAGGAACACATCCAGAAAATAGCCAGAACATATCCAGAACACAAGCAGAAAAGCATCAGTTTGACCTCTCTGAATCTTCATTTTAAAATAATTTCTCTAATACTCTGAATTATGCAGAATCTAGACACTCTTCATAGTTCAAGATGAGTTTTGCACTTAGAATGTTCCTAACATGGGAACACAGAGTATCCTTCTCCCAGGTATTACAGTATTCCTTGAGTTCCTACTTACTTTTTTAAAGTTTTATAGAACCAGTGACTAGTTTATGTAACTAGTATTAAATTTTCCAAAGGAAACACTTTAGAATTGGCATCTAATGTCAGTCTAATTTTGTATCAAAGCACTTTAATGCTACCTATAGTTAGAACTCCTTGGCATCTTGCATGTAATTTTATAAAACAAGTTGCAATTATGATGAAAAAAAGATTATTTTTGAGGCTTCCTTTCATTTTTTTTTCTGATTATATATATATAGCCAAGACTGTAGATACTTTGGGGCTTTTTCTTTTTCCTATTTTTTTGGGAGGTTGGGTTAGTGAGAAAGAAAGGTATTCAGATCTTTGCCAAGGACTCAAGAACTGTCTGGAGGTTTGTTTTCACTGCAGATGACAAGTGCTTCCCTGCATAATAATACACATCAGACAGGTGTCTGCTCCAACAGAAATCAGGTTAGCTCCTGAACTGGTTGGAAAATAATCCCCTCAGCACAGGAAGCAGAAAGCACAGGGCTTTGTTGTCCAAACAAGTTTTTCTCCAAGGCACTGTGCCACATCCTGCGTGTCAGTGTGAACTGGGGCACCTCTGGGAGGTGAGACACTCGTTGCCTGCACTGAAGTTCTTACTCCAACTCACTCCTGCTTCCAAAATCCCCATGACAGTCCACTACCAGCTCTGACCACACAATAACTTTGTTCTCTGACAAAACCTTTGCATTTTTGCACAAGTTCATACTTTGGTACAACAGTTCTCCCTGCATATAAACCAACCATTTTACAACAGGGAGCTGTACAGCTGTAGAACATAAATGGCCAGTTCAAGTCACCAGTGAGAGTTATCCAATACATGCAGCTATATAACTGAAGGTATATTCATATACACACAGGGATGTGTATATGGATATATATAATGCACACACATACATGTATAAGCCCACACAGATATAATTACATGTGCATGTCTTTCTTTAACAATTTCTTTATGCCCCTGTTTACAGATTCACAGGATGTTCACAGTTGGAAGGGACCCGCAAGGATCTTAAGTAAATAACCCATCATTAGCACCATGCTCTGACCAACTGAACTGATCTCAGGGTCAGAGGTCCAGAACCACAGACATTTATATTCAAACATCACACACCTTACAGCTACTTTTAACAATGGTTCGTGCTCTGAAAATCCTACTTTTGCCTCTACATTTGAAGCATTATTCCCTTTTAGGTAGAAAAATCATATGTTAATCATTAAAACATCTAATAGGTGGAGCAACTGCTAATAAAAATGAAGTTCTGGATTACGGTGTCTTGGATGACATTACTGTCTTGGATGCTGGAAAAAGTAAATCAGACCCTATAAACCTCAAGAAAGTTAAGGAACCAGATCATACATGTCTTAAGTAGAAGTTACTTTGCTTAGAGCAAGCAGCAGCATCTACCTCTATCTGCTGTCAGTGAAACTGCTCACTATTGTACCAGCCTGAGCAGCCTGCAAACACATACCTTAATTCCTGCTTTCCCACGACACACTCCCCACCAGGCACAGAGAACATCCCCAAGGCCACTTCTCATCCTCTTGTATGACTCCCATGACACTCAGCAGCTTCTGCTGACCCTCACATGAGCATCTGGCATCAACCCAGACCCATCAGTCACCACCCCCGAGCCACAGGGAGGGAGGGCTGGCCTGAGCACACTTTATCTGCAGCTTGGTTCAGCAGCCACAGGTGGGATGCAGGCACATGAGGGTTCAGGAATCTCTGCTGTGACCTGTGCAGTACTAGTCTGCAGCACAGGCTGACAGCTCACTGGCTGGGTGTGCCAGAGACCTGTGGGACAAGGAGCAGAAAAAATATCCAGGTGAGGATGTTTGCACCTGGCTTATGACACCTACTTTAGTTAAAACACTTTTTTCACACTGCTCTTAATAAAGAAGTTATTTAGCTGTACACAAAGTACCACTGGCACTGCTGCCCTTTATGTGGTAATGTAACCACACAGAACAAGTCAGAACAAAGACATCTCACCAAGGGTGCAGGCTCGTGTAAAAGCAGCAGGTGAAAGAGCAGACGGAAGAGCTGTGGCTGTCCTCCGAACCTCAAAACGCTGTCTCAGTATTGCATCCATGCCTTGGGGAAAATTTATCTCTTTTCCTTATTATATGAAGAAAGCCAGGATACTAAAGTAGCTACGGCTAGGTATAAAAATGTAGGCTGTGTTAATATCCCTGCACTCTTTTTTTCTACTCAGACCCAAGAAGCAGAAAAAGAAATGCTACTTAGTAAACATATTTCATCATTCTAATCAGAGTATGAATGGGAGATGACAGATGTCTTCTAACTAGAGACAGAACTGTCTCTGGGACATTTGATTCCAGGTTACGTGAGACCCTACTGGAAGAAAGAATTCCCGCTTCCAACAACACAGCCCAACGGTAAGAAAGGATAAACTATTCAGGGAAAAAAGCAATATGATAGAAAGTATTAGTGTATATACTTCAAGTGAAGACAAAATAGATCATGAATACACACAAGAAAAAACTATAGGTTGTGACCTATACAAAGAATAAAAAGGACGCTGCTTTACATCACAGTGTTACAGTCCTAAGAAAAAACAGCAGCAATTAATGAAGAAAATTAAGAAAAAGAATATCTGCAACCCGATTTGAGCAGATCCAGTAATGCAGAACTCACTTGCAGCTAAGCAACAACCAGATATGCAACCATACTTTGGGATCAACAACTCATTCTTTTTCCACTGTGCCAGCTCTCACGTGATACCAGCAACTACAAGACACAACATTAGTGATCTAAATGATTACATGCAATAAAAATATTCTGAAACAAAAGGGCAAATGAGAAGAAATCAGTGAAAAATATATTACCACACACAACAGCTAACAGTACTATCCTGTGTTGCTATAGCTTTGTGTGCTGTTCAGCACCATGACGTTCTGATAATTGAGAGAAAACAGAAAGAATGTCCATGAGGGGACAAGCTGACATAATATAAGGATGCACATCAAGGAGATAGGCACTTCTGGCCTGTCAAAAATGCTACTGCAGCTTCAGTAGACATACCTCAACTAGCTTTGCAGCTGCCTGCTAGCAGCATAGGGTCATTCTGAGGCTGTGAAACCTGTCTGAGAGTGAATAAATACTCAAATAACTAGTCTCGGCACACTGCACTGGATAATTACATTTGACAATCTTTTTCATGCCCTCAGCCTCACAGAGCTATGTAGGCATTATCCCAGCCTGCTACACATTTCAAAGCTGTGGTCCCAAACCATGCATGGAGGCAATGCGTTACATTTAAGACATTGCATTATTACTCACAGTCACAAGCCATCACCACTACTACAGCACACATCAAAAAAAGCAAAATGTGACAGCTTATATCATTGCCTCAGAGCCAGAAAAGGGTCATTTAGTATCAAAATTTCAGTGGTTCACCATCTAAACATAAAAATTATTTTAACAACACTTAAAACTAGAACTACATATATTTCAAATTTTTACAAACTCCTAAAAGGATGCTAGCAGTGGAGCATTAGGTGGAATGCAGACAAAACAGAGTCGAGGGAAAATGAGATTTCCTGTTATGAGCACAATTACTTCTCAAAGGCCATGGTCTCATTTTGACAGTCATTTTAAGAAATTTTAGGACCACAGGATGTTGAGAACAATCCTTAACAGAGAACAAAGAGCTGTCCCATGTGAGAAACAGAACCTGAATTATTAACTAGCACTTTCAGTACCCACTGTACTGGAAATAACTGAAAAAAAAAAATTCTAAAATGCTGAAAATATTCTATAGATCTCTGTTGAAACTGTTTCTGAATAAGGAGCTCTAAAGTTATGGGAAGAAAAAAGGCAAAATATAAAAATCTGCACAGACTGAAAGAAAGAGTTACTTTTGCAGAAGAGAAGAAAGGTTTACAGAACATCTGACTAATTATACCTCAGTTAAAAACTAGATTCAAAACATATGAAGTACTTGTGGCAAAACAAATCAATGGAATATTTAAATTGATTTTACCAGCACTGGAGAAGGCCAAAAATTCCTGAAGTCCTCTTTCTGAAGTACAACCTTTAGCTTAATTAGTACTGGATTGAAAGTTCTTATTACTACTTCAATTTTCCTTTGATCTCATCCCTCTCACTTGGTGCAATATTTTAAGGAATATTTAATTGAATACTTACAAGGAATGGACAAAAAAACCCACTTTATTTACTATAATTTATTTTGAATCATCATCCTTCAACAACTAAAAAGCTTTTTGGACTGTAGAAATGACAAATTTAAAATTTTTAGTGCGAAATACAATGTCATTATTTTTTTGGCTTGTTAATGCTGCAGATTCACGTTTTTGTGGAAGTAGGAAACTTAGCAAAATACCATCAGAAGCCCTTAGATTTGGATATTATTAGCATACCCTACCAGGCCACAACACCAGTCCTCTCTATCCTAGACTTAGCACATGTTATGGTCTGTGAGGAGAACACTGAGGAAATCCTCAATGCTTTGAATTTTTTTTTTCCTATATAAAACCAACCAACCAAAAGAAAAAAATACCAGCCTTTTTGCATTTTTATTTCTAAACTATTCTAATCAACAACATTTCATCTCGGGTTCGAGCTTAACAGCTTAATTTCAGATCTGTTTCCCCCAAGAGCAGATGCTGGCCTGCAGGTAGCCTCATCAGCTGCCTCTTAATTTTCTGTCCCTGGATGACTCCGAACATGCGCCCCTGGCCCCACCTTCCTTACAGTAAGTCACATGCCAAAGTGAGTCAGCAAAATATGCTTAACCACTTTCCAGAGAAGCAATTCTTGTATTAAATAAATAGATAAATAAATAAATAAAAGTGGCCAGAATGTACCTTTCCTCACAAGTTTTTTTTTGCTTTTATTTTCCCTGTTCGGATAGGTATCAGAGATACATTCTGACTTCATGTCACACAAGCACTTAGATGCAATAAAAATCCAAATTTAAAAATCTTAAAATTGTCCTAACAATTTGGCATTGTGTTCTCTATCATTACATTTTTATCTTCAGTTTAAGGTGTTTTCCCTAGCTGTAATAAAGGAAAATGGATGTCATTTAACTGTTTTTATTAACTGCGTGACACAGTTCAATAGTTTTTTATCTACCTTTAATTCACTATCATCTTTCCTCCACCACTGCATTATTCATGTGTGTCACCCTCTTCTGATTCCTGTGACAAATACATTTGTAATGATTTTTTAAGGATCAACACTTCCTCTCACGATGAGAAAAGGCAAAAGTTAAAGCAGCTCTGTCACTTGGCTCTGCCTGGAAGTCGGTCAGGGCAAAGGCGAGGCAGCCGTGGGGAGCAGGCAGCAAACCTGCAGCCTGTGGCAAACAGGTCTGGGGATTGACAGCAGCCAGAGGGACCACCAGCAGCTACTGCTTCATTAATTTTACTGTATTTCAGGGAGGTGAAGGACTGAGCTATCAATAAAGGCAAAAAACCACACCCTGTCATATTTTACAGCTACCGAGTTAGGCTTAATTTAAACACATTTCTAACCACTTATTTCAAACAAAAACACCGGTTGTACATAATATTTAGTTAATAGTATTAATTTAAATATTGCACTGGACTAAATATTAGACTATTACAGCCTCTACGTAAAATTATTTCCATACATTACATCTTAGAATGCCTTTTAACATTTGACTAGAGAAACAGAAATACTAATCTAATTCCAGCCTTAATCTATTTTAAAGGAAAAAATATTTAAACAACTAATTTTGTGTTTTCTGTGACTGGAATAACCATTGTTACAGCAGGTTGGTTTTGGCAGTGCCTTTACTACTTTGACTGTTCACAAGTTGTCTTACAGTTTCATACGGTGTCAGACCTAGAGACTATATCTCATGCCAGCTGGAGTGGGAACATTTCTTTTATGTATAGAAATACAGCTTTTAGAAGTCAAGGTCTGCTAGCAGTTTCTCTACAAACTACAATGGCAGCTGTGCTAGAGGTCATGAATATTACATAAGGGCTGTCCATGTATTCAAGCCAGCATCAGTAAGCCAAATTCCCATAGCAACACTCTCATAGATTTACTCATTGCTAAGGGATGCATCAGTTCAGCAGTAAGCACTGCACTGCTACCCTGATTAGCCTGCAAGATACTATTACTTCAACTCTTCCTTTAAAGATAGTGAGTTTACTGATAAAATTCAAAACTTCACCTGAATTTCAGGGCAGCCCTTATCATTTTTCCCAGGAGCAAAAAAACCTCAAACTAACAAAACTCACCCCTGATAAAACTGAAACTCCTGACTACAATCAGCAATCTCTGAGATAAAAGGCTGAAGGGAAGAAGTGAGCTGCTTCTCTTGAGCTTCTGCTACACTGATCCCAGAACAGCAAGATCCAACTTCAAAGAGATGTTCAGCATCTCCTACGCTTGGCACATTCCAGCAGCTCATTAAAAAGCTGCTGTAGGAGCTCTTATTAAATATCAGTCAACAATTACATTTTCAAAAAAACATTTTCTGGCTTCCCTGTTCAGGTTTTCTGCCCTGACGAAGATGTCTGCTTGTGCACTGTAGTACTGTATTATTTATGGAGCTGGTCCTCGCCACACGATCAGCTGCAGAGCTCAGTGATCTGGGCTCCCAGATTTCCAAAGAGCCCTTGTAAAACAGGTGGCATAAATGGCCAGAGGTACAGCTGGCAGTGGAGAATTAAATGGAATAGGAGATGGAGAGGAGATAAAGAATTTTAAAAAACAAGGCAAAATGGAGGAGGGGACTCAGAGAGAAAGTGAGGGAAAAATGTAGATCAGGTAGATCTAAGGAGGAATCTCAATGGTGTATTTAAATATATTAGAGCAAAAAACAGATTTTGTAAAACAGTAATAAATTTAAACCTGGCAGGTAGCATACAAAGAAGAAAAACTGGAATGAAATAATAAATGACTGATAATAAATGAGTACAGTTTTTACAGGTGCAGTATTATTTAAAGATGTAGCATAGATGAAAGAGAAACAAGCCCATCACTTTCACTGCTAAAACCTTCACAGTCCTAAATAAATCTCATGGAAAATACATAAACACACAGCAAAAACCTAAAGCTCCTTTAATGTTTTCTTACTACATTATCACTATCTGCCGGGAATACGGAGAGAGGAGAAATCTGAAGACCTACAGCAAATGACTCATGGGGTCACTTAACACACAAACTGTAAAGAAAGTCAGTGAAGTCCTTAGGAAAAAAACACCCTTGTAACAGATTCTCCCTATTTACATATGACTTGTAGGGACTGATCCTTTTTTGAAGGGAGATAAACAGGATGTTTAAGGGCTGATTTTTGACACTTTAAAAGCATTAAGTGCCCTGGCAATCCATCAGCAAACTTTCAGAAATATCTTCAGTAAGAACTCATAGCATTGACCCTATACACCACTACAAATGCTTATATTTAATAAAAGAATTTAAATTTAAATTCACACATTTAAATAAGAATGCTCTGAAATACATAAGTCAATCAAGTGCCTGTTGCAGAAAACTGATTCTAAGTAATTTTTCATGAAGCATGTATTTTCAACTGCTGTCTGGAATGTTTCTAAGAGATCTAATCTATATGTTAACACATTAAAAACATTTTATCACTAATGGATGAGATGACAAAGAATCATGGAATGGTTTGGGTTAGAATGCACCTTAAAACTCATCTAGTTTCAATCCCTGCTTTAAAGCTGAGCATTTTATGAGTTTGTAACATGAAACAACACCTTACCTTGGCTTTTTCCAGCTGTGCCTGGGCCTGTCGCTCTGCCTCTCTCCGCACTGCTTCCCTGTCTTCTTCCAGAGATACATCTGAATCAGATGGACGGCTGGTGTAGGAGTCCGCCGAACCCTGCAAAAGAAAAGGAAAAATAATGTCACAAGTTCCTTGGATGTTTAAAAAAAAAAAAAAAAAAAAAGTAGAAGTGGTTATACACTTTGCCTTTTCTCTTACTTCTGTATCCCTGAAAAGAGACTAACTGCCCAAAAGGGAAATTCACTTAGAAGGAATTATGTCCAGGTAAACATTTTCTTCTGGAAACTTTCAAAAAGTGCAGGTGTCTTCTCCAGTGTTTTACTTTCTGCCCTATCTCGGCACTCTTATTTGTGTGCTTTTCAGCAAGCAGAGCCAGTTTCTCTGGAGACTTACAGCACTGGTGCAGTGCAGGGCTGAAGGACACACAGCAGCTTCAAGGATGGCTCCATAAAAATTAGAACTCTAAACAGTGACAGAAATAGCAAGCAAACAGACTTTCTATAATCAAAATGCAAATTTAGTACCAATAATTACCATTACACAATATCACTGCTAAGAGATTTAGCCTCTGCTATGCATTTTTATTTTAGGGCAGCCTCTTTACCTGACACACTTTCCCCATCAGAACAGCAAATGGCTCGTATCCATCTCTGCCCCTCAGCAAAACATGCAAATGACCACAAATCAACTTCCAACTAATAAAATCCGTCTGGACTCAACACATGTCCCTGTATCACCACAATGGAAGCAGCCACAATGCCAGAAAAGCTCTATAAATAATGACAGCTCTGCTTTCCCTCTGCATCTCCCTGCATACAAAATAAGAGTTCTGGTAATTCAATCAGAATGAAAACAACTGTGCTCTCCTCTCCGCCTTTCCTCTCTCTCTCTCTGAAATACATACAATATAAGGTGATAAGGAAAATGCAGGGCTTACACAGATATCAGAATTCTTCAGACGTCCTCCTTTGGCTCTTTTCAGAAGCCTGATCCAGGTGGCCTTCATTAGCCAGACAGCTCAGTTACTGTCCGCAGCTGCAGCGCCCGGCACTGATCTCATAAAACATGTGCACACTGAGCACTGCAGAATCACAGCTCCTTTCCTATCCATGCTCTGCTGTGAGAGCCTTCCTTCTCTTCCCTCTGCCTTTCAAGCTTCCAGCCTCACTGTTTCCAAGTATTCTACTGCAATTGAATTCTCAAATTTTCTCATGCCAGTAGGAAAAAAGAAAAAAAAAATTAAAAAAAAAACTCCCAAAAATCCACACCACCTCCAAAAAAAAAAAAAATCTCAACTTCAGTGATAAAAACATAAAATAAAACCAGCTTCGGAAATATTGTGAGAGATACTTCAGCTGATCATAAACTGAGATCGATCACAGAAAAATACCTAGGGCTTTTTCCTTTCTGTTTTGGGGGGGCGGATTTGGCTGTTAAAAATAGTGCTTGTAAAAGAACCTTTTAAAATCCTGTGCAAAATGTATTCAGTGACATTTGCAAGTGCAAAGTTCATTTCATCTCTTCCTAGATTGGCTGGGGGTGGGGTAACAGGCTGTTCATACCACTGGGCATGCTCCATATGTGCAGCCTTTTACGCAGATGCTCACATCACACCAGGCTCTTAGCCTATGCCAAATTGCCATTTTACATCTCAAGGGTAAACAGCTGGAAAACGCGAGGTCCCTGTGAAACTGGAAGAGCTGGTACAGGGTCTCGTTCCCGTCACGGATGTCTGCTGCCAGCCACGTTTCCCTTGGATGCTTGCTCCTGTCGCGGAGTGCTGCCCTCCACTGCAAAGCACTGAGCTCCACTCACAGCTCCCTTACAGAAACCAAAAATATGCCTGTTGAGTGGGAAATTAACTCCCTAGTTACTGTGTATATTTTTTTTTTACATTAGCAGAGAAAAGGAGCAAAGAATAACTGCAACATACCACGTAACACATAAATATTAGATCCTAATATGACAAAAGCCAAAGAAAACCTCAAATTTCACTATTCTGCTTTTCAGAATGACCCTCTACCCTGTAATAAAGTGACATGGGAATGACATGCTAACACAGGTTTTCTTAGAACGTTTATATTTTACTGATGGGCATGCAACAATCTAGGTGAAAGAAATAACTGTACCTGACTGCAGTGCTCGCCTTTGATATAAATTCAGATTTACAAGAAAAACTGCAAATAGAGACTACAGCTGAAAACAGTGGTCATGCACATGCTGCAGTATGTCAGCATATCCCAGGATTGATCACATCCTGCCATGATTTGTGTCTGTATAACAATGAAATTGCCCATCACAAGTGATGCAGCAGCCGACATTTCACCATTATTAGAGCAAAAATACTTGTCACTAAACTCACAGTTCTAAATACAGCTACTTTTAACTTTACGTATGTTTTAATTTTTTCTTTCCTGAAGCCCATAATAGTTACAGCATGGAATTTAATAAACTGTGTTTGAACTGACATAAAGAAAATTATTCTCCAAGAAATATTTTGCTTTTCAGGAGTTCAGATACATCTGCTAAGTTATGGTCATTGTTCAAAACTAAAATGCTCCCTGAGCTAGAGCAAAAGGAGCAGAAGTCAAAATAAAATACACTCTAAGTTTATTGCATTTTTTAAATTTCTGTATTGCATTCTTTTAATTTATGAGCATAAAATGCTCAGCTTTAAATTTTTAAAATGTTTAAATTTTCAGTAATTTCTGTTAAGAAATTATACAGAGGCCCTGTAACCTCCCCAAAGCCTGTCAAATTTTGCTGTTCTTTAAAACTCCCCTTTGCCACAACTTCTGACAAAGCTGCCAATGGAAATAGTGGGAAAAGATGAGCATCAACAAGCAGATAGAAGTTTAGTGCAGCGTTTAAATCCAGTTATGATTGACATACCAGTGGCCTGTGGACAAAACCAGTGATGTGATCACAGCACTAATGAAAGCTGAGACTGTGATGAGCTCCCCAGAGTCCCAGCCCCCAGGATACTCCACAGTCCCTCAACACTCAATCCTCCTTGGAGAAAGGGCACATCCAAACCCTTCCCCACCAGCACTGCAGCTCCTTGGTGCCACTGCTGCCACGAGGAATGGTGCCATAAACCAACACTACCTTTAAGTAAGAGTAAAACAAACAGAGCAGTCATTAACAGGAGATCATATGACAGTAGGTGTTCGCTTCCTACAGCACTTCTCTGGTGAGCACACAATAATTGACTCTGACCAAGCAGCAGGGCATCACTTTTACTGTCCTTCATCCACAAGGGATGCTACCTAAACAGTCCTTAGCCTATTAAAAAAGCCATGAAGCACAGTAACATAACTCCTATCTCCCCTAAGGGGGCAAAAGACTTCTAGGGTCAGGCTAGAATTGCTAAAATTTGAATTTCATCTTCCCAGCCACAGAGATCATTTACAGTGCTTGTCATGTCTTGCGTTGGCCACAGTCCCAACACACATCCAAAAAATCAGAGTGATTCCATTTATTTTAATTGCATTGACAAATTGCATGAATCAAGCTCAGTATTACATTTATTTTCCCCATGGTACAGACATGTCATGTAAATTTTCTGTGGAAAGGGAAAGCTGGAAGTTTCTTGGCTTTTTGAATATGGGAAAAACTCACAGCTGGATAACACAGGAAAAGGAGGAACATCCAGCTACATTTAATTAATTGTGTAAACTCCTGAATATTTTTATATGAGCTACTAATGCATTCAATCACATGAAGATAAAAAGAAATTAAACCTATACAAAAACTATGATGAAACTATAATAGAAATACCTTGATTATAAAAAAAAAAACCAACAACACAAGTGGATATGCATTGTCCATTCATGATAACCAAGGAAACTACATTTCCTCCATGGGTTACTGAAGTTTTTGAAATTTTTTGGGGTTACTCTGGAGAACAGCAAAAAGCTTTTCCCAAGAGCTTCTGAAATTCAGTCTTTGTGAAACTCTTTATGTCTCCATCTCCTTCCATTGCAATATGGAAGAGCTGCAGTAATATCTGTATGTATAATATGTTACTGCAGCCCTCAATTCCTCATCTTTCACAGGAAACTGTCTAATAAAAGTAAGATAATTCATGTTAATAATTACTCCATCTATTTATTCTTCTTTTTATTTTATTCCTTACTTTGCAGGTTTACAGGCAGGTTTACAGTTCATTTGAAAAACAAATTCCTGTTTTAATAACATGCTTGACAAGTATTTCCCAATTATCTTACCACTTACTAATGAGCTATTCTTATAGTGCAAACTCATACTTTCACACTGCAAGTGATCATATGTGATCATATTATGAGCTCCTTTTTCTTCAAGACCATAAATGTCTGATGTTTTTAGTATTGCAGAAGTGTGTCATCTTTAGGAGACTGGGTCCCTTAAGTAAAAGGGTTTTTTAAAATTATTTCTGTTTACTTGCAGGTAGAAACTATTTAGGTAATATCAGTAGTGCCGTTAGATCTCTTATTTTTCTTGTTAGTTTTCTGTATCCATGCTTAACTTTCATGAGTACAGTTGGAGCTCGAGTACAGATTTTGAGTGATAAATTTTCACTGGGATAATACAGCCATCACTACTCTCACCACTTCAGTTGTGGCCTTTATATTGTGTTTTTCCCTTAAAGAGTAAAACCAATCTGAGTACTATGACTGAAGTCAACAGGGTAATCCAGTTAGAAATTAGATATCATTAGAACAGATAATTTTCCAGATTACTGAAAATTCTCAAGTAATTATCTTCTTAGAAAGATCAACCAAGTTCCTTCAAGTAAAGACTTTTCACATTATTATTTATTAAATGAAGGCATGAAGCAGTAAGCAAACATGCGTTGGGATTTTACTAGGAATAAGGAAATACATGTGACTGCACACATATATAAAATCCTTAATTTATAGAAGTGGGGTTTTCTCTGAGATATATTTTTCATCTTTTCATTCACTTGATGCTAATGAGACTTTTAAATCCAAAAGGAGAAATGCATTTATGTCTTCATTTGATTTATATGTTGAATATGAAAGCTCAGGCATCACTGTGCCAATAAGAGGAACAAATCACTTCAATATTCTGAATTTATAAAGAGATATTGTTAACTGCTTATGTTCCTATCCCGTGGCAGTAGTAAGAATGGCATCACGTGTCCCATGGACATGATTTGAGATAGAATATTATGTCCTTGTGATGTGCAACTCCTTCTTGTTTGCTATGAACTGCAGTAAAGAAAAAGTATTTCCATAAAATGTTAATTTCTCTTAAAATCTTTAAAAATTGATTCAGAAAAAAGGCAAAATGTGAAACGTCAAAGTTTAGAATGAAGTGAAACTGCTGACATTGGCACATAATAATATGTCAGGGGAAAACAGATTATTGTTTCATCCTAAACTGATCAACCTGGAAAATCTAAACTAGAGTCAGAAGTCAGAAGCTCTCCCATAAATGCACCATGAGGAGAAGGAACCTCAGTTTGACAGAGGTCAGTTTTGGCAGGTAGTGAACATGAAAATTTCTTACCTATGAAGTTTTCTCCAGATGTCTAAACAATGCCATTATTTTGAATTAAGTTGAAGAAAACACAAAATGATGCTCTGAGAATACTATATAATATTAAATGGATGTTAATTATCTCAGGGTAGACAGAAACACCAAATTTAATTCAATTAATTTTTTGTGAGTTATATATGAAGTGTATGACAAACTGTAGAAATACCTTTTAGCAAAAGAAAAAGGAGAGTCCATGCTTTCATTAAGGCACTATCAAACAGGAATTGTTAATTCCTTGTGTATGGGTCAGGGATGCTTCACAACCTGGCAAAGTCTGGTCCTGATGTCCTCCCTGGTTCTTGGCATACATCTTGCAATGCAGTGCCACAAAATTTACATTTAAATAGACAATTACTATCCAAGCAGGGCTACCAGCTCCTACAGTAGGGACTGAAATATTCTGCTATGTTTGCATTTAAAAACCAAATCGAATGTTGATTAGAATGTTTTTGTTGTCCTTTAGAGCTAGTGTGGGATTGCTATGGCATCTACAGCCATGGGGGATGTTCAAATCACAGGACTGAAATTTCAGAACAGCTGGGAGCTTTAGGGTGGCAATGTGATTAAAAAGGAGATTATATAGGAAATCAGTCTTCTCTTTACCCTTAACATGACTTTGGCAAGCTTGATTGCAGCATCCAGCTCGCCATTAACAGGTTTGCAAGGCGCTAATCCAATTGACAGCTGCCTGAAAGCAGAGTTTTTGTAAACAGCTCTTAGGTTTCCAGAAGACAGATTTTGACATTCAGGAACCAGATAAACAGCTGTACCAGGTACTTTATCAGGAAAAGTCAAAACAACAAAACCAAAATAAGCCCCCACACCAAGCCAACCCACACATTTGCTCTCCCATTTCATTATATTAGCCTAAATGTTTGCTTCTATGTTGTTTCACTAAGAAAAAGTAGAATGGATAGGTATTTTTAGAGGAATGATGGTCTTTTCATGAAGAATTCTCAGAAAATCTTTGAAGTTATGCAAAAAGGCAGCCGCAGAGCTCAGCCTAGTTTGCAAACAAATAGAGCCCTCACAGTCAGAGCTAAACTTTTCCCAAGTCTGTGGGATGCTCTGGTGTGTTAGTTTACCTGGTTTATTTTCAAAAACATCTAAGATAGAAAACTCCTTGAGACCACATTGTGCTTGGCACTGCACAGTCACAAAGTGCATGACAAACACTGCCTAAACAAGCTTGCAGTCTAAAGGCTGAGAGAATATGAGCAGAAAAAAAACAACAAAGGAGTAACAAAGGGATCAAGGTAGCAATGCAAGAGAAAATATTTTTAAATATTCGGTATTCGGTACCAGCATTATGAGTCATCTCTTGCATAACCACAGTGGGTTGTTCTTTAAGTAAGTTTCATATATGTATTATGGCAGAGATTAGTTCTGTGAAAGCCTCTGAAGGAGGATAATCTGGTAGCTCTGGGTATTTGGACCGAGACAGTCTCACATTTATGAAATAAGAGTAAGGGCTTTTGAGGAAGAGGGCAATGACAGATGACAGAAATATAAGGAGGTCGCCAAATTAATTTAAAAAAAAATTATCAATAATACAATCACATCATTGAGAACTTTAAAAAAGGAACTAAAAAAAATCCCCCAAATTAAGGGAAAAGAAATGGAATTTGATGTTTTGAGACAGTTAATTGGCTCTAGAGAATGACACTAAACTATTAATGATTTTGAGCTATAGAGAAAAGTCAGAGTGATGACAGAGCTAAGATGTTGCCAGTGGAATGACTTGGAGACAGGTGTCAGAGGAAGAAAAATACACCAAGGAAATGATTGCAAGCAGCATTAACCTAAATCATCTCACTTATGTCTCAGACTGTCAGCACACACATGGATATTATCACAGATTGATTGACTCAGAGTTTTTGAAAACTCTGATTGATTGATTGATTGACTCAGAGTTTTTGAAAACTCTGGTAACTTGATTAGATACTTAAAACCTTAGGTAAAGGTAAAGCAGACTTTTTCGTAACAACAAGCTGACCTGTGGTGCTGTTTACTGGGGCAGAAGGGGCTTAAAAATTAAAGGGTTTAAGAAAAAATGGAAATATAACTTTTGATTGTATTTATTAATAAGCAGCAAATAACATGAAGGAAGGATTTTAAATTACAGAATGACAACTCATAAAATAAAGAATTTAGAATATAAAATGATATGTGTTGATGAAAGAGCACAGACAGAAAGACAAAGACTGGGTCAGCCACGAAATTAAAGTGGACAGTAAAAAAGAAGAAAAATGGAAAACACATCTGGGATGTCAACAAGGAAACAGAAAGCTAGAAAAGGAAAGAATTTGCAGGAAAGCATGGCAACCATCATCCCAATTTGTCTCAGCTCAGTAAGAAGTGCCAATTTAGATTCTGTGTTCCAGATCGTCAGTATATTTTTATCTGGGATTTTGGTTCAAGTCATTAAGATTTTCTGCATACTTAAAAATAGCTTCCTTGAAAATTCAACATGAAATTCTGTTACCAGTGGAGAATTCTGAAGTGAAAAAAACCCCTATTTTCCTTGAATTTTATCTTTTATGTCCATACATGCAGGCCCTACTTGGTTTTCAAATGTAACGTTTTTAATCTACTCCAGATAAAAAACTGAAGGTTTGGGGGTATGCTTTCTTGTTTGCTTTTTACCTTATTAAAAATGGTTCTGTTTAACATATACAGTGAGCTCTTACCTATTTTACTATTTCACAGAATCATAAAACATCCTGGGTTGAAAGGAACCCACAAGGATCATCAAATCCAACTCCTGGTCCTGTAAGGGACCATCCCCAAAAATCACACGATTTGTTTGTGAGCATTTTCCAAACTCTTCTTGAACTCTGTCAGGCTTTGTGCTGCGACCACTTCCCTGGGAAGCTGTTCCAGTGGCCAACCACCCTCTGGAGGAAGAAGCTTTTCTGCTATCCAGCCTAAGCCTCCCCTGATTCAGCTTCAGGCCATTCCCTTGGGTCCTGTCACTGGACACGACAGACACCCAAAGCTGCCCCCAGCACTCCAGATGCCCCCCAGGACAGGGCTGACCCTCCTGGCTGCCAGGGCACTGCTGGCTCATGTCCAACTTGCCATGGACCAGGACCCCCAGGTCCCTTTTCATGGCACTGTTTTCCAGCATTTCCTTCCCCAGTCTGTTGGTACATCCAGGTCTGCCCCATCCCAGGTGCAGAATCCAGCACTTTCCCTCATTGAACTTCGTGTGGTTGGTGATTTCACACTCCTCTAATTTATCAACATCTCTCTGCAGGGCATCTCTGCCTTCAAGAGAGCCAACAGCTCGTCTCAACTTAGTGTCATCACCAAACCTATTCAGTATATCAGTATGTCCTGGGTCCAAGTCATTGATGAAGATGTTGAAGAGCACAAGGCTGAGGATGGAGCCCTGTGGAACCCCACTGGTGACAGGTCCCCAGTCTGAGGTCACTCCATTCACTGTCACCCTTTGTGCCTGACCCATGAGCAGCTGCTCACCCACATGAAGTGTTTACCCAGCTGTGAGCTGGACATCTTGTGCAGAAGGACACTGTGAAAGCATTGAAAGCCTTACTGAAATACAAAAATATGCCATTAACTGGCTCTCCTTGATCAACTGGATGGATTATATTGTCATAAAAGGAAAATAAATCTGTCAAGCAGGACCTTCCTCTCAAGAAGTGGTCTGGCTGTGACCAACAATCCATTGTCTTTCAGGTGGTTTTCAGTAACTCCCAGAATATCATTTACCAACATTTTACCAGTCACCGAAGTGAGACTGACAGGCCTGTAATTTTCAGTCATCCCTCTCACCCTTCTTGAAAACTGGGACATTTTCCAGCTTCCAGTCAACTGAGATATCTCCAGATCACCAAGACTGTTCAAAAATCATTGAGAGAGGTCTTTCAATGATATCAGCCAGCTCTTTGAGGACTCTTGGATGACTCTCATCAAGCCCCACAGGCTGACAGGCAGCAAATCCTGCACAAATTTGGAGCTGATTTGGAGTTTATCATTCTCACAGTCATGGTTCCTCCATGCTCAGAGCTCTGGGACCCCCAAAGCCCATCATCAATGTTGGAGCAAAGAAAGCATTAAACATCTCTGCTTTTCCTATGTCCTTGTTTGTGAGGTGACCATACTCATCAAGTAATGGGTAAAAGTTATTACTAGATTGTCTCTTTAAAAACACTTTTTATTGTCCCCCACATCAGCGGGGGACAACTCTAATTGAGCTTCAGCTGCATGAGTTTTCTCCCTACAGTTATAAGCACCATCTCTGCAGTCATCTCGTGTCATCTGACCTTTCTTCCACTGGCTTTTTTTGCCTTAGCTCCAGAAGAAGATCCTACTCAGCCAAGCCAGCCTTCTGCCTTGCCTACTGGACCTCTGACATTTTGAAATTGCCCGTTCCTGTGCCCTTAGGAGGTGGTGCCAAAAGAGCAACCAGCACTGATGGATCCCAACATCTTCAGCAGCGTTTTCTCAGGGAATCTTATTCGCCAGTTCCCTGAGCAGCCTGAAATCTGGTCTCCCCATATCTAGGGGTGAAGCTTTGCTGACAGTTTTCCTCCTGTCACCAGATTTTAAACTCAACTGCTGCATGGTCTCTGACACCAACTACCAGTTCATGAGATCCTTTAGTTTGCAAGCATCGAATCAAGGGGCATGTTTCCCAGCCAGTTCCCTTAGTACCTGTACCATTAAGTTATCATCCAGATCTTTTAGGAATCTTAGGGACCTGTTTTGCTAGCTTTGTAGTTATCCCAATTAACATTTGGCAAGTTGAAGTCCCCCATAAGGACAAGGATGGATGATTTAGAACTATCCCTTAACTCCTTAAAGAATACTTAATCAGTGTCATCATCCTAGCTGAGTGCCCTATAGAAGGTATCTTTTACAATGATATCTGCTTTGTTTGTACCTTAATCCTTACCCAAGGGCTCTCAACTGTGCCAATGACAACTTCAAGCTCCAGCACTCAAACTTTGTCAGCTTTCAAAGGTAATAACTGCTTTTATACATATTTTTGCTTGCTACCCTTCATTTTATACCATAAATACAGTTTTTGTCTGTTTAAATAAATATCTTTTTTGCCCTCTCTTAATGAGTTAGTCTGACAATCATACACTCTGAAGAAACCACTCTCATACACTAGTTGTCTACTGAAAAGTTTATTTTCCAGATCATCTGCAACTGAAATTTTGATTTTCTAGTCATGGTCTCTTGTTAACAACATTGAATGACTGTCATGACATGGAATACTGCTATTTGTTCATTGCTTAGATTAGGAGAGGTTTTCTTACTAACACCTTTGTTAAACTGTGCATATGAAGACTAAGAAATTAATTAAATTTCCCTCACCCAGGCTTATTTAAACCTCAAAGCCCTTAAAACAGAGGTTCATTTGTCATTCAGCCCAGGTGTCTCTTGCAGATGCAATGACCCTTTAAGCATCTGCAGCCTTCTTTTTGATACTGCCAGAAACACAAAGTAACCAGTTTTTTATTGCCTGGCATCAATTATTTCAGGATATAAACATGACAAAAAATACACACATCCTCATCAATGGGCTGAATCTAAGCCCACTTTCCAAGAGTGTCTAAGCTACAGAGTCCTTGTGGTTTCAGATGTTAATCCTTTGCTTTAGTCTTCATCCTCATAGACTCCTTGACTATTTCTTTATACCCATTATCTATTCACCAGGTCTAGCATAAAACAAAGCAGAGCAAACTACTTGGGATTTTACCAGGAGGTTGAGGCTCAGTTTTCACTATTTACACATTACAATTACTCTCATCTGATTTCAAGAATGCAACAGTCTGCAATACTTTACATGAATGAAAAAATCTCTGGAAAGGCCTTTTGTTCCTCTTGTCTATCACCTATCCAAATAATCTTGAAAAATTCCCTTTCTCCAGCATATATTTTCATAGTTTTCGTTCTAAACCAAAAATACATCAGTTAATGCATAGATTGTATGATGCCAACTGTTCACATCCATTGGCTCATTCAGATTTATCTCTAAAAGCCACTTGACCTAGTACATCCACACAGAGTGGATGAGGGTATCCAGCTAAAGGAAGCACTACATGCCTGATTCTCCCATCCCATTCTACACGGCTGTCACTGCTTGCACAGCTCCACCAACTGTCCTTTGAAAGAAGGAAAGTGAGATAGTGTGTGATTCTGAGTCTGCTCATTTTTAGAACTCTATCCTCATCTCTTTACTAAGAAATGACTGAAACCTCTGTATGTTATTGTCCATGTTTTTCATCTGCAAGGCAATGCAAGAATGTGAAGAGCATATACACTACTTATTTACAACAAAACATAATAAAAGGAAACCATCTGATGCTATATAATATACAATATTGAATAAATCTAAATGTATTTTCTCCTAGATAAAACAGATCTTGTACTATGGATTTATGCTAATTCTAAAGATAAGATTGCATTAATGAAGATGGGAGGGTTAAAAGGGCAGGGTATGTTTTAGGCAACATGGAAACAGAAATGTGCTTGCTTCTGAAGATGGTGCTAATGATTACACGCTAACCTGAAAGGAAATGAAATATAAATGAACTGTAGAAGAAAAATTCAAGGAAATTATAAAAGCAGCAAATGGTGTGGTGAACTCTCATAATTCAATGCTGGAATACCTTTTGTGTTCTGGGACATTCAAAGGCTAGAAAAATACAACAGATAATTTCCAAGATAACAACTGAACTCAAGTTTCTAAAATTACTGCAACCTGGAAGCATTTTCTGTTTTTCAGACATAAGAGAAACATCAGGAACATTCTTTCTGCTTCAGAACAGACTTTGCCTGGGTCAGGAGAGCACATTACATCATATCCCTCACTGAGCCATTTCCTCTTCTAGAGGATACACCGCCTTTCGGACCACTGGTTGTTCTTTCATCTATTGTTGCAATACTGAACACTGGCAGAATATAGATGTTTGTATTGTTGCCTTGCCACACACACCTCTGAGGAGCTAACCTCCTTGTAGACGCTGAGGGATCCTGACTCCAGGCTGTGCAAGCCCCATTCCCTCAGGCTGTATCTGCAAGTCAAGTGACCCAGCTGCAACCATCCTGGCAGGCCTTCACTGAACCCTCTCTGATTTATCCACATCTTTCTGTCAGGGCACCAAAACTGGTCACAGTAGAGCAGCGATGCTCTAATGAATGCTGTGATCTTCTCCCTGGACAGAGCGCCCGTACTACTTTTCATACAGCAATCAGGAGTTTTGGGATTTCAAAAGAATCTATAAAATCAAATGTCTATTATATAATAGAAATATCTATTATATTATAGAATTTCTATTCTGTTGTAGAAATATAATAGAATTATTCTCGAAAAAGAGTCAACATACACCTTGGGCAAACAAACCTTCGTTTTCAGATTTGTGATGCAACAGTCAACTTGTTCCAAAATTTTAAGGCAAGCAGTATCCCCCTTTGTTATAAAGAGACATTATTAATATGCTAGCAGGATCAATCAACTTTGTAAAATCCCTCAGATGAAGAGATTTCTTCCAACACAACCCTAGCAAGTTTCTGGTAATAAATGAGTCTCCAGCACCTGTAGTGATGAAAGACTTCAGTCCTGCAAGTCTTAAGGCCTCAAATTATGGTGTGCTAACTCTCATCAAAGAAATACAAACAAACCTATGTCAACCCCAACAGTTTGTTTTCTTCACGAACTGCACTGGATAGAGCATGCTTTTTCCTCTCTGATCCATTGTTTGGAAATTAAATTATTTTTCTTCTTAAACTCATACAGTTAATGCTCATTCAAAAGTTATATTTCTTCCAGTTTACAAGGGAATCAGTTTCTGCTTGAGGAATTACCACCCAAACATATCAGCTGTACCTGTGCTGCTATCACTGCTGGATTCCCACTGAGGGACAGGACTATGACAAAGGTGGCTCTGAGATTGCCACTCTGCTGTGCTAATTAGGAAAACAACTCATACTTGGATGAGAGTCCTAAGATAAAGAGAGTGAACAAGGAACAGCCAAAAGTAGGTAGGTGGATGTTGGGCATCATTCAGATTATCCAGAGGATGAGCACCATGACAAAGCAGCAAAGAAGGACAAAGCTTCAAGAGGAGAAATGTCACGGTAATAGAAGAGAAATATGAGACAGTATTTCAAGCATGTAAGAGATGGATGGCAGGCCAATGAGCATTTCTGAACTTTTTCTAGTTCTGCCACTCTCCAGTTTAGCAGCAGAGATCACAAAAGCAGAAAAATATCTTTTCTAGGATGAAAAATACTGTATAAAAATAACAAAAACCAAAAAAATTTCCACAATGTAATTTGGGCTTATATGCCTGGCGTGACAAGGATAGTTTGTAAGCTACTATCTTCCTTTTGTTTTTTTTTTTTAACAGTACATATTTTTATAACATTTAATCACCTCTGTACTCTATGAAGCTTTCCATTAAAGCCAGCCAATAAATATACAGCAGTTCTAGGTTTCTGAATTGAAGCACACAGGCAGAAATCCAATTCCACAACTGGTTTTTTTTCTGCTTACAAGCATTTCAGGAGCTCTGTGTTCACCCTGCTTTACGTGAAGTCAGTCCCAAAGTGTGCATGGGCAGGCAAAAATTTAAAAATGCTAAAGAAACCCAAGATGCATCGCCTCTCCTAGGTCACATCTATGGCCCATTCAGTAGGTTGTACGTGCACTGCTATACCACAATTCAAATACATTTGTACTCAAAACCCCTCAAAGATTCTCCAGATCCAATGCTAGATTCCTAGCTCAGGTAAAAGTCAGAAGTCACCACTAAATTCAAGACAGGATTTTCAAACTTTTAAGAAATCCTCCTGGCTCTCAATATTATGCCAGCTAAACTCCATTTTGGAGGAAAAAAAAAAAAAGAGAGAGAGATTTGGTATCTTACTTACTCTTTTTTATTTTTTTAATTTTACATTTCTTCTTAACTGATTTCAATTAGGCCGAAACACTTAGTACAAAATATCAAAAACTTTCATTTAAGTAAACCAGAATGTCATTCTTGATTTGCACTGCACTCCTTCCATTATTCCTTCTGTAATAGTTATTCCATCCATGATCAGCAATAATTCATACAGTTAGCATCTCCCTTCCTGTTCAAAGTTTTTATGTTTACTATGCTTTAAAAAAAGAATCATGGCTTATTGTTCCCTTCATCATGCAGAAGAAAAGGAAATGCTTGTTGCTGAATCTGGCACAGTAACACAAGTGTGCTCTTTTATAACCTCTCATGTTTTGTCAGTTGTCTGCAGACCTGGATCTTTTCATTATTTGAAAAGGTGTCTGTATTGTTTATTCCTCTTAATTTTCAAAATTATCATTGCCTATGATCTCCATAGCAGTTCCTTCTTGTTTCCTCTCTTGACTATGCTAAAACAGACTTTATTTAAATTGAATAGCATTGCATTCACATCATAAAATCTACCAGAGAAGTGCAAGGACAACACTTTCAATTGTTACAAGTCAAGCTGATCCACAAAACATGTTGTGTAACTGGCAGGACTAATCTCTCCCACCACACTTACAGACACAGATGCCCAGGTTTATTTAAATAACCCTAAAGTGAAACAGCACAATTTGCAGTGTTTGGGGTTTTTTAAAATGTATGCATTTTACTGAGAGGCATTTGATTACAGGAACATCTCAAATTTTATTCATACAGTGACAAGGCAAAAACAGCTATAGGAAATGGTTATCAGCTGAATTATGTTTTGTACCTCAGCACACCAGGACAGTCCCATCAGACCATTTCCCAGATATTCGTGCCTGCAAATTCTACCAAACCTCTGGATTCAAAGTGATGAGAACATTGTTTTGTACTAAAAAGACATGGCTGAACTGAATTATTCATTTTTCCTTACAAATTTTTTCTTCCTGGCAGAAGAGGAGGGGGATAACATTCATCCATGCATAGGGAAACTCTTAGAAGGCAAAGCAGCTTAAATGATCAGGAGATTGCTGTATGCGGTGGTTATTTAAAAGAAAAAAGACATTTTCTCACTGTCAAGTTCAAGTGAAATGTCCACCAGCAAAATCAAAATTTCACATATGGTACTAAGGTCTTGTACAGGGAACCTTATGACTTCACTTAAGCATGTCTGAAGACCACCCATGTTCTTGCCAGGATGTCTATAATGAATAACAGAATTACAGCACACAATATGAATTATTCCATTTTAGAAGGAATTAAGGGAAACAACACAACGTCCTTAAATATATGGGGTAAACCCAATATGATACATATAATAAGTTGACTATATTTAAGCAACAATCTAATGCTGCTTTCATATCTCACTTTATTATCTCCATATTTACATGGAACACAGATTAAGGCAAAAAAATAACAGTGAATTAAAGATTAAAGGACCAAAATTTCAGAATTATGCTGGGCATCTTTCACTAACAGGAATTAAATCATGGGCAACTGCTAGACAAGATGAAAATTTCTAAGAATGAGTTATGACTTATGATGTAAAAAACATGGGGATTCCTCCTTTGTGCCCTAAAGATTTTTATACAGCCTGCATTCTATCAGTGCAATCAAAGAAAAAAAGTAGACTGGTGAGAGGACACATGGAGGAAAGGGCATCTAGTCCAACCTCCAGCTCAATAGTACCATAGGCAAAGCCACAGCAGATTGCTCAGGACCCTGTCTAGTTGAGGTCTGACAATCTCCATGGATTTAAATTTTGCAACTTTACAAAGAGTTTTAATTTTTAATCTCCTACACCAGATAAAAGTGAAAAGAAGTTCTAAGAGTAATTACACCTTAGGATAGTAAACTCTGAAGTTTGACATTTAGCCTCAAAAATTAGCCTGCTGAGCTGCCTCCACAAGTAGATAGAAACAATTCTATGCACAAATTCAATTTTAGTAAAGCTCATTTCTGCACATGTAATAAACTTCAGCTACCTCCAGTGAAGGAAAAACTAAGATTGTCATTTCCTTTTAGGCAAATATACTTTATAAAACGACATGTAGAGATCTTTCCTATTATACTTAGCTGTTACTTAAAGGAATAGCTTTGAAATGCCATTATGTTCTTATGATACTCAACTAGTAATACTAATGTATCAGCCTTGCTGATACATTAAATAATAAACTGGCTTATTATTAACGTTCCCTCTGCTTAAAAATTCTTGTAATTGTCTACCTGTCCTTAGACTTAAGCACTCAGCTGAGTAGGAAGTACTCTCATTTTTTATTTCTGAAACAGAATTGCTTTGCTTATACCAATTAAAAAAAAACAAACCTTTGATTTAAATAATTTATTTTTAATAAGAACATCTGTATAGTTATTTGTAGAAAATACAGAAACTGCCTTAAAATAATAATAATAAAAAAAGGTATTAACCCCAGTTCTTACTAACTCCATTTGACTGGTTTGTAAGCTCTAACACAACTCTAAAACTGTATCATAAACCATAAAACATAGTATTGAATCCTAGAATTTTAAATGCCAAAATTTCCTATGCATTGTTAAATTAAGAATATAATAAGTATAGAATCACACTGTGTTGTAAATGACAATGTAAAATGAAATGTGCACAGGAGAATTTCCCAGGGATTTTAATCTTTTATTTCTCAGAGAAAAAACATTTAAAAATGGCTGGTTCCTATGGTTCGGTAGTTACAGCAATGAAAACACCCAAGTTTTGCTAAATATTCTCCCAGCAGAATCTTAGACATTAATCTGGTCAGAGATGCATAAAATAATAAACAATAATAAAAAAGCATGGCTATCATTACCCGTTTCTGTGTAAATGAAAGATTTCTGAAAACAGAATTGATGATTCCTATTAAAGATGTGCTACCTATCCTTGGGACTTTGTAATTCTTATTCATCAGCTGAAGTAATTATCTGGTAAGTAACATGCAGTGTAAGTAAACAAACAGCATTTCATTTAGTCAGTCCAGTTGCTGGAGCTTGTTTATAATTTAGAGAAGACATGTCCTCATGACGATAGATGTCCATGACTTCAATAAAGAGGTAGATGGATTTTTTTCTCTCTGACAGCCTTCCTAGGAGCCAGTGTTGAATAAAAATAAATCGTAGATTTGCTCTGATCAGCTGCTTCTGAATTTGTACATCAGAACAAATCATCTTACTTATTATCATGAACTGGAAAACAAAAACATATTCCCAAACAGACACAAACACACAGCCTCAATGGTAAAAGAAGAGGAAAATAAAGGGGAAAAAAAGGACTTGTGCCCCAAAAAGATTATCAAAGAAACTTCTTATCAAATATTCTGAACTAGGATTTTTGGTCCTTGGTTTCCCTGTGCAGAAGGTTTCTATCAAAATACCACTGGATTATATCCAGCCTGCCTGCTAGGAGTGCTTAATTGAGCTGTTGTAACTGCTAGAGTTTTGAAAGGTCAAGAGAGCAACAAGCTATCCACCTCACACCATTGATGGGAGAGCAGTTGTGCTACCCAGGACAGAGCCTAAAACAGGCAGGCTGCTGCACCAGGCGAGCAGGCACGGATGGCAGACAGCGCAAACAGAACATGCCTCCTTGACTTTAGCTTTCCATATGTGCTGTAGGGAAGTCATGATTTCCATTTTGCATGTAAAACATCTTCTGCTACCCCTTCTGCTACCCCTTCTGCTGCCTTACATCCATCCACAGGCTAAACAACGTAGACATCAAAATGCACGTCACAAACACTTAACTGGAAAACGAACTTTAAAGTAACGCTATTGTTAGAGGCAGAACATTGGGATCGCTGCAAGATCTGGATTTATTTTTCACCATATACATGCACAGCATATGCATGTCCCATTTCCTTAACTAAAGACATTCAAGCCACCTTCTAAATATCTTAACTTTTCCAAACAGCACTCCAGCCCAAGCATTATAAATTGATTGATTCAACCACATGCCATTAGTATCTTTTACCCAGAGGACATCGCTAGCTACACAGGTCTCCTGACATTTAATTAAATAAGAACTATGAATATATGTGGCATAAGAGGGAGGAAGTTGTAAATAATTTCCAAAAGCCTGCACACACACACAGGTGTGCAGACGAATCCAAGAATTAAGTATGTAGCTACATAAATCAGAGAAGTCCAACTAACTAGCTTGTTGCTAACTCTGTACTGCCCTGCCTAGATTATGCTCCTACCATTAACACTTCTTATGGCTGCATTAGCTTCATTCAAATTCCTCACTGTAAAAAAAAGCCATTTTTTTTTTTAGATCAAGGCTTGTAGAACAAATGATGAATATGGAATAGAAAAACTCAAGTATTCCTGATCATTAAGTTACCAGGTTATATTTTTTTCCCAAGTCCATGCTGGTTCACATCACTGAGGTAAAGTGCTTGGTGCAGCATGAGGCTGATCAGTGCACTGCCTGGAAGTAAGTCATTATCACAGTCATTTCCTTCATATGGAAATTAACTGAAAGCAAGACCAATAGATGAATTTTCAGATTTCATCAGGCCTTGGTGCTACCAATACACTCAGAAGCCAGGTCCTGAGAGACACTTCCTTCCCACTGCTGTCTCACAAATGGAAAAGTAGCTGAGAGGTTCAGAACTCCCTCAAACAGTTTGGTGGGATTTTTAAGTACTTTGATTTTGTTATCTTTTCTTTGTGAGGTGAACTGCACTGGTCCTGCCAGCCCAGGCCAGTTTTTGCAGTCCATTTCTCTTATGTTTTACTCCTTAAACAGAAGTAAACTTCTCATTTGCTATTTTATCACCTGGAGCTGGTCATTTGGGTTCGTTTCTAAATGTCAGAAACCATTTGATTTTCACAGGGCTCCCTCTCACACGTGCTTCAGGCACAAATCTGCTTCTCAAACATCATGCACTCACCATGATCCTCCTCCACAATAAGAGAAATGCTCATTCCCTTCCTTCATTGCATTCAGACACCACTTGGCACTAAACCAATACGAAAGGCTCCAGATAAATTGCAGTCATTGACTTGCCTCACATTGTTGTTGGAAATATCTATTTCTAAAAGTTATTTCCTGTAGGGAGAAACCTTGTCTTTAATCTCCCAGAATTCCATTCTCCCCAGGATCCTACATAAAAACAAGCTAATATTCTGAGCTCTACACAAGGGACAGCTGATTTACTGCTCACAGACTCACGTACATAACAGGTCCTACAGCTCGTGCCTCCACCCATGGCCTCCACGGAGCTCCCCACCTTTTTAGTGACTGTTTATGCGTTGGATTTTGGGGGCAGAGGCAGGGGAAGGTCAGATACACCATAAATACCTTCAATACACTCTCAGAAATAAAAAAGGTTCCATTCTCAGTCACTGAGACAGGAGGCAAGGAAATTGGAACAATATTAAGGTCAAACAGTAACATCATTATTAAAAAATCTACTTCATATAAACTACAGGATGTTAGATTAAACACTGGCTTTTCTCTGGGGGAAAAACTATGGTCACTACAGTTGTGCAAATCACTAACTGGCAAGTACACTGGGTGTCTTGGGAGTAACACAGAAATGACCAATAATTTCCTCTGCATGGGTTTATTAAGATTTTCCTCTCTAGTATTTCCCTATTCTAAGCTGAAACTGTTTCAGGAGCCATTCTGCTACACCATCAAAACCAGCAGCTCTCCCAGGCTTCCCCTGGGGAAACCCCAAACTCATATGCAGTGCTTAAAACACAGCTGCGAGGTCTCCAAGCTAGTCATGGGGAATGATGCCATACAGAATGACCCTTGTTCTTCCAATTTAGGAGAAGAAAACTGTGTTGCTTCTACACTTTGGCTGCTGCAGAGAATCCACGGGAAAAAGGCTTGCTAAGGGTGACTATTTCACAAATCTACATCCAGCTCTGGATGTGAGCCCATCTATCTTCATGTATAAGCACTTCTTTCTTCCACATAAGAGTTCTCACTAAACACACGGTTTCAGGCATGAATAACTCCATTTCTTGTGCAGCTGTACAATATTTGCAGTTGAAAATTAACCAAGTGCTATTGTCACTTGAAACAAACCAAGTAAGGGGTTTTACAAAGGACGGACTCATGGCTCTGAAGTAAACCTCTGAATTTAATCTGACTGCCTTTCAAGTCTGTACTTCAAGTTACACTCACGTGTTGTACAACTTATCTATCTGAACGCAGCATTAGATGGTGTTGCCTTAGGTTGAACTAAGGTGAAGGTAGAAAAGTCATTCCAGAATCTTACGGCTTAAATTTTTACAGTGTTCTGCCACAGGTAATTTGCCAAACTATCCTTGTAATAATAAACATGCAATTCAAGGGAGAGGTTCCCAAAGAGACAATTCTGATTTCTGGTTTTCAGATACACTCCCATGTCAATCCACAGTATGATGAAAACTACCATTGCCATAAAGTTACAAGTGACTCTCTGATCTTAAACAACATCCTTTTCTCCCTTCACTCAGTTTCTGAAATAAAGTAAGTAGCAATGATTCAGAGTAAACACGTTACTGTGCTCTCCCTACTGATTGTAGGACTTAAAATATTTCTAAAATAGGTGGTGTTTTCCCTTGAAAATCAGCCTTATCAGCAGAATGCCTGTACACACAGATTTGGGATTTGTCTGATTCATGAAGAACAGTCAAAATGTAACTCTTTTCAAACCTGAATGACATTTGACTGCTCCAAGAAATGACATTTGACTGCTCCCTCCTTTAGAAATTTAGCAGACAAATTTTCATACTTTTTGGAAGATAATTCTGCCTGGCAGGAGCCATGAGTATAACTGGCATTTATCAACATCATACTTAATATTCCAAAAGAAGTGCTCCATCCTTCAAGAGGGCATAGGCAAACTCAACAGAAGTGAAGATTTAATTTAAATAGACAAGTTCAAAACTTTTGCCTGGAGAACACAAGTGACAAATGCAGGATTTCCAAGGCAACTAAAACATATGCTTTGGACATCATAAGCAATTCACTGGACTTATAAAGAGGTTTCCCATTCTTTGAAAGGATGTTTTCCAAGAAAAATATCTATGGAGATCAAAAAAAAGCCAAGTTTTGAGTTTCTTAGGAAAGTTAAAAACTGATTGCAAAAATCTAAAAGTTGCATGCAACAGAGTGAATGAAATCCAACGATTTTTCCTAAATGACAAATAACCAAGAAAACTTGCTGCCTCTGAATTAATCTGCCAAAAGAATAGCTTTCCAGTGATTAGGTTTTCCTCAGAAGTAATCCTTATTAACCCTACACTTGCCATAACAGTGTTGGATCATGCTAATGCAACAGAGCCCAAAGTCTCTGCCAGGTGAGATGGCTGGCAGGAAGGACTGACAAAACACTAAAGGTATCCTGTGCCCAACTGGGGACAAGTTGGTGCCATCAGCCCTGGCACACCTCCATCAGGGCCCCGGGAAGGCAGGAGGGATGAGGCTGGAGCTGCCCAGCACCGCCAGCCCTGGCAAAGCCCACCTGAGGGAGGAAGAGCAGATGCTCCGCAGCCATGGGAAATGCTCTGCTGGGCAAAGTGCAGCTCGGGGCCACAGGACAGCCTCCCAAACTTGCAAGCACTATCTGGAGTCCCATCATCCCATATGTGAAACTCAAAAACTGTTGGGAGTAAGTTTTAGATGCTTTTGTTTTGGGAGGGTAATGCAGACTATGACCCACCAGGCATCTGTGAAAAGGAGCTCCTCTTTCTGTTTCTTTTTTGATGAACTACTCCAATTCCGTTTAATTTATTTATTTATTCCCTTTAACCAGAGGTTTATTTCGCAAACCAACAGGAAGAGAGCTGAACAAACAAGTTATAGCCACAAATTAAACTGCCAAGCCTGCAGCTTTTTACAGTTTCATATATTTATGAAATTAAATCGCTTACTATAGTCAAACAAATTTACTTTGCCAGGTATGTGACAAAGAATGTCTAAAAAGATACTATATGTTTATTTCATCAATCATAAAGAGCTTGAAAAGCATCTGCTTAAAGTTTTAAAATGTAATGTGAAAGACACTGTGCATCCCAAGTTAGAACAGTTATGAAAATACTAATGAAAATAGGAAAGGACCACTGCTACCTGGTTTTATTATTAATTTCAAAAATATAGCCTTTGTCACTGTGTCATGACACTTTGTTTTCATTTTCAATATGAAGTGGTCATAAACACCAGCTTTTTTCTTTTGGTAACTGGTTCTTAAGCAATATTATCTTTGTCAGCTGGAGTTGGTGGGAGATGATATCAAAGTTGATTATCAGTGCTGTCAGATATCTGGACTTATTATGCACTCAGAGTAAGCTGATAATCCAAGCTTGTTTATACATTGCAACAAAAACGAAGCAAAGTGGATGCAAAAGTTGGTGGTACCAGTCTGTGGCATTTTGCTATTAAATTCAACTGAGTTAGAATACCACTTCAGATACGTTTCTGCAAATGTGTGTGTATGCTCATGTGGACTTCTGTGTGTGCACATGAAATGCAAACAATGATCACATACAGTTCCATTTCTCTATTACTCTATATAAATACTGAATTTTAAGAGATAGATTAACTGAATTCTTCTAAGAGATGCTTTAATGATGGTATGTTTCTTTTTGTCAGTAGTCTCCTCCCTAGGATAAAAATCAAATTTTATATGCATAGCTAGAATTCCTTTAACTTATTTAAAACTACTTTAAATTAATAGTAAACTTAAAATTAAACCCTAAAATTCTTCTCTGTCACTTTTCACTCACTTTGTCCTTCAGTGACTCAAGTAATTGTGTGGGAAGATAAAACAAATGCCTTTTCCACAGTACAGAGCATATGGCTTCATGAACAACAGATCTTACAGATAGAAGTTTCACATTGATTTAGCTTTTACTGAACAATTAAAGTGTTCTTCAAGCTTTATGTACACCATCAATTCTATTTTACTTATCACTAAGTAAAGCAAATATCTTCATCACTCTTGCTGCCAAAATAACACCAAAAAAGTGCATCCTTATTTTCCCCTAACTGTCTTACTCTAAAGAAAAACTAAGAAGAAACAACCCAAATGATATTTTAGTTTTCACTTAGTGACAATTTTGTTTGAGCAGATCATTACTCTTCAGTTTCAGGGACATCTAGAGATATCAAAGAGACAAAACAAAACAAAAAAAGGAAATAAAAAACCTAACTTTACATAATTCATGGTGGGCCTCTTACTTTTTCTATTGATGCTATTTCACTTTGCACAGCTATGTCATAGAAAAGGGACTGGAACGAGATGGCTCATGTGCCTGGGAAAGCGGTCTCAAACATTAAGCTACTTTCTATGACACAGAATACTTCAAGATTTTTTAGAAGCTGAAAAAGCATCAGATAAAGAGATTGATATTTGAATCCAGAGCTCTAATGCAATTCTTCAGTCATCTACGTTATTTTCAAGACATTTTAAAATTTCAGACTTGCTTGCTGTATGAACGAGGAAGTAACTCCACAGGATACAATGGAATGAAGAGGAAAATTTGTTAAAAGTGATTTGCAACCCTTTACGAATATCTAAATGTAACCAATTTAAAAAAAAGCGTCAACATTTGACACTCTCTCCTGCTTTACAATTCTTATACACAAGTAAACATTCTATATCATAATCACTGCAGTGCCCTGTGGCTTACTGCTTTGGAAAAACTAAGTTCTTTTCAGCTTCCTAGCTTGGTTTGTGAAACTTTGTGCAAGTCACACATGCACAAATTAGTTCAATGCGCACACAGCTGCACTTAAATTATTTTCCTGAATATCTTCTACATTTCTTGCATCTCAAAAACATATCTGGTTGGAATTAAAAAAAAAAAAAAATCCAAAATAACTCAATTCCCTGAAATGTGTTGTAGAACCCAGACTGCCATAAAAGGCCCTTTCATACTTCAAAGAGCAACTTCAATAATCAAAATAAAACATTTGCAATTGCCAGTTATATGCAAAGAATGTAGCACTTTTTAGCTTGTGAAATTTATTTTGATGTCCTATAGTAGAGTTCATACGTATTTTTCAGTGTTATTCTTCCCCAAAGCTCCTCGTATTTGGACTCGGTCACAATGTGTGGGTGGAAGAATCCATCCATTTTTCTTACCAAGTAGCACTTGAACCACAGGCTGCAAACTGCAAACTTTTATGTCAGCTAACAATGTCATGCAGAAGTGTGGAGCTGTTAGTGGTTTTCTTCTGGTCTTCTCTGACATCATCAACTTATTTCAAACACTGTTTTATACACATACTTAAGTAAAGAGTGTCAGATCTTAACGTGGGTGTGTTTGGGTTTTTATAAAAAGCTACTTCTTTTGATGGACACTGCAGTACATTACAATGACATGCTTTGAACTGTACAAAAGAAATGGTTTGGCAACATGCCTACAAACGTACTATTAAGGCCGGCTCCGTAAGCTCCTTGTAGTCTATTTACATTGCAAACTATGAGACAAATTCTGAATTATTTGGAGGCATGGATTTGCTTAACTCAGAGTCCAAATAGCCTCATAACAGTCAGTAGTTAAATACTTTCAGTATCACCACAGTGCAATAAACAAGACAAGGAAAGTAAATTCAGTTTTATCTACCAAATAGTACCTCACTATCTGAAGAACCTGAAGAAAAATGTCATATTTAAAAAGCAATGGAATTGGTGAATACTAAAGTTCAAACACAGAAAAAACGGTACTGACAGAAATTCAAAGCTGCCATTAATAAACTCTGAGATTGGAGCACTGAAAGTAAGTAACGACTGAGAAAAAAAAAAAAAATCACTAGTTTACATCTTACCACTTCGTACTCCTCGCTGCCGAAAAGGAACATAGTTACTCCTTCGCAGTCTGACACCAGTTGCCAGAGCGCCCAGCCGCCTTAAGTCAGACCTTGCACTGCATCCTCAGCTCCCGTGTCCCAGCCGGGCAGGCTTCCCAGGCTGCTTTCCCACGCCTGGGCTGCTCCTGAGGCACCGGGGCGCTCGGGCATGAACTCAGACTCTGCTGCGAGGGCCGCGGGACCGGCGGGATGGAAAACTGCGAAACTCCGCGGGCGGCAGCGGAGCCCCGCGCCCGTGCGGAGCCGTGCGGGGCCGGGCGGGGCGGGCAGCGGGACGGGATGGGGCGGGACAGAGGGACGGGGCGGTGCGGGCAGCCCCAGCCGGGGCCGTGCGGGGCGGTGCGGGACAGAGCGATGGGGCGGAGCGGGGCGGGCAGCGGGGCGGGACGGGACCGGGACCGGGCCGGACGGGGCGGGATGGGGCGGTGCGGGCAGCGGGAGGCGGCAGCGCCGCGTTCCGGCCCTGCCCCGCCTGGCGAGACACCGCCCAAACTGTGTGCGGGAAAAGTGCGGCCGGGAGAGCGCGAGTGTGGCCCGGGAACCGCGGCCGGGACGGGAGGGCCCGGGAACCGCGGCCGGGGCACTGAGGGGCGGCTGCTGCGGCCGGGCCGAGCCGGCAACGCCGGGCGAGCCGCGGGCAGCTCGGATCACACGTAACCCCTCGCTGCTCTGACCGTGCTGCAGAAACCCATGCAGCTATCTCACTATCTGTGTCTTAAAATCTCTTCTGAGAAACAAACAAATAAACAAACAGCCCAGAATAGCTTCATTGCTTCCTCGCACGGATTAGTCCCAGAGCGCTCTGTAAACACGGTGTAACTTTATCTCTGCAGCACAATGGCACTGAGGTAAACTGAAAAGTTACACCCGCTCCCTCCAGCGCACGGGAAGCGGAGCCGGCACGCAATGCCACACCGGGAAAGAAGAATCCAAGGACCCGCCCGCTCCTGGCCAACTTCTAGTCCAGGCAGAGCAGGCAAGAAAGAGTAAAAAAAGCCAAAGAGCAGAATAAAACACAACGAAAAGACTTCAGAGACTAATTCACCAACTGCATTCCCAAACTAATATTAAAATGGGGCTTACAAACAAATCCCACTAAAGACAGTTTAGGAATACAGCAAAAAGTAAACCAGGCATGCAGAAATACTGCTCTCTAGCAAAGGCTGTTCTTTACAACCGAGGAAGAGGCCACCAGTAGGCATCCAATAACACAACCATGATCAAAACTGCTTTCAAACAGCTCTATGAAACTCATCCTTCATCAGCTCAGTCCTCTCAATTCCTTATAGTTCATACTGCTGCTAGCACTATATCCTATAACCAGAACTATACATAAGCACTTAGAAAAATACTTAATGTCTTAAGGAGGAAATGTGTGTGTGCGTGTATGCTTGCCCATTTGTCTCTATAATCAAGTTAATATAATGTACACAACATATCATGACAAGATATAGCATTGAAAACCAGTTTGTGCTACTCAATTCCCTTCTCTTCCACAGAAGAAAGAACAAGACCTCTTTCCTAACAAAAGCAGCAAATGAAGCAGTTCGAATACATGTAAATATCTTCCCAGTTCTTTCCCCTGCATCATCCCCTGCTTATTTTAAATAGATCTTGTCTTGACTAACTCAGTTTCTTTGCGTGAGTTAGTAGGATATTCTTCTCTCAATCTGTTTTCTCTGTCAAAACAGACCTTTAGTCCTCTGTTGACTATATGTGATGTGACTCACGAGTCTCAATTTTTTTATGTTCTTGTATGTATCCACAAGCAGAGTCAAACCCAAGAAAAGGGTTAGAAAAGGGCAAATTAGAAATCAGAAGGTACTAATTTTATATCCAAGCATATGTTTACAAAATACCGTTAGTTTAATTTGTCAGCTGAACTGGTCACTTTGTATTACATCAATTGTAAATCACGCTTCAAACAAATAATACCATAATAGTGCATTCCCAGAGCGTAAATAAAACATGCACCATTCCTGCATGGAGGCTAACAGGCATCAGACACCTCTACTGGAATGTAATGACCACTTGTCTAAATTGGTTGTTCCAACTGATGCTGAATAAATGTGGTCACGCACACTTATTAACTTTATTGTAATTGCCTAAGCTTTCCTACACAGAGTTTTCAATGTGAAACCACACCTGTCAATACCAGGCAAAGCCAGTGTCATCATGCATTACTTTGCTTGTCTGATACAGCTCTTGTAAGCAATCGAAATTTGGGTGCTGTAGCTTGATTGCTCCTTTTTGGATATGGCTCTCACAACTAATCTGGAGGGAAAAAAGCCCAGCAGGAATGTTACAAGTACTCCTAACGCCAAAAAGAAGGAAAATACATTGTTTTCTATGTATTAAAATTATGGTGGGGTTTTTTTGATCATTTCATCAGCTCCTGTACTTTGGGAATTAATATGAAATCAGGGAGGACTGCAGTTCACATATACTCAACAGAGACTTAGGGCATTATTCAGGCTGTCACCATAAGTGACTTTCATGTCACAAGTAATTCTCACTACAGATAGCACAAGCAGCCAGAGTCTGGCAGCTTGGACAGTATATAAGCTGAATTGCTTATTGCTCTCTTGAATTGAAACATCATGACAGGTACCAAAGTCTGTCTCAGAGCTCCACAAAGCAAATTTGCATAGAGCTTTTATGGTTCAAGAATTAGAAGTCTGCAAAAATGCCACCTCTGTTGAGGGTGTTTAAACTTAGCAAAGCACTGCTGGATGACCTGTGCTCCTCTCCCAGCTAAGTGACAGCCCAGGGTTTTAGCTGCACATCATTCCCCCAGCACCTTAGTGTGGCAAGGGATTGGCCAGCAGAGGGTGGGCGGAGTCTCACAGTGCTGACCCTTGCAGACAGAATTCCATGATCCACGCAGAAAGAGTGAGCAGAGAAGTGGAGGAGATGGAGGAGTGTGAGGGGGGCATGGAGAGGGACAGAGAGGTTGGAAAAAGGAATCTGTGAACACTGGGGCCGGAGAGGCGGTGGGATGGGAAAAACAGAAAACCAGAGCACAGAACAAGGATGGATGGAAGCACTGTGACCCACAGGGAGGAGAGTCTAGAAGCCAGACCAGAAGACAGGAATTAAGGTTATGCAAGAAAAATGTTAATGGTAGGCAGGGAGCACAATAGGATTTGAAAAGGCCTTCACAGAGACAGCAGGCTACCTGACTAGCCTAAAGCTAGGAGGTAACCAGGAAGGAGTGGAATGATGTGGACCAGGGCAGAAATGCTGACCAGGGATGCCTGGGCAGAACTGGCTGATCAAGCAAACCTGGAAAACCTGTAAGCTGGAGACTTCAGCAAGAGACAAAGTTGCTACTCTTTTTTTTTTGGGATAGAATGGAACTGGGATGAAGGCAGAAAGTGTCAAAAGCACAGAAATAGGTCTAAAAAATGGTAGGTGGAAACAAAGCTAAGGGTGACATTGCTCCTCTCCCCAGCTGGCACTTTCCAGCACGTGTTCTTGCAGATGCGTGACACAGAGCTACAACAATGCAACTTGATGAAGACTGGGCCTTAAAAACCAGCATTCAGACTAAAGAAAAATAAAATACTGCGACTGTGAGAGTCAAGACTACAGTCTGAAATGATGAAATAAATCACAAAGATAAAGTAAATCACTTATTCAATGTATACGAGCACTTTCAAAGTAGCCCTTGCTCATCTGTGGAAGCCAAGACAGAAATAGCAACATTAATCATGTGTTAACAGAGGCAAATAGGCACAAATACAGGTGTGTCAGTATGTGTGGACTTTGTTTTCCCTGACTGCTTCCCTGAATCTTTTCCTTTCATAAAAATCTATTAAGGTGTATAGTATCTGTAAAGAAGAGAGAGCCAGACTCTTCTCAGTGACTCCTAATGAAAAGGAAAAAAAGTGATGAGTATTGATTAAAATATAGGAAAATACATTTGAACATGGAGAATTTTTTTTTTTTTGTGATAGGGCTTGTTTTGTTGTATTTTTCATTTTACTGTGAGGGTGAGAGAGCACTGGCATAGAGAGCCCAGCGAGGTTGTGGAGTCTCAATCCTTAGAGACAGTCAAAAGCAATCTGAACATGCTTAACATGAGGGTTAGCAGCTCTAGGTGGCCTTGCTCTGAGCAGGTAGCTGGAATAGCTCCAGAGGTTCCTTTTACCTCAACCACTCTGTGAAATTAAAAATTATCTGATTCACATTGGTATTTTAGGGATTCCATCTCCCCATTTTAATTTTCAAGGATTAAGTGTAATGACTTTTCAGATTGTCAAAGAGAATAGCATTTAACTCTGGTATTTAAACCCTGACCCATGTCTTTTAAGCATAGCTATGAAGTGTCTACACTATAAATAGCTTTGTATATCATAGTACTTCAACACAGTGCCTTTGGGAAAACAAACAGAAAAAAATGCTGACATGGTTGTCAAGGTTAATAGACTAAACAGACCTTTCGATAAACAAGAATCTTTCAGCTTGTATCCAACAGTAACAACGTTTTTTTTCTTTGGGAACTCTAATGGAAAGCAATTGACTCTCTCTTACCTAATTCAGATTCAAATTCAAATCCCAGAGAAGAATGTCAACAGCTTGTAACTCCTTTACACAGCTAGCAACAAGAATTGTTTCTTGTAAATATGAATGTTTCAGGTTAAGGGAACTTTTGGCAAAAAAACTCTGAATAAGCTGTTCCCTCACATATGGCATGAAAGAGCAAGAGCTTTAATTACCCTGCATCCAAACGATCCCATTCCATCCCATCCCACACCAGCACTGAATAATTTCTTAACAAGGTTATTTAATTGTGAAAATTATGATTAGCAATTATTTTTTTTTTAATTTTTTCCTATGAATTTTAGCTCTCCCATTGATTTTATCCCACAGGGGTCACTCTAAGTGTGGGCAACACACTTCCAGCAGCATAAACTTAAATTTTCAGGAGTGTTACTGCCCTGAAAGAGCTACAGCATGGATCTGAAGCCCAGGCTGCCTTGTTCCTCTGGACATCAGCACATTTAGAAGAATGGGTCTTTTCCAGTTCTTCTCATTGCCACTGTAACTCTCTGAATGCTGTGTGATGGTAACTGCAGTGTCTCCACATTCTAAGAAACATCCAAGTGTTTTATGGAAATGATAGGACTCCTCAGCAAGGAAGACTGAGAGCATGTTAACCCAGAAGAGTTAAAAGCTTGCTCACAGCACCATGTTGCTCAGACATTTTCATGACAGGTTAAGTAATTCAGTTGGAGTTTCCCAGACTCATGATGAACACTCTTATTTTTGTGCTGGGGGTAGGCAAGGAGGGGGATGGCAGGGCCAGGACACAATTTGGACTACTTCCTTCTCTTGCATATCTTCCTTTCTTTTAAAAGCATCTCTCAAAAGAAATAGCATGGTTTGGGTCAAGTCAAAAGGTTTTGTTTGTTTGTTTAATTTTCATATCAGAAGAAGTGATGGGCAGCATCCCTGAACAAGGTGCAGATTCCAAATACACTGCAAGATACACTGCATTCATTTCAGGAAGACTTTGTACTTCTTTTCTGAATTTATCCATTTTACATCCAACTATAAAATAAAAATCCATCTCCTTCCATAAAATTCCATGCATCATGTAGGATGCTTGTAATTCTCCCTTACAGATGGTGTACATCTGAAAGAGGGTTGTTAAGTAAAATTTTATTCTGTGAAATTTAGTTTAGGTATATAATAAACCAGTGTCAACTAATTTAAGATGCAATAATGAAATACTTCCTTAAGGTTAATGTCACATCTTAAATCTCAAAACCAAGCTTCAAATGAATGAATAATAAAATCCATAAGTATGCCCATGGAAGTACTGGAATGCTATATACATTTTATTTTAAAACATTAAAGCTGCTTATCATTTGCAAATTGTTATTGGTTATTATGGTTACCGTTCTCTAACACAATCCAATCTGCCTGCACTTTTCTATTTCTGGATACAGCAGTGATAACGTTAACAGCAGACTTAACTTCTCAACTTGCAAACATACATACATTAGGGGCACATGCTATCTCCTGCTGCACTGAAAGATAACGAGGGTATGTTCTCACAGTGCCACAGAAATAACAAGCTGCTGTTCTCCCTGCAGTCAGATGTTAAAACATCTAATCCAATTCGCAATGAGTGTCAGGAACACAGCATGTTTGAAAATATTTGTATTACAGATACATAATACAAATACCTGTTGTATTATGAATCCTCTGCATCACTGAGATATTGCAGGGGTGTTATAAATGCTATAAAGTTGGAAAATCTGCCTATAGGTGATTACTCCCATGCGTGGGCAAGATTTTTTATTTTTATTTTTCACATGTGATGTAGTCATGTGGAACATTGTCTTCTTAAAGTCTTGCTGTAGTGAAACACAGAGAACAGGGAGAGAGAAAGAAAGAACAATTCTAGTTCTCAACATGATGTTGCTGGTCTAGGATGGTCACAGAAGTCACCTGCAGCTGAATGTGCTGCCAAACACTTCTGAAACAGCAGTAAATTCTGTCACAGCTTTAGGTGGTTGGAAGAAAAAATTAATTCAACAACCATATTTTAAAAAGTAATACCCTGAGTATTACAAAGGAGATGATGTTCACTTCGCTATATGTATTAATTGCAAAAAGGGAGATTAATATACTTTTAAGCACAAGAATATCAATAGAAGAAACAACCTTCACAGAGAACATTTAATATCTTGTAGCAGAATATATAAAACTTACACAGTACTGTAGAAACAGCTTGTGCTGGCTATTTTTTCTTAAAGAATACATCTTTCCACTGAAAGGTTACTACTTTATAGTGTTACCCATACATGAATGCAACATTAAACAAAGGGGTTTTTAATCTCAGTGAAAGGCTTTCACCTCTTGCCCTCAGCACTTGTCTGCCTCTGGGGACACTGAAATATTTCAAGTGCCATGGGCAGCTCCACCATGGCCAGATGCTGAGTGCCCAGAGCTGAAGACTGAGAAATAACTTTGGCTCATAGCTGTGCACAGGAGCTACCCCAGACTAGTAGGAATATTACCCTCTGGCCACATCCACATCTTGAAAACTGTGGTCCACTTACAGGGTGTCCTCTGGGGCAATTGCTGTGCAATTCCATACTCAGCACATTAACTTAGTAACTGTTAGTTCACAGAGGAGATATTCAAGCCCCTGTGCCTTTAAAATGGTTTTGGCTTTTAAAACGTCCAGCCATATCTCAAAATTACATTTACAGAAGTGCTTGTAAAACTTGTGCTATTGATACCTCCAGATTCTGTTCTCATTTCAGAAAATAAAATGCATCTAATCAGGAAAGCCACAACAGCCGGCCACAGGAGTAATTTTGGCTTACTCTGCCTTTGTTTATGCATTTTTGGCACAAGCCATCACTCCACAATTCCATCAATTTAAATTATTGATTATCACTAAACGTTGTGGTTTCTTTGGCCTCATCGCTTCTTCAAATCTCAATTCCCATTTCTCACTTTTACTGTTTTTGAAATCTCTAATATTTCTGATGGTCACAGTTTTGCAATACTAAAATCTATATCAATTATATATATTTTTTTCTAGCTACCTTGTGCAATTTAATAAGCTTCAGTGAAAGAAGTTCTGGTGAAATGTGAAAGCTGGAAAACTTGTCTCTGCAGAAAGGACTAGATATCTCTTGGGACCCACTTCAGAGCTCAAAATAGGAATTAAGTGGAATTTAGCAGCATATGTGCTGCTGTAATGGCTCTCTCACCTATGAGGCTGGGTGTCACCCTGGCCCAACAGAAATGTACTTCAGTTTAAGGAGCAGGGAGCCAGATGTGTAACCCTGGCTAGGAACTCGCAGTGTGTTGCAGTGAAAACAATGCCAGAGGAACCAGCATAAGGCCAGAGGAACTAAGCAGAGACAGGAGTTTGCAATGCAAAGGATTAAATAAGTGCAGAAAGTTGCTCCTTACAGAGAATTAATGCAATGTGTTACAACAACATGCTCAGAACTGCCCTGATGAGATGCATCACGAAGGTAAGGTACTATCAGTCAATCTTCCTTGTCCACTTAAATTAACAAGACCTTGTTAGCAGAGAGTAAGAAAGTGAATACTTGGCAGAGAGTAAGTAGGTGCAAAGGTCTTTCTCCTTCTACGTTGAAAAGACATTTTTTTCCCCTCAGTTATAATCTAGATATAACTGTAAAATGTACAAATGTGATTTTCCAATTGCATTTCTTCCCCTCCCTCTTGCCACAATTCCTGATCAGTGTTCCCAAGAATGCTCTGAACAGCCTGGTTCCCCCATGCTGACAGCACTGGGCTCGTGCATCCAAGCAAAGAGCGTATCTCAAACTGCATTTCTGTGGGGGGCTCTCCTTCTCTGTCCCAGACTGCAGGACTCTCACACTCCAAGAGAAGCATTCAGCCATTTTCTACGCCCTGACTAGAGCTTTAAAGAGTTTAAAGACTTTAAAACCTGTTCCTGTATTTCAGAAGTCATCCCCCACTACCTTTTATAGGTTCAAATCTATGATACTAAGGTGCATTGGATGAGGATTTCTGAAGTCACTGAGAAACTCCTCCTGACTACAAAAAAAATTTGCTAGACATTTGATTTAACATGTGGGAAAAAAGTCAGTAATATAAGAATTCTAATTAAATCCATAATTGTTGATCTTAATATGGTAGCAACCTATAAAAAGACAATATTTTTAATTCTAAGATGCAAGAATTTCTCCTCTCCTAAGTTCATAAAACTGAACCTAAATTGTACATTTTGTTTTCCATGACATGAACAGAATAATGGATTTACAATGAACCAGCATCAATGCAGAAAGTTGTTTTTAAAATTTAAGAAGGAAATTATTCTCTCAAGTAGCTCAGATCTGACACCTTAAACTTCTCCTAAAATAAAATACTTCTGCCATTACAAGGCTGCTTGCATCACTTATGTCTACACGAGTTCTAGTGAAGCTGGGAGATCCATATGAAATCAAAGTGATAGAACATGATCATATTTTCATGACAGAAAACATTCAGCTTGAAAATACCATGATATCCTAGGAACTCACTGATTTACTCTGAATTTTGCAGGAAGTGCAAAAGAAAGCACCTTTTCCAGCATTCCACCATAGCATCAGCTATTCAAATTATTATGTAATTAAGCATTAGCCTCTTTCTTACACACCAAAGTGACCCTATTTCCAAGACAAACTGGAAATATTCATGAAAAGCAGTATTTTAAGCTTCAAAAATTACTTTTTCCAATGCCTCTCTCTAAGTATTAATTTAAACGTTTCTAGAGAGCAAATATTGAAGAGATGACTCTTTCAAGTAATACCATAGTTTGAAAATACTTGTTTCGTTGTTAGCTCATAGAAACGACTTTATCATTTTACAAGAACAAAAAAGTATATGCAAATGTGACATGAAGAAAACCAACGAGAACCTTTCAAATAATTATCAATCACTTAATGTTTCTTTAAAAATAGGCAAAATGATAGAATCAGAGGATATTTTGTGTGGGAAGGGACTTTCAAAGGTCTTTTAGTCCCAATTGTAAGGCTTTTAATAAGAGAGAAAACTGCAAAGCCCTAGCATGTTTTGGTCACAGAGATTTTCAAGGAAACTCTATCCTGTTGAAGTGAGCTGCTGAACTGTGTACTGAAGACTGTGGGAACTGCACAGAAATGATAATATATACTTGAATATATACTTGACCAAGGACTTTGTCAAACTGAGAAGACACCAAGACAATTGCTGTGTCTTTAAGCGAGTCTTTCTACAGGCATCCTTCGATCAGCATGAGCATACTCAGAGTGAAATTTAGCTTTTATATCTAACAGATCTTTAAAATTGTATTTTCTTCTGATACTAATATTCTACCAATACCATTAACTAGCCAGCTAGTAATTTTTAAGTGATGAATATTATAAATCATCAACCTGAGAGCATCCCTTTGGCAGCCTCAAAACATTCAGAAAAAATTAGATGTTTATATCCAGTAAAATACTGCAAAATGCAGTGTATCATTGATGAGCTGAAGAAAAAAAATTGTTTAGTGACAGCAGAAGTAATGAAGCTTGGGTTCCCACACACACCTCCACAATACTTTCAGCTCTCTCCCGTTTTCCCTACACACCACATGCTCTGTACCCTCAGCTCCCCTCCCCTCCCCGAACTTCCCTTCCCTTTCCATGAGCTGAACAGGAGTGAACATTTGTTTGCTCTGTTGCAGAGTTAAAGTTGTGCTCCTCAGCTGGATGGATGCTGCCTTCCAGATGCCAGAAGAGGCCAGAGAGTTCTCTACATCTCCCACACTGGCCTCTCCAGCCCCCAGGAAGTTCTGCTTCAATCGCTCTGTGCTTCTGAGACCTCTGCAAGGCGGGTTTAAATCGGCCCCTGAAGTTCCTGAGAAGCACAACTAACAGATGGAAAGTGGGATTGCATAAATCTTGTCTTAGGAAATAAACCTAAGAAATCAGAGCTGTTATACAAAGACTGTCCGTACGCTTTAATACTCAGCAGCTTGTTTAAATATAAGCTGATGCCATGAAAAGCAATGTAAACATTTATTCAGAAAATTTTCAAATCATCATTGTCACTAAGCACTGGTTGCAGTTATTAAGCAGTTATGAGTACAGGTTTTTGTGTCATGTACATGCAGAACCAGTGGCACAAATAAATTTGTAAATAAATACTGCACTTACAACAAAGGACTTTAGCGATCAGTGATTAAAATATTGCAAACATTTATAAATTCATATGCAATTAGACAAATTATTTTCAAAAATCTGACATATTCTGTATTTTGCCCCATAGCAAAAAAATATATTAAAAAAATTAAAATAAAGCATCTCAGTGGTTTAATACCCTATAAAACTGATATCTGAATGCAATTGAAGTTTCAAAAAACTTTTCCTCCTGTCCTTTTACACCTCTTTTCTTTTTTTTCCTGTGTGGCAACTCCACACCAGGGATCCTGGGAAGCAAATAGCAGAATTTGCCCTTTCAAGTTTATGAATTCCTAGGCTTTTACACTGCTATTTGAAAACTGAATAAAAAATATTAGCAGCAAATATATATATTTCACTGATTCTAAAAATATAAATTCAGGTAAATTTGGGTAAATTGGAAAAAGGCAGGGTTCTCTGCATAGAGGGTGAGGTAAGGACAAAATGTCCTTACACTTTCTGACAGTTACTGAAGTTTCCATACTTCAGAATTTCTGTGTTACAACGACTGTTGGTGGCGAAAATATATCAGTGGCTATGCAGTAAGTAATCTTTTATTTAATCCTACTATAACATTTTAATGGACTTGAACACATCAGGGTTGACACATGTTGCAAGGGACATTCTGTTATCTGGAAATTTAGAAAAATATACCCAAAAAGCAGTTAACTGAATTTCTAGTCAGTTATACAAGTTGAATCTACTTTTGATGCAACAACTGCCATTCAAAGACTATCATCAACATTAATCTTAATTATTCATGCCAACAATATGAAAGTTCTCAAGCTGTATCTCTTCTTTAATCTTCCCGATTACTTTTCTCCTAGATATTTAAACAATTTGTTTTTGCAATTAGATAATGTCTGAGGACTAGTACTGCTAAAAAAATTTGCAACCACAACTTCCAGTAAAGTGCTTCTGAACAAGAAGTAACTACAGCCAAAATTCACAGTAGCAAAGCAAAATAGACTTCCCTTCATGACATATCTGGAGACTAGAATAAAAACTGAGGAAACTGGAACAGAATAATCATCAACTATCACGCTGAAAAAAGGGTTGATCAAATATTGAGGGATCCATGTACATGGCTGAATTCCTTTTCACTCCTTTCCATCTGTGTTTCACTTCACTTATCCTGCTTGTTTGCTGCTTCTGTTTACAAGGCACCACTCCCAATGATTCCCTTACCCTGTCAAATAATAACTTCTTCCTCTGGTCTAACAGGACCTCTATGATCATGCCAAAGAGAATTTGGACTTCTTTATCATGTGATATGAGAGAAAAGCTTCCTTTTACTCTATAGACCAGACAAGCACAGCTTCTCCTTGATGACATTATTTGACAACCAGCAGACAGAAAGATGAAAATGCTGCAAGGGAACATGTACATTAGTTGTGCTATGTTTCAATATCAGATTGGTTTTCTTGAGGAAAACAGTATTTTCCAATTTGTTTTTTTTTTTCATTTTACAGCAACTTTTTTCCACCAAAAAAATCTATGTTCTGATTTCTCCCCACCTATAATAATATTGGGATTGTCAGAGAATCCCAACGCATATTGTTTACCAGAACTCTTAATAATTGCTTGTATATAAATTAAAACATAAAGACTTAAGTTTTTTACTATATTAATTAGATAAGAAAAGACTAAAGGCAGCTATAGCTATGCTTAAACTCAATGATTCTAAGGGTTTTTTCCAAGCTAAATGGTTCTGTGATTCTATTAGTAGCTGATTTCTTCTATTCTGAACATCCATGCCAAAAATAATTCCAGTGGAATTTTACACAGTATTTGTACCCTTTCCTGCTTCATGGCACACTTCCTGTAAGACCCATTCTTGTGTTACTTCCCCCACAAACATAAGAGCATAGTCTAACTGGAGTAAAAAGAAGTTGTTTATAAAGACAAGTTGTCTGTAAGAGAAGAGCAGAATGGATATTAGCAATAACTAATCAGTTTCCCATGTGGAGATCCCTAAATAACCCAGGAATAGCAATGATCCAAATCTGATTTCCTTCTAGAAAAAAAAACAGTGGAGCAGCTGTTACACAAGACAATGCCTCTGACTTCTCTCAGAAGAACTCTGGAAAGCTACTGTTATGATTAAGGTACTCTTCTTTTGCTGCAATTTCATTCAAATATCTCATAAATGTTATAGAAAGAAGCAAGCTTGAGCCAAACATTCACCTTAAATCTATGTTTATGTTAATTTTATTTTAATCTCCATCCTTTATTTTATACAGCGTAAAAAGAAAAAGCACATCCATTAGAACTCTAAAAATAATATTTGTCATCTATTTAAATTATATTCCACAGCTGTAGTGGGATGTCTGCTACTAAAGCTCTCTGGCCCCAGGATACACATACCTGGTCAAATGCTGCCAAACCAAGATCTATGAATGTGTTACAACCTAACCCAAACAAAAAAAATAGAGAGTGCAATGTTTGTGTCTGTAGAGAGAATGTACTTCAAGCTACTGCCAGCAGAGAGTCCCATTGCTTTCATATTGTGAAGAAAACAATTTAGCACAATCCCCCAAATCACGGAACAAACAGCAAGCCACTTCTAACTACTTTAATAGTAGTTAGTTTAATAGACCCACCTGCAAGTGTTTTCCCTCCCCTTTAAATAATTTTTTTACAGTTCTTCCAAACTGTAAGTCAAGCTAGTATGTTTCAAAAAAGGAAGCTCAAAAGTATGGTTTGGACTTCCACAAAAAGGCCGGCACATTTCTCAACAACATTTCAGCTTGGCTAAATGAGAACAAAGTGAAACAGTTTAACTGTAATTAAATTAACTCGCAAGCCAGCCTCTACATCGCATTGTAAAATTAAAGGGCTCCCGAGCATCTGGCCTGCACTCCTACTACATATGCTTACCCCAGGAGCAATGGGCTTAGTTTGAGGAGACATCAGGCGTCTGTCAATCATGTCAGCCTCGCTCCAAGCAGGCCAGCCCTTCCAGCAGCAGCAACACTTCTTACGGGAGCAAAGCCTCCGACGCAAAGCAGCGCTCCAGCGAAAACTCCAGCCCCTCAGCCCACATGGACCATTCCTGCAAATACCTGGACTTCTAAGGCCTGGTTCAAAGGGCCCAGCTTTAGTCTACACGGAGCAAGACTGTTTGCTGGCCGTTTCTCTCAGCTGTTGATCTGATTCAGTCCCTACGTTAGGGACAGCTCAGCAGAGAGCCTGTCACCATCAATTACCAAGGAGGAGTGGGAGGGCTCCGTGCTCATGGTGACGCCAGCTGCTGTAAGGACAAAGCCTGCACACTTGCTGGAGTAACATCACACTTTATTCCTCTCACATGTGTGCCTTGCAACATGCATGGCCCCCCGGTAACACACAGCTGCTGTGCAGCCACAAACAGGAAAGGTATCTGAGCATTAGCACCACATAATCGATCTACTGATGTTTGTGGATACAGATATTTCATTTGTTCTTCCCCATCCACAGAAATATTATGGTGGAATTTCAAGCTGTAAATATAATTTTAAGTTGGAAAATTCCTGTGTAAATGGAAAATTCTGCTTGACTATGTTTAAGGTAGAAGACCTATTATGGTAGAAGATACATATAAATGAGCCTTAATCATGATTTTTATATAAACTATCATCCTAAAAAACTCTCACTAGACACTTCGTCATGGCAATACTTCTATACATTAGCCAGTCTACTGAAATCATCAGGAAAACTTACATGCATAATATTATTGGCCCTAATGAGTTTAAGAATTTGCAAGATTAAGGTCAACTGGCTTAAAATAAGAGCATAGGTTAGAAGTAATTAAGGACAAAAGACACATGTTTGTATTGGTCTGAGGCTTCTGGAGTAATAAAGAGCAGAAAGGAGCAGGCAGCCACTGGCAAGGAATGGTACAAACAGATGAAGAGCTCCAGAGAAGCCACTTTCTCCCTGTGTTACCACGGAGATAATGAATATCAAGGCAGTGATTCCTCAGAGGAGCAACGAGCACAAACATTGTTTTGGCTCCAGCTGCTCAATGAGCTGGGCAATCTTCTCCTCTGCCTGTGCCTCAAGACTGGTCTCCAGTGAGCATGCAAGGCAAGCAAAGCCCCACCAAGTGCAGCCTCTGGCCCATGAGAGCTGAAAACATTGTCTATTTTCAAAGGCTAAACTCTTCATGCTGACTTTGTGGGTAGACTCTTTAAAGCCAACAGTACTTGGAGAGCGAAGGGCAGACCCTACCTACATGTCTCATAATAAGTATCAAACCAGATTTTTTTTTTTCCTATTAAACAAGGGCCTCAGACTGGCTTACATTTTCATTAAATGGTTCCTAATGTTTTTCACACAGACACATTTAAGGTGTACCAAGACTGATCGATACAAAGTTATCCTCTTAAAATGTAATTTCCTATTTATATTATTCGCATGCCATATTGTTAAAAAATTCTCTGTCACTGAAACAAGAAGTGATTTTTGGTTAATACCTGATCAGGTGGTTGCTTGTTTGCAGGGTTTTCTATGATTTTTTTTTTTTCCTTTTTAAGTGGACTATGGGAATGCAGGATTCTTAACATTTTACCACTGTTTCAGAATTCAGTATTCATGTTAGGTCCACTTTGGATGCCAAAAGAGAATTAAATAAGTAGAAACTTTGCCCTTATTTCTCATGAAATAGACATTTATATTTACCTGAAATATACTGAGCGAAGAAAAATACACAGAACATTGACAACCTCTTGCACAATTTATTTTGACTTCCGTAAGGCACTTCTAGGATGGGTATTAAACTCAAAATATTGAAACAACTACTGGTTTCCAAGGAAGCAAACAGTAAACTTCAATGAATACAATTTTAGAAGGCTGTGAGAAGTACAGCAATTTCTGATGCAATACTGTATTAATAATGTTGGGGAGTTAAGATTAAAATTACTGAGCAAGCTTTTTAGCAAACTTATTATCCTTAAAAAGTTTAATACATGCTGTGGGACACAAATACCTTGGGGCAAATCAGAACTACTCTGAAGAATACACAATCACAGTCCCAGCTGGAATATTGCAATTAGGACAGAGCAGCTCTCATTCCAGAGGCTTATTTTCTGCCCTTCAGCAGATTTTATAGAATGCTGAAACTAAGCTTGCAAGACCACACTGTCATCATGGTAAATTGTGGTATCATAATATTGAAACAAAATAACTTTGTAGTAGAAAACACAGTAATGAGATAATTTAAAATGTAGAGACAGCAATAGAAAAATTTGCCTGTACCAATCTTAGTTTCTACAGCTCCCTAAATCTTTCAGTCATAGAATAGAATTTCCTCTTTTTATTTACTTTTTTTTCTTTTTTTATCTTCTGAGCAGCAAACAGCATGGAACCAATATGCAGTAAGTGCTAGATGACTTCCACCCTTTTTTTGCCCCCCAAAAAAGGGTGAATCATCACCTAAGAAGTGCCAGATTTGTTTAAAAGTATCTGCTATGTAACCTGACAAATTAGATGCCTTAGAACAAATACCTTCAACCCCTTACAGAAAAAAACATCTTTACTAAGAGAACAGGAACACAATTAATTCAGCGATTACTATTCTAATTCATTCTTTAATCTCGTATAGTTCTAATGGAGATGTAGCCTCAACTTTAAATCTTAATACTCTATATTTACACAGTGATTTCATCAGAAGTCTCAACTTTATAAAATTTTACTATGTTTGGACTATAAATGCCATTAAGCACATGAGAAAACCGAAGTACTAATTAACTAAATAGTAACATACTTACAGGAGCTTGCTTGTAAATGTTTAAGCTCCTTAGGTTTTGTCTTTTTGTGTAACAAAGCAAGATGAATGTCAGTCTATAAAAGTTCTTGTTGATAAACCAGATCAAAAATGTGTTTTTAAGAGTTCACACAGTCATTAACTCAGAACTGGTAAAACCTTAAGACATATGAGTAATTTTTCTCATCACCAAGTTATTGTGCATCAGCTGATCCATACGTGGACATGTGGGCATGCTTAGCATATGGCAAACAAATTAAGGCAATTTATTGTAATTCTGCCTCATTATGAATTATGTTATCTGACATTTGCTGATGAGTATATACATGAACATGGCAACTCATAAATCTGAATATTTAAGTCCAATACCTATATATATACACTGGAAGATTTTTCAGTTTTGCCTTTCTTTCCCATTTTAAAGGCAGGTAATGCATTTGTTTTTCTTCAGTTACTTCAGATATCACATTTACTTTTTTTCAGTCATCAAGTATCTTATCAGTCTCACACGAGTTCTCAAAACATAACTTCATGTTTGTGACCTGCCTCAGTTGGCCCTTTAGGTATTCAAGAACCCCATACAAAGAGCTCAGGTTAACTACAACTCAAGCTATTCCCTTTTCCTATGTGAAGGTGAATATTTATCCCTTCGCCATTCCTATAAGTGACACATATTATCAGCTCTTCTCACCTGGCAAAAGTCAGCTTTAGAGGAGTTTTCTTTCCCCTTTTAGAAGACCCAAAGCCTTTCCAAAAGATACCAAGGTATTAAAATCCCTCATTTATTTATCACAAGACAGCAGAACACTGTATATGTCTATGTGAAGTTGATATATATTAATTTTGACATATATAAATCTAGATCAACAAAATCTAAAAATTTTTGTTGAGAGATAAAAAATTAGTCAAAGCTCACACAGAGACAACAATTCATAAGCAAACAGACCAGACTCAGACTTTTAAATTGTTCCAACAGCTTGTCAACAGAAAACACACAAACCCACCCAAGCCCTGTCAGCAGGAGAGCGCTCAGCTCCCCAGCACATGTCAGAGCTCACAAAGGTTTCTCAGGCTCATCCTTTCCCTCTCAGACCTGTACCAAAGGGCACTTTGCTTCCTGTTGTGCATGCTGGCTGACACAGCAGGGCCCAGGTGAGATGCTGGGACAGCAGCTGGGTGATGCTAGTCAAAGGACAGAAAACACCCAGCACCACGGGGGCTGAGCTTTAGGATCCCTCTCTGATCACTTACCCAGTACACTCCACTCTCTTTGAGTAAAAAACACAAGCAGGGTCTCCTGCTTCTAAGGAAAAGTTTGTTCTGGATTTAACATCAATCTCTTGCTCTTCTTTCTGTGATCAATGAAAAGTAAACTATTTTCTGTAACTGGGAGAGGGCTGCAGATAAAAAAAAATTGTCACAGAATAAAGAAGAAAATTATGTAACCCCCAAATACTGTTAAATAGGTTTTAAGGTTTGAAACGGGTGACTACACAAGCCAGCAGAGTTACTGGTTATAACACACAGAAAAAAGACAGGAAAGCTTTTTCTAATAAGGGTAATCTGACTTGGCTAGATACCTACTGGAACAAAAAAGTTCACAGCTGTGTTTTACAGCCGAAAAGCAGAACAAGAGTTCCTGCCTTACCAAGAACTACCTTGATTTTCCTCACTTTTGACCAGCTAACTTGCAGAAAATGTCTTGCAAATTGTTGCTCCTGAAACCATCAACTACATCTGAGAGTGGATTATTGCATCTTCTTGTACACACTGCTTTGCAAAAATAAGTTTAGTGGAAAATGAGGGATTCAAGATGTCTAAATTTACTCCTGTTTTTTCATGACGCTTACTGCAAGATTCACCAAGTATGATCAGTGCACAACAGCACTTCACAGTTAAATGTTGGCTAGACAAGCAGGGCCCACAGAGTATCTACAGTTTGATTTTAGCTTCTGCAGAGAAGGAGCTTCAGCACTAGATAAAATATTAAGACGGCACTGAGAGATTAGGAAATTTACAGGAATCTAAGTGCAGAACATAAAACGCAAACATCACATAAACCAGCTAAACTGAAGGTTTACATAAATTCACACTACTGCTAGGAGCAGAGCTCTCGCTCCTCTACTGCCCCCATCCCTGGTACATCCCTGGAAGCAGGTGCTTCCTTCCCCTCCACCATCCCAGCACCTGTCAGACTCTTCCAGGAGGACAGTGACATACCTGGCTCAGTCAGAAACTACTTTTTGTTTTGTGGAGGTTTTTTCCACTCATTAGGATGAAATGGATAAAAGTGCAGTGATGGGGCAATTCCACCACTGCAAAGCCTTACAAAACAATCCACCAAGGGTGTAAATCCCTTTGTGAGTTTAATTTCTATTTTTCAATGCATAGCAATAGCTATGCAATGTAAAGCTGTATCAGTTTTAAAACAGAAAAGAGATCTACTTCAAAAGCATCTCACATTAAAAATATTAATCATTAACCACTCCCACACAATTACTAAAGCAAACAGAAGAAATGATGGCTTTTAAGATACATATAGTTGAGCTTAACATTTAAATGAAAGGGTTTTTTTTTGTTACAGATAATTCATGACACATTTTTCCCACTAAAATACAAATTTAACTCCATCCACAGTAAATAAGGCACACCCCTCCATTTGTATATTTTTATTTTAGACTTATAATAGCTACAGACAATGTTAGCTTACTGCAATCTCCTTCGATGTTAATTCTTCTGAAAATATTCTTATTGTCATGATCTGAAGCCCACAAGGCTCCCTTTGGTTGGCTTTAGATTAGGCCCTTACATAACTGCAACATCTGGGCCCCATTTCAACTACGCAAAGTCCAGCAGACACAATTTCTGTGTGTATAAATTAGTTTTTGTTTAACAGACACCTGTAATTTGGAACAGCTAATACATTTTCTCCAAGAAAAAAATGAAATAAATACTGCAATTTTGTATGACATACACCTCCAATGTAGTCTGCTGTGGCTTTTTCTTTAACTTTGGTGCTTTGGATATTAATATCCATATATGCACAGGGGATAAAAAGCACAGCAGGAACTGCTAGAAGGTAGAAGACCCAGGGTCAGCACTCTTCTCCTACATTATTTTTATGCAAAGTATAGAAGTATTATAGATAAGCATTATTATATAAGTATATAAGTATGATATACTGTGTAAATTCTAGATTCCAGACCTGTGCTCTTACTCAGGAGCCAGAAAAGCAATCTAATGTTAAAGCACAAAAGACACCCTGCACCACTGCAGAGCCCACACGAAGCAATCGTTAATATGTGAGTGAAGGCATATTTGTCTATGTGCAACTCCTCAGTCAAGTTTGGAAGGGATTGCTATCAAACAGTAAATCTGATAGCACATAACAGCCCATTAAGCTATAGGTAATGCAGAAGTATGATAAACTGTTATAATCTGCTTTCTCCTGAAGCATAATTTTCCTACAGTAAAGAAGAATTACAAATTCTTTTTTTTTTCTACTGACAATAAGAAATATCACACAAGGATATCTATATCCATCCTTGTAAATGCACAAACAATAAAATGGTAGCAGGATTATCACTAAATCCTTGCAAAGGATTCATTTTTACTACTATAGAAAAAAATCTTGGTGAAATAAATGGATAAGTCAGAACTACTACCAGAGTAAGGTGCACTGATTTACAGGGAATCAGAGAACAGTCTTCAGATTACAGCCTCTAAGATTATATCAAAAATAGGTCAGCACAACAGTTCATTACAAGGACTAAAAATATGCAATTTTAAAATTATTTTCCCAACTCCTACCAATGCAATAGGAGTGGCTTATTCACACTCTATTTATTTCATGTTCTCCACTGGAGAATCATTTGTCACAGAATACTCCAGTATATAAATATCTGAGATTATCTATCTGTATCAATAGAAACCATATCTTACTAGGCTGATAATGCAGACTTTTCAGTGATCCTCTGCAAACAGCAGTCTCCACCCATGAATCTAAAAGGCACTGGGATTTGCAATTCACAGTTCAACACTACTTATCTGGATTAGGAAAGCAATTACTTGCCAATTAAGACATGTAAATAGGCTCAAGAAAACAATGTAACAAGCAAAAAGAATGCTAACTTACTCTTTTGAATAGTAACAAACACTGTACTTTGGGTTTTTTAGTTTTAAGTAGGGAAAGAACGACAAAAACCACAGTCATACCAAGCTTCAACTACAATATATTACACATATAACCTACTTTGACAGAAGACTAGACTGCAAAACAAAGCAATTAAGCATTTAGTCAGCATTAATTGAATTCCCTTGTCCTCACCTACATAATCATATTCTCATTTCCAGGGAGCTCCTACATTTTTCAGCACTCAGATACATGAATGTTTACTGATCTACTGTGTTAAATATATTTTTTTCTTCTCTTTGTTCCCTTGAGTATTTGGGCCCCAGGCCTTCTGTACTGTTCTGAAACCCATGTTATTAACTTTTTTTTTTTAATGTGAAGGTCATCATGAGCATTATCTATAGTTCCAAAAATTGATCTTCACAATAAGAAGCACAGTAAAATGAAGGGTACCGTTTTCCTACTTTTCAGATAAGACTTTAAGCAGGCAGAACAGAGGCAAAAGGGGACACAATATCACCTCATTATTTGAAATTGGAGAATGCAATAGTCTTGTTGCCTGTAGCACCAAAGGTTAGTGCATAAGAGAAAGCCTCCTGCTCCCAGTATCAGTGTCTCACCTCCAAGCAGCTTAAAAGAAGAGAATGTCTTGTAAGGAATCTCAGGAAAACATGAAGAAAATTTGTCATTCACTCAAATGACAACAAAAAGGAAGAAAGTTTTTTTAAAGTAGAACAAAAGTGCTAATTAATGAGCAGGACAGAATTTAAATGCAGGCAAAGCCCTTAAGACAGGAGCATTCCCTCCTCTTGCATTTTGATCTAAAGATCAGTTGTCAAGAAAAAACTTAAGCTATCACAGCCATCTGCTGTGTAAATTCAGAAACCATATTGCTGTCTGGTAACATACACAGCAAATGACAGAACTGGACCCAGAAAGTGAGTGGACACAACACATTCTTCGAATACAAATCCATTGAGAGCCAGTAAACACACATTAAATAAAGCTTAGGAATAGTACCACAGCTGCAGTTTTTGTGCCAGTATTCATGGGCAATAAACTGTTATGTGAAAGGATATCACTGTACACTTGCTTCGTGCTTATATTTTTCTCTATTTCTGCTACTGGCTAATATTGCAAACAGCTAAATAAATCTTTGATCTAATTTGGTACAGCACATTTTATGTCAAACACTAAATTAATAGATATGGGGAAGAAAGAGAAGAAAAGGAGATACACACCAAGTTCTTCAACTTTCAAAGTTATCTTAAGGGCTGATACAACACATAATACCCAGGAAGCATCATGGTGCTAAGCTGCCCCTAAGCCCCCTTCAGGGCTTAGAGATACCTCTGCAAAATCTTCCAGGGAAAGAGGCTGGTGTTAAATATACTTAAAGTTTCCTTTTCATTCCTTTTATGTTTTTCTCCTTTAATTCTGATTCTGTTCTTGTGATCGCAGACTTAGCTTTCCCTCTGGTAAAATAAAATGCAAACTCTTGTGCTACAGCACAAATTTACCAGAACATCAAACCCAAAAGTGGGGTACTAAGTGCAACCATTGCCTTTATATTACTGTACACAGGAGAAAAAAATGCACAAGGAACTGCTGTGCAATTTCACTAAACTACATAGGCCAGTACAGACATTTGCACTGTCAACTATGGGGTTATGGGAAGGAGTTTTCCCCACAGCATTAACTGTGTTTTTTACCATAAACTAGGCAGCTGAGGGACAGCCCAAGACAGCAGGAACTGCCCAGGAAGTTACATTATATCTGAGAATACAGACTTCAGCTGATAGTGTTATTTTATTTTCCTAATATAATTCAGTCCATTTTTCCCATGATTATTTCCTTAATATTCTCCATGATTCAAGGACATGATATACCCTACATTTAAACTTCATTTTGCCCATAACAGGAAGCTGCAGCAGACACTGTACTTTGTTTCAATTTGCTGTATAGCTAATGCCAGTATTTTGTTTTTAAAAGGTTCATTTTCAACACAGAACATTTGATAGTAATATTTTCAAAAGTAGAATATGGAGACCAAAGAGTCTTAATATTTTTTGATAGTGCAATACCACTGACAGTGCAATACCACTGACTGCATTTCAGATCAGCTGTTCAGCTAAAAAATAAAATTATTTTTCAAAGCTTCTACCGCTATGTGATTTATCAAGCACAAAATGACTTACAAATGATTGCTAAAATGTAGTCTTAACAATGCAAACACCATCTTTGACCAAAGGGCAGAAATGGAAACGGTTCTTAATAAGCATAGAGGTACCTCAAAGGGCTGGAGAAAGATCACGACGTTTCCTCTGGGCTCCTGGTCCGCTCCTTGCAGTTAGCAGGGCAATCACTGCCCAGCCCCAGGAGATAAATTGGTGCCTATTCTCATGGGACACTACTCCTGGCTCCTCTTAGTGGGGTTTAATGCATTGACATGCCTGGACAATTCTCCTGGACCAAAGCCAACTGCTTTGGAGTTGCCAAGCCCATCGTATTTAACTAACTCTCTTCCCCTTCAGAAGAGGATGGCTGAATCCAACCTGTCCCACAGAATTACCTGGCCTGTGCTGTCTCCCAGGAGACCCCGAAGAGCTGCCTGTAAGTCTGTGAGTTAGTCCTGGCCAAACGCACACCAGGGACTGCTCTGACAGCTCTACAGAGCTGTGCTCCTTTGCCAGGAAACCTCTGATGCTCCTCAGCTCAGATTTATAGAAACAGCCTTCGTGCCAGACAGCTTCAGCAACTCCTATAGACAAAGCCACACACCATTTATGGCCACAAATGTATTTTAAAATGCCTTCAGGTGATTGTTTCATCATAGTTTCTACGCCAAATTAATTATTTCTATTTTATATCCTCACCTGCTCATCTAGGGTTTTCTTTTACAAGACAGACTCTCATTCCCTCAGCAGGCAGAGCACAGCTAATATCAGCTTATCTCTGTTCTTACTTTTTCACTTCTCACTTAATTATTTCCATAAAGACTTGGTAAAGTATGTGAAAGGAAATTATTAAAACAAAACAAATTGTGTTGGATGCAGCACTGTCATTTAAATGCCTGGTTAGTTTAATGCAGTTGATGTTTGTTTAAGGCCTGAGTTTTATACACATCTTTGCATTTTACACACAGATTTTACCACATTTCCAGGCATTTTACACGCAGATTTATGTTTGCTGATAATACTCATTAAGCAAAATACATATTTATCTTTTTGTAGCTGAGTTTATTTCTATGAACCTCTTTAAGACAAATTTTCCCTGATACAGACCCACCCCTACCACCACTTCCTTTCTCATTCCCTTTCCAGACAAAATTTTACTAACTTTTACACAGAGGAATATTCAGATCAGTATAACATAACACAGATCAAAGTACATGTTCACTTTGGAGCATCTGCAGAATATTTAAAACTTTATGGCTCCCCAAGACTGTGTTTTGTCCTGTACAGCTGCAGAGAAGAGGTTTGGATGTGAGGTAATTTTCCTTGGTTTTTATTCTTGGCCGATAAAAGATTTCAGTTGCACAGCAAATCAAACATACAAACTCTGTGTGCTTCAGCTCCAGACACTGGTCAGAATCAGAAAGTAATCAGAGACAGGAATTAAGGGAATGATTCTGTGTCCCAGATCCAGGGAATACACAGGATTGCTGGGCAGCATTTAGACAAGAGGCTGCAGAAAGAAGCTTCTAGAAAAGAGAAAAAAAACCCCAAACCACCAAACTAAAACAGAATACAAAACTGACATTTGCTGTTTCTGGTACATAACAGATATTTTGGAATTAGCTCACGATGCAGAGAGGTGAATACGTTGTAGAAAATAAATAATGTAAATTATAAAAACAATTAGGCTTCTTATGTAACAAATAAAAGAAGGGAAGGGGATTAAGGAAGAAAAGAGAATGAATCAAATGCAAGTATTTTCTAACAGAGCATTTTTTACTACAGGAGCGATTTTGAATCTGATGCATGGCTGCAGATTGCTCAGTGCTTCTCTGCCCACCCAACAGCCTCTGCCCACCCTGCTGAGACACTGAGAGGGAGGAGGGACGCCCCTTTTCTAGCTCCTGGATGGTGAAGAAACATGGAATTAATCTTTTGAACCTCTTCCTTAAAATATGAGAAATTAAAATACATTTGTAGACCGAATTCCTAATCGTTACATATTTGTTTCATTGACAGCACATGAAGTCAGAGATGAGGCACTCTTTATCAGACTGCTGTCTTCCATGTTCTGTGCAAATGTTGCTGGCAACACAGAAAAACAGAAGAGTTTTGTGGTCTGACAATAATGAATCCTGAGTTAAAGATATTAAACCAATATTTTCAATTACCACTTCACTACATCTCAATATATTAAAAGGCCAACTCTAACCCCTTAAATAATATCTATAAATCAGATGAATTTTTAAGAATTCAATTTTTCTGATTACTTCTGTTTCAAACAATAACTTTTGCATCAGTCTTTTTTCAATCCACCTTTTTATTCAGCCAGCTGTTAGTGAATTAAAAGCCCACCCTCAGTTCTGGATTATTTTTTTCTGTATTATTGTTTCCTTCTACCTCTATGTTGTTCATTGTTGTCACCATATTTTGACTTTTTTTCTAATCAGTATGATTTTCCTTCCTTTTAAGCCATTCTAGCTCAACTTATGTTTTTCTCCTATATTGGTGCTCCTAGAAAAAGCAAACAAAAAACCTACAAGTAAACCCATGCTCTAAATCCTGTTTTCTTAAAACACTCCAATAATAATAATTTAATCAAACAGCAACATAGCTTTCAGTTTAAAGACCTGAACCTTACCTGAGAACTGTCAGGAAATACAGTTTCCTCAAAAAAAAATTTCTTAATTCTTTTTTCCTTATGAAATCCAGTAGAGCAGTAGAGCTAAATAAAGATCCATTACGTGCAAAATTATTTCTGTTGTAAATCTATTAGCTCAGCCCTGACAAAAATGAATTTGTAATGAAGAATATAAATAATTCAGATACGTGGAAAAGTCAGGTCATTTAGAAGGTGCTACATCTCTAGTATTTTTGGTTTAAAGCTGTTTTACAGGACATTTTGTGACAGATACCTTTTGATGGAGAGTTCAGAGGCCCCTCTCTCCTTTTTCATGTATTTCTCATCTCCTGATACATTTCCTCATCAGTCTGTGTGAGAAACAGTGCAGAGAGAAAGGAAAGACTCTGCTATCAGTTTGCCACCACTGAGCCCAGTAGGGTCATGAAACAGGTCATGTAAAAGGCTGCAAAACTACCAGCTTTATTTTGGTTTAAAATGAGATGGAAAGGTATTATTGCTACTAAACAGAATTTCAATTTCCCCCCTTCTTTGCAGGGTGGGATTACTTAAAGGAAGCAGAATGCTGTGACTCCACTCATCAAAAATCCCCAAACCAACAACATGGACCATTGAGGGGAAATTCCCATAGAGAATCTTCCCTCACATTTGTCATTTTTAGAATTTACTCCTTATCTTGCTGTGAGAGGAAATTCAAGCGCAGTCACATTTCAAGCAATCATTTTGACCTAGAGCTCAGTCCTTGCCCAGCCCATCCAACCCTGCAGCCATGGCCAGGCTCAGGGGGCACCAAGGCAGGGATGGAGGGTCTGTCTGCAGCTGCCCAGCTGTCCCTCCCTGGGCAGGGCAGGGATGGAGGGTCTGTCCGCAGCTGCCCAGCTGTCCCTCCCTGGGCAGGGCACTTGTCCCGACTCCACTGTGCCCACCCGCCCTGCCTGCCTCTCTCTGATTGCTTCTTCCTAAGGAGATTTAGGCAGTTTGCGTCAATCAAGGATTTAACACAAGACATAAATGCCATCCCCTCTTAACACAAACAAACAGCTGCCAGCACCTTTCTTGATGAGACAAGGGTGCCTGGGAGGCTGACAAAAAGTTGGTGATTTCTGGTGAATTCTCCTCTTTTCCTATCTTACCTTATCAGTTAATCACAGGACTGATTTTAAACATTCTCATTTCTCCACAGTAGCAAAAAAGTAGTTAAAAAACTATGAAGGCAGGTATAAATACCAGGGGATCCTTATGAAAAATAATATTAAAATCCCTGAATTGCTTACATAGTATGAAAACCATTAACAGGGTTAACATAGGCTGTCATTAAAATTTTTTCCAGTGCCAATTGTCTAAATAAGGAAGCAGAGAAAACTCAAATAATGAGTTACTGTATAAGGCTCAAGCCTTGGTCCATGAAGTACAATACATCTATATCAAAACTGTAGAAAAAGTCAGCATTCACAAATTACAGGGCTTCAAGCCTTGCCAGATTTTTTTCCAGTAGATTGGATATTATTCAATTAGTATTCAGTTAATATTCTTGCTATTCTATATAATACGTTATTAAAAATATCATTAATAATATATAAAAGATTCAATTAAAAATCTTGAATGTCACTGTTTCAAATTGCAAAACCAACACAATACCTGCTTGATTTTAGAAACAATTGCTTCTGGTCTTTAAACCTGACCAAGTTCAGCCACATACTTGCAAATCAAACAATTATATAACAGAACTATTAAGTCTTTAAAAACTGATTTAATCATTGCACAGTGAACTTCAGGAAATTATCGTGAAATTAGCAGTTTGCCAGCTGCCCAGTAGGAGGCAGACAAGGAAACATCCCTTCCCCCTAAATGATCTATCATCCAGCAACCCGGTACATTTTCCTCCTCACTTCTCACCACGAGCACATTGGCATTTTTCTCACGGGTTAAAATGAAGAGGCCTAAATACAGTTCACATATTGTTTTATTTCCTCATAAAATAATTTAAATACAAGTACCTCTTCTTTGCCCTAGATTCTCTTTTCAGTAAGCTGTTCAGTAGCTCCTACTGAACACCATTAAATCTGTCACAGTCATCCTTGTAGCCACGGTTCCAAAAGTTCCCTGCACTATGTCAGAAGCTTATTATAATTATATCACCTCTTAGCACTTGAACTTTTGATCTGATTTTCTTAAAAATAGCAAGGAGCCCCAGTTTAAAGAACATTATTGAAAATAACAGTATTAATGCCATTTAATCAGCTCAGTTTTCTTCTAGTCTCTCGAAGCAGAAGGCAGTGGGCTGCATATTCTATTCTACACTCAGATTGACTCGAAGTTCAAAGCTGTGTCTTCGAGTAATTTCATTCTGACACTGTTAAATAGCAATTCAGGAAGCATGCAAAGCATGATGCTAAGATCTTCAGATAAAGCTTGTCCATCCTAACTTTCTATGTACTTCTGCTGACAGGTTTTGGGAGTCAAATCCAAAACCTTCTACTCTCAACTTCCTTCTCTCTTTCCATGCCCCTGCAGAAGCAGGGAGGGTTGTAGGACTGAGTGAACTGAGTCACAGGCTCAGCACCTATTCTTCACTTAGAGGCTTCCTTAGGATCCTCCCTACCTTTCTGAAAAATTCCATGTAAACAGCATTCAATTATGTTCTAAGGATGTTTTCATAAACCTTCAAAACTCTAAGTACTGCTCAAGGGGTAATATCACCCAGTTTTTTTAGACAAAACTAAAATCAGATGTATTTCTCTTGAAAACAGGGTCCCAAACATATCCTAAATTTCAGCAAAAAAAAAGCAAATGCTGGGACTTCGTAGAATGATTTTTGTCAACACACTATCTGATTATCTTTTATTTTCTGTAAGTCAAAGGGGTATGGAAATAAATAATGTAACATGGAAGTGGAAATAAATATGCCACAGAAGTTTAAAAAGAAAAATGGCAATCACTGGGACAGTTCTTGTCCTCACTTATGCTCACTCAATCCTAATTAACACTGGCAGAATTTGGCCTGCTGTACAAGCCACATCTAATCCCTCCACTGTAGTCTGCCACGCCAGAAGGTTATTCCTTGAAACACTCCCCAGTAAGCTGGATAATTCCAGAAATGACATTTCAATGCCATCGAATCAGTTTGCCCCGTGCTACGATTTAATTTCTAAGCCTTTTCTATTGACTGTACATGTATTACAACATAGAAATGGTGACAATGGAATCTTTTTTAGAAAGAAATCTGAACCAACTACAACTATTTTTGCCTGTGGATTGGGACACTCTTTTGAAAATTACCGAGTCTTTGCAAGGGCAGCATCACCTCTCATTTACTGTATGTATAAAAGGTTCCTCACAAATTACAAAATACAAGCAGAACAGCTAGAAACAGGCAGATAACAGGCAGCCAGAGAATCATCTAATGAATAAGATAAAGATAAAACTGTTTGCCTCATGTCTTAGGACTGAGTTTAAAGTCAGACACTGGAACAGCAAGAGCAGAGCAGCAAGAGCAGAGCAGCTGTTTTTACAATATTTAGCTCCCGGCTCTCAGAAAAAGGGCCTGTGAGGGCAGGGGAACATAGGGAGAAGTGATGGGCTGACTATTCCAGAGGCTGCTGGAGCAGAGCAGGGGAGAGTTTAGGTTTGGTTGCATCATTTGCCCCAAGGTTGACATGTCCAGAGGGCATTTTGCACCTCCTTGTCTGAGCTACACTTACAATTCATTACCTATAACCCTGTAGTGAGGGTTTAGCACAAAAAATTACGATATATAAAAAAAAACAGATCCTGCAAACAAATTGGCCTTCTCTAATAAACGGAAGTTATTCTTCTAAATATTTACAGGTTCAGGACCTTGCTGTGCTGACACTATAATCTATGTGGAATAAAGGGCACTGCTGCTGTTTCCAGGAAGAAGTACTCTGTTTTCCCCTTTATGCCATGTAGGGATTAAACAGGGACAGCTTCTGTACCAAGCCCAGGGTTTTGCACTCTTTGGCAGCCTGGCTTTATCAGCTTCATGTCCAGCTGCCTATGCAGGTGAGGAAGAGCTCAGCCAGCAGCACTTGCTGTTTCTGCAGAGTTCTGAAAAATGGGCAGCTCAGCAAGGCTGAGAGAAGACACTACTTTACCTGATGCTGAAGCCAGGAACTCCCTATTATGCAGATAAATGCAACTACACTTTTCAGGATATTCATGTCTTCATCACATAATGTATATGAATGACATAGCTTTCCATTTTCATGGATGCCCCTCCTCAGAGCATCAGGGATAACATTTAAAGACCACACTTTTTTTTTTTACAGCTTAAATTTCACACAATTTCTTCACCTGTTTTCCACTGCCTTGCTTAAAAGACTCAAATTTAATATCCTTGTTTGTGCTCCTTTCAACTGGGGTAGAGTTAATTTTCTCCACAGTGACTAGTAAAAGGCTGTGTTTTGGATCTGTGCTGAACATGGGGTTGATAACAGAGAGATGTTTTTGTTGTTGCAGAGCTTGCACAGAGCCAAGGCCTTTTCTGCTTTTCATGCTGCCACACTGGGAATGGAGCTGGGAGTGCATGGGAGATTCAAGGAAAGACAGCTGGGACAGGTGACTCAAAGTGACCAAAGAGATATTCCAGACCATGTGACATCATGCTCAGGATATAAAGTTTGAGGGAGAAGGAGGAATGGGGGAACATTTGGAGTGATGGTGTTTGTCTTCCCAAGTTACTGTTACACGTGCTTGGACTGTGCTCTCCTGGGGATGGCTGAACACCTGCCTGCCCATGGGAAGCAGCAAATAAAATCCTTGTTTTGCTTTGCTTGTGTGTGTGGCTTTTGCTTTTCCTATTAAACTGTTTTTTTCTCAACCCACGAGTTCTCCACATTTTCACCCTTCCAATTCTTTCCCCAATCTCTCCAGTGGGGGAGTGAGTGGGGCTTGGCTGCTGGATGGAGTTAAACTATGACATTGGTAAAACTAACTTTTAACTCTGCCAGTCATGAGATTGCTGGCTTTCTTTTTTTTTTTTTTCTTTCTTTTTATCTTTCTCTTTTCTTTTTCTTTGCAAAGCAGAAACATAAAGCCTTTTAAAAAACCCAGTGTCAAAGAATAAGGAGATTCATATCTTCTCCCTAGCGCTCCATACTCCACTACACCTCCTTAAAGACAATTTTAGTAAGAAAACTAAAACTATCAAGTCAACCAAGTATTTAAACATGCAGTTTTCTTCAATTCTGACAGATATCTTAACAGATATTAGAGCTAATACTCAAGCAAATGTGCAACAAAACAGATTCTGATGCGTATTTAATTACATATTCAACATACATTTTTTTTAAAGTTTTCCCAGTAAATAGTGCATTCAATAGGAAAATAATTTTCTAAGTTCTTCTAAAATACAATTTTATAAACCATGAACCACAAAAGAACACTAAATCTCAGACCTAACATAGAAACATTAAAAGACTTCTGGGATGCCCCTCACCACATTATATTCCAGACCACCTATATGTAAAAGACTTGGAGACTTGGGGTTTTTACCTATGCCATCAACTGGAAACTGATAATGTTATATCATAAAACACTGCAGCCAGCTATAAATATTTCTGAAGCTCATCAAAATCCTTAGAAAGGCGACGAGTAAGCAAAAGTTTTGTGCAAAAGAATACAAAAATTCTTCAGAGCAGAGAAGAGAATGGGCTTCAAGGTCATTTTGCTGGCATGGGCAAGGCAACTTTTCAGGAGAATTCAGGATGGTGTTTCATCCTGGAATTTTAACACTACTACTTTACTGTCTTTTTCTTATGTGTACAATTCAGACTAATCTATTCAGATGTACTAAGGAAAATTTAAAAGACTTATTCTCTTACTTATTCTCTACTAAAATCTCTTGAGATTCATCCTGAAACTGGGACAATACAAAACTTGGAAGGATAAAAACATAATATGCTGACAGCAGTGTAAATTCACTGTATGGCAGGATTTTGTAGAAGGTAGAAGAGAAGAGCAGCTTAAGGAGCTGATTCTGCACCTCCCAGCACAGACCACTGAGAGGCCCTCTGGGCAGCCTCGATGCCAGGCAGGAAGAACTGCTTAGGTTTTAAAGCATATATAAATAGGCATTGAAACATCTCTCTCTCTCTCTCTCTCTTTGGAAATTCAGGGCCTGAAAAATACAACTTTAGACTTTCCAAAACAGTTTTCAGCTCAGTGCTCTGCAGCCCATTGTCATACCAACATGAACACTACATTTCAGCATGTCTTTTTGCTCTGAAATATATTCAATGATTTTATCTTTTCTCATGTCAAACTATATGTAAAAGAGAAAATAGAATGCTCAATACAAAACAGGCATTAATGGGCATCCCAAACTATAGTTTTTGAAAGGGCTGAAATCTTCCTGGCACAATACAGAGAGACCCTGTGGAATGTTTTAAAGTTAACATAATCCTAATATTCACCATACAGCATTTTTAGATTGAATTATCCCAATCCTGAAGAAGGGATAATTCATTACCGTGGCCAGAGAACAGAGCTGCACAATCTCCCACCAATTCAGGCAGTGTGGGCTGTGTTTGGACACGCTTACACAGAGCTGGGCACCCAGAGGAATGAGCCTGGAGCACGGGAAGGGAGGCACAGCACTGCACTTGGCCACAATTCCAGCCACCCCCGCCACTGCTCCGGGGGGTGATGGCACCCCGGGCCACCCTGACCCGTGCCCAGCCTGCCAAACAGCTAAGGCAGCCCCATGCCCAAACACCCCACTTTGTGAAGGATGGCAGCACCAGATCCAGGAAAGGATCTGGCAAGGGTAGAGCTCAAAACGAGCATTTCAACCCTGAAAACTCCTTCCTGCCACACTCCAAAACTTCTTATGGGAAAGCAGCACTTACTCCTGAGACAAACAAGAGCTCAGCTCTTGTTGAGATCACAGAGCATCTCTGCACTCTTCCCTTACCAGACTTCACCTGGCAGCTTGGAAAAATGCACAAACAGGAGCAGCCTACTGCAACAAAACATGGGAAATAATGAGACCTTTTTTTTTTTTTTTTTTAAATGGAATAAAAATAATAAAATTGCTATATGAAGAGTAGGGAAAATCAGCCGATTTCAAGCACCTTGTCTGGTGCAGGAAAGAAGTGCTGAAGGTCATGTCCCATCATTTCTAGTTAGAGCTTCTTGAATCATTCCTTTTTGGGAGCACAGGCCAAATAGGGGTCTTGGAATATTTTGTAATGTATTGTAGAACACTAGGAATACACTTTTTTTTTTTTTTTCTATTTACTTTTACTGAAACATAAATACAAAATTAGTAATTTTGAATTTTAAAAATTAATATTTTAATAATTGATTCAGGACTTGATTGTTAGAAACATTCAAATTCAGAGTGTATGTTCATAGAACAAGTACAATCCCCCCTTCAGAACCTTACAGATCTTTGGGTCTGGGTAACAAAGAGTATCATGAATTCACTGATGATTTCCCTTTGCATCTCAGTAACAGTTAAACATATCTCACATCTGTCAGATTCCTGAGTTTTCAGTTCCAGCTTCCATATTACATACTCATCACAGTTAATATTAATTGGTAATCAAACAGAAAAGCACCTGAAGCAAAGAAACAGGACAGAAATAACCTTTACATTCCCACCAGGCAAGAACTCAGACATGGCAATAGGGCAATGTGTTTAACATTTATGTTTACCCTGTGCATAATAAAAGACTTGTCCAACCAGAGTGAATACTCATTTTTTCATCAGCATTTTTGTTTTTCAAATGGAAGGTTTTTATCATATGCAAAATTGCATTAAGCATGTATAATGACTTGCTCAGTGATTTGCATAAACATCTTCCATGGCGTGCACAAAACTTGACAGCTGTGATTTGCTTTACCCATGCATAAATAACAACAAAATCGGCCCAAAGACTTTTACTTCACATTTTAAATGTGAAGCCTAGGAGGGCAAAGAGAATGATTATCACTTCGAGAAACACTGGAAAATTAGTGTTAGCCTAGACCTAGCAAGTACACACTAGAAAACACACACAAAAAAAGGTAAGTAAAGAATATAAAATTCCCAAATCACAGGAGATTTATACTCAATATATTGACTTCAGGGCTGAATGGGACATAAATATAGTCACAAGGGATAAATCAATAGATGTTTCTTTTAAACGGTAAAGAATATTTTAAGTGTTTTGAGAACTCAATATTTCAAATATCCACCATTTGCATACTTGGAGAAGATACAAATATTTCAAATGTTTAAAATAAAATTAAAATATTTCCAAAATACTTTTAGGATTTTACAGTAATTTGAAGTACCTTAAAATACTTTGGTTAATCTATTCTATGGTTAATTTTAAGATATTTTTGAAGTCTACCAGGAGTAGTCACCGGCTGGAATTTATTGAAGGTTTATTATTTGCTTCTTTCTATAACACTTTCTAGCTATTTAAAATGTGCATAAAAGTAAATTTGTCTTTAGTCTAGGTGCCTACATTGTGCCAATGGAAAGGCAGGTTTTCTGTCTGAGGAGATGACTTTCTTTAGATTTAATCAGCATTTAGAAGGTGGGAGGATATGGAAGAAAATGACTTTCATGACCTTTGCCTTCTTGCACTCTCAGGTCTGGACTATTTAACTACTTTAGTCAAAGTATCCTCTTTAAACAATACAGGCTTTATTTAGAAAATAAGCTGATCAAGCAGACAGTTTAATTATTTGTCTTCAGCAGGATATGCACATTGGTCACTGCTGAAAATCAAAACTACTTTTGCAATAAGTTCTACAGAACAATATTGTAATATGAATATAAAAGTCAAAATTTAACCATTCTGTGAAAATCACTGAGTAATGTCTTAAGTATTTAGAACTAGAAGGAAATTAATTAATATTAATTTTAAAAAATTCAAATAATAGTATTAGCAAAAATATAATCAGTAATTTTTTTTTTCAATTAAATTGTGAAAGTATTTATCAGGGCAGCTTTTGGATAGCAATCCCTTGAGCTGCTAATTATTTACTTATTTAGCTGCTTAGGAGGAAGGTAGCAAAAACTATGTTACCATCCTTATGCTATAAAAAGTTTCACAGCATCTGAGTTAAGAGCAGCCTGGCCTTGGCAGTGGTGTGCTGCACCGGAAGGCAGGCAGCACAGCACAGCACAGGAAAAGAGCCAGAGGCATTAGTGTAATCCATCGAGGTTAAATGTAGGAAAGCTAAAATTATTTAATACTTTTTAAGCCCACAGTACAGTAAATGGTCTGTTGCTAGGAAGCAATCCTGGCTAAAAATATAGCTCTTTTTAATATGCTGACTTTATGTCTGAAGAATGCCAGAAATGGGTCTCACTGAAGGTATTTCTCACACCCCTCCTCTCCTTCCATTGAGTCCCCAGTTCACATTCACAAATGTATGAATTCCAAGTGCTCCTCAGCCTGGAGGTTGTGTTTGACCAAGGAAAAGTCAAGCTCAACAGATGGATGATCTTTACTAACATCTTGTCAAGAATGCCCACATCAGGGGACCCATGGTAATAAGTAAAAACTCTCTAAAATTATAAGACTTAGAGTTCTGATCCCCCAGTCTGACCACAAATTTGCCATCATGAAGGAAGAATTTTCTCCCAGGAACCTGAGAACCCTGGAAAAGGCTGACTGCCTGGGGACAATTCTAAAGGAAATTGAGGGATGCAGTAAATGATCCCAAGCCCCTCATTGTATACCATGATAAATTCCCACAAATAAAAGCATTTGACTGTCCCAATTTACAGCTGTAAACAGGTGAAGCAATCCTTAGACATGCAAATTAAAAATTTAAAACCTCAGATTGGCAGTACTGGCAGAATTGCTGTTGCATCCATTTAGCTCTCAGAGAACTGACCAGTCACTGGACCAGTAAGTTCAGCACTGTTAAGAAACACAGCACACCAAAACATGACTTGCAAGGGATGAAAGTGCCACGAATAACCTAAAAAATGTGACCCCAGACCTTTCAAGAGGGTCTGGGTGAAGCCACAGTTGTTACATTTTGTGCAACAGATAGTCACACTTCAGAGGATAAATAATATATTGATGAAAGAATAAGATATATAACCCTAAGCACACACTTGAAAAGGTATCATGAGTTACTGTAAGCAACTTGAAGACCTTGAGCACATAGTATTACACTGGTCTGTCTATTCTACAGCATTTAGTGAATGCATTCTTTAAGTAAATTGTGACACAAACCTGTGTTTCTCAGTAGCTTCACAGTGCCTCTGAAAATGAATGTGTAAGTAGAAACTGATGACAGCTTTAAAATAAATAGTAAATAATGTATAATGTCTTTAATTATTAGATAAATTTCCTGTCAATAATTTCTGCTATTGCTGAATTATTTTGAAATTCAACTTTATTCCTTATGTTTTTACTCTGCAATCCTTTCTCCTTTCTAGGTCGTTTTCTAATGAAAAGGAAGATAGGTTTCCACAGCTAGTTCCACTTTCAGATTTTCAAAATATTTATTTTTTTTTTCTAAAATCCTTTCCTCCTGTCTTAAGTAGAGAACAGCCTGGCCACCCTTTTAATTGAGAACTTAGTTTGTCCCCATCCAACAAGCAGGTAATTTTCTATCCTATGTTCATAAACATTACATTTGGAATCCTGCACTTATCAGTCAGCAAAGAATCCTCTGCATCAGTGAGGTATAAAACTCTACCTCTTCTCATTCCTTAACACACTGACTACTTGGCATCTTTAGGGAGGAATGTTTTCTCTCTGGATTTTATATTTTCTGTCAATTTGCACATTACAACCACACAAGAAGTGGACATCTAACTAGGCTACTTTTTGTGTAACTTAATGGAAGCCATGGCTGATACCAGAAACAACAGGTGGAAGCACAATGGTTTTGAACCATTCTAACCTCCTTTTTAGTGAGGCACATTCATACTAGAAAAATCCTATCAGAATGTACGCATGAAATAGTTTACTATGGACTTGAGGAATTATCAACATATTTTTACAAACTACAGTCTGAGAAGTCTTGAAAATTTCAACCTAAACTACAGTTTAAACAGTTCCTTTAAGTCTTGTGTTTATGATAAATTCACCTGGGTCAGGGCAGTTGAAAGCAAAGGTAGAGGCTGGGCAGAAAATGGGCTGAGAGCTGCCCTGAAGAGAAGGATTTGGGGTTGCTGGTGGATGAGAAGCTCAAGATGAGCAGACACAGTGCACCTGCAGCACAGAGAGCCAATTGTGGGCTGCATGAAAAGCAGTGTGGCCAGCAGGGCGAGGGAGGGATTTGCCCCTGTGCTCTGCTCTGCTGAGAGAGACCGCACCTGGAGTGCTGCACCCAGCTCTGGGACACCCAGCATAAGGACAGGGACCTGTCAGACTGAGTCCAGAGGAGGCCAAAAAGATGATCAGAGGCCTGGAGCACCAACCCTACGAAGACAAACCAGGAGCTGGGGCAGCTCAGCCTGGAGAAGAGAAGGCTCCAAGGAGACCTCGGGTTACCCTTCCAGTATCTAAAGGTACATGAGAGGAAAGCTAGAGAGGAATTTTTTACAAGAACACGCACTGATAGGACAAGTGGAATGGTTTTAAACTGAAGGAGGGGAGATTTACATCAGACATTATGAATAAATTCTTCACAGTGAAATTGATGAGGCACTGGAACCAGTTTCCCAGAGAAGTCGTGAATGCCCCAACCTTAAGTTCAAAGACTATCACGCAATATTATAATTAACTAATCTGAAATGCCTGAGTTACTGCTAAAGAGCTTTTTCATTCCTTTTTCTTAAAAGTGCTGTATTTACAACAGAGAATTTAAACCATCACTAGGAGAACATCATTTCCCAGATCCAAGGAGCTCATTACTTGTGATGTAACTTGCAGCATGAGGAGTTCCTATTCCTTGAAAACTTGTTTAGTACAAAAATACAGTAGTTTCCATTAGTGTGGGAACATGCCACATTTCTCATAGGATTCAAAGCATTTCCCCTAGCAACAATAAACTTAGAGAAAAGATACAAGGGAGTAGTTAAAAGCATTGGCTGTAAGTGAAAAGAAGTCCTTAATTTACAATCATGAGATAGTCTGGTGACATTCCAGTCATCAATATGCGGAAATTACTCAGTGGGGTTTAGATCTTCACTAAAGTGATTTTTTAATTCTTTTTTTCTAAACAAGGCAATGCGCATATTTTTAAGATTTTAGTTGTAAACAAATTTCAAAGGAGGTACTTTGAAAAATAAACCAGAAACTTTGACCCTTGGAAGAGGTCACTTACAAAACATCTCTCAAAATAATCTTTTTCCAATTTACCAAGATGATATGGGAAATTTACAGGAAAGGCTGCAATTCAAAAACCATTTCTTCATGAGCGTTTTAATCACCCACAAAACCAGTTTAAATTAAAACCTGCATCCTTACTGGGACCTGACCCCTTAGCACATTGTTGTCCCAGCAGCAGTTCAGATTTAGAGAGGTGCCAGTGCCTCATTTACCCATCAGCACATGAACCCTTTATCCCACCAAACCTGCACAGGTGTGCACACAGTGTGCAGGTAACCCTGTCAGTAAGGTGATGTAAGGCCATATTACCTGGGCAATGCTGTCAGACATACCAAAATTGGGACAAAATGGAAAAAAAAAGTGATTAGGGGACAGCCGTTCTTATGGATGAGAATCAGGGAAAAGGGAAAATTCAGCAGGAAAGAAAGGACAGTAAGAAATGACAGATTGATGCAGTGACTGATGGTGTTTGGGGGTACTTAAGTGACCCCAAATCTGGGTCCTTCCCCTAGAAATCATGCACAGCAGCTGGAGGCTCCACACAGATCCATTCAAAACCCCAGAGAGCAGCAGTGCCTGGTCACACCACCCAGTCTGCAGGCCCAGGGACTTGGGGGCTGCTGCTGGTCACTGGACTTGCTGATATAAAACCAACTTCTCACTTGTTTTGGAAAAGTGAGACATCAGTTTTATTCATTTAAAAGACTTCCAATCCAACAGTGTACAGAGATGATTGACTGATAACTTGAGATTTTCTGATGGAGGAGAACAGGTCAATAACATATGCATTACAATGCAGCCCACATTCCCTGTCATTCCTAATGCAGGTGAAAAGACTGAAGTGTCTGATCTGGTGACAGTGGAGAAAGATGTTGTGTGACTGATGCTATTTTACTCATCACAAATATAGTATAACCATACCTCCCATTGTCTTGCAGTTACACAGCACACAGAGGTTACATCAGAACAGATTTACTGACTTCAAACAAGCATTCAGAGATAATTACTTAACCTTACAGGACAATACTAAGCATTTGACAGAGCTGACGACATTTGAAATGATACTTGAGAGTACAGTTTGTTCAGAACAAAGTTGGAAAGTCATTCAGTAGATTTTGCCCTACCACTGTGTCATTCTGCCAGGAACTGAAGAGCACATCCCCGTTCTGCCCTGTCCTCTCTCCTGCTGCTTTGTTGGCCAAAGCATTGGGAACACTTCAAAATATCTGGCAATCCAACACTTTTCTACTTAGTCTTCAGACTGAAGCTCATAGGAGAACTCAATTAAGTTTATGAGCTTTTGTAAGTGACCTTGCAAGGGCCCAATTGTCTGAGCTGAAACAGCTGGCATACAGCTTGTTTAATTTCTGTTTACAATGGGAAAAATTTCCTAACACAAGTTTCTGTGATATTGAGAAGCATTTTACAATTGTAATAAACCAACAAAAATTTGTCAAAACTCTTAAAATTAAAGCTACTTAAGTGGAAGTACTATAGGCTGTAATGCTACATTAATAATAGATTCATACGCCATTAAAAATTTTTACAGTTCAAAATAGATATTTTGTTTGTTTTCCATGAAAGAATACAATTTATCAGTTGCTGAATTAAAAATCTGCTATAGCTGGCAATGAGAGATGATGTTTCTTCTTCCTACAAAAAAATCTTCTCCTAAAAATATGCTAAGAGGAAATTAATATCTATTCTATAGTTATATTTTGCCTCATTAGCTTTATTCTCTATCATCTGTTAATGACTCAAAATAATATCATGACATATTAATATCTTCCAAGCACAGAATTCAATGCACAAATACACACACTAAGTACTTAAAAATCCCTGCTTTGTCAGTGTTTAGAAAGAGATCAAAACATTAAATAAAATCTCAATTTCTGTAGAGTGGAAACTATGATAAAAATTACAAGGAAGTGCTGCACTGTTTTCTAAGTGATTAATGAAATAGAACCAAAAAATTAGTTGTGTACTCCGTGAGAAACAAGGTACAGTATGTGAGCAACTTTGAAGTCTGCAAATCAAGGTTTTTGTGAGGAGAAGAAAAAAGGAGTTCTTGAATGGTGCTTCTGCTTCTTATTCATCTGTCTGAATCACAGCAGACCACATTAAGTGTTGTTCTAATTTCTGACAACTAATAAAGGCAATAATTATGCTGAGGCATTCCAGCAACATCCCATTTCACTAACAGGAAAGAACAGCTCTAGGACTAGATTGAGATTATGGTTTATAAAGAGCAAACAGTTTCTCAGAAGATGTTGTACCTGATTTATGCCTTCAATATAAAATAAATGAAGAAGTAGCTATCAGCAGCTGGGATAGCAGTACTTTGTTTTCCCTGTTCCCTTTGTGCTTTTAGGATTTCATTCTGTTTTTTCTGATGTCTTTAGACATTCGTACATCTTCAGGAAGGAACTTTGAACTTGAAGGACATCTGAATGGCCTTTTTCAAACAAAGAAAGAGTAAGAACGTTTGGTACTTGGAGTTTAACATCATGAAATCACATTCAGAAGTGCAGCTGTGAACAAATCTATACAATAATATCACATATTAGTGTACTCAAATGACCCAACACAATTATATGCAGTTTTTTTGTGTTTTTTGTTTTTTTTTTTTTTTTTTTATGAGAGCTGCCTCTCAGTCTTAAGGAGATTATGTTCTTTGAATGCATCTATCTCAAATTGTTTACTAGCCGTATTTTAAGAAGTGGCATTTGCTGCTACTTAACAAAAATATTATTCTTATTCACAATAGGAGTACCTCGTACACTAGGAAGTGCTTTATGTCTTCCACAGAAGCACATGGGTAAGGTTGGAAGGGACCACAGAGGGTCTGGTCCAACCTCCCTGCTCAAGGAGGGCCATCCCAGAGCACATGGCACAGGATTGTGTCCAGATGGTTCTTGGATATCTCCAATGAGGGAGACTCCACTCTGTTCTAATACCCATGGTAAAGAAGTTCTTCCTCATATTCAGGTAGAACCACCTGTGCACCAGTTTCTGCCCACTGCCTCTTGTCCTATTGCTGGGCACCCCTGAGAAGAGCCTGGTCCATCTTCTTGACATCTCCCTTCAGATACTGAGAGAGAGAAAGTCTCCTCTCAGTTCTCTTCTCCAGACTGAACAGGGCCAGCTCCCTTCTTAATTCAACACAGGGTAGATATAGAGGGAGAACACACAATGAAACTTCAAAATTACTGGAAGATTCAACGGAGTCTATTACAGAAAATATCAAAATGTCTGTTGAAGTTTATAAAATTTAATTTACCTAATAAATTGACTGCAAATATTGTGCATCCAAGAACCAGGTTCTACAATATGGGAGAAGTCCCAGAGTGGGATTTTCATGGCAGAAAAGTCAAAGATGTTGAAATGAGGAAACAGCATTCAGCATGGAAATAGGGTGAGAACTCAATATACTGTATCTGTTATACTGCCCCGACACTTACTTACCAAAGCTAACATAAAATGAAAGAAATTAGGAAGCAGAGTGGGAAGTCAGATATAAAGGCCAGCCCTTAAGCCTCTGCAGAGCAGATCTTCCTGACAGGCTCTAGGTACAGCTCTAGACTTTTGAATCCTTGAATTCTAGAGCTTTTACAGATCTATTTACTGCTTTCCTGTTTTTCAGGCCGAATTATCTTCACTCCCTAATGTCCTTTGAATCTCTTCTCTCATTTCCACAGTGTGTCCTCTTGTGACTGAAAGCATTTATAAATCACGTATAATAGAAAAGAAAGACTTTCACTCCAAGTGAGTGAGTATCTTGGGACTGTAGCATACACTTCCACATAAGTAACTTTTTATTTTTACCTTTTTTTCCCCTCCATATACAACACACCTTTGCATATCTTTGTCCAGATTTATCTAGTCTAGTAATCAACTATCACATATTGTGTTAAAAAGTGTTGATGTGTTAAAAATTTATTCTTTAATAACAAACAAACAAACAAATAAATAATTTATTCTTTTTTTCTAAAGAAAACATCTACTGACACAGGTTACTAACAGTTGATGATCATCCAGACAAACTATGTTAACTGTGCTGCTGGGTTTTTTTTTATTGTACTGATTTTTATCACAGTTTTTTCTACCATAATAAATAATAGAAATTCATGGTCTATTTGGTTTCATTTTCTTCACAGTGTTACATTCAAATTGCTTCCAAATACTCAAAAACAATTTCCACAAGGGAAATCCTGGTTGTAATTTCCTTCAATGTGCCTTGTAACAACAGAACTTAAGAAGACTTCTGAAGTAATCAGTCCCCCCTATGAATTCAGTATAAAATAATTAATGATTAGATTAAAATATTCTCCTATGAATGAGTGTACATAGCAAGAAATAATCAGATACAGAATGCTTTGAGTCATTATATATAATTACTATATTTCCATTAAATTCTGATCAACTGTATACACAAAATTATTACTAAAATATAGGTATATTTTCTGAACATTTCTCAGCAGACTTTTTCATTATATGCATAATCCTCATTCAGTATCACACATTACTTGAAGAGCAGTATAACTCCATGGGATTCAATAACAACAGGACATTACAAGATCTATACACAAGCAGAATCTCAGCTGAGATGTAGCAACTGTGCTGAGGACAAGTATTTCTGAAAGGGAGTAAGATGAATTCAAACAGAAAATTATACAGTCTTAACATACAGCACTAAAAAAAAAAACCAAAACAACAACAAAACAACAAAAAACAAAACAACAAACAACAACAAAAAAACCAAACAAACAAAAAAAAACCCCCACAACACCCTATCAGCTATAACATCAAGCAAGTTCAAAAGATTAAAACTTCTCCATCTTCTTCAGTTTTTACAGAGTATTCCTAGGCTGCAGTATGTTTTCAGTCCTAAATGTCCACTATTCATTTTTTTGACTACCTTTCTGTTTCCCTTGGCTACCATAATTCTAAGAATAATTTTCCCATTAATGCACTAATATTTTGAGTGAAGAATTCATAAACGCTTTTGGAGTTACATGTTTAAATTTGTCATGCATCACTGGAAAAATAAACCATTTACACTTTATTCACTCTGGGCCCATTTATGCCTCTAGAAATGTGAGATATATCTGAGAATTTGCCATAAATTGCAACCCAAATCAGTTTTAATCATTGCAATTCAAATATAGGAAAATTACATTATAAATTTATGTTGCAAGAACCTCCAATTTTAGTAGAGGCAAAAACCTTAGGAAAATAAAAATAAAATTACAATAGAAATAACTAAACCACTGGAGTATACAGTTGGCATTCCTCTATCCAGATTCTAATGTCCAAGGCCAGTACAAGTACTGCAGAGAAAAACAGGCACAATTTCCTTTTATCCACAGATGTATCTGTAATTTCACTTTCTATTTAATCTCTGACAACATTACTTTCAAACTGAGGCTTGTATTTTTTTTCCAACACTATCCTCTGTCCCAGAAAAACTGAAAGTTTCTAAAAGTTTCAAGACACTTCAAGGCAGCTCAAATTAGTTGTGACTGGTTCTACTGTTAACTGCTGGTTTTTTATTAGCTCTTGGTAGCAGAAAAAAAAAACCCACCCAAACTTTTACCTCTTAAAAAGTGGAAAGCATATTCCTCTTGTCCTCCCCATTATATCTGTGAGGTTACAAAAGTCCACAGAAATTAGAAGCAGCAATTAGAAATCAGTGGTAAATGCTTGTGTGTGCTTTTATACAGTTTTAAGAAAAAAGTACTCTGGGATAAGTGCTTGCTGTATTAAGTCAGTCAATAACAACTTTCTACCTTTAACACAAATCACCCTCAAGACTCTCAAATTGCTGCCTGGCAGTCACGACTGCAACACACTGTACAGAACTGCTAAAATTAATGATAGATTGCAATTTGGAATGCACCACTAATATATTTCCCAGATTTGACTGCAGGCTTCAATGTCAGAGATCATCCAGGCAGAGTCAAGCAGCGTTATCGATGGGATGGGTCACGCCCGTGCAGCCCAGACTGGCAGTGCCAGCACAGTGAGTGCAGCCCCAGCCCTGTGCTCCTGCAGACACTGCCACCCATGCCACCCATGCCACCCATGCCATCCTGCCATCCATGCCATCCATGCCATCCATGCCATCCATGCCATTAATGCCACCCTGCCATCCATGCTATCTCACCATCCTGCCATCCATTCTATCCCACCATCCTGCCACCCATGCCATCCATGCCACAACCCACCAACCCACCCCACCCACACCCCCACCACCATAATGCCACCCTGCCATCCATGCTATCTCACCATCCTGCCATCCATGCTATCCCACCATCCTGCCACCCATGCCATCCATGCCACCCATGCCATCCATGCCATCAATGACACCCATGCCATCCTGCCATCCATGTCATCCATGCCATCCTGCCATCAATGCCATTAATGCCATCCTGCCATCCATGTCATTGTGCCATCAATGCCATCCTGCCATCCATGCTATCCCACCATCCTGCCACCCATGCCATCCTGCCATCCTACCATGCATGCCATCCATGCCATCAATGCCATTGTGCCATCCATGCCATCAATGCCATTGTGCCATCCATGCCACCCATGCCATCCATGCAGCTCCACTCCTGGCACAGCCCAGCTGCTCTGGGGTGTGGCAGAAACCTGGTTCCCCTCACTCAAGGGAAAACTTCCTGAAATGTCAAGAGAAGCAAGTCCTCTTCCCTACAGCAGACTACTGAAAATTCTGCATGTCCTGATGACCTTTCTGCTAATCAGATTATGAATGTAGCTCCAACCAAAATCAGTGGGAATTACATTGATAAATAAGTACCAGAAAAAACAGAGGAAGAGATAATATGTAGCTACGCTTTTTGCCTTTTCTTTCCTAGTGCTTTGAATCCCTTGATCTTTCTGCAGGACACCACTAGAGCCCCGTGCAACCAAAGGAAGACAATCCAGCAGCCCCAGGAGCTTTCAGAAGAGGTTTGCCTCTGAAGAATGGAGACAACCCAGACCTGCCTCTATTAATAGAAAAAAACCTGTGCTGCTAGCAGAGAGAGCCAAACGTGTCATAAGAAGTTTACTGAGGAAGCTTGCTCTATTACTCAGGAATGATAAGAGCTGTCTCCACTAGAAACTAAGGACTTGAAAACAACCACAAAGAAGGCAGATTACAATGTCATTTCAGTCAATGTTTTTTGATAGAATGAGTACTGTATCACATCAGCACACACTAGACCAGGACAAGACAGAACCAAAACAGCAACCCACCAATTTGCTGAAAAGAAACAGAACTTCATAAGCAATGTAACACACAAGATTTTTTTTTCCTGTTTTTCACCAATAATGGTGCATTTCAGATTAAAAAAATATCTAGAGCTGTTTCAGCTGTGTCAATCTTTAAATGCCAAAAGCCATGATTTATCAAAGGATGAAAGTCCTCCATGTAAGCCAGACTTGAGTAATCAATTAGTTGTCTTTTATGCCACATACTCCTGCAATTATTGCATGGATACACCTTTATGTCCAAGGAAATATTGTTGGAGTCAGGAGCTCTCTCCCCAGACCTTACATCTAACCCTAGCTTACCCTCCTTTAGTAACATTTTAAAAGAGTGCTCTGAAAGGAGCAATAGTTTTATTACTGCCTCACAGACAGGTGAGGTGTGCACCTTCAATATTTCCTTCACCTTCATGCACTTTTGCAGTCTCTTCACAAGATCAATACCAACCCAGAGCAAAGCCTGTGAATAGCAGGTACTTCTCTCCAAGTTTTCCTCTCATCCATGGGCCTCAAGAAACTCAAGTGAAGAGAACTCATCTGAGGGAACTTTTTGTCCTTTGTTAGAAGCACATCAAATTTCATTTGTATTACCATTATCTTTCATGTTTCAGGGTAAACATGAAATCATCCTCAGATAACTTTCCTATTATTTCCTATTATTTCAAAGCTTTTTCCACTGTCTTTTCCTTTGAACTACTTGTTTCATTTCCTATTTTCAAGTTGACCCAATGTGCTGGGTTGACCAGTTTCTTCTTCCCAGGTCAACCCAGCACACTCCAACTGTACAAAAATAGAGATCTTAATGTAACCACATGTAGCCTCCTCTTTGTGTTTCTGTGTTTGTTTAATCCTTCCTTTCCAATAATATCTCATATCTTCAGATTTAAAGCTCTATTTTCTTTTCTATGTCCTTTTCCTCTCTTTTCTCCCTTAGAATTTTATCCCCTGCTCTCCCTTTTTATTTGACTACGTAACACTCAATTTTTTTCACATTTTGTGGTATTTCAAGCATATTTCACTATTTACATTCTATTTTTCTTCTTTTCTCATTCAATTTCTGTACCTTTGTATCACTGCATGTATCACCATGTTACTATTTAAGTAATAACGTGAGCTAGAAATATCAATCCCTCTTATTAGCTGAGGGAATTCACTAGGAATTATAATTTCATTAATTACATAAAAGTCGGTCTTTTTCCCCATAAACTCCACTCATTTGAACCTGAGTGATACAAGGAGTGCAACAGGGCATTTTTAAGTAAGAAGACAGAGATAAAAGATACTGTGCAATCGAGAAGATTTATCTCTTTAATACCAACACTGACAACCCAATTTTAATACCAATAAAAGTAGAAATATACTATGCGTGAACTCACAAACATCTTATTTACAGTAAAAACAATGCAGCAAATTTCCTACCCACCCCATGCTGTGTTTCAGGGAAGAAGAGCTACTCTGCCAAAGAGCCACACAGACTTTTCTCTCTTTTTGCAGTGGGTACCACAATCTATAACTACTGACAGCAGAGCATGGCAGGCAGCTCTACAGCTTTCAGCTAAAGAGCTAGAATTTATTTTGGATATTTGTGGCTCAATGACCTTTCTGCTCAGTAGGTTGCCTTGGCACAGAGTCAAGGTTTGCAGCCCTCCAGCAGGGCTTGTATGGCTGAAAAGGCCAGAGGATGCTTGGGTAGGTAAAAATGGCTGTAGTTAGAACCCTGAAATGGTGGTACCCTTGAAAATTACATGAGGTCACAATTAAATGTCTTTTACAGAATACTGGAAGGTGCTTACACCTCTAATATACTGGTATAACAGCCTAACCAAATAGTTTACAGAAACCATGGGGGAGACATCTTTCATTAACATGCATAGAACCATATTTTGAAGATGCTACAGTATTTCAAATTTCAAAGTTCCTTTCTTTTCAATTCTTGCAACCATCTTCTGCTTAGGTAAAAAACATAATTTAAAGAAATACACCATGCCCCATAGGTGCATTTATTGTAACCTACTGCCTTTTCCACAGGTACAGGTCTACCTACAGTTGTGACAGAGCTCAAAGGTAGCTTTGTTACATAAAGTAACAAACAATCAAATTGCTTATATTAGACAATGAAAATTAGATTTGTGTCAATAGGAGTCAATTTAACAAAATTATTCCATTAGGGATAATTAAATGAATTCATTTTGCAAATCAAATATAAGAAACCCCAAGGCACTAGATGACAAACAGATTTTGCAGTCACCTTGTCTAGGTCAGCCTCAGTTCTTCCCCGTCATTTTCAAAAATATTAACATGTAGCAGCACCAAAAGCCATTAGAGAGAGAAGTGAAAACATTCTCTATGTAATTTAAAATTAAAGTCCCACAGCTCCTAGAAGACCATTTAGTGCCTTTAAAAAGTCAGACCCCACACATCTTGGTTTTAGCACAAAACCAAAGCTGATATTCACAGAACCCGTATCAAAGACATGGAGATCTAACAAAGGATATCTAAAGAACTTCTGGGAAAGAAACAACAACCCACTAAAAAGTTGATGACTCCTCAGCTCTTGAAAGACATTAGATATTAACTTCTAAGCCTTGCAGATTCTGATGTGAGGGTCCTTGCAGCAGTCAGGGACTGTCAGACACAGTGGTGCAAAATTTTAGCAAAGGTTGCAGAAGCTGCCTAGTTTTTAAAGGCTGTAGAAGGTTTGGGTTTTATTTTTCACAGGGGAAGGCACTCAGGTAGATACCTTGAAGAGGAACTATAAATTATGCAGGCAGCAGGTTTTTTGTAAAAAGATACACCAGCATAGCATAGTTTCTGTTCTTAAATCATCATATCCTAAAGATACAAGGATCAAATGACAACTTCAATTACAGAACAGCAAAGATTTAGCAAACACTGATTCAGGAAGTAGGTGCCAAAAAGTGGTACAAATCTCACGTTTTAACCTGGTGAAAATTAAATTGAAATTTCAGCAGATGTCAAAGCAACTTGCTAGATTACAGCCAAAATATTTATCATGCACTTTTATCTTTGTGATTCAGCCACGGACCCTTGTATTTTCATTGAATATGCAAAAAGGTCAAGATCAAATCCCCAGACAGGTAAAACTTGCAGAGTCAAAATCCAGATTTCCAAGGAGTTGAAGTTAATCTCCACTTGTTGGGATTTAAACCAAGTGATACTCTGAGCAGGTATCTGATTCTCTAAGGTGCCCTTGTACTTCACTGTAGGGTATGTCAGATTTTCAAAATATTAAAGCATTAAAGAAAAAAACCCTCATTATTCTTTTTATTTATTTTAATCATCCTCAGAGAAATAGGTATTCCTTTTCTCAATTAAAGTACTGGTCACAAATTATACTTACTAAGGAAGTAACACCTTCCATGACTTAGCAGTGAATAATTTTTATATTATAATGCAAAAGACAGATGAAGTGATTAACACACACCCCCCCAAGAAAACCAAAGGGAAAGAGATGAATGCAAGACTTAGATAAAACTATATCCATACTTTTATAACTACTAATTTCTTTGGTTTTGCTCCAACAGCTATCAAGTTACAATCGTAAATTACTAATAGAATACGCTTAGTTAAAAATGAAGTCAGAAACCCTTACAGATAATTTTTGCAGGTTTATTTGTGGTTTTCATTGAAAGGAAAAAAATGATACATGAAGTAGAAGCAATCCCAGATGCTACAGTGGTTTGGACGCTGCATCTATTTCTTTATATAGCTCACAGTTACAATCATGTAATTTGCCATTTTTGCACTGGAATTTTCAAATCAGTTTATAGTTTATACATTTCACAATTGCAATTCTGGGTTTAGGGAAACAATTAAAGGTCATTAATGTCTGCAATGCAGGACTATGCTATGATAGATAAACTCTGTATCAATCATCCAATTGAAACAGCTACCAAAATTTACTATTTTGATGACAACATAGATCTATTTCCCTTTTTAATGCAAATCAGTAATGAAAGGATGGAGAGTAAGAAAGGATTTATTTATTTCATCCTTGGTGACTATTGCACAGTGCAAAACTATGGGTAAGTACTTCAGCATTCTCCAACATAATCACCAGAAACAGGTATTTAAATACCTAAATATACCTTATATTTACATAGCCAAACCTGGAGCCCATTACAGCTGAAGAATTCTGAGATTTCTACTTCCAAGAAGAGACACTCTGTATGTGAGCAGTTTATCACACAGCACATAAACTGGGGGATACAAACATCTCTCAACTCACATGTAACCACAGCCTGCTTCATGGACACACTTCCATTTCTAAGTAATCTGAAATGTAATGTATTGTCACAGCACGGGAGGGAAGGTATCTAAACCTCAGAGCTGGCAGTGACATCCTTTACTCTGAACAAACCCAGCACTTTAGACAAGGTAATGCAGTTATGGGGAACACTTGGGGCAATATTTGGGACTCGGTGAGGTCACTGAAGAAGCCCTAAAGCTGTCTACTGAGCAGCTGCCAGCATTTCCAGGAATCTGTGTGGAACTGGGATTTGATGATATTGTGTTTATTCAATAGAGCAGGCTGTGCACTGCTAGCATTGTATAATCATACACGATGGAGGTGAGCAAAGAGCACTGTTAACTCAGGAATTATATTTCTTACTTTACTCCCCAACAGGAAGTCTAGTTTCTGATACAAAAATAATTGATAAGGACAAAATAATAATGTATTTTCTTGGGAAAAAAGAAGAAAGTCAACAGAAAAGACACTGAACGTGGACTTCATCATCCCGCTGTGTATTATAACTTATTACAGTGTACTGAAACAACTCCTGGGACTTTACAAATAGTGTTTAAAGATGTCAATCATATCACATAGAACACCCACAGCATCAAACCACTGAAATATAAAAACGCAGAAATTAAACTACAGTTATTCATTAATCCCCTCAAAATCTTTAAATCTAACTTTTTAAGTCTTAAGTCTGCATCCTGAAAGCCACAAAAATCTTTCACCTGATTTAAAAGTACGTAGTCCAAACCCTTCATTAGCATAGATGGAAAGTATCTATAATAAACAAGTTGAAAGTCTGTCATTGTTATATTTCCTAGTACAGTTCCTTCCAAACACCAGTGTTCAAAATAATATGTTTTTTCTTAATTCTTAGAAATACTTTAAACAGTTCTGATCTTTAATGATTTATAATCTTTTCATCTACCCTACACCTCAGTCTAAGTTTATACTTTCACATATATAGAGAAAAGCATATTCATATATACTGGAAAAATCCGTATTTGTTCACACATATGTACTTACCCAGGACACATTTTTAGCCTTAGGTGTTTTTAGCATGGCAACATGCAAGGCTGAAACGACCAACAACAGCCCCACCAGCATGGAAAGTCAGATGGAGGGGTAGTCCAGGTGCCTTGGTTACCCCAGGATGTGGAGTTCCTTAGCCTGGCTGACACAGGCACACTGAGCATGTGGTCAGGTAACAATTAAAAAGGTCATTTTCCTTCCCGATGTACAGTCCAATCAAAGTGAGACATATCTGTCTTCAGCAGCAGATGGCTGTATTTCTGTATATCCATGAAACCCAAAGTTGGCTCTTCTCTTTGAAAAGTTAAAAGCAAAAGTCAAAGGGACTTACTCTCGCAGACTTCACCTTCCCAGTGACAAAATGCAGAGTCCAGTTATCCTCCAAGCTTCCAGCCAAGCATTGATCTTGCAGGAGAATGAAGCCCAGCACTGGGAGCCACTCGCCTTCAGAGGATGTCAAAGACACACACAGCTGCTGGCTGCACCATTTACCTGCTGCTATGCCTGAATATTTTACAGCCCCAGGATCTTTAGAGCAATAAAGAGAGTTAGGATCCTGATATCAATAAATAATGCATGCCATCAGCTCGGGCAGGTACCTGTTGCAGTGCCTGTGCCTGTGGCGTGGTGGGTGCCACTCCAGCCCCGCAGAGGGCACCTGTTCTGTTCTGTTCAGTTCTGTTCTCTTCTGTTCTGTTCAGTTCTGTTCAGTTCTGTTCAGTTCTGTTCAGTTCTGTTCAGTTCTGTTCTCGCAGCCCCTCCGCAGCGCCGGGCTCAGCACCGGCACGGACGCGTCCCAGAGCGGCCAGCAAAGCCTGAAATCACTGCTCCTGCTCGTTGCTCTTTGTTCCTCTGCCCTTCTGTCCTTTTACTTTTACCTCCTGTCAATCTAGATTACCAGTGCAGATCCAGGCTAAATTTTGCAACTATCAGTAGTGATTAGAGTGAGTTGATTGAAATCGGATTATACAGGAAGACCTCTGCTCCCTCACTCAGCACACGGGCCAGTACCATTTGCAAAATACTTATGCTTCACTGCACACTATGAGAGCATTTGGAGCAGTCCATTAAAGGAGAAACAGTGCAGTGGAAACAAGCCAGACTGCACTGTCTTTACAAACGAGAGAAAAGGGATCCTGTTTTCAGTAGCTGCATGAATTTACAGTGGGGGAGTGTTTCCAGCCATTTCCAGATGGAAGAGTTTGTTGGAGTCTCACAGATTCACCACAAAGCACCAGAGTGGCACTACGTACCTGGAGTGCTCTGTGTACTGCTCAGATGTGAATCCAGTCCAAGTGTACCCACTTGGTATCTGAGCACTGAACTGGTGAGAAGCATCATCCTTCCCTGGGATAACATCTGCAAATCCTACTGACAGAATCTACACAGCTCACCAAGAACATTTAATTCAAATGGGCTTTTTCCAAAGCGTATCATTAAATGTACAAGGAAGGTGACCTACCTGAACCCTATTCAAATATATATATATTTATTTAAATAGGAATATGAGCTATGAGGTAAAAAGGTACAGTACCATCCTACAATAGTGATATTTTATCTTGAAAAGAAGAAAACAAAACACAAAATAAAAAAGAAGATGGTGACACAGAACAAGGGAGCAATCTGATAAAAAGCATTAAAAAATGTACAAAATTAAGTCCAGCTGACAGACATTGTGAATATGACAGACAGATGCAGTCTGCATGACAACATACCATTTTTCTAGGACTTCCAAAATAATAACTTAATATTATTATCTACTCATGATACAGACCTAGATTATGCTTCTAGCATCATCTGTCACTTTACACTGATTATTTAATGTATTTGCATAAATGCAATGGGTTTATGATTGCAAGAATTCAATTTGTGGATGATCTGTGATTTGTTTGTGGGTATTAAAATAATATTAAGATCCTTTTCAAGGTGACAACATAAACTTCTTATTTTGTTAAAAGAAACTCTAGAAACTGACAACGTGACTGGGACAGAGATAAAATGTGTGTATTTCCCACTGGAAATACAGTGGTTTTACTATATCTATATCTAATATATATATTTTTAATATAAAATATATATTTTAAGATATATATTTTAAATACAGTTTTAAAAACAAAAGTTGTTTTAAAACTATCTGATTTTAAAATAATTACAGTCCTCTGCTTATTCCTTGTCCACACTGTAGGTAATCAGAAGCTAAGTCTGGTACACTCTGCATTGCATATACTAGAAAGAAGGTTTATACACACACAGTTTTTAATTAGATCCCCCTATTTTTCATCAGTCTTCTCAGTATCACAGAACTGAAGCACTATCTGCAGCTTTAAATGATTGGGACTCAAATAAAAGAGTGGAGGATTGCCTTCAATGAGTGCACTGAGATTCAAACTCTAGTAGTTGGGCAAATGGAATACAAAGGTATGACTGGATATAAATCAAGCAGTGCGGAAACTTTATGCAGTGAAAAATTCTCAATTTTGAGATGTTAAACAGTTATTAGAAACAGTTCTGTTTCAAATATACCATGTCTAGACATATTAAAGAAAATATTTCACAGAGAAATTACTTTATTCCATTCTAAAGTTAAAGAATACAAGTCTAGAGTCTATTACATTAGCATCTAATACAAAGGTGTCCTGCAGTACTGTCACTAGTGTGGAATGGATTAGATCAGATCTGCCCCTATATACTGTGACAATAAATATCCACTTGGTCCTAGACATACAAGCCAAAAAACAGCTGGCATTTGAGCTTTCTCCTTCTTAATTTTAACTCAGTTCACAGAATTTTAGGGCAGCAGCTGCTAATGGCTTGCCAGACGTGCTCAAATAAAATGAACTAAATTTATTCCCTCACACAGAAGGATTTTGAAATACTGAATTTTACTTTAAGCAGCTAAGTTACTGCCAATGGCATACATTTAAAAAATCCTACTTCTAAAATATAATGAAATAAAAAACAATAAAAGTTGAAAAATTAGATGCTAACAAGACCAGAAACTCCAGAATATAAGTAGGACGCATAATGCAATATTTAATTCCAGAGGACACAAGTCTCATTGTAGAAAACAGAAGCAGCTCATAAGAGGAACAACGCTGAACAATAAACCTAAAATGACAGAAATATTCTGCATCGTTCTGTCTTTAATGAGCACGTTTTCAGAAGAGGCTTGTGAGGGAAGCTGCTGCTGTTATTGTCATTTGATAGCTGGAATATATATATTCCAGATGAGTCCATTAGTTAATGAGGAATCTAGTCTGAGAGGATTCTGGTCTGATCCTTTCAAGAATTTAACATTCTGTAATGCTTTCTGTATTTAGAGCACACTTGTGGACTTTCCCTGCATTGCATACTCAGCAGTTCTGCAAACAAATCTTCATCACTTCAATTTTGAGATCACAGGCCTGTTTTAAGCTGGGTAGGGTGGTACACAAGACACTTAGACTGTTAACAGAATTTCTGTTTTAAGCAAAATGTTCAGCCTTGTCAAAAGCCAAGTAAGCACCAAATCTATTTCCATTTTAGTCTTAAAACTATCCTTTCTCTTCCTGCCCTACATTTGTCAGCTCTGCCTTCAGAAAGAAAGCAATGTTTCACATCAAGAAAATAGATTTTTTTTTTCCTTGAGTATCAGCTATCCAGTGATGAATATCATCATAACCTAAGAAAAAGAGAATTTGGTTCTTGGTCTTTATTTACCACATTGCAGTATATACACATAATTCTAGGATGTCTTAGCTTTCAAATAATTCACTTATAATCTCAATGCTTTCTTATGACAGGTTTTCCTTTTTTTATAGTTTTAATAAAAGTTCCAGAAGTACCATCACCATCAGAATAGAAACCGTATGAATGTATGCATTGATTTTGATTGCAACAAGCTTCACAGCAACTGTCCTCAGTTCAGAGCTGTGGCTGAAACAGATGCATGTCACTCAAATCATTCATTTTGTCTCTTCAGAATAAGCAGATGCTAGAATTATTGTGTCTTCTCTCTAGATAGAAATAAGACTGCAAAGAAATGCTGCCAATTTGCTCATTAAAGTTTGTGAAGCAATTAGAACATGACAGGACTGCCCTGCTAATGAAGATGACTAAAGAAAAGCCTTTACATACATAACACACCGTGACATGGGCTGCCAAACCATAATTGCTATTCTTTACACAGAGAAGTAAATGGCCTGGCTGCAGAAAGGATGAGACACACGGTCAGTCTTCTGCTTACTGACAGTGGAAAGATATTGCAGCTTTGACACCACTGTCCCTGACAGCTCTGCACCCCCCTGCCACCGAGTGACTCCTGACTGCACAGCCCAGCTGATGAGGCTCCCTCCAAATCCTCTGACTGCTGTCCCTCCCCTGTCCCCAGCCAGCAGTGCTACCACCACCGAGCCTGGCCAGCCAAACCAAGGACAGCAGCAAACACACCCCTTGCTTGAGGCCAAATCATATTTGTAACTAGTGCTTCTCCAAGGATCAGCTTATTTCCTCTAATCTCATTCTAAATCAAAATCTTCTGGAATATAGGCCATGGTTGTAGAAAACCTGTCAGCTGCACAATTCAGAGTCAGTGTCCCTGGGATGAAAGGAGGAGTCAGGCAGCAAGGCAGAAGGCTGCTGCCCAGCTGCTACAGCCCAGCACAGAGGGAAGAACATGGGATGCATTTACAATGAGCCCCCAACTGCAAAGCTGTAAAACCAACCACAATTCATATAACTCAAAGTTTGATTAAAAAATAATTTTTCAGCATTTGTCATAGTTTATAATCATCGTATTTTCAATGTATATTATCTGGGATACTGCAGCTGACTCAGAGATGATGTTTCTCAGAACAGGAAGAAATTCTATGGATATTAATAACATACAGTATCTGTTCCTGTAGTTAGTTTCTGAATTTGGTAGGATAAAACTTCTTTCCATTTCTTTCCATATCTGAATACTGTTGCATTCAGCAGTACAAAAAACCAAAGTTTCCTAATAATGCAGGAAAGTGTAAAAGAAATGGCTCACCACAAGAAAGGGAAAACAAAAAATATCTGATTTTTATTGGCTTCTGCATCGTGCTTTAGAGGTGAATGAAAAATTCATATTAGATATTTATTAGTAGAAAATTAATTACATGCTCACGGCAAAGGAAAGCTTAGAGTATGTAAATGTAGTATTTCAGTGGTATTTCAGTTCACTGTATATAAATAATAATGGAAATACTAGAAATACTCAAAGAACTGAAATTTAAGAGTTGGTGAGTGTCACATATTAAACTCTATTCAAAATCACTAAGAGAAATAGTCCAAAGAAACTATCAGTAATCAATGGCAAATCAAATCTTTTTGTAAAAGACGTACTACATATTAAGAAAACTGTCAATTCCTGAAGTAGTATGTTAATTCTAATAATACTTCTATGAAACAAAAGTCCTCAAAATTCCTTAGTGAGCAAAAGGAATTCTCGTATCTCTTTTTTTTTTTTAATGTATTAATTGTTTCTATTCCTGAAAAGTTTTGTACAATTCTTATATAAGAAAATCAAAAGTACAGTGAGTGCACTATGGAACCTACTACCTCAACCTATTCATGTGCATCTGTCATCCAAATATATACATTAAATAAATGCTTTTAAATGAAATTATTTGAATAGCTATGTAATATCCTTTACTACAGAGTTACTGACACTACTTGAATATTTTCTTTTTTATTTTTCTGCTCTTTGTCTTATGACCACTTGAACAGTTCCTTCAGAATATACACAGAGACAAAAAAAAAAAAACAAAAGAGCTGACTCATTTGCAGTATTTTATACAACAAAACAACTAAAACATTGTACACACACAACCAAAGCCTTGAAAAGTACAGCAGTGCTTGGGGAAACAAAAATTTGTTTTAACTTTTTATTTACTTCTAACTCTAATTAAATACACCATCAGATGATCCTGTTTTCTTGTGGCTATCAAATGAAAAATTTCATGTACTGAAAAGCCAAATACTCTAGACTATAACAATAACAGAGTTTATTAGATGTTGCTGTTAGACAACATCATCAAGCATTTCAAGCCCAAATTGCTAAAAACAATGGAGGTTAGAAGAGTGATATTCAAAATCACTACTAGAACTGTGAAAACCTTTCAGAGAGACAGTTTCATTTCAAGCTCACACAGTGTTGTCTTTTAATCAATGAAATCATCAGTGAAAAGCCAGTTCAAATCAGAGTCTGTCCTACCATGTCACGTCATTCCTCAGGGACAAGCAACATACTGCAAAGCACTGATTTCAAAACAAAAATGCTCTCAAAAATGCTGTTAAAAGAAAAGATTGCACTATTTGAAGACCATGCATCAAAAAATATTCTGGCTTATACAGCCTATTTTTAATCTCTCTTTTCTCATGCTTATTTGTATTTTGCTATTGGCAAAACGGCATGATGGATCTGAACCTCTGCTTCTCATGTTATAGCACCTACATTCAGGGAACACAGCAAGCGTGGTCAGAGCAGCCAGTCCAGAATAGATCAAGGGAAAACACTTGGCTCTGGCTTAGAGTACCCTTGTAGTCAAAGTCAAAGAGACATTCTGGGGAGAAAAGACAGAAGAGGGGACAAAGAAAAGGTAATTAAATAAATTTCAGCTTGGCCAGGTAATATTTATGTATTATATACACAGATTATCCTCCCTGGCTGCCCAACACAATCCAATATAATCAAGAGTAGAGTACTGGAAAAAGGCCACAAATTACATCATCCCTCATGCACCAAATTAAATGTTCCAGCAGCAGAGCACGCTCAGGAGCACATCTCGGGCATTGAGGGATGAAAGAGATCAGCACATGACACAATGATGGGCAGTAATTTATGGCTAACAGGAGTGTCCTGCTGTCAGCAGTGCCAGTGAATCCTGAGATCACAAGAGCCAGTGGGACAGACCACTCCACAAACCAAAAAGAGTTTATGTGAAGGAAAAATGGGAGAGGTTCTTATAAAGCTCATAACCTGCCAGAAACATGTTTATCTCTACATGTTACACAATATGTAGCACTGAAGCTGCAGTCTATCTTTAATTTAAGTTGGTGAAGAGGCAGCATCGCTCCAACTGCCTCCTTCTCAGGAGAAGGCAGAAGGAGGCAGGAGGAGGCAGAGAGATGCAGCAGCACAGCAGCAATGGCTTCTCTTGGGATCTCTAATTTGTCCTCCTTCACAGCAAAGTGCAGCCACTAGCAAAGTCTTGAAACTTCTTTTTCACAAAATGTGTGAAGCCACTTATTCACACTGATCTCTGAGACTTTAGAGCATTTGGAGAACAGCCTTCCCTAGCATATATGTTCCCATGTATTCTTGGTGTTGGGCTGGGCACAGACATCCTGCCTGAAACATACATACAAGCTGAAACCAAAACTGGAGAACCAGCCTTGGTGGCTGAAAATAGTCCTGATCATACCTTCTCCAGCTTCATGGAGTTTCCATCTCGTTTTGGCAAGACTCCTACAGAATTCCATCAAATAGGCCTTAAATTCATCCAATTTACTTGCCCTGAGCAACAGACTTTACCAGACTGAGTTGTGACTAACTGACACATTTTATTTTCTCATCCACTTCTTATTGGAAAATGTAAACAATTCCCCAGTCCAGAAAGAAAGAATTTCTTATAATCAATTTTCCTTTGGCCCTAATGGTCACTGTTGCTGGCCAGCCCTTCAGCTTGGACAATCTGGTCTGTAATGTCATGATAACAATACCACACTGCACCACTCAGTTTGGGAAATACACCGAGTTCTGAAGTTCAAACCGAAAAAGTTAACCTTTTGAAATCACAGTGAGAGTTTTGCATTTACCTCAATAATTTAGTCACTCGTATTCATAGAATGACAGAATGTTTTGGTTTGGAAAGGACTTCAAAGAATTTCCAGTTCCAAGTCCCCTGCCATGGGCAGTATGCCATTCACTAGACCAGGTTGCTCAGAGCTCCATCCAACCTTGCCTTGAACACTTCCAGAAATGGGGCATCCACAAATTGTCTAGGCAAAATAAATTCTTATATTAAGAACTGTTAATGTAATTTGCTGTATTACATCAAGGAACAAGTTTGCAATCATTTATTAAAAAATGAAATTAAAAAAATAATTTTCCACCTTCTAGGGCAGAAATCCACAATCTATGAAGCAAAGTGACAGAAAAGTTACTGCCAATTTGTTATTCATACACCTTTGTATTTGAAGAGCACTCCTGAGACTTGTCACACACAATAAAAGAGAATACAAGCTCTAAAGAAATTATTGACACTACAAGTTTTATTTTGTGGTCTAATTTGTCTCTTTTTAGCTTTAAATGCTTTAAATTTACAACACGAAAGTACAGAAACTAAACAGAACCCACAGGCACATGTACATGTGATCATCATTCAATCAGTAAATTGCTTTGGGTCTCACTGACTTTGGCAGTTTTACAAATTTTTTATTTCCAGCTGGTTGAACAGTTCTTGAACAACTCTTTTATTTTACTGCAAGAGTCATAAACCATTTTTCTGTCTCATCTACCATCCATGTACTCTGAATTTTTTTTTCTAGAATATGTATGACTTCCCTAATGCCAAACAGCTACACTATTCCTTTTGGTTTTTTACAATATCTAAGAAAAATAACAACTTCTGTCTATAATCATTTCTCTAAGAGTACAGAAAGTCTTTCTGTTCAGTGTTCCTGAGACACAGCCTCACAATAACAACTGGCACTGTGAGCAAGCTTTTTACAAGAAGACAAGAGATGTTTCCTTTGAATCCAGCCAGAGCTCTGCCATGAGTGACTGCAGAGAGCTCACTGAACAAAAACCACCTCTGTGATCTCTGCCTGTACCACAGGTAAATATCACTATTTCTGGAAAGAGTTTTTATCTTCTCTGCTCTGTCTCCTTTTTATTGCTCTCTTTGGAGAAAAATTCATTTCGATTCATGTCTGAGGTTTATTTCAGTCTACAGTACTTTGGCATTTTTCTTAAAAATTTTCAAGGATCACTTTATCCAGCTTAGAAACATATCTAAGGCTGGGGTCAACTCCTTCACTGTAAGTAACAGTACTAGGACGAAAACATGATGACACAATGTCTTATCTCTTTGAAATCAAAGCAAATTCAAAATTAAGTATAAAATAAAAGGTAGATATTTGACATAACACCACATTTTCAAATGCACACCTGGAGGAAAGGTCCCCTGCAGGAAGTCTTGTGTCTGCAGCTGCTTGGCAAAGGCAAGGCTGAGCCAGGTCACTGCATTTCAGACCAGGGGAGATTTGCTGTGCAATTCTCCAGCTTTCCTAAGAAGCCTTCTTAATCAATTTTGGTTTGGTTTTTTTTTTTTTTTTTTTTTGTGTGTGTGTGATGAGAGGGATTTGTTGAGTTTTTTTTTTCAATTTTTCAGAAATCCTACCCCATATGGATGTGAAAATGTATCATCAGAGATCACAAGAAGGGAGAGGGTTTTAAAATGTTTTCTTGGCAAGTTCACTGGAGACCCATTTAAAAACTGCTGTCTCAGTTCCCCCACCAGTGAGTGGGACACACAGACTCAGGTGACCCTAGGACACCCTTTGCCACGGAAAACCTTTTCACCATTGGTAACCCTGGACACACCTTGGACAAATATAGTATTTCTTAAAAGATAGAGTGAATGAATTGTTTGACTCACAACAGGCCTGGATGAGGTATGTTATTACTCAGGAGCTTTCCAACCCTTGACACAAGCCTGTTTAAGATTAAAACAAAAAGAAAAATATTTCCTTAAACCTTCCGAATCAGTCAACAGTTAAATTTTTAATGAACACAAAGGTAAGGAAGCTGAATCTTTCCTTTCCACAGACACTTCTGTGTTTCTATTACCTTTTCCATCTTTCTGCATATCTTTACCTTAGGGTGCAACTCCCACTGAGTACCTGTTTTTGGTAACACATTTAGCATTTTATAATTAACCTGAACATTGAATTCTCCCTCAACATTTGTCACTGAGGCTTAATTTCTTTCCTCCCAACATTCAGAACTCTGTGGTTAGTCTTCATCTCAAAACAAACTTGTTTTGTTTCCTCAGAGATGCAAATATTTCCTTCTTAGACAAGGTATCATTTCATGGGCTTGCCTGGTTTAACTCACACTCCTTTGCCCCAGTCAGGATGAGATTTTTTTTAATCTCTCTTTTATGACCTTCGGTGACTTGTTGCACCTGATGCCGTCTCCTAAGGGATGTGTTGTAATTCATATGCAAACTATGCAAATACGTTAATCCTTGTAGAGAAAGACTATTACTAGAATGCAAGTAGGTTAATAAATAATGGCACAGTGACAATTCAAAAGATAAACATGACAGTACTTTAACAATTACCAGCAGTCATTAGACAATATAGTTAAATCAACATTTGCAAAAATTCTGCTGTCCATTTTACTTGTATTATGGTACTGTGGTTTTAGACACATGAAAACATGTGTCTCTAATGAAATTAAACATATATCTCTAATCAAATGTGTGCAGTAGTTCACAACAATATTAACCATTTCCTCCAGAGAAGAAGGTGCCATGAGTGCGACTCCTCTCCACCTTCTTTTTCTGTACACCTGGCAAACCTTCCCCAGGTCTGCTGACTTCTCTTTGACATCCTCTCTAACTTTCTCTTTATCATGTCTCTAATTCTTTAAGTTCAAGTAGCTTATTATTATTCCATACAAACATGATCTAAATTAATCTGATTTCTTACCTCTCAATTAGATTTTTGCTGATAAGTTCTTAAAGATTTGTATGACTGAACCTTTTTTTCCTTAGCTGCTGGGAGCAAGAACAAGCATCTTAGATTTATTTACTGATGCTGGTTTTGTATAGGTCATGCTTCTTCGGCACACTTTCAGTATTCCATGAAATAATTAAGACTAAAAAACATTAAATTAACTATATTACAACATTTTTTTTCTTCTCCTTTGGACAACCTTTTACTATGTTTGATTCTGATTAGAAAGATAATTAATCCAATTCGTCTATCTTCTGAATCTCTTTTGCATGGCCTGCAGTGAAACAGGCCTTAGAAAGAGGGCTGCTCTTAGAAATAGTAAACTATCCAGTGTAAGTAAAATCTGTGGCTTATAATTCAATGAAAGCAATATGAAGAATGTATTATGTAATACATGTAGCTCATATTAACAACTGGAAAAACAAGAGGTAAACAGAATATTTGTACGTCAGTAAAAGCAGAGGAATCTTAGAAAAATTGCATATACAACTTACTAAAAAAACTCATGATCAGAAAAGATGGGAAAATTGTTAACAAAGAATAAGAAAGATATTTTGACTGGGATACTTTCTGGAAGTAACAAATGGAAATAGAGAAGCAATAAATGAAGCAAGATGTTTCTACTGTAAATAGAAGTATCAATGTCTCCTATAGTCAACCAAGTTCTGTGCACAAACCCATAAGCAGAAAAGATTATAAAATGTGAAGACTGGAAGTATTATTGCTAGAAGTCTTGTTATAAACTCTGAAATAGGCTTTACAGAGATGATGGACAAGATGAAACATTTCACCAGCTGTAGAATAAATAGGTCATTAATCCCATAAAGATAGTAATTTTTATTACTCTGTAACAGATCAAAGCGTGCAAACACTACCTTCAAATTATTTATTTCTAGAAGCAGCACAAACCCCGGGAGCATTCCTTCTCTTGCATCACGCTCTAATGCCACACAGATTGCTCCAAGCCACACTTGCACACGTGAACATAGATGCATGACTGCAAATACACACTGCAAAAGATTATTCAGCTGTTGAACAAATAGTATTTCATCCAAGTGAAGCAGCAGAGTGGTTCCATCTAGAGGAAGAGTGTGTAAAAACTACTCATCCCTGGTGGCTAGCTATTTTTAAATAAAGAGTAAGCATAAACCATTACTACAGCACACTCAGTATAAGGGCCCTGCTACCATAGCTCCATGAATACTCTTTCTTACACAAGTGTGTACCACATGCTTGTCTAACTGGACAGAAATTATAATGTTGTAAGCATCAAAATTATTAACATCTATAATCTGGACAATCTGCTTCTATTGATCATGCAACTCAGGATTTCTGGTCTGGAATGCACATTGCTGGGTCATGTGGACCTTCTCATCTACCAACATCTTCTCCTCAGGTCCAAGGACACCAAGTCCTTCTCCTCAGGGCTGCTCTCATTCTACTCAGAATAATCTCTGCCCAGCCTTTACCTGCTCTTGAGATTGCCCTGATCCAGGTGCAGGACCTTGTACTTGGTATTATTGAAATTCATGAGGCTGGCACAGCCCCACCTCCCAGATGGAACAAAATGCCTATGGATGCCATCCCTTTCCTCCAGCTTGTGGAGTGCACCACATAGTTTGTTATGTCAGCCAGCTTGCTGAGGGAGATTTCTGTGCTACAGACATCTCTGTGGATCTCTATGGATCTCTGTCCATATTGCTGATGAAGATGTTCAACAACACCAGTCCCAAAATCAACCCCTTGGCAATTTCACTCACCATTAGTCTCCACTCTGACACTGACCCACTGGCCATAGTTCTTAGAGTGCAACCATCCAGCCAATTCCATATGTGCTGAGTTATCCACGTGCCAGATCCATGGCTCCCCAGTTTAGAGACCAAGATGCTGTGCCAGACTGCATCAAATGTTTTGCACAAGTCCAGGTAGATTCACAAAACATTCTGCATTGGAAGGGACCCAAAAGAATCATTGTGTCCAACTCTGAGTGAATGGCCTGTACAGAGAATGAAGCCACAACCTTGGTGTTATTAGCACCATGCTCTGACCAACTTGCCTCAGCCACCAATACTGTAATCAAGTTGTAGAAATACACTGAATGTGTCTGGCATAACTTGTCCTTAGTAAAGCCATGTTACCTGTCACCAATAACATCTTTATTTCCCTTGTTCCATAACACACAGAATTATGTTTCCCCTTTTCCAGTTCATGGGAACTCCACTGGACTGCCATGACTTTTCACATATGATTGATAGTGGCTGGGCCATTTCACCTGGAAGTTCCCTCAGGATCCACAGATGCATTTTCCTCAGGTCTCATGGACTTTCCCACCTTCAGGTTCCTTAGATGGTCTCAGACCTAATCGGCTACAGCAGGCAGTTCTACATTTTCCCAGTCTCTGCCTTTGTCTTCTGTGACTTAGCTGGTGTGACTGGAGCATTTTTCAATGAAGAATGAGACAAAAAAGCCATTAAGTACCTCAGCCTTCATGTCCCAAGCACCCAGGTCTCCTGTTTCTGTCTGGAGAGGTCCCACATTTTCTCTTGTTTTTCTTTCATCATCAGTACACCTGCAGAAGTTTTTCTTGTTGCCCTTGACATCTTTGAGCAGATTTAATTCTACCAGAGCTTTGTTCAGAAAATTTTTCTGTATTCCTTCAACATTCCTGATGGAAGGGGATGTTTAATCACAACAGAATAATTACAAGACTTTTTCCAGAACTGTTCCTACTCCGTGAAGCACTCTTGCTATGTTCAGCACTTCATGAATCTATCTTTTCCATTCAAACCTAAAAGTGTTCTTTTATCTTCCTCTCATTTCCTTATTACCAAGTTACTAATTTTGCCACTTTGGTTTAGTATAAAGATAGTAGGAAAGACATTAAGTATAGCATTCTTCCATAGAGAATTCAGGGGACTCCATTAGTATTGTAAGACAGCCAGTTAATTTTTCATGACTTCACACTCATGTTTGAATGCCAACTTATCAGAAAATGCATTAAAATTGCCAAGAATAGTTAAATTTTTCCTCCACCATTGAAGTCAGTAAGTATTGTTCTCAAAGACCCTGTACTCAAGAAGAGGAGAAAGAAAAAGTAACTGCTGAAAGGAAAAAACATATTCAGGAAAGAACGAAAGAACCAAACCAATAAAACACTATGAACAAAGGAGAAAAACATTTTATCAAACGAGGATGGCAAAGTTCACTGCGTATGAAGTGGGAGAAAAGGCAAAGGAGAAAAAGCTGAAAAGAAATTAAGTGTGAAAATGGGTTACATTTTACTTGTAACAGTCTCTTAAGCTAGTTTTAAGTGTTTATTTTTAACAAATACTCCTTTTTCCACGTTTTGTAAAAAATAGTATACTTCTGCACACATACTGCAGCAGGATTCTCCTGAAGTTTTATGGAAAGGAAATGCCCCAGGCTTCTATCCATGTGATTTTTTCACAGCTACAGGAGGAATCACTGGTGGGATTGGAGACAGAAGATACAAATCCCAATTTCCACTTACTATCTCCAATCACAGACTAATCTCACTAATCACAGACCATCCAGTGACTGAAAATTTGAAACTTATTTGCAACTTATTCTCAGTAATATATCACAGGTTTCAGACCTGTGAAAAAGCCTTTTTAAAAACACCTGATCTAAATACTAACTAGAAAACTAACATTAAAATATGCATAACATTCAAGTCAAGGTTGCTACTGATGGAGGAAGAGGAGTTCACAAGGGAAGCCAATTGGATGCACACATCTGAGCTTTTCTTGCCAGAAACAATGCAAATAATGCCACTACTTTGATATACCCAAATTAGCAAGGAATAACAAAATAATGCTCCATTGAAGCAACAGTGAAATAGTAATAGAATTACCAAAGGAAATATGAACTCAGTCTTAAGAGATGAGGGTAGTGAAAAATAATTAAAATGGGGTTCTCTATTTCTTTGCTTCAGTATAAAATTAAAATTATGATACTGCTGCTGCCTTGAAATTTTAAATATTTTAAATCTATTACTCAAGCAGTTACATTATACACAGACTGAAAGAGAAATGACAGTAGGCCTTTATGGCAGACATTGTCATAGTATTTTATCCACCAGCCATACTGCTATATAGTTTCACCTCAGAATGCACAATGAGCTGCAAATGTTCCATTTAATTCTCCTAAATATAAGATTATTTTTCAAAAGAAGCCCCTTTTCCTAGTTAATTAAATTCTAAGGTTGCACCTACGAAATGCAGCAAGAATTTTAAATAAGAGAGACAAGAAACAGAGGTTTTGTAGTCCAAAACCTGTGCTATAAAATCTTTTAAATGGAGCCACAGAGTAAAGAAAAAAAACAAACTATGGCCACTTAATGATGGTAAAGGAAAAACAATTGGAACAAATGTGTGATATTTCACTTGAAAGGACTGGAGCTGCAATCAAAACAGTTTAGCTTCAATACTACTCCTCAGCATAATGAAGACAGGTTATTAGACAGATGTAGGAGAGTAAATGCAGATAAAGTGAATTTATTCGTTTTAATTTTGGAAGTGCAAAGTTTGGCAGTCCTGGTTTGGCTGATATACAATGAGTAAGAGACTCTTGGTTCAAATCACTTTTCCTTTAAATATTGCCACATTGGTTTATTCCACTTTATTCACTGACTGTCTTCTCTCCATACTACCAAAACAAAAAATAAGACAATGAGGGCACAGAAAAAATGCAAAAAAACTTCCTAGCGACAACCTAAATATAGAAAATATCCCCTCCAATTCCATAGACTATGAGTTTCTTCCTAACAGTACTGAGGCACCGAGCATTAAGGGCAGTGCAGTCACTAAAACAAGTTAAAGGACTTCTTCCATTTCCAGCCAGTTGCCTTAAGACATAAATGTAACTTTTTTATGCTAAAAGAATTCCTTTAAACGTCTTCATCAGTAAACCACAACTTGTTTATACTTTCTTTCCTCCTCCTCAGCGTGTGCTTTTCTGCCAACAATACACAAAGAAGAGAATCATGGATGTAAATTCAGTTTCAGTTTAACAACAGTTTATCCACAGCTGCCTTAGCCTGCAACTCCTCTTTGTGTCTTTGTGAACAGTTAACTTCCACTAAAACTGACAAAAGCAGCAATGAAGAAAAGGGGTAGATACAAGTCTGGAGCTGATGGCACAGGAATATTGGGGGGGTGGGTCACAGAAATAGCCCAGGCAGGTGCCATGTTGGGCTGAGACTAATGTCAACAGAAGCAAAAGAAGTTTTGAAGTGTGAAGCAAGAATTCTGCAGGTCAAAATGAGAAGCATGGTGGAGAAGAGTAAAAAAAAGATCTACCTAGGGAAAAAGGTATAAATCAACAATGGAGAAGAGAAAGGGAGAGGAAAAGCAAAAGAAACAAAGAAAAGGACAGCATCTGCTATGATAAAGAATGATCTGGTATTAAGTGATAGATAGAAAATATTATGGTCTCAAAAGGAACGGGAAGAAAACCCCTAGCACAAATCTAACAACATCAAAAAGAGAACATTCCCTCAGGAGGTCTGAAATATCCTCCAGACACAGGCACAAAAAGCCTGACGTCTGGAGCCCACTCACTGCTGCAGGCAGAAAGCTCTCCAATTACAGTCCCCACCATTAGGGAAGAAGCATCTTGAAACAAAACCATACCGAGGTCCTTTAATTACATTGAACTAAAATACACAGGACAAGCCATACCATAAATTTCACTACTAATATTCAAATAAAGTTTATATTGTTTTGGAATGCATTTTTAAAATTTCCTTTTATAAAATATCAAATTATAATAGTCCTTTGTTAAGATTAGAGCCAGAGTAATGAATATTTGTCTTCCAGACATCATCTTGATGCTTTATCAAATTAGTTATATATCTGAGAAAAATATTTAAAACATCAGCTCAGACTTATTATGAATAGTCCTTCCACATAAACAGAAGCATAAAAACAAAAGTGTAATTCAAGAATTCTAAAAAAGAACCAAAAAATAAAAATCAAAAACAAATTCAGAAAGTCAACAACATGAGTTTTCAAACAAATCAGTATTAAATTCAGTATCTGGAAATCCAGAGAGCTAAAGATTTTAAGCTATTATTTGAAGTACAATGGATACCAATCAATGGCTTGCCTATCCAGATTATTGTGTGTTGATCCTCCCTGGCCACACTCACCTACTCCTTGTTTATATAGCTGTAAAAACAGCAATAAACACGAACTCTGCAAACACACCTGCATCCTGGGAAACCAGGAGGCTCTGAGTACACTGGGATGCTCAAGGGGCCTGAAATTACCTGTCTGTATGTGCCAGCAGATGCCTTCCAGATATGGATTTGGTCCCTTCCACACACAGGGACTTGAACAGTCTTTCAAGAAACTATATAGACCCTCCTCCTTGATCTCACTTGCCATGGATTAAAAAGTTCAGTCAACCCTATTATGTTGCCACAAAACCAATTTTTCCAGTTGGGTTGGCAAGTTGAACCACAGCAAATGAGACCACTCACAGCAGAAAGAGAAGGCAGCACACATACAGTCAGGCAAAGTGGCTGACAGAATTGCTGTGCTCAGAAACATGCAGACTCTGGAATTATCTTGGACTCTGTGTTCAAACAGCCTTCACTTCCAGACTCTTCCAGGGAGAACAGAGAGCTGGAGACAGCACAAGATTTCTGAGTGACTCCCATCAGATTGCAACTTCTCCTGATGGCTGGACCAACAGTGGACAGACTGGAGCAAAGTTTGAAAAAGAAATAAACTGCTCAGTCTTCAGGCTCCAGTGCTTTTAGATGTTTCATACCATGCAGGCAGTAAGAATAGTGAAAACATTTCTGGGCAATATACAATTAGTATTAATGTTTTAAACTTCCAGAAAGACATGAGATTACTCACGAAGGACTTCACCCAGCTGTTCCTCTATACTACTCCAAATAGATCCTATTGGACAAATGGCACGACCCTATCCCACAGACATGACTGATGGAATAAGGTGAAGATACTACTTGGAATTATCTCCAGCTTTTGCCATGCAAATACCCAGCATGAGGGTCTTTATTTCTGGAACTGAGTATTAGCATACAGTCCATATGATGCTTCCTACCATTAGAAGATGCAGATTATTCCACACCATGTTAAACAAATTGCATTAAATGATACTTCATGCCCCCATCACCCTGATTACCCATCCAAAGAAACCATAGAAAAGGAAGAGTGGAAATTTTGTGGATTCAGGCATTACATGGTGCCAGGATGAAAGAAGAGTCAATGATCAGGCAAGCCACTCATTAACTGCAAAACTTGGAGAGGAGGTAAAGATGGATACAACCCATCAAGGCCTTCAGTTTTATCCCAGCACACAGAGGCAGGGCTAATCTCTGTGCATGACAGTCCAACATGCAGGAGATCACAGAAAGGAGCAATATATCAATACAAATATCTTCTCTGCTAACAATGCTGCTCCTCCAAAGAAACAATAGGAGCCTGTGTACTAAGGGTAGAGGTGTATTCCAGACCCAAAATATCACCAAAGGGATTGATTATGCCTAAGATTTGCACAAATTTTAGGACCCAGATCAGAATGAGCTGTATTGCTGGCACACAACAGACAGTTAGGTTTGGTCATATGTTTCAGTTACATAAAGTACCTTAAACTCCCCCAAAAAACAAAAAAAAAGCCAAACCCAAACTTCCAAGATCATTCACAACTACAATTCATAAGTAACTTCAGAACTGTAAACTAATAACCCAGAATAAAAGTCTAATGTTTTTCCCCAGTGATTCAGACGTTAATAAAAAGGGTCATATCGTGGCTCACTTTAATTTCAGTGCTTTCATCCCAAAAGAATCACACAGTACAACCTCAATTAGTCCAATGCCATAGGGAGTGCCAAAAAAAATTTAATAATAACAGGTTTGGATAATCAAGGATTCAAACAACAGAGAGAATTTTCATTGTAATTAAGTTATTTAAGAACACGGTCATCTTTCACGTAATAGCATTCAGACCAAAAAGATCAAGGGCAAACTTCATTTCATTTGTCCTAAGAGTGAGCAACCTTCTCTTTTGTAAACACTTAGTGAGATATTCAGAATATCACGAGGTCCATCAGCTTTGCACAATACCCTTTATACAAAAAAGGTACAAACTTTATTACTTTATAAAACACCCACTAAGCACCTTTCTCTCTATTACCCACAAACATCAAGAAATGATGGATTTAATGGGATTCTGTCTAGATAATACCAGTCAGAGTGGCTGGTGGTACTGCTAAGTAACAGTAACAAGGAGAAAAGAAAGGGTGGGTGATACATCTCAAGAGGTCATTATTATCATATGCCCTAAACTCCACTGACATGGAGCAGCTAACAAGAAGTGTTTTCAATGTAGTTATATTTCAACTTCTGTACAATTGTGGGATTATCAAGTAAGTATCTGTATAAGTGATATCCAAGTTTTGATTTTATACTGAATTGATGGTTAAAAGTAACTATATATTGTGTTTTGCATAATTTATACAAAATACAGACCTGTTTAAGTTCTTTCCTTTATCTCATCTGATACTCCATACTCCTGCCTGCTTCTTACAGTATCAACTGTTGCAACAGTGAAAAAAAATACACTCAAAGTCAAATTAGCTTTGTGCAAAACAACTATGATCACACTCACACTTCCAGTTTACATCTCTGCAATTTGTTCTGAAGGAAAGACAGGGTTTTTTAAATATTCAGTTCTCTTCATCAATCCCCTACACAAACTTTGATTTAGATTGCACCTATTTATGACCTTGCTTGCTCTGTGATCAATTTTTAACCATTTCTAAAAGACCTTTCTATGACACAGAGAAACCCACAGTAATTCTGACAAAAGAACTATATCTCCTGATATCTTTGCTCGTTTCTTGTGCAACAAGCTACAAGCTGCTTGTTGCTAATAGTAAGCAATTTCAATCTGCTGATCCTGATCATTGCAACCTCCTGTTTCTTATCCTGTCTGACAACTGAACAGAAGAATACAAGAGGAATGTTAAAACATAAATTAATTACTTGAGGGTAATCATGTCAGCTGAGTATAGTTCAGATATATTTCTGATCTTTTTCATTACTAATACTTAAGCTTTGGTGCTGGCCTTCCTTGGAATTTATTGGAGACAGCCATTTTGCAAGACAGAGCAGTCATATCATACCTGAGTATTGAAACACCCTGTTCTGGAAAGCAAATACACCATGCAAAACATCAGGCCACTGTACTTCCGCCACTGTACTAACTGCTCTTCTTCAAAAGAAATATCTAACAAGATTATTTGCACATTTCCTCAGGGTCTTTCCAATAATTTTTGTTCCCAGCCCATAATTGCTTATAACTTTAACTGATTTTCAGTTATGATATATGGATAAGTAGAGATGTCCTTTTCTAATGACTCCACTTACACAGAGCCACTAGCAAGAATAAATACATAATTTAAAAGAAGAAATCAGAATGGTCAGGCTTCCAGTCTTTTAATACTACAGGTAATTTTTTTTTTTTTTAAAAACACATCCTTGAGAACATGAACAAGTTACAAGAAAATAGATGGCAAGACTCATACTTGTTAAAAAGATCCGTGTGTCTGGGCTGTAAAAACTTACTTCACAGGTACTTAGTGCTCTGGTCATTGATTCAGCTATGCATTAAAATACCTGCCTCAGTCATGCCACACCATCTAATATATTAGGAGTGGAACATACAAGTCAACATCATTCTAATAGAAATGAAAACTTACATAGGAAACCCGTACTCGCCGTCGGTGCACCAGCCCACAGCACTGCATGAAGAGGACAGCAGGCAGCAATCAGCGTGTGCTTTCACCGAGCCCCCGTCATTCCTGTCTCCTCTGAGACACTGTCCATTGCTCTTCACTTTTCAGTCCCAGGTGCAAGGGAACAGGTAGCAAAACGGTCGCCCTTCAGCTCCAAAACTGTCCCTTTAAATTATCATGACGACAGATGAAACTTACTTTCTCTGAGTAAATCAATCTCTTCTGTTTCCGATGATTTAAAAAGAAAGGTAGGGAAAAAAAACCCAACAAAAATCCAGAGGCACGTCTTTATTTCCTCAGCATCCAGTTATTGCAAAGCAAATTCCGGATTCCTGTACATCCTTTACTACACGTGGCATAAGGCTTGTATGAACCATTCTGAACTCAGGAGAGACAGAGACATACCAGGATCTTTATATCTCAGACTACTGCAACCTCGGCTTTCTGAAGGTCTCTTGCTGCTGCTGCTGCCGCTGCTGCTGTTGTTATTGCTGCTGCTGCTGCTATTACAGCTTTCTTCCCAAAGCACAAACCAGCAACAGCATCCTTGCTTCAGCATTACCTCTGCTCTACCTTAGGCATGTCTGATTTGTTATTTAACCCTTCCCAACAGCCTGGAAAAACGACGGAGTCTAGACTTTAATCCACTCTGGATTCGTGAGACTACAGAACCACCCTCCAAACAGGCAGATGCTTTGTCTGGCGAGACGTGTTTCACATGAATTGGAGGCAGGACTGCTCAGTGGCCTTGCTACCTGACTTGCATCAGAGGCACAGTCTCCTCTGCTGATATTGTTTACAAAAAGAACTCGACAGAACATTAAAACTCTGAATACGCACTTAGAGAACTAATTAAATACTTGGATAATTGAGACTTACAGATAATGATTTTGAAAAGACAAATATAATGAAAATTATTATCCGTAAAGCAATAAGGGGACACTTCTGAAATCAGGCCAGATTAAATTAACCTGTTTATGATCACAGTTCATCACTTTTCTTATGGGAGAGACTGAGTATTCCAATACTGAAAAGGCTTAATAGCTACATTATATTTAAAAACTCCATCCTTCACTACTTTATGGCAGTGATCTAAGAGTCTCAAACATCTCCAGTACTGTGTATCTCCTGCCAGATGAATAGATGAGGCACTTTTTTTAACACTGAGGTATACTTAACTCTTTCAGCACTGGCATTTTGCTGAAAACTAGGATAAGTAATGAAATTAAAATAGTTATTAATAAAATAATAGTTATCATTACTAAAATAATACTTGTAATATTAACTACAAGTTATAACTACAAGTATTATTATACTACAATATTATTTAAAGTTGCAATGAGAAAATCAGAGGTTATACTATTAGAGATTAAGCTATCTCTATCCTGTCCTGCAGGTTCTGATACGATGACTAATGAAAGGCTTAAATCTTCCCAAGAAGGTAAAGAAAAGAAAGCTGGTACTCCTCAGAGACTGGTTTGGATTTAAGCTTGAAAGAGGAGACTCCAAAGAAGGCAAGCTGTGCGTGGGCAAACTTACTACTACTACTACTATTATTATTATTATTATTATTATCATCATCATCATCAGATACTCAAGCCAGTTGAATGGTCAGAGTTTTATTCCAATGTAAGGTAAGGGGTTTGCCTATTGGAGTAGGAAGCCCTCTGACTGTGATGAAATCACGTAATGAAGAGTTAACATTTAAAAACCCAAAGTCTGGTAACTAAAATTCACCCCCTGCCAATTTCAAGAACACTTATTTTTCATATGCAACATCCCTATTAAAACAACAAAAATCAGTGGTGCTAAGCATCTCTGGTTTTTTGGGGACAAAAATGCTTGTTTAGCCACTCAAATATCACCAGCTAGATTGGTTTGGGTGGGGGTTTTTGGTAGGTTTTTTTTCATTTCAACTAATAACCATCCATCTCTATGGACACCAATGGGCTGACTAGTCCTTTCAAGTCAAATGTACTTTTGGTGTAAAGCCACAATTGTTAGTGAAGATGTATTGCTGATAACTCATCTCAGCTGGACCTGCAGATGCTCTCAGCATCTTAAAAAAATATAATAAGACTAATAAAATTAAAAACAGGAAATTGTGGATGTAAGGACCTAATATATACACCTAAATCTAAGTTATCTTTATTCTACCTCCTACCTCACAGTCTGATATATATTGATTTATCTTTAGCAGAAGAACAGAAGTTGGTACTTCCCAGTGACCCATAAGGAAGTGTCCTTGTAGCAATTTCACAGTTCAAAAGCAGAATATCAGATCAACAAGCAATGCAGACCATTAATCTCTTCAGACTAGGACTGCTTAGAGTTATTCTAATGAAACCATTAATAATAGCAATAATGATAACTAGCAGGAAGAACAAAGCATTTTGAAGTAGGACATGCTTTACCATAAAAAAGTATCACTTTTCAAAATAGCTAATGAAATAAATTTAGACAGAAAAATGCAGAGGTAGCTTACATAGGTATGCAATAATCAGTTCACTAAATTCTCTCATTATAATGACTATTTTTACTCTTGGGGAAGATCCAGACATAAAATAACACAAATATAAAAGCCATGTACCAAGTATATCTTATACATTCAACTCGTTTTAAAGAATTGCAAAACTTATTTGGAAATTACCAATAATATTGCCTTCACATAAGTGTTTCTTGCACCGGTAAGGAAACAGTAAGAGAGGTAGCAATTAATTTTAGAAGTTTCAATTGCTTCTGAGGAACACAAGTCCATCTATGTTTTTAATTCTTCCTGAAATTCATCAAGATTCCCAGCAACCACGAACATGTCTTACAAAGCCAGTATCAGAACTCTTACTCAAATTAGTCTGCAACTATTCTCACAACCAAAGACTTCATAATTTACCCATTAAATCTCTCCTTTCAACACAGGCAGGAAAATTGTTTGGTTGTCTCTCTCCCTTCCTACTCCCAATTACTAAAATACTTTGTCATGACTCTACGCCAAACAATTACCAAAGACAATTTTTAAAATGTGAGTCTGTGTTGCTTTTTACGGAGATGTAAGGAAAGGATGACTATATGGGGAGAGAAGGGACACAAGTCAAATTCATCTAATTGAAATCCAGTATAATTTTGTGTTCAGCAAATATGACTTTGCCACAGTCCCTGTAGGACAATGCAGTGAATACAGAATCAGACGACTTACATTTTCTGTTAAATAAAAAAAACCCAAATTACCTTAAACTGAAAGTGCAACAAGGCATCTAACCCAAAAATAATTTTAAAACCCTGAAAATCTCACTGAAAGATAGAAAACTACCAAGCCAGTAAAAGAAATTTATTCCCTGCTCTAACATGGAAACAAAAGCAACTCTATGAGTCTTGTCTTTCTTGTGATGTGTTTTTGTAATGACCTTTCAGTTAGCCATTATCATTAAGACAATACCAAGGTTAATGTAGTCAAGGATTGATTTTATTTTTGCATACAGGGCAAAATGATAGCACCTTCAAAAAAGGAGCTTATCAGACACATACAAAATATTTTAAAGACTTGTGCAGGCACTTGGCGAGCAGGAAAAAACAGTGAAATATATACCAACAGATACAATAAATAAGGAGAAAATTTAGAAATGTTTTGGAGTAATCAGTGAGGCTAGTTTTTCAGTTTTTAGATGCAGCTTCTCCAAAGCTAAAAGAGCATGGAAGAAAGGACAAAAGTTCTTATCTGAAATTAAATGAATAGGCTGGCATGGAAAGGGAAATAGGAATGAACCTTTAGAAAGTAAATGAGTGATACAGCTATCTGTGTTGAACTCAAGTGCTTCATTTCACAGGTTATATAAACTGAAGGGTGGGGAAAGAAAAAGAGGCTGTCACGGAAGAGTTATCATTTACTTTGATTGGTTTCTTCAGCTAACCAGCATTGTCTGGGTGAAGCCTCTGCCAGCTCACAGTCAACTCAAGTTCATGGCCAGATCTTCCATAATGTGATCAAGTGACTGTCCAGAGATAATGAGATGGATCTGAAGTGTTCAGTGCCAGCAAGCTCAAGGCACTGCTTCCCTAGCTACCTCAAATGGCATTGCATCCACTCCAAAGGAAAGCAATGGCAAAATAAAACCATGCTGACTCCTTCTTCTGGATGAAAAAAACCCAAAACACAAGACACAACCTGCCCTTCCAAACCCTCTATAAAAGATCACAGAAAAAAAATGACTGTCAACCCTATGGTGGATCCTTCAGGATCCTTTACAGATAAGTTCCACTACATTATTATTTCAATTTATCCACTGAAGGGTTGAGGCAGCAAAGCACCTGCTGCAGATCACTGAGTCCAACCCTCTGGGCAGAGCAGTCTCAGCTGGAACAGGTTACTCAGGGCCATATCTGAGTTTCAAGTTATCTCCAAGGATGAAAGCTCCATAAGTTCTCAGGGCCACCTGTTAAAGTGCTTGACTATCCCCACGGGAATGAAAAGGCTTTATCTTACATTTAACTACAATTGCTTGTATTTTCTGGCTCTTGGATTGACTCACTCTAGAATGTCCATGTCCCTCTTGCCCTGGGGAACCCAGAAGTGGATGCAGCACCCCAGATGTGTCTCACCAGTGCTGAGCACAGAGAGGTCATCTCCTACCTGCTGGCAGCACTTTTCCTAACACAGCCTAGAAGGCTGGTGACCTTTGCTGCAAGTACACATTGCTGGCTCATGCTCCCTTGGATTCCATCAGGACCCCAGGGCCTTTCCTACAAAGCTCCTCTGTGGACCATAAGTGCATGAGGCTGTTTTCTTCTGGGTGGACAATGTTGCTTTTCCCTTTGTTGAACTTCATGAGGCTCCTGTCAGACCATTTGTCCAGCCTGTTAACGTCCATGTGGATGGCAGCACAACCCTCTGATTTATCACCCACTTCTCCCAGTTTTGTAGCATCAGCAAACTTGCTGAGGGTATGCTCTGCATAAATCACACAGACGATTAAATAAAGAGGTTCAACTGTACTGGCTCCAGGACCACCCTTGGGGCACAAAACTGGTGACTGGATTCCAGTCTGAGCTGGACTTCATGCTGCTAAACACAGTTTAGTCTGGCAGTTCTGACAGGTTTCCATCCACTTACTCATTCCATCATCACTTTGTGTATGAGGATGTGCTGGGAAACACCTTGTAAAACCTCACCAGAGGCAGGATAACCAGCATCCACCCTTCTACTCTTGTCTTCTAAGCCATTCATCTCATCATAAAAGGCAGCCAAGGTTGTTAAGCCTGATTTGCCCTCTGTAAATGTATGCTGACTACTCCCAGTCATCCACTTATCCCTCATATGTTTAATCATGGTTTCCAGCACTTCCACAGGGATCAAAGGAAAGGTGACCAGCCTCTAGCTGCTCAGATCCTCCTTCTTCTTTTCACCCTTCTCACCCTGCTTATATTTGCTTTCTTCCAGTCCCTAAAAACTTTCCCTAATCAGGATGACTCTTAAAAGATTATTAAGATCCAATTTACTGGGCTGTCAGCTTTGTGGTATAGATACTCAGTGTATGTCACAGTCCCTCAGAAAGGCCTCTCCCCTAAAATGTCACACACACACTTAAGTCTGATTTTACCAGTTTCATCATAACTTCAGTCTAAGCATGTAAATAGATTCCTAAATTGACATCAAAATAATCAATTTTCTTCTAACTTTAATCCTTTTAAAGCTTTTCAGGCTCACTTCTTAGCAGTTTATCAGAGCCAGTGCTTTTGAAAGAATGTATTATTTTTAGCTAAATGTTTTTGGCATATTGGTCAGTCTTTATATAGATTAAATTACTTATTTCCATTGAACATGAAGAACTTCAGAGAAGCTGATTTGAGATTTTTTAAGCCACTCAGTACCTACAAATAAAACATTTTAAGTATTTAAGCATCTGTGCTAAACTGGAAGGGCCTATGGTGACAGAGAAATCATAACAAAAACATCTCAGACCTTTTGGCAGAATAAGCTGTTTCTGAATCCCTCCGTTTTCTAAATTGTAGAGAAAGTGATGTAGTCCTTCCCCCTTAAAAATCAAAACCAAATCAAAAAACTTACTTTGCTTACAAAGTTACAGGTAAAAAACCTGTATGAGATTCTCAAAACCAGCTCAACTTTAACAAAGCATTTCCTATATATTATGCAATAAACCACACACACGAAGAAGGAAAAAAAAGAAAAATTTGGCTCTCAGAAACAGCTGGAAATAACTTAAGAAAATTATTTCTCTCAAGGGGTGTCATCTTTCTCCACATGACATTTTACTGACCACGTGCTGTACTCAATTCTTCCCAAGACTTTTCAAGAACTTGCTTTTGTGGATGTCTAACTCTTCCACTGCTTGAAAGACCATAACAGTGTTCCTCAGTCAGCTGCTTTTTAAACAGTATTCCAAACTGATAACTCTACTGTATCATCCATATATTATCTCTATTGTCCAGTAAAAAAACTAAGTAACTAAATTTACTGTAAAAAAATACTCAATACTAGCTCAAGAATTCCACATTCAGATAACATTTTTAAATAATAGTTTGCTGATTTAATCACTGACAATGAGCTTTTACAAAGTATGGCTCCCATCTTCCTGTCTTGCATCAGAAAAGAATGTTGTTGACTTTTTATTAATGTTACAAATGCCTTCTTCTCTTCCAGCCTTTCTCTGAAAAAGAGTATCAGTGCTAAGGAGTCTCTATGTTCATGAAAAGAGTCTCATGCTGGCTGCCTCTACCTCAGAGCTGTATTGCTCAATTTTTAATTTTATTTTCTTATAAAGCTGCTGAAGTTGCATGCAGCTATTTCTAAACAGACTGGAAAAGAGCAAAACCCTTTCAATCTGAAATATTTTGATTTAGTTACCTATCACTATGCTATTTTTGCTGGTTTACATGTATTAATTAGCAATATTTAGATCTTGCTTAAAACATCCATGCACACGTACTTACTGAGCAAAAATAACTTAAATAATTTTAAAATTATCCTTTAATAAAACAGTCTCTCAGAGTTGATCCTGAAAAGAAGCAATGTATGCAAACCCTACTGTGCCTGTTAATCTACAGATGTAAAGCAAACTGCAATATTTTCAAGGTCATTTTTCAATGTTAAAAGCTCTCCAAAGACAGATAATAAACCATTTCCTTCAGACGATCACTAACCTAGGCTTATATGAATCCATCAAGCTATCATCCAAGCTGTAGCTGTTCTCATACAGATTTACGTCAGAGAATTGCAACCAGCAAGTTCATAGTTTAAACTTTGACTTGTTTAAAACTGATTTCCTAAAAAGTTAAACAAATAAAATAAAATCATTCTTACAACACCAGGCATAAAATTCTGGAATTTGCTGCCACTGGCAGTACCACAAACATTACTGGAGAAGAGGGGACAAATTCAAGGACAGCAGTCACATAAACTGACACAAATGCTAGTCAAGGATATAGCCTCCATAAAACCAAGGAAAACAAGGGCCCTCAAAAAGCCAACAGGCTGTCAGACACTAACTAGCAAAAATTTAACTACAGTCAGAGATAGACTACTGTGCTAGAAGGACCATGACTTTGATGCAGGAGGAGATTTTATGTGATCTGGTATCCAGCCTATCTAGTCTTTTTTAAAGGGATTTCTGCTTACAGACAAATTGTCTTCATGTCAGCTGAGGTTCTTTATGTCTCATTGTTCCCTTTGCCTGAAGTTCATTCTGTCTCTTTTTATCCAGAAACATCAACTGTATTTCAACTTTTTTTCTAGAGATTCTGTACTTGGATCCATCACCTCTGTAGTGGCAGCCTGCTTTTTGGGTTTTCCTGTCAGACAGGTGAACACACCATGTTTCTATGTGGTATTCTCTCTTTTAGCTCAAATTTGTCTCCAGTCCTACTGTTTCCACTGACAACTGGGGTATGTTCTGCCCCCAGTTCAGGTCACATCATGCATATACAGATGCTATCAGAAATCTCATTAGTAATGCACATTTGGCTGTTTCTACACCCAGTCATCTTTGTTTTCTCCTTCATGTGAAGGTCATCTCTCATGCTATCTCAGACACTATCAGCACCTCTCCCTTGTCCCCAGCTCAAAAGTCAAGGACTTGTTTCCTTCTCGTTAAAGACAATCTGAACTCCCGCCTCCCTTTTTTTCTGGTTCTATGTCTACTTGTTCCTGTACTTTAGGGATTTATTGAACAAGTTCCCAAAGTTAAATAACTTGCTACACTGAACCTGATAATATGAATGCCATGAAATATTAAGAAGATTCCCATGCTATATCTTATTAGTTTCAGTTTCTTATTGTCGTTTCTTATTGTATGCAGAATGCTTTCTTGGCTGTATTTTGATCAAGATGCATGATAGCTTTCCCATAGCTCCTTAGATAAATTTCTTAGGGAACAAAGCTTTACGTAATTCTCTGATTCTTCCTTTCATGCAGCAGATGCTCCTCCCTTTCACCACCTCATCAGATTCTCCACTTGTCAGACTATATAATTCAAAGACTGTAAATTTAAGGATATTTTCTACAGGCTTGGCAACTACTAGAATATGGTTACAGTAAGAGATACACACACCCATGATAATTGCAAAATCATATTAAATTATAAATAAGCATCTCATGCTTTGTCACAATGCTATATCATGCTTACATGTGTAGGAAGTCACCATACATATACCTTGAAAGAGTCACAGCACAAGCTGCTACTTGCCTAGAAAGAATTATTGGGATATATGACATAAAAAGGACATAGAACAAAAGAAAATCATTATTCTGAAGCTCTGCTGCTCAGACAACAGCTACTTTTTTCCTTTGGGCTTTTCAAGAGAGACTGAAAGACAATATTTCATGTCTAAAAAATTATTTGCTGCAATCATATTTTCCAAAATTAGATATTAAATTTAATTTCAAATGGTCGTGTTATGGATAAAGATGTACTTTTTTTCTGTTGAAAGAATTAATTTTCCCTCAACACCTCTCTTTAAGCCAATTTCTCCTAAGCGTAAAAAAGGTCAGCTCAAAGTATATGAGAAAAAAAAAAAAAAAAAAAGGAAACATTTCTGGGTTAAAAAAAATAAAAAAGGGCGGGGGAAAAGGAGGTTTACATACAAATTGGGGAAGTCCTTGCCTGTGTCTTTGTGCAGTGCAGAGAGAAGATGTCAGGTGGAACACTGTGCAGAGGTTTTAGGGGTCATTACTGCACCCACCACACATTTCTTGCCTACTGCAGCTGTTCACAGCACCTGTGCCACCGCAGGGTAGGAAGGCTGAGGAAATAGCTGTTACAGAGTTTCTGTTTTAGCAGAATTTCACAGCAATATAGGCAATACAACATGCAAAATTACAATTTACAGCCAGCTTAATTTCTATTTCTTTTGGACTCAGTTCTGTATCAGAACTAGGAGCAAGTGGAAGAGGAGAAAACAATACTTACACAGACTCAGTCTGCCTATAAAGCATAATAGAACCACAAGCACTGCAGGCGCAGGGTTCTCCTCTTTACATTGTAAGGATGATATATAAAGAAGGATAATTTATTTTATATATTTTATATATAGGGATATTAAAGGGAAAAAAATTCACAGTAGATAAAAACAAAGCCCTAAAATGACATATTTTTCTAAGAGATTCTATCAGGGATGATGTTTTCTTCTTTTGATTCTATTACAAACAGACTACTTTAAAAAAAAAAAAAGGAAAAAGAAAGTATCAAACTCTCCTGTACTTGCATACTAAGCTTTTAAACATTAGAAGATAAAGTGTTTATTTTCATAACATACTATGAGTGGCTTCACTTGCACCTGAATATTATGCTAATTCAAAAATCCTCGAATAATTCAATGCAAAGAAAAAAAAGACAGCAGTCCTGTGCTACATTACCATTTCTGAAAATACAGAAAACGAGCTGTTCTATTTAATTACAGCCGCTAGGTGGCAAAGTTGGCCAAATAACCAAATGTTTGACTGTATCTATTTGAATGCAAAAGGCTTATTTAAAAAAATGACACAGAAAATTTTAAAAGTGTAAAGGTAAAATTAAATTCAGTAATCATAAACCTATTCTATGACATTATCTGTAAGGAATTAAAACTGCTTCATCCATCTATTACAATCCTTAAAAGATCGTAAAATCATTTAGGCGAATGTTCTTGAAATCACATGAAGTAATTACTACACTGGGCCACAGTAAAAATATTAAATGCAGATTTTAAATTTAGAAGAGAATACCTGCTAACACATACAATATCTTCTGACTTGACAGCAGGCACATTAATGCTATCTTTTTGACTACAGAAGACACAGTACTCCGTATGTTTCTTGATATAAAAGCTGCTTTTCTGCCTTTCAATCCAGCACAGTCACTCTCCATCTGGTTGGATTTCAGCAAATACTTTACAAAGAGAGACAGTCTTTTAACCTTTTATTTTAGTACTTTCCTCTCCTTAGCCTTTTCTGGCTAACTCTTACTTTTTCTCTTTATTTCAGCATATCTGCTTGTTGATTCATGCTTTAAATTAAATTCCATGCTGTCTACACTTACACATCCCACTGTACTGGATGTAGTGGTACCTCCAGTACAGCTAAAAGTGACAAGAAATGAACATTAGTTGATCCATGAACTCTCCACAAATATACTGCAAAGCAAACCCCATCTGACTCACCTGGAAGTCACGTTAAAGAAAAGACTGGAAGAAGAGTTCTCCTGTCCCATGGTTCCCAAAGAACTACGGAGCGATCACTTAGTGAAAATCTACTCACAATATTAGTATCCCCCTCTACCAAAAAAAAACAAGTCATGAGTCAGGAGCATGAAGTGTCCAAAGAGTGAACAGAGGTGGGATGATCCTGGCTTGCTTTTTCTGTTTTATGGGACAAATCTGCTTAGCTCCAGGACAGAAGTATTGTGAGCTCCACACTCAAGGATTTCTGACTAAGCTAAACTACTTGACCAGTCAGAAAATTACAAACATACTATACTGAGTGTGTGTTCTAATGGTAAGCTCTTGTCATATCAAGCTCTTTACAAGCCACTGGGGCTCCAGCATTGCAAGGGAGGGAGACTGGAGATATGAAGAAATGTGAGACAATCACTGCAAACAGCAAATGCTCAACAGTTTTGATCACATTTTTTACAGTAAAGGGGGAATATCTAATTCTGAATATCATCACTGTTACTTTGCATTTTCTTTTATGTGACATTCATTAAGAAACACTCCTCTCAGAATAAGGAGGAAAGAAAACAGAACAAACCAGATCGAGGACGAGTCATTCCAAAGCAGTGAGCACTGCCCCCTTGGAATGTTACCAGCTACACGCAGTAGATGTGGAATGTATTTTTGCTCAGTAGCATCCACGCCCATTCCTAGATGTGTGACATCTAACATGTCAGTAAACCACTGATCACAGTGACGCAGCTATAAAATCTATGAGCTTCTGTGTCACAGGAAGCAGCCAAAAGAAGCAGCCAAAAGAAGCAGCCAAAAGTGCTCTGAGTTTTTAACCTAAACTGCTGCATGTCTCTTATCCAAAGTGCAATGTGAGGACTGAGGAGAGGATCATAAAGGAGGAACAAAAGAACAAGGCATCTGCTAAGCATATTTGAGCAATCCGGTTTCTGGAGCATAAGACACAGAGCAAGGTACTCCCACAGCTGGCTACCTTTGTTTTTCTGCCCCCTAAAAGCAGGAGCCTGCTGACAGGTCACTTGGAAGCAGCTTACAATAATGTCCACTGTGAGTCCCTGTATCTCAGGAGGGCTCCAAATCACTCACAGCACCTTTATGAGGTGTAGAGTTCATTTACACATTCTTTAAACAGGGCATAATGTTGCAAACCTTCTCTCCTTCAGAAAATTTTCTTGTCCAGAGAAACACAGCATCATCAAAACACACAGGAACATACTAGGGTGAGTCCAGCCAAGGGACATTTAGATGATGAAAGGCCTGGAGCACCTTACATGAAAGAGACAGAAAGTTGGTAATGCTCAGCCTAGAGAAGTGACTTTATCCATATGTTTACATCCCCAAAGGGACATTGTAAATAGCAGCAGCAACTCCGTGATGCCCCATGACAGGACAAGAGGCAATGGGCACCATCTGAAATACAGACAATTCCAATTAATTATTAGAAAGCTATTTTACAGTGAGGGTGGTCAAGCACTTTAACAGATTGCCCAGGGACAGTATGCAGTCTTCATCCTTGGATATTCTCAGAAGAATGACATGGCCCTGAGCAAACAGCTCTAGCAGAGTCTGCTCTGAGCAAGGGGTTGGACTCAACGATCTCCAGTTACACCTTCCTACTTCAATCCTCCTCTGATTCCATAAACACTAAACACACAAAACATCACAGAATTTTGCCTAAGCTTAACTTACAGTAGTATTTTTGCTTAAAGAAAGAACTCATAATCTCTATTTCTTATACTTATGTTCAGCTTCTAGAAAACAATAGGAAAGTAATGCTAACACCTACTTCTGTATTGTGAGCAAGTACACAACCAGTGCATTTTTTATTGAAGACTGTTCTTCTAAATCTGTTCTAATTACTAGTCGAATAAATGTGCTCAAAAGACAATTACAAGATGCTTTACAATTGTTTTGTGAAGCTTTTATAGATATTAAGATGCTGGAAAGTTTTAAGAATGTGCTGCTATGAAAACATAAACATTAGCTACAACATTTAAAAACCAGCATAACAAAACTTTCCTCTTACAATAGTCTCACTAACTTCCAAAGCCTTCTTCAAACATTCTGTTCATAATTACCAGACTTGTTGGACTGTTGGAAAACAGCTGTCTAATATATTTCTACTGAATTGTATTGTTACTGATTGGTAAACCATAATATAGGGAATGCAGAAGTTCAAATGCAACACAAACTACATTTTTTAAGAAGGTCAGGGTACACAGTGATAATTCTTTCTTTCAAAACAAGGGAAAAAAACCACTAACTTATTTTAAAAAATATATATCACAGCTTATTTAAAGCAAAATTTTTCTAGGAAAATAAATCTAGTAAATTAAAAGCAGCTCGTGCAATATGAGTGGATTTTCTGCAAATTATGGGCAATATTTCACTATTTCCAACCAAACAGAATGAACAATCTCCTTTCAGACCAGTTTCCTATTAAAACTTATGTCTCCCTCTATGTAGTGGGCTCATTTGCCAGTCTTGATAGTATTTGACCTCACTAAGCATTAATTTCCTACAGATTTGCTTAAATGAGAGCCAAGTAAAAAGAAAGTGTAGATTCTATAGGAAACACTGAGGGATAAACATGGCAACCATTACACAAAGGGCCTCAATTTTGGACAAAATGCCTTAGAAACTAAGGCTAAATATATTTCAATAGATTTTGAAACAGCAAAATAAATCCTACTTTATTATTAAAATTTCAGCACACTTCATTAAAGTAATTCAAAACATTCTTCTCCAAACTGACCCAAGACCCGAAAAGAATGTCTGCATTACGCAACGGCAAGTGAAAAAAACCACACGTTACTACCAGTTTTGTGGCACTCTCTGAGCTCTGCCACTCTCTGTGGGGATGTGGCTTCCCCAGCCCCTGGCTCTGTGGGCAGCTTCTACACCCCAGACAATGAAAGCCCAGAAATCCTCGAGCTCCGAGGCTGGGGTCATGGGGTAGGAGGCAGAGAGAGACAGCAAAGCACAAGGTACACCTCTGCCACCCTTTGGGCTCTGCCAAATCAGAGACCTTTCCCAAATTAGCATTTTGCCAGCAAAACACAACTGAACCAGGAGACCTCATCCCAGCAAACATACCCCATGACAAACAAGACCACAATGGTCGTGCTGAGTATTCTTGTCTGGAGTTGGCTATGGTCCCAAAGTTCAGTTCCTACAGACCACACTGAACACTCCCATGGGTAAAGGCTGGGGAGCAGAAAAAAAAGAGAGGGAGAGAGAAGGATATGCTTCTGAATGTGACTTCTTGGGAATTTTAAAGGATAAATGGATGAAAAGTAGAAGAAAAACAGGCAGTGCTTAGACCATAGCATTAAGCAGTTCCAAAGTTTGGACTAGTTTCATAGGAAAGAAGGGTAACCTGGGAAACTCAGATGGAAACAGATTTTTTTCATAATTAATTAATTTATTTATTTTTAAGAGAGACTTTCAAATATTTCTCCCCATTTTATTTTAAGCACTTCCAAAGCAACTGAAATAAAGCACCTTGGATCTCTTCAGTGTCCAAAAAAGGATGCAACATGTGAATGAACAAGAATTTCCAGATGGCACATCTTGTGAACACAAATAAGATATCCCTGGGGTATTAACTAATGAAATCTCTACTTCCTCTGGCTACTTGTTGCTTGGAAGAATTCAAATGGCACCAAAGCATTTTGCTGGAAATGAAAACACTTTAAACCTCACAGTCCTACTTTGCTTGAAACCTGATGCAGTGTCAAGAAGCCCCTGTCTCCTGAGACAGACTCCATACATGATAACTTAAGCCTGACTAATCTTGGCTTCTCTCTTTGGATGGTATACTGTTTTGATAACAGAGTGATCAGAAGTTCAAACAGACTGGAATGAGGAAAGAGCAGCAGAAGAGGGAGTGCAGGCTTTATAGCCAGGCAACGTACAAATCATAAAGAATACAGTCCATCATTGTGAAATGCAGCATGTCACTATAAATTGTTGTCTTCTAGAGGCATAATCAAGTCAAAAACTGTTATCAGTAGCAAACAAAAGTATAATATAGAAAATGAACTGTAGTGCTCTGTGCTGCTAATACCTTTACATTTCCTTACAGATGCCACTCTGAATCCTGAAATGAATAAAGTGATTGACATGAAATGGTGACTAAAATAACCAAGAAATAGAAGCTCCATTCTGAAAAGCAATCTGAGCAAATAACTAAAAAGGTGTCAGAATTCAAACCATGTCCTTTATAAAATAATTTTTGACCTTTTACAGATTAAGAAAGTAGATTAGGTTCCAATAAATGGAAAAAATCAAACTTTTTTACACAGACATGAACAGTTCATGAAATAATGTATTAAGAACCCCAATTATTTTGTTTGTTCTATTACAAAATGTGTAGTTTCTGTATTCTTAAATTACTTAATTAAAATAAAATAAAATAAAATAAAATAAAATAAAATAAAATAAAATACAGTGTGCCTTGAAGGCAAAAACTTTGAAACAGAGCCAGAACTTAAACTTCCCTGTGCTAACTTTACTAATTTACAATGTAGCTTAATATCCTGTAGGGCTCTGCTGTCAGCTAGCCAAATGCTTTCCAACTGCCCACCATGCCCTCCCCAGGGAAAGACTGGGAATTGGCATGGGTATCCTTCCCAGATGAACAAACATAGGCCCCTTCCCACACTCACCAGCAGTCTGTCCTGGAAGGAAAGTGACTGCTGGGGTGACAGGAGAGCTGGGGACAGGACACATCTCCCCCTCACCACACACTGCACAGCACAGTCCCTGGCACTGCTGCACCCCTGCTAAAATCCACAGCAGTTCCAGAACTGGGACCTGCTTCTGGAGCAGATGGTCCAGTTTGCCCCACTTTACCCCTGGAAGAAGGCTTGAGGTGGCCCAGGAATATCTAATTTCAATCTGTTCAACACCAGCACTGAGGCTGGTCATTAATGATTAAAAAATGGCAAAGAGAGGCCAGCACACCCTTTCACATTCTGTATTATACCTCAGCTCTGGTATTTCAATCTCTGCTTATGAAAGTCAAAACAGAACAAATCTTTATGCAAAAAGATGTTCCACTATCCCCTTCAGTCTCTCACCTACTCTTCGCAGTGCATAAAAATCTTAACTTCTGCTAATTCAGGAGTGTCTATCCTCACTTAAGGACAATCTCTTCCATAAATGCATCCTGCAGCTCTTTTAAAAAGCAATACAGTACTTATGCTCTTCTCATCACAGCTCTACCAGGTCACTACAAGCAGTTACATAAATCTTGCTTTCTGCCATCACTTGACATCATTCACTCTATTTAAAACTTTTCCTCTTACAAAAAAGATGATTGTCATAGGCTTGACAGAATTCTCTTCACATATTGCAGAGGGCAGAAGTTAGGTGTCAACTAATTGCACACAATAATTAATACGTTTTAGAATCAGAACAAAAGACAAAAATAACCTTCCATGACCAATCTTACATCCTCACTGTTTTTCCACGGAGGATTCGTAGTGCAGTTTACTTCACTCACGAAATGGCTGATTTAGATTATGACTGCATATTGGTTTGGTTACAATAGAGCACATAAATTATATTAGCAAAGAGTGCAGCTGGATTCAGATCAATTGTAGATGTGTTCCTGCTTAGCATCAGGTAAGTTGTGACACTTGGTAACAGGCTCAACACCACTATCATGTGGCACACACCAAATGCCTGCTCCTGGATGATTACCAGCTTGGTTTCATTCACAGATGAAACGAGTCAGAAAGATGTGTCCCAAATTCTATCTGTCCAGGATCACAGACATGGGAAAGTTTGTACATCTTATGCTTAGCCATGCTCTCCAGCTTGTCTATAATGTGACACCAATAATCAGCATAGTAAGTTTGCGAGCTGATTTTTGAAAAAAACCCAGACACTAACAAACCCACAACATTCAGAAGGGGAATTAAAATACTTCAGAGCTTTCCTTTTTTTATACCAGGGATTGAAACTACTTCTGAATTTATAGCTCTTTCTCCTTTGAAACACAACTCAACTGTGGTTCCTAAAGGAAGCACTAATAATCAATTTGAAAAGTGTTGTTTTACACATCTACCCATCCTTATAAGTATTTTATAGGTAGAAAATACCAAAAAGGTTAAAGAAAAAACAAAGACAGATGGTAAAATCTATACATTAGCTTATTCCCTTATTTTTATCTTCAAGAGAGTAAGGAGGGTTAACAGGAGCAAGGAAGAAAGAGTTCAACACATCTTTCACATTCTGAGCAGCTTGAGACTTTTACAGGGTAGGTGAAAGAGGATGTGCCTCGAACACACTAAGCTGTCACTTCCCTCAGCAAATTAAATACAGAAGTGACAGTGCTAATGAAGTGGCAAACAGGTCCACACCGTGGAGAAAGATGCATCTCATGAAAAACGTTTCTCTACACAGCCCAGTGTCTGAGAATAACCAAGAGCATTACTGGCCACCCATGACTCACGGACATGAGTATCTGTTCACAGATGTCACCTTGTTGGCATGGCATTCCTCACAAGGACAGCAACCTTCCACTCACTGGCAGGCTCAGAGCCGAACTACCTTGACAAAGACTGGAGAAAACAAACTCACAATTACAATTCCAACCCCGAAGGACTTTTTTCCTTTTCTCCTTTTCCCTTCAATAGCATGGGGGTTTTCTTCCACCATGGGAAGCAATAGCTGCAGCAATTAACTGTATTCACAGTATAGGAAATCGTTTTATACAGCTGCTGCCACACACACAATAGGCACAGAATGGTTCTGGCATCAAACAAAGGACGAGGCAGTTTTCTCTTGAATGAAGTAATTAGTTGTCAAGCACGTTTATGGACTTGCTGTTTGAATTTATATTATGCTCCAGCAAATTGTGTAGATTTAATTGCCACTAGGAATCTCTACAGTATGCTCACCATTTTTGTTAAAATGTAGCAAGCAAGTTTTGTTTCCTGCAAGTTTGGTTTGGAATTTAGTTCTGTTCGCTGTATCTTACACAAAAATTGTAACCGCTGAGCAATGGTGGGAATGCTAAAATTAACCCAAAACAGCTCCAGACTTCTGGAAGAAAACAAGTAAGGATAATTTTCCTTTCCATTTTTTTTAAATTATAAATATGTTTTCCATTTCTTTTCCTTAAACAAAACAAACAAAAAATATCCAAAAAGCTCCCACCAAAACATAGAGAAAAAACCCAACACACCAGCTTTGTTTAATCTTGTCTACTTTGCACCATCTAGAATATTACTTGAGATATTATTTGTAATACTTGATAATTTTCATTGTTCCCAACTGTGCACAGCACTTCAAGGAACTCAAACAGAGCAAAGCATGTGTTCCAAAGAGATTGCAAAGTAATTTTTAGAAGTAGTACAAAGGGGGGGAAAAAAAGCACAAGGACAGAAGAAAGCCATTAGTAAAATCAACCAGAACTCTATCACTAATAAAAAATAAAACATATTAATCAACAAACTGATAAAAAGTCTGTTCAGGTAATATTCACAGCATGCTGAGCCACTAAAGTCAATTCCACACTCAGAAGCAAATGATTTAGACTTACAACCATTTTCAGCAAAGATACAATAAACATAATTTCACAAGTAGCTTCATTTCACTTTGACTCAACTCTTCAACAGAGAAACTTCCACTTCTAGAAATACATGTATATGCAACACCACATCTTGTACTCTACTGAGAGAAATGTAAAAGAAACCCACCTTACCTACGGTTAATTATAAAGCACTGCTACATAAAGCATCTCTTAAAAATAAAAATAAAATCCCTGCACTACTGGTAATACTTTGCCTGCAGTAAACACTGACCTAAACCCCACAAATCACATGGGCATGATTTTGTAATTTTGCTCTTAGGGTGCTATTTTGAGTCTAACCTTTCTTTAAGAAAAAAAAAAAAAAAGAAAAAAAAAGGCTATTTCCATGCTAATTTGCAACCAGAGATGTCTCTCTCTGAAGTGGCACCAATAAGCTCTTGCTCCTCTTCTGACCCTATAAAACATCCTGCAGTCCTACTCCAACTTTACAGCAATATTAGCTGAGATTTTAAAAGCCAATACAGCTCATCACAACCAGAGAAGCAAGAGATGTCTCACTTTTGCTGAAGAGGGATAAAGACAACCAGAAAGACAGAAATGCAACAGCCTTCCTTGAGGTATAAAGGAAATCTCAGTAGGAAGCAGTCTTGTACATAAAATATAAAGACTTGAAAAAGGGTCTTAGAGTCTTTAAACCTTTAAGAGGGAATTTTAAGGGTCTTTTAAAAAACCTCAGTTTGTTTATTTGTTGGCTTTCAGGTGTTTTTAAAAGTCACTTAAGAACTAAAATATTGCACACAGGCTTAACATACAAAAAACTAAATGAAAAATACTTCATCTGTAAAGACTATGTTAATTTCTACATTAGTTGCTACATAACTACAAAAAGCAAAATTAAACTCAAAATTATCAAGACATGCCCGAAATAATACAATTAAATGCAGTCCAGTCAATAACTGAAAATTATTTCTGCCAGCATGGTACAAGTAATATTTCCTGTTCAAGAACACATTATGTGTGACTCAGTAATGAACTGTGACTTCTATGGTTACTATGACTTTTCTGTTTCCCTAGATAGTAGTGGTACAAAGAAGCAACTTAATTATGACTTACAAAAAACCCCGGTTTTTTAGAACAATCTCTGAATTACATGTTACTTGATAACCAATGAGCATCTATCTGCATACCTATGTTCAATACTATCCATATGGACATACATTTTAAGACAATGATTGATTCTGAAAGCAGTCCAAACCATAAACACAGCACAGCAGTCTTAGTGGTGTCTAAGTAGTGTCCTTTAAACCATAACCATTTAAAATAACAAAATTAATATACCCTGATGTTTCCAGATGTCAGGTTCTTAATACATCTTGGATGACTAGGCTCAATTATATAGATTAGAGGTCTTTCATTTTCATTAGCTCACATACAACAACAAAGAAAACAATGCATGAGGTAGAACAAAAACATATGTTGCCCTCCATTTCAATTTTGACTCCTATAGAAACAGCTTCTGACAGCTTTTCTCAGTGCTGTAGCACCTTGGGTGATTTAATTTTTAATTAAGCAGACTAGTTAAGCAAGACTTTAACTTTTAATATGAAAAGTTATGCTGAAATGTGCATTTACTTTACTGTTAGAGGGTCTGCAATATAGTATTGGCTCCTTAATGGAATTTATCCTCTCCTTTGTAAATATTAATAAAGTATTTCAATTGTGAAAATCCATATTATTAGAATACAACAGAGCACACTCATGGTCCTTACAGACTGTGACCAAGAGTTCCCATTCTTTCAGCAACTCACCCACGAGAAATACAAACCCTGCCAGTGCCATTTGTAATGTGTGTTGGAAGGGATGCAATCCAGAAGCCAGTTCAACATGATAGATAGATCCCTCTCTCACAGAATCAGGAATTGTGCTTTGCACTAATAGTTCTGCAATCTAATGTTTCTCCAAGATGCAAAAATTCATTTTTTTTTTCTAAACAAAGGCATGAGATTGAAACCAGAAGCTTCAATTATTAAGGTTTAGGCTCAATTATAAGAACAAAGTAGGCTCACTTGCAAACAAAAAAATAAGTGATCACAAAAACCCAAAAAACAGTGGAAAGTGTAAGTGCCATGGCTACCTCCTGATTCAGCTGCTCCAATGGCAGGTAATGGGCATCTGTGCTACTCAACTTCAGCACTGTATATCACATTAAGAAAAAATTAAATTCACCACATTTAACTTCATCTATTTATTGTCTTGGAAAAAAAAACAAGATGAAGTTTTATTGGGACACTTTAACTTGCTGGAAGACTGCTAGAAACTCAGCAGAGTGAAGAGGAGAAAGTATATGAAGTTCCTGGAGCGTATGGAATGTAAATTTCTGACACAGCTGGCAGGCAAGCCAGCCAGGGATGGTGCTCCACTAGACCTGCTGTTTACAAACAGAGAAGGGCTGGTGGGAGATGTGGTGCTCTGAGCTCATCTTGGGCACAGCAGCTACAAAATGATAAAGAGTTTTTGATTCTGGGTGAAATTAAGAAGGGGGTCAAAAAAACCTCTGCCTTGGACCTCTGGAGGGTGGACTTTGGTCTGTTCAGGACACTGAGGGATGATGATGTTTATCTTGTTGTACTTCTGAAGAGCACACATCACTGCTCCAGAATTCCTCTCAACAGAATAAAAAAGTTTTCTTTATTATTATTTACTGGAGGTTAAAAATATTAAAGAACATTTCACATCTGAAAAGGAGATCCTGATGTTTATGAAAGTATATCTCATTGCACTTCCAGACAGCACATATCACTTCCCAAGAACTCCTTTAAGCGGAACAAGCTTTTTTATTCTTCTTTACTGGAGGCTAAATAACATTAAAGATTTCACATCTGAAAAGGGACTGTCATTAAGACTTTCTGTTTCAAAATTAGATGTGTTTCATAACTCAAAGTCTCTCCCTTGAAACAACTTTACCAAAGCCATACACAGATGCACCCTGATGGCACCATTTTCCCTTCTGAAGAGACAGGTCCCAGAGCAGGGGGTTGATGAAGCTTCAGGATGTAGCTAGCAGCATCTAAACATTCCTAAACTGTGCAGGGAAAGTGGAAGGAGGGTTTTGGAGCCTCTCTGGTGTGACAATACTCAGGAACAAATGAAACTCTCTTCATCAGCACAGAGTGTTCTAGGGGAACATGGCAGTGCTGCAGGCTGAGGTGCTGTGCCAGCCAGCACAAACTGATCCTGATTGCTGGTCCCCCCAGGACAGCCCCTCCAGGGGTGGTCACCCCAGAGGGGAGGCAATGAGCCACCCTGCTCCTAACACGGGGACTCCTCCTGACACTGCAGATCCAGGGAAACCTCTGGTACTTTTAGGCTGCATTGGCAATTGGGGTTGGAGGAAAATTAATTAAGTAGGAGCTATTACCAACCAAGTCTGGCAGCAGGCAACTGATCACTGAACATTTTGCCATAGTATGTATTAGATATCCTCACTAACCTGCTTCACATAAGGCTTTTGTCCTAGATACAACTATTCTGCAAGAAAAATAATCTCTTCTTCACCTTGGGATAAGGACAGGATCATCATCTTCACTGAGGACTCATTCATGCCACCCTTGTAGCATTTCTTGAAAATTTAGTTTTGGAAGTCTTATAGAAGTTGATTTCATTTTTAGTTGCCAAAGCCAGTTCTGAAGACTGCACCATGGCAGTGCTACAAGTCTTACACCCCACCCCAGCCAGGTTTTATTTCAGGCTGGCAGCAGGATGAAGGCTGGAGGCCGGGACAGCTGCGCTCCAGCTCATTCACACCCAGCGCCCCGACTGCTGCTGCTGCTGCCTTGGGGAAGTGCCGGCAGGCTACAGCTGTCACTGGCAACTGCAGGCTGCAAAACCAGCTTCTCCGGCTGCCCAGCCTCCCTGCAGACCTGAGGTTTCTGTCTTCAGAAGCTCTGGGTGCCTTCTGCACTCTTGTCCTCAGTTAGGGAGAGTGCTACGGCAGGAAAAACAATTCTGCCTAACAGTGAGTTAATAGAGTTATTTTCTTCTAATATTAGAGCATTTAAAGAAAGCTCTATCTGCCATTAAATTAACTTTGCAACTAATTTCTGGCAAACTGTTGAATCCAACAGTTGGTGGTAGAAAGCATTAATTAGCATGTCACATTACTCTATCTGCTGTTAGAGAGTATTGACTGCAAGTTAACTATTACATGGGGTATCACAAAAAAAATCTAAATGACACTTTACACATAGCAGCTCTCTGCACACCATAGCAACAGAGAGAGATTGAAGTAAAATGGTCTGGTTTCTATAGCAACTATCACACAGGCCATCTGTAATCAAAAGAAAACCTAGCAAAGGAAACAAAATGGGGGATTTTGCACAGTGGAAGACTATTCATGTTAGCAGTACAAGACTATTCAACATATCACTCTTTAATGTTCATTCTGTTCTAGTCCCAAAATATTATTTAAGTGGAAGAAATCTACAAAAGCTTTTGAAAAAAACCACTTTTACTTACCGAAATACTAATTAAAGCTCACAGCACTATCTCCATCACTACCAGACACCCTTTCTAAATAGCCAATGATTTTCAGACACCAGACATATGACCCTCAAGGTCCAGAATCCATGAGCTCATCACGTATTTGGTTACTTTTCATTCTGAAACTCAAATGCTGTAAGAGGGATTTACTATACATCCAATAATATACTTCTATCTACTATACAGAATTGCTTTTAGAAAGATAGCATTTCAGTTAGAAACATTGAACCACACCTTTTCTAAAATATAAATAAATAAAGACTTAGCTATCTTTTGGGAAAAACAAACAAACAAATCCATATCTAAAAAAACAACAAAGAGAAAAGAAATTAACCCTCCCTATAACCAGAGAGGCATTTTTGTCATGCAGTTCATGTCCTGAACAGAATAATATCATATTAATGCACACCACACGTGAGGGGAAGGTAAATTCAGTGTTAATTATCCAAGGCACTCTCTTCTTTCAGTGTTTTAAATCCAGAGAATATAAAAGAGAGTCTTCTAGATAGAGAACTATTTTAACATTAAATGTAATTTTTGGTAGAAATTAACTGCATATACATAGGCTTTTAATAAATTATAGAACAAACAATCAGTGAATAAGACTTATTCTTGACATTGGCGCATTTCTTTCACTTGGGAAAATGCTAATTTGCAGGACATCTATCATCCACATGCTGAAGGTGGGTATTCCAGCCTCCTGGGCTCATGCAAAGTAGAGAGGGGCAATCTGGAATAACAAAATTCAGTTCTCTAGTATGGGGAAGGGGCACTAGAGAAACACCACGGCCATCTGATCCTGTCAGGTTTATTCTTCACTAGAGTTTCCACAACAGCTGGAAACTAAACCACAACTGGACTAAACCACAGATGCTGCCTATTACCTGGATGGTCTGCATGTCCTCCTGTCACTTCCCTGGCACAAGACAGAAGGATGACCAGATGGCAGCACTGGTGACTTCTTCACCACACCCCGTCCTTCCCTGCTCTGCCTGAGACACCAAGATTAGAAGAAACAGAAATCTCTAATCAAGGCTGAGAGAAAATAATTATGGCTACATATTCATCAAGGTTGAAAACCTACTCCCTGCCTATATCCAAAGAGCACTGGAAAAAGCACACAGGCTAATAAATTGCTGTGGCAATGGCTGCACTTCCCCTGTCACCATCCTTTCCACCCTTCAGACATGGAAGAAAACAGTCTCCCCAGGGCTGTTCCTTCTGGTGACAAAAGCGGCCACACAAAAGACCAGTGTCTGGTCTTCTGGCACCAAAAATACAACACAACAGTCAGATTTTCATCACTAGGTGCTTTTACTTCTATAAGAAACATAGGCTTGCAGTGGGACTCATAGCTGGAAGTTACTCAACTGAGTACAGTACTACAAGAGAGTTCAGAATGAGTCTTGTAAGAAGAGTTCAATCCAGTGCTAAATACTGTCTTTCATGCCCTTCTTCACCCCTTTTGCAAAGATATCTTATTTATTTAGATGTGAAAGTAATTTTAGCACCTAAGCAATCTTAGCTTGGATCTATAATTATCTTGAAAAATAACTACCAACTGTAGTCAGTGTAGATTCTTTCACAGATACAGGCAAAATTGAATAGATCTAAAGCTTTGTTTCCATAATTTTGCTCACAAACACGTATGGTGATTTTTCACGTTTCTAACATCAGTGAACATAGAAGCAAATTTTAGGATGTACATCCCTCCTGATAACACATACATGTGGGGAGCAGCTTCCAAAAACATATCCTCTGGCTGCATAACTACCTTGCACTACTAACAATCCTTATTCATTTTTTACCCAGAGGGCAATAAAAAATGTTATCTTCTAATAGATTTGGACAATGTGCAAGAAATGGAAGAATAACTGAAGAAAAACTACACCTTTACCTCTGATAGCAACAAGTTTTATAAAATGTACTAGCACTTAGGAAAGGAAGAAGTGGGGAGATTGTGGAATGCTAAGGAGGAAGCCTTTAATTGGAAGGAAGTCACTAACACCCAAAGATTATAGTCTTGGCTACTTCTCCATTAGCAATCCTGCAGCATCACAGAAATCATTCAGCAAATCAAGAAAAATCAGTGCCATTGCCCCTGTAGGCCTCCACTGTACACAGAAAGGTTTTTATTTCAGGCAAGATTTAGTTTTGGACAAAATGTTTACAAGCACACATATGTTTCAACCACTGGTTTGGACCCTACAAAACCATAAACGATTCTCGAATATTTGGGACACACCTCGAGCTTTTGCTTTTACATCATGCTCACCAAAACCATTCTATAATGAGGAGATTTACTTGCTTTCCAAATTTTAGAGTATTCTCAATAAAGAAGACCCTGAAATCTTGCAGCAAACAAGAGCTGACTTGTGTCCCTTCAGCAATATCATGTAAATTTTCAGCACAAAGAAAACTTACGAGTTTTGTTCACTTTTGATCTTTCAAACCTCAAAAGTGGAAATAGGAGAGCAAAAGAGCCATCCATGAAGAAAATGACAATTTAGAAAAAAAACGAATCTCCTTAAAATGAAATAAAAATGTTTCACAAATGTTTACTAAAAACAGTGTTTGATCCAACTTGCTTTGTGTTTTCAAAATATATGTCTTACCAAGTTAATGAGCATTAATAATTATTATACTCTCAGATGTTCACAGTATCACAGAACTTCTTCCCTGCAATTGTACAACTACTATACAACTTATAATATCTGGGAATTCTATGCTGATTCATTCATTATGTCCTAATATCTTTGATTATATATATGATGATGTATGTGCAGTACCAGACAAATTAAAATCTATGAAAATTTCTAAAATATCACACATGACTCTTAAACACAAAACAATCCCATGGGAACAGAGATCTACTTCCAGCACAAGATGGTGAACTTTAAGATGTGATCAAAACTACTATTATTGAAAGTTTGTCTTCATGTCTGATATCTGTAACACTGCAGCATGAGATATATTCAATTTTAAATGACACTGCAAAAGGTCAGAACTATTCCCCTAACCTTGTCAAGGCTGGCAAGATTGATAATTGTTTTAGGTAAACTTAGCATCCATGTCATGTGTATTGAACTAAATATAAAATTCAGAGAGCAGAGGGAACAAACATATTTAGAAATTAAAAATGGAATTTCATTTTCCAGACCAACAGTTCTGTATCCAAAAATACAATTCTGTAAATATTAACCAGTTCACTGTCATCTGACTTTTCTTACAATTTATGTGTAACTTGCACACAACTGCATGTAAACTGAAAGCATCGTTAAGCTTCTTGCTGGTCTACCCTTCATAGTAGAATTTCTTTAGAACTGTGAGTTTTTTTATATAACTCTTTGAAATCCAAAACCATTTCGGCCAAGTACACAGAAAAAAATAGTAATTATGCATCTTCTTCTTCCTAAATATGCTAAATAACCATTTAACACTAGTCTTGGCTTATTAAATCTTCCTTTTAATTCAATGAGACTGATAACATAAATTCAATATTCATTAACAAAGTTTCTTTTGTGACTTAACTGTTTTAACTGCAGAATTTAGAGGATGCAGAACACTTTTGCACTGTAGTCAAAGTCAGTTTTCCTCTCATCAGAGCCAAAGTCAACACAACTGACAAATGATTATCTACAAACATCCTTGAGTAAGTGATTTAGTACTCCATATGTACTCGCTGCAGCTTAGTTCAGATGGAACCAACTAACAGCCATGCTTTTGTTTATTCACTTATTGAGAAACTTTATGAGACATTAAAGAGTGAAGGACAAAATCAGAATTATAGAAGCACATATTTTTCATGTATTTGTGTCCTCAAGCTTAGATATCCCTTGGCTGACACAAGAATACAAGAATAAAAAGATCTGCGACATTTAGGGCCACTGAGAAAATATGTTCTGGATATTATAATTACATGCAGCCAAAGACTTCTCCTCAGAGAATATTTGAAAAGACAAAAAGAGGGATCCATTCTGCACACACTCACACGTGCTGCTGGCCAGTCCATGCAGCAGAATACACATTAGGAAAAAAATACACACACACTGGCAGGGCATAGTAACTTCGGCACAGCCACATCTATCTCTGTGCTATTCTAATGCCAAAATGTCAAGAGATAAACATGTATATTCAAAGGGATCTAAGTCTGACTGCTGAGAAGAAAAAAAAGAAACTTATTTCATGAAGTATCTATGATATTTAAAGTTTTTAAATGCTTTGGGTTTATTTAAATGAACAAAAAATATTCTTCTGTAGTAATTATGGACACAGTACCTTAGCCATTAAAAGATACATATATATTATGTTTCTCTAACAAAAACTGGTATTTCATAAATTAGAGCTAGATATTTTCTGTTTCCCTGAATATATGTTGACAGATATCACAAAAACAGATTACCCAAATAGAGCATACTATTGTCCTACATTATAAAACACTATCATTTACTCCTAAAGAAAGCTATTGAAGCTATTGTACTTTCACATTTAATATTATTACATTCTGATGTTTTTTTGGTTTTTTTTTAACTTCTCATGTATTGTAGGAAATTCTAGTGCTACTTTACTATATAAATAACTGACAATGCCTGGGCAGTAACAATTATGAAGAACTATCCCTCATGTAATAAACACAGGGACACAGAGTTGTTTCAGTAGAGATCATGAAGAGAGAAAAAATTACAGAAACCAGCTATAGCAGCTGCTCTAAAATGTCCCAAATGCACATGCATTCTTGTTTTGCATTTACAGTATGTTTTGCTCATTATCATAAATCAATTATTACTGAAGCAGTGGTGATTTCTTATCCTCCCTCTTCTCATTCTTCAATCATTGTCTCTGATTATTATAGTTAAGATAGCTGAAGACTTCTTCAGTTGCAAGAATAAAAATAATTTAAATAAACCAAAGAGAACAAAAAAGCACTTAAAAACTCAAACAATAATATTGATGCTGACTGCCTTCCTCTTTTTGTTTTTCCTATGATAGCTTATCCTGTGTATATTCTTTAATGTGTTGGCCAAAAAGAAAAAAAGAACCCAAACAAAAACCTAATTTTATATTCCACAGACGAATCCATCATGTTCACATATCTGGAGCAATACTTCCTTGTAATGTCTTTCTGCTTTCTTGCCAACTTTCAATAACACCTTTGAGTACTTTTTATCACTTTCAGCAGGATTTCCAGAAGATGCCAACTACAGCATGTAGCTCACCTTCACGGAGTTTACAGTCGAATGCACAGTATTTGTCAAAAAATTAAATGCGAGCTCTGGTGAATTCATTTAATGTACAGCATACTGTATATGACATTCCATCATCCATTTTGAAATGTGTTGTTTTTTAGTGTTTGCTTTATATATGACTAGATCATCTTCTGAAGGAGGCCAAGAGTAGATCTCACTGGACACTGATGCTTACAATCTGATTAGCTGAACTGCTGGCAGCCACTTTGTAGGCAGCTAAAGTGGTATGTTTTGCTGATCAGTGAGACAATTTATTAATGACACAATATTTATTAATTCTTGCAATCTAGCTCTAATGCCATCAAATGCCAGCTTTGTAAGGTGTGACAGCTTTTAAATTAATTTCCTTGCATGGTAAAGATATACCTCTCTGAATCATAACAAGAAGAAATATTTAATTTAATTCTCCAGGCAAAACAGGATTCTTGTGGCTATACTTTGAAGGAACAGTAGCAAAAAAATATTTCTGTTTAAATAAACTATAAAAATATAAGCTGAATTTCCAAAAAATTATTGCTAATAGCAGACATAATAAAATGCATAAAATTTCATGTAATACTGTAACAAATATCACAGTTTGACATGCTAGACACTATATTGACAAAAATTATACATTTCTGGCCTTAAAGTTGAAATTATTCCTGGCATTTTTTGAGAGGAGTACATGAAATCAAAGGTTATGTAAAAATTAAAATCATTTGGATATTAGTGGAGAACACAATGTTAGGGGATACAAGTAACTCCATTTCCATGCCACTAAGAAAAGCAGTCTTCACAAACAATTAAATATTTCAACAATCTGCTTTTATAGCATTTTCCTTCATGTTCATGAAGTCAAACCTACAACATCGTTTTTGTAAACACTCATACTAACATTTGAGCTTCACAGTCAAATGCTCCATGGCCCAGTGCCTTAATTTTGTTAAATCCCACCTTTATATAACCATAACAAATTTCCTCTTATGTCAGACTTCAGAGACTTTATTAGAAGTTTACCTGAACACTGCTTGGACACAAGCAAAATATTTATAACAAATAGCTTTGGAAGAGCAAATTCAACGAGCAAATCATTTAAAGTGGGCATGCAATATGGTTAATGTCTATATTTATATCATAATGCATTATTATTTAGAAGATATTATTTAAAAGATCAACAGAAAGGAACACAGAAAAAGCCAAGCCTGGTAACTTTTCAAAAATTTATTCTAAAACATGCAGCTGAAGGCCATCTAGTATTTTTATCCGTTTCTTCTTCATATACATGTTTAGAAACATTTCTGCTAGAGTGTTTCTAAGAAATTAAATAATCGTTAGACAAAAATATCAAATACAGGAACACACAAGCATTAAATGGCGTTATTCAAAACTGAACCCCTGCCATCAAAAAATTCCATAAAAATTATTATCTTCTCATTGCCATTCCCCTTTTGCATTTTACAGTCCAGTGGCTTTCTGCAGAGCTGAGGAAAGGGTCTAAACTGGTGAGTAACAGCACGATGCCATCCTGATCATGTTTCCCCATGGCAAGCAACAGCAAGAATGACTACATATACTGCTCTGGCCACCCATATGGAACTACCTGCAGAAATCTATACCTCTCCCTAGAATCACATGAATAATGCATTAGCTGCCTAACTGTGTAGGATTTATCTTTGAAAATATAGGCTTAGCTCTCAAACAGCATTCTAACCAGTTTTGTCATATGGTACCCAAAGTAACACAACACTAGGTTTCTTCTGCTGTTCTAAAATATTTGCTTGGTGCTTCTAGCTATGACTATCTCCTGTTAGAACTTTTCACTGGAAAAAAACAGGATTTTGCAATTATTTTCTTAACTTAAAAATATTTTTTTCAGATAGATTTGGGTGTTTAGCACACTGACAAATGAAAAAAAACCAAAACAACCATTTGACAAAAAAAGCAAAGCGCAAACAGCTAAATTTTAGTTTAATTATGTAGCCCAGACCCATGACATATTTAATATGTAAACCCAAGGATAGTAAATGAGCTCAGATCAGTTCAGTGGAGCTAATGGTAGCCTAAACTAGGAAATCCTACACTGGTCTGTCTTAAGCCCTTGGGCATTTCCACATCCCAACCACTGCATTAGCCAGTGTCCCAGATTCCCTAAGCTTCCTCAAGCATCAGATTCCTCTACTGGGCAGCAACACAGTGCTCCCTACTTACACCAGCACCCTCTCCTACCTCTGCAAGGGCCAGATTCAGGTGACAACAGGTGTCATGAACCTACACACGTGCTTTTTGCCCTGTGACAAGCTTCACATCCACTGGCCATCCCACCACTGCCATACAGCAAGGGCAAAGGTCAGATTTCACCCATCGGCACTGTGGAACCATCCCCTTCTGTCTGCTTCACAGACCCTCCTCTGATTTTCACAAATTCAGCACAAAATTTTAATTTTTAGGATCTCCATTGCACTGCCAAACTTGATGGAATAAGGCAATGATTTTGCAGAAAGCATGTAACTGACGAAGTGGTCACTTCACTGGTAGGTTAATCCGAAAAATCTAGGTTGCAATAAACAGCGATGGAGATGACACAATTACATGGAAACTTGACCTGACTAAATTAATTTAAGCCAAAGGGGAAACTAGGTAATAGTTGAATACTTTGTAAAGAAGCAAACTAGAAAGGACCACGAACAATACTGGTGTCACAGAAAGACTTTTTCTAAGCAGGTCTGTAGCTTAGAAGGTCAACATGATTTTGAACCTACAAAGAAATATAAAGAAAGAGCAAGTAGATGATGTTATGGTTATTAGCAAGATTAAGTGATAATGTGCACAGGACAAACATCCACGCATCTTTTATGCTGCTGATGAAAACTAAAATTTTAAAATTACTTCAGGCATGTTAAGGCACTTGAGTCAGTTTATTGCAGCAGGAAAGTTAAAAGGTGACTTGAACAAGGATTAAATGTAAACTGGAGCAGGAAGGTCTTATAACAGTAAACAAGTCTTTAATCTATTAGAAAACGTCAAAACAAAAGCAAAGGATTAGAAAAACTAGACAAATTAGGTGAGACTGCCTTTTGGACAGTCATTAAGAACAACTTTAGATGGCGCAGCTTTAAAAAAATGAGGGGAGGGAGCCAAAGTAGGTGAAAGGGTGTTTTTAGCATTAAAATTAGGAGAAGGAATTTGTGATGATCACCATTAACCACATAAATACTGAAGTGCAACAAAACACTTTTGATGTGATTAAGTATTTCAGATAATGTAAGGTCTAAATTATGTAACTGGAGACATGAACAATAAATCTGATTCACAATGCTCTGATTTCAAAAAAAGCCTTTTGTAAATTAATCTCAACTTCATGATTTCTTCTCCTCCTAAAATTTTGGTATTGATTTATGAAACCTAATTTTCACCCAGCATCCGAAATCCTGCGTATAACTTTGAGTTCATATTTTGGATCATTTGGCATTTAATGTGCCATTTTCCACTCCTTGGTTTGCTGAAGGGAGGTTGCTGGGCCCCTCTGAAACTAATCTGCTCTTCTCTGTTTCACAATTCAGTGTCCCCTGAGTCAGTACTTATATCTGCCTGAATTATGGCTCCTCATTATGAGCAATGATTCATACTTCTCCAGCCACTCACACAGGTTTCACACAGGTCTTGGTAGGCTGTGACTCTGGAGGGTTTTAGCACTGTAAGGTAAGTCATGTAGCACACTTGCTTCACCTCTTTTAACACCACCTTTACCGACCATGGCCAGGGACAGCTTGTAAGAAGCAGCTGTTTCCTGATGGAACACTCACCCTCCAAACTAATGGCTTACTTCAAGTTCAGACATGCAAAGTAATAAATGGCAGGCCAGCTTGAGAAGCCAAATAATTTCCAGTTATTGGCTTGAGATTCAGGATGATACATTTATAAAGCAGGACTCGCTCAAGCACCAATCACAATGAAATCATAGAATGGCCTGGGTTGGAAGGGGACCTCAGAGATCATCTAATTCCCACTCCCCTGCTATAACCAGGGACACTTTCCACTATCCCAGGTTGCTCAGAGCCCCATCCAACCTGGCCTTGGACACTTACAGGAATGGGGCAGCCACAGCTTCTCTGGGCAACCTGTGCCAGTGCCTCACCATCCTCACAGTAAAAAATTATAGAGTAGAGGGCAGAATCACCTCCTTGAACTACTGCTCCCATTTCTTTTGGTGCAGCCCAGGACATGTTTGGCTTTTTGGGCTGTGAGTGAAGTGCACATGGCTGGGTCATGTCCCACCTTTCATGACACCAACACCCCAAGTCCTTCTCAGTAGGGCTGCTCTTGATCTCTTCATCCCCAGCCTGTGTTGATACTGGAGGTTGCCCCAACCCAGGGTCAGCACCTTGTACTTGGTCTTGTTGAATCTTATGAGATTCCTATGGCTCACTTCTGGAGCTTGTCCAGGTCCCTCTGGATGGCAACCTGTCCTTCAGGTGTGTCAGCTGCACCACTCAGCTTGGTGTCACTGGCAACTTCACTGAGGGTTGCACTCAATACCTTCATCTATCATTGACGAAAACAGTAAATAACACTGGTCCCAATCATACAGACATTACCTCATGTCCAAGTGAACCCTGTTACAATTAATTGGAGTAATAATCATTAATGCAGACTAGAAGAAAGCTGTTGTGATTTTTGGCTTATTTCAGCTCCAATTAAAACAGTTCATGGAAAACACACACAGCATTAGGCAGCCTGATCTGTAAATAAATTTTCACATGATTCGAAATTTGTACACAAATCCCCCTAAGGAAGGAAAACCATTATCATGGGCATTGCAAATTCTGACAAGCAAGATGCTACTGAGCAGAGTGAACACAAATCAGACTGCTTCAGATGCGTGATATACACCATTACTAATTCCTCCACGTTTATTATCAATCTAAATTGCTCCTGATCACCAACAGAAACAAGAGCTGCACATTCTTTGGGAAAGAGCAACATCCATTCATAATGTATTCTGAGCATATGTGAAGATGACACACAGCTGCACTCCCCGAAGAAGGCATGATATAACAAATGTTGGGAATGAGCCAATGTTGCAGATTCCAGGTCCTTTTAGGGATGCTTTCTAATTGCATCCAAAGAAAGCACCAACAGCAGAAACTGTAGTATAAATGCATAGATAATACCAAGGAGCCCATCTGAATCAAACTTAGTTTCTTTACATGAGATCTGTTAGACTGACCTGGAGAAATCCATAAAGTTATTTGCATGGAGAAAAGGAGCAGAGTAAACAGTGCAGAATGGAAAACAAGAGGCTATTCAGAACACCTTGACAGTAATAAACCCCAAATACTTGGCTGAGCATTTTGTTAATTGTTCTTAATTAAGCACATGTACACTTTACAGGAAACCATATGGGAAACAATCTCCTGTACCCCATTCAGGCTGGGCTCCCCTAACTGAACATAATTCTGCTATTATTAGGGGCAGTCATTTGCCACTAAGATTCCTCATTCATAGGCTAAGACTGGTAAGAAATGGTGGCTTTTTCATCTATATGATGATGCTGGGCTGGCCACTGCCTAGCCTGGATTATTTCGAGAGAAAAGGAACCAGAATTTCCTAGTCCATTACACTGGCATTTCTTGCAAGCACTACTGGCACTTTAAAGAGAGAATAGTGGAATATCTGAGTCATACGAAATGATGCCAGAAATGAAAAGGAGGGAGGGAGACAAAGAAACAGAAAGAAAAAGACACTCAAGATCCATAAATCTACCAGAATCCCCTGAATATAAAGAAGGGGAATGAATAGCATTCACACTGCTTCGTTAGAAAACAAACTGTATTTAGTCTAGGCATCTAATGAAGCTGCAGGTTCTAACTTCTGTTTACTTTCTGTCACCAGGCAGAATCTGCTGTATCTCAAGTTGAAAAGTTCATAAACTAAACATTATTTTAAAAGTTCAAGAACTACACACACATCATTATATAATGCAAGTGCTTAGCGTCCAGAATACACTGAAAGTTTGCCTCTTAACAGTCCTAAAAAGGCAGAAATATTTTTAAAAGCATTGATTGAGCATTTTGTATCACTACTAACAATAGCTTTCTTTACTTCTTTATAAATAGTTCTTTGCTTTCATTTACCTCACATCAAAACACTAATGGAAATCATTCTAAACTTATTTATATCTAGTTAAAAGCATTAAGATGAAGAAATTTCCTAATAGAGAACACATTTTCTAATGAATTCCATCTATTTTTTAGCTAAATTAAATGCTCAGGGAGCTTAAAGAATACTGGGATGTACTTTAGATGAGTTTTAAAAACAATAAAAAGAGCTTCTGAATATAAGCAAAGAACTTCTGTGCATGCGCCAAGAATTTTTCAACTTTATCAACATGATGAATTGCTTCATTTTGAAAGGGGCCATATACACATACAACCCTGAAACACATGAGGTTCTGCACATGAAGTCAGCAACACCAAAAAGAACTCAGGAAACATTACAGAATGAAACAGCAAGAACTGTTCCCAGCTATTAAACAAAGAAAGGAGGAGGGCTGTGCCAAAGTGGTGCTTTCACAGCGCTGTGTCTATGTTCTGAAAATGTATGTTCAGCAGCATCAGAGAAAAGTAATAAACTATGCCAAGATTAAATCGCAAAGTTTTGAAAATAACCCTTGTCTTTTCCTGACTCCATATTTGAAGATGCACAGTGACACTGGTTTCCTCTCAATTTGGCATTAAAAACCAGCCTCAAGAATGTAGGACACATTATTACAACTGCTCATTAATCAATCATATCTTGCATTCAGCAACACTGAATGCTACCTGGATAAAGAGATACAAAAGATGCACTGTTAAAGTGTAACTTCAGAATTCCCTCACACTTAATTTTTTCATTTAGTAAATAAGGAAGTTATTTTACAAATAGGAAAATCAATTATTAAAGCTAAGATTTAGAGTCTGTTCATACCAAGAAATCATTTTTAGAAGTAAAAAGAAAGCCTTGTTTCAGAAGCATTTGTTCTTCAAAATTTTAGTACCCGAGTTTTTGCAAGTCTGCTGGTTTCAGCTGGGGTACAGTTGATTTTCTTTACAGTGGTTGCTATGGGCTGTGTTTTGGATTTGTGCTGAACACGGGGTTGATAATACAGAGATGTTTTTGTTGTTGCAGAGCTTGCACAGAGCCAAGGACTTTTCTGCTTTTCATACTGACACACTGGCAAGGGAGATGGGGGTACATGGGAGGTTCAAGGAAAGACAGCTGGGACAGGTGACCCAAAGCGACCAAAGGGATATTCCAGGTCATGTGCCATCCTGCTCAGGATATAAAGTTTGGGGAAGAAGGAGTAAGTGGGCAAGGGGGAGGGGTGGTGCATTTGGAGTGATGGAATTTGCCTTCCCAAGTCACCATCACACGTGCTGGGGCTGTGCTTTCCTGGAGATGACTGAACACCTGCCAGCCCATGGGAAGCAGTGAATTCATTCCTTGTTTTGCTTTGCTTGTGTGTGCGGCTTTTGCTTTCTTATTAAACTGTTTTTATCTCAACTCACAGGTTTTCTGCCTATTACCATTCTGATTCCTTCCCCAATCCCACTGCTGTTGGAGTGAGGAGCAGCTGCGTGGAGCTTCACTGCTGACAATCCTGACAGCATGTCACACTGGTGGAGATGACAACCATCCACCCCGACCCTTTTCCCCAAGACTCAAACCTTCAACAAGAAAGAAGAAAAACCCTCAACATCAGAAGCTCATATTTTCCAACAGAGTCAAGGCACTCTGTAAAAACCGTTTTCAGATTCGTGAAGTGTTGTAATGTGAGACACTTGATAATTTTCTTGTTGTATTATTAACTATTCTTTCATCCAGAAGCAAGACTCATCTTTTCATTCTGACAAGCAGTTCTTCCTAACATTTCTTGATTAAAGAGTTTTTCAAAAGAACAATACTGGAGATAAAAGAAGTTAATCTGTTAGCTAGACTTTTTGCAACAAAATATATTTTTGATAAAATTTTCTTTGGGACAGACGTCTCAAATTCAAGATAGGACTGCTGGTTAAAATTTCAGATTAAAATAACTCAAAGCATTTATCACAAAACAAATATTTAAGGAACAGAAAGGCATCCATTCGGGATGCAGATAGCAGGCTGAGATCCAACTACTGGTAGATCTGGACTCTGATTTGGAGGAAAATACTTGCTAGGTAAGTACTCACCTGGTGCCTAGAAAATGTTCCAAATGCCTGCTGCACTAACTGAACAGTTCATACAAATGGGGAAATTTAATAGAGAAACATTAAGATGAGAAAATTTCTGGGCAAGAACCCAGGCCAGCATTTCAGACATCTGCTTCTTGCAGCACGGAAAAGCAAGGATTTGTGTAGCAGTGAAAGGTCAGATCACCAGGACCAGTCATCAAACCCCGTCTCCCATTCCTGAGATCTTTTCTTCACTTAAAAAACACTGAAAAAATATTTTAAGTTTGTTCCAATGCAGAAAACCTATTTTACGCCTGCTCTACTTGAAGCCCTCAATATTCACATTTCTCCGTGAACTGTGATATCAAAGTAGAATGCAATTTTCTGAAGAGGAACGCAACACCACAAATAGGAACAATTCTGTTTCCAGCTTCACTCTAAACTGAGGTCAATAATTTCAAACGGCACACAAAAGTTCTTCTCATATTAGGATAGCTTCAATTTATCCATTATGGATAGTGCTCAGCATTACACCTGGAAGTTGGCTATGTAGGTCAGCTTGCAATAGATACTCTCATTCCACCCAATCCCCCTGAAGATGACAGTAGCATACATAAACTTCTGCCTAGTTAAAGCAAAAAGGATTCCCACGATATGCACCACCTTTCTGGGGCTCGGCATATCCAACCTCTAGAAATAGCAGGCTGAATTCATAAAATGCAAGCAAGTCTTCTCAAGTATAACTGAAAAACAGTGTGCCTATAATTGCTAACAAATACATTACTGCAATTGTAAAAAGGCCCCACACCTTTAATCCACAGTTATCCCTTTGTTGTACCTGTCCAGTCCCAGGTTTACTGTCCTGTGTTGCTTCAGCAGGAGCAGATTCCTGCAAATCCTCAGGTTTAAGGTCTTGGATTTCTTCCACAGGAATTGTTTCCAGCTCATCCTTGGATCTAAGATTTAGAGTGTCCTCTACAACAGCTGAAATATTTGATTCCTGCATCCTGTCCAGTGTTGGGCTCCCTGTCTCATCTCCAAGAGCAGATTCCATTGCCCACCCTGGTGTGGGGAAGGAGAGAGTGCTCCTTGCAGAGGGAACCTGGTCATGATAGCATCAGCCCTCACAGGGAACGATTACAGACACCTGAACCCTGCTCCCAGCCAGTGAATAAAACAAGAAACACACCTGCTTATAAACAGTCCTGTTTTTAAATTGCCACTCTGAGCAATCCTTTACTCTGCTCATGAGCTGTATCTACCAAAGAACAGATTTTATTTTACTTGAAAGAATTATCTTAGAAGTGACTTATGGGCAAAAGATAGCACAGTGGGTCCTCTGAGGTCCTCTGAGAAGAGAGCTCTAGGAATTACAGGGTGAGACAGAGCTAAAACTGATTCAAATTATTCAGGATAACTGAGCTTTCGTTCATTGATACTAGTGTGGTCCAAGGAGTCTTTTCGAGGCTTCCAGTAATCTCTAGAGTTCAAAACAACTCCAAAATGGGGACAGGAACAGACAAAGAAAGAAAATTCTACCACTGTGCAAGCATCCTCAAGAACACAGAGAGCAGACAGGAAGGAAACCACATCTCAGACTAGATGCAAGGAAGACACTTTTACAATGAGGGCAGTGGGACACTGGAAGAAGTTGCCCAGAGAGCTGGTAGATGCTCCATACCAGGAAACATTCAAGGCCAGGCTGGACATGGCTCTCAGCAACCTGATCCTGGTGAAGATGTCCCTGCTTATTGGGGTAGCACTAGATGATGTTCAAAGGTCCCTTCCTACCCAAACTATCATTATGATAAACTTTGAGCTCTGTCCACTGTGGTGGGACTCACACACTGCTGGAGCTCTCAGGATCGAAGCTCAAGGAACATGAAGGAGAGTTACACAGTGGGAATTCCATTTAGTGGTACATCAAACAGGACATACTGTGGTAGGAATTTACTAACTAGAGTCATCTAGTTTAAGTAGAAGATAGGTAATTTTCTTATCAGAAGCTTGCACTATCAAATGCATGCAACCAAATGCATAGTACTAGAAAAGCTGAATGGAAAGGACAAATGGAAAAGCAAAGAACAAACCTGCCTACACCTTCAATCAATTTAATGCATGTAATTAGCATTTTTATAAACTAACAAATGCAATAAAAACGTATTTGTTTGCTTCCTTTCTAGGAAAAAGATAATTCCTTTTTTTGCTACATCTCTTAAGGTAAAAAGCATATAGCATATTATATATTAAAAACTTAAGTTACACAAACGAGGTTTCATTATGAAACCATTATGGCAACTTGATAATTAGTACAATCAATTATTAGTAACGTTGCTAATATTGCTCAACTATTTTCCTGCGGGTTTATTCAGAAGAAGTAGTACTTTGTACCTTATTAAACAATGCATGCAGACTAACAGTAAAACAATTTTTTAAAATTGCTTAGCATGCAAATGAAACAACAAGCTAATAGAGGTTAAATTTTAGTCAGTCCATGATTATTTTTTCAGGACAACATACAGGTCGCATAGCCTTTCACAAATTGTCCAGACAGATATATATTTTAGAATCTGTATCCAAAATATTAAGTAAGGTAATTATTTTAGATTACTCAGAGGAAAATACATGGAAAATGAAAAGCAAAAATGCCACTTGGTCTCATAACAACAGTGGTATCAAAACACACTTTTGGTGATGCCTCCACTATCTAAAAGCAGACAACTAGCATGTTAACTTTTGACGTTACTGAGAAAACTTAAAACTCCTCATCCTCTCATTATTTTAGTCCATTACAGTTCATATTCAGTTTTGCTTACTTTTGGAAATAAACATCCATAATTTAGAAAACAATGCACAGATTTCTGCATAATATTTTATATATAATGCATCTTGATCCCAGAAAAGAGAAAATTTTATTTTCTTACAAAATTTGGCATCCTTTCTTGTCAAGCAAAAACAAAGCCATAAATGTAAAAGCATCATGACCAGAACCAGTCTGTGTATCTAAAACTCCCACAAAAGTAAGAATAAAAGTGAAATATGTTTAACTTTCACAAGCCTTTGGTAGTCTAGCATGGCAGCCAGCATCTTTACATAAGGGTGGAAAGTCCAAGTTATTCCACGGGTAGAAGAAATAAAGAACTAGCATAAGTGCTGTACAAGGAACAGAAAAAAGGCATGCCTCCAGAATTAAAGGTACACTAACTACACTACTCAATGTCATCAATTTGATCAGTGTTTTGTGAATAGCTGTATGTTATCAGATAAAGAAAAAGATGGATGACACAATGTAGTGTGGAGGCAGCAAGGGACAGACTTGGAGCACAGCAACTGTGGAACAATGTATAAAGCTCAGATGTAGAACTGCTGGAGAGAACTAGTAAAGCAAACAGAATTTTTTTTCCCAATGTTTTGAATAAATATATATGTAATAAATTACCATAAAAAACTTCAATGCATACAATTTTAGATTTTCTTTAGTAAATTATGGACACTTCCTTTACTACTGTTCTTAACATAGTAGCTAGATTTTAAGTCTCAGGATAAAAAAATCAAATGCCAATGGCATAAAGTACTATGAAACAAAGCAGGGCTCAAAAAGAAAGATTAAGAGTAGGATGTACTAGTTTACAAACCAGTGCCTCTACAGCCTCTACATACAGCAGGACAGATGCTCACAGCCCACGCAGAACTGCAGCACTGGTCACTACAAGGCATCAGCTGCCTCTGCTTCAAGGGAGCAAGAACCTTTCCTCCAAGATACAGCCACTCTCACTTGTGTCTATTAAGTCTGAATTTCATCAGGATCAGGGGAAGTCACACTCACAAATACAAAAGTTTGCAGTTTATGCAATATTCTCCCACAATTACAGGTAATTACATCCATACAATTTACCTGTTCCTCATTTATTCATTTATATTTCTCTGTCTTGAACCAAGACATGTTAAAACACCACTTACTAGACTGATTTGCATGTAGGTATACTCTCCAACCTAAACTGGAGGTCAAAATCTCAAATTATAGAAAGTTAAAGAAATATTTCTTAAATTGGAGTTTCTGTGCCTAGTTTGTACTTGCAATAAACAGAAAGTTCCTGGAATGCATACAACATTGAACAGAGCAGATGTCGTTTACATGAGTCAAAAAAAAGTAATCACTGCAACTCATGGACCATTGTCCTTCAGAAAATGGGGGTTAAATTCACACATCAGGTGCCCACCAGTCTTCCCACAATCCAGGGCAAGAGAACTATTTTTATGTCCTTCAGACAAAAAAAGGAAATAAAGTAAGTACTCACACACACACAGATCCTATGGATAACTTAAAAAAAAATGAAGTGAAGCTTCACTCACATGTGCAATTCATCATGCTGTCTTCTTACAGCATTAAAAAAATTACAACCAGGGAGTCTGACTTCAGTTAAGAACTATCCATACATTTTACCACAATCAGAATTTTTATCCTTAGTATATTACCATAACAACTTTACTACACCAAAACTGTTACTCCCAGAAGAAACAAAAACGCTGCAAACGCTGGCACTTATCCTGAAGGATATTACAGCAAACACCAAGCTTTTGCTCCAGATAGATGTTCAAGCTCACATGGAGTTGTGCTGCCCAGATCCCAGAAAGCAGGTGTAAAACTGACCTAGTGCTGCTGTCTTTGAAATGAGAGGTTGAATATTGACTGTGATCAAGTGTTTTCCAGTGCCCTCTCCACAGGTTTTGTTTCCTGCTTTTTTGCTTTACGCACATTCCATTACAATTAATATTGGGAATGATTGTTTGCCACATCAAATATTATTTTCAGTTTCTCCTTACTTTCAAAACTTTTTATATGCAAAAATGGATTGTAGGGACCTTTCATTAGCTCTTTTGGTGTTGGGCTTTTCTGTTGGGAGGGGGAGGGAAGCAGGGAAGACATGAGACACTATATTCCAATACAAACTAAAAACAAATAGTGAAACAAGAAGATAATCAACTTAGTTCTAAAAATTTTTAAAGTAGCTCACTTAGCTATGTTCTTCATTAAAAATTTTGTCTAAATGAGAATCATAAAACTAAAGGGGAGCAAAGATACATAAGGGTTTCCTCTTGTTGTTGTTATTATTCTGTCACATTATGGACTGCCATCACATAAAACAAGAGCTTTAAAATAGTTTAAAACCCAATCTCTTGGTCAATCAGGTGGTTGTAATCCATCTATTACATTTATATTGAAAAAGGAAAAAAAATGAAATTGTTCAGAAAAGCTTCAAGGTTGATACAAATGACAATGAATCATATGACTAACAGAATGAAATTGAAGCCTCTTAAAACTCCTGATCCAGTTCTCCCTGGCGTCTGAGTTCCAAGGCATCATTTTTTTGGTTTCTGTAAAGAACTCCTTGTGTTTTATTATTTGATAGAAAATTACACCTAGGATGGTTTCATGCAGACCAGAGTACTATTCCATAGAGCAAAAGTTACCATGCACCATCTGAACAATGGGCTTTTTCAGTGTAATGTTTCTCAGGAATTACAGTATTAGATTAATGAGATGTGTAAATTTTTTATCAACTCAGTCTCCAAAGCAATGAGTCACTCCTAAATGCAGAACAGCAATAAAATTAAAAACAGCTTATGTGCTGCTGTATTCTACACCCCACAGGTATTAGAACATATGATTAGAATAGATGCAAAAGGTGTCCATTGAAATAAGATGTACAGACACAGAAAACACTGTATGTGTTTTGCTGAATGTGTGCTGAATCTGTGCCCAATAGCTAAACTGGTGCTGTCAATGTTAAACAGCTCCAGAAACATCAGCCAAGAAGAAAGCCTGAGCATCAGACACAGGTATGAGCAGAAGAGACCATTCACAGCAACCAACCACAGGCAGTTAATGAGAAAGTTGGTTCCCTAATGCTCCCCCGGCACTCAGTGGGACTACAATTCCTTCTTCTGGAGACTGTTTCAGAGTACAAGACTAATTAAGGCAATATAAATCAACTTCTGGAAGAGATGGTCTGTCTCCATAACCATCAAGCACACACAATAATGCTGCTAGCTTGGGTGAGAGCAAAAAAGTACTTTCCTCCCTGCCTAATGCCAACAGCATCCACTGGAGGCAACCTAACTGAGCTAAGCAACAGAGACTATGTACCAGGTTCTCCTTTTCTCCTAAGAAAATCAGGATAAAAGGAAAAAAAGGATTCTAAAATAGAACAGTTCAAATTGTACCCTATCTTCTCATGAAAAAAACAGACAACTTTGCAAAGTGGATAGTAATTAATAGATACTCTCTTAAATGGCAGTGATGCACCATATAAGGAGCAAACAACATTTAGCCAAATGCCTCAGTCACCCTCATTTAGGGTGCCTAGAGACCTAACAAACAACAGACTGCTAGCAATCTGATAAATTGGTTCTATTCCGAAATCCCTAGAATACTCTATACAGCAGCAAATGGGTCCTGTAAAATGTCTGTAGCCACAGTGGGAAAATTTCCCTTTGTTTACCCTGGTATTCTGGGTTTTCTGCTTACAAAGGCTGGGGATTCTTCTCTGTGCTGACACATTACCTTCACTTCCATTTCTGTCTGCTTCCTGACCTATCTCATACTTGACACCTGTTGATATCATGATTTCCAGTACAGTTTTTGTCAAAACATTCATTGGAGACAGGATTTGAAGTCTCCTGCTAGCAGCTGAGGACATCCATGCCAACAAGACAGGTGTCAGCGTGTGGGAGAAATGTCCAGCAGTCACAGGGAGAAAATGGTCCAGCCATTGTCCAAACTCAGAAACTTCTGGAACACACAGCAGGTTGGGCCTCCTTGCAAACTGCTTCACTTCCAAGGAAACTACAATGTAGGGCTGAGGAAAAAGGCAATGGTGTTTACATGCATCTCTGCTTGCCACGCTGCACACGGGGTGTGCTCCCAACCCAGGGGCTTCCCACAGTGTGGGCAAAACCAGAGGGATCAAGGCATCCAAGTCTGATGGCTTTTGGCATGATAAGGACTTCAACCACACTCTGCAGCCAGGGGCTGTCCTGTGTACAGTAAAAATCCACAGGACCATTGCTACAGTCCTCTGAGGCTGCAGGCAGCACATGACCCAAAGCAGCACTCAAGCAACACCAGCTGGGGCTGAGAGGGCACCTGCTGGGACCAAGCATCCAAATCGCTCCCCTGGCCACCAGCTGAGCAGCCTGTGCAGCCTCACTGGCCCAGCAAAGCAGCACCAGCACAGCTTAGGAGCCACAGCACTGGCAAATGATTCCCCAGCAGCTCGCCCTCGTGTCTCAGGCAGTCTCCTTCCCCCGTGGCTGACAACATTCCTGCCAAACAAGTGCAAAGCAACGGCAAGCACTTCCTCAAGTTGGCAGAGATGGGGTTCATACACATTTCAGATTTTCATAGTGCTCTGGTTTGGGGATAACTTATGTAATAAAACTGATGATGCATTTTCAGGCGGATCCTGTCTTCCTGGAAATATAAGGGAAATTGTATTTCCAACTCTTGAATGACCACTAAAATACCACTTTTACAGAAAAATTTATTTATGCAGATTTGAAAGAAAAGTCCATTAGTACAAATAGGACCAAGTTAAGGTCCTGCTACACAGCTGGCACTACCACATTGGTAAGATCTTTCAAAAAGCCTTAAAGCTAGCTCTCTAGCTAGCAGAGAAAAATCCCTGAGTGGTACTCAGAGTAAGCAGAGGTAAATTTTTGTCAGATTAACTGTAAGTTGCAGCTGCTTGACTTCTAGCACGTGTTCTGAAAAACCATGAATAATGCCAGTCTTATAAATACAGTGAACTTTCCTAAAGTGAAAAATAAAATCTTATGTATGCTGCCAAGAAAGTCTGCCTAGAAACTTTCTGTTTAAAGTTTTTACAACCTAAGAATAAGATTCCCCCAAGTCCATCTACCAAATATTCAGGCAGTAAGAGGAGGTAATTCAACGTCTAAATCAAGGACTCTTCTTGTTGGATGCATAAATTGATCCAGAATTTTAAGCTAACTGACTACAAATTTTCCAATGGGGTAAAATTAAAACTGTAATGGAAACAGCAGAGATCATAATTTCATCTGGGCAAGGTCTGTCTTCACTTGCAAACAGACTGCAGAACCAACAGCACTGGCAAGCCTAAACAGGTTAGTACTTTACAGCACAAAAATTAGAAAAACAGAAAAGATCAATGCCACCCTCAGAACAATATGCTGCAGTCTTTAGTCAGAAGCACAGTACAAGGAGATTCATTACAGAGCAACCCCTAGGGAACCATCAGAGAAGACAGACTCCAGAACTGAGGCTGGGATTTCTGTTTTGCAGCGTTGATAAAAAAACAAATGATGCACACATCTCCTAAAATCATAACATTGTATGCTTGTTCCCATGGATGAACCTCCTCTCTTTTATTTAATGAAGCAAACACTGCAACAGTGGGTTTCATTATTATTTCATCTCTTCGTTTCCCCTGGTTATTAGTAACTCCTAGCTAAATGTAAGCCACCCACAAGTGCTTTGCCACATCCACAATCAACCACGGCTACAGTTACAAGCAGGAGACTTAGTATCAAAAATACACATTTTCCTGCGGCTTTGGGCTCCATTTACCCTTCCAAAAATTTAAGAACTAATAGGACATTCTCCAAATGATACACATTTGATGCATGCTGGAAATTAACCCTAGGTTTAGCTGAACTTGCTTTGAGAGAAAATACAGGGTGTAGGATAACACAGACAGTGTGACATCACATGTCACAGGAGACCAAAGGATTTTCTGAGTACCGTGTAAGGACTGAGCTGATGTAATGAACTTTGCTACACCAGAAAGCAGATTTCTGATAGGAGGAATACCAGATTAAATCCCAAATTCTGTGTTAAACAGGATTCTGCCACTTTTTGTCTGTTAGGCATATTACAGCACCAAATTAAGTAAATTGTGAGCTGAACTCTGAGTAAGAAAATTTTCAAGAAAGATAAAATGTGATACTCCTGTGTACTTCAATCAACCAGGAATCTTTCTAAAATAAATAAATATCATATGGAGGCTGAGACTGTGCAAAAAAATTCAAGTATTGTTCTAAGTAGCTCTTGCTTATGAGCAGTGAATCAGTAAGACTAGAAAAAATCTTCAACCTTCCAGAGTTAAGTTATTTCCATAAAAAAAAGCACACGGCACACTGCCAATTCTTCCAGACTATCTCCAATGAATCACTGCTTCTTGGGCCTCCAAATGATGCTGTCTCTCTTTCACTTGGCTGTGCCATCTCATTCCAAGGCTTTATCTCAACACCACACTTTATTATCACATTTATTTATTGTGTAAAGTGTTGACTAATTTTCTACATTCAGATTTTAAAGCATAGTAACAGTATAATTATTAAAACCTATTGATGTGTTTTCATTTCTTTGCCATGTCTGTAACAGCATTTTAAATACTGTTCACATTTCTCAGATAATAACAGGAACATGAAGATTTATACATTTTAACCTTTAATATCTTCAAACTGCTTATGGAGTTTGAGCAAACATTATTTTTCCTAAGCATGGGAAATTTTGCTTTAACATTATTTCAGCATTTTATTTAACAATACCAGCAGCTTAGGAAAGCGTCTTATTTCCATTTCAGTTTACATGGCAGATGATGGATAAATTGTAGCTAATCTTGAAAAGAAACGTGTAAAACCAACCAACTTCTGATTAAACTCTGTTACTAACTCTGGCAATTTTCTCAGCAATTATTTCAAGGACAAGGCTGAAATAGTCTTTAATCTTTTCTTATTATAAACAAACATTTCCTTGACACATTACTGTTTTCAAAAGGATTCCTAAAATACAAATAAGGTCAAAGAAGTTGGACAAAGAGTGATTGATTTTTCAGAGAACTACACATGCAATAACATGTTTTCAGAAAAGTAGCAAGGGGAGATTACTGAACATATGCTGTACTTTCCACCCTTTGTAGGAAAAATAAACCCAGCTAGCTATGCTTCACTGTTTCTACAGGAACTATGATGTCTGCCTTCAGCTCAGGCCCTGCAAAAGCAGGAAATGATAAGGACATTTTTGAGATCCATCTGATCAACCATGGCTTACAGCTGTACTTCTAACATAAAAGACACACCAATTAAATGCAAGATGGAATAGAAGAGAAGGCTATTTCTCATCCTGCAACAGACTCCTCAGTCTCAATCTGCAAAACAACTGAAAACTTGAAAACAGCAGTGAAGACAATAAGGAGGAAGAATATCAAAGGCATATATAAATGTATTTTTCATTTTTCACTTCATCTTTCTTGTGCCTTTTTCACTTCATCCATCGTCCCTCTTTCAGCTCCCCAGCTGTCTGCAGGAATCACTTCTCTTTCCTATCCAAGACCTGATTATCCTATTAGTCAACCATATGATTAAAACCATTTAACACTTAAGGGACTAAAAGTTTATATGGTGCTAAGAAATAACACTGCACATCTCAAGAGCATTATTAATTACTTACTTTCTTTGGCAAAGGAAAAAGAATTCATGTATTCTACAATATCAGATTTTAAGGGACTGTTTTTATATACCTAGGTTTGCTTCATGTCCTACTCTTTTTCAGGCCAGTCATATTCGGGAACTAAAATATTATGTGACCATCAGTGGAAACAACTCACTAAATTGTGCTGACATGGATGCCACTCTACAATTTGATTAAAAAAAAAAAAATATTGTAAATTCCTGAGACGATTTACAGTTAATTTTAAAAGCATTGGAGCATAAATCTTTTCATTGAATCTAGTATTCCAGCGAAGTCTGAGTGAGATCACACAAAAAAGCAACATTCAAGTCTACAGTAACATATAATCAGCACTGGAAATACGGTCTAAACACATAGCCCAGGAGAAGACAATTCTCTCCTGCAACTGCCCATAAAACTGGCAATTCTGTGACTAACTGAAGAGAAATAGCACATATATTTTGCAGTGTATCTATTTAGTGAGGGACGAACTGAGCACTCCTGATTTTAAGCAGGAATGTACTAGTGGAGTACTGTGAAAGACAAAATATCCAGTAAATCCCTCTGGATAGTTGCAAAGGATATTTCTTTACTCCCTGAGCCCTGCCAGTGACTGGGAGCAGCTCATCTTCACGATGGGGAGAAACTGAAGCAGCTTGCTGCACATTGGCCACCCAGCAGTTATTTTTCTATGAATGTGCTTGCATTTTGGAGCAGAAGATGACATTTGCTTTACAGAGGATCAAACTGTTCCCTTGTGTTAGGCATTTGGTCCCAAGCAAAACCACACAGCATAAATGCAAACCCTGAAAATCAATGCAATATTGAAAACAACAAAAACACTTCAGGAACTAAGCAATTGTTTATGACGTGCTTATATGTAATTATAAACTGAATTTTGCAAGTGACTTAAAATATGTTATTTCTAAAAAGAACCCCCATATTGTAAGGCCTTGTTAAAAAAAATTCTAACTAGATAGGTCTGTAAGTAAAAGTTACAAAAATATACTGCATTTATCTTCATAAAACATTTTTACAGTCTCTGCATTAGCTATAATATATGCATTAAAAACCTTCTTCCATTGCAGATACTTTGTATGTCTGTACTTACTGTAACTAGAAGACATCTATGATAGCTTATAACAAACCTTGCACCTCACCACAAATTAATAGACAGTGCTGCACAAAGAACTGGAAACCACACTGAATTTTCTGGGAGAAGCAGGGGACAAAATAAAACAAAACACTTGATTCTCACTCAATCCTATTCCTAATTTTGATCTTAACTTTTTACAGCTGCATAGTTTTTCCTTGGTGCTCCTGCTATACCCCACATAAGAGAGCAGCAAATACAGGCAAGGAGGTTCCAGCACAGCTGTAAGGCTTTTGAGAGGTTCAGCTCTTGCAAGCCCACACTGATTAGAAACTGAAAGATGGAAACAGTCACAGAGCAATCACCAGCCATAAAGATATTTGGCCAAAGGGAAAGGCTTAAGCCTAACCCAGGTTAGGCCTTCTGCTCATTCCATATGTCATCCACTATGATGGAAGAGTCTCCAACTGTATCTTTACCAAAAATCCTTCACCAGTTTAATGCTTAAAAACCCCTCATACCTCTGTCTGCCCAAAATGAGCCACTGGAAAGCCCCATTCCTCCTCTCCCTTACAGAACCAGAGAAGCACATAGCCAGCAGCAATGGGAATGCCAAAGAAGGAGGTTCAAGAGCTGCCCCTCCCCAGGGATGCCACCCACCCCCCTTCAGAGCTTGCATCTCCCCTGTTCTCTCACAGCAGCCACAGATCCTCTCAGACACCTCTCAGCACCCACCCACCACCTTAGCAAGCCCAAAGCAATGCTGGCAATCATCTCAGCAGACATCAGGTGTGAGCCCCACCTTCAAAATTTCCACTGCTGCTTGGAAAAGGACGTGTTGACTGCAGCTCATGCAGAGTAAGATCAAACATGTACACCCATTCACAGCTATAGAGAGAGCTCCTACCCTTCTGTTTTTATAAAGCATTTCATTTAGCTGTTCTCCCCCCCGGTTATTTTCTCTTACCCTGCTACAAGAAGCATAAACGGACGTGTAAGAAGAGCATTAAGATGTTTTGCCTGTTTGTTTTGGTTAGAGGGTGTGTGGGGTTTTTTTAAACACATGGCAACATTTTGATTTCTATTCTTAGAAACCATTTGAGGCAAAAAAAGGGCCCATGAAAGAATTGAAGTCCACAAATGAACTTCCTTTCTGCCAGCTTTTTCTCAGCCATCTCCCCTCCAGTCATGCCTGCCAAAATCCCGTGCTTTATAGGGGCATCTGTTCTATTCTCTCCAGGCCAAAAAAGGAGACTTTTCAAACTCTTACTACAGCCGAGGAAATCTATAGCTCAATGAGCCTAATGTGATTTTTCCCTCCATGTCTGCAGCTCCACAAGTGCCATCAGAAGGGAAAATCCCTTTCTCCCCCGTCCCTTCCTCCAGCCCCACTCTCCCAATCCAGGCCTCTTCTAAAAGCTGTCCTCCTCCCACTCCCCATCCAACTGCTTTTTACCACATGACTGAGGAACTGAGAACGATTTACTTATTCATTTATGAGCCATAAATGAAACTCTACATCAACAGCTGAACTGACATTTTCTTATGAATCCCTGCACTGCTCTGAGCTCTTCACCCCACTGTGAACTTGGTGTACTTCATACAACAAGAAGTACATAAAAAAAGTTGCTTTCCCATGCTAGTACTACTCCTAGAGTAGTATCACAACAAAGGCAGTCTCAGTGGATTTGGCTAAAAACTGATTTACATTGCTCAATACAAACAGCAGGTCACCCTGAAATCCTGCCTGCCCAGGATTTAAAGTCACACACTGGCTAACAGCAGAACAGGGCAGTACAGACATCACACTCCCTATGCCAACCTCACTTTAAATTTGCTTTATCCAAGTGCTATGTATTCCTTTCAATAACTTACAATTTATGGTGAAAAACATAAGGCACCACAGTTCTATCAATTCTCCACAAAATAAGTTTTAATGTGTTTGAAATAAGCAGACTTTCTAGAATTTATCACTTGTGTAAGGCTTCAATGCAACCACAATATTAAGCACAGGCCACAAGCATCACCACTGTGGTTTTTAGTAAAATGTGCAGAAAGAGACCAGAAAAAATCTAACAAAACAACCCCAGACATTTGCATCAGAAATAGGAGATGAGAAAATTAACCTGAACAGTAGGTATATATTTTTATGTATTACCATCAGTATTTGCACAATACCTCTAAAAGTGCTTCACATACCTCCTTTTTTAATGGAAAAAAGCTAATGGCAAGTCTGCAATGCTCCTTTTTTCTCTACAAGCAAAATATGTCTCATAATTTGAGGCACACAAAGGATGTAAGAATATATTAATTGCAAATGAGCCATATTTTTAATTATTTATTCAGATTTTCTGGCTAGCCACAATCTTGTTCACACATAGTCTTCAAGAAGAAGGAATAGTCCTAGCAGGTTAAATACAGGCAGGTTTTCAGCCTAAGATTGTTAGTACTGGGCATGAAGACCAAAGCTAATATCTGTGCCCACTCTACAGCAGCTCTTTGTGGCTCAGCCTGTAAATGCACAGCCTCACTGAATACGTAAGCTCTTCCTCTCATAAAAAGGAAAAAAAAAAATTAAAAAATCAAAGCTAAGCTCTACATCTGGAAGAAAAAAGGCAATTAAAACAAGAGGAATACATGTCTGACATGGCCCAGTTCTCTGGTGAAATCATGATTAAGAGGCATGTTTATGAGCAAAACTAAGTCAATATTTTCAAATTGTTTTTTAGAGCAAATCTTAGTTTTACCATTCATAAAATTCAATAGGTAATTACACAGCTAGGCAAACGTCCTTAGAGGAAAGCAGAAGAATAATTAATTCCCCACATAATTATTTATAGCTGTGTTTTTGAGTGAGCACAGTATAACAGGCATCAAGCCAATATTTAAAGGAGAAAAAACAGATTTGTAAAACCTTAAATATTTCTGTAAGCCAGTCTATAGACAACAGCCTATTTCACAATCTAATCTGCCTTTGCAATACATAAAAATCCCAACAACTTAGACTGCATCTCTGATTAATCATTACGATTTAAAATAAAACCTTGACAAAGATGGGTCCAGCAGCACAACCACAAAATATGTAATGCTATCAGAACATGCAATTTGCTTAAAATAATGTTCCTGGGAAGTGCCATAGTGACGTGTGCAAAACATTTGTCTGATCTGTATTTTGAAGAAACCCTTGGGAACAAAATCATTACCAAGCATCAGTCAAAATGGCAACAACTACAGATCAAATCCAATTCAGTCTTTCATAACTAACCCTAAGAACAAGCTGCTTATCACTCCAAAGCTCAAAAAAGATGATGAAAACTATATAACACAATGTCCTTTAGTTCCCTAAAGACAACTGATTACATTTAGTTAGGAGCTGATTGGTGTGCAATGATGCTTCTGCTTTCCAAATACACAGCTTAATTGCCAATACAACTTCACAAGATAGCAGAGAGGAAAAAATTTTCATCTCCTGTTATTGAAAAGACAAGCAGTAGTTGCTAGCAAATAAAAAGAAGGCTTAATTGTTGTTATTTTTTTTTAAGCTCAAATATCATCAATAACATGCTGGAGACAAAACTAAACAAACATTTTTTGTAACAAACAAATAGAACATGATCCAAACACTCCTCTAAAATCTCAAAGGTTTTATAGTGTCACAACTAAAAATTATAATAAAAATCTGTATCAACACATAAAATTCACAGAACAAAGGAGCTCTAACTGGACTGAAAAGAATGGGGGGTTAATTTGTATATTACATACAGATGCTTTTGCTTCAGTTTAAGTCTTCTTTTATACACATCAGAAACAATACTGGATAGATTGCTCTGCTCTACTTCAGCACGCCACAAAACAGATTTAAATGGAAAAGATCATTGCACACAGGGCTGCGCAGAGGACATTTCATTCTTCTTATACAACAGCAGGAGTTTTCAAGCAATTTGAATGCTACTTAGTTTCATTTGAAGGAGAGAGTACAAAGTTGGCATTATTTTTATTACTGTAGCATGTGGTATGCCTAGCAGGGAAGTTGCTGGGTATATATTGGAGCAAGAGGGGTACATGTCCTTAAGGAAATACTAAAACCCAGACAATAAAGTTTTATCAACATTAACAATAAACATAAAGTCCCTCCCTTCGGCAGCAGCTTTAACTTAAATGCCCAGCAGCTCTGTGGATTCAAAAGACTGAACCCTATGTCCTTGCTCTTGCCAAATACCTCAATTGCCTTCAATGTGCATCACATTTCCTTAGGACTAGATGCATTTTTCTTCCTTTATCCAGTCAAAATACATTTCTGTGTTAGGAACTACCATTTTCCATCAGTGCTTATGACAAGAACCTGCACACCTCTCACAGCTCCCCCAGCTAAATATGACACAAAAGCACTTTCCAAACATTCTTTATTCTTTATAAGGAATGCAGACAGATCCTAATGAAAAACTTTCAGGACAATCCCAGCATTCTTTCTTCAGTGCAGAGTATTCTTTCTTCAGTGTAGAGATGCACATAAAAGTTGCAGAAGTTAAAAAGTAAACAGGAAAGGAAACAGGAACTGAGGGAGGGAAAGGAGGTTGGAGAAACTAAAGGCAGCTATAGGCAACATAAGCATTGCTGAAACAAACAGGTTGTGTGTATCCCATGTCGACATCAAAACTCCCATTAAACAACTCCACAAATTCATTTTTAAGCAAGAACTTATTTCCTAGTTTTAAGAGAGCACTAAAATAAAATTACAGGAAATGAACAGTACATCATTGACTCTATAGGGTTTAAATTCATTTGTCTGCCCTGCTTTTCAGCAATTTTCATCCATCTTGGAGAAATACAAAATTAATGGATTTTTTTTTCCCTGCAAGTAAATGGTTATTGCAAAACAATTATGTTCATTTATACCATGTAAAATATCCTGCAAGATAGCTGGATATAAACAATATGTAGACCATGAGAGTTTCTGGGAAGAGCACAGCAGCTGAGCCAGCAGAAAACTCTGCCCCCATTCTGTTTAATATCTGGAACACTGGGCACCCTGGTCATGTTGGTGGCAATTCTTCCTCAGTGCAAGAGAAACCAAGCTGTCCCAAGAGAGAACCAGAGCAGGAAAACCTGCTGAAGATGGAATCCAAGCTCTGACATAAATGCCTCAGCAGTAACTGTGTAGAGGCATTTCTCTCATACATCTGCTAGAACCTGAACAGCTCTGCCTGTATATAACTTGCTAGGAATGTTTTGTGGGGATTTTTAAAAAATTTACTCTGGACTATTTCACATATATTTATTTATTAATTAATTTATCCCTTAACATTCTTTCAGTGACCATATAATTTCAAAACTGAGTTTAGTTTCAGCAATCTGTGAAAGCTCTGATTTTTCAGAGAAGCCTATTCACCATCCAGTCATTTGTATTACATCACTTGAGTAACTGCTAAATTTTATTTCAGGGAAATATATAAGTCTCTTCTGTAAAAATCTACATTTGAAGTCACATTCCCTTTAAAGCCCTTGGAAAGATATAGACACACTTAGCCTACAGCTCACCAAACCTGCTTTCTATGCTAGTTTTGGAGATTTGATAAACCATGCCTCTCACTCTGTGATCTCCAGTGACTACAGGAGCCCACCTATCATCCCTACTTGGTTTGCTGATCCAACTCCTTGTGGATCCTCTTTGTCCTGCTCCTCACCATGACAAGAGGAGCAAGAGGAGATACTTGAGACCAACTTCAGGTTTCATTTAGGTAAACAAGAAAGGCAAAGAAGCATGTGCAGCTGGTGTAAAATAAACATTCATACTCTGCTAAAAATGTTCCAGGCTGAATTGAACATCCACAAGGAGCTAAGGAAAACAGCAACACAGAATTCCTTACAAAGATTCCTTGGAACTGGGAGATCCTGTTGGTACTCTCAAACACTATTTTGACCCACAGTATTTTAAGACAGGACAAAATGTCCCAAACAAGTAATTCCCTAGATCCAGGGTTTCCACCTTGATATAGTTTATTATATATATTATGTATATTATTATATATGGAAAACTCCCATGATCAATTAATATTTCATGTCTATGTCTTACAGACACTGAAATGCAACGAGGGCGTGACTTTAACAAATACACAGCCTACCACAAAACCTACCAATAAAATTACAGCAGGACAAAGTGAAAGAATTTTGTGAACAGAAGATGTGTACTGATACAATGAATGCAACATCAATGGAGTCATTAAATAATTTGGGATGAAGGAACATGCAAAACAAGCCAGCAGAGAAGGTGTGATGCCTGCTTATGGTAAAAAAAAAACCCTCAAAACTCTGCAATGAAAGTTCCCAAATTCCAGAACCTCGCTGAAAAAGATGGGAAAGTCTGCACTGAAGATACCAGGGCTTGAATCAGCTGGGCATGAAGAACTGTTTCAAACTGCACAGGCTCAGTCACTGTGGTGCTCTGGGCACCATTTCTGCTCATTGGCACACACCCTCCTTCCTCACAAGCACAGCCTCAGTAGCACCCGAGCCACCCTGGGCTCTGGATACACTTCCAAATACCTTTTGTTGGCCAGCATGAGCTGCAAGCACCCACACTGGTCTGGGATCCCCACCAGGCTCCACCAGGATCTCCCTTTGAAGGAGACACACAGACACTGGGGCATGGGAGCCCACAACACCATCCCATCTTCTCCAGGCTCCTTCCAGCATTAGTGCCAGGGATTTCCCCTCCAACCCATGCCTTAAAATAACCTTGGGATGTGGGAGGAAAGGATCTAGGTTAACACTGCCTCATGCAGCACTATTTTAAGCAGGAAAATCCTGAGGACTGGTAGGGTTTTGATTCTTTCTTCCCAGTGTTGACACTTTAGGCATTTCCATCAGACTTTGCCTCCTCCTCCAGCTTTAATCACCTGATAGCATTAGAGTAACAAAAATAAGGATAACTACTATACATGGAAATGAATGAGAAATGAAAAAGTATTTTTATACCAAGACCAAAACAATAGCAACCAAATATTTTTCATTGTGCCAGAAGAGACTTCTGCTATTTCTCAGACTATAGCATCACTCTGAGTTGACAACTTGCAAAAAAAAATTTAAAATTATATTTTGAACATTTACAACAGCAAGCCATCCACTGTTTCAGAAGTTGAAAACCCGTACCTGGCGTACAAAACTGTTGGAGGTAGTGTCAGAAGATGTACTCCCATCTGACCCTTTAAATCGGTTTTTTCTTCTTGCCCCTTTACCATAAGACTGTTAAAAAAAAAACAAAAAACAAAGCCCAGATTAGAGAAACAGCATTACAGCATTAGTTTGTGTTGCACAGAAAGCTTCCAGTGTCTCCTAGGCTAGCAGGGATTCAGATTATCAGCTTTGTGCCAATCAATAAGCACATATTCAGTAAATAACTGACGGGATGTATGTGCAAAGTGCTCACCAGGCTTGGTCAACTAAGCCCTAAATGTTTTGCTGTTGTTGGGATTTTTTCACATTTGGGTTCAGAAAAGTATTTATAGACTCACATAGATGTAGCATTATTCACCCGAGTCACAGTGATTAAAAAGTACAGTTTGTTGTGCAGCTAGTTTAAGCAAACAAGGTAGGAAAGGAGGCACTGGAGCAGCCTCCAGTACGTCACAGCTATGAGCCAAGTCAGCTGAGGGAACATTAAACAGCAAGAAGTGGCAAACAACTTGTTGATACAATCGTACAACTGAGGGACATTTTACAATAATAATCTTTTTACAATAAGTTCGAGAAAGTAAAAGCAATATAACAATAAAAAAGGACTATATGTGTCACTGGGAAAGGGGCAATGCTACGAAAAAGCAAGGCATCACTTCTATCTACTAGGAATTTAGAGAGACATGAGGAGAAAGCTACGGTTGGCTAAAACAAAACTTTAAAACTATGGTTTAGAAACACAGCAAATCAAATCATGGTTTAGAAACAAAGCAAATGCATGAGTGTGTCCACAAAAAGATATTTGTTTTGTGCAAAACTATGTTATTTGCAACCACTTAATTGTGTGTAAATGAGTGCAAACTGTGTAGAATGTAAAATCTGCCATGACACCACCTCTGGGCTGTGCAACTTTCTGAGCTTTGGGTCTGAACTTACATGGTAGGGAAGAGTGGGCCCCAGTGCAGGCTGAAACACTTAAAATCTCATACTGGCAGATTTTTAATATCATGTTTTCAAAACGTGAGTGCTGTTCTTAGCAGTAACATATATGGTAAGTGTGATTAAATATTTTAATAGCCTAAGATAGTCTAAGACTATCTGAGGAGGACAAGAGATAGCCACTGCTAACTTCAGGTCGTTTGACAAATCCTGGTAATTGCCTCCACCAGATGCAAGAGAACAATCTCAAATGGTAACTGTGTTGATTCTGGGTGAGTTTGGTGCACTGGTTGAAATTTAACACACCAAAATCTTTTAGAAAGGATGACTCAAGGAACAGTAGTTCTGTCAGCTGGACACACTCTCAGCAAAAATAGTATCTGTTATCCCACTAACCTAACAATGACATAAAACAAAAGCAATGTTGTATCCCTCAAAAAACAGATTTCAGGGAAAGATACTTTGCCAAGCTCATATGATATTTTCAAAACTGCAAAACACCATGTAAGAAATTTCTGAAAGGCACCCAAATTGATTTTGCACATGCTGGTTAGGGCAGAACTATACAAAAATCATAATGTTGAACATTATGGGGGTGAAAATAGGACTTTCTGATGAGTCTAGAACTGTAACCCAGCAGGTCTCAAAATATAAAATTAAATTTCTATCAGGAATTGTTTTACATGGTTGCATTTCTAAAAGGAATCTTTTATAACTGAAGAACTTTTTGGTAATGAAAAGGTCGTCCTAGATCAATAAGAGTAATTAAGTAGATTGAAACTACTGTTAAAAGCACATTATTAAAAATATTTTCCAGTTATAATAGTTCTACCAGAACCATCTTTTTCCACCCAATATAATTAATATAATATTCCACTTCATATAATATCAAAGTACCTAAAATACATAAAAATTATCCCTGACAGCAGTATTCTTCAAATATAACATCTTTAAGCCAAAATTTACCTGTTATGAATGGTTCCCATTGAGACAATTGTCTGCGGTTACCCACAAATATTCTGAACTCCTTTCCTACAATTTTTGTGGAAGAATATAGAAAAATACTTACCAAAAAATAAAGAATTTCTAACATTCACAAAGGAGTTCAGGAATATAAAGGATCTACATGAAGACCACACTATCTAGGCAATTTCATTAATGGTGTACAGCACAACATTGTGTAATTCCCAAGGAGATAATTAAAAACATGTATACATAGTCTCGCTCACAGTCACCCTTTTTGCATTTGTCTCCAGTTTCTCCAATATGTATTTTATTTAAAATATCTTAGTGTTCAGTTTGTTAACACAAAAAAATCGTGAGAAAGGCAAAAGAGGGACTGAGTTAGAGTGATGAGCATAAAGCAAACAAGAGCAGAAAAAGAATATATTACAGGCAGAGATAGAGAAGTGTGCATTTTGTCTGTGTAGAAATTATAAAAGCATTTATTTCTAGCAACCACAGCAAATGCAGCTCAGGCTGAAACTCACCTTGATTTTTCAGTTTGAGGAGTTTATTTTGTGTGCATAGCAACATGCACATTTTTGTTCTAGTGTTCTGTAAGTGAAAACTCTTCAGAAGTATGAGCTACATACTAACTTTAAACACAAAAAATGCTGTTGACATGATGGCAGGCTGTGGATACAGATTGTAGACAGTCAGCTTTACACCTGCTTCTTTGCACCGAGCAGTTTTCAGTCAGAAGAGTGGGGGACAACTTTGGTATGTGGGAAAATAGGGATTTGATGACTCTTCCCATTACTTGAAAGGATGCTAATTAGGGGCTACATTTGTTTTCCATACTTTTTAAGCTTATTCCCACAGTCAGAAATGCCAGAAATTTTCTTCTGAAGATGAGATTAGCCTTCCATAATCAAAACAATCTTATCTATTATTAAAAGTTATTAATTATCTCTGCTGTGCAGAAAAGTTTGAATACTCATCATATCACAGTCATTATGTTTTGCTTCTTCGTGTGTATTTTTTTCCATTAGATCTTAATGCAAGAATGAAGCCTTTATAAAAAAAATCATTAAAATGAATAAATATATAAAAGAAAAAATGATCAGTTACTTTCAATTCTCAGGGAAAAAAAACAGAACATTTTTCCCCAATATGTTACTGTGATTCTCATGTTAAAATGCACTCCCTTATCTGTGTTCTGTGCAGCAGTTGGCTGCAATTAGGTAGCTAAAAATAAAGGGCTGAATCACGACATGAGGACATTGGCCAGTAAAAGCAGCAACACAGGACAGTCATCCTTAACCTATAAGGTAGCTGTACCTGACACAACAACCACTGGAGACCAAACACCTCAGCACCCCAGGACACAGTGCCCAGTGGTGGCAAATCCCCAAAAGCCAGCAGGGCAAGGCTGGCACACCATCACTTGTCACAGACACAACTGACTCCAGCCCTGAGAACAAGCCTCTTTAAAACGTTTGCTGATAGTAATGTCCTTACTGCCTTTTAGCAAAACATCTTACTCAAACATAAACTTATGTATACATGAAAGTGTTTACAAGATCAAAAGTGTAGCTTTGTTTATTAGTCAGATGTGTGATATTCTTTTAAAATTGGCTGAGTTGCCAGAGACGAGAAATAAAACACACACATTCATGTTCTAAAGCTTCATAAAATACCTGGAAAACAACATGAAACCTTACCAAAAAAATGCAAACCAAAACCCAAACCAAAGTAGTTTTGTAAAAAGCATTTCATCAACCAAGACTTAACAAAGCAAAGAAAGACTTTGCTTTCCAACTTCTGATTAGAAAGTACACTGTGCAACCATTATTCAGCCCATATAATCAAATGAAAAATGGGAATCATATGAAGCATTAAAGGCATACATTGCAGTTTCCTGATAATTGACAGTTTTATACACAATTACTTGTTACTGTAAACAGATGAGATCAATGTCACTCAGTGAAACCCTTTAATTTTAATGAGGTTTTGTCTCAACACATAAAACACATGCATCCATAACATTTAATCCTGTAACACACATGACAAGCAGAAGGCATCGTTTATCCCTGCAGGCAAAATACTATCATCTGGAAGAGGAAATATAAAACATTTAAAATTACCAACTATCTACAACCAGGGAACTGGTCTCCAATGAAAGTCTTAAAATGCCCTTCACCAGTAACCACTCTAATGGTATTTTATAGCAAAGCAGTGGTGAAGACTATACAAAGGATGTGTCTGAACCTTAACTATTTAACTTAATTATTTTTATAGGTAAAATAGCACACCAGTCATTGAGACTAATGGCAGGTGGTAGAGGTAAACCCTTAAAAACTGGTCTCATGAAGGAAGGGTACAGATGATTTAGGCAGTAGAGTCACTGACACCGAGTCAGGTCCTTAAACAAAAATGGAAGAAATAAATTGGAGAAAACAAAAGAAGAAAACAAAATTTCAGCGCTACACTGAATCTTACATCATCTCAGATGAACAAGGGACCAACTACAAAAATCAAAAGAACACCTAAAGGTAAAAAGTGACCCCTTGAAGGACTAGGGAATTGCTAGAAGATCAGAAATGCAAATATGCACTAAGTATTCTTCCTGCCCATGTGAAAGTTTCAAAAATGTTTAAAGATGCCCATGTTCCACACACAGCACATCAGGACAGTGCAGAATATACTTATCCAGCTCCATCTTTTCCTTAAAAGAACAGCCACTGCCACTTTAAGCAATTCCTTACAACAAGGAATGTCTGACCCTGTAGGTCAGACCCCCTGGGCCCTTTCTGGCCACTGGCCAGGCTTACCACCCCTCAGAAATTAAACCTTCCAGCATCAGCTGCATAGCTGCAATCCCCCACACCCTCACCCAACAGAAAAAGACATGAATATCTCTGATTTTTGCACCACAAATCATACTAGTCTCATAAAGGAGTAGAGGTCAGCTTCCTGACCACAGAACCAAGGGCTGGAATATGTACATGGACCTTGGTGATGTGTTCCCCACTAATCCACAGCTCCCTTCCATGACAGGAATAAGGGCAAGAGGGCAAGGTAGGATACAGCAATATATCCTGGTTTGCCTCCACCTCGGAATCAGGGTTTTGAGTCACCCTCTGTGGTCAACCACAGTGCAGCCCTGCGACAGGCACCTGCTCTGTGACACACCTTCAGCAAAGCAGGTGCCTGAGGAGCACAGACTCATGGCCCCATAGCAGAAAAGAATCCCCAGCTTAGGTGTCAAAACCTGGATTTCTCCAAACAAACACCTTTTCCTATCGGGACAAAACTCAGGAAGGACAGGACTTCCCCTCTCCCCTCTGGAATCCTATCAAATTGAAGATCTCAAATACAGTCATCAAGTTCATGCAAGCTACAGAGATAGTCTGCAAAGTCCATTTCAGTCATTTTATAAAATCCTACACCAAAACAAAAATCCATCCAAACAAAACAACAAAACCCCCAAATAAAACCTCCACAAATAATTCTCTTCTTAAAACTTGCAAATATAATATATAAATAAGTATTTGACAGATGCTTCTTTTTTCACCCTTGAAATAAAAGCAAACTAATTTCTGCCGAGCAATCTGTAATGGTTAAATCTTAGATGCTCTTTTCTGCTGGCCTGCGATAAAGCCTTGCCAACACTTCATCTAGAAACAGCCCTCTTCTTACCAGTTCCTACACTTGTAAGCCATGTCCCAGTGCTGTCCCCCTGGCCTCAGACCAGGTCATCTGGCACTTTCCACCTGCCAGACAAGAAGCTGGGAACTTGGCTGGCTCTCCTCCTCCCCAGTGGCTTGAAAATCCACCCCAGTGCAAACCTGCTTTTGTAATGCCAGTGATGAAGATGTCAGCTCCCACCTCAGCAAAACAGGAGCACACAGCAGCAGAAGATGCTGAAGCTCATGCCCAAACCCCACTGTGCCTCCTGCAGCCTTTAAAAACTGGCAACTAGAGTTGCCACGTGCCTGTACCTCCCCACCTGCTCTCCATGGATTTCTGTACTCCACTTGCACAAGCAAACAGAGAGAGACCTGACTCTGTGACAGAAGGATGCCTGGCGACCCACAGCCAACTGTGAGACAATTTCCCTCTGCTAAGGGTTTGCTACCCTGAGGACAGAGACCAAGGCAACCTCTTGGAGGGCAGGGAAGGCAATTTTGGTTCCTTGATTGTTAAACTCTTCTATCCCAGCACAGGAAAGACCTGAGTAAAAGATGCAGAAGAAAAGTAACTGAGACTCCAGAGAAGCCAGCCTTGGAATAGCTCAGGAGTTTTTCATCCATAGAGACAAACAAGACAAAACCAGAGACTGCCTCTAGAAGACAGTTACCCAATAAATAAATTAGGACTGAAACTGCTGAACTGTTTCAGAGGGATTTTCCACTCTAGGATAATGTAAAGAACAACTATTATATCCCATTTATGCTGATAATGTGCAATACCCTAGTGGAAAACATCTCTGGCAGAGATGAGCATGCAAAATCACCTTTTATTGCTCGAGTATAGGATAATGCAAAAAAACTCCCAAAGAGCAGAGAATTATTAGAGAAGTAATAGCTGAAATCTGAAGGGCTTTCTTCAGTGAAGGACTATTACAATTTATTTTTGTCAGTAAGGAATACAACACTGAAAAGGAGATTACCACATCAGGAAAGAAAACACTACCTCTGGCTGAGGGCCATGAGGAAGTCCAACAAATGGAATTGGATTTTATCTCTTCCTCATTTGTATATCCTCCACTGAATTGCTGCCACATTGGATCTGGTTTCTAGGGGTGCTGCCAGAAGAGAGTAAAACCTTCCATGCCTCTATAACGAATGGGTATTATTATTATTTAAGTAAGCAAAGGGATATAAATTTTGTTTGTTTATGGCTTACAAAATATTCTTGCAAATCAGTACTGGGAAATAGTTGCAAAATGTTTGTTTGAAGAACAGGTAAACACGATATGAATTGTGATAAATCAACTCAGCTGAAAGCAGCAGAGGGCAGTGCGATTAATCTGCTGAGAATAAATCTCTGGATATTTTTCCATTCCTCATTACAAGACAGGCAGTGAAGGGATGGTGCTATATAACAGAGAAGGTGGCTGGACATTCAGGAAGGACAACACCCAGAGTAAGGGCCTGTAGCTAAGCTGATTTTATGGAGTCACCACATGCACATCACTCTAAAATTCACTTTAACATCAGTCGTAGTTGATACAGAAGGAAAACTAAACAAGCCTGTCTCCTAGCCTCATGCAATCAGTTTACCTTCTGCAATGCAACCTGAAAAACAAGCCAAGCACTCCAAGGATGATGAAACCTTTAGACTCAGAAGGCAGAAGCATTTAGCAGTACTATGTAACAGAGAAATCTAAATGCAGGTAAAAGAGCTGAAGAAAACAATCAAGAAGAGAATTGTTTTCACTTAAAATGTGTCAGGTTGTTAGGACATGCACTGACAGATGATGCATAAGCAGGCAAAAAAAAAGGACAGGAGGAAAATAATAATGAAGAATTGGGAAGAATTCATCCAGTGTAAGATATCTTCTTCCTCCACCAGGTAGTCTGTAGTTGCTTGACAGAAGGTTTCCTTATATTTTCTTTGAAATGTCTTTGTGTAATTTACTCATCTGATTTGCTATGACTGTCCCTAATGCACAGCACAGGAAGGTTTGTGATGAGAAAACAGCAACAGAAATTTAATCTAATGATTTTTGAGGACTGAGGGACTTTGAAATCGTAAGAAAATTACATGTGAGCGAGGGAAAAAAGAAGAGTGGCTAAGAGTTATCATGTAAGTCATTAATGTGCTATGTAATATTATAAACACTATAAACACATCAGAATAGTATGTGGGTTAATTAAAATTATTAAACTGAATACTCTACTAATTCAGATTCCTAAAAATAAGGGGTTCATTAAATAAAGAACTAAAAAGATTGGGGTTGAGTAAAAACAAACAAACAAACAAAAAAAAAACCCTGATCACCTTTGAACAGTTGGCTGCTTTTCTTTCAGAAAATCTAATGCTGTTTTTATTACAAAAGGGCCACACCTAAAACCAGCACTTTGCCTGACATATACCTGGACATTGTGAACAAGTCCACAGTGTAACTGTTAGCATGCAGATTTGTCTCCATAAAACTGGACATCTGAAACCATATTGCAATTCCTTCTAAGACCGAGATCCATCTAAGACTAAGATCATACTGAACTATAACTAGAACTATGTTTTTACAGTCATATGGACCTAAAAACCACAGAATTTTAGGTAATACAGAACAATATACCAATATCTTGTCTCAGTTGCAAAGAACATCCCTGGAAAAATACGGTGTAACTGTCATGATCAACGCCCAAAGAGATTTTATTTTGTTTGCAAATCTTGTTAGGAAAATGCATTATGAAAATACAAAATAGATTTTACACAGATGCTATCCAGGAATATTCCACATATTTAACTGCCATTTAAGTGAACTACTTCTAGAGTGTTAACTACTTTTCACGCCCCTGCCCCATGGTGACAAGTCTGGCCAAAATGGATGGACGGGCACAATCCAAAATATTGACCATGATGTTTAGATAGATTAGAAGAAATCTCAGCTCTGCAAAAGTAAAATTCTTGGATAAGAGAATTGTTGTGATTTGGTACAACTCTACAAAGGCTCTCCAGTAATATTTCCTTAAATCATAATTCCCAGAAGAAGCACTTCAGAGTGAACACTTTTAGGAGTGACATCACTCCATAAGATTGCATGTTGGTTTGGGTTTTTCTTCCCTGACAGATTACTTGGCAGGAAATGTTTCTAGGATTGATATTCAATTACCTTAGTGAAAAAGATAGCGGTACACAAAACTGAAGTACCTGTAGGCAATCTAATTGATGATTCACATGTCCTCATTAAGCTTCTCCTTTTCACTGTGTGTTCTAAAGCAGCAAGATTTTAAAATATTGGGGTTTTTTAAATGTTCATGGAACAAGAATTGAAATCAAAATAATTGTCTCTAAATGCAGTGCTTGTTAAGAAATTAACTTGCAGTATTATTCAGACAAAGGGGTCTTTTGTTTCCATAATCTTATTTCCTCTATACCAAAGGTTTATATATGACTAAAACAAGTACATTTTGAAAAGATGATTCCTGTTCTGCCTAATGACTTGGATTCCAAAAACTGAAAAACATGCCAGAAACAAAAAGGTGCATTATCACTGTCTTAAAAAGTGAATCTTTTTGGCTGTGAATGTTCAGAAACCTGCTTTAAAAAACAGAATATAAATGCAATACCTGAAACATAAATAAAGTGGGTGTTAGCAAACTATTCTTCCTCTTTAAGCCTATTCTTTAAGCCTAGTAAAAAGGAGAGTTGAGAAATCAATTTTATGATCAGTATTTGACATTTGTCCATAGCAGAGAGGCACCATATGATTTGACAGTTGCTGATTCTGTGCTTAGGGCTGAAAAGATATAAAAAGGGTGAGATTTGTAGGTCAGGAATTAGCTCCCTTGCCACTGTTCCTGGAGAAGCTGGCAAAGCATATGGTCCCACCGAAATCTGTTCTGCACTTGGAGGCTACTGACAAATTCACATCCAAAAGAGACACTTTTTTAGTTTAACCTAGTCTCTGTTTCAGTGCCTGGATTTTGTTCTGCTGTCACCAGGCCTGAGTAAGTAAAGATCAATCACCAAGACTGTTGACAGACTGACAGCATTCTCCTCTATCAATCGAGCACTTCTGAGATGAAGCTGGTCCACCTTCTCAAACAAACCATCAGAGATAGCTTTAGCAGCAGCAGTAAAAACTGCACCCCAAAAGGAAAAAACTGTCTGAACAAGAACATGTATGTTTGTAATCCGAAATGCACACGGTCAGATTTTACCACCCTTTTACTGTGGTCAAAAACAGCACTTTGAAATCTTTGTAGACAGTTATTGCAAACTTGAAGATATTATACAACACTAATACATTAAACAGAAATAACCTTTCAAAATATAAAGTCTTTTCTAAGTGTGCCTTACCCTGCCTCCTTCTCATCACCCATCCACCTCAATACTGCACATGAACTGAGTTGTTAAAATTTCTGAGACGACCGTAAAACCATCTTCTGCATGGAAATCGAGCAGCATAAATCTGCAGCCTGTTCTACACCTTCATCCTCCCCAAAATTCCTGCTGAACAAGTGGTGTGAATCGCCTTCCCTCACCTACAGACTGTCACCAGCCCCTGGAACAGGCAAGGCAGGTTTCAGCCGTGCGTGGTGAGCATCAGGTACAGATACAACAGGTGACGGGAGAAGGGAAAAATAGCCATACCCTGCGAGTAATACATGTGCGGAAGATCAGCTTAGTAACAATGTATTCTTACATATTCATCCTCCAAATAACCGCAAGGTTCTTTTGACTTACGATCCTTCTTTACGGCACAGAGCATCCCATGGACGGTAATTAAACGGCATTTGAGGGTGGGGACGAAGACAGGCGTTTCGGGTGTCTTAGGGGAGCCGTCAAACTTTTCTGCCGGCGGTGAGCAAAGTTGAAGGAGGGGAGCTCCGGCCGCCCCGCCGCGCTGCCCCGCGCCCCCGCCCGCCGCCGCCCCGGCCGAGCCCGCGGTACCTGCGCTGCCGCCGCCGTGGGCACGGGATTGTCCAGCAGCTCCATCTGCACCTCCTGCGCCGGGCTGGGGGGCGATTTGGACATGTCGCTCTGGACCATTGGCGAGCAGAGCGGGTGGCCGGGCGCCGAGTCCCTCGGCAGGACAGAGCCGAGCTGAGCCGTGCTGAAGCGTGCTGAGCCGAGCCGAGCCGAGCCGGGGCGGCGGGCGCCGCTCAGCGCTCGGCCATGCCGAGGAGCGGGCGGACGGCCCTGCCCAGCCCGGCTCCGCTCCGCTCTGCTCTGCCCTGCCCTGCCCTGCCTGCTGCCGGCGGGGAGCGCTCGGCGCCGGGCACGGGGCAGCGCCGGCGGCGGGCGAGGGGGAGGGCAGGGGGCGGTGCGTGGGGAAGAGGGAAAGTGACAGCGAGCATCTCCCTCCGGCAGCGCCGGGCGGGGGCGGCGCCGGCATCCGCGCTGGGATCCGCGCTGAGATCCGCACGGGCATCCGCGCTGGGATCCGCGATGGGCTCTGTGCCGGGATCCGCCCCGGGATCCGCGCTGGGATCCGCGCTGGGATCTGCACAGGGATCCGCGCTGGGATCCATGATGGGATCCACACCGGGATCCGCGCCGGCCCAGCCCGGACGCGGCTGAGCCACCGAGCTGGGGCTGTGCCCGGGCTGTGCCCGGGGTGTGGGGGTGCGGTCGGGCCCTGGTTTCCCCTCTGCCCTGCCGGACATGTGGACCCTGGCCGCACGGCATGGCCTCCTCAGCCCGCATCGGATAAGAGCTGTGGGTTTAGTGAGAGCCCGGCACTTCGACACAGAAAGTTCCGTATGTTGATGGGGGTTTTGGCTGTACTTGGAGGTTCTTGTGCACGTATCAACAAAGGATGAGTGAGATGAAGTCCCCTGTATAATTCTGTATAACCTTTGTCTGCACAATCTCAGTCGTGCCATCAGGTACCCCATGGGAGGCTTTTGAATCACCTGTTCAAAATCTGGTCTGGGAAAATCAGCCTCCACCCCTGAGATGATCTGTCATTTCTAATGAATGACAGATCATTTTATGACAGCCGAATTTATGCCTGTCCTGAGAGAGACCAAGCCCTGTGACCCTGTGAAGCCCACAATGGTCTGATGCCTTTCTTCCACTGGATGGGACCTTGCTGGGCCCCATGCAGCATGAGAGGGAAACTTGTGTTTTCAAAATCGCTCTCTGATGGTTTGTGAAATCTCTTCTCCGCTGATTTACAATAGTGAAAACTAAGTCTAGAAACTGACTGGCCTAATGTCACACACGTAAAATTACAGCCATTACTAAAAGCAATAAAAGTCAGTTTCAGGAAAAGAAGCCAGCAAACCAAAGACAGCACAAAAGCCAGATCAATTTCAAGAAGTACTTTCAAGCTTTGTCCAGATTGCATGGTTGATTTATTTAATTTTTCATAATAGCTAATAAGCTTCCTTTCTGAATTGGCTTACCCCTATGGATTTTCTTGTATGAATAGTGAAAATCTTAGAGGAACTGCCCTTTTTAATTTTTTTTTGTGAAGGAATTAGCTTTCTCTGCAAGAGGAAGTGCTCTGAGGTTTGAAGAACTCTCACTTGTCCAAAAAGTTTCATATTTATTTTTGAAGACAACATTTCAAAATTATTTTCTAGAATTTTTTAAGGTATTGTCCATGAAAAAACAGAACCATAATTTAAAGTGAAAAGTGGGAGGTTTATTGCTTAACTTTCATTCAAGTAACTCAATAGAGATGCTGTACAATGTTGAAACTATAAAGATGCTGGAGCCTGGACTGCTTCCAGATATTCTTCAAGTGGTTATAACCAGAAATATATTTTCTTTTTAGACATTTGATGTGAAAAATGCATACTTCAGCCTCTAACAGAGGCCTTGAAGTAGTTATTTCTTTGACACTTACAAATTAGATTGTTTAAATGGAACTACTTTTTGTGACCATCATCATTATTAAGGAATTTACTGAAAAACCTAAACACAGTATTCGTGTTAATGATTGCTGGGTGGCATATTATTATTGAAAGATGTTGTCTTTTAATTTCTAGCACCTTTATAGTTTTGGAACAATTTATCCTTCTGTTTCAAGCCATGCTCTGGAAAGGCACTTGACGATCCAGATCCACCATGATTCAGTACATTTACTTGATATATTTTCAGGCATCTGTCAGGGATTGCCTGTTTTCTCTCACACAGAGAAGGGAGTGGAAGTTACTTAATCATGTGACAGTGGCCCTTCGTATTGCCTTCTGGATTTTCACTCTGTAAAAAGTGTATATAAATAAGAGCATTTTTTTAAGAATACCATCCTTCTGTAAGTGTACTAGTGATCATTTTTGAAACATTACAGTTTCTAAAACCATAAATTGTGAATCTGGATTGAAAGAGTATTTCTACTCTCTTATAAATTAGAGCTTGAATATATCAGTTGAAGTTCATTTTTTGTGTGCTTGGTCATATCTTTTATGATTTATTGGTCTTTTGTTTCTTTCCATTAGAAAAATATAACGGTAATTATTTTGCTTGTTTATGTACACACATATAGGGTCTGTAGAAAGCAAAGACTCGGGAAAGAAATTTCCCCCCCACACACACAAATAACATCTAAATTTTTAGTAAGTTTATTTGGTTTTTCTTTCTGAGAAAAATATTCTATATAACTGTTCTTTAGTAGCAATTATAATTCATTGCCTTGATGTAATGAGTGGCTGGAAGATTAGCATAGAAAAATAATTGTATTTTCTCTTTTTCACCCCTTTTGTTCAGCAGTTAATCCAAGTTCTCTAACCTTGAAATGTGCAGTGAAAATCCTTCAGCTGAACACATATGCATGCAGTCATCCCTCTGCATGCTGTTTTTGGCCACATCTGCTCCAGGATAAGGGTCAATGTGTAAAAAAAATGTGCAGAGATTCTAAATTGCTTGTTCTTTCTCAGGGAGAAAAGAAACCTGGTATGCCTAACCTGTTCTCAGCAGACAACCACAATGCTGCATTTATTTACACGTTTATCTGCAATGGAGAGGTGTTGTGCATGCTTATTTGGATTTTTATAAACATGTAAATGTTAGAAAACCAGAAGAAAACACAAGCTGTTTTGCTCATAGGCCTTTTTTTTCTTTAAAAAACAACCCCAAAAGCTTAGGCTGACAAACAAGATAACTTGATTTGGGTGCCAAAAATAGCTGGATTTTGCATGAGAGTTTAGATTTCTTTTAAAGCAAGGAGGGCTATATTACTTTGCATATTTAATTGCTCTTTACCACCACTATAAGAATGTGGTGTTAGCACCAAGTACTAACCTTTTTACCCATGTATGGCAAGCACATGTTTAGTTTAGCCTGTAACTATCACCTAAATGTGCAAAAATAGGCCAAGGAGGGTTGGCTTATATTTGTGCAAGTGCAGCTAAAAGCTAATAACTTAGACCCAAGGGACTTCATTAGAAACTTCCACAAATACAGACCAATGAGTTTACAATTATTCTTATGAAACTAATAAAATGCTTCTAACTGAGCGCAAGTTTAAAGCCCTGATATAGAGAATTTCTTTAGGACTTTCAGTTAAAAAGTAATGCTGGCCATCTATTAGTCTGTGCCACCTCCTGCCTAAAAATAATTATAGCCAGGAATTCAATATTGTGAAAAAAAGGATTCACTTGATTTCCTGGTTTTAACATCTCAAAACAGACATAGTTCATCTTTTTCGGTGATAAACTGGAAGCTGCCTGTCACAAGTGCAAATTAAAGGGATTCCTCTTATTTTAGTACTTTATCTTTCACACAAGCCTGAACAAAGCCACTCCAGACAGGCTCACATTTGAATCCATTATCAGTCTGTATCAGAGCACAACACCACCTGGCTGGATTTAATGAACTGATCCATTCTCCCAGCTCGTGTTTATGATGTTTTATTCTTGGATATAGGTGCCATGCACCTAAGAAAGCCTTGATTGATACTGTTACAGTGTACTCAGGAGAAGACAGGATTGAAGGAGGAAGGTTTCCACATGATGGAAGATAGGAGCAATATATAAACACTGGCAAAAAATGCTTTTAATGCACAGAAAGGCTCGCCTTACTTGAAAAAGCCACAACACCTACTAAGCACATATTTTCAGCCCTTTGCAAAACGTGACCAAAAAAGGCACGCTCCCTCTCGCAAGCTGTTCACTTTGCAAGAGCCTAATTTGCTGTCGATGGCTTGTATACAAAGTTCACATTTGATGAAGCACTTCTGCAGAAGTTGCTGGTTTCAGTTGATGTTTTCTTTGCTTTTTCTTTGCTCTCCTGTCATAACTGAGACTGCATATCTCCTTTTGTATCCCCAGTCCTTACCAATTATGGTGCTCCTATTTATAGCATCATTTTTCTCTTATTAAATACTTGAATCACAAGAACACAAAAAGGCTTTATAGCATTCTCACCCACAAATATGCTCAGCCCATGTGAGTTACTGACATGAGAGACAGATTTTAATAGATTGTGTGTGGCCTGTGTCCAAGGACAGCATCTGAGCTCTCCACAGCTCTTTGGAGATGGCCTTTCCTCCACCCTTCATTGAGCCCTGTGCTCAGTTCAGGCTTCTCTGCTTTTGGGTAGGTTGTTTTGTTTTTGTTTTTGTTTTTTTTTTTGTCAACTCAACAATGATTTATTTGTGGCACTGAAGCAAAATTTCATTCAGAATAAATGGTGTAAGAGAAGACAGTGACAACCTCTAGGCAGTGTGAGGATTGCAAAGCCATCAACGTGGTTGACAGTTAACTCATCGTTAACTGCTGCTGGCAGTTAATACATCTGAGAGTATTGAAATTCTTTGCCAATTTATACATGCACAGATCTGAAGTGCAAATCGATGATGGCACCACTCCATGTTGCCATCAAGTCAGTTTTAACAGGGAGTATTTGCCAGATGTCATTTCCTTCCCTCCCTCCTTGCCTTGGCTGTGCTAATCTGATCCTCCATGGCTCACTGCTTGGCTCTTGGAGCCTGAGGGGGACTCCACTCAAGACCTAAAGGTAAAATGTAGCAGAAAATTAATTACCTTTTCAAGGGGTAAATCTGCTGCTTTATCTCCACAAGCCATCCTACCATGAAGACTGAGTAGTGCAACTGCCAGGGTGAAAGGGGAAGAAGAGACAGCAGGGATACACAACTTGGAGCAGGGCTGTAAAATTCCTTCCTGGCAGCACACCAGCCCTTAAGGCAGCCTAGCTATAAACATCAAACTGCAAAGACTTGGTTTTGAGAACATTACTGCAGAATAATGCTGATTTGATTTCAGGAAAGTAATTTTTGGTAAGTACTTTGAGTTTATGCAGCTAAAGGAGGCCAGGAAAGACAAATCTTCAAGCTTTTGTTTGCCTCTTTTGTAAGCTTCTTTTACTCAACTTTCACCCAATCTTTACCAAAACTGAAGTTCTCATGCTGTATGAAAATGATTTTCAATAAAGCACCCTTCAAGTTTTATAAGAAAAATTATTCTGAGAAATAAAATATCAGCAGTCACATTAATACTGTGATGTAAGTGCTATAATAACCACAGTCAATTAATTGCCATCACAACCAAGTTATCCATTTCCAGAGAAAATTTTTCAAGGGGAACTTTTGTGCCCCTAAAACATGAAATGGTGCATAAGGTTCCACCATCTTCTCTGACTCCATGCTGCCCTGAATTTTATTGAGATAACTATCCATGAAATGTCCTTCAAAAACCTAAAAATCAAGTTAGTACTGACATAATATTTTTTTATTGCGAAATTGCAACAACATCCCATCTGACTTCTCTAGAAAAAAAATGCCAAAAGCCTAATAGCAGCATTTTGATCCCAGTCATTTGCAAAGAAAACAGTGGCAAGTATCAATCAAATGTACTATACATTTTGAAAGTAAATATATACTATTATATTATTTTGAAACCATCTATTTTAAAATATGGTTTAAATACTCAAATGCTTCTTATGACATGTTTCTCAGATCTGTATGGCTTCCTTACATCATTACATGCTAAGAAAATAAATTTCCCTTCAAATTTACTCTGGTCTATTTTGCAGGAGGAATAGCTTGGAAAAGACTTTTTATTTATTTATTTTTTTTTTTCATGATGGACTTACACTTATAAAAACAATAGGAAAAAATCAACTTCTAAAATCACATATCTATTAAAAGCAACAGCTAATGTGTTGGTGTCCAAGCCTGTGCCACCCAGGACTTTAAAAATCATGCCACTCTGTACTACTAGTGGGGAGTGCAGGAGCTGCTGCTCCTGGTGAAAGCCATGGTGAAACACATCCATGTTCACCCTTGGATTAGTTGCCTGAATACATATTTTAAAAAAAAGCAGCAAAGAATGAAAGTGAGGAAGCATTGCTCTTTCAAGGAGGTCATTTCAGGCCATCAGTGATCTCACAAAGCATCCATAAAAAACCAAATATTTAGTATTAGTTGAAACAATCCCTTAAAAGGAAATCTGATCAGAACTGCTTTTCCTTATGGCACCTGTGAAACTCTGTGATCACTGAAGACAGGTGTTAGTGGCAGACTGCTCTGGTGTGCCATCTGAAGTCTGCCCAGGTGAATTCAGTAGGCAGAGGCAGCTCCATGGCAACAAATACTAAAGAAACATCCTGTTAGCCGGAGACCTAATTCTGCAAAGATACATGGAGCATATTCTAGCACAACAGGAAGAAAAATACATTTCAAAGAGTGATAATGAGCAAAGCCTTAAAAAATTTCCTCCTCAAGAAGAGAAGCGGATCATGGTCTTTGGTAATTAGCCATAAAGGAGTTTTACTGAGAACAAAATATATGACGGATGAGACTTTACAGCCTTTGTTTGGACAATATTCAAATAAATTTCATGCCGTTGTCTTTTTTTTCTTTTTTCTTTTTTTTTTCTTTTTTTTTTTTTTTCTGATGTAATCAGTGTGCATCTGTTTATTCACTCAAAGCTCAGGAAGTCCTGCAATTTTTCACATCCACCTGAAGACAGGAGCATCAAAAAAGAGAACCATTCCTGTTCAGCTATTACTTAAGCCCTAGTTTTCCGAGATTTGTGAATGAGCTGTATATCAGAGTAGCAAAAGGAATCCTAAAAATCATTCATGGATGTAGCTTCATTAGTTTTATAGAACACTTCATAAGTTACAAAGTGCTCTACACTATTTTTTGACTGGAAGCCAGAATCCCAAACATGATTTCTCATGTATTGAACATATTTCAGTATGACTTATAAACACTAACAAAATTTGTATTTCATGCAAGTTTTGTCTAGCACTTTATACACAGTAATTCAATATTTACTGTAGTTAATGTGCTTATGTCTTCTGAATGTTCATCTACTATTCAATACATGATTTCATATTCTATTCTATATTTCACAAAACCCCATGATTTCGTTTCTACAGGCTGACACAAAACATTTAGAATAGATCAAACACGTGAGAAAAAAAGAAGAAAACACTGTGTATTAAAGCAAGTCTCTCAACAACAGAATAACATGTAGGTGAATGGCTGCTTGCATAAGTAGTTTGGCAAATGTCATAAATGTTACTTACCAGTGTAAATCGCTGGGCTCTTCATGTTTGGTCACTGTGAGGTTGCTTCTTGGAGGAAAATCTATGTTGCATGCTTTTACAAAAAAACAGTTCTGTTTTATTTAGTTTTGCTCTATATGTCACCCAGCATAAAGGAAACAATGACAGTAAACATAACGAGATGGTCGGAAACAAAATTTTAGCTGTTTGTAGCCAAACTATTGTTCAGGAATCAACTCCTGAACTCCTGCTGTTTCAAATCCACTATACCAATTTAAAACAAGACTAATTCTTGATTCTCACTCATATGTTCAGTGTAATAGTTCTCTAAAGAGTAGACATTGCTAAAGCAGCAATGTTCCAAAGCAGCAAAGTGGCCAGCTGAATGTGGTTACCCACCCAGAAATTCCAACTTCATTTGCTGTGTACTTCCTTCTGGAAGAGGCATCAGTTTGTTTTCAGTGTTTGTTCAGCCATTAGTGTAAACTAAAACGGCTTTTACTAGGAACTTCTGCCAGAGTAAGTGTTTTTTCCTTTTTGTTTTATTCCCCCCCTAAATAAATTAGGTTAAAGTCGTAATAAGGGCTTTTATATGTTTTTTATCAATTAGCAATGAAAACAGAATGCACCCCAAAGTATCTACATGCAGATCATGTAGAAGAAAGAAACTTGTTATATCCTCCTTGCTCTGGGAGTTCATAAACAGATTAGGTGCTGCTCCTAAGTGCTCCTTCACACTGCAGTTTAGAGCACTACGTAGCTGGGTGTCTTCTCTGCTTTTCTTGGATTGCACATATGCTGTTGTGCAACAAGCCTATAAACTCCTTCTAATTAACATTCATGTTGCTGTTTGCCACTGCAATGAAAGTTCATTTACCACAATCTACTATAGTGTCTATATATAATCTCCATGTGCATAGCTACATTCTGCATGTTGTCAGAAAATTCACCACTGCTTTGCATTTGCTACCATGCTTCTATTAGAAAGGGAAGAAACAACTCTAAGATAGGAGTCCTTCTTGCACAAATATGTCTCCAGTACATTTAATGCGTTCATTATTCTAAATGTCTTGCAGAATTATTAATTATTAATTTTGCCAAATAGCTTGCACTGTACAATTTAAATACTATCTTCTTTTTTTTAAACATTTTAAAATATAATGTTGATTAGAAATAATATTGTAATTAGCCAGTGAAATTATAACTTGCAGGTCAGGAAAAAGAAGTACAGAACAGTTCAGTGTTTCCAAGGTGAGACTGTACTGGCTTTTTAACCAAAATATTGATTGGCATTGGATAAATTAAAATGTTCTTTAAGAACAGGAATCAAATATCAGGATATTTCAAACTTCTTGGAATATTCAACTGTCTGATTAAAAATTAAGATTTACCCCTCATTCCTTGTCCTATCAAAATGTGTGTTCAGAATAAAGACCATTCATGATCAAAGAATCATAGAATTACAGACCAGTTTGGGTTGGAAGGGACATTTAAAGCTCATCTGGTCCACTCCCCTGCAACGAGCAGAGATACCCTCAACTATAACAGGTTGCTCAGAGCCCTGTCCAATCTGACTCTGAATGCTTTCAGGGATGGCACATCCTCTGCCTGGGATGGTTACAGGAACTTCCTGACAGATATATATTATAGATATAAGCATCCTTACAGGAGTTTCTTAGGGAAAAAAGTTGCTTACTCTTTGGTCCCAGGTGCAACATACAAAGTCCATTGAGTTGAGTGCCTTTAAGATCACTTGGCACGCCAAGAGGGTTTTTCAGGTTTGCTCTTTACTACTGCTGAACTTCAATTCAGATCCCATTTTATGAGAGTAATCCTATTTTTAGTTAAGGCCTTACCTTTTAGAAGTAGCTAAAATTTGCTACACAGATACTACACAACATCTTTTAGCGAAAATCCAAACGTATTGAATCACACAAAACAAAGTCAATTCCAAACAGAAAAACATGACAAAAAGAATTGAAAACACAGTGGTAAATCTGACACACTCTAAAATTACCTTTTTTGGCTTTGGGGTAATTAAGCAGATTACAAACCAAAATATCCTTAAAAACAGAAACAAACACTCTTGGTGTAGTTACTATTTGCTAAGCTGGTCTGTGCATGCAACTGTCTTTTAATGATGAGTGACATAAGCATTAAAAAGGTGGACTGAGTGTAAATGTAACAAACAAGTACAAAAACTATAAATGCAAAGTGTTTTTAAAATAATTCCTTTAGCAGAAAAAAATCTTTAAAAAAATATCCAGGAGGTAAAATATTATATTGCAACTTACCAGAGAAATGGAGCATTCAGCATTCACTAAGACTTCCACATCTTCCTTACTGAACATATACTTCAGTAGGGAAAACACTGAAGAATAAACTTAAGTGTAATATGAAAATGTAGTTTGACTATATTTTCAGAGCTCAGAGAGTGACGAGTAGCATTGTATTACATTCAAAGTTAATTATCAGACTGGGAGCCATTTGCAATGAGTGTATAGCATCAGTTTATTACAGAACCAAACATCCTCCCACTCCAAACCAAAATGAAGTCTTTCAAGACTTAGTATCTTATAATTGCTTTTTGCTACCACTCTTATCTCTCAGACAAGTGTAATCAAACTTTTTTTGAATAATTCAATGCAGTTACTTTATAAATGGGTTTAGTGTCCTTGCAAAAAAGGAGGACTAGATTTGACTGGTCAACTTCATTGTCAGAAGTATAAACCCCACGTGTAACCCTTAGCACAGGTTTATCTGTCTGTGGCCCAAGGTCAAGTTTGGGCCGAAAAAGGAAAAGTAAGAAAGATAAAAGAAAGAAAGAGACAAATTAAAATTCCTAGTAAAATAAAAATATTAAAACCCTGAAATTTTTGAAAAGCGAAAACACAGACAGAAAGGGATTTGAAAAACAATTGTTTTCTATAGAATATAAAATAATTTCCAAGTAGCTTTGATCTTTACTTAGCCATTCAGACTAGCTATAGGAGAATCATGTTGTTAACAGAGATGTGCTGTGGACGCTACCATAAATTATCTCATTTCACTGGTATCAGAGCAGTACTATAAAGTCTCAGGTGTGAAGCCTTCAGGCTGTAAGTACAGAAAAAGTATACCTGCTGCAGAAGTAAAATCAGCACCCTCCACTGTTTGTTAGATTACAAAGGCCACATGATCTTTGAATATTATCTTTGCCGGTAGGAAATTACAGTTGTCTGTGGGAGCTTAGATTAACGAGAACCTGCCTTGTCAAGAGACATTTTTATAATCTCTATTTCAGCTTCCCTTGCTCTCCAGAAAAATACCTCAAGATGTTAATACTGTGAACAAAGACATCTGCAGATAGATTACATCTTTGCATTTCTAGCACAAAACATATGTATTGTTAAATATTTATCAGTCAGTGGCTTTGCTGAAAGCAAATCACTTCAGATCGAAAATCCAAATTATTTCATTACCTTCTCCCCTGCTTCAAATTTTTTTTTGAAACACTACTGTTGGTCCACAAGGATTTCTGAAGCCAAGGATAGAGGGAAGCTTGATGCAGACCAACAATGGCTCTGTGACTCCATGGTTTAGCAAAGAGTGTAAAGCTGTGTCCTGGAGCACCCCTGGCAGTCAGAAGTCTGTACTGAGAAAGGCTGAAGGGAGCTGGCAGGGACGGCAGGAGAGTGTTGGTATCCAGCCAGGGCTGCACATTCCACCTGAGCAAGCTGGTAGTTCTCAGGTGGCTGGCAAGCACTGCACTCTGCCCTGCTGGAAGCGTGCTGTCTCTGTGCTGGCCAGCTGTTGCTTTGATTTATGGCTTCAGCCTGTGTGATCCTTGGCTATAGTGGGATATGTGCTGAAACTCACAGCTAAATGTAGGGCTGTCAGAGTCTCTAACCCTTCTGCTGTTCATTTTCCTTATTGTCTTAGAGGGAAAGTAATTTAACTGAAGATTTCTCCATGTGGATATGACCTCACATATGGAAACTGTGAGACCAAAATGCCCTAAGACAAACACAGCAGAATGTCATGAATGGGAAATGATGCTTGTCTGTTCTCTGGATACTCTGACTGAGTCCCATACACAGCTTCTGTTAACACTAATTCCCATGCATTTGGAGCACAGACAAGTTGGACTCTCGGTGTTGGCACTTTTCAGATTGCGCCATAACCAAGAGAAACCAGCGTAAAAATGTGTGCAGTAAAACCAGTTCACAAAAAGACCCACATTACTGCAGCATTTTAAGCCCTACAGGAAGTAATCTACATTGTCAGAAAGGCAAGAACCACATATACCACAAAGCAAGGACATCAGGACTGATTGCACTAATGGTAAAGTTTTTTGAACATCTGGTAATTAGTTTGGAAGGACTGTAAAATGTTTGCTTATATAACCTATTCCCTTTAGCTATAGTAAGTACGTATATGCCAAGAGACCTTTGCTTCTATGGTTCCTCAGTTGCTTTTCATGAAGTTTAAGAGAAAAACCTATTTAGAGCTGTACATCTCACTTAGAAAAAAGTGAAAATGTCAAAAAGCCACGTTGTGCTGAGAGGTACCACAGAAAAAGTTTTAGCTGTAAGCGGGGCAGAATCAAAAAAAAAAAAGTTCATTGACGAAGATGAAGTATGATTCTGCATTTCAGTTTGGAATTTATCTGATGACTGGTTAAACATACCTACCAGGCTGGCATATTAAGTGTCAATCAACAAAATACCTGTGGTGTAGCTATTGAAGCCACCACATAGAATGGAAATAATTGGTTGTGTAATAAATCTTACCACTTTCTTGCAGCTAAAAGTGCAAAATCTGCTCTCTGGTGTTTCCTTCCCTATTCATCAAAGCAACAGTTCCACTATTGCTCAATGTTTTTCCATATTATTCCATGTAATTCCATTCCAAATACTTTGGTATTCGTTCTGATTGTAATGTGAGTTATCAGTGCATTTCTGCCTGGTGACTTTATTATTAAAATTTTACAGCAGCTGTTGTATCATGGTTATTTTAAGCATATATTGGTTGTAGCACTCATTGAAGCTTCTCAGATTAACAATACTGATGTGAACACATATCTAAGATCACCAATCTCATGCACAAGAATGCTGCTAGTAAAAGCACTACATATGATAACACTTCCAAAAATAATGATTCACCAGTGTTACTTCTGAGCAACAAAACTCCCCTGAGAGACTTGTAAATATCATACTCACATCAGTAGTTGTGTCATGTACAATCACATCACAATGTTCCAGGTCTAGGCAAAACTTTTTAAAAAGTCAGTTTTTTATTTCAGCTTCATAAATAGAAATCCAGTCCAGTAAAGGATTCTTAGCAAGCAAGCCAGTATAGAAGTAATAATAATTTTTTAAAAATCCCTTTCTGTGACATCAGCTATTCTAAAATGACTAAGCTGAGTAACAGCCCATTGAGATAACTTAGTTATTTTGATTGATAAACTCCTATAGCAGAACTCTGTATTGAGGCAGAGACCAGGCAAGCTGTAGTTATTTTAATAATAATTTAAAACAATTATTCTCAACAAAACTCTTCTTATGTATTTTATAAGGATAAACTATTCTGGAATTATTATCATAAATCTTTCAGAGACAAGGAAAATATTAAAAATATCAATATGCACTCTTGTTTATAAACAGTCATCTCATTTACAATCCATAGGGAGTATTTCAAGCTATTATAGAAGCATGCTTTAAATCACAATTGTCTTTAAAATGATGAGTCATTTGAGTTTCAGCTAAGGCAGCTCAGTTTGTAGAGCTGCTGGCTGGGGTAATGAGGTAGGATATACACACAAGCCACCCTGAGATTTTTTCAGGAATAGTTTTAAGTGCTCTTGTCACATTTCACATTAGCACAGGTGCAAGAAGAATAGCTCAAATTAGGTCAGGTTCTCTGAGAATTGCCAGATAAGTCACTCTAGAGAGGAGATCAGATTTTTCTAGTTTGATTATTGCATTGCTCTGAGCTTCTATCAAGTATTAAAACGGCCATAAGGTGAAGTTGGTTTATTGCAGTTCACTAAATTTCCTAAGGTTATTGTTCTTTGGAGGATTTACAACACTAACAGCTGTTGCATAGCCCTTTTTGCATATTAGCCTGAAAAACAGGTTGGAATATTGAGTGTACATCTCTCCCATATATGGACGCAACGATTTCACACTGTAATACCAAAGAATCCAAATTTCAGCCCTAATCAACAAACCCGAGTCACACATTTATCTGATGCCCACCCTGATACAGTTCCCCTGAACTGCTGGAGCTGGTGGAAATTTGAAACCTGTGGAAGTGAAGTAGCAGTGCCCTGAGCTGGGCACTCCAGGCAAAGCCACTGCTCTCATCCTGAGACTGTCTTGCTCTACAGGGTGATGAAAAAATGCAGAGAGTGCTGTAGCCACATTACTGCCACCTTTTCCATTTCTCAGTAGTACCTTCACATGAATGCAACCTAGCTTACTGTGATAATAAATAGATAAATGCAAGTTTCACTTCAAGATGTTGCACCAGCCACTGTTTTAAATGCTCAAACCTTTAAAATGAGATAAATTCAGATAGCCAATATTATTTCTTTACAAATTTTATATTACAAAATATAAGAGACCTGAAATACCCTAAGCTTCTGAACCTCTACAAGATCTTGGGTATAGAACAAGTTCACAGATTAGTAACCCTAGTAACCTGTTTTCAACAGCAGCTTCCAAATTTTCTCTTCTATTAGTTTAAAATCTGATCTTGCTAGGAATTCTCAAATGAGAAGTAAAAATGCATTCAAAAGGCAGGAGTGCTATAAAATGAGAAGATATTGATATTACTTCAGCAGATTTTGAAGGCTTAAAGCCTTTTTCTCATTTGGTCCTGGCGCAGTGCAAAAAACCACAACCAAATGTAAATATTTACTGGACAGCCTGGTTTTGTATATCCAAAAAATTTAAGGATGACAGCCAAGTGTCTTGTCAATTCACCGTGAGATCCCAAAAAGGAACAGCCTTTCTTTGTTGTAATATCCAGTGCATAATAATGGATTAAATTTTCCTGCCAGAAAAATATCTATTAATTTTCATTTCTACTACCTTGGATCTGGCCCACACCATAAATAAGGGATTAGTATGAAGTATACAGTATTCATAGGAATGCATTTACTACCACTTTCATTGCCTCTAGATTTTCTTCAGGCCATAAATGTATTCTTGGGGCAAACATGCAATATACAGGTAGTGTCACCACTAAAAGTGTTGTTATTTTCAAATTACTTATGACATGAACTGTTATTTTCTGTGACTTTATGAGCAATATATATCTGACCTAGAAAAAATGACAACATTTAGAAAATAGGTACTAGTTTCTCTAGAGCAGCCATATAATCAACTTCTGTTTTATTGTTTATAACTAAAATATGTCAAGAAACAATATCTAAAAAATCCCATGGTTTGCAAACCAATGAGCTTATTTTATCTTAAACCCACTAAATTTTGTCATGAGAAGGATAGGAATTACACTTAAGGAAATGCATTTTAAGGATTTTGCATTAAACATTTACATGGGATTAAATATTATTGAAACATAGCATTTCTTGGGTGAATAGAAGTAATTTACAATTCCATAGCTGCTTACAGCACAAAAGATTGTCTTTCATTGTACCATGAGTCTTAAGGCAAATAAAAGCTTTCCCTGGAGGAACCAAATTTTGAACAGTTTGGGAAAAAGTCAATAGGAACAAATATTGCTGCAATAAGCCTGCTGAATACCCTCCACTCTATCTTGTAGCACCTTTGTGAATGCCAGACTAGTTGTAATTGCCTGAAAAAACACCACAGAAGTGTGTATTTGTGAACTTCCAAAAATTTGATTTTCATTTTCTACAGAGGAAGTATTGTGCAAGTTTCTACATTTGCAACTGTAAATACTGATAATTTTTTGATAGCAAGAAATAAGCAATTGAGATTCAGGGTAAACTGCTTCTTACAGTGATTCTTTAAGGAGCTCCGAAAACTGCTTTAATTAAAAGATTCGTGATTTATAATTTTTTTATTTAAATAAATGCACTGAGATCACCTTTGAAATATATTCTTTTTTTTTTTTTTTAATTGTAGTTTATGCACATTTGCCTTTAATTTCTTTCTGGTTTCTCCTAAGGCAATCTCTGAAGTGTAAGAGGCTATTGCTTTTAGTGAGGACACATCCACTCAGATAAGGAGACATCTTACAAACTTGGCATTTTAAAGCCTGTGTTCCAGACTTATGAACAGCTTTGGAAAGACAAGAAATGCTATCCAAATAGAAAACTTTATCTGATGGGCACATTTTGGCATTAACAAAAGCAGGGAAAGTATAGTCAGGTCTGTGCAGTGCAGGAAGCTGAAGGAGTTTATTGATAGCAAGTAAACTGCTAACATACGAAACTAAAAAAATCATTCTTCGAATTTCAAATTTTCAAACAAGTTTATTTATGAGACAATGTTTGCGTACTTCACATGCTGACATAGCTTTGGCAGAAATGAAAATGGTAGTAAGTAGAGTTTGCACTTTTTATTTTTCAAAAATGCTTTCTTGTTTAAACTTTTAGCATATAAATCTGTAGCTCTAGTGGTTTTTGTACAGCATAAGTTGTACTAATTTGCAGGGATATGGACTGGCTGGGAGAGTTAGAATAAAATATGCAATATTTCTCTCATCTCATTCTTTTCCCATCTCCAGAGTCTGTAGCAGTACTTTAACAGAGAATGCTGTATGCTCTTGGAACTCTATAAGGCTGGATGGAAAGGACAAAATCAGGGTAAAGTTGCTATATATTAATAATTTTTAGAGTTACATAAATTTGTTAAATAACTCAATTTGATTGGTAAGCTCCCTAAATTCAGTTTGCTACAGTGTGAGTAATTCAGAATGTTATCTCTCAAGGATTCAAGACCTAGAAATTAAGAATTTTCTAGGGCCCAGCCAAGACATGCTTCAAAATTGCCTAATTTGTGAACTATCCTCTGACCAAAAGTATGACCACTGCCTTTCCAGAGATGGTTGAGAGAAAAACACAGATCCCTATTCTTAGGCAAGATATCTAATGTGTGAAGAACGTTGCTGGGGATATTGCCTTGTTGCTTTTGTCAGGAGGAGCTTGAGATCCCTGTCTCCTCCTACTCCCCAAAGGACTGTGCTTACATCACACTTACTGGCAGCTCTGAGGCATGACACTCCTCTATTCTCTTCACAACTCCATAGGAATGAATTTAAGGTAGTAGGTTGGAGAAAAAGCAAAGAAGGAATGTGACCTGCAGCAGGCGGTACAGAACTGGGGATTGTGCTGCCTTTGAGAGGGATCTTGATGGACTGGAGAAACTGGCAAACAGGAATCTCATCAAGTTCAAAAATTCAAAATGCCAAGTCCTGTCCCTGGGGAGGAATAACTCCACGCATCAGTAGAGGCTGGGATCAAGCGGGAAATCAGCTTTGCAAAGGAGACTTTTGCCCTTTTGTGTTCTAACGACAGGTTGCTGGCTCATGTCCAGCTTGTCTGTCAGCATTGCCAGCATTGCCTCTCTACTCAGGTCTGATGAAACAAACCTGGAGTGCTGAGCCCAGTGCTGAACCTCCCAGGACAAGAAACACATAGAAATACAAGGCCAGCAAATTTTACAAAGATGCTCAAGGGCTTGTAGCATTTGCTGCATGAGGAGAAGCTGAGAGGGCTGGGACTGTTCAGCCTCAGGAAGAGAAGGCTTGGGGACATCCTACCCATGAGTATGGACACTTGAAGTTAACTCTTGTGCAGAACATGGAGACAGACTCTTCCCAGTGGTATTTAGTGACAGGACAAGAAGTGAGGTGCACAAATTGAAACAGGGTGACTAGGCACTGGCACAGGTTGCACAAGAGGCTGTGCAGTCTCCATCCTTGGGGATTCTCAACACATAGCTGGATGTGACCGTGGGAAACCTTGTCTAGCTGAGCCTGCTCTGAGCTAGGGTGTCTGGACTAGAGAATCTCCAGAAATGTTTGCCCACCTCAGCTCTTCTTTGGCTTTTATTCCTCAGCCTGGTGACCAATTCATCACTTTGGGATCCTAGTCCTTGCTCCAAGGAACAGTAGGCCCTGGAGAAAATGCACAAGCAGTCTCTGTAAATAGGATTAACTAGTTTTGGATTAGTTTTTGAGTATTCTGATCTGGAATTACATTTCTACAGCCTGACAGAATAGGCTCCTTCAACTAATCTCTAACAGAGAGGAGTGATCAGATGCAGATCTTTGATAGAAAATGTGTGCACTATCAGGAGAGGATTACATCCAATTCTCTCTATCCAGACTGGATTATCCTTGCACTCTCCAAGGCCTCTAAACTCTAGAGAAAAAGGTAGGATTAATAAATTTTGCTACCTTTTGCATTAACCATACCTAGAAACAGGTAATTTCTGTGCAGATATTTGTGGCTTTTCACTGTCAATTCTTTTCCACCCTTTGTGCTTTTTTGTGCTTTTGTGCTCCCTTACAAAGTCTTGTACAAAGATAAGACCACAGAGCTGAGGAAGTTTTTTTTGTTGTATCTAACTACTGATAGACAAATTGACAAACTTAACCAAGCCCTAGTAGTATCCTAGTAGTATCCAAAGACGCTGCTTAAAACTGCTTGGAAATCCCCATGTTTTGAGCTTTCTGTTGAACTCTAGTAGAAGTTCTTTCAATTTCCTTGCCATTCTGCAGAATTCAGCTGATGAGATAATGTGAGAGACGAGAAATGGAAAAGATCTCATTTGTGAAGGAACTCTCCTCTTCATTAGATTTTCCCTGAGAGAGCTTGATTGATTATTCTCACATTTAAGTAGGTAATATGGAACACTGTATAATTGGAGTGAAAAGAGTAGATGTAGCCAACAGGCAAAGACAAGCAGACTAGAGCCAAAACTGTTACATTACTATTGATGATTATGATGTGGCATCACAGACATATCAAACACTGCTTCTTCCCTGTCACTGCATGGGAAATTGTTTTGTTTTATTTGTCTTATATTCATAGACCTCAAAGCTGCAAGGACCAATTCACACTGTAAGGTGTAGTACCAAGTAATTTAGAAGTTTACTTTCAACCTTTTTTTCCCTTTTTTTTTTTTTCCCTTGGAGCAGATTAATTATGGTAGAAGTATTTGCAGCAGCCTATCTGTCACCAGAAAACAATAACACAAGGCAGCTAGAACTGTGCTTGTAGACTTAGTGGAAGGGTATTACATGATCTGGTTAAACTTAACAAATTGAATTTGCTTTTATTTTGTTAAAAATCAGTTCCAGAATGGATTAGCTAATGAAGTGTCCTTGCAGTGACTGAAGGATGTAAACCAGATATAGGGTTTTTGAGTTGGTCTGTAGTAGAGATGTTTATATCTCAGATTTTAAATAGACATAGGGGATAAATGAACATGCAATGTGTTTTTCATCAAACATACTGCCTAGGAACTTTCAGTACTTGAGAAACAGTGCTGGTTGCCAGCTGGATTTCAAATGATCTCCTTATCATGTAGATCTCAGTAACAGAGGCACTGTGCAGAATTGGGAGTTTTGTTATGAAGAATTCAAAAGCCCGTGTTGTCTTTTGTTTAAAATTGCATGAAGCAGAAATTACTGATTTTCGTAAAATTTTGCCAGTAGAAAACCAGTTCAGAAGTGGTTTATTCCTTACATGCTGCAAAGTCTCACTGATTTTAAGAGCATTAGAGAGCAAAGTCTTGAGTCTGACATCTGATGCTATTTTTTTTTACCTTGAATATAGTGAATGTAAATGTCTCTTCTGCCAAAACTTTATGTGTCTTACCATGTGAACCACCAATTTCCCTGGGGAGCAAGCTTGGCAATTCTTTGTAAAAGGTAGCTATTTCTGAAACAAGTAGGACAAAAGTGCAGAAGACAGGAAAGAGCCTTTTTACTATTCAAATAGCTACTTTGAACACACAAAAACGTAATTTGTGAGAAAGCCAGGGACCTGAAAGTTTGCTTTTAATGTCTGAGAAACTCTTTTTGTTGTGAATTCTGAAGGGAAAAATATGGAATATTTCTTACTTGAAATCAATACAAGATACTCAAAAGCAACTCTTGTTATTGCTATAGTTTACATTCATAGCAGAACTATAAACTGCAAGAGTGTGTTGCAAGTACATATCTACTTCAAGTCATCAGCAATTTTCAGTTAATATTGCCTAAATCAAATATTTATCCATTATTAGAAACTGTTTTTCTGTGTCTTCATCTGCAATACTAGTAGGCTGTAGAAATGAAAGTGGTTAGCAATTGTTTTACTGAGAATTTTCAAAACATTAGGCACATGGCCAAGGTCAGCTAATATGTCTCAGCTGGGAAGCAATAGCTTTAAAAGAGTGATTGTAGATGTGCAGAAGACCTGATCACTTGCAGTCTAATGTAAACCAGTGAATACCAGTGTCGGTATTTGCAGCTTGATATTTAAATTTTTTGGGGGTTTTAGTTGTTCCTTTTATTTTTTCTTTTAAAGCTGGAGTATACTTTCTAATAGCAAAATACAACAAACAAGTTAAAAAACCTCAAGGAACAAACCAACCAAAAAAAAAAAATTTGGAGGAACCTCTTGCTCTATTTACGGTTCCTTAGAATTCAAACCACCCTTTCTGAACTCTATCTGCCCAGGATCCAACACACACTCAAGCAATGAAATGTCTCTAAAAAAATCAGGTCTTCTCCACCAAAACTGAAACTTAACACACAGCAGGTATTATACTGGTGTGAGAAATTGAGAGAAAGGGAAGGAAACAGAAAAAGCCACTTCAGTCAAGTTAAATACATTTTAATTACATCTAGAAAACACAGTTCCATAAGCAGGAATCACAGTCAAGAATGAAGGGTGCACTCCAATTAATTAATTAATTAATTGTGTGCACTCCAACCTAAGAATTTTGATGGTGTATTAAAATATTACATGCTAGAAAGGAATTTACAAAAGGAATTTACAAATAATCATGTGCTTTCTTAGTCTACCCTAATAATGCCAGATACATCAGATATTCAGCTACTCTGTTGTCTAGACAAATGGCATATTATTGCTAATTGCAAGTACAAAAAGCCAATTTGAAAAATAGGTTTTATGGTAGTAGGAAATTATAGAGAATGGACTATGCTCTCATACTCTTTTTTCCCTCTCATTACTTCAGGAGGAATTTACATCCTGTGCACAAAATTACACTGATTTCATCAACCATGAATATGTATTTTCCAAGCTATACGCCTATGAATATATAGATCATATTTTCAATGCTTGCCTCAAGTTTAAGAGTCATTAAAAGTAATCTATTTTGTAATATATGAGCTATTTCCAGTGCTAAAACTTGACTTCTTGGCCACAATATTTTTCAGCAACATTTGGGAGAATTGTGTGGAGTTTGTGTTTGGCAACGAGAAGGTACTGCAATGAGAAGAGAGTAATTAATTATGTACTTGTTGTTTGTTTTGCCATTTACACCTATACACTTTACACATCTATCAGAACTTTCTCTTGGACAGTTCCTTGTTCTGGCTTTCCTGTTCTGTATCAGTTTTGCCCTGTTTGTCTCAAAGTGAAAAGGGAGATGTTTTGCATGTGTGAGGATTTTTGCTTTGCAGGATGAGGAATCAGTGTGCAATTTACAGTGCATTACCACTTGTGTTCAGTTTTTTACCATATTACAGAAGAGACCTTATATCTTTTTCTCTGAAACCCTGTGCAAAGTGCACAAAAAATTATCATCAGTGATGTTCTGGAGTGTAATGAAATGATTTTAACATGCATGGGACTTCTCGTGGTTAGTACCTGGGAAAAGAATTGCATTCATGGCTATAGTGCAGTGTGGATATTTTCTGAATGCTGCTGTGCTGTCCTGGGCATACTGAACCACCAGATGTATATTGCCCATTGACAACTTTTAAACTTGCTGATAATTGTAGCTACCTGCTCCTGAGTCACTGTACCATGCATATAGCTGGCATTAGGTTGTAAACTTAAATTCAATACTCATCCCCTTCTGCACTGGGATGTCAGTCAAAAAGTAGGTGTACTCGTCCTCCAGAGCTCATACTATGCCTTTGCACAGGAATATGTGGATGGCTTTGAAGTCCTGAAACTAGGGCAGTCTACCAGTTGCTAGTGATAAAACCACCTAAGACCACCAAGACAACACCAACACAATTCAGTGTGGAATCAAAAGATGACTTGTGTTTGTGCTCAGTACTCACAGCAGTGTCTCCCCAAAAATGAGTTGCATTACTGGTACCACTGTGTATATAATAGTAGTATCTCCTTCTGTGTGATTCTCAGTTAATTCTCCAACATTCTGTTTTCCTTTCTGAAGAAATAAACGGTGGCAACATAAAAACCTTTCCAAAACCATTCTCATGGGTGGTGGACAAGAACAGGTAACAGCCTATATCATATGGGTTATGGTATTTGCATAGCAGGTGGAAGGACAAACACTAGAAAGTCATTGCCAGAAAAGCTAAAAAGAGGCTTCCTGAGCTATGGCTGCTGTTCCCCTGTACCCTGACAAGGACAGCCTGGGCAGCTCCCAACAGAGCATCATTGTCCTGCTGCCCGCCCTGCAGCCTGAGAGTCCATGGAGGACAATTTGGTCTGATCTGAAATTAAGAATATGGTATATGTCATAATAATTGACTAGTCTATTTCCCTATGCATATCTCTTGTCACCTCTCTTGGATGGGTCAATTTAGATTCTTCTGGCCCCTAGGAAAAGGAAGAGTGTTTCCCAGCCATCTGCAGTGGAACAAAACGATGTCACATATAGACACATCTACAGCACTGCGTTAGAGCTGCTCGGCATTATCTTGGGCCCATATGTAAATGGTTGCTAGGCAGATTTAGGTTGCCAGCTAATCCTGCGCCTAATGCTCTCCGGCAGTGTCAGAGCAGAGACCCTGGCACAGAGACCCTGCCGGGGGGCGCTCCGTGTGGGTGCCCTGCGGCTGCAGCGGAGATGGATGGAGCTCCCTGGGAATGGATGGAGCTCCCTGGGAATGCCGGGGCTCACCCTGACTGCGGGCATCCTGCGGGTTATTGCCCTGCGGGAGCCCGCTCTCACGGGGGATCGCTTTCACGGTCGTTTTCACTCCCAAAGCCGGCAGCACGAAGCAGCGTGCCCGGCAGTGAGCTGCTGCAGGGTGAGAGAGATCGCTGTAAACCCTTGGATCCTCCGGCTCCAGAGCCCAAGTGCCACCCTGCGGTTCCCCTCGGCATCCCCGCCTGTCCCTGTCCCGCAGGGGCTCCCGCCGGGCTCGCTCCGCTTATCAGGGACATAAAAGGAAAGAGACACTTCTCACATTCCCCTACGTGACCCAGAGCAACAGCTCCATGTGGGGATTTTTTTGTTCTTTTGGGGAGGAGGGAATGTAGGTGGGTCTAGTAAAATAAATAGCAGGACTTTTTGTTTTGATTAAAGCCATTGTGCAACTACTGCTTGTATTTTCTGTAGTCACATTCCTACAGGTACACTCACAATAGAAAGCAGCTTATTTTTAAAATGAGAGAAAGGCTTGACAAAAGGTTACAGTAAAGAAAAAAAAGCTACGAACATTGATAAGGTATCAGCCCTAATCCACACATCAGACAGATATCAACCTGTTTAAAACTTTATCAATGATAATTCGCTTTCTCAAGAGCAATGGCAGGGTGATAGAAAAACAAATCAAGGGTAAATACCAAAACTATCTTTTCTTATATGAAAAGGGTATTTTTCTGTCTCTGGAGAAAATGTCACATTCATGCTTAAAGCATAAAATACAGTATAGGAATGGCAGTATTAAAATACAGTAAAAGATGGCAGTATTTAAAACATGCAGATGAGCTCCAGAAACCTGAGGGCATTACTATAACTGACTGCAAAGAAGGAACTATTTATCTTAGGAGTCACTGGATAATGTGTAACATATACAGAAAAGAGAGGTACAAGGTCAGCTCTCAGGAGTGCTGGTAGTTTGGAATTGGAAGTATTCTTTGTGAGGCCCTCTGCCATCTAACTTCCAAGAAAAAATACTTTAGCTAACAAATTCTTTAAACCTTTCCTTTTCTCTCTAGTTTTCTGTGTAGGAAAGCAAGATCATTTCATCTTAAGTGCCTGAAAACTAAGAATAGATGAAAGGGAGAAACGCTAAACAGCTTCTTCCAGAAAAATTCCTTTATCTATAGATTAATGTATTTAAAGTTTCAAAGGAGCATTATGATTATCTAGTTAGAACTGCCTGACTGGCTGTAAAACCTCACCAAGTAATCTCTCCATCAAGCACATAACATCTGTTTGAGTAATTGCATACCTCTTACAGAGAAACCTAGTCCTGATTTAAGGGCTGCAAGTGATGAAGTTCTGCAGTCCTTACTCAGGATTTGACTCAATGAAAACATTGGCATATTATGCTCTCTGTCTGTTAGGTTTGAAGCAACAGAAAGATGTACCTGGCTTTAAAACCAGGTCTGTTTCAAATCTCTATGGACAAACTCTACAGATTTAAAACAAACTAAAAGAGAATGCATCATAAGAAAACTTGTGCAGAGTCTTGTCTTTTGTAAGGACACAAAAACATATTCTATTATTTTTCTTGGAATTTTTAGAGAACATTGACTATAATGATGAAATCGACAGGCAAATCTCTTTGGTATAAAACTTCTTTAGTTTTCTGTTTCAATGACCTATAGGACCAGTTTCCAGCCCTTTGTAAAGCTAGAGGTCTTCATTTACATGTAGTAATACTCCACCTTCAGTATCTTTTTAAAGACACAAATGTAAAGAAATTTACAGCAGAAGCCCTAACCTTAAGTAGTGAGATAAGTTTTAAGTGCCACAGGAATTCGAGCTTTCATATGCAGATGAGATTTCAGGCGCTCAGGTTTGACACCAGGGCAAAACGGTCATAGAACCATTTCTCACTTACTGACAAATACCACAAAAGCCAAAGAGCTCTGTGGCTTTCTGATCAACATATCTGTGCCTGTGGTAGGAGCTGTAAAAGTACATTTGGTTGTTAAATGTGATCAAGATTTAGCCAAAAGATGCCATTTTTTTAATAAGTGTGGATACAATACCTTCACAGAACATATCTGGACGGAAACCTATGCTCTTATGCAACTTTAAATACACACTGTCAGAAATTACTTGCCTTCTTTCAGACACATTAATAAATAGTAGACAAATATTTCAGAAACAATAACATTACTAAAACATGATCATATTAATAATCTTGTTTTCCGTGGAAGCAAATATTAGGCATACATAAGCATTCAAACTATGGTAACTCTTCTCTTTGAAATAATTAATGTTTCCAATATTCATTTGCACCATCTGATACGAGAATAGATTTTGCTTACGTCCAGTGATGCCCTGCTATTGCTTGAATTGACTGTCACAGCTGAAGGTCATGAAGTGACTCAGTGTCAATACAAACACATGAAATACTGAGAAACCACTTTTTAAAAATATTACCTTAATAAAATCAAGCACAAGCTCCAAGAAAAAATGTAAACTTTGAAAACAGAAGCATTAGACATGGCTTCTCAACTCACCTTTCAAAGTTCATCAGCATAAAAAGCAATCGTAATATTTGCACACCTAAATAAAAGAAGCTAGGATTGTACTTTGGGCCTTAATAAGAGCTCAGTTCACCCCCCTGCCAGATAGAGACTTCCTGTGTTACCTTGGATAAATTGTTTGGGAATAGGTTTCTGAAGGTATGTACATGTCTAAGTTTGTCTAGATTTGCATTGGGGTATTTGCTACAGATTCTCATAACTAACAGGCACTGAAAATGAATGCATATCTACTTTTAAAATTATCTCTACTTTTTTTTTTCCCCTGAAGGTTAGTCAGTGGTTGACTAAGGGTTCACAAGCCCATGAGTGTGGGCTATCATAAAAGTGAAATTCAGTATTTTTTTCACTTTCTATTTCGCTAAGTTAGTATGGTGTCCATGAAGCTTTTGAGAGCTAACAGGTTTGACAGTCTGCTGTAGGAGAGTAGAGTCTGTATCCTTCAGAATAATTGTGCCTTCACTAGGAGCTATCAAATAAGCACAGGACACATTGTGAGACAGTCATGTTGTGTCATAATGCAGAGATATTTCAAGACGGAGTTTAGACAAAGAAAAGAAAACTTTCAGTTGCTTCATAAAGAATACATGTCTGTTCTGTAACTTGCTCTCCCTATTTCCACAGCTCATCAGAGCAGAAGGAAAGAAAGAACGAAATTTAGTTCTCATACAAAAGTATAAATAAGGTAGGGGAGAAGTCCTTGCATCAGAAATTGAAAGCATGTAAGAAGCTGAAATCACACAGCTGAGTGTTGCTCAATACCTCCTGGAAGCTGCTCAGCACATCAGAATCAGGACAGAATTTGTGTATTTGTTTCAGACCTAGTTCTGCAAAACTAAATTATACGAATCATCTCAACTTGTGCAGAATTACCTTGAAATCAAGAGGACTAATTACACAAAAATCACTCAGGATGGGAAGAGTTGCAGTGAAGCTGCATGCATTCTAGGCAATTGAAAAAGCTCTTTCCACAATGCATATCACATATCTATGATTAAGCTAATTGCTGACAGGAAGGCAAGTGTTTCTTGAATATGACATCTCAGAAGCAACATTTGGGTCAAAAAATCCCTTCATTTGTGGAGCCTGGAAGTGGGGAAAAAGCAATTTAAACTTATCTTTTATAATCCTTCATAAGCAGTTGCTATAAGAACCACCAGAGGTGAGATAATGCAAAAGGTGGTTAGTCCAGTGCTTGACTGTCACAGATTCCTTCACATATATGAGAAACTGTATTGCAGTCAGAAAAGAGTATTCCCAAATTTCTGTATCATAAACTTCAACATTTACACTTGTCATTTTTTTCCTGTCACAGTGGACCGGTAAGATGCAACTGATGAGAATCTTTATGCTGACAAAGTAGAAAGTGCAGACTTTTTAAGATTGCTTTATGCCATTCAGCAGTTTAGCTTTGTTATGCATTTTAGATTTAAAGAAATAATTCTTTGTACTAAAAGGCAAAAAACCATTCCATATCCAAGTTGTTCAGCTATGGTTAGTCCACTTTAATTATTGCATATAAAAGTGTTTTATTCTTCTCTTCAATCAGACTGGCAGAGATCACTTAGAGCATTCAACTAGAACAGTCTCAATAAAAACTAATTAAAAGCTCCTGTGAGTTTGAGCACGGGATCTGGTGAACTCAGTAACAAAACATAATTCTAAACATTCATGTTTACCAAAAAAATAATTACAAAAATCTGAACAATAAGTTAATAAAGTAAAATAGTTATCTACTGTTCAGATATAAAATCCCAGCAACTTAATTTACATATCACTATGGCAGACATGACAAAATTGTGAATAATGCTATCCACTGTCATAAGTGGTACTTCGAGATTTCCAACAGAAAACTTATATTTTAATTTTCTGTTCAAATACAGCCAAAAGTAAGAGGCAAAGCCAGCCTAATAGTAATCCAAGGTTCTGTAGGAGAAACATCAACCAGGGTCGCCGTGTCTGAATGTGAGTCATTTCAGGAAGCTAAAAAAAGAATAAGACAGCAGAATGAGAGCCAGATACATTCATCTGTGGGAAAATAAGTTATGGGAAAATAAGGCAAACTTAATTTTAAAAAAAGCAACTTTCAAAATGCTGAGCTTCTGACTATAGTTATTAATGTGTAGCATTTTCTGTACATTTTGACAAAGCTGATCTTGACAGCAAAATATTTAAATTAATCAAATTCTACCCACTTTGGTTCTTTTACTAGCACTGACAAGAATTATAAATAAGATTCTGAAATTTGTTAACTTCTCAATATTTTGTAGTAATTTTATACATCTGTCTGCAAGGAAATGCTTATTTAGGAAAATTAGTGATTTCCTTTTGTGGGAATAAACTAGTTGTAGTATTTTTTGCTTCAGTACTATATTTAGTATATCATACTTTTTCTGAAATAACTGGCAACATTCCTATTTGCTTGGGTTTTAGTAAATGTTCAAGTAGAAAACAGGACTTTTAAAATACGCTTGAAAAAAATCATGTTTAGTATTTTTCTCTGTGAGTTTTAAATCATGTAATGGAGCAACACTTGTTTATTATCCTAATAAAAGCTACCTGCATTGATCTTTCACTCCCACAGTGTATTTTATCAAAGGTTTAAACTAAATATGTGTCTAAACAGAGCTTGCAAACATGATGCCTCAGGCTCAAATTCTCTTAATATTTCTGCTTTATTCAGGGGAATCACTGATGACTACTAATACTGTCACATCAATTCTGGAAATAAATACAGAGCAATAGTCTGGTGCTGACCTCTGTCTTTTGGTTGTGTGGTTTTTTTCTGCACTTGAATAAAACTACTGAGTTCCTGTGCATTTTGGAGGCTGTTTGCAGTAGCTGTAACAGCAGCAGCCGCTGGGAGACAGTGGAGTGGTGCTGACCAAGGAGGTTAATGGGAGTGTTTGCTATGCTCGTCCTTCCCTCTGTCAGAGGGGGGTCTCTGGGGCTGCTGCTTCTGCATTCTTCTTTCTCTGGAAGTTGGCATGAGCCCAAAACAAAACTGTGCTAAAAAAATCTGCCTCAACTTTAAAGTTTTTTCTGAAAATATCAGGGAAATCCAAAGGTCCTGGATCTTCATTACAACCAGGCAGTGGTTTAAATTACAGTACAGAAACTTATGCAGTTATATTTGATCAGTGTTTACAGATAATCAGAAACTTTTAGTCTAAAGCAAGTGTAAACACCTCAAAGTTCTGATGTAAATCAAAATCTGAACTGACGGTTTTAAGTGGTCAGAGCTTTCATGTATATAAGTAAAAACTGTTAATTAAGACCAAGTCTGAATCCAGAGTTTCAGTCTAGAGGTTTATTCTTTCTTATTTATCCTTATAATCGGTCTATTTTTTCCTCTTCCCCAGTGCTTGAGTGAAAAGTTGCCCAAACAGGAAAATATACCCCTCCCACTGCAAAATTGAATTTTCATTGCTGTCAGTGACAATTTATTTATTGCTGTCAGTGACAATTTAGGAGCTACACACATACACAGTAGGTTCCTAAGAGAGTTTTCCAAAGGAATTAGCAAGCAGTAACCTTTCCATGTCCAATGCTGACATTTGCTCCCTCCATCTAACCTATGTGCACATAATCAGCTCACAAACCATTTCTATAGCCATATCGAGTGTGACATCCCTGCTAATCTGTTAAAATAAAATGGCTGCTGTTACAATATCAGCTATGATTACTCAACTCTCTCTGAACAAAATGGCATGTGGTATAGCAGAGAGAATCTTGTTGTTTAAGAAGCATAAGCCCGTTCAACTGGCAGATGCAAACCACTCCACAAATTAAGGGAGTGTAGTGCCACATCCAAGCTGTTGGAAGCTATCACACTTGCTAATGCTTCAGGTCTGTCAGAGGCAAAAGAGTACTGCTAATGAAGGGACTTCTCTGTTCCACTCCAGCTCATGTTATCATGAGTGCACAAAAGATAAGAAGAAATAGGAAGCAGCATGCTGAAAGAAGGAAGGAGAGGCTCTCAGGCATGTACTGGCTAAAAAAGAATTCTTACCAAGATGGGCACACGTGGCCTGGCTGCTGCACTGCAGCAGTCCACTTTTTTTTGTGTGTGTGTGTGTGTTTAAATCACTTTAAAAACGACTCCCTTATCTTCAAAATTGAAAACATTTTTAAAATTAGTCAGAGTAAACTTCAGTTTTGCATAATTTCTTGGGGAAAAATTATGGAGATAAGTGATTTTATCTTTTGTCCCTTATTCAGTTTCTGAAATTATCCACCCGGCTTGCTAATGGAGTTACAATGCCATTTGTAGAAATGAAGAACCTTTGATTAACCACAGAAGTAGATTTGTGCTGCTTTGTCTGTGGTGCCAGTCTCACAGTGCTGTTCTGTCAACAAACCTCCACTCACACCCCTCAATGTTCCTCAGTGCAGAAACCAGTGAGGCTGTTCATTTTTCAACTGCTATTCTGACAAGCACATGAAAATGTGAAAGCCCATAAAACAAATAAATACTGAAAATTATAGTCAAGCTTTTTGTACTATTAAGTGTTTGTACACCATCGGCAGGAGCACTGATTACTGTTGTTTGTAGATGAGAGTGCAGCAGAGAAGAGAACCTATTTCTGTGCAGAAAGTAGGAAAATACATAAAGAATGGCTCATTTTGACTTGAGATGTATCATTTTCTCTTGAGATGTACTATACAAACATACCAAACTATTCATAGCTATGTATGTAGCCCACAGTGCTAATAAATAATTTTTTAAATAAAATAATTCCTGCAATATTTGACAGTGATAAACAAGTGATCCACTCAATAGCAGATATTTTGAGAAAATGCAGAGAAGATTGATTAGAGTCTTATTAGTAAAAGGTATTGAGAGAAATAAGTTCCTTCCCTTTCTCTCCCTTCTTTCTTCCTTTCACATCAAGACCAAGATTATAATGACAAGCTGAGAACAAGGGAAAACATGTCCCTGTCTCTGCCTGGAACTATATTTTCTCTTGAGATTTACAGCTGGCACATTGCTTTGAAGACTCAGGGAAAGAGATGGTATTGTTCTAGGAGCTTGTGGATCCCTGATGGATGCTGATCCTACACTGAAGGAAAAATATGTGAACATCGTTCTTAGCCCCATTAGTAAAACCATGCCTACACATCTGGTAGGGAGCCTCTCTTCCAGATTTCTCTGTCAGAACAAGCTGAAACTTGGTACACAGTGTTCTTGTCTGTTATTTACTACCTCAGTCAGGACTGTTGACACATCCACAATCCTTTGGCAGTTCCCTCTTCAGCTCTTAGGTGAACTGAATGTTCATTTTACTTTACTTACAATAGCAAAAATAGACTAAAATGCTACCAAGGCCCAAGATCAATTACTGTAAGTAGAATTTTAAATAGGTTCTAATACTGGAATGGTATATCAGGTTTAAAGTATGTTGCCTGAACCTAGTAAAGAGCATCTCAGGCATAAAGTGATAATGAACGCAAGGGAGAGACAGTCAGCCCTGGGAAAAAAATCAAAGTAATAATTTATGAAGAGACTTTTTTTCCCCTCCCTCTTGATCTGCTCACTCAAAACGTTCCATCTTTGTGGAGGAGCTTGCAAGAAACTTTACATCAACACATGATGGATAAAGAGCCTGTGACAAAGCTGGGCAGGCACTTAAGTTCTGCATTGCTACAAGTGCAACAGTTATCCATCTCTTCAATAAATTATGCAGCCTGAGGCATCTGCATGAGCTATGATTGCTCCACATTTTTGCTCAGTCCTTACACCTTCCTCCTACCTTCACACTTGATTTTTCTATAGAGAGATCATTTCTATTTAACTGGGAGTATGAAAAATATTGGGCAACTATTAAAAAGTTGAGGTAATCTGAAGGCTTTTTTATTGCTTGGGAGCTAATTGAAACCTCCCTAGGACAGAAAGGAAGTGTTCAGGATAAGTATCTTACATTTTAGTTCTGAAACAGCTAATTTGCATTTAAACAATGGGTGAAAAATATATAAAGAAATAGGCAGAAGAAGGAAAAATAATCAGTTTTTTCAAGATCTTAAAATCCCCTGAAGGTTCAAATATATGTTTTATTAAATAAATAAAAATACATTGTTTAAAAGTCTTTAAAAGATTTTTTAAAAAATATTCTAAAAGTCCATTATGCCTTTCTCTTGTTTTAGTCTCTTAATGGTTTTTATTTCCCCTTTTCATTACAATGACACCTTGGATGAGAGTGACACAGAAGAAAAACAAATTACTTCTCTAAGCACTATGCACACACAGGGCAGACAACATGCTCTTCCCAAGTTCATCCCCCTGCATTTGTCTGACACTCTTCTCTGATGTGGCTATGCTTATAAGGAAAATATAAAAACAAACTGAAGTTCTCACCATTTCTGCTAAAGATAAATACAAGAACATTCCAGCTGTAATAGTAAAGATCCAGTTTTGAATGGATGGGTCAGTAGATAGAGAAAGGCCGATATAAAGTCCTAAGAATGCTGTTAGTGCACTTATAAAATTCATCAAAATTGCAATCTTCGTGGGGAGTCCTGTACTTAGCAGCACAGCAAAATCTCCTGCATAGAGAAAAAGAACATTTATTATTCAGCTGATAAATGTATTTTGAAGGCTCTTGGTAATAAAATATGAAAGAAAATAATTTAAATATGCACAAAGATAGTGAATGAGGGAGGGCTGCCTTTATAATTCTGTAGAATTAATTATAAACAACTTATTCTATATGAAAGAAAAATCTCAAAACAACAAAAAAGTCATGTTGACTTGTACTTGTTTAGCTGTTCCTAAAGATAGCATACAGTATTGAGGAGTGGCTTTCTGTTAGTTCTCTATGTTCTGTGACATTTTCCATTTCCAACTTGGATACATGCAAAAGTGAAGTCACATGGCTTCCCAGAGTTTCTAAATCTTCCTCCACTGGGAGCTTGCCAGTTCAAATCATGTGGGTATAATTGCAGCATGGTCTTTGAGTGTTTTACAGGTGCTGCAAGTCAGAGTAATCTATGCCAGACTGAGTTCAGTTCTGATCCCAGTTTGAGTTTAACCCCACTGATTTCAGTCCTAATCAATTGGAATAAGTTGTACATCAGAATCCCATCACAGATTTTTCTTCTAAAACAAAAGCCACAACTAGAAGATTTGAAAAATTTGCTCCATGACTATAAAAATGTCACTTTGACAGTGGGGCACTACTCCCCAGAACTGAGAAGGTGTCTTTGGAGGTAACTGGAAAGCATTTCAATTTGCTTTGCTATGCAAAAAAGAGTTACCAGTTTTACAGCAATCCTCCATCCCACCTTTTGTTTGGAGGAGTTTTCTATACAGCACATGAAGTCTTCAGTCATTTAATGATAGAAATGAGAACCTGCAGTTCTCATATCAAACTTCCCAATTTATAAATGTTCATCAACACAGTGTCAGGACAGCTTCAGCCATGGTGGAAGTTTTTCCAGAAAAAGTCAATCAAGGGCAATATATAACAGAACAATTCTCCTGTCCTGTCCACTAGTAAAATAGGTCATACACCTTTTATTATCTTATTGTTCTTGATTAGCAGCAGGGATAAAGGTAGCAAGAGGAATACTTGCTTAAATATGCAGCTCTGCTGCATATTGAAACTCTTGGATAGCCCATTGTGCAAGGCATGGCCCTCACACACACGTGGGTCTTGCTCACCGTTTATTATTTTTTGTGTCTGTACCCATAAGAATAACAGGTCACTCCTGACCTGATGTCATTTGCATCTGGAGAAAGTCAAGTGGGAAGGCATCCAGTAATGAGTGCAGAAGCCTCCCCTGGTTTTTGTGAAGGGCAAAGAAAGTACCAGTCTACACAGTAACACTGTAATTCATGATGCTATAAGCAAGAATTCCCCCAAATGTCATACAGGAAAGAACTTTTTGGGAAACCTGGAGATGCAAAGTCAGTAAGGAAAAATACACACATATATATCTTACCCATTTCATGAGGAATTTCGTGGCATAAAATAGCAACAGTCGTTGTCACACCTGTTTCTGTTGAGGATGAGAATGCTGCTCCTATTACCAAACCATCAGCAAAATTGTGAAGACTGTCACCCACCAGAACCATTATTGCCAACAAGCTGATTGTTTTACCTTGAAAAAGAAAAACAAACAGATAAAAATGCGAGTATTAACCCAAACAGATATTGCTAGTTTTGTTATGTTACACATGATATGGGGTTTTTGGTGACTTTGCATACAACATTACAAAAAGTTATAATAATCAGAGGGAAATAATATTTATCTGATTTGTCCTTGTTATTACACTTCCTTCAATACATTTAAAACAAAAAAAAGTAGGTTCCAGAACAATTCAAAATGAGATGCCAATACCAGGAAATAACTTCCTTATTCTTACTAGGTCAACTATTAGACAAAAAATTAGGTTTGAGTCCCTTCTCATGAAGCATCCTAAGGTTTTCTATCAATCTTTTTTTATTTGATGAAATTTGCACAAGTCTTCCTAGTTGTTATTTGGAGTTCTTCCACCATTGCTCACAGAATTGCAGAGCTAAAGTGAAGATAAATATTTGGTCTCATGGAGCTGATTGTTTTAATCTTGTAAAGCTTGCTATTACTGAGTAATACTTGCAGGGTCTGGGGTTTTTTTATGCAATTGTATTACAGTGAAAGATAGAAATGAAAGACAAGCTTGGAGTATCACTTATAGTACAGGGTTACAGCATGCTTATATCCAACATTTGTTCCAACCAATTAATGGCAGCTATGCTCACAGTGCTCCTATCTGGAGCACCACTCATGGGTGTACATGGCTGTTTGTCTTTCCCATGATGTTCTGTGACCTTGTTTTAGTGTGGAACAGTATTCTGGGTGTTCATGGCATCATGTCATCTGACAGGAGTGGAAAGGTGCTACTAGTGATGCAAGCATTGAAATCAAGCCAGGGAATTAGGAACAATCTCTGTGCCCAGCCTGTAACAGAGACAGGCTGGGTGGAATGCTGAACAGATTCACAGGGAGGCAGTTTATCTCTTCCAGAAGCAACAAGGCTCCATATAGGTTCAATGTCTAAACTTAGCAACGCATAATTGGCTGCCCCATCCTGTACTTTTTTCATTCATTTTATCCACAGTCTTACAGTCAGGACTGCCTAACATCTGTAAAGAAACTCATCCAGCCTCCCTCTACACAGAATGGACAGAACACTTTGGAAAGGGTTGGTTTCATACCTGAAGGAGCAGGGTCATTATTTGGGCCCTAAATATGTATTTTTCTGACTTTTGGTGACCCCACATAGACATAATATGACAGACTAAGGAGCAAACATGAAGCTGCACTGATCTGTCTGAATACAGTTATTACCAGGTTTCACTCCAGTAATGTTTCTCGGAGATGACCATTTTATAGTGATGAGGGAGATATTTTTCTTACAGAAACTGGCTAGAACTGAAGTCTTCAGACTATTATAAAAATCACACGGAGCACATAAAAACCTAACAACCATATTCAGAAAACCCTCCCTGGTTTTCTGGGCGCTCTGTGGGTTCAGAAAAATTGGCAGGCTTGTTAGATTTTGCTGCCAGCTTACAGAGCCGGACGTGGATGTCCCCAGTTTGCACAGTTCTTTCTAAACATTATGGGCAGTTTATAATCAATAGCGCAGAGCATGAATTACATAGAAATAATGGATTGCTGTGTTACATTAAGTTTGTGATTTGTAATAAGCACTGGCAAGGATGAAACCATGGCCTGCCCTGAGGTCTTATTAGTCTGTTTTGTTCAAGTATGTGATTGCTGGAGAAGATATATCATGATTACTGGAACTCATTCCAGTGTGTTTTAGAATAACACAGGGAGCAATTACGGATATAAGCTTTGTGAACTTACTTGACAGAAAGTTAAGAAGATGCATGTATAAACAAATCTGAATGTTTATCTTATTTTACTTTCAGCCTACTTTCAGTAACAAAGCAGCTTTGTTACTGGCAATTATCTCACTGCATTATATTCCAACACAAACTATTAACTATTAACTTTTTACGTTAACTATTTCTACAATGCCTTTTCTTCTCCAACAATCTTACTTTTTTTTCTTTGCTTAAATAGGGTATCAGAACTCATAGCAAATTTTATTCTATAATTTTCATAAAGCTAATGGGCACAAGACCTCAGCCATATACTACACATTTTAAGTTTAGAGTAAGAGTTTAAAGCAAACATTTATGCATAAATAGATCTTTTCCAATGTTTCCATGACTAACACAGAAAAAATATTTCTAGTAAATGTAAAGTGTCACTAAGTATAACATATATAAAATGATACTCTTTGGTCTTCTCTGATATTGATAGAATGAGTATGGATAAATGCAGAGAGGGCCAGCCAGACATCTTTTTCTTTAGACAATTTCTTGCTTTCTAAGTCACTCCCTGACTATCTGTGGTGACTGACCCTTTATGCAGTCCTACTTGACAGGCATTTACAGTGAAGCTTTGCAGTTCTGGAGTTGTCAGGCTTCTCTCTTAGACCTGCAGATTCCATTCAGCTTTGGGGAAGAAACACCTCACTCAGTAGCAAGGTACCCAGGTATGTTTATGCACTTAGCTATTTAAAAGAACTGTAACGAAACAAACTTTTGCAATTACGAATTCCCAAAAAAACCCCCAAATAACCTCCCACCCTTCCCTACTAAGGTTTCATTTATGGAGGTAAGACTGAGGTATGATGAAAAATTAAACTGAACAAAGATCAATAACAATGCTTAGAAGGTAATGATGATTGAACCAAACAGAAATATCTGGAGATGAACTATGTAGTTACATTCAAACCAGCACTAGATTGTGTATTATTGGAGTGAAAGTGAAGAAATTAAAATCTAGATTTCTAATGCTTCAGAAATAGAAATGAAGTCCACAAGAACAGAAGAGAACATTAGAACCTAGAAGAAGATAATGACACAATTAAATAAATCAAACTGATGACCTGAGATCTGAGATCACAAAATAAAGGGGAGTTAATTATAGTAAATAAACTGATTTCAATTAAAATATTATTCCCTCAGCTGAATGACTGCAACTCTACTGAATTAACCAAGGTCACAAAGTACAGTTAAAGGCAAAATTTGGTTTATACTCTGTTTTTGTATTTTTACTAAGCAGCAAAAAGGCACAGAAGACAGGAGTTATTTGAAGTTCTCAGAAGCAAACAGATTACTCTAAAACTGAGACCCATCATGAGGCTGCAATTCCATACTTGTGATAAATCATTACTGGTTTAAAGAGTCTATTGTTTCACTGCGTAAGAGAAGAAGGATGCAGAATTACATTAGCATATCAAGCCTACAAAAAATGTTTCACCTCCTTCAGAAATAAAAGCATGAGCTAAGTTTAAAATTATAAAAACATGTTTTGTATTAATTTTTGACTATATCCCTTTAAGCAAAGGCTTTAGCAAAATAGATTGCAACAGTGAGACAGCAAATACTAAAGCAAGGACAGTGTAAGATTAATGAACTTCACAATTACAGAGCTGGCAGTTGAGAAGGTCTTTAAGCAGAGATTAAATTATGTAGCTAGGCGCCACAAGATGTGATGTAGCACACAGCAAACACAGAGCTAAGCCAGCTGCACACTTTCAATTCCATCTTAGGTCTGAAGGATTTTCCTGTCTTGTCTCATCTTTTTATTGATACTAACTTTTTTTGCTGATCACCTTGCTCTCTGGAGGAACTTCAGCAGGTTCAGAATCTTCTGGGCTTCTCTAGTTAAAAGCAAAGATAATGGATCAGTGTTAAGAGTCTCTTCAAGCTGCTGCCATAAACACAGGAAAATATCAATTAAGTTCAAGTTTTTGAATTAAAGATAGTCAATGGTTATTTGCACAGATATCATTAGAATAATTTACTGGCCACTGGCAGTGTGATTGGTACTGCAGAAACATAAAAAAGAAATCTGCCTCGCCTAGAGAGGGATAAGTCTAGTTCAGATAGGAAGAAATACATTCATAGGCATTGTTGTAGCCCAAGAAAATCACATTTCTGCATGAATACACAAAAATCTGAGCTAAATGCAAGAGCAGAAGGGACATTATAATTAAAATGGCATGTTTTGATTTTGTCATGACTGGATGAATGTATTTTGCTGGAGAATACGTCCATAGGATTTCCAGGGAAAAAGAGGCAGAGTCTGTTAGGTGCTCATGTTCTTCAGAGTTTCTCTGTGAAAACACAAGACTGAAAACGATGATCATCAGGTAGGTGTCATCCCCTTTCAAAATATAGGGGCTTTTCTTCAGAGTGGTGCAACCTCCAGTGTCTTGTGTCTTGGCTTTTAGCAAGGGCTTCAACTCAGCACCAGGCAACACCAGCTGGGCATAGCAGCACTTGAGTACACTCCATGGTGAAATTTACCCTTACTTCAAGTGAAGAAAGAGACAGTGTCTTCTTCCTTATCCTAGAGAGATAAACTGATGCACCAGCCCTAACGTTAATTAATAGATATTGCAACTGTTGGGAGGTAAGGGAGAACATGAGTAATCTCTCACTGCCCCTACCTCCTTGGGGCTTTGCTTTCTGATTGGAGAAATTATTAGAAATTCATGTGAGGGAGGGAGAAGCCAAAAACAACTTGTTTGCTTGAAACTAGAAAGAATGATTCTTAATTCCTGAGGTTTTTTTTCCCCCAAAGAAGTGTGTTAAAACCTGTTATGGCAGTCAGTGGAGTTAACAACAGCGCAAGAGCTCTGTGATAGTGACAGCAGCCATTACTCCAAAAACTGTACCAGAGATGTGCACTGACTACAAAATAGGATATGTTTATTGGTTGGTCTTAGCTTGGTTGTGATGAAGGATATGTGCTGTAGAAGCATGAGGAGAGAAGGAAAAATAATTGTTTCTCATATTCTACGTTTTAAAGAAAAAATAAATGTCTCTAATTCCTATGATTGGAGCCAGTCATATGAATGCCAGAAATTGTTCCACTTCTCCTACAATATTTATTCACATGCCACTTCTTTGAACTGTGAGTCAAAACTGCAAGACTAATTACTGATCTGAAGGATTTATAAGTTTTCCTTAGTCAGCCAGTGTTTGTCTTAGTATTACTCACATGATTCTGAAAAATTGGCTGCTCTTGTACAAACCAGCTCAGCCAGGCTAATTCTACATAGATAATGTGATCTATATAGAACTTTGGGGGGAACCTTGCATCTGAAGGGAATGACATGTTCATTCATTATCACAAACAGGAAGCTTTGATGTGTCTCACAAAATACTAAACATGCTTCACTCCTCTGTTTGATCTGTTTTTTATTAAGAGTTTTCCACCTGTGTTTTAGAGATTAGCGGTGATTCATGAGGCTCTTGCCAATGACAACTACGTTAGTAAAATGGAGTTCACCTGTGCATCGAGATACTCGATGTAAACTGAAGAGATTTGTTGAAAGAAAGAGAAAACAGGGTAAAATGTATGACTCGATTTAATTTGCAAAGATTTATCTGTCTGGATACTATCCACAGACAAGTATTAAAGTGTGTAACTTCTTATAGGTAAGCACCATTCCCAGATATCCAAGTCTTTACATTACTCTTCAAGTCTGTAGAATGCCGAAAAACAGTCCAGGATTTAATCTTTTAATTATGCACTTAACTCTCATTGCAGGAAATTCTGAATTTTTTCCTATGGATACTCTGCCTTTACATGTGATTAAAAAGAAGGGAGGAGGAAAATCTTCGAGAATTTTATCAACAAAATATATAACAATACAGGAAGTGTATTGTTATATCAATCTGATACACACTTTAAAAATGCTACTGTAAAGTATCTGTTCTTGATATCTCTGCGAAAGCTCATCATAAACTTCAAAATCTAGAGATTCTTGGCAATCATGTCAAGTAATAAAAAATCAATAAAGACTGAAAAATAATACTGATTTATTGCTTTAATTTTGTTCATTTCTTGTGAGGAACAGAGAAAGAAGAATATAAATTTAGGGAAGTATGTCATATTGGTAACCTACCAACTGTATGGTTGAAGTAGATTTGCCTCTGCCTGAATGTTCATTTAATTCAGACTCCACTGGAAGATCATGGGAATGTCCCCAGTGCCCATTAACTAAAGAAAGGCCCTGCTGAATGAAGATGCTTTGCAATTAGTTCTGAAACCCAATGAACACAGGTGCAGCATTTCTTAATCTTTTTGTGAAAATTTAGCATTTTTAAGAATTTTTTTTCAAAAAAAAATCTATTGAAAAAGATCACTGGCTAGCATCAACATTTTGTAATGCTTATTATATTATAAATCCTGAAAAGTGAATCAGATAAATCAGTGACAATCACAACGGTTTGATAAAAATTAATTTATTTAAAAAATCAAATTCAAATTTAAAGCTGATGTAGATATAAACATTAACTCTGAGGATTCATCTAGTTCTCTGTGGGAAAATTTTAAACATTTGTGGGATGATGATAAAACCCTTCTCTCAAACAAGTAACAAAAAGGACTCCTTTTCATGAAGTAAATAAAATATCACCCTAATCAAAATGCTCTCATTCTGTTAATCTCACATGATATTATTATGGCTGACTCGAAGTATTGGGAATAGGGAGTCATGGCTGCGTGTGAATCAGGCCAGTCTTCACACACTGTAGAACAGAACAACCAAAGGTTTAGCCTTCTTAAGTGACGTTAGGATTGTCTCTCATGCTGAGAAACTCAATCAGCCATCACATTTTGTGCTACATTCTATCCTTGTGCATAATCATATCTTCAGGCTCTGGCCATACGGAAACAAAGTAATAAAATTACTGTAAGCATGGCAGTGACCAAGGAGATCTCATTAATATAAGATTGGGTCCAACTGACTGCAACATATTAGATTTTCACATCACTAGGACAGGGATCAAAAACAATTTGGAAATTTTAAGAAATTATTCTTGAAAATATCTTATGCTTGGATCTATCTTTCTATTGCACCTTTCTCCTCTTCAAACGTACAGCAAACAACTGTCACTGCCATTTCATATGGATACACACTTTTCATCTGCTCCAGTGTGTCATGAATGCAGGCTTATGGAATACGTTCGATTAACTGTTCCCTTTCTGGAATTATAAATATATGGAACACACTCATGAAGCAAGCACAATCCACAGAGCAAAGCAAAATAGAAACTGAAGGGCAATCTGGTAGGAGCACTTTGTAAAACAATTCTCAGTGCTTCACTGCAAGATCTCAAAATGTAGTTTTTTTAAAGCATGAAATGTACAAAGTTTTACCTGGTCACGAGGTGTTACCAAAAGAAAGAAACACTTTTCTATCAGAAAAAATCCATGAATTCCTCCAATTATGCCCAGAAGTTTCCAAATATATTCTTTTCCCTCATAGAAATGTTCTACATCTTGCGCCTCATGTTTATGCAAACCAAGAGTCTAAAGCAAAAGAGATAAAGTTAAAAAAAATTTAAATGGCGATGTTTTCATTTTTGCTAATGCAAGCCACAATGTGTTAATTCATTTTATTCCCAGAATTTTATATTCTCAGTTCATTCAAAGGTAAATTGTGTTTTGAAATAATCAGCTAAATAATAGAGGATGAAATGAATCATTAGGAGTACAGCTACACTTCATCCCTCAGTGGTGCAAGTAACATTACTTTTAGGGACAGTTTTATGAAATCACCATTTATATATATGAGATATATTTTGTTTGCAGTATATTGATGCCAGAATTCTATAAAAATTACTTGCATTATCTTAATATGCAAACTTAATATTGAAAATAGATAAGGAGCTACTGGAGAGAGTCCAGCAGAGGCCACAAAGATGTTTAGGGGACTAGAGCATCTCTCTTATGAGGAGAGTCTGCTGGAAGCGTGCCTGTTCAGTCTAGAGAAAAGTCTGAGAGGGGATCTTATTAATGTATAAAAATTTCTCAAAGGTGGGTGCCAAGACAGTGGTGCCCAGCAACAGGATGAGGAGCAATGGCCATAAACAAAAACACAAGTTCCAACTCAACATGAAGTAGAATTTCTTTACACTGAGAGTGGCAGAGCACTGGCACAGGCTGCACAGGGAGGTTGTGGATTTTCCCTCTCTGAAGATATTAAAAAACACCTTGATGCATTCCTTTGTAACCAGCTCTAAGTTATCCTGCCTTGGCAGTGGGTTGGACTAGATGATTTCCAGATGTCCCTTCCAAATCTAACTATTCTGTAATTCTGTAACTGGGATTCTGTGAAAATAAAAGCACAATTACCTGAGGAATAAGATGTAGCAATGCATCTCCAGAAAGGGTTCCAACAGCCAAGCCGACAAACAGCTGTAGAATGAGTGTATAGATTTCTTGACAGGAGTTAAATAAAATGAGAGTTGTACCAAACATAGATCCAATAGTAATAAGTAAAACAGCAACAGTACTGTAACCATATTCTGTAGGGGAAAACAAATGAAACAAAACAAGGGCACCTTTAATCATCCAATATTTGTATTTGTGTTTGAGAATTTGCTTTGTGTTTGCAATTGCTTTTGAGCGTATGTTTTTATACCTCTATATACAAGCACACGGCAGAAGTGATTAATTGTGACTGTCTGATTTCAGCTGGGATTGAGTTAATATTCCTCGTACCTGGTACAATACAGTGTTTTGGATGCAGGATGAGAATTATACTGATAACACACTGATGTTTTGGTTGTTGCTTACCCTGAGCCAAGGGCTTTCCAATGTCTCATGCTCTGAAAGTGAGGAGCTGCACAAGAATCTGGGGAAGGGGGAGAACTCATCTGGGACAGCTGAGCAAACCGGCCAAAGGGATATTCCACACCACACAGCATCATGCCCAGTGTAGAAACTGGGAGGTGTTGGCCAGGAGGGGCTGATTGCTGCCCAGGGGTGAGCTGGGCATCAGTCAGCAGGTGGTGAACAATTGTATTGTGCATCACTTGTTTATCTTGGGGTTTATTTTTCTCTCTCTCTGTCTTTTTTTTTTTTTTTGTAATCTTCCTTTCCATTACTGATTCAAGTAGGAGGAGGAGGAATAGCACGAATTGTGTGTTTTACTTTATCTCAGTTGTTAAATTGATCATAGCTCAACTGATGGGTTTTGTCCAGTTCTTCTCCCCAACCCCTGTGAGGGGAGGCAGTGGGCGAGCATTCAAGTGGCTGCTTCATATTTAGCTTCTGTCTGGGGTTAAGCCACAACAGCCACGTAGATTTTTCTAGTCGTGTGTGAACAGATGACAGAATTAAAAGCCCAGAAAATATTCATTTTCTCGGGCTTTACATGTAATAGTCTGGTAGTTCCAAATTTCAGACCTTACAAGCTAAACAGACTGTGGCTATGTAAATTAGGGACACTCAGAGCAGCACAGTGAATATTTCTCTGCATTTGCTTCCTCTATTAATAGATTTGTGCTTAAGATTCTATGTTCTCACATGCCACACCTCTGTATCTTTACAGTCAACATCACATTTTTAACCAAATCATTTTCTGTAAACAAACCAAGGCCTAAAACCTCAAATAAATGTAGTGATCTAATTTAGGTTTTAAGCGTAGACATTTCAGTCCAAATTATATTTACAAACCTGCTGTGGAAATATATCCCTTCAGTTAACACACCAGGACCACCAGCCTATTTTTCCCAGGTTAATGGGATGTTTTTGAATGTTAGTCTTGTAATTCCTCAGAGTCACATGCTGCTCACATTTCCAACCTTTTGCACAATATGAATCCTGATTAATTTCTATGGAAGTCTTAAAATGGGAGGTAAAACACAGATAATAAACACACATTAAGGAATTAATGCCAAAATATTTAAAACTGTCACTTAACATTTCAAACTTTTATAGCACTGCAAGTGCTCAGCACCTCATAAAATCAGACAGTTAATTTCACAGACTGCACATCCAAATACAAGAGTTTAGTAGATATATATGGAATGTCAGGCCTTGGTGACTTTAGCTAAAACAGCAGAGCCTGTCAGTAAAATAGAGCTCAGAATAAAACTGATGAGCCTATGCTCAGGTCACTAGGTGACACATAGGTCAAACATGGAGTCCTTTATCTGTATCAAGACAGCAGAAGTGTCCCTGTGGTCATGGAAACCTTCCTTTGTCAAAAAGCACAGGGAAAGGGCTGCAGAAAGGGCTCTTATTAATTCCATTCTGCACTTGAATAGCACAATTTTTCTCATCTCTCACCTTTATGAGATCACTAAAATGTTATTGATTGGGTTGATGGCTTTAGACTTGGAAGAATCCCACTTAACACTGCATTTTTATGAACCTTGTATGTGACCTGGGTAAGTTCCTTTCTCTTCTTTCTTTGTCCCTTGATTCCCGATCTAAAAAATAGTCATATCTGTGTAGCACAGAAAAGATCAAAGCAGTAAAGACTGCAAGGTGTTCAGGTAATGAGCAGAGAGATAACATAAGAAAGAGAGACTGCTGCCTATTGAAGATCCATAATTATTCTTCCTATTCTGTATGTCTCTTTCTAGTATAAAAATTCTTGGCATATCCATGAGTGTTCTCCCATGCATTTTACTTCTGGGATATCCACATGTGTCCTTTCATGCTTTTTAATTCATGTGCTGCTCCATAAGGATTGTTGGGCAGCAGGATCTTTATTAGCTCCAAAATAGTCATCAAAAGCCGGCCACGTAGGTGTTAGGATAAAGACACTGAAGACATTGATTTGTAGCCTAAAAAATGCTCCTCTAGATGCAGGCAATTATGGTTAGATACCTACTCCTTTTTGGTCATTCCCCACTCCCAAATTTCCCACCAAAGTTAATGTCTCTGTTATTACACCAGAACACCTTTATTTTCAACCACTTCCCAGATATCATTGGCTTAAAGTAAGAAAAAAACAAACAAACAAACAAACAACCAGAAAACACATTAGAAAGCCCTTAGCTCAGATTCAGATTTTCCTTTTATAAGGTGGACTAAGGATTGATTACAGGAGAAGTAGAATCCACAGAAAAGATGAGGCAGAAAACACTGGAAGCAGAGGCACTGCAAGTGGAAACAACCTAATTATACCCTAAATCAGTTCTTGTTCCAGCTCTATCGCACAGGTCCTGCAGTCCTGTTACTGTTTTTCTGGATGTTTTTCTTACCACATCAGTATCCTCAAAGCTTCTCTGCTATAAAATATCACAAGCTGAAACACCAGTTGCATTCATGCAAAACTTATCTACATCAAGCATTTGCCACATCATGGTATAAAATGCCAGCTAATGTAACCTTGAAGCTATATGTAAGAGCAATGCAATGATTACAATATAAACCTGATGCAAATTTCACAAAATAAATACCCTTACTGCCCAGCAATCCATAGATGAGGATCTGTTACTGCCTACCTGCAGGCAATATCAATAAGTCCTCTAACAAATGAAGAAAATAAAGCTTAAAACCTTGCATGTTGAAATAGAATTCCAAATACTATAAAATTTAGACCATTGAATCCCCTCACTTCTCAATATAATAGTATTATCTGACATGTATGTTATGAAATTATAGAATGCATAAATTACAGACAGCAAAAATCCCATGTTTTGGTTTATTAATGAATGAAATGTCTCCAGATGTCCTTTCACCTCTTTATCTGAATTTAAATAATAATCTATTAATGAGAGCATAACTCACTTTCCACAGTTGTTGGTGGAAGCTTTGTCTGTTTGAAGTCGGGAAGCTGACATGAACAACTCAAAATTTGTTGAATGATAGCTGGACTGATTTGCTTGAAGTGGTCCTTAGATATGGAGGAAGAAGTGTTTTTCAAAAATATCTTCACAAGTTCATTGGCAGAGAAACAAACCTTTGTAGAAAAGTACATACAGTTACTAAACATATTGCATATACCTGCAATTAAATTTTGAGGTTAAATACAGAATCTTAGAAGAACACAGTCTAGCCTCAGAAGAATCCTGCTATATATCTATATTCTTTGTTGCTTAAATTACTTACTTCAATCACTTCCATATTTTACTGTGTAAACTTGATACTACTATATATTTCAGAATCTTTGGAATAAAGCAGCTCAATTTCTATTGAAGCCACTTAATGTTATAAAAATCTTCCAAAATAATATCTCTCAATATTTTGTTGTTATCTGTGTTAAGAAAAATGTTTTAATGCTAATGCCAACTAAATTCTTAGATATTCGTGTGAAACTACATTATTTGCAGTAAGAGTGCTATTAGTATGAGATACTGCCTACATCAAAGCAATACTGAGATTCTTCCTTGTACTGGATCTTCAGTAAGATATGGAAATAAGTTAGCTTTTTTAATTGATTAAATGAGGGCATGTCAGCAAACTAGATGTTACATAGTCCAAAACTGAGCTAAAGATTGCTTAATAATTGTATTATTAGATACACTTCAGAATTCCAACTACTTTTTGTTCTTGTTTGGAGCAGCTCTTTGTCAAAAGAAGCAATGTTTCATGGGACTATTTATATTTCAAAAATTTTCATGAAGAATTGGGTTTTCCTCTCCAGGATGAAACTTCCAGTAAAAACAGGAGCAGTTAACGTAAGAAAACTTCCAGTGGAAATTTCTGTAAAAATTTTTAAACAGAAAAGCTCCAGATCAAACATGTTACCTAACTTAAAGGAATTATCTTCATTTCTTAATTGCATCTGATGAGCTGTGATTCAATATTTAAAAACAAAAAATTTTCTTTCATTTAAATTGGTCTGCATCTGAGACTCGAGGGATTCCTAAATATTCTTTCTCTCATTACTGAAGCTTAAACTTCTTTTGAAGTTGTTAAGTATAATTACTTTTAAATAATCCAGTTAAAACCCAACACATTCCTGCCTTTGCTCATCCATTAGTGAAGTAAAATATGCCTTAGGGTTCACTAAGAAACTGAAATAATTGAGCACTGATATTTTTTTTCTGAAAACCACATTCAAGTCTCTAGCATAACAGGTGATCCTGGACCTAGTGTGTTCTGCCTTCAAGCCAAAGGAGAGCATGAAGACAATTCAGGAGCTACCATTTGGAAGAGACCTTAATTTTGCCTGTTCAAAGTGGTTTTGACTCCAGAACTAGGGTACACTGACATCTGATATCAATTTGGAAGACTAGGATTTTGGCTGGTTATGAGCAGCACTGCTGACCAGTTGGAGCAGAGATGATATTATTCAACACCTTCACCAACAACTTGAATGATGGAACAGAGGGCACCAGATGGCATTCACAGGTGAAATCCAACTGGGACCACTAGTCAATATGTTGATGGGTGTGGCTGCTATTTAGAGGGACATTGACAAGTCAAAGAAATGGGCTGACCAGACCTTCATAAAGATCAGCCAAGACAAACTTATTGTGCTTCACACAGAATAACCCCATGCATCAATAAAGGCTAGGGAAAACTGGCCAGAGGAAGGCAGGTTTGCAGAAAAAGCTCTTGGGGTGGGTCCTGACAGGAAACTTGAACATGAGCCACCAGTGTGCCCTTGTGGTAATGACCACTGACTGCACACTGGCTGCATTAGCAAGAGCAGAGCCAGCAGGCACTGGAGAAAGAGTATTGCCCACCACTCAGAACATGTGAGTCCACATCTGGACTATGTCCAGCTTAATAACCAGCAGTGCAAGACACTGGGAAACTGAGGGAAGTCCAGTGGAGGGCCACCAAGATGGCTAGGAACTGCAGCACATGATGTGCCAGGAGAGGCTGAGGGACCTGCATTTGTTCCCTTTGGGAAAAGAAGAGTTGGTGGGTATTTTAAATCTTCGACTATCTAAGGTGGTTTAGAGGGAAGAGATAACCAGAATCTTCTCAGAAGCATATAGCAAAAGAATGAGAGATGAAAAGTATTAGTTGCAGCAATAAAAAACTCCAATTTGATAAAGAAGTCCATCAAGATGAAGGCAATAAAGCACTGGTACATGTTTCCCAAAAAAGACTGTATAAACTCGGATTTTTGATACATTCAGAATTTAGCTGGACATGGCTCTGCGAAACTTGATCTGACTTTGAAGCTGGCTCTTTTTTGAAAAATACAATAGACAAGATGAGGTCCAGGATTACTATGAGCCTAAATTTTAACGTGAATTTATTAACAGGATTTTTCAATGAAAAGCAAAATCTCATCTGTAAAAATAAACTGTCCATCCATACATAAAAAATAGCTGTTAAGGTGTAATTAGTGAAATGCTCTTGTATGACATGGGGAATGAGAACCTGCATCTTGTCTAGTTGTAAGCCCCAGCCTTTTAAGCTTTTTAATATAAGGAGTCAGAGAACTATCTCCATTATAAAAGCAACTATGTGCATTATCCTGGAGGATGATATCAAAGAAATAAGCAAATTGGTTTCTGCATATTTTCATGTGAAAAATGGATGGATGGATGGATAGATGGATGGATGGATGGATGGATGACTTGGGTTTCCAAAATCCATACTCTTTTAATGAGGAAGAATAAATGAATATATAGACATTGTGACACAGCTTAATGGAATTTAAGATTATTTATCTTATTAGATCATCAGCCACTTACTTTTTTTGATATACATTTTAATTGTAGAGACAATGATGACGTTTAAAAGAAAGCAGTGACCCTTTTTCTGTGGTAATGTTTCAAATAATTATTCCTATATAAAATTTCAATTACAGCTCTTAATGCAGTTAGCAAACACAAGCCATAGACGAGTCAATGTCTTGTATGCAGCAGAATCTGCTACTAATGAAGCACAATGGGTATTACAGGTGCAGAAAACAGGAGACGAAATTAGCAACACAGCAGTGAAACATGAAGTGTTCTAATTGAATATGTCAAGGAAAATAGGCATAGCTAAAAAGGATTGGAAAAAACCCACTTAGAAACTAGGAATTAGTACAGAAGAGAAATTATCTTCTGTCCAGATGTTTCTTTGTGATTTTTTTTTATGTTACAGAATATTTTGCTCTCAGTTGACTCCTAAGACTCAGATAATGAATGCCCCTGCACACTTATCTTTTGAGTTGCAGTCTGTCTCAGAAGTTCAAGAAATCAAAAACTGAGCTTTAAAAATACATCAATTGCTGGAGAACAGTTTTACTTCTTTTACAGATAGAATCACTACTGATTTCTGTCCTTCATTATTTAAAATTCATATGAAACACATTTACAATGACCTTAATTTAAGATTATTTTGAGACCCCATTAAAAGCCTCATCATGCTGATCAGCATGATCCTTTTTTCTGGTCAGCTGCAAAGAAATAAACGTATTGATCGAGTATGCATTTCAAATGCAATACAATTACACAGATAAATATCTATCAGAATAGCATTTAACCAGATGAAATTTGTCTGAGCTCCCCATCATAAAATGACCACACAGAAAAAGTCAATTGCACACCACTCAGTTCTCCTAAATGGAGGAGAAACCTTGCCACTGAATTAACATTAATGGTAAAGGATTGAAAATAATATAAAAGTTTTCTTTGAAGTATATATTACAAATGTATACATCAAAACACATACCATTTATATATTTTGAAGTATCCTTTTTTTATCTGAGGAATGATACTCAGTCTAAAGGATGAAGCCAGTTACCATCTTGATCATTGACATAAAAAAAAATTATTTATTTTGAAATTATTAGCATAAAGATAAAATCACCTGCAATAAGCCAGTGTCCTTCAAAGTGCTGAGAGAGGATACTGGGGAGTAGCTAAGGCTCTGTTTTACAGCCTTTATACTTTCTAAAGAAGGCATCTGGATTCCATAGATGGCTATGAAAAGAGTTTGGAAATGCCCAATCTTCAATTTAGAGAAGCCTTTTAAAAGCAGCTTACATAGAAACTTTAATTTACTTTGTTTTCCTTAGTGAAAAGCAATCCTTCTTTCTACCAGGTCACTTAAGGAGTCCTAGAAACTCTGTGACATAAAACCACAAGAAATCTCTAACAACTCTATGAAAACATTAAAGCCATGTTACTTCAGTCCTCTGTATCTTGAAGAAACACCAGATCCCATGAAACACTAACCATTGCTGGGGTCTCCCAGTGACTTTAATTGCACATTCAATATCCACAAAGTTCTTTCCCCAAATAATATTTAAACAAATATAGCTATATAAATATATATTTTCATCCATATCTGCATGCCTTTTTGAAACGAATACATTTTACCTCAGACATATTGCATGCTTTGCAAATCAATTTTATCTTCCGTCAGTGAAATTCTGCCACCAACACTATAAGAATATAAAAATTAACTAACCTGATCCCAATCCATATTCCTTTCACGATCTTCAAAATAGCCTTTCAGATAGTCTCCTTTTATGTGATTTCCTTTGACTGGAGTATTTCTTCTTCCAATATCTCTGATTGCCATATTGTAACGTCTTCTTTTGTGACTGTGAAATTGTCCATTTACAGTGCAGGTCTTTTTGGCTGTAAGCACATTTAGTAGTTGTTCTAGTTCTAGTAATTCATTAGAGAACAGATATGTTACCATGGGAAAATGCACACTTAAAAGACAAAATACTTAAAATACAGTATTTTTTTTCTTTTTGTTTGTTATAACATTGATTCAAATTCCTCATTTTAATACTCTTTTCTCAGTTTGGTACTGGAGACAATTTCTGCTTAACAACTCTATAAGTTCCAGACACACAGATCCTCAGCCTTTCCTTCATACATATCAGACTCAGATGTTTTGCCTATGACTGTCTCAGAAGAAAACAGACGTGACTGAAAGGCAATTAATCTTTGATTTAATCAGCATCTCTGACAAGGTTATCTAGTAGTTGCTAAATAACTTTACTGTTCTTAAAATTTTCCTGTGCAAATGGAATATCACAATAAGCGACCACAGCCAGGTATTTGAACCAGGAAACAGATCCTCTATCGGGTGTCCTGAAATCAATCCTCAGGATGCTGTGCTGCCCTTGCACTTCAGAAGGGCAGCACAGGACAGTGAATTTTTTCTCTCCTTTGGTTAACTGGGAAACATGCCTGACCACAGAACACATAGGAAGGAGGGAGCCAGGATCCCTAATCCAAATCTGAGACCATGCACAGATGTACCTCAACAACGGGTGCTGCTGCTGATGGAATGCCTGGTTATTTGAGGAGGCAGGCCCTATCCTATTCTCCTTCCTTCACCCCTGCACTTTCAAATGAAGCAATAAACTTTAATTTGTCCATTAAAAAGTGGTCTACAAATACATTTTAAAGAAATTTAGATTCATGGGAATTTTTCCATATGATAATATGATAATACTTTATTTTTTAAATCTCGTTACCCAGAAAATGCAAATGGTATAATCTTAATGGCAAATCTCACAAAAATGTTTCTAATAAGATGTTTCACTACTTTCTTTTGGCTACTTAAGCAGATCTGAATGGAGCTACATGTATATTTGTTTTCTAAATGCAGTAAAATCTAATTTTCTTTTTCTATGCTTCCAAATTCTTACTCTTTCCTGAAGTTACTATTAAGAATTTAAATAAATTTGAAGAGACAGTATGATGAGATTAGATTTAAAATAGACTTGCTCTGTAACAAACTGGTTAAGAATATTCTTGGTTTTTCTGAAGGACATCCTAACTCCACCAACCGTACAGCCCTGCTGTTATCTTCACTGGGGCCCAGATTTCACAATATATAGCTATTTAGTAGCACTCTGCTGAGATGGCTACATCCATTCTTGTGAGAGTTATTTTACAAGATCTGGCTGGGCAATTTTAAAGGAAGGGCTTTGCTGCCAAACCAGTTTATGTAAATACAATCTAGGATCCCAGTTTAGGACTAAGGATTATTATTTTTTTAGTATTTATTTCTGTGATTCAATGTACCTCTGTGTAACCTATGAATGTTAAAAATGTTTTTACCTATGCTCAATTCAAGTTTTCTAATCTGCTTGAACCCATATTTAATGTAACTTTAAAAAAATGCTTTGAAAAGCTTGTAAACTGTTGCTGTTAGCAGTTGCCACAAAAAAGGAAAAGTAGATGTCCTATAACAACCTTCTAAATCCATACCAGGCCCCTGAATTGATAGTGTAGCTTCTAAAACTGCTAAGCAGGCACAACCTTTTACATAAATTAATAGCTGCTGCTGCTGAGAGCTCGGCATTTATTTTGTTTTGTTTCACATTTTTTGTTTTGATATTTTTGGACAACTTAGAGCTCTCCTATACTTCTATTTCTTTATGGTTAAGTAGCATTTCTGATAAGTCCATCAATAAATTTTCCTGAAGAAAATGAACTTTGCATACTCCAGCTTACCTGTCACTTGGAGCTCAGTGGTACTATTTAGAGAACTGAAAATATATTTTATAAAGAACTCTGGTGAAGGCAAACTTGCTTTCCCCATACAGACTCCTTGGAGAGCCAGAGTAAGGATTAAAGCAGCCAGGCGTGGAAGAGTGTTTTCATCAGCACCATCTCTGTCCATTATATCAGCATTTTTCTCCAGAGTGCTCACATCAACACACTGAAATCAGGAGAAAACAGCATGAAGACAGTCCTGCTCACCTCCATTTAAATAATTAGAGTGACAGGAGGAGAAACTGGGGAGAACAATTTCACAGACAGCCAGAGTAGAAAAAAATGCTAAGCTGTAAGCTGTAATTGCCAGCAGAACAGCTAATCAAAGGACATTTTCAGGAGAACAGGCATAAAATTAAAAATCTTGAACATTTACTCAGTGTCTAATGGGGAAAAAGTACAGTCCTTCATTCAGGTTATTTTTGCTTAGTGTTATTTTCCTGCTGTTTCTATTGTTCCAAGTGTCCTCCTCAATTACATCTACGTGTACTTCCAGAAAGTGGAAGAAAGGGGAGGAATTTTTGTTAAGGCAGAAGAAACTGGCTCAAATAACACAGACTTTAACTCTTCATCTCAAACTTCAGAAATAATTCTTTACATGTTTTTAGTCCCTTACCTATTCAATGGAATCAAGAGTTTTTTAAATGGAGTAGTTATATGGGACAATAGGGAAAGATACAATTTTGCTGATAAAGGGTGACTTTCTTGCTGGGTGAACAAATAAAAATAGTAGGCAGTGGTACACAGTCATGTGTGTGGAGGTCTGCAAACTCTCTCAGTTGCCCAGAAATTTATCCCCCTTTTCATATTTTCTTCCCTTTTTTCCTTTCTTGTTTTTTTTCACTACAAATAGTTGGGTTTGAATGAAACAACAGCAACAACAACAACAAAAACAACAAAGGCAAAAAATTGCTTATTTTAATTTTTTCTAGCTCATATTAACAATATTTAAAAGTCAGCTAGATTAGCCAGTACAGCAGTAATTTATTTCATGCACACTCATCTCTCCTTATGCAGACCATAAACACTTCAGAGAGGAGGCTGCCATTTCTCTTCCTGCTCATTCACTATACATTAAAATTTTCACAACCCAAAATTTAATCTCTTATTTCAAAACAAGATATTAGGTGCTATGACTAAAGAAGAGGATATTTGGTTTCTGTGAAACCAAAACACATAAAGAGCCATTAAAAATGCTTTCCTTCTATGACTACCCTGCACCACTGGCCTTCTTCCACAACTCAACTGTTGTGATTCCAAGTATTATGCTATTATGTTTTGTGTACCTTTCATAAAAGAAACCTCTTTTCCCTCAAGTCAATGAGTGGTGAAGGCTCAGTTACTGGACAGGCTTGACAAGTGATTATACTGCCAGCATAAACAAACAGAACCCTCGGTAAAGCATTTTATGGGTTGTTATTCTATCTTGACATTCCAAATACCCTCCAATGCCTCTTTACAGTTGCTCAGATACCATTGGAGTCCTTGGAAATCAGCACGTTCACCAAGACTCAAAGCCAAAAGGACTGGTCAATGAATAATTTATGGTGGGACATGACCTCACAAAGAAGACAGAGAGAGGAGCTGGAGGCCCTCAACATTCTGGACACAGCCAGGTCTCCTACTCATCTTCTGTTTGTGCAGAAAACCCTGCTATAGCATGCCATAAATTAAAATCTAATGAAAAGGACAAATTTGAGCTTTGTATAAACCAGATTTAACTCAGTACATTGAACAGATCTAAGGGGCTATAAACAGGAGGTCAACCTGTATTTTAGGAGTTATCTAATCTGGCAGAATCCTGTTTTATTGCCCATTACAAGGAAAAGCTTTTCTTTGACTTTGAACTCTAGATTATTCTATTATTTATATATCCTATTTGAGATAAGGAATTCTAAACAGCACTGAGAAAACTCATAGAATGTTTCCCAACTTAGAAACTTAGCTGAAAATACTCAATATGGAGGTTTTTTTGCTACTTTAAGCTTATCTTTAACAATTTTTTTTCAAGGCATATCCATGCTGGTAGATAATTAGTCACAAATGTATGTGCTCCAACTGAAGGAAGCCACCGTATCTTTGGACAGATTCCTCATTTCATTCAGCTTTGGATAGACATGGAAGTGTGAAACATGGCAAGGATTTCATCACAGCAAAATAATTCATTATTTCTCCTATACCAGCCAGTAATGGATCTGTTCTGCTTCATACCATTGAAATACTTCGACTTTGAACTCTAGAATATTATTCTATTTTATAGATTCTATTTAAGGATCTCAGATCCTTATAGATAGATCTATTTCAATTAGATCTTATAGATCACTGATAGTGTATCTATAGTAAAAATATCAGAGATGAGAAAGTATTTTCTCAAGTGTAAGATCTTGCATCTACACAGCTGTGCTCTTTTCCATCTGCCCAAGGCAGAGCAACTGCATCTAAAGTACCCATTTGGAATCGTCCCTAAAGAGCAATATCTCCCCAACCACTTCACAGCAGACCCTGTGGAAGGGGCACATGCCAGAAACAACTCAAAGAAAAGCATTAAACAGCACATACAACACAATTCCAGTGTTCAACCCATGCTCAGACACTTCCATTTACCAGTCTTCTGGAGGACTGATTACTGGTATAGTCTCTGTACTAGCATAAAGGCATTATACCTGTAATAATGATGAAGTTATTTTAACATATGCTTTCTTTACCTGGTTTTCAGAAGTTTTAAAATGTTGCCTTACTGCAGCTAAAATATCTTCAGTTTCATTCCGTGAAAAATAATAACAGTCTTCATCATGCCTTAAACTAAGCATACTCTGTAGGTAAAATTTATAATCCTTATCATTCAAGCTGAATTCTGAAGAACACATATCTCTATGATGAAGAATGTAGTAGAGAAGAATAAGAGAAATTTTCTCAAATACTTCTTCACTGAGATGGTCTTCTAAATTTCCTCCAGCTATTATTAACAAAGCATCTGGTTCAAGGCACTGTGAAGAAATAAAAATAAATGGAAATTCAACTCAAGTGACACTCTGCCAGGCATCTGCAAATACAGATAGGAAGGACAACAGGAGAATGCAACTTCTATATTTAACCCACAACTACATAGATGCAGGCTGATGGAATGGCAGGAGGAGGGTGCAGGTAATTCATTGCAGTTCTATGGCTGCAAGATCATACCATGGGATTTTTTTCCAGAGCACCTTTTGATTTTAAGAAAAGTTAAGTGTCCTAGAGATGACACTTTGAGTAACCTGTTCTATGGTAGGGAGAGTGGAACTATATGATCTTTAAGGTCCTTTCAAACTCAAACCATTTTATGATTCTATTCCATAATTCTATGATTTAGTGGTTTGAGACTCCCTGCAATTAGGAATAATGCTGATCAATCATTGTAGAGAGCAAAAACCATCCACTGGCTTCAGCAGATTACGCTTCTGGTTACAAATATATGAGATAAGGGCTAGGGCTATTCATATTTTCATCTGTGCATTCTATATGTGTTTACGTTATAAGATAAAAACAGTTGCTGAACTGCAGTTAATTGAGGCTATGCAAACAGAAGTTATACCACATTCAGTGCACTGCTGAGATACATAATTGAGCCTGTAATCACACAGTTATTTTTATGTTTCTCAATGAATTCTGTTAACTGCAACAATAATATCCAGTGCAGAGAGCCAGCATAAAGTCTCAACCCCATTTAGTCCTTCAAATGCATTTCAAGAGGGACTGAAATTACATATTAACCCTGTGTAGGCTTTAGAGAGTAAATCTGAGTAGAGATTTTTTAATATGTATGCACACACACACACACACACACACACACACGCACACACACATCCATCTATCTATCTATCTATCTATCTATCTATCTATCTATCTATCTATCTATCTCTCAACATTTTCTTGATATAAAAACACTTTTCAGAAACTTTTGCCACTCATACAAAAGTGAATCTGTAAATCAGGTCAAAAGACTAATAGAGGTCTATCTTAGGCTATGAGAAATAAGACACTGAAGTCCAAAATAAAGAATCTTTCTTGAAGAGATCTTATAATTAATGTTATTCATTCTGTATCTATTTTTTATAGCAGACTCCTTTCCAAGCATGCTATAGATGTGTCAGCTAATCTCCACAATCGTAGAGCAGCTGAACTGTATATTTCAGAGAAGAAACTACAACACATGAGATACCATGGAAGAATCAACACTGCACTTTAATAAATTAATGAATCCAGACAGAATCCAATTTGTCAGAATAAATTTTTTGCTGTTACAAGCATGATGGGTTGTTTGGTGGGGCTCACCTTGTACATTAGTTCATTTTCCAACACTGAAGCTGGGTTAATGAAAGAAACATTGTCATGTTCAGAAGCCAAAGTTCCTTGGAGGAACTGAGAGAGCTGCTACTTTTTAATATGAAGAGCTCTAACAAAAATTCTCAAAATAATGAATCTTTAAAAAAGAAAAAAACAAAGAAAGAAAATTGTAGATATTAATATCCAAATAAAATATTTATAAATATGCTAGATTACAGTATGATTCACTGTGTCCTGTCCTGCCTACATTGTTTATCAAGGTCTTTAACTTTTCCTAATCCAGTCTCTGAGAATTACTCTTTGGATTAGGAGTAGTCTATTCTGTTTTCTGTCCCAAAGACCTCAAGTCAGACAACCAGCCTTTATGAACACACAGTAGTTTCATATAAACATATGGCATGAAGTGGAAGATTTTCAAAGATATCTGTGAGATTTTAAAATCCATAGAGGATAAATTGCAATCAGTGAATCCATTGTTTGCTCTTGAAAGGAAGATGACTGAAAAGAAAATTGCTAATTTGAAGGAAGTAGATGCATTGTAAAAATGCAGTTACTCCATGCAGTAGCCCATGGTGAGTGACCCTTGAAGAGATATTAAGAGAACATAAAGCGATTTGTCACTAGGTTGTTTGTCTTTTTGCTTGTTTGTTAGTTTGGGGTTTTTTTGCTGCTACTAATATTTTTACAGGAATAACCATCCATCCTTAATTTAGAAATGCTTATTTCCCACAAAAAAAGCCCAGAATTTGGGCACAGAAGTCTGAGTTTCTTTTGCTCAAGTAGCTAGAAGTTCCAAAAAAATTTTCTTACAAATGCAAGAAATACATGACTTCTGTGTGCTTAGGAGATAAAAAAATGTCAGATGCCACTCAAGAGCTGCCAGCCCCTGCCCAAAGAGTATTAGGGCCACCACACAACAACAAACCATAAGTGGGTCAAAAGAAAGCGTCAAACTTCACTGCTTTAAAATGCCCGCTAGAGATAGCCTAAAAACAAAAGCAAAAAAATCTGAAAACAAAGTCATGTGGTATAAAAAGAATCCAGAATTTAGAAGGGAAATTGAATCTGAAATCAATCACTGATTCCCACTTAAGTAGGAAAAAATGGAGGAAGGAAAATGCCAAGCTAAGGTGGGGCATTCTGTTTCAAATTTTGATGAACTTGAAGGATAGTGCTGCTTGCAAAGTTTTTCTGTCTTGATTTACCAAATCTTGTTAAATCATCATGGAAGATTTCAGCAGAGTACCACGTGGGCTCCATGTGACTGAAAATGCCACATCTCTCTCAAGAACTTCCTACAGAAAACCACGTTCCTGTGGTGCTGGCACAGAACCACTGACAGTGCAGGATGTGCACAGTGTTTCTGACTCAGATGACACTGAGGAGTATTATAAATGGTGAAAGTTCTCAAAGTCTTCCTATAGAAAATTTCCAAGATGATGCCTGAACAGAGCAGCAGTACTGACCAAAGTAAGCCCCAGCTAAATTTCCCTGAGAGTTAATCCATCCAAGGACACAGTGGGCATGCTCTCCAGAAATATATCACAAATACAAGAAAAAAATATGCCACTCAAGAAGAAAACAAAAAGGGAAGAGAAAAACCTAGTCCCCTGTTTAGTGAATTTGTGAATTTGTGAATTTTAAGAGGACTATATACCCATGTTTAATACATTGTCAGTTTTCAATATGGCCCTATATCTGATGCATATTTGTTGCACATAAGTGAATAATCTCCTTCACTAAAAAATATCCATTTTGGTAATGACAGGCATCTACAATATTTATATATGAAATTTCACATTTGGACTCATATGAAAAATGGGAGCATTTTCAGAAAGGGTCAATTAAGTGAGCAGCTGTCTACTGCATAGGATTAAAAAATTCCTACTTCATTGGCTTAGCAGATTGCTGAAAACAGCACCTTGTAAAAACATTCACCTTTCAGACCATCTTCATAAGTGTGGTATAAAAAGTGCTGTATGTAGGTCACTGAACAGTGCCAGAGTAATGAAAGCCAAGGCTGACCAAGCCCTTTGTTGTCCCTTTCAGCTAAGTTGCTCAGTAACACTGTCCCTGTCCTTTCTTCATTGAATCAGGACTGAGTTCTGAAAATATTCTTAAGTAGACAGCCAATCCCTCTGTGCAACTGTACCCTGGACTACTTCCAGTTTCAGTTTGGATTTGTGTATTCATTGTGCTGCCTTTCCTTTTCCTTGACCTGAACTGCTTACAAAACTCTCCCCTTAATCTTGAATATTTCAGTGAAATGGCACATAAATCTGAGACAATCCTGTCTGGGTTTTATTTTTATGAAGTAAAATCCAGAACAACAACAAAAAAAGTGGCAGAACTCGTCCCCAGTGTTTACCTATGTCTTTCCACAGTGGAATCCTGTGCCCCAAATTCAAGCTCATGCTTTTTTTGTCAGACCAGGTTTCAGTAGAAAAATTTTTGCTGGAAAGCAAACACTTGGGAACTTTAAAAGAAATGTCTGTCATGTTTGGAATATCTCTTCATGAACTAAAAAAAAAATAATAATAATTCAAAATGAAACAAAACAGGGACAATTTTTTTTTTTGGCTGCAACAAGAAGTTTTTTACATGTTTAGGTATTGTGTTTAGGACAGTATCACTCTAACAAATGTTAGAACTCACTGATGATCCTGTAAAGATATCCCTCATTAATTGAAGCACTAACCAGATTACAATCCTCTTGCATGCCATAAATCCGCTGTGGGCACTCAGCTCTCTCCAGTAACACTTTGACCAGTTCTCGTGAGTGGTTCATGTGGAGCTCAGTGTTTTCAGCTGAGAGAATGCGTAAAACTTCCACCAGAGAGCCTCTGCTGGGAGGATTGCTGCCATCCTGCCCATGCTCTTCCCCAGGCTGTCCTTCAGCAATGAGCACGCTGAATATGAAAGCAGAACATACCACCCCAATAGCTGGATGCTTGGTCAGAAAACACATCTCCTCTTCCTGCAGTGCCTGATCTGCACTGAATGTTGGATTGTTGTTTGCACTTCACAGCTTAAACTGGAAACTTGAAGAATCTGAATGGTAAAGGGGAAAAAATACCCAACCCTTTAATTAGTGCGAATGCAGTATGTTCGAAAGGATTTATTAATTGGTCGGCTAAGCTGATTTGCAGTGACAAGCTGTTTTTGAACAACAGGGAGCCTGTAAAGGCTTTACAGCACAGAACAGCATGAAACTAAGACAACCATGGCCTCAAAACTTCTTTAGAATTACCAACAAGTGGTTGTCTCAAAGTGCCCTTCCCTTTTAAAAATAAAGTCTATGGTTTTCATTTAGTGTTATGTTATTGCATTCCCTAATAATTCTTTTCAGTAAGAATAGGAAAATACAATGGCTTTCACTTCCATTTCATCATGAAAACAGGTTTTTAGTAACAAAAATAGCTGTAAATAAATACTGCTAGTCTAATACTAATATGAATGTGCAGCAATTACATTACATAGCAATAATATAAAGCAGGTTATATTGTCAAAACACTTTACCAACATTACTAAACTCCAGCTATACAGCACAAAAAAAAGAAGGAAAAGGATGTATTTAAAAATTAGTGATCACTACTCAGACAGAAGAATTACAAAGCTGAGGTTATAATTTCACTCAAAGAACTCAGTGAATAAACAAGACAAACAAGCTTAACTTGTTAACTCTAGGCGCAAAAGACATATTGTGCTATAAATCTCTCTTGTCACAATCCTTCCTAATAAACAACTTCTGCTTTAACAATAATATATCTTGATATCAAAGCACAAGAAACATAAAAGAGTTTCATTTCTGTTTTTCACAGAAGTTTTGATTTTATTGGTAGGCAGATGCTGGCTCTAACATACATATTCAGATAGTAAGGCACATGTGTTAAACAGCCACATACACGTTCATCTTCTTTCAACCGCAATATGATACACATACCTTATTTTACAGGAAAGTCTGCCAAAAAAGTATTTAAAATTGAAAAAGAACTGCTGAATTCAAATGGGCACTTAGATAAAAGTTAGTATGCTTTTAGATATTAGGAAATCTTTTGGTGTTTAGATATATTCTACTGTTAGCAATTAGGAATATGTATCATTGTTACAATTTGTTTCTAAATGCTGTTTTCTTACCTTCTGAAGGGAAAAAGAATGCTTGTGTATCTAGCTTTGTGGCCTTCTGAATCCTCAGAAGTATTTAGCTGCTGGAAGTCCAATGTTTTTAAAATTCCTTGATGGTGCTCTGGAAGCTGGAGAGGATTAGTTTACTGCTGCCTTGAAAAGTTTTCAGTTGCTATGGAGAGAGCTGCCCTTAAGGTAACAATGGAGGTGGATAGGAATTAGTACACGTCCTTCTTGTACTTGCAAGTTCTAAGCATTTCATTATTGAATTTATTTCACATATTCTTGTAGTTATCATTTTATGTAAACAGTCTATTTTAGAAGTACAAGATGTATAAAATCTACTAAAGAATGCATTTCATTATAATGGATAAGAAATCCAAGCACTCATAACTGTTCTGTGTTACTAAATTATTTGATCAATTCTACTACAAACCTGAATTTTGTTTTTTTTAATTAAAATATTAGTACTTTTTTGAAAATATGAGCACGCAATAGAAGTAGAAATCTTTTCAAGCACATCCATAGAAAAATGGTATTTTTTCTTTGCAAAACACTGTCTGTAGAAAACAGCCTCTTTCATCCCCACTTATCCTGTGTCACATTTGCACCAACTGAAAAATCTGGGATAGCTCAGCCTGTGGTGAAAAAAAATGCCATCCACCCACTCAGATTTTCCAGAGGGACGCTGTTATGAAGTTGACATTTACATCACCGTGCCATTACAATATTACTGCATTGGAAGTTAGTGAAAACTGTCACAACTGACAGATTTCTACAGACTGGTACACCAGTCATATCATTCTCCCACCTTCCACACCTTCCGTGCTGTTAGGAAGGACTATCATCTCAGCTGCCTCAACAAATCCTGTGAAGCAGTAAGCCTGTAGTAATAGAAACATCATCATTCTCCTTAAAGCTAGATTAACACAAAATCCTGGGTTCTAAAATGTCTGTAATGCTGCCTACAAGGTGGTGAGCTCAAAGGGAACAGCCTTGTTTTAGCAAGATTGAAAACTGACAATTGATGACGACTACAAAAGAATTCAACTGACAATGCTTGAGGGAAATGCAAAATGTAAACAAATGTTCTCAGAAATGCAAAGTACAATTACTTGTACAGATTCTTGTGTGATGATGGCTGAGTATTTTAAAAATCAGTCTTACTTTTAAATATTCTTTTATTTTACTTCATAAATTACAAAATATATTTCTCAAACTAACATTTCTAAATATACCACTTTATGAAAGCTAGAATTACAGAAATTTTTCATAGAAATATTTTTATAAGAATGAATGAAAAGCAGAAACACATGATAATATGCATTTCCTCTGGCTTTTATATCATTTGTTCTGTCAAACAAAGCTAACCATGTCCAGATTTGTTCCACTAATAAAATAATTCCTCAGATAATAGGGGAATAGCTTCCAGGATTTAATTCTAGGGATTGCTCAATCTCCAAACAAACATAGAATAGGTTTATCTGTATACAATTTGATGCTTTGTGTATAATTACAAATTGAAACTAAGAATTAATTCCATCCAATTAAAGTGTACAAAGAGACGGTGAGTTGTTTCAGTTTACTGAGAAAAGCTAACATTTAAAAACACATTTGATGATTCATAACTATTGAAAGCTTCTGAGAAATTATTATTGCACAATAATACTGGCTACAAATTAATGTTATATTACAGAGTGATGGTAAAAAAAGAATATATTCAGTACATTAAAAAACAACAGATAATAATTGCTACAGGTGACTATGGCTGATCTCAAAGGGGAATTCACTTCTCTTTTTATGACTAAGTGTTGCAAACCCCTTCTGGCTTGGAAATGAGCTTCTCAGTGGTGGCAGAATCACAGACAATGACTCAAGGCTCACCCTCTGCTTTTTTTACCCTTGGCACTGTTTTCAGTAATGCCACTGTCATTAAAGAACTATTCTGTCTACACAGCACTTGGATTACCTCTTCTGAAGTAATTGCTGGCATCAGTTGCTTTTTGTTCAAACCCTTGTGCAGCAGCATTATTCCCCCACTACTTACCCATCCCAAAGCTGTGACAACTGATCAAATGGGACCACGACAATTACAGAGGTGGGTAGTTAGATGCCCATTAGAAATTTACTGAGATACACAGAAAAAAATAAATCATTTATACAGTTTAGTATCTTAAACCCTCCCAAAGGAACTATCACTAATATTGTAACTCGTGTTATGAGACTAACATTTTGACTCCGATTTTGCTGCATGACTTTTGGGGAGTTTTGATAAAGGGGAAAAAAACTACATGCCCAATGTTCATAAGCCAGAGACTCTCCATTTACTGTAGAATGATAATATGCATAGAAGAACCTTGAGAACAACTGAAGAACTAGGGTAACTCAGAGTGAAGTACATTACCATTCTAACATGACAATAGACTCTCTACAGCAAAACCAAAGGTAGGATGAATTTTCTGATTAAATAAACAAATTTTTAAAAATTATTTTTCCATTTTACACTTACTTATATACCTTGGCATGTTAAAGCAAGGATCTGAGATCAAGAATTTTCAGAAAAAAAACAGTATCTTTAAATTACCATGCTGGGGTACTTGCAAGAAAGTAACTAATTGCTGACAGGCATAGGTGTATGACTCAGGAAAAAAAAAACTAAAGGAAGAAATAAGATAAAAAGAAGAGTGAGAAAAATGTGAACTTCTCAAAACTCTATTTCCTTACCAGATTCATGATCCCAGACAACTGCATATAAATTTTTTTCCACCCACAGATACAATCTTTTAGGATTTAGAAAGCTTATACAGTAGTAACTTATGGTCTTAGTGAAAAGGAGAGAAGGCAATTTAGAAATGGCATAACTAGACACAGAACATGCAGCAAGGCCTCTCCAGTTACAGGGGTTTATTTAGTTAGTTTTCATTTTGAGTGAACTAGTAAGACTAACTGCAGCTTATCTGGTTTCTCCCACCTTCACATCTGCTGTGGGAACAAAAACAAGTCGCCCATTCACAAATTCCATGGATAACTGCACTTTGCAATTTACTGGGTTTCAAATGACTGGTGAATAAATTGTACAGGAACAGGAAAACTCTTTAGGGGACTCACTCTGAGATGACAAGGGCATTCCCATGAGCCCTACCAACATGACAAATGGCTTTATTTTATTTTTACAGTAGGAGGGAGAGGATGTAGGCATAATTTTAGCAAGACCCCTGCAGAATTTCACATCATACTGGGTAATGCAGCTATATAACTCTTATTCCTTCAGTACTGTGCAACTTGTTTTGATAGACTAAGCAAATGCATTTTTTTCCTTTTTACTAATTGCAGCAATTATGGCAAATAGAAGAGAATCCTCTGGCACTGCAGCTTTCCTCCATGTTATTAATGTGATGTGTGCACATTGTATAATTACAGCCATAGGCAGCATATTGACATATGAAAGAACTACATTTTGCATGTAATTTGTGTAGAATTTTAATACATAAAGTATCTCTGCCAATGTAACGCCAGGGTGCTGTAATAAAAAATGTCAGTACTTTAAAATTACCACAGTCAATTAAGTCTTTTTGGCATCATATGCCAATCTTAACAATATCACATATATTAAGGTTGCCAATGAACTAAACTAATTTAATATTATTTAAATTATCTGAGTTACATGTATTAGCACTGGAACAAATCTTGTTTCAGTTCAGGAATACAAAATTCACTTGTTAGCAGAAAGTTTACAAGATGACCTGGAAATATATTTACATTAAAGTAGAACAGCAAGCAAGAAGTTACAGATTACTATACACTCTAGGCCAGCAAACCCTCCTATATTTCAAGAAATATACCTCCAGAGATTCCTTCTTAGATATTACATAATTAAGGTGACATTTATTGTCCTAAAATATTACTCATTAAATAATTTTCATGTCAAGAAAACTGTTTTGAAATGAAATGGAAGTGTTCATTTATATGGAAAGTGTGATCTAAAAGTTAATTGCCTCCATCTGAGGAGGACTTCTCCCTCACACAATCTCTCTGTTGCTAACTGTGTGGTTGTGTTTAAAACAAAATAGAAAAAGAAAACCAAAATACATTTGGATGTACCATCAAGAATATTCAGTGATAGCAATTGTCAAGAGCTGAGTCAGAATGGGAGATATTAGAGTCTTGGGTAGGAAAAAAAGGAGGTTCTGTAAATATGGATATAAGTTTGCTCACTTTTTACACAGAAAACACATAGTTTAAAAAATGCTCTTGTGTTTATAATTCTTAGGAATATTAGAAGCCTAACTTTTATGAAGATATCTAAACATTAAAGCACAGCTACTAGACCACCAAGTCAGCTTCAGTTATCTCACTTCCTCTTATACCAAAGAGATGCAAAAATCAGTTTCTAAGTTTTTCACTGTCTATTGTATGGTTTTGTTCTGCAGTGTTATCAGACTGTTATATATATTGTTTCTTATTTTTTCCTTTAGGTTTCCAAAGAAACTGGGCTCAAAAACTGAGTTGATCTGAGTTGATCCGTTCCAAAGCACTTACAGTCCAACCATGTATGTCGAACTATTAATTTAAATATCTCAGATGAAATATTGTGTAGTGTTACAGTACAGAACACTAATATTTTGATGCATATTGATTTTTTCCTTTCCTGATGATGCTGATTAACTTATGCTTGAAAATCACCCAAATGTTCTTTATGTACTTGTGTGGTTTTTTTCTTTATATAAATATTCATAAAACATTCATAAATAATTTTTACTATTAGAGAAATTGAGATAACAAGTGATTACTTACTTGTTTTTTAAACTATGACTCAGTGTTCAGTTCTAAAGAAATTCTTACAATACGGAAGAGTCATTTCAGGCAAAAACCTGTTGTCTGAGAGATGACTGATGTTTCTCAAGGTCTTTTAGTCTACCCCCCCAAAAAAAAGAAAAAACGTAAGTTTCTGAGTCATGAATACAAGCCAGAATGAGAGAAGACAGTTTCTTTCCATTTCTTTGTCTTAAATTCAGGAAGTGTGTAAGTAGTACTAACATAAGAAAAGCCTGCAGAATATTTGAGTGATTAGATGGGCTTCAAGTAATAGATGCTGAAGCAATAAAGATGAAAAGAAAATTTAAAAAAAAGGAAAATCCTGGAATGGAAGGGCAATGAAAGAACCAGTATTGATATAAAACAATTTAGCCAAATACAAATTTCACTGCATGACAGTGACCTTATTTCTATCTTTATTAAAACTACTGACAAACCACTATCTCTCCCATATAACCTGGTATATTCATTGTTCAGAGGCTTGGTAACAAGACTACTAAGAATGCAGCTCGGAATAAAAAATGTTTGTACTTTATGAAATAATTTTTTATCACTTTTAAAATAATTATTTCTCTCTATATAACCATAGTTAACCTGAATATCAGTATTCTCAATAAATGTACATATGCAACTATTGGATTCCAAATTAAATGCTTACTTTTTTCTAGCCTATAAGAAATATACAGAAAATACAAAATTAACTACTATTTTAACCTTGTGAATACAGTTTGAGTTAAACACTCCATACATCCTTGTAGAATTGTTCTATCCAATATAGGATATATTTTTATCAAGAAGATACACTGTTCATTCTGCTCAGTGCTGGCCATAGAATTCTTTGTATCACTAGCTCCCAGAAAAGAATTGCTGTTGGCATCTGTACGTATCAACTGTTAGTGCAGTGGCCAATCCACTTCTATCAGTTACTGTAGCCTTTAATTTGAATTAGGCTGTATGTATTTGCTGGGTCTATGGCAACTTTAGTTTTAGAAAATCCTGAAATTATATCTTCAAAGCACTATGCTAAAGATAAGCTCAGCTTAAAGCTAACAAATTGATTAAAATGAGGTAAAAAGAGCAAGAGCTAGAAATGCACACAAGCACGTGTAAGCTACGTCTTAAGCAAAACAGCAATCTGCAGCACAGTGACAATTTGATACCAAAACTCTCTCTGTAAAGATTTTTCAAGCCTTTCCTTCTGCTAAACAAATTATTCCAAAAATAAATAGAATTTATCTTCTCTTTTGCTCCTCATGTCTCCTCATTATAGATTAGGACAAGAAAATAATCTGTTACAAAAAAAAAAAATAAAAATTAGGTGGTCTTGAAATGCAGTCCATGCTAATTCTCTTCTAAGCAAGTGCTTGTACTTTGACTTAGCAGTGAGCAAGCTCTCGTGTACTACAGATTTATACTGAAGGGCTCAATGTGAGTAGCTTGTGAACACTGAAAGCAGAAACTTTCCTGGAGCTGAGGGTCTGCTACAAGCAACTTATCTGTTTAGTATGACACCAACCAAGCCTTCTGCAGATCTGATTTTGCTGTGGTTCTTGTTCCCGTGCTACCTTCCACACACTTGGAAATAGATTTTGAAGTACGCAAGAAGAAAGTTCATTCTAACCGCCCTTTCCCCACTGCCTTTTTAAAACATACACACACACCCCCACAGGAGTTTGGAAAACCATGATTATAAAGTGTAATCCTAATTTTCACATTTTATTTTGTTGAATTTAACCTAAGTAATTATTAACAATTGGATACGCTTTCTTACATTTAACAATATACAATCTGCAACCCAGTGTGAAGTTCAAAGTAGCCAAGTAGAACAAGTCAATGGCTGGCACTCATAAGCTTGAAAAAGAAAGCCTAAGTGGATTAGTATGCAGAGCATTAGGGCATTGAAGTAATTTTCAAAATTAACTCCCTACAAGGAGAGTTGGGGGATTTTTAAATCAGAATTTTGTTTTTTAAAAAATGGGGGTTTTTTTCTGCAGAAAACTTGAAAATAACTAAAGAAGAAAATTAGGTAATTTTATGTAAGAGCAAGATAATTAAGACTCTTCATAAACCAGTGACAAAGTGAAAAGGGTAGTGTAAGTCTGTAAGCACTTTCAGATGGAGAAGGGATGGATCCAATGTACTGGTTTTCCTCCTCATCTTCTGAATGGTGACTCATTGCACTGATTCTATGCCTGCTTTTGAGGGACATGGAACTCTTCTGCAAATAAATTCTGCCAATTAAAGTCAATAAATGACACTGGCATATTGTCTGCCTTCATACTTTTCTGTGTGTGTAATAACTTGAGTTTGCTCTCTTACTGCAGAAAGGAATTTGAGATACACCTGCCAAAGATTACCTTTACTGTCATTGAAAGAGGAAAATATATGCATGTGAGAGAGGGAAAAAAAAAGATCCTGTTCCCTTTTGGCATGCTCCTTTATGTTATCTCTTCTTTAACATATCGATAAAGCTGAATTAAATCTTTCAGAATGCAAATTTCTAGCTTTATGTCAATGAATCAATTCTTTAAAAATCTACAAACTTTACAGTAAAGCTTACACCCTTAACCTGCCTGTGACTCTTTGGTCTCCAATCTGAATATTTTCTGTAAAAGTATAGTTTCAAAAAGCATTTTAACATATGCATGGAAACCACTAATTCTCTTTCACCCACTTTTTTTAAGAAAAGAAAATACTTCTCAACCTTTATTATTCATAATTGAATATAGCCTTAATTATTTATCTTTTCTCTTTCTTTTATTTCATTTTCATTTAAAAAGGAGGGTTTTTTTGCTTTCTTTCAGTGTGATCTCCTGAATAAGAGAAGCTAAAGCTGACAAGATCTGTGTATGTAGTTAAGAATGTCTTATCTAAATTTGCAGTATATCGAAGTTCCTGGACCTGTCATCCTAGGATCCCTGCACAGTCATTAGAGACTGAGGTATTTTAGGAGGCAGTTTGTCAGGCCTGTTCCACAACAAACTTTTGGATGAGAAGAATTGCTCTGTAGCCTCTGTAACTATAACATCCTTGACAGCTAAAAGAGCCTTGAGAGATTGCCTTTGCTGTAGTCATCTGTACTATTAATTACATTTTGCCAGTTAAATCCTTCCCTGTCCCTGTATGAATTCCCTCATTCCTTTCACCCCAGTAAGTTATTAACAATTTCACCACTTCTAAATAAATCTGACAGAAGAGCAAAAATATGCAAGACTCCTTCAAATTTCATGCAAAACAAGCACTAGCAAAAGCATTCTACTAGTACCTACATGCAGGAAAGCTGCAGACATAGTATTCAACTACAAACACGAAATAAAATCATAAACCATTTTATTAAAAAGTAATCCAAAGAAAAGATCCAAAGCCATTGTACACAAACATCTTCATTGCATCTGATACTTGTTTAATTTATAAAGACTTTCCAATATTTTTATATTCATGAGAAAGAATTCACTGATTGTGAGGCAGTATAACAGGATGTTGACCACTAGAATGTAATGAAGCAATCCCTAATAAAAGGCATCTGTAGAAGGAGCAATTTACGATTTCAGGAAAAAAAAAGTCCATTTGCTACTTGAGAACCAGATCTCATATGATTTGTTCAAAGAAAAATACCAATTTAACAGGGTAGAAAGTTCAGGGATCATTTTGTGAAGTGAAAACCACAGTAATTCAAGCCCAGAAGTTAGAAACTATGTATGAAAATAATTTTCTTTTATTAATGACAATAAATGCTGGCATCAACATCACCAAGAAATAAAGGATTAACTTGTTTTCTTCTAGCAGGTTGTTTGTTTGTTTGTTTTACTATTTGAGCTACACTGTATTAAAGATTACAAAACTAGACAATCACCTCCTTACTACACCATTTTACTATTGCTGCCCTCTGCTGCATGGAACAGTTTCCACGTGTCTTTATTTCATACTAAGCTGGTGAATGACTAGTTTTAGAGGTAGATGTATAAGTGCATATGCCAGATTGCTTTTGTTTATTCCTCTAATTTGCAATGAAGTTTATTTGGCAGCAGAGGAATGTGAATTTTACAGTGGGACTCAAAATTGTCAAAGTAAATAAATGATTATCAAAGATGATATATTATACAATGAAGAAATATATTCTCACATTTGTTTTGCAAAGGAGAGTGACTTACTTCAAGAGATATTTTGACTCAATTAAACATGCTGCAATATCCATGACATTACTGTTAATGTCTTTTTAAATGTCATCTCTCAATGAATGTTATAAATGAGGAGGCAGTAAGAACAGAAGATCGAACATGAATTGTCTATGAACAGTCTACAGTACAGTTTGTTCCAACATTTCTCTTTCTTACTCTTTTTTTTAAATCCATCCATCAATCTGTACATCTCAGAAGAAAGTGCTGCTCTTCCATATTGCACACCCAACAATAATGAACATATTATCTGTGAAGATGTAACTTGCACTGCAGGGCAGCCCAATTACGTCATGGTATAACATAGCTTTGAAAACAAACTCTCAAATAGGTACACATGCAACTACTTATGCACTTGGCTGATAAAAGGCATAGACAACTACATGGTGCTTGTCACAGAATCTTAACAACATCCTAAAAATGAAACATTTTTATTTTTACAGCACAAATCCCTTATCTTAGGCACATCAAGAATTTAGCCATATTCAAAATTATGAGGCATGTTTTTTTCTGAAACATCCATGGTTTTGTTGAAAACCCCAAAAAAGTCCATGGCTTTTGTCCATTTTATTCTGTTTAATAAGGTTCAGTATTTTAATTACTTTTTGACTGGAATAAGCAACAAACTCCAAGGCAAGCTGTATGAAGAGAAGGATAGAAAGTGAAATTAAAGGAATAACCCAGAGCAGAGGACCATAAGGGCTATGAAAAGCTCTACTGACCCCAAGCACTGTTTTACCTTGCTCAGCATTGTATCACAGCAACAGAAAATGCTATTTAGACAGTGCATGCAAGCCTGACTGTGTTCAGGGTCCATTCCCCTCACACCCAGCACATGCAGCCTTTACAATCTGTTAGAGAGCACACCCGTGATTGTTGCCTTTAGTGTGTTAAAATATTTTTGAAATTCCTTACCTCGTATGTAAAATAGGATTTTCTTTCATCCCTGTAAAATCAATTTCTTCTTAAATTTTCCTTACTAATTTTTTAGCATGCTGTAAAATTCAATCAATAACAGTTCTGTATCCATTTTATTCACAACCTTCTGATTTTTTAAATATTATTTTAAACCAGTATGTCTCATCAGCTTTTTCCAGTCCAGATTTAGGCATTTTCCTTCTAGTTTCTCTCTCATAAGAGAGTTGTTCTATCACTAAATAATTTTGCTTTCTTTTGTATCCATTCAAACCCCATGTCCTTCCCATTTCAAACAATACCCAGGATGAGTAGAGCACTACACTCCTCATAGCTGACATTGAATGTCCTTATGTTGGGTTTAGCAGAAATAGCAGAACCCTTTCTTTTTCCCCTCCATTTCTAAGCCAGTACTAATAACAGGCATTTAATTTACTTTAACACCTTAATATAATACAGCTCCTGGAATCATACTGTTTTGCAGGTCATCTTAACATTGGTATTGATGCATAAAGTCAGTAATCTGCAGCAGTTTTCACTGTTCTCCCACATGTCCTGCAAGGTGCCCGGCACTAAAAATCAAAAGAAAAATTTGTGTGCAGGTGGGGAGGAGATAGGTAAGTATAGCATGATGGCCACTAAAGTTTATGGCTAGTGAGGATGAGGACAGGAAAACACCTACCTTTCTTTCCAAGAGTCCTGTCTCACAACATGTACATTGAAACCAGAAGTTAAAAGGAGATGCCTTCTGCTGCTGACATGGGAGTAAGCTCTATGGATTCACCTGGTGACTAGTTAAGCATTTTACAGGAATTTACTCAAACTGCAAATAAACATTGCTGGGATTTACCAAATTTGCAGGTGAACAATGCATCCTGTATTCCTCAAGAAATCCTGTTTCTAAGCCTTTTCTGTGTGTCCTGGAGCACATTCTCTGAGCCACTCCCGATGCTCTGCCTGATGCACCCCAGGCCATGGCTGGCCCTCCTGGCTGCCAGGGCCCTGCTGATTCATGTTTAACTTGCCATTGATAAATTAGAAGCTAAATGGAATCCTTGTTGCACTAAAGAAAATATCATGTCTCCATACTGAAATTATTAAGGTAAACTGCTTACTTTGAAGATATAATAAGATATAATTCTCCTTTAATGTTACATTCTTTCAGATTTCAGCTAGTTCTGTATAAAGACAGGATACAGTCTGTTTTTGTTTTCTTCTGGATTTTTTAGCAATACAGGCCATTTTCAACAGACAACTCAATTGAAAATACCATTAGTATAAAAGAGAAATAAACTAAACAGTCTAAGTAGTGATTCATGTGAAATATGAATACATTGTCTTCATTTTTGTAGTGGCTGCTTTCAGGTGGTCTTAACACACCAGTAGCATGCTATACTGGAATAATGTATTGAGAGTGTTTATTTTTAGTTAGTGACACACTCTGTCATGCCAATAAAGTCTTGAGAAGTGCTCCACAAATAAGGGAATCACCACCCAAGGGAGTTTAGAGCTGTTACCCAATGCATCAAGCACCCAACAAAGCTTCTTTGATTAAGACTAGTCTAATACTCTCCAAGGTCTTTGAGCCTGTACCTAAACAGAAACTGCCTAAACTAGGAAACGCTGGACACATGTACAGACTACAGTCCTACCTTATCAATCCTGGGTGATTCTGTTGGCCAGGGGAATAGATCCACTGTACTACTTCAACTATTAACATAGTTCAGCAAGGAGCTGCTGTGGATGGACCCAGTATGAGGGAAGACTAGATAAATTACTGACTTCCTCTGGAGACTCAGGTACTATTTTCTTATTTGTCAGCATGACTTCAGGTGCTGTTTATGAGAGATGGGACAGTTGAACTGACAGGCAGCCTTTGTTCTGTCAGCCTGCCTAAAACACAGTCTACTTCTACAAAGGCATTTGCTGATAGCTTCCTTTACAGTACTGCTGTTCTCAATCATCTGTAAGAGAAAATACTGTTGGTTTGGCTGTTGACTGAGAAAATACTTTTCTGTTTGGGACACACTGGAGTCATCACTGATGAAATTTTTAAGGCTCCATTCATCAGGAAAATGGCCATTTGTGCTTTTAGGTCTGATGTCTTCTTACAGTGGCTACAACATATACTGCTCTGTAATAGCACATAATTCCAGGAGCCTGAACAGGAATCCAGCCTTATTCAACCACAAGAAACTGAAGAGAACACTTGTACACTTGGCCACATTCCATGATGTTTTGTTTAAATATTCCTATCAAGTAAAAGTTTTTGAATTTCAATTTCTAGCCTTAGCTACAATTCAAATTGGGAACTCATCCAGGATACTGCCCAAGGCTGAGAATCTTAAACTGATGTGTAAAACACCTTCTTATGTGGTTAGTTTAGTAAAGAATCCATTTAATTTGGTAAGAATGGAGTCTTAAGTAATGTATCAATGAGGACCATATATGAAACATTAAGGATCACAACAACATAATAAAAAATATTATCAAGACAAAGAATTCATTAGTTTGATTACATATTATTGTACAAATATGGAAGACAGCTGCAACATTGTCACTAAAACCTACCAAGCTTTCATTCTTAATATGGTAATTGATTCAATGAATATTCATGAACTCGTAGTGATTCCACAGTTCATTTGTTGGCTATGTGATTTGCAACATTGCCATAAAAATCCAGACTAGCAGAAAACGTCAAAGAAAACTAACAGACTGTGAAATTTCCCTTCTTTCCAGATTGTCTCTTACTCCCTGTGCAGCAGTAAAGTACTTTTGCTCAGATTTAAATTCATGTCCTTTTGAATAGGGAAAGCAAGAGGCCACAAGAGAAGTTTATCATTTAGAGCTCTATGTTATTGGTATATATACATTTTTTCTGATTCATCACAGTTTAGAGAACAGGTTTTAAATTTTTTGCTTAAAAAGATGGCACTTTCAATTGTCCATAACTAAAGTTATCTACTACAAACAGAAACTAAAGATGAAACAGTAAAATTACTGATCATTCTAAGTACTGCACCTATAACTTTGCATAATGATTGTTTAATCTTGGCAATAATTCTTGATTACTTTCTTAATGGTTTAATATAAAGTGCTGGATTAATGTTTAATATTGGGGGAAAAAAGCCTTTGTAATAAAAATTAAAATGTACAACTAGATAATAAGTGATTTATACTGTACAATTTGAAAATATTTCTATGTCCAGAAGTTATTCATTGGCGAAATAAGTCATCGTAGTTTGTTACCACAGCCTTTAACAATGTTTGTTTGAATAACAAATTGTGGGATATGCACACAAGATAGACTCACTGAAACCTTTGCTGAATTTATAAGACTGTAATGCATTTCCCTGACAAAATTTGCGTAAGTGCAGTATATGCCATTCCAAAACCAATTTAAATGCAGAAAATAACTCATTGGTTGGGATTGATATTTGCCATGAAAAATCCATCACAAAAGATGTCTCAAATTCCCTTGAGACACTTTCTCAAGGAAAGAAAAATAAAAGTACATCAGCTAGATGCTCACAAATTATTGGACTTGAATCTACCAATTCACCTCATCTATCATATTTCTGTAAGGCTCCAGTCCTGCCAGTTACTGTATGATATGCAGCATAGAGCATTTTCCTAGAGTGAGCTGAGCCTACACAGGAGCACAAATAAATCCAGTTTGCATTAGGGACAATAAACCCAGCTTACATTTTCAGCAGCAGTGAGTTTCAAGTAAATTTCTCAGGAAGCAGCTGTGCATGACTACAGGCTTGTTTACATACAGCACTTTTATGTCAGTTTTGAAACTGATATTTAAACTGGTTTCACTAAAGCTGAAAGAAAAAAGATGTTAAAGTATAGTGTGTTGTAATAGAAAAAAACTTCAAATTTTTTATTTTAAACTAACTAAAAGTCAAGGCACACATCTCTGAATACTTGATAGGGTGGCTGAATGGATGGTGGTTGTAAGGCTGCTATCTTGAAAAGCATTATTAGCTGCCCTATCCTAGGTCTTTACAGGTTAAGTAACTGGCATTCCAAGCATCCTAAGATTTGAGGGACAAAGTATTTCCAGCATGCTGCACAGATAAACACAGTGCTGGAAGTTCATTACTTAGTCACAAAGCAAGATTAAAGCATTTTTTTAATCTAAGTGAGAAGGAATAACAGGCCCATGAAGGAAATCTTGCAGTATTTCTGAAACAAAGCGGATGCTACAAGAACAAAGCAGGGAGACAGTTTAACGTGTTTCTGTTGCTGATGGTAGTGGAAAAATATGTAAGCTCTGTAAAATAATTGAAAGATATGGTAGAAGAACAGTTTGACATGAATTGACTCAGATCTAGAGTCTTACAATCTGGTCCCTGATTAAAGAAGGCAATTATCAAGCTGTTTTCTGACCTTGTAATCTATTAATCACTTGTATTATATAAATATGTATTTGAATACAAGCAAGTTGGCATAGTCCTACATACTGGCTAAGCATCTGAATCAATGGCAAAGTATAATAAGTGGAATCATAGAACTATAGAATGGTTTGGGCTTGAAGGGACCTTAAAGATCACTTAGTTCCAAGTGCACCATCATGAGCACAAGATGAAGTTAAATACTCAACATCTTCAGAATACCAAATACACAGATTTCTACTCACGTTCTGATCTCATACTAAAGCACTAGTATGGAAGTCCTCAAGACAGTCTCTTAGTAAACAGAGCTGAAAGTCCTCCCAGATGAAGCACATATGTGGCTTTTAGAGTCACACAAAGTGTCTTTTTGCTATTCAGTAAAATCGATCTCCATGAATGATTCCATACAAATAAACAGATCATATTTCAGCTTTGTTTCAAATGCTGGGAAACCATTATATAAGCAAGCATGAAACTTGAAGGAGTATTTTCTGTAGCAGAATACATTTCGCAATGTCTTATGAAAACATACATTTTCTTTTCCAAGACAAAATAAAACATTACTCTTAACTGTCAGAATTCCTGACAAAGGAAAGTTAGCTGAGTATTTCAGACAGTAAAGAAACACTTGAAAGGAATAAACCCAGTGGATACATGTGAGAGAGAAATACATTTCATAGTTAATGTTGCTAATTTTAGCTGTCACTGAACGTGTATTTTAATTTGACTTATATAGCAACAAATTTAGTTTCCATTTTATTATGTTATAGCTCAGCAGTGGAAAAATCTTCTGCAGGTGTCCATACTCAAGCTCTAGTTTTGGCGACCATGAGTACATGTGAGTCATCAGTAAACACCATCACTACTTCTTTCTTCCAGGTGTTTTAGGACTTTTTGAATAGGGTATGATCTATATTCTCCACATTTATTGGAACCTTCCAGTAGAGTTGTTAGGCCTGATCTTCCAGTACAAACCCCACATTTACTCATCTAGAAGTTATTATAGCTATTTCCTAATTCTTTCCTTATTACTGTTTCTATCAGTCTACCTTATAGAAAATTAGATTAGCCATCATAAGGTACTCCAGAAACACAGAGCTCGTTTTAGAAACTGATGTAGTATTTGTGTCTTGCTATTTATCTGGCATTGGTAATCTTTTCAAGAAGAGATTATGCAATAGAGCAAGCAGCAATTTCTAGTTCTTTCAGAACAACTTTTAAGATACTTTCAAAGATTTCTTCTTAACATATGTAAAATTTGAGGAGAGTGTAATTAATGTTACAGTGACCTTCACCCAGCATAACACTAACAGGGCCTTCTGTTCTTAGGATGGATTAGCTTTCTGCTGTGAGCTTTTGCTCCAAAAAGCAGAGATGGACATGTACATATGCTATCTACATGACTACCCACCCATACAATAAATATAACTCATTGTGCAGATAACTGAATACTCTTGCTTCATTTGAAGTCTTTCAAGCTGTTGTAGTCAGTAACATCTTAGTGAACAGTTTAAAGAGACAACAAAACCAGAACTATTTGCAATTACACTGATGCTCTCAGATGTGTCAAAGACATATTACTTTTAATTGAAACTCCACTTCCTCAGAAATCTGTAAAGAAATAAATGTACCTCATTAAAGTCTGAAAAAACCCCCATAAAAACAACACAATAGACATTTACTGAGAGACAATAAATGGACATTTACAGAAAGACAAGTGATGCAGTCAGTGAAATATCTTCATCCTGACATTATGATAAAAACATTGGAAATGAAAGTGACCATATTTATATCCCCAAGAGGGGCAAGTCTAGTGTGTAAACAAGTTTTTGAAATTGAGCCAGGAGAATTCCTGTCAGTTCTGTATCTCTAATGATAATAAGCTAATGTTCCTTGCATTTCTGGAGATTTTTCAATGTTGAGATTTAAAAGCAATTACCTGATAATGCTTCTATGAGACGAACACACATTATCCCTTTATTAGCAACGGAGATGGAGTCACACAGTTTTTGATTTGCCACGTATTGAGCTGATTACCAGAACCACCAGTGAATCACTCACATCCTCTCTTTTTGTTGCTAGTATTGTTTAAACTAACCATAATGTCGTGTATTATGACAAATGCCTACCTGGAACACTGAGGTGATGATCCTTATGAGAAGAAGGAAAAAAACGTAGAAATAAAAGAGAAACTGAAGAAAATTACCTTTACTTTACTAGTTCTGCTTCACGTACAGGTCAAACATAAGAAAAAAAATTTTACATACAAACTTGAGCTAGAAAAATAGACAATTTCAGCTGAAGAGCAACCAGAACATTTTCTCATTCGCCGTCTAAAAAAATTAGTGATGGGTCTGAAGGCGCTCCCTCTCATTCCCAGGGCAGCCCATTCCCTTGGGCCCAGGCCCAGGTCCTGCAGGGCTCAGCCCGCGGGGCAGCGCAGCGCGCCCGTGCTGGGGCACGTCGGGGACACCTCGAGCCGAGGGGATCCGCGCCTGCCGAGCGAAAATGGCTCTGCCAAGGCTCAGGAGCTGCCCTTGGCTCCGGACAGCGGCAACAACCGCGGCGAGCCCGGGGCGCCATGGCCCGGCCCGCGCCGCGCCCGCGCTCGCTAGATGGCGCCATCGGCTGCTGCGGGGTGCGCGCCCCGGCCCCGGCCCGGCTCCTGCCCCTATCCCTGTGTCTGTCCCTGTGTCTGTCCCTGTCCCTGTCCCTGTCACTGTCACTGTCACTGTCACTGTCACTGTCACTGTCCCTGCCCCTATCCCGGTCCCGGTCTCGGTCCCGGCTCCTACCCTTGCCTGGCCGCTGCGCTCCCTCCTGCCCTCCCTCTCTGCCATGTCCTCCAGTCGTCTCCTCTGCCCTGCCCTGGCAGATGGCCAAGCCACCGAGGCACCCCAGGCTGGGATTGGAACAGAAATGACACAGTACAGCCCCTGGCACCGAGTGGGGCTGTGAATATCTCCCAGCCTGGAGACTCCACAAGCCCGCAGTGCCAGCCAGTGTCAGATTTGGAGGCACGCACCAAACCTGGGTTCTTTCATTGAGCAGAAGACATACTCTCCAATGGCCATTCCTCAGTCCAATAACCGGAGTAATGAGAGACATCTAGAAGTACTCCAGGATGGAGAGGATCCTTCTTCAGTTGCTTTGCAGTTCCAGGAGGAAACAGTAAAAGCTTACTTGTCAGCTGGTCTTCGATGAAGCCCTGTCCTCAGTGTGTAGGTCGTGGAGTATTGGGATGCCAATGCCAACTTGTTATCTGAATGTCAGTGTGGGAAAAAAAAAATTCTCTATTTTGCAGCTTATGTAGAAATACCTGAAACCGGACTCAAAGAAAGTCCAGAATAAAGTAAACCGTTCAAGTTCTGTTTCTGTTAAATAAGGGATCAAGTAATGAAGTTGAACAATTTTCTCTGAGTATGTAGCAAAGTTATGAACAAGAAATTACGAAGTTATGAACAGCAGAAACCCAATGGACAAAACTAATATTAAGTTAGGAAAAAAAAGTCTTGTTTGGTTTTGCTTGAGTGCTAAATGACCATAAAACTACCATACGTCAAATTTAAAATACACTTTCTCAACCATAAAAATTTGCAAAATATTCTTAAGTGTTTAACAAAAGTGCTGAGATTATTACATTAAGACTTTAGATTTAAATACGTTTCTAAATGTATCTTCTAAACTTGTAGATAGAAAGTTTGGGAAATTGAGTGCATTTTCTCTTAGAGAATCCTACAACTCTATGACAAATTAGGTAACTACAGTAACCAGTACACTTTCTGTGATGTAAAAAGAGGTACTAAAAAGAAGTGTACTACTTTGATCTCCTAATGTTTCAATTTTGAACTTAATACTAAAGTCACAACAGGGAAAGAAAATCAGGGGGAGAAGAGTTCTTGTTAAGAGGATGATTAAAAGCTGTGCCACGAAAAGTTCAGACTGGACATTAGGAAGCATTTCTCTACCAAGAGGGTGGTCAAACAAAGTAGGTGCTGTGGTTTTATGACAGTCCGTGCAGAAGAAGAGAGGCAACCTTTAGCAGCAGCACTCTGTATGGGACTAAACAGGACTTTTATAGTCAGTTTTTCTACTTCAACTCTGTGTACCAGTGATGGAGATGGAAGTAGCAGAGCCCTCATTTCTGATGGTCAGCACAACTTGACCTTCCCAAGGGTTCACTGGTGTGAACACATCAGTAGCTGCTCAGGGAAACAGTTTGGTGTACATTAAACACAGAGATTGTATCAAGACTATGGGCAGACACACTTCACTGATTTTTCATTTGTCCTGGCACTGGGTTGGGAAGTGTTTGTGGAGGTACCAAGGCAGATGCTTGCCTTGGAAGTTTATTTGTAATTTTGTAGGAGCTTCTGTCTGTGTTCTTAACATTTGCTTAAGAAATGCTACTGGCTCAGTCTCCATTCTGAATTAGTATGAAAAATAAAATCAACAGAATTTTTTAAATTTGACAGATGCTTTCTTTCCAAAAGTAATGACTTTGAAGCCAAGGGAAAAAATCTATGAGGAATGGTTTTGATAGCTATTTTCTGAATAGCCTGGAGCTATTGATGATAAATATTATTAACAAAAAGCTATTAGTGTGTTTTGTACAAAATTGCATAAGATATCAATTAAGAACTGTATTCTGCAGAACTCATTTACTGTGAGATAATTGTTTTAGGCTTTGTGTCAGAGTCTAGAGTTCTCATCAGTCTCTAGACCAGATCAAGTAATTGCACCCTAATGTATCCATCCTTCTGTGCCGACCACAGCAATGACCTTGGGTGAGTAGTTTAGCTTGATATGGCTGCATTTTAGATATCTATATTATGTGAGATGAATTCCATTGCCTTCAGGCACCTTAGATAGCTGAGCTTATGTATTAAAGAGATTATGTTGTCATTGCAAGTGGTAATGATTAAAACTGAGGAAAATCAGGTACCATTTATCTATGAAAATGAGAGGAAAAATCCCACATCACACACATTAGTATGAAACACATTAGTGCTGAGGTATCTTCTCCACTCTGAATCTAATTGAAACAGCAGCATTCACCATAGGCAATTTTTTTTCTTATTCCAAGCACTAAACTGACAGGACAATGATTTTAAGTATACAGGACTTTTTGGAAAGAGAAACATGCTTGAGAAGCTTGAGCAGAAACACTGGGATTTGGGATAAAGCACTGAAAGGCATAAGGACCTTTTTTGTTTTAAGGAGTTTAACCAAGTACAACCCAGCCCTCTTCTGTGTGTGAGCAATGTGTGAGGTGTGTGGGCAATGTCTTACTCATATCCACTGAGTAATGAAAAATGCAGAGAAGTCAGTGCTCATATGCATTGGTCTCTTCCCCAGTGGCTGTTCAGTTGTTTGAGAGACTGTAGGCTGAGTGATGTGTCTTTGCTCTGGCAGTGCTGTCCCACGCTGCAAACAGCAGGTAATGATGGCAGTGGCTGCCAGGTGTGAGCAGGTCTGGTCAGGGCTATAGCTCCCAGCCCCTGTCTCCAGGTGTGGGCACGGCTGCACTGGCTCACTCTGTACTCACCTATTTTACCTGCTGTTCCCACCACAGCGCTTTCTGTATTTCTGTAAGGAGGCATTTTGTAGTAGGCTCTGGTCTCTCAGTACCTTGCAGGGGGATCAGCAACATACTTCATGTCTAGCCTCTGATCCTGTCCAGTTCTTGTTCAGTCATGATGTTCAATCCAACTGTGGAGTACCTGGACATAAAAATATAAATGTATCAAAATATTTTCATATGATAACCCACAGAGCTGGTATGCAAGGCAGCCTGACTGCTGAGCTCTGTGTGGTGGTTATACCAGCCAGGCTTCTTCTCTGAAGGTCCCAGGCTATACTGAACTTGGTCACCAGAATACTTTTCTTATGAACTCCCAATTTTTATAGTTAGCTTACAAATACCTTTTAAAAATAATCTTTTCTAGCGTATGTTTCCTTTTTTTCTTTTGGGAAAAGTAACTTTAATTTATCAGATTCACTAAGTTGGGCATATATACAACAGGATCCAGCAGCAACCATCACTTTGCCAACATAGACAAAGAAAAATGCTTGCCTTACCAACTTGTCCAAAGGGCCAGCAGAACCGTGTATTCCCAGATATCTGCAGGACATACCAGGAAACAATTTTATCTTTAGTCACCTCTGGGAAGCAGATGTTGTTTTTCCCATTTGCACAGTTTTGTGCAAAGCTCTCCCAGCTATTTCCTATTTCCTCCTGAAAATAGCAATGACTTACTTTATCACAAGGAATTGGTATTACAGTACTTATAGTAACTTAAGGAACTGTTATCTGAAGGCTGTTATCTCTGGGCTTTATGAAGTGTTTAAATGACTTAAATTGTAAAATATACTTTAGGTTTATTTGATTTTTAACTCTATTTTAAATAAGCTGTGGGTGGGAGTTTTGTGTTTGGTTATTTTTAGTAGCTTGGTTTGGTTTGTTTTTAACCATTTCTTGGTTAAAATACCTTATCGCTGTATGCTGGGGGCGTCACATGCCCCCACCTCCAGGCACGTGACTGTCACGGGTGTCACATGGTTCCACCCCTCCATACACGTGACTGCCTCGGGTGTCACATGGCCACGCCCCACCAAACATGTGACTCCCACGGTGTCACGTGGCCCCGCCCCATGCACGTGACTGTCATGCGTGTCACGTGGTTCCACCCCTCTGTACACGTGACTGCTGGGGGTGTCATGTCCTCCCCCACCACATGACTGCCGGGGTGATCACATGGCCCTGCCCCCTTACGCGTGACTTCCGTGGCTGTCACATGCACATCATTACTTGGTTAAGAAAGAGAAAGCCGTACATTCTTTAGATAATCTTTCTGTTTCTGTAATTGGTGAGAGTTCTTTACCAGTTTAGCCAAAGGTGTGGAATAATGTGTGGAATAATGTGTGTCCATCCAGCAAAGGGGTGCTGGGAAAAACTGAACTCTCAGAACGGAATGTTATCAGATGTGACCCATGTTTTAAGATCGCCCTTGTTAAAATATCTGAAATAAGTATTCCTAGAGGAAGGGAGTACTTCCATTCTAATTAACTACCAATAACATTTTTAGTTTGAAGCCTTTATTGTTTGATGGATATCTAGAAGAAATATAAATAGTAGAGGTAATTCAAGTTTGTTCTCAAGCTGCTCAGGCATAGACACGTCCTGGTGCAGAAATCTATTCCACTTATTCCAGGTATTTTCTTGCCTTGCAGAGGTTTTTAATGTGGCCTCATCTTCTTGTCATTCAGAGACCCTGAGCATGTGGAGTGAGTGAGAAGTTCTGACAGAAGAGCCGAAGAAGGAATCCGTTCCCCAATACATACATTTGGTAGAAGAATCTCTGCTCTAGTTCTGCTCCTCCATATGCATCTTCAGTGAGGCCTGTTAGTGCCACATACCCTCATGTGGCTTGGGGAAAGGTGTTTCCATTCCTCAGAAGCGATGATGCATGTCTTAAAACATGCAGAATGATAAATTGTCCCCTGAGGCAAACCCTGCTACTGTGTACAATGGAAGAAAAGCTGAGAAGGGTCTAGACAGTACATTGTCAAACAAAATCACAACAAAAAAGAAAGGATGCATTTTCAAAAAGTATGTCAGTGATTTTATATCTCTGCACCAAAGAATTACACAATGCGCTATAAGACAGCCATTTATTATACACGCTTGGATTTAAAAAGGGGCAGCTCTGCATACTAGAAGAATCATTACTGAAATAAAACCCAATGGCAAAGTCATCTCCTGTTCTATCTTTATTATTAATTTGAACTGCAGAAAAATAGAGGTATTTGTAGAATACTAGAATAGTGCAAGGCCATAGGAAGTGGTATAATTCAAAAATTGAGACTGAAGGTATAATTAAATGAGCCTCTTCAATTTTTTTACAATTTTCTATTTTTTTTTAATAGACAAATAATACTTACTTCACAGATGTGGGTATCATAACAGGTTTTACATGAATGAAAAGATAGTATCATAAACCATAAAGCTGAAAACCTGAAATTAGCAGTGTGTCATAGATTGGATTTGATGATCTCAAAGATCTTTTCTAGCCTAGTTAATTCTGTAATTCCCATCATAGTCTAGATACCACTGAAGTAATACATAGGGAAAAACAATTTAAAGTAATGAATAATTATTTACCCTGTGTGTAAAAAGGGGCAATTTCTACACTAAGCTAAATGAAGTAATTTTCACATAGCAAATATCTGTCAGACTTTTCCCTTAACACCTGTGGAGCCAGCTTTTGAGCCATGCCCATTTATACGAAAAACACATATACACTCCCCAGACTAAACAACTCTGTAACACTTCAGAAGGAATTCTGAAAGATACATGTGTGTATTTAAATAAATCCATGAACTGTGTGTTTGAGAAGAAAGGAGACTATTGTCTGGGTAGGAAAACACAAAGCTGGGGTAAGATTTCACTGATTTATAGTTTGATTTTTGGTATTTGGATCACGTGGGCGTTTGGTCAGACTAAATCTCTGAGTGTGTGTCTTTTTCTTGAATATCCACAGTTGCTTCTGATCCACTCATCCTGGTTGAAATATGTGGCAGGTTTTGCCTTTTCCTCCTCAAGCAGAAATAAATTATACTTCCAGCTCCAACTGTAGAAAGGGCTAGAAAAACGAACAGCCATGTGATGCCAGCAGAAAGTACTTTCTCCATTTTCTCTTCTGTGAGGATACACAATGAATAACCTTTGAGGTTAAAAGATTTCAGAATCTAGTAATAAATGAGACTTCTATAACAAGACGGCAAAAAAATTCAATGTGGATGTAAATTTTCAGTTCAACATGTGCTTTGGGGTTTGGGTTTTTTTTGTTTGATTTTTTTACAAACACCAAATAAAATATAATTAAATCTGATCAAAGCCCAATATTAAAAATAAAAGCATACAAGTAAATCAGTATTTACTTCAGGATAACCAATATGTCCTATATTGACATCCAAAGGAAAAGTTTATGGACTTTTTATTTTTAAACACTCTCAAATACTGAGAAACCATGGTATTATGTTCCTGTTTTATTTTAGTATGGTCTTATTATTCTACTTAAAAGGAAGTATGCTTACCTGTATTTTCTGTTGACATCTCTTTGTTTTCAGGAGCTTTTGAAAGGAAAAAAAAATTATTCTGAATGCTTAAAAATAAAAAAGAGGCATGTCAAAGTCCTAAGTAGCAGTGTAGATAAAGAGTGCCACAAGAATTTTTGTCATGGTATTTCTGTAGTCCATCAGATCAGTGGTCAGTAAGGAAAGGAATCACCAATTCCAGCATTTCCACAAGACAGTTGGATTGAACTCATCAGAACAAGAATTTGTTTGAGAGTACATTCAGCTGAAATTAGACTTTTGAGCTTAGCTTTTGCCTAAATTCAGGGGTCTGAAATATTTATGATGGCTGCACAGGGCTGATGGTATTTCTAGAGGACACAGGGGGGATGCAGCCTTCTGAGAAGGCAGTCAGAAGCCATGTGGGTCTTGTCAGTATTTAGGCAGCCACATCCTGCCATTAGAGTCAATTGGTTTTGCACACAAACTTAGAGTATTTTATATTTCTGTGTTGTACAATGCAAATACATTATTAGACATTATTAACCTTAACATATTAGAAATACTACTTACTTTTCATTTTTTTACAGATATATCCTTTTTTGAAAGAGCAGAGATTGGTATTCCAGGAGCCAGACAATGCACATAGTTCACCACAGTCTTTAAGCCTTTTATTTGACGGTTCTCCCACTTGCCAGTTGACAAAATCCATTGCAGATTTATCTGTCCACATCCACTGTTCTAGTATTTAAAAATTAACATGTATGTATAAAATACATGGGTTTAGACAAAAAGAATGAGTTGTCATTTAGAAAACAAAAATTTATAACATGAATAGCTAGTTAGATGTTTCAATTATAATTTTAAGCACATTTAAACATACTTTGAAATGAACTTTATGTAATTTATATATATGTACTTTAAAGTGTACGAAGTTAATTTCTTTTTAATATAATGTGTAATTTCATTTAATAGGGTAACATATGATGAAAGATATTACCTCTGTCACCTTTCTTTAGCCCTACCCAAAAATTCAGTGATTTTCCATGGAGTATCTTAATGGTTTCTGACAGAAAGTTTGTTTCACTATAGTCTCGTACTGATGCCAAATCAGCACCTGAAAAAATATTAAGGAACACATCATAGTTCTCATTTTCTTAGAGCTCAAGTCAATAAACACATAAAAATTATGCAAAAGTATATAAAAAAACACCAACTCTTCTATATTATTCATTAGTCTTGCTTTAATGTTATATCACTGTATGGTATTTTTTTTTTGAGAATGACTGCATGTTGTACGGATGCAAATCTGCACAAAGATATGGATTTTCTGAAATTTTCTGGATCGTTTTAATCTTTGCTATTTTAGAGAAGAACAATTACTCTCCTGCAATATTTTTGACAGGCCTGACCAGATTGTGGTGCTAGTAAGCTGAAACAGATACATGTGATGTAATCATCACCATCCCTATTGCCATTACAGCTCTGTCCCTCATCAGTGGCTGGGCAGCAGTTTTGGCAGTTCCTGATGATAACGTTAGGCAGGATGTGTCAGCAGATGGAGGCTGCAGTGCAGAAGATGTCCTGAAGTTGATTTATAATTGCCATACACCCTGGCATTGCAAATACACAAAGCTGTGTTGTGAACACAAGGAAATGAGCACCTTCCTGGCCTGGCCAGCGGGTAACAGGCAGGCAGAAGTATAGGAATTTAGAACATGGAGCAGTGTCCAATTGTAACCTTTCATCCTGGTTATTAGTGTAATGTTTACTTTTTGCAGTAGTTATGTGATTTATCTTTCTACAAAACCACTCCAGGAATTCTGTTGTCTTTACAGCTGTAGAGCAAAATGCCTTTACAAAGCTACTCGTTCTGTTTACTCAGTTATAAGTCAATGTTTTCAGATCTATGAGGAAGTGCCTTTAGAAATATTATTCTTACACTGAAATATGTGATGCATTGCACCAGTTCTCAGAAATGTGGAGCAGTGTCTTTTTCCTTCCCTGATGAAGGTACTGCTCTTCTTTCCGTGGGGGCAGCATGGAAAGAAGAGTTTAAGAGCAGGAACTGCACGGCTGAGTGTGTTTTACTGGTTCATGAAAGGTAGATAGCTCCTCCATCTCATTTGTTGTCCAGCCACTGAGATCCACTGAATGAACTGTGCCCTGGATCTAGCAAACACAACTCCCCTATGACTCTGTGTGTCCCAGATTGCCCTGCATGTGGAGTCCCTTTTGCTTGGGGAAGGGAAAGGCAGTCCTGCAGCCTGTGCCTTAGTGGGTCTGTAAAAGTGTTTATTTCCCTACCTATTTTTTTCCATAAAACTAGTAGGAATTTAATATTTTTGAGGTACTCGTATTTCACCTGATATTTGAGATATCAGATGCTGCTGTCTCTGACAATGGTTACGTTTATTGTGCAAAAGCATGCTCAGAAAAGCAACTGAAAAAAAACCCATTAAATGTGAAGTTTTAAAGTAATTTGAGGTTTTCTTAGCAATATTATCCATTATTTTATGTGTTTAATTACATAATCAATCTTTCTAAGACTAAACACTCACCTAGTCGGGCACATTCCTCATGAGCTTGAGACCAGCTTCGTTTCTTGGCAGCCTCAAAGTAATAGCAGTGACCAGAGAAAGGTATCCAAGATTTGTGTCCTCTTGATTCAGGGCATTTTCCAGGAAGTTGTGGGGGCTCAGTAGGGGCCATTACTGATAAGAGATCAGGTAGTTGGAGTCCAGGTTTTTTTTAATATAACTTGTTTTTTCCCATTATACTAGCATGACAAAACTAAATGACTATGTTAGGCTTGTAATCTTAGAGGAAATGGAGAATATGGTTCTGACTTTCTGTTTGAGACAATCTTTTTCTTCATATTATTTATCAATGTGATTTGACAATATCAAACCTTTTAAAACCTTACAGTAGAAAGTGTGATAATGAATGAAAGTGTTGGTATAATTAAGCATTGCTTGCAGGATTTTTTGTTAAACTGCATCCTGAATACATTCCATAGGGACTGATATAAGAGGAAGATTTTGAATGGGTAGATAAATGCAGATGGAATCTAAATTATATATTCTGCCAAATTACCTTTTCTTCCTGTAAGTCTTCTACAGTCTGTTTCTTTTCCCTGATAAGGAACACTCAGCTCTCAAATGAGGTTTCCAGAATCATAAAGTAGAAAGAGTCATTATATACCAATTCTGAGGATTTTTTTTGAGGATGTCAAATTAAAACGTCTTAGAATGTAACTTGGCATGCAATTTTAAATTTGCTAATGATTCAAGATCTTTCATAAAGTTGAAAAATTCAAGAATATAGCTAAATTTTGAAATCATATTTATACTTATTTCCGTATAAATTATACAAGTTTGTGCTTGGAAGGCTTTCCAAGGGGTTATTTACTTCATCTTTGTGCTCACAGGTGTCAGGAAGCTGATATATTGTTTTTAACAGATATTAGTCCTCTCTGTCCTTAGCAAGCTATAGCAATGGAGATTCACTGATCTGTCCAGAGTATTTATTAAAGACTTCTGTACTAATAAAATTAGAAGGCTTTCCTTGCTATATTTAAGTCTGTTACCCCTTTCCAACTCATATTGGACACATGGAAAAATTAAATTCCATTCCTTAAGACTAATTTTTTAATATTTAGTATTGATAATATGGTTTCTTGTAGTCTTTGGTTTCTTAGTCTTTTGTCCAACTCCCACATTTTCTTTTAATTATTGTTACCCAATCATCTGAAAACCCCCGTCAACTGGGAAGCTTTTCAAACTTTGGTACCCCAAACTGGGTACAAATTTCATATAATGCCTAATAAAAACAGATCTTATAGCAAGTAAATTACTTTTCCTAGTAGAATGAATAGCTTTAAAAAGTGAATATTCAATCCTTTGTTTCTTAGGCTTTTAGCAATTACTGTGATACAATTAACTTCCAGAAAGAATTCATGTCAGTATTTAGAACTAGTTAAGTAATCCTGGTGTGTTAACAAAGTATTTTTCCAGTGGTTTATTGCACTATACAGCCTCTAGTCAAGACACATGTATGGAGTTACTCACCATCTGATTTTTTACAGACAGAAAAGAATTTTTCCTTGCAAGAAGCGGTCTTCCAGGTGCCATCAGTGTCTAGGTAGACACATGCTAATGTCTGTTTTGGTTCTCCACTGGCCCACTTGCTGTAGACTAAACTCCACCTGTCAATCCATTGATATTTGCCATTGGTCTGGAAGTAAAATCTATATGGTAATTTCACATTTGCTTATGGTGACATAGGTACTATACAGGATCCTCAAGAGGACTCTCACATAACCAGTGTAGAATCATCTGCTTACTAGGGTCCCTTCCTTCTTAGCTTGTAAATGCCAGCTGACTAAAATGCACAGTGTCTCTCATCCACTAATGTGAATGTCTTCAAAAAGTATCTAACAGTAATTCAGAGTATTTTTCAAGCACTGGGAAATGGAAGGGGAAAAAGGAAAGGGGACATGAGAGAAGGCATGAAACTAGGAGCAGATAAGACATCGTGTTGGTATGGCCACCCAGATATCTGCATGGGGAATGGGAGTGTGTGGGGGAGTGTTCTTAAGCAGCTCTGATCACCGTTGCTTTTGTTGTAGTTATCGTGACGGTGATTCATGGTCAAGAGTATAGCATGTCAAAATACACCTACCATCCAAATGTTCTTCCTCTCCTGTCATACAACTGATGTAGACAGAAAAGATTGCAAACAGAAAAGATTATTTTTCCATAATATTCTAACTTCTAATGGGAGCAATTACACCAATTGCATTTTAAAATTTTAAAAATACAGCCATTGGTCAAAATGTTCCTTATGATATAGCCTCCATATTCCTTTTACTAATATTTACCCCAGTTTCTGTTCACAGCTGTAGTTTGCTATTGCCACTGTAAATAAGACCACTCTAGTAAAATGTGTGAGCATAAACACACACATAAAAATCATTCCTCCTCAGGTGTCAGGTGTGTGTGACCTCTGGTACCTTGTCACTGAACACTGAGGTACATAAACACATGGCAGGAGAGCAGGATGTATATTGTGCCTGGAATTACTTTTAGACTAAAATCAACTCAAAATTTAGGCAGTTTTACAATTTATATCTGAGATACTTTAAAAGACTCCAAACAATACACTGAACTGTTGTATACTGGTTTTACATTAACATTTCCTTGTGCTAAAGGAAGTCTCTACTGTATGAGTCTTATTTGAAGATTTCCAGTGCAAATGGCTGTTATTACATTGATGTAACAGGCTGTTTTCAGCACTACACTGGCAGAAATCCCAATGGGCAACAAGATGAGAGCATAAAGTAAAATCAGGTCCTGTGTCAGCTTGACTGCTTGTACATGATGTATTTGTTCTTACCATATTGCTGTTAAGACCAATCCACAAAGGCTCTCCATATTCCTTTGCGAGTAGGAACAACAGTGCCTGGCTATATGGGTCTAAAATGCTGGCAAGTTCTGAGGCATTGTTATTGCAGTTTTGGTGTGCTTCCTCCCAGTTCATTTTGGAATGGGTGACAGAATAGCTAATCCCACTAGAATGGTCAAAAGCAAAGTCCATCACTGTTGCTGGTGATTTAAAGAGTTCAGGATCTGTAGGAAAAAGAAAAAAACCAAAACAACGCCCCACAAGCAGTTAAATCTGGAGTCACATATTTGACTCAAGCAATTGAGCAACATCTTATTTACAAACCTAATATAAAATTACTAATGGAATGGAGCATCTTCTTCTTAGCTGTTTATAATTAAATATAACATCAAAACAACAGTTCTGATAAAAGAAATGTATTTTCAACCTCTGACAATTTTGAATCAGTAAATGCACAGTATTTCATATTGCAGAGGTAAATTTACCCCATTATTCAAAAATATCACACCTGCACTGCCTGTTTTTAAGATACTCTTTGCACCTTAATGACTACCAGGTTTACATGGATAAGTGTTAAACTGACTAGTTTTGATACCCTATAGATCATTATGAACGTATGTAACTAAAATATTTGTGGGCTTCATGTATTCAATTACACTTTTTAAAATAAAATAATTTTCTTTTCCCATATTCTGCCATGTTTTCTCAAAAACATTGCTAAGTAACACTGGGAGGCAGGATGGGCCCTTAGGTTTTACTGATCCTTCACCAAAAACCAAATCAAAATGAAACAAAACCAAACCAAAACTGAACTGAATAAAGTATGTTAAACATGAAAATTTGTTTTAATCCTTATGTTATAATTTCCAAGATTAACAATACAGAACTCACCACTAGCCTTCTGGCATATATACCCTCTGTACTTATAACACTCCTCATTATTCCATTTTCCTGTGTCATCAGCAGGACCTCTCTTCAGAGAAACACAATCAAACTGTTCGAAGTAAGGAAAAGAATGTACATGGATATTAGAAGTTGTAAAAAATAGAGTACTATAACTGAGTAGTTTCAGGTTTGGGTTTTTAAAGTTCTGATGTAGGGTGTGTTACCACTCTAGAAATACCTTTCATTCATTCTTCTCTGTCCCTTCTCTGTCCCTCCCTTGTGGTGTCCAGCTCCCCTGTTGTACACTCTTCAGCTCAGCCTGCTTGTTCATTTAGTTATTTTCCAGGAGAAATACTTGAAAAATATTTTATTATTTTCAAGAACTTTCTTCCACATTATCTATCCCAACTTACGAGTGACTATGTATTTCGCTTGCAAAGACAGCTATAAATAGTGGTGATTCTTGACAAAATCACCTAGATTACAGTCCTTGGCAGAGCTCTCATCAGCTCTAGTTCTTAGAATTTCTCTTTCAGCTATATGAGATCAGCTTAAATTTGAAATGTCAAATTTATTATACAAGCTGCAATCTCCTCTGCTAAGCTGCCATGGGGTAATTGTTGGGCCTTTGGGCCTTTGAAAAGGATCTTCTGAAGGAGAGAGCTGTTAGTGTCTTGAAGGTGAAGGAGAAAAGTAGGATGTACCTTTGAATGTTTGGTTTTTTTCCTGCTTGGTATTTCCTAGTATTATTAGAGCTGCAATAGAGCTATGGATGTGCAGTGTCATTTTATGTCTGCCTGCATGCCTTGACCAATGGCTACATGGGCAAGAACAACATGTGTAGATTAAGCTAGTTGTCCAGACCCCTGGCTTCTCTAAAGGTATGGATACCAAAATGATGTGAGAATGGATAGTGAGTGGAATGGCATACTGGGAAGGGCAAGTTTGGAAAGCAAGATATAGAAATAAATAGAAGATAGGCAATGTGGGTGTGCAAATCAGTATGTATTGGTATGATTATGTAGAATGCTATTTTATTTACAGCATTAGGAGGTTTCATTTCAGTGCTAGCAGTGGAGAGGGTTTGATGGGCTTAGAAAGTAGTTAACATCTATCGGCCCTTAGTAATTCAATTACAGTTTTAGAAAGGGAAGAATTTAAAATGCTGAACTCTTTCCTCTTGCATCCTCTTCTCCTTCCTTAACAGACAAGAAAATAATTGTGTATTAACTTCTAAAATTCAAAGTTTGCATTTATATTCTCTGAAAAATTAACAATTTACTGTGAAAAAGAAAGCTTTATTCAGTATATCCAATCTTTATTCAATCTGTCCATTGCTGCAATTTTGCCAAATACTTTCACAAAATTACAGCAATTCCATTTTATGCCCTGAGATAGGTAGAATACTCAAACATTGAGAGGTTTTATGTCTAGTGCCAGTGTAAAGATAGATGACCAAGCAATGGAGAAGGCTGGGGCAATGTCTGTAGTGAAGTGAGCTGCTTACTGGAAGTGGTATTGCTCCTCAGATTTAGACTTGATGGTTAACACTGAGCAATATTTACCTGTTGCAGATTTTGACCATCTTCTGGATGCAGACTGTCATACAAAACAGGTTCTACAAGTTTTGGGGAATCTTTAGCCCAGTTTGTATATGACACAGCACTTCCATCAGACCAAACAAAGTTTAGTTCACTGAGCATATCATTTAAGCCAATCCAAAGATCATTTGAAGCATCCTTCAAATGGTAAGTGAGAAAAGCTAGGAAAAAAGCCAACAGAGAAAATTAATGTGTCCTGTGATCAATTGAAACATCAACTCATAAACAAATACTTAACTATTTTTTTCATTACAGTCTTGTAAAAACATTTTAATTATGTTTGATCAGAAATTTACCTGAGTCCATTATTTCAAAGTTATCCCAAGCCCTTGCCCATGAAAATTCTCAAAGAATCAAAGTATTTGAGAAGAATGAAGCAATATTGGAAAGAGGAAAGAAACCAAAGAAACCTGTCTGACCACCATGATATCTAATGAGTTAACTTATTTCAGCTGTCAGGATGAGCCACTTGACTGATGGAATTATGTGGCTATGTACAGCTGCAAATGGAAGCCAGGGAATATTGGCAAGGTGAAAATATGCCTTTCTCTGACATTCTACTAAACCGAGTTGCAGAATTTAGGCAGAGGTATAGAAGTATATCCCATTCTATTTATGGCAAAACCAGACCATGTATTCTGTTTTTTTCTCTGTGCCTAAAGCTACAAATGCCAGATCTGGGGTTTTAATTTTATCCTAATTCATGCCTATAAATAATGTAAGACACTTTGCATGAAACGTGAGGAAGCTATCCTTAGCATCACTAGCGTGCCCCAAACAGATTGTTCAGTTCTAAAAACATTTCATGCCATGGCCATAAAACCAATATTGAGTATACAAATTATAAAAAGCATATATTTACATTCTGATGCTTGCTTTCTTTGCAGGAAATGTCCACTGCATACAGAGTAAAGGCTCTCTATTACCTAAGAGGCTATTGTACTATACCTTGAACTTGTTCATTAGGTATGCTTGCCAAGTTTCCTCCAAGGCTCATGCAAACTCTTCTTCCAGTACTCCAGAAATCATAGCCAGAGCCAAAAAATTTGTAACACTAGGGAAAAACAAGTATAGACTGTTAGAGTGACAGCACAAAGAATTTAGGTGTGAATTACACTAGTTTAAGTAAAAATCAGCCTAACTCAGACCCCCAAAATGTTTTTTCAAAGTTAACTTGGATCTGGAGCCAAGCCAAAACCATTTACAAGTTTTAAATTTGCTCTCTGTCTTTCTTCAAGGGACTGAGAAAGTCACAACAAAGCTCAAATAGCTATTTACAAACCATGGTAGGAGTCTGATGAGAATCTAATGTTTTAACTAACTCATAGATTTCAAGAAGCTATACATCACCACAAGTAAAAGACAAAGAAGTTCTCATTCTATAGGAAAGGCCCAGCCCAGGTGTGGAATTGCTGGAACTTTCTGAAAAACATTTTTGGCCTAGTGTCTATGGTCAGAGTACTCTTGTGTATATTCAGCCTTCTTCATTGTACAGCTCTTTTATTAATGGAAGTATATGACTAATTTCTTAAAAAGTGTGTAGCCACCACATTACCAACACATATTCACCCTAACAGGTTCTGGTAATTGTGAGTGTGCCTCATGTGCCCTCTCCATGTTTGCAGCTCACCCTCTGCTCTGTTCCATGCCAGTAGCACTGTCAGGGAATTATCTTGCAAGGTTTGTGGAAAATAACAACTTTGATGACTGTAACCTGGCATGAGCTCACCTGGTGTGATATCCATGGGTGCCTTCATAACAGTACTGTATACATTAGGAAATAGAACCCTTAGTAAAACTTACAAAGCACATCAAGTTTGTCCCTTTTGGGAAGAGGCAAGCAATACATTAAAGCCTGTTCGGAAAAAAAGTCTTATTTCTGATTTGTTCCATCTCAAATGACTGATTTTGTGCTATGCCTGGTGCTTTCATATTAATTTACTTCTTCAGTTTTTGGAAATGTATATACAATGTAACGGTTTTCCCAATGTGCCTCAGGTGGTCACTTCTCAAGAAAACAATTAGAAATCTGTAAAACCACCATTTTGCTGCAATCAGACAATGGGTTTATATTTTTAATTCAACTGACAAAAGATCTCTGAGAGACCAAAGGCCTCTTGTATATCTTTAAGTACCTTCCCAAGCAGTAATATCATTGTGCTTAGATGAAAGTATCATACCTGATTTTTAAATAAAATCCAATCTGCAGGACATCCTCCAGGAGTTGAAGGCACTGCTGAAGGGAGGGTTGCATTTATAAAACTTCTGTGCCTCTCACAGATATAGCCATTGGAAAAACCACAGCTGACATCATTCCACAAACCTGAAATCAATTGAAGTTCAGGTAGTAAGACACTGAATAAGACTGAAATTTGTGGGAAAGTGAGCTGGTTTCTGTGCTTTTAAGTTCAGAAGCAATCTGCCTGGGAATGTGAGATAACCTGCATCAGCTCAACTCTACCTCCCCTTATCACTGTATGCAGGGGCACTTTGGTCCTGCTGTGACTGGGGGAGAAGTGGCCAGATGAGATGGCTTCTCAGTGGAACCCTCCCAAAGAGCTTTGTTGAACTGAAAGATGCAAGTATAAAATAATGCTTTATCACTGTGTGAGTGCAGAATGTGAAACTTCGTATATTTTCTATGTTCTTCCTATTTTCTTCTTATTGAAACAATTATCACATTATTCAAAAATATATTATAAAAATATTACTTTAAAATTAAAATATTCTATATTATTAAGAAAAATTTTAAAATAACTTATCAATTTATTATTTTTTTAACATTGCTGCTGATTTGAATAGCATATTTACTTTGTGCAGTTTAAACATCAGTGATCAAATTGCTGCTGCATTCCTTGTTAAAATCAGTATTCCACTTTTATGGATGATACTGCCCCTGAAGATACCTCAGGTATAATGATTATTCTTAATTATGCATATTTCTCAAAATTGCTGGGAAACAATGGGTGAAAACTAGCAAGACATTTTTAACACTAGAAGAGCAGCGCCCATAAAGTTACTTTAAAAACCAGAATTGTGTAACTCACCATCTTTTTTATTCAAAACCACACAATTTTCTTGAGCTTGTGCGAAGTTGGGCTCGCCCTGTGCCCAGGCTGCATAGTGCACTGGGCTTCCACTCATCCAACTGAAAAACAGCAGTGGTTGCTGAGTCAATGTCCATGAAACAGTTGAGAAAAATCTTCCTTAACATACTAAAAATATTTTTAAAAAACTACAGCTGAGTAAATCTGTAAATTGAATTTGTATTAAGACTAGAATACCTTAGATAATGAAATCCCTGCATATCAAATCAAATACAAAAATACCTTTATTTTTAACATATATTATCGACATAGCATACAAAATTCCACTGAGAACTGTGTACAGTGTAGTTAAACCAAGGGAGAGCACGTTTCAACATGCATTATCACTCTCTGAATCTGCATTTAACTCCTTTGCAGTGGTTCCTCCAGAAGGAACTCTGGCAGTACAATACTCCTTCAGTGGATCTTTGTAGATCTTAATGCTTATTTACCTACCTGAACTGTTGGTCTGCATTCTGGATTAATCCTATGAGATATGAGTTCAGTTTGCCGTTTTTTAAGATCTAAACATAAAAATATATTTTTGATTAGTGTTTTCTGATATTTATTAGTCATCTAATAAAAAAAGTGTAAATTTTGTGCTGTTGATGCAAATAAATTAATGCATATTCTTTAAATGATTGTGCACAGTCACATGAGATACCATACAACTTATAGTTTTGCTTTATTTTTATTGATACATTTCCATTTTTTCATGAATTACTGGTATCATCAAAGCTTTCAAAGTCCTGTTCTCAATTTTAAAAGAAAAAGTCAAAGAAGACTTGAGAAAAACACTTAGTATAAAATTTTTGATACCTTCCTGGTTTTAAGCAGCTATGTAATTCTTGTGTCTCAAGCTGTCTGAGCTCTTCTGTTGCCTTCTCCACAATAAAAGCAAACATCTAATAGGGTGACTCAGAGGGTGTGTGTGTGTGGCTACGTTGGTATTAGCAAACCAGACAGGATTATTGCACAGGTTTGAGGTACCATCCATGCTCTTAAGTTGTCAGCATTCCCCTGCTGTGCATTGGTCATGCTGCAGGAAAACTAATCCATGAAGGATTGTTGGAATGATCAGTCTAACCTGGACCAGTCTAAGCCCTTCTTTGAAAAGGTGTTTTGCAGAGCAACATGGCCATCAGGTAGGACCATCAAAGCTACACAGGCATTTGCCTCACATCTCTGTGCATCTTTACTGTGTTCTAGTATATGATACTCAGGTAAGAGGCAGCCACCCTGACAGAAGGAGAGTTTTCTGAGAATACACCTACTCTGCCTGTTCATTGATCCTTATGTATTTGCTCAGAACTCCATTCAGACTACAATAGACAAGAATATACCCATCCTAATAAACAGGAAATTATTTTACTTTTTTTTCCTAAAGTGAAGATTCATTTAGTAGAATAAATATATTTTCATAGAATATTTAAACCTAATCCTAATAAAATTTTAGTAGTAGTAGTATTTGGTAAAAGTGGTAATATTATGCAACAAGTACATTCTTCAATACTTCACAAGCAGAGGATATGTAAAAAGGGTGTATGTAAGACATGTAGTGTATAACAAAACAAAAATTCCCCTTACGTATTTCCACAAAAATTTTCTTTCATTGTTATTTCCTATAGTAGCAAGATTTCCATGGTTGTTTTTGCAGAATGTTCTGGCTTTCTCCATAGAGGTCTTTTCTAGGCTGAAGAAATACTGTTTGTCTCCTTTTACAATCCAGCCATCTTCTGTGACTTCATATGCTGCAACAGAGAAATCTCTGAATTCTTCTCAGTAGTTTCACAAAGCTGGTGGTGTTACCTCACACCACCCTTAAGTGAAAATAAACAGAAGCTTACTGGTAGAAGGACCCAGAGGTTCTGGTTTCAAGGGTGTCCCTGTAATGAAATGGGATAAAAAATGATGATACAAAATATTTCCCAAACATTGACGCAGTATAAGTATTCAATCAGTGGAAATAATTTTAATGTCTATTAACTTTTCACATTTTACATATTCAATGCAAACTATATTTATATGGTATCTTTGGTGCAAAGTTAAAAATGGATGTTCAGGGAATAAAATATGCATTACAGGCCTACATCTGTGTCTTGGTAGATTTTCGATAAGTGCATCTTGAACATCTTTAATATTGCCTAAATTGGATGGCTGAAGTTAGTCTGAATGCATACTTGTTTCTGAAAGAACATGAAATAGGGAAAATACTCCAATGTTTGTAGACTTTGAACAATTCTTTATGGACATTGTCTTATATTTGAACAAGAAATTCAAATGCTAAACAAAGTTTTGCTTTTTTACATTTATTTATATTTATAATTTATATTTAACATTTTATTAGTATTAATTTGTTTGTGAAACTTTTTTTTTCTGTGTAGCTGCCTTGATAAGAATTACATTACCGCTTCTTGAAAAATAATTTCAACAAAAAAATTCCACATCACATGGAGTGTGATATTGGAGCAATGTTTCTCTAAATATTCAAGGCCAAGAGCTATTAAAATGTAAAACAAATGTCACCTTTATGATCTCAAGGCCGCCTGAGTGGGGCTTTGAGCAACCTGGTCTAAGGTTGGGGGTTGGACCTAGATGATCTTTAAGGTCCGTTCCAACTCAGACCATTCTGTGGTTGTTTTTTTTTTCCCATAGGAATTTATTGCAATGTTTTTGTTGCTGTGTGTATAATTACATTTTATTGTGTGAACATATGCTTGGGCTAGAAAAAGAAATATGTCAGCTTTTAAAAATAATCGATTTTATGATTGGTTACAAGCTTAAAAAGGAAATGGTTACAAGATTTAAAAGAAAAAACCCTAATATATCTCTGGGAGTATGAAGTATTCTATTTCAGCATCTTTCTGCTTGCCATTATGCTCTGCTGACTAATGAGGGCAGTTTCTTCAGGCTGTAATTTCTGCCATTCATATGCCACTACTAATTAACAGTAAACAGCTACTATTGACACTTCTGCTAATGATTTTTAGCTGTGGTGATTATGCAGGTGAGAACTCACAAAGGAACTTACCAGGAAAAATATCTTCACAACATCTGATAGAGATCTATGATTATTACTTTATGAGAAGCTGAGGCTCTGTGCCTTGGTTAGAATATTGTTTTGAATAATTCAACAGTACAGAAATTATGCTTTTAAGAAATGTAGCAATTGAAACTACTGTGAAGGAGGCCAGGGAGCCACCAAAGGAACATTGCTGTTACTGTGGGAAGTAAAATATGTACCAAACACATAGCTCAAATTTCACTGAATATTTTTCCCAAACAGTAGCTGAGAAAAAAAAAACAGAGAAGATGTTTCTACTTGTATAAGAGGGAGATGTGAACCTGTCTTAAAGTATTAAGTATTTTGAAGCTTTCATTACCATCTTTTTGTTACAGCAGGCCTGTTGTTACAGGCTTGTCTTTATGTGTCATCTTACAAAAAGACTGAATCTATGATGCTGGTAGTGTTGTTTAACTTGGAGTAGGTGATTACTGTGTTGTTGTGTACCAATATCTGAGCAGAGGAGTGAAGTTTCACTTCACAAATGATATGTAAATCTAAAATAATATTTTTCTTCCTTTTTTTCCTTTTTTTTTTCAAATTGTAGTCCTCTCTTCCTCCATCAGTCAGAACTTCTGTTTTGATAAAAATCTGCTTTTGGGAAGAGCAGTGAATATTGCAAGGTAAGCACTTGAGATTGCTTTCATCATATTTTCTATTTTTCTATTACACATATTTCTATTATACGGTTACATAAAGCAGTGCACTTTTAGTAAAGCTTATAATAGAATATACTTTTTATAATGAAACAAAAAAGTTTATTACTAACAGCTGAAATCTTGTATTCCAAAGGTATTTATATGTCTTTACTTACTTTTTTGTGTGCAAAATTCCTGTGAAATCAACGAAACTTTCTACCAGTATGTAACTTATAGAGCTTCCTGTTATGAATGAATGGGTTCAGCTTGAATTTCTCCCTAAGGTGAGTTTAAAGTAAAAAGTAGCCTACCTTTCTTTATCTCACAAATCCAATTATGACTGTATTCACAGTGCTCCTTAATCCATGATGGGAGAGGGTTTTCACTGATTGCTCCACAATCTTGAAATGCAGTATCATAAAAATAGTTTCTTGCTTTATAATTCACCTACAGAGAAAACCCACCTGTGGTTTTTATTTTTATCTACAGGGGAAGAAACTGTATTTCTTAAGGAATGAGAAGTAGATCAGAAGTTTCCAACCCTCCTCTGGCTGAGAAGCCAATGTGAGCTATTAAAGTAATTACAAACACTCTGCAAGACGAAAGAAAGGCTCTGAGTTTATGCACGTCTAACAGACTGTAGCACTCCCACAAAAGCTGGAATCAAATGAGATTATAAATAAAAAACAGGAAAAAGGAACATGGCAATTTTTCACCATAGAGTAACAAAAACCAGGAGAGACCTTTCTCATATATTTGTGACTTGGATAATAATTTCTGTAGCTGAAAGTAGTCCTTTGTCTTATCATTTTGATAATGGTATAACCTCAGGGTTTTTTGGGCTGCTTTTGGTTTTTTCCAATCCAGTATGAAGAATAATGATTCAGAGTTAGCCAGTTGCAAAATAGACATTTTTAGCAATTCTTATACAGCTTTCAAGCACACCAGTCATGGAAACTTCTCCAACAGAAAAAGGGTCAGAACAGAAGGAAACTGGCATGGTGAAATACTCACTGGAGAACCATCACTCCAGGAAAGCCCACCGTCAGGATCCAAACACTGCAAACCTATCCAGAAAGGCTGAAATGATGGGGATTTCTTTCTACAGTGAGGAAAAACAATGTATAGTGGAAGAGGATATACATTGTTAGCTCTACTCAGTTTTAAAAGTTATGTGGGACAATAACTCTGACACTTATTGAACACTTCAAATGCAGAAATTTTAAAAATAGAAAGTACTGTTGGTCAGCAAACTCTTATTGGCTAGTACATAAAGTTCACTCTTTAAAATTTCCTACTTTGCAAATGGTTGCATTGAAAACAGCACTATTTCTTTTCTACATTTATGTTGTAATTATAGTGTTTTTTCTCAGAAAGAAAATGTTCAGGGCTACTGGAAGACAAAATTTGGTTTCAAAATGATTCACTAAAAAAATTAGAATAGGGTCTGTGGAGACACATCAATTTTGTTGTTGGGTTGGTTTTTATCTGAATTTAAATGTTTGCAGGTTACATTTAAGGAGTTCCAAAAATTTCTTTGAAAACATTACTCATATGGGACATTTTCTTTATTATTTTTCTTATTGTTGTGGTGAAACCAGATAGATTTTAAAATAATTATCTCATGAACAAAACAAGAGTATTACTATTTATTACTGCATCATGTATTGTTATCAAAATATCAATTATTAGACAGTTTGCTTGCTTACTTTATTAACTTTACTATCACTGTTTGCTCCTCTTCATTTCTAATGGCAGCCAGGTCTCCTCCTATTTCTCTGCAGAAATCTCGGGCTTCAAACCATGTTTTCTTTTGGTCTTCTTCTCTCACAAAACCCTGTAGATGCAGGTAGAGCACTGTGTTTGCAGTGTGCTGAACATAAATCTGATGGCTGCCTTGCATAAGAAAAATAAGTAAACTTTCCTTTACAATTATCCATTATAATATGAATTCAAAAGTAATTAGATAACCTTACTTGTTACTGATAGAGTGAAAAGTGCAGTGATATTTGAATAGTTGTGTAAAAAGTTGGGGCCATTCTGTGATGTTTAGATTGCCTATCTATTTGGTGCTCTCCTGTTTCCCAGGCAGGATCGTGGCAAAAAACAATACTTACTCTGAAGCAGGAATTAGTGCTATTGCTTTTATCCCAACCAAAGGGACATTGGGAATCAGAAACGGTTTCAGAAACAACAGGAACAGTGACTTCTTTAGCTAATTTTTTGCAGAGAAATTTTGCCTTTACTTCACAGTTCTGCACATCCCAAAGTCCAGCTGCATTTCCAGTCCTAAGGGCAACACAACCAGTTTCCTTCCCTTTGTGAGAAAAAAAAGAGAGTTGAAATGTGTTTTAAGGAGGCTCTTTTGACATTTTTATGGCTCATGTAATTAATTTACAAAAGACTATTTGAAATATTAAATGTAGTGTCTACTTAGAGAAGGAGCTTTGTGAGAAGAGGAAACCAGCAAGTCCTTCATCATTTCCCTTCCCTTTGAGTGCATAAACAACTCCTTGCCTGCCTCTTTCCTCTGCCACTTGTGGCAAGGCTTTGGCAGCCCATCACCAAGGCTGGAAGGGATTTAATCCTTTCTGCTCAGTTTGATTTTGCTCTTGAAAACTATGAGGAGTCAGAAAATAAGTATTCTTATGGCATCATAGAAAATCATAGAATAATTTAGGTTGGTGTTGTCATGGATTTATCAAAGTCGGAAAACGTTTTAGAATTAGGGAACACAGAGGCTTCCTTAGTAGCATAGATTTAGTCCAATGGTGGTGATGCCTTAAAGAATCTAGAAATGAAACAACACACTTTCGAGGAAATATTAGTATAGGAGGCTGGTCTTTATTGGAGGCTTCCAGGGGCAGATATGGAAAATGCTCACAAAATTCCCACCCCACTGCGGGGTGAATACAATCTTACAAGTTTAGCAAATTGGCATAATTGACAAAAATCACCAATTAGAGACATAAGACGTAATTTCCCTCAGTTCAACCCTCTCTAAATCACAAGAATCACAAGAATGACAAGGTTGGAAGAGACCTTCAAGATCATCGAGTCCAACCCATGCCCTAACACCTCAACCAGACCATGGCACTGAGTGCCACATCCAATCTATTTTTAAACACATCCAGGGATGGTGACTCCACCACCTCCCCAGGCAGACTGTTCCGGTACTTGATCACTCTTTCCATAAAAATCTTTTCCTAATATCCAACCTATATTTCCCTTGGCATAGCTTGAGACTATGTCCTCTGATTCTGTCATTTGCAGCCTGGTGAAAGAGACCAACCCCGCCTGACTACAACCACCCTTCAGGGAGTTGTAGACAGTGATGAGGTCGCCTCTGAGTCTCCTTTTCTCCAGGCTAAACAACCCCAGCTCCCTCAGCCATTCCCCACATGGTTTGTGTTCCAAGCCCCTCACCAGCCTCGCTGCCTCCTCTGGACATGCTCAAGAGTCTCAATGTCCTTCCTAAACTGAGGGGCCAGAGCTGGACACAGCACTCAAGGTGCAGCCTCACCAATGCTGAGTACAGGTGGAGAACGACCTCCCTGCTCCTGCTGGCCACACTGTTCCTGATATAGGCCAGGGTGCCTTGGCCACCAGGGCACACTGCTGGCTCATGTTTAGCCAGCTGTGGACCAGTAGTCCCAGGTCCCTTTCTGCCTGGGCACTGTCCAGCCACACCCCCCACCCCCCCCCCCCCCCACCCCCTTTTTTTCTTTTTCCCCCTCCACCTTTTTTCCCCTTCCCCCTTCAACCCTCCTTTCCCTTTTTTCTTCTCTCTCCATTATTATTACTCTGCTTTCTCTATACCATCCTTACCAGGCTCTCCACATCCAGCCACACCGTCCCCAGCCTATAATGTTGCAGGGGGTTGTTGTGGCCAAAATGCAGGACTTGGCACTTGGATTTGTTAAACTTCATCCTATTGGACTCTGCCCATTCATCCAAATGTTCCAGGTCTCTCTGCAGAGCCATCCTACCTTCCAACAGATCAACACACACTCCTAGCTTAGTGTCAGCTGCCAATTTACTGATGAAAGACTCAATCGCCTCATCCATGTCATCAATAAAATATTGAACAGAAGTGGCCCCAGCACAGACCCTCAGGGGACACCTCTGGTGACTGATCCCCAGCTGGATGCAGCACCATTCGTCACTCTCTGGGCCTGGCCATCCAGCCAGCTCCTAATCCAGCAAAGAGTGCTCCTGTCCAAGCCATGGGCTGCAGCTTTTCCAGGAGTGTGATGTGGGAGACAGTGTCAAAGGCCTTGCTGGAGTCCAGGTACAACATCCACGGCCTTTCCCTCACCCACCAGGTGGGTCACCTGGTCATAAAAGGTTGGTCAAACGCAACCTACCCCTCCTAAACCCCTGCTGGCTGGGTCTGACACCCTGGCTATCCTGTATACAGTGCTGTGTCATGGCACTCAGTATAAACTGTTCCATTACCTTACCAGGTACTGAGGTCAGGCTAACTGGCCTATAACTACTAGGATCCTCTTTCCCACCCTTTTTATGAATGGGTGTCACACTGGCCAGCTTCCAGCCATCTGGAACCTCCCCAGTGAGCCAGGACTGTTGGTAAATGATGGAGAGCGGCTTTACAAGCTCATCTGCCAGCTCCCTCATCACCCTGGGATGGATCCCATCTGGGCCCATAGATTTATGAACATCCTTCCCCCTCAGATGGAAATTAAACGTCGTTTAGGAAAATATGTCTTGAAGCACTATTTTTCAGCCTTGGTTCCCATAAAGAACCAAGGTAGGATAGGGGTCTTGTACCCCCTGGGGCTTGGACCTCTGGAATATGTTTTGTTTCATATGTTATATGTTTTCCTTCTGGCTAGGGAAAAGGTAGGGAAGAGTACTGGGACTAGCTACCAATACCATAATAAGCTACAAATATATGTGTTCAGTATACAGAGAATAAATAAAAGGAAAAAGGCAAAAATCATTCAGCATGAGTGGAGTACCAGGCATTGCTGCATTCCAGTTTGTGTACAGAACGTCTTCACCAGTCACCCACTTGAAAATCCCTTGCTCTTCCATGTCTGAGAGACCAATCCAAAAATACTTCTCAGTGCTCAGACCAATGAGGCTGGTCAGGTAGGCTTGTTCATATCTGAAACGACAGGAGTCAAATGGGATTAAGCCTAGATTTCCTTCCATCTTCCACTCCTCAGCATCCAAACTTCACACAGCTAGAATGAATAGATTCTCAATTAAATTTCCTCTTATGGAGAATATATTATTTAACTGGGTCCCAGCTGCAGGAGGGGGTGAAGCTGTGCTATACTGAAAAAACTATTCCTTACAGAGCAGAAGGTGCTGTTGTCTGTTCTTTCAAAGTAAAGAACTAGAAAACACTGATGTGTAAATTATTTTTAGTCAGAAAAGCCATACTGTATTTATTTTTTTTTTCTTCAGAAAAAGGATATTCGGGCTTTTGTTTTGTTTTGGTTTGGTTTTTGTTTTTGTTTTTTTTGGTTTTTGTCTTTTGGTTTGGTTGTTTTTTTTGTTTTTTTTTCCCAAAAGTTCTCAACTGGTCTTTTTAATTCCAATATTATTGCATCAGATATACAATTTTTAAACTCTTTTCATACCTGTCTGCTATACTTGTTAAATAACCGCTGCTCCTTTCACAGCTTTTCTTTGCTTCTGAGAATGTTACAGAGGTATGTCCAACCAGGTAGCAGTAAAAACTGTATCTTTCCCAACCCTGTCAAGAACACATGAATTAAACTTGCAATTAAAACCAACATATGTTCTAGTGCTTGAATTTCAATGAATACACATTAACTTATTTTTAATATAACTTGACATGATTATGTATAAATTTGAATTCCAGTATACTAATTCCATCTTAGCAAACATTCAGTGCAGAAAGAAGAGATTTAATGCCTATGAGTCTCACTTCTTTGACAATAATGGATAAATTTTTACTGGTAAAAAAGTCAGAGGGACACAGAAGGGAGAGTGCATTCAGAATCAGGTAAATAAAGTTCTTCTTTGCTCAGAACCAAAAAGAATAGTTTGTATTATAGTAGAAATGCTGACTCAAGTTTCCTATGTTTTCGAGGCTAAAGGAACAGTAAATAGAATAATTAATTGATTTAATACATCAGGTCACCTAAAAAGTCTGACTGAAGAGGTAACATAGAAACCACTGAAGAGCAAAATCCTCAAAGTTACAGCTGAATTCCAAGTCACTTTTCCCTTTTATGCCATCTCAAGATTTGCTTGCTGCACCCAAGAAAGGTAAATAAATTCTGTGTTCAGTATTTGGCTGTTGCTTAACTCCATTGAGCACGAGTCTCAGGCTTGTTCCCCATATAGGCTTGTGGGAATGGTTCCTAAATACAGAATAGTAGTAAATAGGAAGTAAAAAGAAGGAAAAGAAGGGAAAAAAGTGGTAGGATGCAATAACTTGCTCAAAACAAATTCACTTATAAAAAGGATTATATTGTTTTGATTTGACTTTAGTAGTGAGATTTGTCATCGTCTTGCATCATGCTGCATAGTCCAGAAATTGTTACCAGTCCCTACTACATTCTCAATAACCACAGATGGTTGCAGAACAATACAACAAATATGTTGGCAACTACAGAATTGGCTTTAGCCCCTTTCACAGAAAGTTCTGAGAGGTAATAGGTCTGATTTATTATTATTATTCTTTATATGGGAATGTAGTGAAAATTATCACCCTGAATTTGTTGTGGACTAATACTTGTTAGGGGGGGAAAAAAAGAAAAAAAAAAAAAAAAGAAGAAAAAGATACTTTCAATGTCAAGAGGAGCTTGTGGAACTTTGCTAACCAGATTCTTGGCTATGCTTTCTTCTTACCTTCAGGCAGGCAGGATCAGTCTTTGCAGTTCCAGAAACTCCTTGTAGAGGGTCTCTTCTGCAGATATAGCCTAACTTCCTGTCACAGTCACTGTCTGCCCAGTATCCATCCTAGTTGCAGTTTGGGAAGAGGTGAAAAACAGTGAGGCAGAACCTTCTTACTTTAGAAACATTTTCATTATTTTCAAAATACTGTTTCAATGTGAATATCTGTACTTTGTAGTGGGTTCCAAGTATCTGAGCTTGGAGGTGTGTTAAACTAACTGGCACGGCCAGACTGTTAAGGTTTACTTGGCATATAATGTACACTCACAATCAGATATGAACACTTACTAATTACATGGAATTTAATTTTAAATTTAATTTAGAACAACCATATGTCTGAGTGAATAAAGGTAACATTCTTTGATTCTATGCAACTTATCAACTATGCCAAGTTGCATTAAAAATCTCCCTAGAAATATAACCGAAACTCAAATAGTGCAGTGCTACACTGTATGATTCATGTGAAATGATTCACCTTTCCTGCCATAAAGACACAGTCTTCTTGGCCAGTGACTTCATGGGTTGGTTCTCCAGGCAACCACTTGGTATATGTCACAGGAGTCCCATCACTCCACTCGAAGTACATTTGAATTTTGAGGTCATTCAGGCCAATCCACAGCTCATCCTCAGCTCCTAAGGACAGAAATTCATCTGTGTTATTATCCAAGTTGAAACAGTCCATAGGAGCAAGATTTTATGGAGATGAGCTGAAATTACAATGTTGCAGTGCAAATTCGTCTGTATTAGCAGACAGAGGAGTTTATTTTAAAATGCAATTCTCATTCTTCTTTCAAGAAGTTAAAAATGAGATACCAGCAGGAAATCATATTCGTCAGCTTTATCAGTAAAGTACATTACTGTATCTACAGCTACAGGTTGTCTGATGCAGATAATCCACTCAAATGCTGCAGTGGCTAGAGCTGTTATTTCCTTCAAGTGATTTCATGCAGTGAAAAACAAATGAAAATCAAAATGAAAAGACCGTAATTGTTGGGAAGGACGAGAATTTAACGGAGAAGTTTTGCAGATATACAGAAAGTTCTATAGGAATGAAAGTAAGGTTTGATATAGAAGAAAAGAATTGCTGAGCCAGTCTTACGGGGTAACTAGAAGGCAAAGAGCAAGTGAGTTGGAAGGGGCTTTTATGGCTTAGAGCAAAGGATAAATCCACCTCAAACAAAAGATATTTCTACCAAACAAAAGGATTTTCACAGGCAAACAAGAAAGCCAATGTTGCAAGTAGAGAAAAGATCTCAGAAATTTCCCCTGCAGAACAAGTCCCAAAATTTAACATGTAACTACTAACTCCAATGATTGGCTAGTCACTAACATAATATGGTAATTTTAGTAGTTTGGATAGGTTGTATGTAAATGTAAAAGGTATTGTGTATGATGTTGATTGGTAGTCATGTATTAAGATGCTCTGTAATGAAAAGTATATAATGCATTGTAACCAGAACTAGATGGGCTTCAGGACACACAGCTTGCCTATGGCCAGCAGCTATAGGCTCACCCACCACCCTCAACTGCTGTAACCTCATCAATGCAATAAACAGCATTTTAAAAGCTGGCTGAAAGCCTCCATCTCTCCATCAGGCTCTTTCATGTGATGACTCCTCTTGTGGGTTTTTGGTTTTCGAGTTTTTCTAACCTATATATCTGCGGCCTTCCCTAGAAACATTAATTTAAAAATAGCAAGACTTACTTCATTTTAATCCTGTAAGACTTCTAATAGTACATTCTCCATTCATACCAAACACTGTGCTATAGAAGTACTCACTGTAGCCAAGCTGAGACAGTATGAAGCCATGCTCCTCAGGGTTGTGGATACTGGCCAGGTTTCCATTGCTGTCATTGCAGGAAATCAAGGCTTCTCTCCATTCTTTGGGGTCTCTATGAACCATGAAACAGTGACCTCCATAGGGCAACCATCCTTCTGGGCATTTAACAGGCTCTACTTCCCCTTAAAATCAATAGATATTTAAAGTTTTTAAATGGTGCAAACTGACGTCTAGAGTAAGTGCAATTACCTTTAAAATCAGCTAATTAATGAATTACAATGAACAGGAAGGGGTAACAAATAAGCAGTACTTCACTCCTCACACATTTATTTTAATCTGTATATTGTTGCTCATAGTACTTTTACAGAAAGCATGCTGCATTTAAACAAAAGAAGAAAAGAATGGAGCCAGTTGTTACTAGGCTTCACTAGTGTGAAGTATTCACTGGCCAGAGGAATATTTTGGAATTTTATATGTAGCATTTCCACACAATATACCCCATCCAATTATGGTTTTTAATATTTCGTAAAGGAAAGGCATTATTAGTACAGCACAAGTAATTCTCTGCACACATGGCTTTCCATGCCAACTCTCATTAAATAAACCAGAGAGAAGTATAGTAGAAAAGTGGTCCAAAGGAAGTTGCTCTATTTTTGCCATCCTTCTAGGTTATTGGCAACCCCATCAAGAATTTGCTCTGAGCCTGCTGATGCCACTTTCCAAGGCTTCTGTGACAAACCTCAGTGTTTCCATTAGAATGCACTGCAGGAAGGGTGGAGCATCTCTAACTTTATTTTCATGTCCATGCAGACCATGATACTTTCATGAAACTATATGGCTTAACCCAGTGCCTCTGGAATTGTGAATAATAACAAAAAGTAAAAATGCTTATGTGATTCCTGGGCTCCAGGAACATTTTCAGTATTTAAATATATTTCGCTAAAGAAATAAGAATATATTTTGTTCTATACCAGCCATTATAGCAGAAAAACAAATTTCAATGTTTGCTTTTTCTTTGTATTTTAAATAGCCATTAAATTTAACTTTAGTGACACAAATTATGTCTTTATCAAAATGGTTTTGTATTTGCTTGACATACCTGATGGAAGAATTAAAGGATCCTTTGTGGATTTTTCCTTTTTACAGATATAACCAAGTTTCAGTTCACATGGTTGGTTTTCCCATTTAGCCTCTCTTCTGGGGTTTAGTACTGCGCAGAGTTTTTCGGACTCCAGCTCAGGGCTTCCTTCATGAGAAAAAAACAAATCATTTTTATGTGACACAGGGTTTATGTCAGCAGCTAAAAGAGCAATTTACTGATAGCCTTTTCATGTGTCTATTATGGGCTCATGATTTCACTACCAGAGATAGAGATTTTTCTACCAAAGAAAATGTAATTTAGAAGTACCCATCAAATTTTTTCTTTCTATGCTTGTTGCATAATAAACACTTTCTGCCACACTTGATTACAGAATAGTGGTTCTTTCTGCATGTCCCTTTGGAATTTGCATGCAGATTTGTTCCTTGCTGCAAGCAGAACCTCCTGACATTCCCTCACCGTTGCTGTCTCTTCTCTGCCTGCCTCTTCCACCAACATCCCTGGAGTTTCTCCACAGGACTACTATCCTTGGGGAATGGTCAGTGTTTCCTTTTCAGAGAGGCCCACAGTGTGATGATTTTTTTCCACTTTCCCCACAAAAGATACAACTTAATTCTGCAGTGAACTGGAAGTGTGTAAATTAACTCATGATCATAGCCACTGAGTGGGGATACAGGAGCTGAGATACAGGATCCTGCAAAGCTTGAGGAATTTGACCAGCTCAACAGAAGGTAGAAAATCTTTCACCAGACTCAACAACTCTGGGCTTTCCATTCATCTTCTGTGCCAGGTAAAAGCAGGTGGCACCTCTGAGGTTTGGGAAGGCTGAAAGTTGGACTATGCTTGCGTTTATTCAGAATTTGCTGCAACTGTTACCATGGCAATAATTGACTTTCAATGATAAACTGTCAATGCCGTGAACTCTTGAATGAGAGAAGAGTAAAAAAGCATAAGAAGTGAAGAGGAAGCCTTTGCAAGAGCAATGCCTGCTGGCAACCGAGTCCTTGCAGGATACAGGGTCTGATAACCCTGTGAAAGTTGTGGAGACACAGAATTTCACTGACTTGAAGGCATTCCCAGTATGATATAGCTCAACTTGTGCTTTTTTACTTTATCTGATAGGAGATGAGGTGATTTACGTCTTCTGCTTGAAATTCTGTGAGTTATATCTAGTGAAGGAAAGCATAATTCTCCCATTATAATTCCAAAAGTTGTTTAAAAAGATTATTACCTGGTGCCCAGTTAAAATATCTGAAGGGAAAGCCACCACTCCATTGCCAGCCACTGTTAAGATTCAGACTGTTAAGCCCAATCCAGAGAGAGGATCTCTTGCTGTCAATCAAATCTAAGTGACCAAAAGAATTGAATTCTAATGAGATTTTCTAGGAAAACTTCTGCATTTCCAAAGTTTTGAAGAAGATAGTAAAAGTCTTCCTAGCGATTTGTAAGTTCAGTACAGAATTCATGTTTACTGGTAATAAATTCAGAGGTTTCTTTCTGTAGATAAAGGGTAGAGAATTGAAAAATTTTATTTTACTTATTTGTTTATCTGAATGTAATGCTATTCTACAGTTATATGTAGACAATAAGTTTTGAAAATGGAAAGATTGAATTTCTATTATTAATATTGTTATAAGTTTAATTGTTTGTGGTGCAATTGATACAGGACCTTTGTTCTACAGCGTGCATAAATCTATAAATCTATAAAGTCTATAAAGACTATAAAGTCTGTATAAAATTTATATCATATTTCAAAACAACTATTTCGTTAGCTATACATGAAGAATACTGATTTATTAACACAAAATATAATCATAAAACATATCATATAATGTAATTGTCATATAATGGCTGTCTCCTAAAATGTTTCTTATTTTAAGTCCCTTTTCCAGGATCTTTCTGATGTTTTCTGAGTTTGAGCTAACTTTTGCTTAATTAGCTGGAAATCCTTAGATTCTCATGATAAAACAATAGTAATAGAAATAATTTCAAATGTTAATTCCTCAACTTACTAAAGGTCCACGTATAAAAAGCCTAATTTACTGTAATTTTTTTATTTCTATTAGTATAGATACCATTTTCTTACATCAGCTATTCACTATAATGTGATTAAAGCATTGAAACATTTGTAATCAGTCAAAAAAACCTTTCAAAAGAGTTTTTACTGAATCTTGCTTATTAGTTCACCTCTTAGATATATTTGTTCATGTATCTCCGTGACACTTAATAATTCTGCATTCTGTTGCTGACAGCTCTTCCTTGCTTGGTGCCATGTGAGAGCTGACTGGTGGTTTATCTGGTAGTAGGTTCCTGTCAAAGGATCTGTACTCCAAAGTCTGTCAATGTCTGTGTGAGAGAAAGGAGATTTAGTACCTGAGTTTGTGATAAACATTTTATACAAAGGGTTATGTCAAACTTCAACTGCAAGCTTATTTGTGAAATAACATTTTGGAGCAATTAAGGCTCTGACCCACAAGTTATCTTGATCTTTGTTAAGAAAAGAGGATGTGTCATTGACATTATCAGTAATGAGCCTTTCATCCTTTATTTGCACTTTTCCCTTCCAATTTTATAATCTCCAGGAGAAAAAAAAATACTGTAAAGAGGCCAATAAATCAAAATTGTATCTTGGTCACTGTCTACCCCGAGAACCTGTTCAGAAGCTCATAGGCTATGCCCAAGTTAATTTTTGGCTGGAACACCACTGAAATACAAACATTTGCAGTAATGAAACCTTTCTTGTGAAATTATACCATCACTAGTCACATTTATGATGCTGTAGGCTTGGGGAAGAGCAGCTGTCCAGTGGAAATGGACTTGGGGGTGGCTGGCTATCAGCCTGCCATGAGCCAGCAAATGTCCAGGTGGCCGAGAAGGCCAATGGCATCCTAGCCTGGATCAGCAGTAGTGTGGCCAGCAGGAGCAGGGCAGGGATTGTCCCTCTGTGCTCGGCACTGGTGAGGCCACACCTCAAATGCTCATCTCAGTCCTGAGCCTGACTGCAGTAAAGTCCTTGAGGTGCTGGAGCACATCCAGAGGAGGACGAGAGAGTTGGGGAAGGGCCCTGTCAGGAGCAGCTGAGGAATTGAGGTTGTACTTGTGGTCTGCATGTGTTTTAGATTACTGGAGGGTTGAAATTGCCCTCTGAGAGCTCACTGTTAGCAAAACTGTTCCTTGGGCAAGCACCAAAATATGCTGTGATTACAACTTGTTCTAAATTTCTCTTTGTTTGAGAAAAAAAACATTAAATTTCTTGAATGGTTTGTTAGAGGAAAAGTTTTCTATTTCTTACTGTGTATCTTTATTGCTGATTCAGAGATTTTTAACATTCTTTTTTAACTGTAGACCCAAGTATTAATGTCCCAACAATTTTATAATTGCCAAATACTTCATATAATGCCAAATACTTCATATTTTCTAGTTTGTATAATGAGGATGTCATGGGATTTTTGAAGTTACTGCTTGCAATATTGCACCAGAGAATAATTTTCACCAAATCAGTCAGAATGATGGTGCTTGGTGGTGGTTGAGAACGAGTTGAACTTGGTTTACCAGTGCAATGCTCCTATCAAAATGACAATTTTTGATTCTGATTCTGTGGTATTGCACTGAAAACTTAGGTTTGAGGAAGCATTTTTAATTTCTTCATAAACATGTATTTTGGTGTTCTTGATCCTGCACTCCCACGACCATACTTTTACCTGTTAAGATAGCATTATTTTGTAACATATTCTGAAACATTAAAAGGGAAATGGTGATGGCACTAACATCTCAGTAAAACCCTTCAGCCAATCTTTTAACTTTATATCTTTCAAAAACCAAACTACATCCTCCCAATAACTGTAGACCAATCTTGTTATACAGAACAAGGCTTAGCTTGGGTAGAAGAGGTTAGACTACTGCTATCACAAATATCAGTGAATATTAGACTGTGAATAGCATCTCAGTTTTCAGGTGATTCTATGCTGAAGAGAGTCATATTGAAAGCACGCTGTTATTTTCCTGAGTCTTAACCACTGATGGACACACCCAGACCGCTTTCAGCCTGACTGCAGGCTATTAGCAAACAGATTTGTTACTTCTGTCAGGAATGTTGTTGCATAAAAGAGACATTTTTGCAAGGTTTTTCCCTTCTGCATGATTAACAGCATCTCAGTATTGATATATTTACACAGCAGTGTTGTGTTATAGGGTCTGTGACAGTGTGTGGGACTTACTGGCAGCTGGACAGAACCCATACAAATGGTCCTGGTCGAAGCTGGGCGTTGTTGCACACCAGAACAATCCATCTGACCTGCCAGCAGCTGTGCACTCGGCGTACCATCTTCCACTCAACAGGAAGGGGAAGGCACATGGAGCTCCATTGGAATTTCCTAACAGTGTAAACAGGTCTGAGGGGGCAAAAGAGAAGTTTTAATATAGCTCTGTGAATATATGTCTGTACTCTCCATAAGACTACTACGTGGAGAAAGCATTACAATTGTTCCACCAGTGTAGCTGGGGAACTGCTGTCACCAGCAATGACTTTCATGGAAGTTCTTGCTAGGTCTCACAATTTATGCTTTGCTTCTGGGGTACATCAGCAGCTGTACCAGCTAGAAATTAAGCAGTATCATGCTGTAGACAACTATGAAAGAGCTGCAGTGATTTATATCTCATATATTTAAATATAATTTTCTAAAAATACTGTTATCTTTTTATCATGTGGCTTAACTTCCACTTCATGTGGCTTAATGTTGTGGGATTTTTTGGCATCTGAAATCTCATAGAGCAACTGAAAATATTATGCATGGAATGATTTCCTTGCACTTAATATTGATGTATTAAACTTAGAGATTTTTTCCCTTTCATCCAATAATACTAATGCAATCTCAGTAGTAATAGTATGCAGTTAAATAAAGTGCTTTGATTACAAAGTCACAGAATCACAGAATGATTCAGGTTGGAAGGGATCACAGAGGGTCATCTGGTCCAACCTCATTGCTCAAACAGGGTCATCCTAGAGCACATGGCACAGGATTGTGTGCATACGGTTCTTGGCTATCTCCAGTAAGGGAAACTCCACAACATCTCTGGACAATCTGTTCCAGTGCTTGGTAAAATAAATTCTTCCTCTTATTCAAGTGGAATTCAACTTCCTGTGCTTTGGTTTCTGCCCATTGTGTTATTGCTAGACACCACCGAGAAGAGCGATTAACACTAAGAATTTAAAATAACCTACATGCACATTTTCTTTAAAAGAACAAAAAATATGAACTTTTTGGCACATACTGCGTTCTATCTGAACCTAAGCAGCTGTTTTTCTCCAGGATGGAGGGATACAGGCCTGAATATGTGAATTAATCATTCTCTAGTCCACCATTGCCTCAGGGGGAACAGCTGGTGTTAGGCTAAGGGGGGCAGAAATCAAAAGACCCTATCTCTGATGGCAAACAGGTGGATTCAATAAAACACCAAAAATAACCTTTAAACTTTACCTTCGTGGCTTTGAGAACACAAATTTTCCATGGTTCCATAGATCTTCCATTTATCCATTGCCTCTGATCCTGTTTTTAGCACAATATTTTCCTTTTTTTTGCCAGCACTGAGAAATAAATCTTCCCCTTGGATTGCCAAGGCTTCATTTCTGCATTCCCATTTCTGGAATTCACTTTTCTTGTTGCATGGGTACAGAGAAATTTTAGCCTGGTTTCTCTTGTAGGGCACTCCCAAGCATTGTGCAAATGCCATGCTCATTAACTGATGATCAGAGACCCATCTGAATTTTTGCAAGTCATTGTTTTTCTTGCAAGAGGCTGTTGTGACTGCCTCAGAACTCTGAGCAATTAAACAGAACTTAGTATCCTCATTGAATATTAAGAACATTTCCTTGTCTGTAAAATAAAACATTCAGAATAAGTGGTTAGGCTAAGCAAATGGTAAGGGGAGCTTGTTTATTCTATGCTGATCTGACTCATGTCAGGAGGCTGCAAATTTTTCCAAGGATCAAATGATATTTCCAAGACACATTTCAATCTGGGGAGGAAAAGTAAGTACAGCTCAGAAAATATATGGGAACACAATACAAAGGAGTAAGAACATATAAACTACATTAAGACAGCTTCAAAAATATGATCAGAATAATGGAATTTTATCTTCTTCTGAAATGCACATTTCATTCAAGATTTCCAGAAAGAGACCTTTACTGAAAATTTGGAAGTTGGCCATCACTTTCCTGCATTATATATTTATCTCCTGTGACATATATCTCCATGGGGTCACATTTGTGCTTAATACAGTTAGTGAGAGAGCCTTCTGTGAGTCTGCTCCTCCTGGAATTTACATGTTCTGTTATGGTTTGGGGATTTTTTTGGAATTGAAAACCATGTAATGGTGACTTGTTACCTTGCCTTGATCCAGCATCCTTAGTGCATCTATCATAACAATTTAATCAACATAGCTTGCACAATAAATCACAAATATTGTCACAAGAACAAAGACTGAAAACCTATAGGTGTGGGCTTGCATGCCTGTGCATGGTGAGTGCCACACAAGATAGTTAACACTCCCAAAGGGTTATAGCAGCCTGATGCAGGAATGCATTGAGATAAATAAGCCCTGCTGGGAAGGGCTGTCCAGAACTGCACCTGTGCTGTGACACACAAGGCAAGTCCTCCTGGGCAAACAACTCCACGCTCTTAAAAATGTCAGGTAGCATGCAGCTCTCACTGGCTTTGGGTCACGAGGGATTGAAGTTTGGACTACAAGGAATATTCTAGGACCTGTAGAACAGGAGGGCAAGGTTTTGCCCTTCAGGCCTCTATTCCTCAAATTCATACCTGGAAACAGAGATGCAGCATCATTGCCATATCCATCTGAGAGAATAACTCACAGGAGGCAGTGAGATACCTCTCCACACACTAAAGTAAATTTTTAGGACAAGTGTAGGATGTTAGGGCAAGCCAGTGTTGGGTGGTGAACAGAGGAGGAAGTATCTGGGATATTCTGGGAGGGTATGACAGAAAGAATAGTTCTTGAGCTCTTCCAGAAGGTTCCTGTATTACTTTGACCAGCTCAGTAGTATATAGGAGTTTCACTTCTGCAAATCTAAATTTGAAGCTGAAATTTAGTTTCTTCTTTCCTTGTCCATTTAGGAAAAAAGTTTTAAATATTATAAAGTCTTTTATTTCTTACTGCTCAGTAAATAAGTGCTTAGTGTAGTCCCCTAAGTACCAGCTATTGTCCCTCAAAGAAATGTTGGATCTAATAGTAGGAGTTCCTGCTGGAAGCTGTGAGATTTCTGCTTTTGGGTTGGGTTCCCAGCTCACGGAGCAGGTGGGAGATCCCCTTTTTGCACAGGGTAGTGTTGTCACAGCTCACATGGAGCAGTGTCTGTTTTTGGAAGTTGTGATATGTACCCCACTCCACAAATCTAATGAACTGAAGGATGAAGAAAAGACATCTTTGAACATTATCATCATACTTAAAAAGGGAGCTGTGATCTGTCTTTGGCCACCTTCAGAGTCTTAAGTATCCCTCTCACCCTTACTGCTGTAGTAGCTATTCCACAGCTGTTCTTGATGCTCATATATTTATATTTCTTTTTTCCACTGGCTTCTTTTCAGCCATGTTGCTACATCTTACATCAACCCACAAGTTCCACCTCATCCCACACAATCTCCTGCTAAGGCTAGGAGATACACATGCAAAACCCTATTTAATTCCTTTATCCCTTTCATGTTTTTGTGAGTCAGTCACATATATAGACACATATATAAACTCCACAATGCTATGGAGCACACTGTGAAGTCCATCTACTTTACAGTAGCAAAGGTAACCAGTAAATAAGTTGTACCCAAAAGTCAATCTTTATTCACATATATGACTCAGTCCTGACTTCTGATTCCCAGTTTTACCCCATTTTGGATATTACCCCTCTTTAAAAGTAAATCAACATCTTTGTATCTGTCTTGTGGAAACTTCTGTGGACCACTCCCATTAGGAACATATGAAATGCAGAGTAGTAAAGCTATGTGAAAATCTTAAAGATCCTGAGAAACCAACAAGACAACAAAGATGCCCGCTTTCACATCCACTTTTGCAGGGGATAGGAAAAAATAGACTCACCGAGCGTCTGAAAAGCAGTATGAACAACTGAGAGGAAAACTAAAACTGTAGAAAAGGTCAAGTTTTTCATTCTGTCTTCTTGTTCACAAAGAGATGAGATGAAATTAATTGCTGCAGTAGAGGTCCTTAAAGAATCGGTTGTTGCTGGGTCCTTCTCAGTTTTGGAGATTTTTAGTTGAAAGAGAATACTCTGGGCTCTAAATAAGGAAATATCCTGTCACATGTGGTATTTTGAAATCTATAAATAATTACAAAATTCAAACTTTGCATCTGAAAGTGAAGTTTCCGTCTATTCAAATGCATATGGCAAAGTTTGAACAGTTCAAGATCATTCCATTGAATTATTTTTAACTTTCTTGGTTCTGTGCTGGAGTTGTAACATTCTGACCCTCAAAGACAAGGAACCAGGGAGTGCACTTTAAATTGATGTACCTTAAATGTCATACATGTATACCTGAAAAACTCAGAGAAAAATATATGCAAACTTCTTGGCCAGAAAGGTCTTCACTGCTGCAAAAGATATATTGATTTAATTTACTGCAGTGAGCAATTTTGACTATTTCAGCATGAAAAAATTAATTCCCACAGTATAATTTAATTTTGCTAGGTGATTTGACAAACTGGGTACTATGCATACACCTACCTTTTATCTATTCAGTGTATCAACTAGTAGAACTAGTGTGCTGTTACTTCATGTGAATTTATCGTAGAAGAACCAATACAAATTATCCAAATCTTTACAAATCTTCTGGCAAAAAAGTGCCTTTCAAAATTATTTCATCCACAAAGTACAAATGAACTTTATTCTCTTTTTTGTACCAAGCATAAATGAGACAAGGATAGAAGAATATTTTCAAATTTTACAAGTGAGCTTCAGTCATTTATTAAGTGGAAATGTACTACAACTATGATGTACAATCCCTTAGTAATTTTGACAAAAAAGGGAGGAAAGAAATTCAGCTGAAATTGCCTTTCAAATTTTCTCCCATTTTTCTTGCCTTTATTATGAAGACAAATCTCACGGTATGATCTGCAAGAGCAAAGCATCCCTTAATAAGATAGAAGAAACTCATTCACACAATACAGAGTTTTTGGAGTTGTGTTAGCAATATAAAATATTTAAATAATGATATTATGTTGGATCTTTTTAACTGTTCATTCTTTTCGTTTACTTTGCCTTTATGATTAGCCATCAAACAGCATAGAATCCAGTTAAGTATTTACAAAAAACCAAAAGAGTGTATTTTCCAGAGGACTATCATGAAAAGTGGTTTGAGTAACAAATGGCCTTTATTCCTTATCCTTTGCAATATGTTTTGTTTAATTGCCACATCTACAAATTGTCAGTCCAATGTCATGTAATGTCTCCTCTGCAGTTCTTGTGCACTTTCTAAAGATTTGTTATTCCCAGAGATCTTTGAGATCTTTTTTTTTCTTTAGAATGTCACAGACAACAGAGAATTCCTAGAAAACTTAATCATCTCAGTAAATCTCTAAAACATTTCACTAGCAAGGCACTGTTTTGTGCCCCACTATTTACTGGCCTGAATCATGGACACAGTGTCCAGTTATCAGTCCATTTATCAGAGAGGTGGAGGATCGTAAGAAAAGCTATCCTAAAACAGCTAAAATGAGTGATCAAGTGGAATAAAACCAGGAATGCATTCTTCCAAAATTTATTTGGCAACTACTTTATTTTATAGTTTATTTACGGCTTTTTCAGTCATATGCCTTGTTCATGCTTCTGTGTCTGCTCCTGTCAGCCTCTTTTTTAAAGGAAGAAAACTCATTGGTTCAACAAACCATATATCATCTCCACATGCTAATTAAACCCTGAAATGTTATTATGTAATATATAGTTTATTGATATAGTCTCATGTTCATAATTAATAAAAAGCATTCAAACTCATAGAATAAGATTGTATGCAAAGATTTATTTGTTTTGCAAAATCCAAGTTGAAGCCATGAATGAAGGACAAGTATTTGCATTTCACTTATTATACTATCACAAGAGATATTTGTGTAAAGGGTATAAGAAAAGGGCAGTAATGGGGACAAACAATTCATGTAAACCTCTGTTTATTCCAAACATCCCTTAAGTAACAGTGTGCATGCTTCAGAACAGTATGGTGAGATACTCTCAAAGTGCAGGATTAGGGCTGAGTGCTCTGCAGAGTGCTCAGTTTTAGTCTTGACTCTGTATGTGATGCTGTCACAAATTCCTAAATAAGTAACCCATATATTTTAAATCTAAATTTACACTAGTTCTGTTATTTTCCATGCTTGCTTAATTAGCCATTTTGTACAGTACTAAGTCAATAAATGCCTGAGAGTATTTATTGAGGAGCATACAGCAATAATTCCTAAACTTTACCAAAGGAATAACTGCCAATTTTACTTCGTAGTTAAAGTTACATGCACCTAAGAGAGACTAAGGTTTCCTTTAGCTCAGCTATACTTTTTTCAGCTTAACCATTTAGTTTGGCTGTGTTATCCCATCAGACAGCACTGTGTTCATTTTTTTCTTTGTTATCACTTCCATTGTCCCCTGCAGTTAGGGCACGGCTATATTCCAGCTGCCTGCTGCCCCTTCTCACCTCTCTTCCAGTTCCATTTCCAGTTTTGATCTTGAACAAGAAATAAATCATGAAAGCCACCCCCAATAAAATTATGAGGACCAGAGTAAAAAGTATCCACAGATTCAGGTGACCACTGGCTTTGTCCTTTATGGCATCTGTAAATAAATAAAAAGTAAATAGAAATTAATGAACTGTAGCCACAAATAAACATAAGACTATTGAAAAGTGTAATTTCTCCCTTAATTATCCGGCAGAAAATCTATTATAATGTCTCTGTGTCAGTCTTTCTTATAGATCTTACCATATAAAAGGAGGATCAGAGAGGGTGTGATCAATTTACCAAAGTATTTGATTATCTTGGGGTTCCCTAAGGGTCTTGCAGATACTGATAAATTAGGCTGGGAAAAAATTCAATGGCAACTAAGTAAATGCTGCTCACATTATATATATATATATATATATATATATATATATATATATAAACACTAAATAAATAATATTAAATTTAAACACTTGTATTTGAAATTATTTGAAAGCGAAAAAATTCCTACCTTCCACGTTTCCAGCTGCTTTAAGAATAGCTGTCAAAGATAAGACAAATGTTTAGCGAAAATCTAAAAAGGTCACATTTTCTTCCTGACAGTTTCATATGCAGGTCTGGTAACCTGCATATCATCGTCACTTCTGGAAACACATCTGCTAAATTAGGAGAACTGAAAAGGTGTGGAAAATTTTTAACCCCATATTCCCTTCAATAAAACTGCAGCGCTTTGCATATTAAATTCCCCTTCTTGCTTCTTTTGTAATAAATAGAATATCTCCAAGCTAAGTAGTAGTAGTTTCTGACTGAAGAGGACTCTCTTCTCCCCAGTTAATTAACCTTGCCCTTTTCACTGGGTCTGTTTCTTGTGGGGACTGGGAACACTTGATCGACTGCTGAGGACAGTTGAACTTTCCTGTGTCACACATAATTCTTTTGAGACCCAGCAGGTCTGAATTTACCATCATTTATTTGCATCCATAATCACATGTATAAACTCAAGCTTTCTTGTGCAGCTTTTCCCGGCGGCGGTGCACAGAGGGCGCCGTCTGCAAGGCTTTTCCCGGCGGCTGGCTGGGAGCTGCTGGGAACTGATGGGAACGGATGGGAGCTACTGGGAGCTGCTGGGAACTGATGGGAGCTACTGGGTGGGAGCTGCTGAGGGCTACTGGGAACTACTGGAAAGTGATGGGAGCTGCTGGGAGCTACTGGGAACTGATGGGAATTGCCGGCTGGGAGCTGTTGGGAGCTACTGAGAGCTGCTGGCTGGGAGCTGCTGGGAGCTGCTGGGTGATGAGCACGGCAAGGACGGATCTCCCCGTGGGCGGCGGGATGCCCGGGAGTGTGGGATGCGCCAGGAGCCGGGCTGCTGCAGCAGAACCAGGGCAGTGCATTGGGCTCTGGTGTGTTTGCGAGCACGAAGGAAAAGCAGCTGCTAAATTTGCAGAGCTGGCTGCAATGGAATAAAGATCTGATTTTGCTGGAGCACTGCTCTGCTGGAGAACGCGGGGTCAGGGAATACCTCTGTATTTGGCACTGTACATCAGGGCCACTCACAGTCAAACCCATCAAATAAAGTGTGTGGTGACAGTGAGTTTCTGATATCTGATGTCTGGTAACAGAGAACTATCCATCAGCAGTGTCTGTGGCCTGCAAAGAAAACTAGGCGTTGTCCTAAAAGCAGAATTTTCCTTTTGAGAACGTGCCCTGAACAATGCTGTGACCGCTGCTTCCCCTGCCAGCTGCAGGTTTGCTTTGGTGGGGGAAAGAACTCAACCTCAGAAACATCCTGAACCTTGGGGTTGTGAAACAGGGCAGGAAACTGGACTTTTCTGCAGAATTAACAGTTAAACTCCAAAATACCACATGGTTGCTTGGCTCACAATATTCTGATATTTCTACTTCCTGACTAAAGCAGATGGTGCTCGGTTATACAGAAACACAATATTAAAAAAAAAAAAAAAAAAAAAAAAAAAAGCTAACCAAAACACTTCTACTCTTTTCAAAGGTCACTATATGCTCTCTGGATCGCACTTCCGCTCCTATTTAAATAGAATTGCTTCATCTATGTTTTGCTGGAACAGCATGTATCATAGTACAGCAAGAGGAAGAATAGGAAATTATTGATGCCACTCTTGTTCCATAGCAAGAAAATAGGAATGTCAGTAGAAAAAAATGTGTTTATGTTGGAGGGGAACAAAATAATAAAGAAGTTTGATTTTTAATTTTTTTCACGAAATATTTATGATTTTTAGTTATTAATTGGATATTCCTCCCAGAATGTAAGAAAATCTGAGATTTCGAAGCAAGAAATCATAAACAGGGCAAACAATAAAATACACTCGTATTATTTTTGTCTGAACATTGAAACATTTGTGTCAGTCCTTAGTAATGCTCATACTATTACTACTGAAATAAAGCCATAAATGGAAAGAAGGAATACTAAAGAAGTCACTTACTCTTTGGCTTCTTACAAATAAAGCCCTTTTGGGAAGAGCAAGGCAGGACACTCCAGTAGCCAGTGGCTGCAGACAGCTCCACACAGAAAGCCAGCTCGCCCCCCGAGGGCTGCCCATCACCCCAGTTGACAAAGTCCAAGGCACTGTTGTCTTGCCAAAGCAGCTGCCCTGGTGTGGCAAATGTTAGTATCAACACTAATAGAGCTACAGGAAATGTCTTCACCTTACTGAATAGTACGTAATAGTACTTCATTCAGCCTAATGAAGCAATACTACTTTCTTCTTCAGAAGAAATACTACTTTCTTCCATCTGTGGTTGTTTTCTGATGCATTTTATCTCATTTGATTCTCGTCTCCAAAACAATATAATTGCTTTCCCAAATTATGATTTGCAGATTTATCAGTCATGACTTAGTTTTCATTTCTGTTTTTCCGTATGTTTGCATAAGATATTAAAGTTTCAAACTGAAAAAAGCTGAATTCAGACTTTTTTTGAAGAATTTCTGAATTATTATTTCAGCAGCACACAATGAAAATCAAGACGTTTTTACTGTAATGCTTAAACAGATGTTTAGTTAAAATTAAAACTTTTTTTTCATAAGCTCTAAATGTTTCAATGGGCTGAAAATAATCTAAAATAAAAACCTTTCTGACTGGCTTTAATCTGATAACAGTGTTTTCTTCCTGATGCATGTTTTCTACTGTATGGTTTAGCAAGCAGCCTAATTTTCTCCATATATAGTCACAGAGAAGCTTGATACTGGGGGCTTTGGCTGGACTCCCACAGGTCCCACATGAGTCTTCCCCAGCCAAGAGAAGATGAGAGCCAGTCAGGACTTTTTCCCCAAGAGGAAAAGCTTTCTCAGAGACCAGGAATAGGAGACAACCTCAGAGAGAACTCAGGTCTGAACTCTACTGTGCTTCAATTGGTTGCTTAAAACCTATTTATTAATATTTTTGTCCATTTAATAAAGTTTGCTTATGTTTATTTATAGAACTTAATATAGTTACCATTTACATTTCTGTATATTCCTATCCAAAAGCCACTAATCTTGCTTGCATATAAATCTGCATGCTCTATTAAAAAGTTTGATTCATCCAGATCTTCTACAGAAGTCAACATACCACCTATTAAAAAAAAAAAAAACAACGGAGGATGATTGGAGATATCCCCAACATAGTTACAGTTTTTGAAGCAGATTAATAGAAAAACCTCTCCTGCTGGTAGGGAGTGAAGAAGAATTTAAATAGAGACCACAAGGCAGTGTCCAGCTGTAGGGGAGCAGCACTGACAGTGAGAAGTGTCATCTGAAGTGAAAGACACAAAGAAGGTGATGACTTTTAAATACCAGGCAAACTGCACTGTGTTTTCAAGTGATTGGATGATATTGTTCATAGGAATTATGAGTGATTATTTATTTGTTCTTCATGGTTTGACAGAATAATATGTCTCATGAAATACTGTGCAACAAGCAAATCAGTGCAACAAACAAATCTGCAATTCAAACTGATTTATTAATTTTTGTGGCAGTGTAAGAGTAAGAGGACTATAAGGATCTAAAAAGCTATAAAACAAAGAATCATTTTTTTTTTCTCTTTCCTGGCCTCCTGAGACATGGATGAGATAGCTGATGACTCAGCAGCAAAGGTGAAAGAGTGCCAAGGTACTGCTCCTGGTCTTGGCCAGGAACAGATGTCTCCAAGGAGAAGGGAAGCATTTTCCCTCTCCAGGCTCTGCAGTCTGCCAGGGAGCCCTGCTGATAGAGCAAGGGCTGCCAGGCAGCACATGTAACCCCTTTTTGGATCAACCCCTTTTGGATCACACAGTCTGTGTTAAAAATGAATGATTGCTGTCATGATATTTACTTTGCCTATTGTATAGAGAGAGATATGGAAAATGAGAGATAAGGCCAGAAACAAATTGATTATTTCAAATCACATAAAATTTAAGATCTTACTAAAAGGAGAAATTTTGTGAATGTAGAAATATAAGAAGAAATAAGCACAGCTGGAAAGATAAAAGAAAGAAATCACCTTAAACTCAACATAAGTGAAAAGCACATAACAATAAAAAATGAGACATTTATTCCTTATTTTTAATATTTGTAGATTTTACATTATTACTTTTCAAGATTTTTCTCAAGACTTCTTTTTAATGTCAAGATTGAAGATCTATATTTGGGTAAAAATAATAATTACCTGATTGAATGCACTGAGCCACAGACTGAGCCCAGCTCATTTCATTGGCATTGAAGTTGTAACAGTGGCTTCGGAAGGGAATCCAAGATATGTGATCAGATTCAGGACACTGTCCAATATCCTGGGGAGGATCAGAAGGAAGTACATCTAGAAGAAATGAGATACTATAAATGCTTTCATTCAGTAAGGATTGCAGTTCCTCATATATGAAATCAAATATTTAAACCATCTTTTCTTAAGAGTATTTAAGTATATCAGTGTCTAAGTCAAGAGTGACAACAAGGATCAGGACTGGTCAGCTGTGAGAGGATGACTCAGTGTGAACTTGTGCTCTTCTGTGTTCCTAACTAAATCAGACTTGGACTGTCTCAAGGATATTTGAGTGTTCAAGGATTTTGGTTCTAGTTTATTTTGTTATAACCAACAAATTTATATAAATGAAAGAAGCATTAAAAAGCAGGGAAAAAAACCCACACCTAGAAAACTCCCAAACTCCCAAGAAGTTCAAATAAGTTTTATTTTAAATCAAATATCATATAATAGAAATTTCCCATTTAATATTTTCCTCAAGATAACAATCCTAATATAAAATTTCTGAACATCATTATATCTGATCATGGAACTACCTAAGGCTCATTGAATATTTATCTAGTAACTCCTCATTTTTCTATGAGGGAAATGGAAAATAATGGAACGAAATGGCGACATTGTTACTTAGTACTTGTGTTTGTAAAACAAAAGTTGCCAATTTACAGCTATGAAGTTCAGAGCATGGCCTAGAAAAGAAATTTAAAAACAACCAACCAATCAAAAAAAAAAACCCCACAAAATCCCCAAACCAACCTAAAACAAAAACAAAACAAAAACAAATCCAAAAATCCCCAAATAAACTCTGCCTTTCCATTAAGTATGTGTCACTAGAGCTAACAGATGTTACTGTAACACAAATGAGAAAGCAAAAAAGCCCAGTCTCATCCTAAGGTTTGCCTGTAGTTTTACTGTGTAGCACCTCAGTGCCACCCAGAGAGACCCTATGAAATATGAACTTTTTTGGGGGCCAATAACAGACCGTTTTTTATCAGATACCACTCTATCTCCTGTATCCAGTTTTTGGAATCAGCAAAACATTTTGCATTCTGACTCAACGTGAAATGCCTGATGTTCCCACAGTCTTTATGATCTGTTTGCCTGCTCCTATGGGAGCTAGCACTCCAGTCCAGTAAAATGGCAGAATCTTGGCTGGCCAATGCCAACTCCATCAAAATAAAACCTTGTCATGCAAAATAAAGGTATTGACATTACATGCTCAGCCTTATTATTCTTCGATACATACTTAGAAATTTGTAATTCAGTCCAAGAAGTTAAAGCAAGGTTTCTGCCATAAAACCAAAAGTCATTGCCATTGCTTACCCTCAGATTTTTTGCAGACTGGAAGATGTTTCTCATTACAATGTGCCGTTTTCCAGGTCCCAGAGAGGGCTAGATAGACACAGGCTATTTTCTCTTTTGGTTCTCCATAGTCCCATTCAGAAAAACTTACTTTCCTTTTATTGGTCCATCTATAATATCCATAATTCTAAAATCAAAACAGACATTTGACATAACTGTTCTAAACCCTCATGTGTTGTTTCAGCTAAATGCAGTTATGCAGGAGCACATTTTCAGAGTGATACAGGCAGCTCAGTTTGTGTGCCTGTTAAAATACTGGTTGAATCAGGACTCAACAACATAAAAACCAGACCCAGCAGTATGGCTCCCATGCTGGAACAACCCATGGAAGTGTTTTAAAGGCTAAATAATGCTCCCTGGGGACTCAGTCTCTTGTTGGACAATGCTATAAGGTGGAATCACCAGCCCAGAAGAGTCAGATCTCCATGAAAAGCAGCAAGGCCATAAGATCCTGAAACCTGTGGAAAGCTCAGGAGGAAATGGGTCTCAGAGTTGGCTATCAAACAAGGATTCTAAGCTCCAGCAGTTTTGAGGAGAAACATTCAGGAGTAAACTGCAGCTATCACTATGGGGAACCTGAGGAAAGTATTACTTTGTAAGAAGCAAAAGAGAAATATGTTGAGCAGGAATTCTTGAGTCGTTGTTTAGTCTTTCTGCCTCCCCTTTTTTCTTTTCCAGGAAGAATCAGAAGAGTTACAAGGAAAAGTAAAAAGACTCAGACAATATGTTGCTGACATCAAGAAGAGGGGGATAAGATGTGATCTCACTCCAGTGTCTGTGTCAAGGGAGATGCACAAGGTCATACTGAGCTTCAGGGCATCATCAGGGCAAGGTCACTCATTGCCTGGGGAACAGGAGAAACCAGAAAGCTTGACCTTGCAAGATCAAGGATGGCTTGTTTATAAGTACCAGGGGAATGCTTGGTGATTCAAGCTTGATCAAAATGAAATTTTAGCTGCTTTCTAAATCATACTGCTATGACTAAAACCAACAAATTTAGTTATCAAGTGGAATTAAACACTATTATTTTGGTTTGGGTAGAGATGCCCTGTGGATTTGTACAAGTGGATGGATTTATTTTAAGGTTGGTGACTACCCATCACTTATGTGAGCACTTTTTCTGGTGGTGGGGGCAAAGATGATACTGTTAGAATAGTGGAAATATGTTTTTGTCAGCAACAAGTTTGTTTTCTCAGACAATGTATACTTCTGAATGGCTTTATCAGATTGTTGCTGCATCATATAACTGGAAATGCTATTTTTACACAATATTTATTACAAGTATCCCTAGGGATACTGAATTTCAGACATGTTTTGCTATGTTATATATCAGTGTAGAATCACAATTAGTAAAAAACAATGAATAGTTAAGGTGATTATTACTGATGAAAAGCTCATTTTATTATAAAAGTGGTTTAGTCAGATCAAAGAATAATGCAATAGAAACATGATAATTATGTGCATTTAGCAACTGCATATTCAGTAGGGAAGCTGAAGCTCAATTTGTCACAATCAGTCACAGAGCTAATAAGACTGATTATCACTCAAGTGTTCCCTTACAAAGTGGTAGACCTGGATCTCAGTATTCACTACTGATACAGTATAGCTTTTACTGATTTCAACCTTTGGGACCTAGCAGATGTAACAAAGAGTGTGTGTTCAAAGGTGTGTGGTTTGGCCCATGAACCCTTCTGAACCAAAATGTAATGGAAAAGCTACAGCTGCCAATGGTCCTGAGGCATTAGCCCTACTGACCATCTTGGACCCTTTGAGTAGTGGTCACTTGTCCTAAAAATGGCCATCTGAAAGAGTACCAGGTATTTTTACCTAAGTTTCCAAGATTCACACAGAACTAGTGAAGAGTCCAGCACCACCAAAGGTTTTCATCCTTCTGAGACTGTCCACCAGTCCAAGGTTTCTAAATCTGTTCATGCTACAGTTCTCCTGCTAATAGTAGCAGCATTTAACTTTACCAACTATGAATTTATTAATCTTACCACCTTGCTGTTGAGCCCAATCCATAAGGGCTCTCCATACTGCACTGCCTGCAGCAGCAAGAATACATTACTGTAATAATCAAAAATGCTGGCAAGCTCTGAAGATTTCTCCTTGCATGCTTTTGTTGCTTCTTCCCAATTCATTTTAGAAGGAATTATTAAATAGCTGCTGTTATCATAATGGACAAAATCGGAATCTGGAGCACTTGTGGGGTGAAACAGTTCAGGCTCTGTAGGAAAGAGTTACAAATTTGAAAGGAAGAGAACAAAACAGTGAAAAATTACTAGCTGCTGGATAGCAGTATTGCTTTTGTGTAACAGAGGAATATAGCATGGCAGCACAAGCATCAAGTAACTGCATTTCTTACATAAAACCAAAAAGATTTATTTTAATGGCAGTTTGGAATCATTTTAAACTATGGTATAAAAATATATTCAGGGATTAGAGAGAGGCACAGCATGAGCTGTGTGTATATGTAGACACAGATTGACCAGATGAAATTGTGTGAATACTGGTTCCACCATGATCCTCCCCCCAGAGCTCTCCATGTCCCTCCACCTCAGTGCAGGTGAAGTTTTTCCCAGGCATGAGCACAGGACAGGATCTTCACACCACTTCAGTCTCAAAATAATTTCTTTCTATGCAAATTTTATGACAGTGCTGCTACATCTTTCCCTCATAGAATGAAGTGAAAAAAGGAAATTGTGTTTGTACCTATAATTACATATGCAGAAGTAGAAGGCAAGGGCCTAAAGCTAGTGATGGGGACAGAAGAAAAGACATTAACTTTATGTTCAGTCAGTGTTGAGGATGCCCTGGCAATTGATTTTGCTAGTGCCATCCTCATGCAGCTTTCTGCCCTTGTATGGGACAGCTGTGAATCATTTAACCCAGCTGTGTCTTCTTCCTCTATTTTAACTTGCTGCTCATCAGTTCCCTGTTTTTGTTCCTGTAGATTCTGCAGTGTAGCTGTGCTCCGGATGTGTCTCCCCCCCAAGGCTTCGTGAAGCAAACTGGAACTTTTGCCCTCTGAGTATTGCTGTTCTTGTGATATGGAGACTTTGCTAGAGACTGATGAGCAAACTAATCAGTTTAATTGGCCTTCGTTAACCCCCAGCTGGAAGTCACCAAGGGATTTGTCTTTTTGTATTGTGTTTGCACAGGCTGTGATATCTGTGATAATTTTGTTAAAGCACGGAAGACTACACTTTTCTGTTAATAGGGAAAACAGGCATTTTGAAAGCATAGACCATCAAGGAACCTGGTGTGGGCATATTTTTTTTGTGATTAAGAAGGTGAATCCTGTCTTCAAAATGTTTATGTGCCAGGTATCTGGTTTAAGTGTGGATGTCTGCAGGGTAGGTGAGGTCAGCTTCTCTGAGTCTGAATTGTTCCATAAATGTTTTGCAAGAAAAAAAACACAGACAAAACAAACTGAAACATAAAACTTACCACTGTCCATCTGGCAAATATAGCTTTTTTTATGTTGGCAGTCAGTATTTTCCCATAATCCTGCATCATCTACAGATCTTTTTGTCATTGCAATACAATCAGTCTAGGGAACAAATAAAAAATGGGATTGTTGCTGATAAAGTGCAAAATTTCCAGCAAAATAATAGAAATAGGTGTGAGGATAAAAAGTTAATAGCTCTCTTTTCTAATTTCCTGGCTCTTTTCAGGTATTGCTTGTTGGAAATCAAATGCATTCTATTATATATCTTAAACAAATGTAGTTTCATTGGCAGATTGCTGCAAGAACTTTTGCCAGTTTATTAAAATTCCTTGGAATGAATTGAAGTTATTTTTACTATGGAGTTAATGATAATCTACACTGAATTTGTTGAAGTTTCTTATGGATTCACATCATACAAGGAAAAATCATAAACCAGAATAAAAATCACAACTAGTAACACTGACTATTTTCAATATAATAATGAAATAAAAGATAACAATTATAGAAAGTGTAATTAATTCTAGCAGTAAAGATTCCTTTTCTGCATTTTTAGATTTTGACAAAGTAATGTGAGTAAACCTAGATTTTAAACAGGCCTATTAATTTTTGAGTACAGCTTTAAAAATTTGATCTTTAAAATTTCAGTTCTCTTCTGCTTTAAGGTATTAAAGATCAGATCTTAGCTGAGGCAGAAGTCATGCTGGTTACTCAAACACTGATGTCATTTATGTTATGAATTTTCTGATTTATTTCTGTTTACCTCTATTGTAATGTACTTCCAGTCAACCACGGTGAATTTATCCCTGATTGGGAATCCTCGGGCCCACTTTGAATAGTCAAAAACGCTTCCATCTGTCCAAAGATATCTATCTTCATTGTTAATGTCATTCAGCCCAATCCACGTTTCACTGGCAACGTTCTTTAGGTGGAAGGTGAGGAAAGCTGATAGAAAATGGATTTAAAAAATAAAATATAAAGTACCTGAGGAGTTGCCTTTCTTCAAATTCCATGTAAATCAAATTACAAATAAAACAACAACCAGTCATCTTCTAAATAGATTGGAAATACCAACCTCAGTATTGTTAGGCTGTGAGCTAATGGTAAGAGAAAATAATTACAATGGGTAATCAAATTGAAACAGTTTGATTTCAGGGGGAAAAAAAAAAGAGAGGAGAAAAAGGAAAACACTTTTTGATAAAAATTATTTAGGCTTCTTGGAAAAATTATAGAAATCAGGGTGAGAAGTGATTTCAAAGGGATTGTCTTTCACAAGGTAACATCAACTGCAGATATGTAATTTCTGATGGATGTCTGTTTAATGTCTAACTTGAATATCTGTGAGCATTTCATGACTATAAACTATTACAATTTATCCCATCTTCCAAGACCATGGGGAACAGATTATTCTATTCCTTCCACATAAGATGTTTGCAAAACTAGGGAAGTGTTATAATATCTCACTCCAGTCTTCCCTCTGGATCAAACACCTGCAGGTCTTCCTTCATAGTTTGTGGTATTTAGGTCTGGAGGTAGGTTCAGCCTCATCACTAGGTAGTGAAATATGTGGCTTCATACATAGTACTGTAACGCTCAGGTGTCATACCTTGCACTTGATTATTGTGTATAGAGGCCAAATTTCCCCCTAATTCTCTACAAACACTTCTTGCTGAATGCCAACTTAGTTTGTCTTCTTCTCTGGATCCAAATATTTTATAACACTGTGGAGAGAGTAAAGGATTAGACAGACTTGGATGCCAAAGAATATTAAAACCATTGTTTTGGGTTAATTCCATGCTAGTCCCTGCATGCAAAGAGCTGCAGATGGGGGATCTGCTGAAACACAAATACTGCCAGCCAGCAAGAAGGAGACCTAGGCAGTCCCAGTGATATGTGTACATCCCTTACAGTCATGTGGGGTCACTGCTGGGAAAGAGCAGACAACCATCAAAAGATTTTGAGGAATTAAATTACTGAAAAGCAGATTTTTTGAGGGACTGGAATTATTTCCTGATTGTGGTAATTTGGAGGTAGTAATCTCTCAGGTCAAGTTTTTTCAATTATATGAGTGCTGGAGAGATGGAGTGCTAAAACCTCAGCTCATGTGAGAACTCACATGAGTGGAACAGTGTCAGGAAGAAGTGCCCTTCTGAAGGAGTGTTTTCACTGAATACCAGTGTAAAATATTTTTTGTGTATCTTCTGAGGGACAGAAGATATGGCTCCTCCCTCTTCATGCCCTTTGAATGCATAAAAGCTTTTCCTATTGATTGCATTGTGGAATTGATTTATGGTTTTCCTCTGTTGTTTGTTTGTTGGGGTTTATTAAAAGTTCATGTCCAGGTTTTTTTGTTTAACTTAGCAGAAACCAATGCTTGCTTGACTTTTATATTTGATTTGACATTTATTGCAGTTTGTGTTACTCAGCTTAAGATGAGTTGCTGTGATGGCCAATTACTTATAAAAAGTGTAACCTTTCATTTTTTCATCTTTGTTACACAGAAAAACAGGGTTATATCTACAGATAAGGATAATGGATCAGGATTTCCATGCAGTAAGTATGCCTAAAATAAGCGGAAGTGTCTAGAATCTAGAGAAGTAACTATGGCTAAAGGCAGAGATATTTACAAAAATTATAATTTCAAACATTAAATCACCTTTTTTTTAATAGTTACAAATTTGCCAATCTGAAAATTCACTGCACTGCCGACTAGCATACTTCTTAGTAAATTGATGTTTAAAGAAAGATAATTTATTTAATGAGAGAAAAGGAATAGTTGTTTTTCTTCACCTAGAGCAAATCTGCTAAATATGGCTGAGATTTATTACTGTACCTTATTGTTAAACAAAAGCCAAGTTTCGGGACATCCTCCCAGAGGTGGAAATACAGTGGGAGCAAATCCTGAGTAAGTTAAATTGTGCCTTTCACAGATAAAGGCATTTTTAATACCACAACTTATGTCTTTCCAAAAGCCTGTAAAGAAATGGAATACAGATAATTGTTGTAAAGATTACAGAATACAGAAAAAACTCTTGTGCAACCACTACAGCAGTCAGGCTCACATGGCATTCATAAAGCGCAAATGAAACACATTTACCCAAATACACTCCTCCTTCCTCTGCAGTATGCTTTCTTCCTAAAAGTGATGACACAGTTTCAAACTTGAGCATGTTAAAATATAAAAAAATGTCAGTATTGTTGAACTACCTCTTTGTGGGGTAGCCTCAAATGTAAGTATGTACCAAACATTTTGGATTTTGATGCTATATATATATATATATATATATATATATATATATATATATATGCAAATATTTCTTGGTGCTATTTTACTCACCAAAATCTGACATTATCACACAATTTTCATCGTTATTTGCAAAATTGGGTTCATTTGGAGCCCAGGCAACATAATTCACTGGGGTGTCATCCAGCCATCTGGAAGAAACAAGAGGACAGTGGCTGCCAGACAGACATCTCAGCAATCAGTGACAAGCTGTGTTTGGGCAGAGGGATAAACAAGGCATTAGCAGTGACCAGAAGGCAAAGGTTGTGCATATCCTGGAGGGGACACAGCCACAGCACTGCTGCCTCTCATCTGTGTGGTACTGCCACTTTCGAGGCAGTGTGGACATCCCTCACATCCCAGACAAGTGTCATCCTGAAAGCCTTCTACAAACGGATTGTTAAAACAAGTTTCCTGCCAGAAATCTCAGAAAGTTGTTGGAGTAGATGCTGCTTGTGCTTCTTGCTTCCAGCTCACATAACTTGAACCACTTGGGATTAATTTGGTTTAGTCCTTACATACATATTTTATCAAAACCTCCTGGGCTTCCTCTGTAGCCATTGGAGATCAGGTCAGGGTAAATCTCACCCTTGGGCTGATGTCAAAAGTGGATCATCAAGTAAATAACATCTTAAAGTTTCCTGCTTCTCCTCACTGTTTATGCAGGGTTGCAATTCTCATGGTGTAAGGCAATAAGTGAGCTGTGTCTTAGGTATGAATTTTTCTTGGGTTTGCTCTCCCAAATTAAGAAGGAAAATTTATTTCTCTGCTTAAATATAGAACAATATAACACTGGATCTGAGACATCGCCTGAAAACTATCCAGAAGTCAATTGCACAAAAGTTTTTAACTTGTAAATTGAAAGCACACAGAAATGCTGCCTGAGATGAAATTGCCATCATTTGTTGTCCATTACCAGTTTTCCTTTACTCACCTGAATCTCTGATCAAAGCTGACAACTAAGCCAATGAAATATGATTTTCCTCTGTGTTTTGTGTAAATCTAAAATAAAAGTAATTAACAGTTAAGCACTAAACTGTTCCTCAATGTCAAGCAAAAATCTGAAAGCCAATTAACCATGCCTGCGATTTTTTTTTTAATTTTTTTTTAATTTGAGCCTCATGTGAGACTAATGTAGGTTCAGACTCAGGTTTCAAGCAGGCAACAGATAATATATGGAACATCTTGGAGTAAGAAACTCATTGGACAGGAAAGCAATTATCACTGTGCTGAACACTACATATATTAGAAAAGATAATCTAGGCCTGAACTATCCTTTGCAGCACCTTTAATATTTGTATGCCATTTTCCTCTACCTATTAAAAACAAAAGTAATTTTTTACAGGTCCCGAACAAATCTGCTTCTCTATAAATAAGTAATGCAGGACAAGCTTAGGACTCCAGCCTTGCTCAATATTTAGTATGTTCCCTGTGTTTTATCACCTGCTCTGTTTCAAAATTCAGCTATAATTAATAGGCTTTCTGCTTACATATTGCCATAGAAATCGTCTTTTGCTTTCTTTCTCAATGACAACAAGATCCGCAAAGTTCTTCTGACAAATTCTCCGTGCTTCTTCCATATGGACATGTTCTCTGCTGAAATAGTATTGCTTATTTTCATATATAATCCATCCATCATTGGTGAGCTGATAGTCTGAAATATAAAGAATCATATGTATCTTCCTATCTGGTCTTTACAACGTCTGAAAATTATACAGTAATTTTTGTGAAAGAGGAAAAAACCTACCAAGTTTGTAGTTTGCTTCAGGCTTTACCAATGTACCTGTAAAATAGAAGATTGTCATAAGCAACATCCCAAATTAAAAAATAAAAATCAGAGATATTTGCTTCATGTAGTTTCACATGCTCTGTAAAATAGAGAGAGAAAGAACCAAACCCACCAAGCAAACTATGAATTGACTAATGCATTTTCAAGAATTTAGAGCACATACTGTCATATTGAATTGTGTATAATTTAGAAACATTTAGCTGTGAAAAATATGTACTTTACAGCAATGTATATCCAAAAGCACTGTATCACAAAATCCAAGATTCACATTCAATTTATGGTAGATTAAGCAAACATTACTTTGAAAATTTATTTTAGCATTTTCACTTGACATTCTGTGATTAATTTTTTTAATATTCTTGGGACTAGAGACAAACAACATAATCCTATATAGTAAATTCTAAAGCTTACCTACATAGCAGTAGACTATCCACAAGAAATGAAAATTTAATGTTGGTTTATTGCTAATGTCAGGTGTAACTTCCAGTGTGTCAATGAATTCTTCCTTTCCTGATAACTTGGCTTTTACTAGGACAGTCTGTTTTTAAGAATCCTGGAGAGCCAATAGATATCAAACTCAAGTTTCTGATTACAGGTTGACCCAGGAGGAAGCAAATTAGCTGTTGGTATTCCCAAAGCCAGCTACAGCCTCTCAAAGGAAGCTCTGCTTTCATAAGAATGCCTGATATTTTGTACTACTAATTCTCTTAGCTTGCTCCATTTCTACTGTGGTTTGATGGAGAGAAACACAGTATTATAGAAATGACAGAAATAGTTTGATGCGAAATAAACAACAAAAAAAAGAAAAATGAAAAATCAAGTTAAATTATTTTGGGATCATTTAAAAATTTAAGTTTTTAGTGAACAATAGAACTAAAATTATTTCAATGTCTTCATTATTAATTTATATACTTCTGGTCATTTTGATTTTACTGTTTAATCCTAACATAACTGTAACATTCATTATTTTCAGAAAGCTGGAATATCTTTTGTAAACATGTATCTTAAGGGAACATGAGGGAGTTCACATCTGAGCACATCTTCTCTCATGTTGATCATCACGTAATGTAGATTCACAATTGCAAGATTAATTTCTTGATTTTTTTCTTGCTTTTGAAAGGTCACCTAGGTTCAAGATAAACTGATCAGAGTCTTTGTGTCATAGTTTCTGGGCTCCTCCTGAGTAATCTCACCAAGAGCAGAGAGACACATCCATACAAAGCTGCATGCTCAGTGTGCCAGAAAGGGCTGCACAGGATGTGCTGCTTTGAGCTGGTATGCAGAAATCAGGGCTTGGATGGTGCATTTGTGTGACTAATTTACCAAAAGGGAATTGATTCTTCCTTTTTGGTTAAGCAATTTTTCAGTGTTACTATGGTGCCTTATTCACCCTTCAAGGGTTTTGTTGGCAGAGTCATCAAATATTACATGCACTCAGTGTTTTTATATAACTGCTTATCCCTTCCCCTTCCTATTGTGCCTCTTAGTAGTTCCCTGTGTGCATCCAACTTTCTTTTCATTTCAAGAAAGTTTTAAAAATCTCCTTCTCCATGAAAATGCATACAAATACTCAGTTTACAACCAGGAAGCAGGGATGTAGAAATAGGATTGAGAAAGCAAAACAAGTTCTTTCATTATCAGCCATCACTCTTCAGCCCAAGCAGACCCCATTTCCACGTCCTGCTGGTGGGCACCCCAGCATCTGTCAGGTCCATTTTGTGAGCCTGACACCAGGTGTGGGAGTTTTGGCACTGGGGCCCTGCTTTCCAGGCAAAGCTGGTGGATGCAGGAGTCCATCAAGGTTACACCAGTCTCCACTTTTGATCAGATTGGGTTTTCAGAGTTGCTGGTTCCTACAACAACTGATCCCTCTCTTGGTTCTCATTAGTTCTTTCACAGTGGGAAGCAAAGTTTTTCACTTTTGTAGAGAGAGCTGTAGTGTTCTGCATCTACAGCTATCCTGGGTAAGCCTGAAGCAGATAGGAATAGAGGGAATAGATAAAAGGAGAGGGGATAAGTGCCTTTGCTTCACAAATTTATTCAACCCATAGCAGAAAGAGATAAAACTAGAGATGAAGTAATAGGAATACTCTAACTTCCTGCATCCAAGGACAAGAGAAATATTTCAGTTCATTCCATATACTTTATGTGTTGCCTTCACTGCAACTTGTTTTAGAATGAACAATTCCCAGTGTCTTACTTCCTTTCAATTTGTTTAAATCCATACAATTTGCTTTTTAAGCTTGGGTTTATTGCTCCAATTAAATGTGGAAGTAACAATACCTTTCTTTGTTTCACAAATCCAATTAAGTAAATGTTCACAGCGCAAGTCGTTCCAGCGCATTTGGGGTGATCTATTAAACATAACACAATGTTCAAGTTCTTCATAGTTGTTGGGTTCATTTTCCTCCCAGTTCTCATAAGTTACCTGTGTTAGAAATACATATCAATTACTGTGTCATTCGAGCTGAATAGAAGAAATTGAGATTGCCATTGTGACACAATTTCAGTATCTCATCATCTCAAGTTCCTTTTTTATGGGATCAGTGGGAGTTCAAACAGACCTGAGAGGGCTGTGAAGGTCATGATGGGCAGATTACTTTCTCTACCACTCCCTGAAGAAGGTGCAGAGACTACATGGTACAGAAAACCATGTGTTTGATGAAAGAACAACTGATGGACAGAGAGAGTCATATTTATCTTGTTTAGTAAAAGTTGGCAACTGGATTTCCCTGTACTGCCAAACAGCAGTGCCCATTTTGGGAGGCTGTGCAGGTCTAAGGGCACAGACTGTCTAAGGTGGGATATAACATGGTACCAGGGATGAAACACTGGCAATGCTGTGTTAAGACAGTGCACTGCAGCTATCCAGCATATATTCTAAAGCATATATTTTCTAAAAGACAGAAAGTCAATTAATATCCAGCAAATAAAAACTCACAGGGGAGCCATCAATCCAGGCAAATCCTTCATCAGGATTTAAGAGGAACAAACCAATCCAGAAAGCCTGAGTGTTCAGTCCTTTATCCCTAAAATAATTCATACAATATAGATATATAAGCATAGAAAGAGAGATATAAATCCTGAAAAGCACAAAAATACCCTGCTTTCTGTCACACCTGAACTGGGAGCTGTGGCCCAAAGCCAAGCTCACTCCCTGCACTCTGTCAGGGAGTTGATAGTGCTCTGTTGGGCTAAGGCTTCTCATATTTAAAAATAAATTAAAGTGATGTGGCCCAGAGCCAGCTCAGGCTCCCCTCCCTGTGGATGCAGCACAGCTCTTGGTTGTAGTACGAGTTCAAAGGCAGAAGCTTTAGAAAAAGTAAAGCATAAATAGGTGTTTATTTAACTGATAAAAATAGTAAGAATTTATTTTCAACTGTTTTCATTTGCTTCTTAGCACTTCCTAAGTAGTTTAGTTAATATTTCATGCTATTTATCTCATTGTGCCTATGGACCAAATAAAATTACTATTTCAGTCACTGCATAAGACAAAGATTTCCTTCCACAAATATTTTATGCTCTAAACAAACAGAATCAACAGACAAATAAAACCACATTCAGGTGATCACAATACTGAAATATATTCAAAATTAAGGAGGGTGAGATCACAAAAACCCCTCAATAGGAAAGTTTTAAATCTGTTTCAGAAAGTAAACCTCTATTCTGCATTATGTGAAACAGTTTTGGTTAAAGAGCTGTATATTATGTGTCATTGACATGTCTTGACATCATGGAATACAATCAGAATATTGGTCTAATTTGAGGGGAAAATAATGTCACAGTTTATACATCATGAGCAAGACATAGCATCATCTACAATGCTACCAAAGGTTAAATAAAATTAATTACTTTTTTATTTCAGGATTTTTCAGTTTATAGTCAGAAAAATTTCACTTTAAGTCCTTGAATTTTGGTTTACATTACACAGTAACTTGAGGGATTTTTTGAATGGGCTGGTTAAAGACAGTTACAAAATGCCATTTAGAGCTGAATATTTTATTTTCTCCCTTTAGGGAGGGGGACTAACATGTAAGAAATGTATAAGATCTGGAAAATAGCCTTGCTAAAACCTGTGATGAAAATTACCAAAATATTAAGCTTCTTTAAAATAATCAAGTTTGGGGTTTTTTTTAAAGCACTGTTACGGATGCTATTTCTGGAAGAAAATTTTGTATCAATGTAATTTAAATTTGGTTGTTTTTATTCATTCACTTGTTCAGCCCCAGGTATGTTTTAAGTAATTTTTATTTACCATAGCAGGAACAGGAAACAAAATTTTTATGCAAGTACTCACGAAGCTAATTGCCATAATAAAATTTGATCTTCTTTTGTATTTATTGTGACCAGATTTCCACCTATTTCTCTACAGAATTCTTCAGCTTCAAACCAAGACTTCTTTTGGTTTCCCTCTCTCACAAAAAACTGATGAGAACAAAAGGTAGAAATAAATTAGTAACTTTGTAAAGCTTATAAAATACATGTAATTAAAATCAGCATCATTTTAGCAACACTCTAATCTTGAGTGAGACAACATTACACCTGTCCAAGCCTCTAATATTAAGCATTAAAAATGTGATGAGTAAATATTTTTTTCTTAGCATCATCTATTTTAAAATAAGGCAAAAGTAGTAGAGGCATCTGAGGAGAACAAAAGTTATCAGAATGTGCAGAGAAGAAAAAAATCTTATCTGTAACTTAACTGAAACTTCTCCACTGAAAGATTAAAAAAAAGATTGAAAACTCAACCATGACATTTCACAGTAGAAACCAGGAGATTTTTGAGAAAAGGAAGGGGAAGGGTAAGTCAGTGAGTTGAACGAGAAAAGACAGAATGGATGCAGGAAGCTGTTTGGCCAAGTGTGGACCCCAGCTGAGGAAGAGGTTTTTGTATTGAGGTGCAAGCATACAGATACCAAATACACTTTCTGCCATGAAGAACATACATTCTTGGACTAAGGATATGTTCAACAGGACTGAATGCTTGACATTTGATGGAAATTATAATTAACAATTTGGTAAATGGCAGAATCAATATAATGATAATTACATGTGACATAGAAGCTCAGACCCTTGTAAATACAGGAATAAAATCAGCTCTGATCTCTTAGCAGGTAAAGAATCTCAGGAAAGAAAGTGAGAGCAGGCTTATATAAAGACATGGAAGAACAATGCTGGAGATTTATTTACTTGATCTATATTGCCTTTACTTTCCTTTTTTTCCTTTGCAAAAAGGAGAGTTTTTAAAGGCATTTCTAGCTAAACCAGGAGAATGCTCAAAGGTTTTACTTGCTGAAGAGTCACCAGCTAAACCCAGATTCAAAAGTATTGCTATGAGCATGATGTTGTGTGAGAACAGGCTGTCAGAGGGGCACGTTGTCTCTCACAAACATTGCCTTATGCAAACGACACTGCCAGCTCTTGAGATGTAATACTGTTTTTTCTGAAGTACCAAACTCCTGGAAGCAAATAAATCAGGTAAGGTTCTCACCTGGCATTTAGATAAAGGAAAGGATATTTCTAGCGCTCTGTGTTCATCGTTTTCCATTGTTGACTTCTGTTACATTAGATGGATTTTTCCCCCATGCTTTTTTGCCTTGCATACCAAAGAGAAGACCATTCCCAAATAATGTCCCAGCATCACGGTGACCAGGGCATTGTCCCCTGGCCTGGCCCGTGCTGAGGCTCCCAGTGAAGGTGCACACACACTTACTTTGAGGCACGAGTCTGCCCGGGAGGCTCTGTCCCAGCCTTCGGCACACGTGGCCACAGGGACCTGTCCTGGAGGAGCAGGAGGTGGCACTCCTGCTGCCCGCTGTTTGCAAAGGTAATTTGATGTCTTCTCACAGCTAACAACATCCCATAATCCAGCTGCAACTCCAGTTCCCATGACAACACAGCCTTGCTCTTTCCCTTTTTGATGTGGAAAAGAAATGAGTAAAACCAAGGCCTTAATTACTGTCTAAGGGATGAGACCTTTGCTTTTATTCATTGAAGATTATGAAAAAAAGATGCAGATTATGCAGATTAAAATGTATCCTAGATATAAAACTATTTTTAATACCACCTGTCAGAGGCCAGATATGGGCCAATGAGTCCCACAGACACAGGTTTACACGGATCAGAGGTTTTCAGCTTCAGAAAACAAGTCTTCCTTATCTTACCTCCCCAGGGAAATCACAGGGAAAGTTACTCTTGATTATATTTACATAGGTAATAGATGACCTGACAAGTACTTTGGAGCTCTCAATGTCCTGGTAACTCAATTGCAAGAAGGGTAATATCAAGTACAACAGGTTTGTTTTAAGGCATTACTAGCTGTGTGAAGGTAAGAGCTCACAGGCAGCTGCTAAGTTGTATTGATGAAATGCCAAACAGCTGCATGTTCACTCCTCATTTCTCACATATGCTCACTGTGGGACAAAAAACTGTCCAGAATAATTTTTCTAAAGCTGATGAGTTGTTAACTGGTGTTAAAAATGGTTTTAAAAAAATGATACCATGGACCTTGTTAACTCCTGGACAGTGCTGCCTATCAAAGTCTGTCTCTGCACACCGTGGCAGGAGGCTGACTTAGACCAACACCTGTAGCTCAGCTGTGACAGTGCTGGTTGCACTGGTGTCAGGCACAGGTCTGATGGTGTTGGCCACCTACAGCTACAGGCACAAAACATAGTGCCCACTCTAATTTCTAACCAAGGGAATGAAAGCACAAACCTGTGTGAGTTGTATCAGCAGGAGTTGAGCCCATGCAGAGCTTACCTGGCATTGCTGTGTTCCAGTGTGTGAAATGAGGAGTTTCTCCATTGGTCCACTTGAAACTCCCTCGTTCTTCTGTGTCAGAGAGACCAATCCAGAAAGATTTTTCAGACCTCAGCCCCGTCAGACTAATCAGGAAGGTTTGCTCATTTCTGCAGTGAGAAACAGTGTTCATTCACCACCTGTTAGTGTGTAATGTTAATCTAAGTGATACACAGGAGTGTTAACATGACCCCAAAAGCAACAGCTCCTCAGTGAAATTCAGAAAAAACCCTGGTAGTCTTTAAACTGCAGTCAAAAGAATTTTAGGAGGGACAATTTTCTCCTTACAGCCGAATGCATCTGAAACATCACAAATTGCTGCTCTCATGGGCTAGTTCTATTTTACTCTTTTCACTCTTTCCAAATCTTTGAGATACCTCAAAGAGACAACCAAGACAGGACCAAGCTGTCAGCTTTGCTACCTACCACGTCTGAAAGCAGTCATGCTCTTCAGGGGCCATGGAGCCCCTGAAGCCTGACAGGGATGTAGGTAGATTAGAGATGATCCATTCTGGCATTGGGAAAGGGCAGGTTCTGGAGAAGATTTCCTGCATTCATTCAGAATTTGGCTTAGAAGGTAGTTTAGGAAAATATTTTTATTAAAGCTTTCCTATCATAACAAGAGAGCACCTGTCAAAAAGTATATGAGAATTATAGTACCTACTTTCCAACAGAAAAAATCCCAGCAAACAAAAAAACCTCAAAAAACCCAACCAAACAATCAAAAAGAAGACCAGAAAGCCCACTAAAGCCATAAGTTGCTTTAATTATGAATTGAAAGATAAGAGGAAACTGTTTAACTCAAAAAGCCCCCAAATTTGAAAATTGCTATAATAGATTAAGTAGATAACCCTACAACATTGAGGAGTTTGTTTTGGGTTCATTTTTCCTGCATGGATAATCTTTTCATGCCTTGCTACAATAAAAATTTTTGAAAAGTGCTGATAAAACACTTTGATGGGTTCAAAAAATGTAAAAGTTTTGCAAGTTTCTCCATTAAAGGCATTGATTTTTAAAAAAGTTTTTTCCCACCTGCTTTCCACCGTAGCTAGATAAGCTTTGTTGTGTTCACATGTCTTATTTGCTTCTGAGAATGTCAAAAGTCCAGAACCCACCAAGTAACAGTAAAAACCATATCTTTTCCAATCCTGTGACAAATATAAGATTTTTAATATGCAATTAAAAGAGACTTCAATGTAGAAATTTCTCTGCTCTTGTGTGTATAAATATTCAATGCTCAATTTGTTGCAGCTGACTTTAAAACTAAGATGAGGCTGGGCTGATCTGTGCATAAATAAGATCTGTTCATATATAAAATCTATTTTTTTAAATTCTGTTCACTCCTACAGGAGGCCTTTCTGCTTAAGGGATGACATTAAGATTTTAGGTTTCATCTCTTTTATGCATACATGACTTTTCGAAGAAAATTGTGTCTGTGATATTTACTGTTGCTTTCTAGTGCTCTGTAAGGTTGAGATTATGCAAACTGAGTCTATAAGGAGCTTGTGACTCATTGAGGGGGACCTGCAGCTCCAGCTTTCCAGAGCTGCACAGTCAGACATAATGTAATACCAAAATATTGCAATACAGAAATGAATTCAAGCTCAATTCAAAACGAGCACAGATCCCCAAAGCTGTCCCTGCCACTCCCAAGTACAAGAAGTGAGGAGATTTTCTGGGCCAAGAGGAATCCAGACAGTGCCTGTTTTCAGGGAGAATGGAAAGGAGGGATATCCTGCTTCTTCCTGCTCTTAGAGAGATCTCTGCTGACCAATACAGACACAAGGATTTTCTGAACCTCGGGGTGGCTCTGGGGGTGGAGGGCAAGGCAGTATTCATGTACATGTAAATGAAACTCAACTTGAAAATTTTCAGATAAAAATGGAAAATGCAAATATATTAGTAAACTGCTACCAGGAAGAGACCAGGTTGCCCCAACAGTAGGTTTTCTATAATATACAAAGACAGTATCCAAAAGAAGCAAGAACCAGTAAATTAATTCCTGTATATTTCTTCAAAGATTATTTTTATGAGAGTGCATTTACTTTCTGGCAGCCTGGGTCCTCAATTGTCTCTTTTTCAGAGGATTTTGATGAAGGCTTCTTTTTACAGATGTAACCAAGTTGCTTATTACAAACATCAGTTGCCCAGTATCCATCCTAGAATAGCAGGGAGGAGGAACAAAAGTCAAGAAAGAGCACACATAAGCACAACTAGTGTTTTTACTCTTTTTTCACAAGGCCAACTGGAGAGTTATTAGAAGATTAGACACATCTGTAAGTACTAGTTTAAGAACCATTTAATACTGTTTTGATGTAAAAGAGGGAAATTAACATTTTGAAGTCTCAACATTGCTTCTTATCATAACTTTTAAGTGAAAGGGTTTGTAAAGATCCATCTCCTCGGGGGCTGATGGGATTTGCTTTTGGAGAAGGATTAATTCACTACACTGCTGGAAAAAAGATGAATCAAACAAAACTAATGCACATCTGATAGGGTTGCAATAAGCCTAGCTATTTTATCCATCAAAGAATCTGAATGTGACTGACTACTTTAAAAAAATATAACCTATTTAAGAAGAGCTTTCCCCTCATCCCCCCCATAAAATCTGGTTTTGGATCAATTCCTTTGGTGCCTAATGCTGGCAAATATTAGAGTTATTCTACGACATAAAAGTTCTCTCAGTAACAGCATGCATTTCAAAATTCATTACACTCTTTGTATGTGCATACATGTGCATGCACATGCAGGTAAATGTATCAAACAATCATGTCTTGCAAGAAAATAAAGTTTGTGAGTCAAGCAGTCAAAAATACTATAGAATTTTTCGTTAGTTTCTTGGTAGGTAGATGACAGCTAAGAAACTTGTCCAAGTGCCAAGCCTCTGTGCCTCGAAGCCAAGTCTTGGTGACATGACAGCGAGGGACAAAATTGTCTGTCTGATTGAAATAGGACGTATGCAAATAGCACCTATGGTACCCACATAGGATATTAACTAGTTCATCCCTATTCCTCTCTCAGAGCTTAAACTTTTTCTTTGCTGAAATCAAGGGAAAGAATTTAATGTAAAATTTCTGGATCAGAATTTTCACCAGACAACGAATTTCACAAGGCCGTGCTAGGAAAATGCTTCCTCTCCTTCTGATGTCTTCCTGACCTCTGAACTTGTCTTCTGGTTGATAGCAAATTTTGGAGCGAAACTCTTTCAAGCTAATATAACGAATGATGCCTGAATAAATACTTAAGTGAGTGATTTTGGGTGGATGCAGCTATTAAATTGCATTGCTGTAAGATGAGTGCACGTTGTACCTGCCCCTTCATAGTGACACAGTCCTCCAGCCCGTTCGTGTAGGTGGGATGGCTGCGCTGCCATGCAGTGAATGTCACAGGAGTCCCGTCACTCCACTCAAAGTAGAAGTGAGCCTTCAGGTCATTCAGACCCAGCCACAGCTCTTCTGTTGGCTCTGGAGCACGACAGGAAAGAGGTTTGGTTACTGTCCACTGCACAGAACCAGCAGGGACGGATAAGTTTGGCATGTGGCACACAAGAGGTGGTCTCTGTGCTTTTATAAAAATGCTGCTTCCTCTCAGATCTCTGTAAGAGATGTGTTGTGGAAAAAAATCAGATTCCATTCAGAAAAGTTGTTTTTAATGAACACAAGGCTCTTTACAGCTGGCAGATTTTTTCAACTTTCTGTGATTCAGAGCAACAAAATGGTCCTGAGCATGAAGATGTTGAATGACTGTGGGTGTCCCACCTCTCAGGAGATCATACTGAGTCCAAGCTGTGAAGACACCTGCCAGTACATTACAGGACTTGTGTTGGCACATCCAGGTGTGTTCACCATGGCCAGCATCTGCAGTCTCAGGACTGGTTACTACAGATCCAAGGAGTATCAGAAGTGAAAAGATATTGTTTTTTTAGAAGGATATATAGCAAGAGGTTAGCATCAGCAAGAGGTTTGAATCTCAACAAGAAGATTATCCTCTATGTTTGTAGCTCAGTTCTAAAATCTTGTACATAGAATATAGGTGCCAAAAGTTCAATCATTAGAGATCTTTATGCGTCTCTGGAAATAATAACTTTTTTTTGTTTGTTTGTTTTCTTCTCCTCCTTTATAATGCTTTAAAATGTGGATTATTTCTTGATAAACATAGATGTAGTTCTGTATTTATGCAACAGCAACAACATAAAAGAGCATGGTAAGTTGGATTCGGTCTTTAACTTGTGATATTTCAGAGAAAGCATTAATATTTAATATGTTCAGTTTTTATGTCATAGATGGAGCAAATGCAATACAGGCCTACATATATACTCACTGTAACCAAGCTGTGACACTAGAAAGCTGTATTCAGCAATGTTGTGGATGCTTGCCAAATCTCCATCTTGCTTTCTACATGAAGACAGAGCATCTTCCCATGTTTTGGGGTCCCGGTGAATGTTGTAGCAGTGACCTGCATATGGCCACCAGCCATCTGTGCACTGGACAGGCCTCAATTCTCCTAAAATCAAAACACATTTTTTTCAGAACAAGAACAAGAGGAAAATATAGGACACTAGAATGAGGTCTCTTGAGTACTCTTTACAAAAATGGGACTATATGAGTAAACATAAAGCTGTAGTTGGCAATGCAAAATACATTCAAATTAAAAGCAAATATCATTAAGGCACAGCATGCTAAATATGTAAATAGAATGAAGTCTCCTTAAGCAAAGAACTACTGGAAAGTGCCCACATTGTGTCAGAAATGCAATTTGAAATAATGATCTGTGAGGAAAGAGAGACCAAAGCAGACATCAGCTTTGTCCTCTCTTTGTGCCCCAGAGTCACTCAGTCTCCTGCTGCCTGCAGTGACTCATATTGGGCTATGCCTGCTGGTCTATGGTTTTTCAAAAACATATTTTTCAAGTATGGAAAAGCATGAAGCAGTTCCTTGATAACTGTAGGTCAGTAAACCTTGTAAATGAGTGGAGACTTTGTGTATCCTCTAAACGGCTTTTTTATAACTTAAATTCTTAAAAATGTATTTCAATCTTGCTTTAAAAATTGAATCCTGCATTTCTTTTTAAGATTAATACTGGAATAAAGAATATCTGAAATTACTTCTGTAATTTCTTTAGTATAACTCATTCTTTAAAAGTATATTTTACAACATTCCCAGGTGACAGTCTCCAGTGGACTCCTCTCCAATGGGGCATGTTCCCAGCTGTGCTGGTGCATTGGGGTGGCCCACAGATGCAACAAGGTCTGGGTCAGTGTTGTTGCTGCTCCTGTTCTGCTCATATGAAACCAAAGCATTGCAAACTGCAGACATCAGACAGAGGAGGACATTTTTCATCAATATAAGAGTAACTGCAGTTATTAATTTGGAGCAAATGAGAATAGTATTTCTACCATGTTTAGGCAAATTTGCCTTTTGGCACAGGTTACCATGATGGAACATCTACAATCTGTATTGCAAGAATGAATGATAGAGTGATGGAACAAAATAATAATATTCTCTTATGAATGTTTAATACACAAAGGGAGAAAAAAGGCAGCATATAAAAGTCTGTGTGTTGTGTACTGCTGTGTTTTTCAAAGGTTTCCAACATCTTCATTGAAAAATAATGTTGCATACAAGTTTCTTCTTCTTAGAAGTCATAAAAACCTTTCCTTCTATTTGACTAACCTACCTTTGGGCATAATGTCAGGCTTTGAACTGAAGGGTCCCTTTTTACAAATGTAGCCTAGTCTCTGGTTGCATGCTTGGTTTTCCCATTTAGCATTCTTTGTGGGATTCAAAACTCCACAGATTTTCCCAGGGAGCAGGAAAGGACTTCCTTTAAGTAAGAGAGAAAATAGAATCTCACAGCAATAAATTAATAAAAAATATTAACAGAAACATCATATTACCAGTGGAAACATCTGCTTTTTATGATTCCTTGAATCACTAATAGGAAGGAGCCCTTTCCTTCAAGATATCTGCCTTGAAGTTTATAGGATGCTACCTATAGTTGATACAGAGAGTGAAATAATGACCCTCCACTGCCTTTATTATCAGGATCGTATTGGAAAATGTATAATTCTTTTCCTGACTCTCTAGTTCTTACAAGAAGAACTGCTGAAACTGGACCTTTATCTTGTGTCACAAACTTCCAAACTTTAGAATATTAAGTTTTATTATCCTTCCAGTATATTTCAAGAGTTTCACAGTTCTGCTTTCCTATGAATTAACTTTTTTCTTTTCTGTTGCATTGTGTACAAACCTCTGTAGGCAGCAAAGGAAATTTCCTGATATGTCTTTTGAAAGCTTAGAGGAGACTTTAATTTTTCCTTTAACACCTTGCAACTTTTCTAAATCAGGAGACAGCTTGGAATACTCATGGCACAAAGCAAACATGCAACCAAAAAATCCCAAGAAGCAAAGAGAAAAACTTTGAGAAGTATGAGAAACTCTACACACTCACCCTATGGCTCCTTAAGCTTCTCAATAGTGTTTAGAATTTCTCCAAACAATGTAGTGCCATTATTTGCTAAATATTTTGCTGTCTTTGAAAGATTTGACTTATATTCTCACTTGTGGACAACATTTATAGAAAACTCTGGTCTTTGATGTGTAGGGTTATGTATCACTTCAAGTGACACTCTCATAAACAAGCTCTCTGTTTAGATAAGAGAATAAGATACTATGCTATAACTGATATCCACTGTGAACTTTGTAATTTAAAAGTGTTAGTCTTAAAACAGGGATCTAGATCTTGGGCTATTGCAAATCAGAATGGACTTTCCTGAAATAACATTAGCTATTGCAGTTTTTATTAGTTGGTGTCTTATCAGAATTAATTCAAAGATTACAAAATAGATCAATTTCTTACCTGGTGCCCAGTTTAAATATCTGAAAGGGCTACCCCCAGCCCATTGCCATCCACTGTTGAAATCCAAAGCATTCAATCCAATCCAGAAGGCAAAACCAAATTCTTTAATTAGCTCTAAATTAGAAAAAAACAAAAAAACAAAAAAACCAACTCAGTTGTATATCTCTACTCTTATTCGTAGCAAGATCATCTAAAAGAAATTAAGAGTAAAGTAAGAAATTCATATTTCTTATTTTAAACCAGCCCCAAACCAGTACTTTCTGCATTACTGAGATTCACTGATTACAAAAAGTAAGATTTGTAAATTAATCTATGTTGATTTACCAGAGATCTCTAGTAGGGCAAATTGACATCTGATTTCACTATTTAAACAAGACTTTATTTTTCTCACTTGCTTTCATTTGGTATGTAAAAAAGCCCTGATTTTCATAAGGGAATTTTGCTAAAAGTCTTCTGTAACAGATTTCATGGAGTAAAAGAAAAAGTCATTGTGTCAACACATCTTTTTTTTTCAATGGGAGTTTTTTCAAAGCCTCCTTTACACTATTTATAACCAAAGAGATGCCGTGATATCTGTATCTGAAATCCACTGGAGTTATTTTGATTTTATGTATGCAAATTACCCATATTAGGACCAATCCAACCATCACCTTATGTTCTCCTGAAAATATTAATAATCCTTGAAACACAGTGGAAAAAGATAAATTAGAGGGCCAGCCTGCAGCCCTGGTCAGGAATGAGAGCCCTTGCACAAAGGTGAGTGGAGGAAACCCTTCCCTGGGACAGACTGCAGGAGCTGCAGGGCCTCCCATCTGGAGCACAATGCTGGCATGGGGACACTTCACTCCCAAAGAGGTTTGTGACCAATGCTTCATGAAAAGCCCCCCATAAAAACAACATAAAAAGTTCAGACCATTCCCCTTTTGGTGGCTGCTGAGCCACCCCTGACACTCTGCCCTCTTTCTTTGCTGAGACAGACGACAAGGCAGCCAACCTCATCACAGCATATTTTAAGGTCTTGTTCTCTATCCTTTTACCTCCTATATATGCTTGCTCCTGAGTCTCTGTAATGCTTAGTAGTTCTGCATTTTGCTGCTGACAGCTTTTCCTTGCTTGGTGCCATGTTAGAGCTGATTCTGAGTTTATCTGATAGTGAATTCCGGTTGAAACATCTTCTGTCCAAAATCTTTCTGTGTTGTCTGGAAGAAGTGACATAGAGTACTGTTCTAGTGGACTCACATATACCAACTAAAAGAAAATAAAGTGTGTAATCATGCAGAATCTCTAAAGACGCACACTATGCATCAGAAAATAAATAATGAAATGTCTAGGCAGCAAATTAAAAAAATGAATGATTTTTTAAAAGTTAAAAATACTATTTAAAATTTCTATATTTTTTGAAAGGAGTGGATTGTTTCCCAGTATTTGCTTTTGAATTATCTCATACTGCAAATGCAGTTCTAGGTAAACCAGACATATCTATTGATTGAAATAAAGAGATTCCAGAGTGAAGTTAGAGGAGAAAATCAAGTCTGTAGGTGAACTGCAACCCTGGAGGCTCTTCATGACTGATAGGTAGGATCTCCCTCTTAGCTCACCATCAAGAGAAGCAGTTTATCCAAAAATGACAGAAACTGGCCTTTGTTAAACAAGCTTGAGAAACACTAAAAGAAGTCTGTGTAGCACCAATTTACAGCTCAGCTGCTGCCTTTGCAGAGCAATTCACTAAACCTGTGAAACTGCTGTTGGGAAGGGCATTGGTGAGACCAATGTATGTGTGCTGAACTGGAAAGATCCAAACACAAATTCAGTGCAGAAGACAGAACAAAGCTGGGAGAGGAAGATAATTTTCAGAGCAGCATTTTTGTGTAGGCTGGCAATAGGAAACTAGAGCAAGGTAGAAAATTAAAGGGAGAAAAATTAGAAAATAGCAGTTTAAGTGAGAATTGACCTATAGGAAACGTGTGAGGAATGAAGAGAAATAGGAATTTTTTGAATGGAAGATGAATGTCTAAATAATAAGATAGATATCTAAATTCATACAGTTCATACCATGCACTTAAGTACCATAAAAGAGCCTCTTCACCCCTCTGGTTCACAAGGAGAAACAGACACCTCCAGAACTTTAGTCAGAACCTTTCTGGGCTGAACCACTCTTTGGTGGCACCTCTTGCTCTCCACTCACTACAGAGAGAGCTCTACTAGTGTCCAGACAGGTGAGTTTCAATTGGGTTCCTCTAACAAGGTGTGCAGCTGGTAGCTCATAAAAAACCTGGCTGCTCAAGAGATGGTTTGCTCAACAACATTTCATGGTGAGTTAATAAATAAAATGCAAGACTTACTTATTAGTGGGCAAAATCCATACAGTTTATCAGCATCAAAATCTGCAGTTGTTGCACACCAGAGCAGCCCATCTGACCTGCCAGCATCTGTGCACTCATTGTACTGCTTGTCTTTGTATTTGAAAGGGAATACACAAGGCTGTCCATTGGCATTTCCTCGTAAAGTAAAAGTAACTAGGGGGAAAAAAATGTTAAGAGGACATGCAAATAATAAAAAAATCATGCATCTAACTTTCTAGTAATGGATCTATTATATATTTGTCTATCTAAATTGAGAAGTTATGCAATCTTTCAAAATTTAATTTTATTATAATTTCCTCCCCAGTGTAGAGACAGATTTTAAATAAATTTCTTTAGTAAAATGAGGAATTTAAATGCTGTGTTTAGAATTTGATATATATACACTGTGGGCAAATCAAATTCTGTGATGAAAAGTTGGTGATGCATTGTGGTTCCCGAAGAGAGAAAAACTACAAACTAAAACAACAGTGAGTTCACTGCATTTTTGTTTTCTGCACAGCTCAATAAATTTGCTTCATTTGCTTGATTACTCTATCCATAATCACTCTTTCACCCCATATATTCCTTAACTGTTGAAAGAAAAAGGGTGGCTGACCAGAGAAAATACAGACCACATTGTCATGAGCATATTTACACAGTGAAAATGTTAGGTTTCACTTGCACATTTCTCCACTTGGAGAAGTCTTGCAGATTCATCCTGAACTCAGAGTCTTTAAGGTTAATAATGCCTCATATTTTTAGAGTATAGTGGGAATGTTCTTTTATTGTGAAATTTCTGAACAGACTCTCAGTCTCACATTCATGCAAACTCGTTTCTCCACTCAGTTATCCACACATTACTTTTTAATTTTCTCTCTATAACTATACTCAATGACTGATAAACATCTTCAGAGTAGAACTGTTCTTCTAGTTTGGTGAGGCTGGAGGGGAGGAGCCAGTTCTTCCTTCTCATACTTCATGTCATGGGGCAGAAACTTGCAGTTATTGTGTAAATATGTAAATCCCTCAACTGATCACTGCACCAGGGAGGAAGGTAAATGAAAAGAGGTCCATGCTCCCTCATCTTTCATTTCCCTCCCATACAATGCTGTCTGATTTAATATTTCCACTGAAATAAATTCCAGTGTAAAGATTCATCTCTTACTACCTCAATTTTTCCATCATCCCTATGCACACCCATCCTTTTATTCTGTGAATCAAGAACTGCCAGGGTACCTAACATACTCTTTAGATCATGTATCAAATCTGATAAAACATATAAAATAATCAATCTATGCATTAAAACTCTAAAGCTGCCCAAGGCAAAGCATTTTCATATCTAGTTTAATACAAAACTAACAGGAAACTTACCTGATGACTGCAGTGAACATTGCATGAGGGAAAGAAAAACTAGAAACCCAGAGAAACTCATTGCAAATGTAACTTGCTTCTCATTCTTCTACCAGGAATTGAAATAGAAGATTGGTGAGATATAAAAATCCTTGTCTCTCTAGATAGTAATGGGTTCTTGTCTGTGTCAACAAGTTGATGGATAAAGCTCTGCACTCTAAATAAGGAAATGTCTTGTCACATGGTATTTTGAAATAACTGGAGTGCAAATTGTAAATACTGCTCTCTGAAGAACAAGTCCCTTCCAAAACTGAAGTCTCCATCCTTGTAACTAGAGGTAGAAGCTTTGTAATCTTCTATGACATTGATAATATTAATACAGGTTAGTTGTTGGGGTGCTACACAGAACAGACCTGGAAAAGCAACTTTTGAACCGGGGACCAGGAATCTGCAGTGAAATATCATCAATTAAAACCCTCAGTTTTAAAACCCTTACATCTCAGAAACAAACAGACAAAATCCCAGTGGTTCAATGCATTGCAATAATGTCACAGCACTATATAGGTAGAAGAAAGAGAGCAAACTTTACAGAAACTGCAGGTTTTGGTGCATTATAAGTTCTTGCTTGCTTGGAGGCAAATTTAGTATCATTACACTGGTTTCTTTGATTCCATTTTAGAGCTGGGCTGTTCATAATTGCTTGTCAAAGACCTGAAAAAATGAAGATGTTCAACACTGTAGTCTAGTGGTAAACTTCCCTGGAATAGAAAGGCAACTTTTGCCTGGAATACTTTAATACTTTACCAAGTAAAAATATGTGTTTATCTATCTGATAAATTCCTAATGAGGCTGGTTTTGGACAAAGACAAAGACAAACTAATTTGGAAAAGGTCCTTTTAACCTGTGAGCAAAATGCTCATCTGAAGACTTGTATCAGCATGGCAGTTTATGTACAAATATGCTGCAAAGCTCTACTGCAAATGTTCACAAGTCCTGCTATTCCTTCTGTTTATTTACATCAGTGAAATTAAAAGAAGTTGTGATAACGAAATTGAAAAAAATCAAGAAGTGAAATAGCCAGTAGTGAGATAAATATAGAAGCTGAACAGTAGATGTCATAGGAGGAGCAGCTATCATTGCTTTTATTTTTAAAAGAGTGTTGGGGAAAATTATTGCAAGAACCAGACAAACTTTTGACTTGGCTGTAGAAGGTAGTAAGAGAGAAAAATATTTTCTGAAAAAAAAGTCTGAATTTCAGCAAAATTAGGAATTGAATGAGTAGTTTAATTATAACTATTTTATTTGCAGGTCACATTAAGGGAGGGCTTAGTGTGAGCAAGGCTTGCAAGAGTAGCTCTAACTCATGGAGCTGAATGGTGTCACAGGCACCAGTGTGGTGGGGCACAAATGGAAGTGGAGTTTCCTGAGTAAACCTATTTCAGATACATCTCAAATAACAAAATGAAATTGCTCTGACAAAGGAAATCCCAAGGGAAAATACCTGGAGGACACAATTCCTTCCAAGTTCTCTCATTTGCCTCACTAAGTGCCAGCCTGGATCTAGCTCAAGCTGGGCTTTCTTCTCCCTCCTGTGTAAATGAATGCTTGTGAGAATTCATCCTGGGCTACAGTAGTGGGGAAAGATTAATGCAGACACTGGGGTAGGCTGAAAGAGGAACTGAGGACTTCAGAGCTCCCTCTTTGGCATGGCCAACCAGCTTCATATCATTTGCAAACTTTTTGGGGTCAGTATCTCGTGTGCTTCATAACACTTCGTGCAATATTGTGTTCTCAGCAGTGTCCTGCACTCTTGCTTGTATTTACACCAGGAAAAACGGGAGTTCAGGAAAGGAAAGCAACTTCATTAGTTGTTTGGGTTTTTTGTTGGTTTTTTTTCCCCCCAATTTTCCAGCTTGTTAATAGACTGTGCAGCCTGGGGAGGCGGGCGATTTCCTGAGGATATCTGCTAAGCACTCTTTCTCATAATGTTTAGTTACTTAATTGTATTCACAACCTAGTTAAAAGATATCTTCTAGTATTTTCCACTGTTTTTCTGACATCTAAAATTTACTCTCTTGCAAACTTCTAGTGCAGAACCATCTGCTACATTTCTTAGCTTTCAGTTCCTTTTTCTTGCATTTAAAAATGTGAAGTTGGTGCTTATTCAAGCTGAATTCAAAGTGGAGAGGAGAAAAGCCCTCCTTGTTATTGACAAAAGAGTTATTGTGCTTCCCCTTTCCCCTCACTTGATTCACAGGGAATGCTGAAGCTGAAAATTATACTAATAGAAAACTTATTTATTTATTTCAAAGCATTAACAAAAAGAAGCAAAAATGTCAGGGTAAGAATATTTTAATTCATGTAAGTAAACATAATACAGTTAAAAATCACATTATTGAATTGAAAAATGATTACAACTTATACCTGGTCTTAATATTCTTTACTCACATGAACTGCTTTCCATAGCAGAAAATGAACATGACAAGGTTTTCTATCACAAAGTTTTGAGAAAAGATTATGAAGCAGTTTAATAAGTGTAATAGGATTTAGCCATAAGGAACAATAAAAGTACTGGTCTGATGCAGTGAAGTTTGTGGGGTTAAATGAGTTTAAGTTTGCAAAAGGGGTTCTAATTTTTAAGATTTTTAGTGTCCACAAGGTCACAGCAGTGCAGTTCTAAATGGCATTCACACTCTTTATTGGACATTCATTCTAACTAGTTGATTTTCATTGTCCTTTTTCAGTACATGTGTTTGTTTTTGACAAGTTTTTTAGTCTGACCATCCTTGCTAAGGCACTTGAGAACACCTTGACATTATAACATCAAACTCTAAAATTTCAGTAATTTGCCGCTCCAAGCAACACACCGCAGGACCCATTCTTACCAATTCTTCAGTCACCAATACATCATTTTAATAGTGTTTCACTGCCAGAATCTGTTGAGAGCTGGTTTTGTCTTTTTCTTTTGTAGAAATAGGCTGCCATGCCAGCTCCAAAAACAGTTAGAACAGCCAAGAAAATGAGTGGCCAAACAGAGACATGAACAGGTGGGCGAGTCCCTTCATTCTTTTCCTTGCCTGAAATGAATCCATATAACTGTGAGAAACCATAGTAGTTTTTATTTCCACATACAACATGAAAAGGAGATGCCCTCTTCTACCTGAACTTGAGGGCTGTAAATCTGAGCCCTGAATTGTTGCTAATCAGTAGTCAGGTCTCTGTTCCTAAAGCTAATATGGTTTTAGTGGATCTGGAGTACAGGATGTACATTGCATGCAGTGGATGTCTGCAAGAAGTTAATAAAAATGTATGCTCTAGATGGATAGGGGATGCTAATTATTGGAAATCAGTTTCACAATATTTTTATGTTACACATTTTACAACAATATCTTTGGAAGAAACTTTCATATACATCTACATAGTTTCCAACAGCCCAGTTAAAGGCTAAAGCCCTCTGTAGCTGTCCTGGTCACTGCTGAGCTTGCCAGCTCAGGGGCAGCCCTGCAGCAGTCCTGTTAGCCAAGAACAGAGGAGTGGTCTTGGGCATGTAGGGTTACCAGGAGTGATTGATAACCCTGCAACCCTCAGCAGGACTTGTTCTCTAAAACAAGCATGGTTTGGGAAAACTAATTTTATTTAGATTTTTCTGAATTTTCTTATGAGAGCTCTTACCTTTTTGCTTTATAGGACTCCCATTTGGCTCAACTTCAATGAATATCAGAGAGAAATCATATGACACTTTATTAGAATCCATACGTTTGACTGTTTGCAAAAATAGTGCAAGAACAAAAACCCCTGCAGTTCTACCATTGCATTACTAACATTTATATCTGCTATAAAAGGCAACAAATTGAGGCAAAAAATACATTGCTAAGTTTTCACCTTCCTACTTAAAATTACTTTCTCCACTTTTGAAACTTTATATTGTTTTTATATTGCCAACATTAAAATACTTACTCTTTTCTATGTTCATTCAAAATACCTCTTCACATTTTTCCTGAAATATTAATTTCAGTGTACTAAGAACATGATGTATCACTCTGGAGATTAGTTTTACATGGCATATTTTGAGAGGATCTGCATGTCTAGCTGTTACAAAATTTTTTATTTCTAAACATCTTCCCAAGAAAACGCCTACTGAATCACATGAGTAATTTTCCTATTTGCCTCTGTGTAAGACAGAGAAAGAGAAAAATGCAAAGACCTTTATAACATTGTTTTGTTGCTGTTAAAGAAATGCAAAGAAAACTGGTTTGGCACTCAGAAATGAAGAATTATACACGTAGAATTAAAGATTTCTAAATTATCATGAAAATATTTCTCATCTTGGCTTCTCTACGTTACAGTTTGCAAACACCCTTGGTACCTAGAGGAGAATTTATAAAGGCAAAATGTAAAGTTAAAGCAAAGAAGAATGCAAAATGAATAGATACAAAAGAGTAATCCCTACTAAAGCAGGAAATAGTACATATGGCAGCACAGTATGATTCAATGGATGAACTTTAGAGATTCCTTATTATTTTAGTACTATGTAGGATGGAATGTAACTTGGATGTTTTTATTAAGTCTTTAATAGGAATTAATTTATTTACTGCCGTGGGCATGTGCAGATTTAAGCATAGAAATTAATAATGCAGGGGAGATGACTATTTCTTGGTTACAGTTCAGCATCTTTTTCTAGTTAAAGACTACTTGGAAAATGAGTAAATGCTAACCCCAAATTTTCAGTTATTTTCTCACCACCTACCATGTCTTGTCTTGCAACGCCTTTAGCATTGAAATAAAATTTTTTCAGCTTTTCATCTGAATAACAGAATCTTAAAACTATCTTTACAGCAAGCCTTTACTCTTTTTTATTCTTTTCTTTTCTTTTTTTTTTTTTTTTAGGTTTTCAAAATAGGACAGAAATGCTACCCATGATTTACTGGGAACAATGCAAAATGCAAAAACTGGAAAACCTGATCTCACAGCTACTACAAAAGAAAGTGAAAATGTTTAACCTACCTACCATTTTTTTAGGTTAGATAGACTGACTTTTAACATCTAAGTTAGAAGAAAAAAATGGTACTGCTTTCTTGCAGATAATTTCCTTTGTGTCTCCGCTTGGGAATAATTAATGCTGTGCTTTATCTCTGAAGCATTAGTCTGATATATAGTGCACTGTGTGAAATTTTCTAAAAATGCTGATAAGACAGCTTCTCTAATGACTTGAAGTTTTCGTTCAGAAGGGAAGTGTTCCTCATATCATTATTACAATACAAACAGGTGACCTTTTAGAATTCCCGAGGCATTACTGAATCAGCACCAATATAAAGCGAGTTTGGTAAATTGGGAAGTAATATATTTTTTGAGAATAACAAGCTGGAAGAGGAAGACTGATTCTTCACAATGATTCCTCTTTGCAAGGATATAATAATAGGTACAATAATCAATTCTTGGAACAGTCATACCCTTGCACAGGTGCCATATCAATGCCTGTGCTAGGCACTCAAAAGTTTCTGAATGTTTCATTCTGAACCTAGGCGGTAGGATATTACTGAATTCCCATGTGACTGTAGACAGTGATGTGGAGAGCTTGCAGTCTGCAAAAGTAGGCAACTACAAATGGTTAGAGAAGTGGGATATGCTAAACATAACTTCCAGGAATTACTTCCAAACCTGTGGTGAAGGGCTTTAATAGTTACTAGTGAACAGATCTGTCCTGTCACTGAGGGCTGACACACTGAAAACTTACCTTTGGGTTTTTTGCAGATAAATCCTTTTTCAGCAGAGCAATCACTTTTGCCCCAATAGCCAGATGGTGCAGTTATTTCCACACACTGATGGTCCTCACTGAACATTTTCTCCTCCCAGTTAACAAAGTCCAGGACAGCATTATCTAGCCACAACCACTGGCCTACAGAGCAACTCGCATAGGAAAAAAAAAATCAAAACTTATCTATTTCAATAATATTTTAACTCCTTAGCTCAGCAGTTGACTTTAAATATCTATAGTAAGCCACTCTTCAGAAGAAACCCATATTTTTTGTAAAATTACAGTAATCTTCAATTTTGTCAACTTAGCGATGCATTTTTCCATTAAAAATTGAAATTAGGACATACCTTCCACATTCCTGTAAAGTCCTATCCAAAAGCCTCCTACTTTATTTCCAAGTGGTTGAATTTTATTAGTCAGAAAGTGAGATTCATCCATGTTTCCTACTGAAACCAAGGAAGCTCCTGAAAGGCATTAATAAGCAAATAACCATAACCTATGTGAGCAACCACTGTAATGACCTCCTCTTTTTAGTCTGTACAAACAACAGCTCCTGGCAGTATTAATGCTGCTCTGTTGGTGTCTCCACTGCTTCTTGCAGAAGGCAATGACCTGGAGGTACTGAGAGGCTGTGCCCCCCACTGCTGGCCCAGGATGGTATCCCACAGGCCAGGAGCTGATGGGGAACTCATGCATAGGGAGGCTGCAGACCTGAGAGGACAGAAGGCTGCACAAAGTGATTCATGTCAGCTTATTTTCATTGTGCCAGCCTTAGAACAGCTTAGTAGGTAAAAAAATAATTCTTCTATTTGTTTCTTTTAATCAATATCTTTACATTTTTATGTCAGTTTTGTGTAAACATTGGTACAAATCTTTTTAGTTGATAATGACGGCTCTCACCTAAGCGAGCACACTCAAGGGATGCCAGTGCCCAGGTTCTCCCAGCTGATGCTTCAAGGTAGTAGCAGTGATCATGGTAAGGGATCCAAGCTTGGAGCTCATCTGCTTCAGGACAGTCTCCAGGCAGCTCAGCAGGATCAGTAGGAGCTATCTCTAGAGAAGCCACATAGTATGAAACTGGTGTAGCATTGTGAGTCATCTGTGATTCTGTGATATGTGTGTAAATAGTGTGGGATTTCTCTCACCCAGCTTTATCTGTCGGGACATCTACTCCAACAACAGGGAGTGACAAGCAGTCAAAAGTGTGAAACATCTTATTTCTCAAATCACATTTCTCAGGACAAGGAATCAAATTGCATCCTGCAACATCTAACTAACTGCTCTTTTAGCACTGTGAGGAAAGCAAACCCTGAGGGAGGATACAAATCTCAAATTTTCATTATCACAACACAGAAAGTTATTGTAGGCTAATGAATCATTAATACCACACTCCCATGTTATCTGGCTGCTTGGTCTCTTCACGCTGTCACTTTATAGAAGAAAAAAGCCATCAGTGGAGCATGCCTCTGCCAAGTCAGACTCTTTCTGATCATGGGTGAAAATCCAATTCACTTTGATGGATCTGTAGCTCTTGCACTGCATAAGCAGACCAAATGCATGCAGCCTTAAAACGTAAAGGAGGGAAAACAGCATGATTCTACAAAATCTAGGTGTAAACATGCCTCTGCATGTATCTGCAAAGAGTTAAAGTAACATTCACATTGACAAGTCTTTTACAGTTTTAGCTTTAGCAATAGTGAATGGCAGTGAAACTTTTGCTGTATTTCAGCTCAGTGACACTTGTGTGTGAGCTGCCTCAGCTGAAGTTCATGCAGTCAGTGCAAAAACCCAGCACATACTAATATTACACACAGACTCGTATGGTCATGTCTTGTAAAGAGCAAGATATACCTTGAAGATAGAGCTTCATCTTATGGAAACGGCTTTACCATAACTGCAGTGCAGCCATATAGATTGGCACAAAAGCCTTTCCTGTGCCTAATTCATATATCCTCCAATAGCAAACATCAACATTCTTCTGGGAAGTAGGTGCTACCCTGAAGCTTAGTCCTCTGCAGGGGTAGCCCAGGCAAGAGCAAAGCCTCCAGGATTAAGCAAGCTCATGGAATTAAGAATGTGTCTTTAAAATTGTTCCATACCTTTACTTACCATCTGATATCATGCAAACTGAAAAGTAGCTTTCATTGCAAGATGCTGTTTTCCAAGTACCATCAAGATCGAGGTAAACACAAGCATTGTTCTCCTTTGGTTCCCCTGCTGCCCATTTTGTGTACCTGGTTTTCCAGTTATTGGTCCATTTGTAATAGCTACCAGTCTGAAAACAAAAGAATTCTGGTAATAGATTTCTTTTTTAACATAAAAGTTCTGTCACACAAATATAGTGAAAATATAATCATATGTCTATTTGATTTTTTCAGAAAAAAGTGCCACTTTTTTAAACCCCATTCACTATTCTAAGCAATGTCACTGGGCAATTTGAGTTACACAAGAACTACATATGAATAGTGTTCAACACTGCATTGCTTTTGGGAGGGTTTTTTCTGAAGTAACAAACTTCTACAATATGGCAAGAAAGTCACATGGGGCCATCTTAGGTCGTTTAGTAAATCCTACATCAAGAGAAGCAATTACAGAGAATTTGTCCTCTCTGCTCTGCTTTATTTAGATTAAAATTGGGTTTGTGCATAAAGATTAGTTGACATTAAACAGTTCGCTTAAATCTTAAAATATCCCCCTAATACTCACAGTAACTTCTATTAATATAATAATAGCTCTAAGTATCCTCCTGTATCTCACAGTGTTTGACTTTCAGGACAGCCAACAGTCACTTCATGATAGTTTCACTTTCTGACTCTCACTCTGCAGCTTGACTTCTTTTACTGTTTCTAGAATTTTCTATTTTCATCTTTTGCTTCTTGCATAACATTTTCTGTGATTCTTCACTCCATTTGATGGATGAAAATCCTTGAGTAATTCTAACAGTACCCCTAGATTTTTGTGCATTTACACAGTGAAGCCATGCAGAACACAATTGTTCCACTGTTCTAAACTGGTCATCCAGAGGACTATTAGAGCAGGAAATTACCCTGAGCAGCTGCCCCTCCCATCTTTTCAGCACTTACCATATTGCTGTTGAGACCAATCCATACAGGTTTTCCATATTTCAGCATCTGGATCCACAGGAATGAATGGATGTAGGCATCTGAAATGCTGGCAAGTTCCGCAGATTTGTCTTGACAATTTTTTCTGGCCTCTTCCCATTGCATTTCAGATGAAACTATTGAATAGCTACTGTCACCATAACGAGTAAAACTAGAGGCTGGGCTTGTTGTTGGTACTTCAGGCTGTGAGGGAACTATGGAGGAAAAACTGAATAGATAAATTTATAACAAATTGCTCTTCTGCAGCTTGCAAGCTATAAAAAAATTGGTCAAAAGGTCCCAGTCAATAAGTCAAAATCTTTCTTTAAGCTCATGAACAAAACAAAACGAAAGCAAAAATAAAAACAAACAAGCCTAATAAAATCCCCCCAAAGCCAAAAAAAGTCCTGAAAATAACTTTGAAGACATGGAGCATTTGTTAATGTAACAAAAAGAGTGAAATCCTGGATGCCCTGCAGTAGAGTATACTTGCTATAGACTTGACTGGTCCAGACTCAGACTCCTAAATTGCATATTTCAGATTCTGTGCTTTAAGTTATCTCACTAAATCTGAATATCTGAGTATACATTTGCTTCTGATCACTGGTGGATAGGATTTAGGACAAGTCATTTGATGCATTAACTGCTGTAATCTATAGTCTCAGCCTAAGACTTTGAGACCTGATGTTAATTGATCACCACTGTTAACTCCAAATTGTTGGCCTGTCTATAAGGGCTGTCATGTCTGAGTCAGGCAGTGTATATTTCCCCCGTTGTAATTGTAAATGTATTCAGAAGAGCTGAAGCTGGGATCAAGAAAATTAAAAATGCCTCCATAAAACTACATATTTGTTGTGCAGGGAGAGGGTCTTCTTGCAAATATGTCAGCTGTGCTGAGAGTGAACAAGATGCAGGAACCGACAGAAGTGAGGGATCAGGGAATGATTTTTACTTCAATAAAGCTGAAGCAAAATTGTTTTGTTATCTGTGCTTTGCCTTCTCTACTTCCACTATATGCTTGGGCAGCTAGGATTTGTATAATTAAAATTCTGCAGGAGAAGAGTCAGCATTCATTACTCATTTTGGTGTAAAATAAAACAAACCAATATTCTTCTACAATAAAGGCACATCCAAGAAGCTGTATATTTTGATTGACATCATATGGCATTCAGTAGAAATAGAGAAGATTTAATGGTCTCTTCAGATTCATCCAAGAGAATGGGAAGATCACTGCAAGAACATGATTTATACAGCACTTAGACAGGATGCCTGAACCTCTTATACCTTGTTGAGGAAAAAAAAATTAACTTATTATTCTCTAGTATTATTCATGATTAGGTACAAAAGCCCAATTAAGATAATGGTTCATCTTCACAAATTTCTGTGAAACAAATTGTATTTTAAACATAGCACTGGCTTAACACTGATGGAGCTCTGAAATCCTGAGATTCAGAATGTGACTCAAAGCTGGAAGAAATCACATCAGGTTGTATATTCATCTTATCTAACCAAGGTATTCTTTTCCTTTAGGAGACGGGGTTGAGCAGAACTCACGTGAATTCATCTGGCACACGTAGCCTCTTTCATTGTCACAGCTATCATCTTTCCATTTCCCATCTGACTTCGTGATGAAGACACAGTCTGTCTGAAGGGGAGGGGAAGAGGCACAGCCATTACAAAAGGCAATGAGAAGAGGATGAGCTGAAGCTCCTGTACTGCTAGTGCAGGCCTGATGGCAGAGAGGAGAGGAGCTCATTGAACACCTGTGTAATTAGTTCAAATTTCCTCGGTTTCTGCCAAGAAGCTTCACCTGATGTTTATTAGTGACCCCTTAAATTTGAACCAGGCTTCCACTGGTGCCAGTTAAGGTCTGAAAGAAGTAAATTAAAACCCATTTTACCAGTTTTAATAAGAACCCTATAATGGCTGCATAAATTATTAAGGTACCTACAATAAATCTTCTCAGCTCTAATTTACAGTTATGTAGATCTGCTTCAAAACATTTTTATCAATGAGGAAAACAATACAAGAAATACTATTAAGAGCTCTAGTCTAACTGAAGCAGACTCTCTTGCAGAAAGCAGATGCTCTTTGCTGTTTTTTTATAGTTATCACCAAGTTACCATAATCAGATGCAACAAAACATTTTCTCTTTACTTCTTTATGTTTAATTGCTCCAGCATTTCCTTCATTACTCCCCTGATTTCAAGTTGGCCGTGGCAGTCTTTTGGCATGTCATCCAAGTTTCTCCTTTATGCTGATTTAAATAAGTTTTAGTCATCAACAAGTTGAGTGATGGTTGATATTAAAAATCTTGGGTGAATAACTGCCAAACATTTCCTCAGAAATAACCACTTTTTGGAAAAGAGGCTGAGTTTCACCAGAGAAAGTAATTTCACTGAAGTTATCAATTTGTACCATCAGAAATGAGTAAAGTAGTGTGGGAACACACTAGCTAGAAGTGGGACATGTACACAGCCAAATTATTGTTGCATCAAAAAACCTTAATTTTCATTTTTCATATCTTCTCTGTGTTTGGTATTGCAGCTTTATTATTTGCATTAATGCAGTTTGGGGAGGAAGTGATACAAGTTTCTCCGAGCTTCTTTTAAAGAGCTGGTTTTTTGCAGTAGTTCACATGGAAGTCTTAAAATCCCCCTTCTAAAGAACCTTTGCCAAACATTTGGGTGTATTTGGAATCATTATCAGATTACTTGCTAAACCCCATTGTGCTTACAAAAGGACTTGTTTCATCATCCTATTATTTCTTCTGTAACTTTTCATTTAGGAAAATCAACAAGCTGCCCAAGGTACACATGTTACTTAAATTTCCTGTACCTCCAGAGTATCATCTGTCAACATTTCAAACTCATAAAAGTCAAAGTAGCTTTGCTGTTTTCCTGGTGCATCGCTAACCCAGTTGGTGTAGGAAACAGAGCTTCCGTCTGTCCAAAGGAATGTGGACTCTCTGTTGATATCATTCATCCCAATCCAAACATTAGTTGTGGCATACTTCAAATGATAGAAAAGGAAAGCTGGGGAGAAGCAAAGATTTCTCATTAAGGAAAGCTCATCAAGGCTTGCACAAAAGAGGGAAAATATGCAAAAGCCCAGAGTGGCGTACATAATAAAAGGATAATATTTTCCACTACACAGGGCATCTGCTGTTAATTAAATGTTTAGATAAGCATCCCTTCCTCACTGTGTATGCACACATAGGGTTTCAGGAAATCCTATTGCCTGTGAGAGAGGCAGGAAATACAGATTTCTGTCAGCATGAGAGACCTGTGCAACCACCCTCAGAACACTGGAAGTTTCATGAAAACCAAGCAGCCGAAAGAACTAGAAACAAAGTTTATTTGTTGTACGTAATAATTTTAGCTATTGCCTTGCAGTTTGAAGTTAAAATAAACCATGGACTGACCTGGCTAATAAGAAATTTTCATCAGGTAATCCCATATTCTATCTTGGAGAGTATAGTAGTTTCTTTACTGAGAGACTGAGATTTTTTTTTCTTTCAACAGAGCCCATATACATACCTTGCACTTGTTCATTTGGTATAGCAGCCAGGTTTCCTCCCAAATTGAAGCAAACATCTCGTGCAGCATGCCACATGAGAGTTCTTGTTGTATTGGAAGCAAATACTTTGAAACACTGGAAACAAATCAAGCATTTTTTCAAACTGGCAAAGACTGGAACTATTGTATGAGAATATTATCAATTACTTCTAAGATGTACTTTTCTGCAGAAAAATAAATCAGGGCTAGAATGAGTGATAGAGCTCAAGAGCAGAAAGTCAGGATGTCTACCCAGGCATACACTTATCTCCCTTCATTGCACAAGGTGTAATCTGGGAGTCTGGTATCAAATGAACTGATTGTAATGAGGTCAAGTACATAATCACTTCTCACATTTTCATCTACCTTCTTCCTGCAGTAATAAAAGCATTACTTGAAACCAAGAAAATGTGCCTTGGGTGACACAGCTGCAGGGAATAATCTCTACTGTGCTTTGTTCTCCTTCTGATGACTGTGCTTACAACTGTTCATCCTGCCAAAGGATATGAAATATCCTGACATTCTGAGGATGCAGTAGCAGCACAGTGCTATTATGTCTACATAAAGTAGACAAAATAGCCTTTGGTACATGGAGCTTCAATTCAAAAACTCTTCTCTTACAGCAATGAGGGCTTCCAGACTGAATGCAAAGCTGTACTCAAAACAATTGTAGTTTGGCATCATCTTTCTGAATTCAAAGCTTTGTGAACCCCTCCAGGCCAAATGGATTGTTCCAATACATTCTTTATAAACCTTTCCAGGTTTTTTACAAGATTAACTATTACAAACTTGCATTTCTAAACAAAATAATATACATGAAGAAAGGAGGAGAGGTTTTCTTAAACCACAACAGTGTATTTTAAGCCTGCACAAACTATGCTCTCTGAAATATATTCAGCATACATCTACTTTTACTGTATTTCTCTGCAAAGTTAAATGTCTATTGTCACCTCAAAAAAAGCCCAGCCATCCAGTCTGCACGTTTTAGACTAAGTAATTACTCTCCACATTTACTTTATATTCATTAAAAATATGAGGTTTTCAGGATTTTCTTTTCAGTTCTACTGCTTTGCATAATTTACTGAAGATATTTGTTGACATACCTTGTTGTTAAAAAATATCCAACTTTCTGGACATCCTCCGGGAGGCAATGGAGAAGGTAATGTTGAATTAATAGAACTGTTATGTTTTTCACATATAAATTTATTGGCAGAACCACAGTTAATGTCATTCCATAAGCCTGAAAAAAATTCAGTATGTTATAGTATTTAATATTTAGTAATAATAATTCATCACTTTTTCCTTTTTTTAAATAAATACGATTTTCTCTATTTTGTATTTCAGGCTTCAACTTGATCTGAAGGCAAAGTAACCATGGCACCTTCAAATAAGCTCTAACAATAACAGCACTGTAGCCCCTTGTAGTTAGAGCTCCCTGGCCCATCTGCTCCTCATTCAGGGCTCTCTCCACAGTGTCTATACCTGTTTATGGGGTTTTTTTGAGCTCTGGCATCATCACATTGCAGACAGCAGGGGAAATACGCCAGTAAGCAAATTTGAAAAGAAAATGGATCAGAAATGGATGAGATAGAATATACCAGATCAATCTAGTGTCACATGACAATGTTCAAACATACTGCATGAATTCTTTGTAAATCATAAATTGAGAGATCAATACTTATACACTAAATTCCCATTAGCCTTAGTTAAGTTGCAGAAATAGACCGAAGAGGAAACAGAACTCTAGGATTTGCAAGAAATTTGCATTTCAGTGTACTTGTAAACATATCTTAGGACTATAGATGTATTTTTTTTCTTTCCTCGTTGACTCATACCTTCAGATTCCATTTCCTGTAGCCGCTATAAATGTTTCCTTAAATTCATGGTAGAGAAGATATGCAACTCAAATTTTTACTAAAAGAAGTAGTGAAAAGCCCTGTAAAAAGGTGCAATATCAACCTTACAAACCCAGAAAGAAACATCTGCTTTAAATTACTCATGTTACTGAAATCTCCCCATTCTAAGGATGTAGACACTTCCATGGCTGGTGGTCCCATAACAGGGAAGAGTTACTGCATTGTGTTGGTTTGTCACTGGAAAGAAATTGCAGAAAACAGCTACCAAAGATTGTGTAATGTTTGACAGCATCAGTTATAATCCAAGCAGAGACAAATAAAATCTAATGGTTTTGTATTGTCACTTACCATGCTCTGACAGCATTACCACACAATTTTCCTCATTATTTGCAAAGTTGGGTTCATTAGGAGCCCAGGCCACATAGGTTACTGGAGTTCCATCCATCCAGCTTAAAGAAAGATATACAAGTAGCTATTAATTAATACCTTCAGTTGTGACATGATAATCTTAATGAACATCTCATGGCTCAGAATGTCTATCAGAATTCATGGAAACTGGTAAAGTGGAAGGTGCTGTTAGAGATTTCCCTCTCTTTACTTGATTATTCTAATTTGAAGAAATCTCTGTAAAATCTTTCTGGTTGCAAAATAGAAAAAGAATACACCAAGCATATTTTCTGTTAATGGCCAGGATTGTTTTAACAACATTTAATAGGAGAAATCAAAATCAGTTATTCATAACACATAATACAGAGAGGATATTACAATTTTATCTTAAATTATTACAATGACTATTGTATTCCTACTTAATATAGTTCTTCTCAGTCTGAGCATTCCTGCTGATTTCATAGGTGAACACAAGAATAAAAATATTTTTTCTGTGGATTTCATCCTGCTTTGGAGGGGAGGGAGTGGGGTGGTGGTCTATCTTTCTCTAAACTAAGGGACATTCTGTCAACTTTAAAACTGTCCTTTCTAAAGTACCATAGTTGAATTTTTTTCCATGTTTACCTGCTTTTTACTTTAATATATTGTTATTAAAGGAAGAAGAGGTTGTCACCACATTTTAATCAGTATTAAATCAGTAGGCCTGAAGTGGGAAAGAAATTCAGCTGTCTCATCTATGTCTTTCTGCTGATACAATTGATCTGAATAAAGGAGATTGTCACTGGATCCATGGAACACTCTATGTTCCTAATTTGACTACTAAATCAGGAGGTTAAAGTCATCTACCAACTCAGTCACTATCAACTTCTCTTCCCACTCCTCTTCTGCCCTTCTCAAGGTAAGTGATTTACATACATACATACATTAAAATAAAAAGGTTAAATTCAAATCTCCTCTAACCTTTTCCAGGTCAACCTCAGAAGCATATTTTTTCACCTCCCAGAAATGTCCTAACTAGAATGTAGGAAGGTAACCACCTTTTCCAAAAGGCATCATGCTCTTTGATATCTCTTAGTTTAGTTTTGAGTTGGTTTGTGTGTTAGTCTTTTCAGAATACTTGTTACTGCTTTTGTACTATAAATTTCTGCTGACTTTTCTCCTGGAACAGTAGTTTGCAAAGACTGCTTTTTATACTCATTGCCTGTGTCTTCCTAAATCTGGCTAACTCCTCTGATAGACAGATAGATAGATAGATAGATAGATAGATAGATAGATAGATAGATAGATAGATAGATAGATAAAAAGCATAAGAAAGTGAAACCCTATGATGTTTTAAGTGTATGTGTGCACATTTATAGGTATAAAATTCAGCATAGTGAAGTACCACTCCAATTTATGGAGCAAATCTCTGGAAAAAAAATGAGAAATTGTGTATGGAGAGTAGAGCTGCTAAGCTTTTCTTTAGCTAAGTGCTTACTCAAGGAGAAAAGGTTCTTTTACTATTTAATTTTGGGGAAAACTATTGGGACTATTTAGGACTATTCAATTTTGTTTTATACACAGCATGTGGAACAGTCTTCAGACCTTCAAGAGAACATATTCAGTACCTCCAGCTGCATAAAATATTCTATTTTTTCTACATGTTAGAAGCTGCACTGATCATCTTAACTTACCTGAACTTTTTATCAAGGCTCACTCTTAGACCAATGAAATAACCTGTTTGCTCTCTCAGGTAGCTCTCCTAAATCAGAAAGACACTATTTCAATTAAAAAAATAAATCTTCGAAGCAAAACAAGCAGAAATTGATACACCATTGATTAGTTCCACAGAGCAGCCACTGAAGTACACAGCAGAAAAGAACCTGCTTGCAATTAACCACAGCATCATGTTTATATGCCCAGGCACAGAAGTCAGGATTTTATCTGGGACATCCAAGCCAAGACCTGCAGCACTGAAGGCCCTTAGGAGGGAGGAGAAAAGAAGCAGATTTTGAGTCAGAAACTGATATTCCTTTTTTATTCCAGCTACTTCCCAAGAGCATTGGGACCTTCCTGCATCAATCTTCCTGTCAACTGCATCAGTGCAGCAGGCACGGAGCAGGCGAGGCCAAATCCCACGGGATCAAAGGGTGCATTTGGGGATATTTCATTAGGGAAAATGCTGATGGCTTGCTTCTGAGACAACTCAAGTTTTACAAGCAGATTGTCAAAAGCGTTTCTACTTTAGACTGTCTGTTTATAATGAATCTTACATTTTCTTTTAGTGCTCTCGTTAGGAACCTTCTCTCACTGTTACTATTAACAACAGCTAGGTCTGCAGAATTCTCCCTGCAAAACTCTTGGGCTCTTTCCATGGAAACCTGTTCTTTGCTGATATAGTAGAGCTTATCTTCATATATGACCCATCCATCTGCAGTGGTTTTATATTCTGGAAGATAAATATGGTACCTTTAAATTCTATATGCGTAGAACACAAAAAGTTTTTTTAGAATAACAATTTCAGGGAAAAAATATGAATAATAAAAATAAATATATACAAATACCTACCATATGTGTCAATAGGTTCAGGTTTTAATGACACTCCTGCAAAAGAAGAAAATAGAAGGCATGTTGCATCTCTGCAACGTGTTATCATGTAGCTTGTAGACTGACTGCAAGAGGAGTGAGGAACAGAGCAGGATTCTGCACCCCTTTGCCACTGAGTAGCAAGCAGGCTTAGCCACACAGTTCAGCTTCACACTGCTCAATATGCAAAGTCGTCTACTTTAACTTTATATCATAAACTATGCTTCACATCAGCAAAGCCATAGCTTTGGCTGAATCAGATTCCTGCAAGGCAATGGAAAATTGCTCTTCCTGCCTGTAAGTCATAGTAGATTTATCTGAAGCACTTTAAACTGTGGCATATGGCTCCTTTACTGATCCATCAGTAGATATTCCATAATTCACCTGGGAGTATTTTCATACAGAGGGAGAAAATTTCCACTAGATTTATTATATTTCTATCAAAAGAACTCTCTGAGTAATATTCATTGCAAAAGGATTTATGACTTTATGTACATGTATTTATATATATATTTTATGTACATATATTTATATTTATATACAGATATATATACACACATATACTGACTGTGAGTTATTTCTGGTTGGGATAGGAAAAGAAATAGCATTGCTGTGAACCATTGCTTTTCCAAAAGCAGTAGAATCCTGAATAATTCTACAGGATATCCGGAAGTACCAACAAATCTGACAAATATATCATACTTGATTTTTAGCTTCACCTGTGTTAGTATAAAAACCAATATTGAAAGGAATACAATACAAACCCTTAAAACTCCTTACCTCCAATATTACAAAAATAAAAGCAAAAGCTTCTTAATATTAAAAAGTTTTGTAATCTTGCAAATACATGGATTATTTATACACCCTAATTTATGTATTAAAACCCCATAAATTCATTGCTATCATCCATAATTGAAAAATCTTTGCCCATAATATGTTACTTAATGCCCTTGACCTCCATTTGGAAAAGATAGTTCTTCAAAATTTTGTCTCTTTCTCCAGTAACTTAACTTAGAAAGCAACTACTTATTAAAGCTTTTTAATCTTGCCAAAAGAGAAGGAATCTACCTTGTTTTATTTGGCAAACCCAGTTTTGCTGTACTTGGCACACCAAGAGAGACCATAGTTCAGAATATCTTGCATAATGTAATGAGCCACAAAACTTGCGTCGTCCTGAATTCCTTGAACTATCATCCCAGTTTGTGTACCTCACCTATAGAAGAAATCAATTTTGTTACTCTTTTCATCTGTTTCGGTACCTGTACTTTCCACTGGAAAACAGAAACTAATTGTTTTTACCTCAAAGAATCTGGTGCTAGCTAAAAAGAGCTGGCAATGCAGGGAAAGCTATAGATATAAGGATTTTAGAGTGAGCCAATGATGTCAGTGTTCAGACATGGCTGTCTTGCCATGGAGATCTTTTCCTCTTGTTTGTGCCCTGAGCTATAGACACAGACAGAAGAGAATCAGGCAATGTAATTGTTTCTAATGAACTCTGCCTAGCTATGAACTTTACCCACATATCACTCACACTAATCATGTGCAGACAGGGTACTTTCCACTCCACATCTGGCCTGGCTCAAAATTACATTGTCCAACACCTGTCTGGTGGCAGTGACCATGTTTTGCATCAATTCAGCATTATTTTTTCCCTTCCCTGAGGTTTATGAGGATGGGAGGGAAGTCACATCCTACAAATCTAGAGGAGTTTCCTTTGAAGAAACTGACACCAAATGGAGCAGACCCATGTGATACAACCTACTTATTATATTGTCAAGAATTCTTGATAACATCCCTTTCTGAAACCTTTATGGAAAGTAATGTGAACAGGATAAGATAAAAGATCCTTGCTTGTGTTAAAAAACCCCCTAAAGAATAGAGTGTAGTAGTAAATGGAGTGTAATAAAGAGTAGAATTCTGCAGAAATGTTTTGCACAGCTGTAGATATTTGCATGGGCTCGAGAGATGATTGGATAAAGTCCCAGAAATAAATAAATTAAAATTACAGATATGAGTTCCAATTCTAAAAGACCCTGAGCCAGCACTTACTGGAGGATTCAGGAGTATACTGGGAAACATGATTGCTGTTTTATTAGCTCTTTAGATGTTTTTACCAGAGACAGGATACATGGTACAGTATAATGAATTTTTATGTTTTGACCTTAGGTGTAAATATTATCTTCTTGGAAATGAAGATAAATTGGAGTGTTACACAGAGACCTACAGATTCTGATGAGATACAGATAATTTCCATGTATTAAAATGTTTAGCTGTGATATAAGTCATAACAGTACAGATTTGCAGCCACATGAATGTTTGTAGGATTGGTGTTTTCTTTAATGAGGATACCAGCAAAAAGGCAAAAAGGCAAAAAGTATATGTACAAATACCAAAGTATCTTAAGCAAAGAGATACGATGAAAAATTAAAATACTCACTGGAGAGCCATCACTCCAGGCAAATCCTTCATCTGGATTCAAGGAAAATATACCAAGCCAAACTGCTTCCCACCCACAGCGAGTGGTTCTAAAAGAAATTACAGGGCAGAGCAGTGTGTAAACATCAGCACAAAAAAAATGTCCAGAAATACATCGTTGAACTTTCTAGAGCACTTTGTAAAAGCAGTGAAGTTACAAATTTCCCTATTATCTCTGGTGAAGTGCATATACATGGTTTTTATAGAAATGTGTAATATTTCTGTTGTTCAGTGTCAATAGCTTAGTTATCAGACTTATTAGTAGTATTGATCATGTATTTCCCTAATGTGCTATTTACTTAGGGAAAACCTTCACAGATTCAAAAAGTGGTTTCAGCACTGACCACTGCAAGGTAGATACATATCTACTTCAACAGTAGATACACTGATCACATTTTCTGTATCTAGTATCTATATAGTATCTAGATATAGATATAGATATATAGATATATATAGATATTTATATCTAGTAATCACTGTACTGGTGGAGGTCTTTCAAAATTTTTCTCAAATTTTGACACAAATCACTCTTTTTTTTTCCATGAAAAGGTTAAAAAAGTACTGAATAGATGAATTTTAATGTATCATAGGTCATTTGGCTTTTGAGGAATCCATACGTTTCGGGAATCATCAAGGCTCATTCATAATAGTTCATAGGAAAAGTCTTTAAATCTGCTAAAATAAGCACAAATCAAATACCCACCTTATTGCTTTGATTAGTAATGGTGACTCCTCCTTAGTGTTAATGGTGGCCAGATCCCCTCCTAATTGTCTGCAAAAATCTCGAGCTTCAAACCATGATTTCTTTCTAGATTTTGATCTGCAAAAACACTATGGAGAAATTAATATATACATGTTACAATTATAAAAGAAATATAGTCTTGCTTAAACATAAATGAGGTTTCATATGAGCCAAGTAAAAGTCCATAAGAGAAATAGCATTTCCTACTCTCTCCCTAGAATTTTTACACTAGAATTGCCTACCTACTTAGCAGAGTGGTTTAACGGAAAAAAAAAAAAAAAAAAAAAAGAAAGAAAGAAAAGGAGAAAACAAAGGAAAAAAAAAGAAAAAGGAACTGCTAGAAGGGGAAAGGGATCTTCCCAACTCCCTTTAATTTGCTTTAACTGGAGGAGGGCCCAAGCCAACTTCAATGTGAAGGGAAAGAAGAGTAACTGTGGTGGAGAGGCAAAATGGTCTGGGAGGAGTTTGAAGATTCAGACAAAAGAAAGACCTCATGGTAATTTACAACTCTCACTCTACATTGGCAGTATGATGTCTAACTAGCTGAAGAGACAAGAAGCACAGATTTGACCAAAGTTAAAAAATATTGTGATTTGGGGATAAAGGAGCCCAAATAAATAGCTTTTGAGATGAATTTGAAAGAAATGAAGAAAAAATAAAAAATATAAAGAAAAAGCAAAAGGAAAAGGACTCATTAATTCAATAAAGTGATAAAAAATATCATACACTTAGCACATTCCAACTTTGCATGATACTAAATCACTGTTCACACATTACACTCATTTCTTTTTCAAACTCTTTTTCTATGTCTGCTCAGATACAGCTGATTGTAATTCAAACACAAGTTATCTGTAGCTCTGCATCAGAAACTCTCAAGTAAATGTCTTTCATAAACACTGGTTTAATAAACCTTTCATGTGACTTTTTATCCTTTTTTTAATGGGGTAATGTCCTGATTTTAGGCAGGTCCAGCCTTAGGCATTGTGATGCTGGAGGCTGCACTTCACTGTTTCTCTGTTCATTCCCTGAAGTGTCACATCTCAGACAAAAAACATATCTTTGCACAACTACCATAAAGAGCAGCACCAACAAACCAGCTTTGCTACTCCCGCTGTTTTTGACATTTTCCTTCTAATAATTTTAATATGGAATTGTTTCCTGACTTTTCTTGTCTCCTTTTCTCCTTTCCTTTCCTTTCCTTTCCTTTCCTTTCCTTTCCTTTCCTTTCCTTTCCTTTCCTTTCCTTTCCTTTCCTTTCCTTTCCTTTCCTTTCCTTTCCTTTCCTTTCCTTTCCTTTCCTTTCCTTTCCTTTCCTTTCCTTTCCTTTCCTTTCCTTTCCTTTCCTTTCCTTTCCTTTCCTTTCCTTTCCTTTCCTTTCCTTTCCTTTCCTTTCCTTTCCTTTCCTTTCCTTTCCTTTCCTTTCCTTTCCTTTTTTCTTTTGTCTTTCTTGGGCCTTGATATTTATGTTCCGCTTCTTCCATTTCCTGCTCAAGTTCCTTCAACTCCTGAAGCACAAACTTCCTCATTTTCTTTCCTGTGCCCTTCTCACCTCCCTTCCCTTCCCTCCCTTCTACCTCATCTTTCTTCCTTAGTTTCTCCCCTCTCATAGATAATTTCCTGAGAAGAGTTTTGTTTTGCTTTTTTTTTTTGCTCAATCCCAATCTCAGATATTACAAAATGAAAATGCCAGTTCCTTTTTCCTTTTTTTCTTGTTTTTTTGTTTGTTTGTTTTTGTTTGTTTGTTGTTTGTTTTCTTTTTTGTTTTTTTTCCCCCAACCAAGCTACTTCTTTTAACTATTTAGGCACTTACTTTAAAACAGGAATTTCCATGGTTGTTTGATACCCAACCTTCAGGGCATGTAGGGACGAGAGCAGTAGTTGGAACAGGTGGAACTGTTGCACCCTTTGCCCACTGCTTACAAATATATTTTTGCTTTGTCTCACAGTCAAGAACATCCCATAATCCAGCTGCAGTCCCAGTTCTCATGGCTACACATCCTGGATTATTTCCTTCATGAGAAAAAAACCCAAAACAAACATTGAATATTTGAGCAGCAGCCATTCACTTTTTGCCATGCAATAACATTTGAAAAATAAATTTATATTTTAGGCGGTTTTCATACAAGCAGAGTAGTATTTTCTGTTTGAGGAGGTCATGATCAGTATAGAATCCTACTTTATTTTTTTAACATTTTGAATGTCCTGCATAATTAATTCTTTGGGTAGAAAGTAGAGTAAGAGTCTTTATAGTGAAATCTTATGTTTTCAAGTGAGAATCTCATTTCTATTTATGTTAAGCTTGCTTTACATGAGATACTTAGTCACGAGTGGTTTTCACATATATGACAACAACCCCACTGGTGCATACAGAGGGCAGGTGTGCAAACCTAGACAGCTTCAGGATGAAACTTATCCCATGATGTTTGCTGTAATTTTAGATTGTTCTCTCAGAGAGAAACAGAGCTGCCTAAATCACACAAGATGCAGTCAAATGCACAAAATGGGCTTATTTAATGGTTCATTTGTGCTCTTTCTTAATTTCGTAAGTATTTTTAACATTTTATTTGGGGTTTTTTGTTTGTTTGCTTTGGTTTTTTAAAAATTTCTGTTGGGCATAGACCTGATGTTTTAGTGGACCTATCTACATGGTGCCAGAGCTGAAATGAAATTTAGCTATAAATCTATCATTTTATGGCAATTCAAGGCATGTGTTTGTTCCTAAGTGCATCCTTTACCTGCATCAAAGTTCACCCACTGTTATACTGATCATGCTCACTTATTCTCCTGATACTCTCCTGAGTTTTCTCACAGAAAACTTTGCTATCAGAAATAATTCACTCTCATCAGCAAATTTTGTCACCTCACTATTGCACATTTTCCAGATGGCCTGCAAATATATTGAACAGCATGGGCTTTGGCACAGGTTATGTTGGTGAACACACTTCCCCAGTAAAAAATAGCCTCCATGAAACAAAAATCCACCTTCCAGGCAGTGCCTTTTTATCAGCATTTTTGTCCCTGTAAGAGCTTTTCTGTGTTAGGTTGGATTAGCTGAAAGGCTTTTGGGCAATTGAGATAGACCACACTTACTTACTTCCCACGTTCCCACGTTCATATCTGTGTGGAGCTCTGTGAGATCTATAAGTATGATCTCCCTTTCCAGAAGTGGTTTTATGTATCTTTCCCACTATAAATCCTTTATTAAAGATTCAGCTAATTTACTAATGACTCATTCATCTGTATTTCCCCATATCTCCCTGTAACCATTTTAAATGTTAGCACTAAATTTGTCTTTTTGCAAAGCTTAGATATCAAGGCAGCTTTACCAGGAAGTTACATATTAAAGAAAAAGGCTTATTTTATGTAATCTTAAGAGTTCCTGGATACTTTTGCAGCCATGCTTATTCCTGACTTCATGCCATCAATTTCCTCCATAATCTACTTGCTTGATATTTCAGCTTGAAATCGACTCTCCAAACATACCCTCAGGAAGAAACTTTCCAGCACAGAAAGTCCATTTTCTTCTCAATGAACACAGATGCAAGGAAACGTATTTTTCTTTACTGTTCCAGGCTGACTGTTGAGGAATGTATTTGCTGCAGGTGGTTTGGTTTGCAAGCTGCAGTGCCAGCTAGAGATTGAGCTCTGGGTGTTGGGACCCAAGGCAAAGGGCTGTGAACTGGTGCTCACCCTTTCCATAGCAAAGGGCACAGGCACCAGTGTCCAGCCAGGTGAATGGACACCAAATAACTTGGCAGGGGCCAAGAACTCCAGACATTACTGCATTTAGACTGTAAAGGTAAAAAAGCCCAGGGTTTCCTTTGTTCATGGACCCTCCTTGGAGGTACTCAGCTCAAGTGTTATTTTATTATTTTATTATTTTATTATTGCACCATGATTGAATTATTTTAGGGATCAAAACATCTGAGGAAACCTGGGTCCCAGCTCAGGTGGTGTGAGTGTGACTCCAGAGTGGCACTTGGATGGTCAGAGAAGGAAGACTCCTTAACATGACCTCTGAGTGCTCACTTCATACTCTGATCATCTTCTCACACCATAGACTCCATGGCATCTTATGGCATTTGCTAAGATTTTATTAGTCTATGTCTTTCATAATTTTTAATTTTTTTTATTTTATAACCTCACTGAAGATTTTCAAGAAAGTCTTCAGACAAATGATCACTAAGACGAACATAGAATATCCCATGGAGAGCAGATTTCCTCACGGCATAATGAAATCTTGTTTTCTGTGCTTTCTGCACAGTATGAACCCATGAATGCAGTTTTCTTAGTATCACACATAAAAATAATAATGGCATAATGATTTTTTGGTACTTTGAGTTTGGAATTCTAACTTAAAATCCATATTACAGTTGGTCTGTTTCAAACTCGTCTCTCATGCTAGAAGGAGAAGTGTGGAATAGTCTCAGGACTCGTTTGTAACTCCTTTTATCTCCCTGTGAAGATGGGATAAAAGTTAACCTAATGGGTAAATATATCAGATGTCCTAATATAAAACTGCAGTTTAAAATTTTCCCTTTGAAATTAAAATATGGGATTTGAAAACTGCAAGTACTTGTAAAATATACCAAAAGTTTAAAACATGAAATTTAGAGGACATTACCCATGGAACCTAAAAAGGGACTATAGTTTCAGAGAGCATCCACCATCCCTCCTCTCAGCACTTACCAGGCATTCCTGCATCCCAGTGTGTGAAGGAGACATCTTCACCATTGGCCCAGCTGAAAGTGCCTCGATCCTGCACATCAGAGAGTCCAAGCCAGAAATATTTCTCAGGTCTCAGCCCAACAAGACTAGTCAGATAGGCTTGTTCATACCTGTCAAAGGCATCATAAAGACCCAAGTGAAAACAAAGTAGTTTACCCAAATCCTACTAGTCTAATGTGATGATGGAATTTTTGCTCCTATTCCTCCCTTCAGACTGGAGGAGAAGACTCTCCATAGGATTCAGATTCCATAGAAACAACAAAAAATGCAAGACTTTTTTGTTATTCAACTAGACACCTCATCTGTTACTTAACCACTTTTCTGCTTGATGTTTTCTAGGAATATTTCATAAAATACAATCTTCAGCTATTTAAAAGTGAAGAAAAAGTCATTATCATACCTACTTTCAACTGTGGCTAAGTAACCTTCTTCTCCTTCACAAGTGGTTTTTGCTTCTGAAAATGTTGCTGGAACATGTCCAATAAAATAGCAGTAGGTCCCATATCTTCTCCAGTCCTGTAACATGGTTTTAGGATTTTCATACAAATTTAAATAATTGTGATATCATGTATTAAGTGAAATCTGCCATTTAAAAATTAATGAAGCACAATGATCATGAATATTATGAACTAGAAACTTTTTGCAGTGAAATTACAGATTCCTCCTCAGAGATTTCTAAAATGGTAGATGATTTTCTAAAGTTTAGAGTAATTGAGAGAGAGGGAGAAACTTCATAATAAATAAAACCAAAAAACCCTTCTATGTAAATAACACAAATAATTAAAATCATTCTAAAAATTCTAATTGATTCTCAGACAATATATACTTATCTGAGAAACTGATATTCCATTCTCACATACTTACTTTTTTGCAACCTGGAGCAGTAATTTCTTTTTCTCCACCTATTTGTGATGTACCTTTTTTTTTACAAATGTAGCCAGCCTTTTTCTCACAGACATAGTCTGCCCAATAGCCATTCTGTGTCAGGAGGAAGTTTGAAATAAAAAGAAGATAAAGATGAATAATCCAAAGAAGATAAATAATGTCTTTCTTTATACTGAAAATGATTTGTTTTCTTTCTCCTTTTATTTTTAAATGGATTTTTTTCCTTATCCAATTTTCCTGCACAATATTAAAACCAAATCTATTCACATTCAGTGAAATAGTAGACTGTGCTACAGCAGTATAGCCACAGCTGGCAGTGATAAGAAGGGAGGAGGGTGAATGGAGCTGCTCCCTGACCTGTTGTGCTGGGTCCTGCACAGGGAGTTGTGCTATGGGATGGCAAATGAGCAGGAAAAGAGGAACCAGCAGGAATCAGAGATCCCCATATACCGTCATTGCCACCAGAGGAAAAGGAGAGAATCTACTCTAAATACCTTCAGAGACCTGTTTCATAGCCCTAATAATTTCATTTGTGGCTTTCAGATGTACTCAAAGAGAAAATTTCACCAGTGATGCAGCAATGCTTTCTTTTCTTTTTCTAGAGATCACATTCAATCTCATTCTCAATGTCACTAAATTCATTCCCTACATCTCTTTTTCTGGCATTAGCCATTTGCTAAGCATGTTATGCTTTAATTAAGGAGTTAGTTTTATAATGGAAGTACAATATGTATTGAGTAATGTCACCTGGCCCTTGATCAGGACACAGTCTTCTGGCCTGTTGTTTGTAGTGGATGGCTCTCCCAGGTGCCACTTTGTGTATGTCACTGGGGTACCATCACTCCACTCAAAATACATTTGAACCTTACGGTCATTCAGCCCAATCCACAGCTTGTCTGTTGGCTCTGAAGATGGAAACAGAGATAAGACCTCTTTTGGCACTCCACCCTTTTCACAGCACCAAGCATTCAGCTTCGGACATAGAATTCCTCTCACAAATTAATGAAGCATAAAATTATTTAGTATGTTTTATGATAATGTTATAAATTTATATTTTCAGATAGATATTAAAATAAAGACTGTATGCTTTGGAAAATTAAGATGTACGGAAATTCTTGCACTGGATGAAAAAATTTTGCTCTTCTTCCTCATAACAGTGGGTGTGAATTACCAGCCTAATGCTGATACACCACGATGGTATGATAGAACTCTGAATAGTTACTTATCCATTCCATTGCACTGGTCAAATTTTAAAATACTGGATTTATGTAACTTAGAATGTAAAAGTTTTTAGCTTCTTTCAACAAAATGAAAAAAACAGCAAAGGCCCCTAAGCCCAGCCCCTCTGACCTACATCAATTATTTTGGCAATAAATAAAATCAGAGCTTTGACAACGTCCAGTATTCAGCAGGAACTCTCAATTCAGCTGTCCTGTTTTCCATACAGGCAAAGGCAAGAGACCCCCTGGAAGTACTTACTGTACCCAAGCTGAGACACCATAAAGCTGTGCTCCTCTAGGCTTTGGATGCTGGCCAAGTGACTCCCTTCCTTCTGGCAAGAGGTCAAAGCTCCTTCCCATCCTTTGCTGTCCCTGAAGATCCTGTAGCAGTGCTCTGCATAGGGCACCCATCCATCTGGGCAAATCACAAGCCCAGGGTCACCTAGGAGCACGTACCAAGGCTTTAGAGGAGCTCAACTGCCATGCACGGGTCATGACACTGAAAATATTTCCACTTCATCTGCGTAAAAAGTTCCAAACTAAGAATTTTCTTTTGAAATTCTCATTATAAGGAAACAATGAACACAAAATGTAGTAGGCATAAATATGATTCTCTAAATCAGGCAATTTTTAGCTTGGAGAAGGAAAGCTTTTTAACAGAAATAATGTCTAATACAAATTCTAAGTTTAACAAATGTCTGCAACAAATTATTCATTTTTTTAATGTATTAAACAAATGTATTCGTTTTGTAATTTATCCGTTTTATCAGCTTCTGCATAACCTAGTAAATATTTGTCAGATAAGAAAAATCAGACATGATCTGCAGCTAACATAGAAGGTTTTTGAATTTTTAAGGGTTTAAGTATATTGATAGAGTAAAAGCCATCAAGACAAATTTATAGCTAGATGAGTACATAGGGTCACACCAACAGGGAAATCTTCATACACTTAAAATATCTTTTCTCACTTCAATATGTCAATCTTCCATTGTCTCAATCTTCCACCACTTCTGCAGTGAACTGTAAACTTGCTCATTTGTATGCTGGTTGACCACAAGTCAGGGAGAATTACTTAGAAGCACACTAAGTTATACATTTTTGGGGGGCTTATTTTTACTAATGTCTCTGTTCTGAAAAAAACCCTTTTGTGATGTTCTCCCTTTTGATGGTCAGCAGTGTGTGTACTTAGAAGGAGACTTGGCCACTAAAACAGACAGGAGGGACTAGTTGGACATTCTTTGCTTTTATCTGTTTCAGTCTGTGTGTTGTGGAACTGGAGATCAGACTAGAAAGATTGCAATCATTGTAAAAAGCAAACCAGAAAAACAAGAAATAGTTCTCTTTCTAATAAGATTCTTCTGTTCATCTTCGTCAAGATGAAAAATTACTACTTAAATTATCAATATATATCAACATACCTGAAGGAAACAAAGTAAAGTTCCCTTTCTTACAAATATAACCAAGTTTCTCATCACATTCCCAATTTTGCCATTTAGCTTTTGTTTCAGGATTCAAAACCGCACAGAGCTTTCCAGATTCTGGAGATGGGCTTCCTTTGGGAAAAGTACAGAGAAAAAAAAAGTGAACTTTTCTGAAAGAAAAACAGAGCTCTGAGGTCTAAAATGCACGTGGTAGACCACTCCTGGATGAAGTGATGGAGGCCATGCCTTTCCCAGCTTTGGCAAGAGCTCAGGTATTTCTCCAGTAGTGGAAATGTCTGTATGAAATATAGTGTGTAAATTAGGTAAGTGGATACAAACCTGTAAACTCATACTTTAGTTGCTAGTCAAGAAATGGAAGACTCCATATTTTTGGGACAGACAGTGATGCTTTCACAGCTGAAGTATTTTTGCAATACATTGAACGTTTCTGTCTTATATTGCTATAGAAAAAGATTTTTCTAAAGCTAAAGCAAGAAAAGCTAAAATACTTATGGCATATCTAGCTGATAAGAAAATTTACAGCACTGCTTGAGGTATGTATATTTTCTCTTTGGAAACACAAAATCAAACAAAGTCACATCTACCTGGAGCCCAGTTTAAGTACTGGAAAGGGCTGCCTCCAATCCACTCCCATCCACTACTCAAGTCCAGTCTGTTGAGTCCAATCCACAGTGCAGAATCCGTACCTGCTGTTAATTCTAAGTTATAAAAATAAGATAAATTATTTTATAAATCTCCTTTGCATTAGCAATGGTCACTATCAGTGTCTCTAGGAAGACTTGCAATTCTTAAATATCTAACTGCAAATATCTGTAGATATTATGGTACCTAAAAAATTGAAATATGCCCTAAGTTTGAATACTGTAAAAAGAAACATCCTGTTTTATTCTACCAACTAATGCAAAATAAACACAGATTATATCCACAGAGTATATCCAAAACAAAATTGCTTCTGCAGAATAGGCTAAATTCTGTACATTTAAGTAGAATTATTCATAGAGTATAAATATAAACAATAATAATAAATATGTTAGAAGTAAATTAGTCCTTAAAATCAATAATAAGTATTTCTTCCATATCATTCCTTCATCTATATGTGGATAAATGAAGCTGCAATTTGATATCGATAAATAACTGATATTTTCCAGTTTGCTAAGTGAATGAGAAAAACAGCTGTCAAAACTGCATTTGAAACTAAACACAAACGTCCTTTTTTTGGTGTAAAGATAATTTTTTTCTTTCTTTTCAATTTTTTTTTGAAGTTTCTTTTTGACCAAAAGTAAAATTTAATTTACTTTTCAGGATCTTTTCCTCCATCAAATTTTAAAAAATTACTTTTAATATAAAATAAAATATGAACTCAAACTGTTACACTTGCAGGATGCTGAAATACTTTGAATTCTATGTAAATTTGGCTCAATTTTGATATGAACTTGCAAATTCTGAAAGATTTTGTTTTCTTGCCCACACGTATTTAGGTCCAAAGGCAACGGCCAAAATCATACTAAATAATCCTTAGCTATTATGATGGCATGAACAGATCCTGAATGTAACCCAGAATTTGCTTTGCTGCCTTACCTTTAAGGTATGTTTGTTCATGAATGTCTGTGATACTCAGTAATTCTGCATTTTGCTGCTGACAGCTCTTCCTGGCTTGGTGCCACGTGAGAGCCGAGTCAGAATTTATTTGGTAGTGAATATTTCTTGATAGATCTGTAGTCCATGTGCTGTCTTTATCTGTGGAAAGAATAATAGCAGCAGAGGTCATAGTAACGTGCCCAGAGAAAACTGAGTTGTAGATTCTCATTCATCTCCTTAAATTTCACCTGGGCTGCTCTTTCAAGACCACTGAAAATGTAACGAGCAGATGGGGAAGGACAAAATTCAGGCTGGTAAACTGACAGGTAAAGCTGGCCTATACTGCCTCCTGTTCCATGAAGAGAGACAAGTCAGGAATCACCCCAAGGAAAGTGATTGTACAGGAAAATACATTGCATAGAGTGTGTGGCAGAAGTCCCAGGTGAAAATTTTGAAAAGATGTCCAACATCTCCTTCTCTGTCTGGACAGCAGCTCCCTCTGAGAGCTGTAAGAACTAGCTCTAGACCTGAATTTAGCATCAAAAAAGTTCTTAGAAAATCCCTTCCCCTTTCAAAGAGCCTCTGGATGTGCCTGTCACACAGTAATGGTGCTGAGCAGCACCAATGCTCCTCCTCTAATTGCCTTTGCATCTTGGATTTGTTGAAGATCTCTACATGCTCAATCAAGCACAACATAAAATTGTATCAGGTATTTGATCATTCCTAAAAGTCTGTATGAAGGTTAACTTATAAAAAAACTGAAAGATGGGACTAGCTTTCAAAAACTCTGAAAATTATTCAGTACCCTATGTCACACACCTTCAAGGCTCAGTGTGTGAAGTATCTTTGCAGGAAGCTGGAAAGCATAGTTGACTAGAGATGTGTGCGACAGTGAAAGTCCACTTTAAATCAAGTGGAGTAAAGGGGCATTCTAATAAAAAAGACAATGCTGAATAGGAGACGTGGGGAGAAATATAGAGGAAAGATGTGTCAGGTGGAGATTTCAACATCATGAATGCAAGGCTCTTCAGGCCATAAAGGGAGATAGAGGGGGAAGTGACCACAGAAATAGAAGAAAGTGATTGAAATTACAGAGAAATGCCAGGCAGATGTCAAAGGGGTGGAAAGGCTGCTTCCTGGACAATATGGGCAGGGCTTAAAAACATGAGTAAAAGGACACATTCCACTTTAGCACAAAAATATATTCACATGCAGATTGAAACATTAACTACAACATCAATCTTCCTACAGTGCTCATTTTTGTACCCACATCCATCCCAACGGGAGTCCTCAGAGAAGGATTGTACAACAGTGACAGCACACATCCTGGCTGGGAAGCAGTAAGAAGCTCAGAATTATTGTGCTGCTCAGCAAACATCCCCACAGTCAGTGGGAACCGAATGCTGTTTTACTCTTCAATCACTCTCTTCACATCTTCGTGCAACGTGTAATTTCCTTGCATCGCGAGCTGCCGCGTGCGGCGATGCAGCGAGCGCTAAAAATACATCCTTGTGACTTATGAGCCGTTATTATAAAGATCACCATATTCTGCCCCAGGACGTTATGCTGGTGTGCCAGTGCACTCCGAGGGGAGCTGGGAGGAGCAGGTGCCTCACCTCCGGAGGGGCAGAAGCCGTAGCGCTGGTCCGTGTCGTAGCTGGCTGTGGTGGCACACCAGAGCCGGCCGTCGGCGCGGCCCGCGGCCGTGCACTCTGCCCACCACTGCTGCCTGTACTGGAATGGGAAGACACAAGGCGCCCCAAAAGCGTTTCCTAGCAGCGTGAAGGTCTCTGAGAAGACAAAATGATAACATGAATATCAAAAGTAACAAATGGATGTAAACTAGGGAAAAAGTAAGGTCTGTGGCAGAACTGCGTCTCAAAGTGCTTTCCGCGGTTCCTGTCCCATAATCATAAACAAAATTGTTTCAGCACTTTTTCAGGCTTTGGCTGCTGACATATGTTTTAGAGCAGGGCTATTCTGATGTAAAGTAATATATCATAGATGAGGTTTAAAATTATATTTCTTACCAGCATGATTTACAATCTTAATAAGGTTCCAGGACTCTACCCTAAGATACTTCTATTTCAAAAAATGTTAATATTTGATAACACATGCAAAAGCAAGAACTAATATTTATAAGTCTTGATTCCTGGAAAAAAAGTAAACATATATTAGACTATCTCTCTCTGGTTTTATTCCAGTATGTAACTCATACAGTGAAGCAGCTTCCCACATACAAAGCTAAGAGTTCAGTGCTCAAATATCCTGTGAGGTGGCTTTTAGACATTCGTTCTGGATGTGGGAAAGATATTCAGAACAATCAGACTTTAGCTAATCAAAAAAGGTAATTGCACTGGTGACTATAATTTAATTCACAGAATTTACAGAATCACTAGGTTGGAAGAGACCTTCAAGATCATTGGGTCCAACCCATGCCCTAGCACCTCAACTAAACCATTGCACTGAGTGCCACATCCAGTCTTTTTTTCAACACATCCAGGAATGGTGACTCTACCACCTCCAGGGGCAGACCATTCCAATACTTGATCACTCTTTCAGTGAAAAACTTTTCCTAATATCCAACCTATATCTCCCTTGACACAGCTTGAGATTTTGTCTTTTGGTTCTGCCAGTTGCTGCCTGGTAAAAGAGACCAGCCCCCACATGACTACAACCACCTTTCAGGGAGTTTTAATTGTTCCATGAGTGTCCTCATCTGCTGAGTCAAAGAAGCCATGCTTCCTCTGCTAAAATCAGTACTTTCAGACCTTTCTCAGCTCACCCATATTGTGCTTCATTCATGGGGATGTAAATTTCATATCCCTGTGACTGTATAAGGAACTTATCAGTGCTAATGTAGTGACACAGTATGGTGAGCAATAGTGACTTTAGAGAATACTTTTGCATAGTATGAGAGTAATTATGCGTATACATAATCACTAATAATATGTATTTATAGATTATACAGAGAATACATGTAATACTTATAGTACTTGAAATACTAATGTACTATAATACATAGACTAAAATTGTGTGTGTGTGTGTGTGTGTAATACATGCTTGGACATAAATATGACATTAAATTCAAGGTTAAGTACTTCAGTGCATGGATTTTCTAAAACTGGTGGTCACTGATGGAGTCAGAATAGTCAAAGATCCTAAACACTCTAACACTCACAAAGGAATTAATGCAAAGGATGAAAGAATCAATTTTCTGTACCTTCATATCCTTGGGAACATAAAATATCCGTGGCCCCATAGATATTCCATTTATTCTTTGCACTCAGCTCCTTCTTTAACAAAACATTATCGTGCTCTTCATTGCCAGGACTGAAAAATAAATCTTCTCCTCGGATTGCAAGGAGGCTTTCATTTCTGCATTCCCACCACTGGAGTTCACTTTTTTGATTACAGGGATACAGGGTGACCATGGCCTGATCCTTCTTCAATGGCACCCCCAGGCATAGTTTCAGTTTCACACTCATAAGCTGATGATCCGTGATCCACCTGAATTTTTGTGACTCATTGTCTTGATTGCAAGTGGCAGTTCTAACTGACTGTGCAATAGATGCCTCAAGACAGAGCCTGTTGACTTTATTATATAGTAAAAATGTTTTAATGTCTGTAAAACAAAACGACACATAGAAAACAGTTCATATAGAATATATGTGTAGTGGATACATTATATGATTCTGCTTCCCATTCACATGAACAAGAAGTCATTGTATTCATGTCGGATAAAAACATATTTTTCAACAGGGTCCAGAGCAACATCAATTCTACTGACTAAAAATAAAGTAGACAATAGAAAATGTATGTCATGATAATATGTCACCATGCTGTGGATCAGTGGTGGGCAGCAGCAGCAGCAGCTGAGCTGAGCACAGCTTGTTGGATGGTTTTATATCAGTGAATTCCCTCAACCACACTGCTGATACCATTACCTTGTTCTGTCCAGCCTATCTTCAAACGCATGGCCTTGTAGATGTCTGACCTCTATGAACTTTTCTCACCCTTCCAGATCTTACAGGTCCCCTACGGGGTACACAGCCATCTTTGCTGAGTCATTTGCCTCCCCTCCCCCAAATCCACCTTTCCTTTCCTTTTTGTCATATCAATGTGAGTGAACCAGTCTGGGCTTCTCAGGGGTCACTCTGGGCTCCTCAGCCTTGCTGACTACAGGATGTGCCATCCCCTACTATGAGCCATTGACTATAAAACAAGGAATGACTTTGGAAAGCCAATTGCAGTCTGAGAAAGTAGCAAGGACCTGGGAGTAGTAGCCTCTGACACTTGCCAGTGTGTAAAGGCTGGTGGAAGTGAGAGGGTACACCTGCACCAGAATTGTGTCCCTAGCTCTCCAGGCAGTTTATCTGATCATACCTGAAGTGTTGGCCTAAGCTGAGGTAGAAGTAGGGGAGCTAATATCAGTCCTGCAATGAGTTTATCAGCAGCTGTTGTAAACTGTGGTCCCTGATACATGTCTTGAGCAGTGAGTGTCATATTTAATAAAAATGTATTTAAGAGGTTAAAGACGCTTCCTTAAAAAGCTTGCAAAAAATGGAAATCAATGTAATTGATAATATACAGTACACTGAAAAGAATTATTCTGGCCTGCAGGGAGACCATGGTGATTAAAAAAATATATACTCTGAGACAATCTGTGACAATCCTCAGGAGTTAGAAAGGTGAAAGAATTTAACCTTAAATATTCAGGTCTGCAGAAGCCACCTGTTTAATATCTACGAAAAAAGTGCAGGTGAAGGGATAGCACTAGTGCTTTATCCAATTTTATTTAAAAAAAAATTCGTCCATCCACTTTATCAATGACAGTGAATTCAACGAGTCTGTTCAAAACAGTGAATAAAACCCCTTTACAGCCATTATCTGTGAATATCTTAATGTATTACCAATATTTCCACATTTCCTCACTTCTGGAGATTTTCTCTGCCTGATTTTGCAAACCATTACCCAGACACCAACAGCTCAAAAATCAGAACAAAGAAGAATTAAATAAATTTTTAAAAAGTCATTTAAACATATATCATTATTTTCTTAGGTCTGATCTTCTGGGGTTATTGGAATGATAGAGCCACTATATATGAATAAAGCCATTAAGAATTGAGTCTCTGGTTCCTTCTACATTTCTTTTTTCCTGTGAGATGGCTTCCCTGCCTCTTGCATGCCACTAAGAGGTTCCCCATCCCCAAACTAATAATGTACAAATTGGCAGTAGCACAGAACCACAATCACCCAAAAAAGCCAGAGGACTGGAAGCACTTTCATGAGACCCTTCACAGGAAGCAAGCAGGAGACACTTACCTGCCAGCTGCAAAGAACTGTGAACAAGAGAGAGAACAAGCAAGAACCCAGAGAACATAATTGCAAATCCTGCTTCCTTTTCTTCCCTTCAGCAAAACCTGGGTGGTGAGAGTTGCTGGAGACAAAGTCCTGCTGAAGAGAGGACAGCAGCTGGTCCTCCTCCCTCTTGCAGGCTGGATGGTTGGGTAAAAGCTCGGAGTGCTAAATAAGGAAACATTCTGTCACATGCCACATTTCTGAAAAACAAGACCACGTGGCACTAATTTTGCCCTCAAAAAAGAATGACTTCTCACTGAGGGCAAACCATGCTTCCTTGGGAAAGCAGGTGGTCACAAGTTTATATCTCACTCCATTCCCACTCTCTCTGCTGAGGAGATGTGTGGAGCTCATAGGATCAAATCAACAATGAAGCTAAAGACAGAAATTCAGCCTTAGTTTTTAAATCTTACATCTTACCTATGCAGAATGAAAAAAAATCTAGCAGGGAAACACAGAAGTCTCATATTTTCATCTGTGAGAAAAGACAGTAGTGAATTTTAGAGGATTTAAGTGAAATTTAAATATCCTGTGTCTGTAGGACATTAGAAAAATTTCTGCCCTTCTACAGTTTGCCATTATCCTACATTTCTACAGAAAAGCAACTAGAAAACTATGTGAAAAATGGTTTATTGGAAAATCAATGCTGCTTTTTCTTATGAAATAGCTAATTCTTGTTTGAGAGCCATACCAAAAGTCAGTCACAATTTCAGGAAATGCCACATACTGCTTTTTACCCAGATCAAGAACATACCCAGGTCAGCACTCAGCACTTTGGTGTCCAAACTTAAAGATGGAAATTTGAGAAAAACAGCATTCTCAATATTCCCTTCCGGACCACTGTAGACTATCCCTATAACTGTGTAAAGGCCTGATTTTATCACAGCAGTTTTTTAGACGGAAATATTGTATTTTGTTTAGAAAAACTTCTAAATGGGAAAAAACAGCTGTGATATAAAAATATCATTTGAAGTTTAGTAACATATTGATTGGCATAGCAAAAGTATGATACCAAGAAAATTTGTCATCCTCTCCTGTTTTTAGTCAAGATGATTGCACTTCCCAAACACAGGGTTTGATCTTGCTTGTCTGCTCAGCAGAAAGACAATGTAAGAAAGGGAGTTAGTTCTCTGACAAAATATATGGGATTAAAATAAAATAAAGAAATTGAACTGTGAAATAAGAAATTACAAGGAAATGCTAAGTACAGATGTTAGGGCAAAGTTAACTTATGCTGACAATATTTCCATACAGCATGTGACCTATTTATATAAAAGATACATTGTTATTTATATTGTCAGGGATTTTAACAGCCTTGTTTTATCCTGTACATGAGGGCAGGAGGAATTCCATTTTCTTCCCAGTTGGACATTTTGTAATAACAAAGAAATAAAAAAGAAAGGATCTATTTTCTTCAGCCTCCTCTGCACCTCAAGCCATGCCAGAGCCAGCTGCAGCCTGGTAGTAAAGCAAACATTGGTTTCTCTTCAGCCTGGTTTCAGATGGGTCTTGGGGCTAAAAATCTGAACAATTGCACCACATCCTTGATACCCCAAACGCACCTGGGTGCTTGCACCTCTCCTCCTCCAGCCAGTACTGTGAATTACGGGGTGCTGTGCTGATTCCACAAAGGGGTGCCTGCTCCAGGCCACTGAAATCCTTGAGGACAGACTCCAAGGAAGAGCAAAGTTAGAACAGCCAACCTCACGATGTCCCTTGCACCTGGCACACACCTCAGGGAGCACCAGGCAGGAGGTGGCACTGCTTTCTTGTTCCTTTGCACTTGTGAAATCTGGCAGTGTCACAGCTTTCACAGGTGAATCTCAGCATAAGCTGCATCCAGGCATGAAGCACAGGTTGACCAGTCCCAATGTGAAAGACAGAAATTGGGCTAACAACAAAGTTATACTCCCCAGCATGAATTTAAACAATTCTCTGATACTTCAAATTCAATTGTTATCCCAACATCTCAACCACTAATGTCTTATAGAGAGTACTGATAGCATAAAACTTGACCTGTTAAGAATTCCCTGGAATCCCACCAGGTTTCATGAAACTTCTACTATCTCTAAGATTAAGGTGAAAAGCACATTCTCAACAGCACCTTATACCCACCTGTCTGGTGGGTCCTAATGGATAGGAGCGGGGAGGTAACATGCCATGGTGGCTTTGCAGGTGATAATTTGCCAGTTACTGATGTTAGGTGTTCACAGACTGCTGCAGTGACATAGAAAGACCCACACAGTGCTTTGGGATCCCTTCCAGGCAAAGATCTGCTGTGATGAAAAAGCAGCTATGGGAGGGGTGAGTGTGCCCCATGCAGCTGCAGTGGCTGAGAGCAGGCAAGGCACTCCTGCACTCCTGCACCTGCAGGGCAGCCCCAGCCATGGGGGCTCATTGCAAGGTCCTTGTTATGGGTTATGGCTTTAAATGGTCTTGCTTTGACAAATTTCGTTGAATATTTTGATGAGCCTGCTGTTTTTCTGCTCAGGTTCTAGCAAGGATGATAGGTACTCTTTGTCATAATCCTTTTCATTCAGGCTGATAAAGGTAACAGTTTAAAGTTGTTCTGACAAGATCAGACAAACGAAATCCACGCAGATCAAAATAAGAAGTAATTTAGGGAAATAAACCATGAGACTGAAAGTACTGTGGCTATTGCATACATTTGCTTGTCTTCTGTACCTACTTAGTGAAAGCAACTACAAAGCATGTAGTAATTAAGCAGAAATATTTGTATTTTTCACCATCCTACTCTGATTTGATTGGTAATAGACTAAACAAATTTCCCCAAGCAGAATCTATTTTGCCTGTGACAGTAATTGGTGAGTGAGTGATCTCTCCCTGTTCTTAACTCAACCCAGGAGCTTTTTTGTGGTACAAGTGTCAATTATGTTAACTTGGGAAAGAACAGCAAGGAAATTATGTTTACTAAAATTAAATCAGTTTTGCCTTAAGGGCTTATATTCAGACTGAAGTTTTGAAAAACTTCATGTGGCAATGCTAAATTATTAATGTAATCTCCTGGAAAGTATGCAAATTGCATAACATCTAAGAATGTTACACATGCTTAAATAATATTTAACAATAAATATAATATTCTTAATGTTTGGAAGGTTGTGGATCACATAATTCAGTTAAAAGATCATGAAAAATACCATTGACATTTAAGGGATGGAAGAGTCCCCCCTCTAGGACACTGCACCCAAGGGTGCACATCAGAGCTGCAGATGTTGCACAGACCTGCCTGGTGAGACAAGAATCTGAACTCCAATGTTTTGGCTGAGGCACAGCAGACAAACATATGCTTCATGAGTGCTGAGATGAGATACACTCATCAACCTTTTGTACTACCCTTTAACTGCTTCTTGTTAATTGAGTTAATTAATCATTGGAAATAATCAACATGCATTTTTGGGCTATTGTTTAAATAATGGATAGTGGAAGAAAAAAATAATTAGCCCAGTCATACTTCCTGGATACCAGTATATAGTTTTAAAAATAACTGGGAAAATGCCTGTTCTTTATATTATCTCTATGATTAGTCTTTGTTTTCTTCCTTTGCTTTATCACTGTTTCCTTTCTTATAAAAAAAGTGTATACCACTTTTCCATGGGCAAACACTTCAAGGAGCATCTGTACAATGCCTTTAGTCATATAGTTTAGTGTTGGGGTGTTCTGTGGCAAACAGGGAATTGTCCTTGATGATCCTTTTGAGTCCTTTCCAGCTGAAGGTATTCTATGATTCTGTGGGGGTTTTTTTAAAGATTTTAAATCCTTTTCTTTTTGTAAAATTCCCTACCAAATTTAAATGCCAAATTTGACTTTAATACCTTAGAGAAACATGCTGAAGCAGGAAAGTCGGCAGAAAAATTTATGCTAAACATTTTCTTGTCCCACTGCTTGTGGATTGGTGAGGTCCAGAACGTGATTTTAAATATGGGTAACAAGGATGTGTGAAAAATTCCATACCTAAAAAATGTCCTAATGCCCAATACAGATTCATGGCCTGACCTGTCAGTCTCTATGGGGGATAGTGATTGAAGTTTCTCTGCAACCACTGGCAAAGAAGACACTGGAGTTCTTCCCCTCCTCACAAACCTTCCAAATACAATTGTATCAAACCTATTTTCTGAAAGAGGAAGGAAATTTCATAATTAACAGCACAGAAGGAGATAGAGAGCAGACATTCACATGAACTGTTACCAAAGGAGTCTCTTAACTGCAAAACTATAAAAAGATCTGTAGGGCTTAGGGGGTTTTTTTGGTTTTGTTGTTTTTTTTTGGGGGGGGGGTTGGGGGTTTTTGTTTGTTTGTTTGTTTGGTTTGGTTTGTTTTTTTCTGGTAAGTTGCACACACGAGTTCAAATAAAACAGCAAAAGGAGTTCTGTAAATAGCTGTAAGGGCTGGCTTTAATCTGAAATAGTTTCCAGATTTTCTTGTTATTAAGAGCATCTAAATCTCTCACAGCACTTCCAGGCATAGACTGAGCATTGTAATATCACTCCAGTGCATTTTCTTCTTTTTTACTTCCTTTTGTCATTTGAATCACTTTCTGCTCTATAGGAGAAGAAAGTGATATGCCTATGGCTCAGTCATTATCACATAAACAGAAGTTTAAATACTTCTCAGGACTGTCTAATGCTGAAACTATCACCTTACTTATCCTGAACGTGCCCTGGGCACTCTATTGGTCACACCATTTGTGCAGAATTGCCTGTTTTGGAGAGAAAGGCACCTATCCTTTCCCTAAATACATATTTAAGAAGACAGTTAGCTGAGTGGTAAAGAGCTACAGGTGATGGTCATGGTCATGGATGGGATTTATCGTTCAGATCCCATGTTTAAGTCAAGTTTTGTTTGCTGTGTTAGTGCTGACAGTGCAAACTACACGTGCTGCAGGGAGCCAAGGCCAGGTAAGTGCTAGCCCAGGCACCAGCCATGGGCATCCAGCAAGACCAGCCACCAGCCACCCCCTAACTCTTCTTTCTCTCTTCTCTCACCCACTCCTTGCTGTAGGGACACAAAAAGAGGGGTGGGGAATGGTCTTACCTGAGGTAAACCAGGCACCACATTCAGGAATTTTGAAATAATTAGATTCAGCTTCCTTTACCCATTTCTAGTACTCCACAACACCTTGACCTGTGAACAGGACAGTCAGTAAACTGCAGCCGCTGCTAGCACCTTAAAAACATCACCTTAAAAAAAACTTCTTCAGACCAGAACACCACCTAAACCCATCCTGATTTTGAACATATGCTGAGAAAAAAAATTAAAGCTTAGTGTATCTGTTCCCAGCTCTGCCCTTATGCCACCTATCAGTTGCTCCTCCCTTCAAGTCAAACCATAAGTCCTCTAATAGTTGCATCTGCACAAAATTAGGGTGTTGTGAAGTCTATATGACATCTAGAAAAATGTTTTCAGTTCTTCAGATGCAAGACCATGTGTCATGGTACACTGCACTAAAAACTGCTAGGATGATCTGAATAGCCTCTAGAAAGCTGGTGAGCCTTGGTCAAAGCTTCAAATTCAAGTCAGAGCCAGCTTCCAACTAAAATACTATCCAAGGCCACATTCTCTGCAGCCAATGTCATGATTTTTTTCAGTCACCATTTTTCTCTAAATATTCGTCTAAGTAGGCACATTGTCCACAGAAGTACATTTTTTTGGATGCTGTTCAGATCACTGCATGTACAGAGGACTCTTAATTTAGCTGATTTTCCATATTACGAAGCCAACGTGCATTTAAAATGAGTTGGGGCTGCTGCCCACATTTTCAATAATCTCACGCTTTTACTTGGCAGCATCATAGTCTCTCACACTTAAGTCTGCTGTGGAAAGCTTCAGTGCAGAATACATTTTTCTTCTCATTTTACATGAGGCAGTGTTGCTGCACTCATGAGCTTAATGCTTCCTACCAGAACATAGCATGCACTGTTTAAAACCTGCTCTTCATTTTCATAGCATTTTGTCAGACACTCCATTAAGAGGCATGTAAACAATGGAAGATAAGGAAATATTTGTAAGACTATTTCCTATACTAGGAGCATTGTTTAGTTTACACAAATTGTGTCCAACTGTGCATTAATAAACAGGATAGATTAAAAATGAAAAACTAATGTGATGTTTGTGCAAGACAACTCTATTTTTATTTTTTTTTAAGCAGATGAATTTGATTATTTTTTAACTCTTGGAGTCAAGCTGTAATACTTGAAGAAATTTGCAATTCTCAGTCAACACTGGGGGAAGCTAGGCAAGATTTGAATGAATCAAAAGACCAAAGAATTATAACACAGGCAGACTTATTTGAATTCCTGAAAAAGTAATAGAAAAAGCAGTACTATTTGCTAATCATGAGACGATGACAAGATAATAAGGAATCATAGTCCTATAAAAAGAACAGTAATTGGTAGCTTATGTTGAGTTGGTAGGTGTACTGACAAGGGTTTTACAGAAAGATTTGGTGCCATTCTGTATGTTAACAGCTCGAATAAAGGGAAAGTGTACTTAATAAATGATTTAAGCTTTGTTTCATGGTTTAAGCCCAGCTGGTAACTAGGCACCCTAAATTAATTTAAATTTAGTACTCAGGAAAAGGCAATACTGCAGGGCTGTCTATTCAGTACATGAGTGCAGGCATATGTCCTTCACTCATGACAGTGAATGCTTCCTCAAAGGGATTTCTAGGTCCAATTTGGCATGCCCAGCATTCCAGGGACCATTCCCATGAAGCAGGTTGAACACAGCCATTGCCAGCCTGTCCTGGAGCAACCAAGGCATTATTGCTGGGCCACTCACTCTAGAGCTGTCCTGAGAAGCCAGCCACACAGCAAAGCACTCCAACATTATCAGGACAGAAGCTTTGACAAGGCTGCCCAGGAAAGAGGTGAAATAATGGTTGCTGTTGGAAACTTTAAGAGGTATTGGGTCTTTCAGTAGTTTTAGCTGACACTGCTTTTGGGCAGGGCCTTTAAAGTTCCCTGCTTCTATTATGGATCTGATTATAGGCTCTTCTTCACAGGATATATAGAATTCCAAGGCCTTTAAACTTTAAATTACATCATGCCTTCTATTGTTTGTTTTAGCATTTGCAAAAAGAAATGGGATTCACACTTCTCTTTCAGTGGCATTCAGAACCACAGAGAGCACACTTATTCTAGCATCTTCGAAATCCCTCCTAAATTGAAAATAAGGTATTTTGAAGCTTAAAAGTATGAAGTGACACATTGTTTCACAATACAGTTATTGTGGCATGGAAGTGACACATTCTAGTAGGATAGCACATTGTATCTGTGTACTGAGGATTTATACATTTGTTTTTATAAGAATACGAAGTGGAAGATAAGAATTTGATAGTTACAGTACGAGAACAGATCGGCACAATGCTGTTTGTTAGGAATTGTAATTTTAGCTATTGCCTTGCTGAATTTCACATCTCAAGTGTCTTTGAGAAAGGATGCTCCTGTGTGAGGCATCATTACCAACCTTTCTACACACACCAGGTGAAGCATCTTCTGGGCTTTCCTCTCCTCTGCTTCCTCTGTGTATTCACACAGACAGGAGTGGTTTGAAAGAAGAGATTGAATCCATGTGTGCTCCTCCATGGCAATTGGCTTTTGCAGAGACCAGTAAGTAGTGGACACTGCTTGAGGGACCCTGGATATCAGTCTCATCATGAAGAGATTGAGGAAAACAGGCAATTGCAGAGGTTAAGGAACAAGAAGGAGAGTACTGAGAGGCAGATAGAAGTCTTGGAAGAGAATCTGATACTGGGAGACAATAAAAGTGACTGCAGAAAGACAAACAGGTACCCACAGCCACTCAGAAATACGAGGATGAAGAAAATAGCTGCTTTCAGCTCCTATTTCCTTACTTTCTTTCCACAGTTGATTTCTTTGGATTGTTTGATTGTTGTGGTTTTATTTCACACTTGCAATATAACTAATTTCCTGGATTTGGGACCCCAATTTCTTGCAAGCTCACATCTAGTTTGAACCTTGATTTGGAATGCAACTTTTACAACTACTGGTAGCACTTATCTGCTTGACTGTGGGATTTGAATATATGGGAGCATCAACCCAGCTTTCCAAGTGTGTTAATGTAGTAAACACAGCCACAGGAAGAGACTTGTCATATCTGATATAAGGCATTGTCCAAAGAAAGGGCCAATGAACTATAATGAGTAAAGATACACACATTTTGAAATTCATATTGTTTTATAAGCATGTCTCTCAGTTGTTAAACAAACAAAACAAAAATCTGTATTAAATACTTGGTAGAAACTGTATTTGACAATAATGCTAAAAGATAACCCTCTATTTGTGGTACCCTGATGACAAGCCTAGCACTCACCCATGCCCTGAGCAATCTGGCTGCAATGCCAGGCACAGCTTCACTGCCAAGCTGTTCTGAGCAAAATGTCACACAGTAATTGGGGAATCCAGACTTGCACATCTGTAGTCTTGTTAAGGACTCCACTCAGTGGTAAATAAAAGATGCTGCAGCTCTAAAGTGCAGCAGCATATCAGGGAAGCTGCTTGGGACCACATGCCAGAGCCATTGACCCAAGCTGGCCTGGGATCACCTTAGTCCTGTCTGCAACCAAAGCCTTGTGCTCAGGCTGACCTGCTTCAAAGAGCAAGAAAGGTGCCAGAAATCCTCATGTGCTGTCCTGGCACCTGCTCTGCCTCTGAAGAGGCTGGCAATGTCTGTGACTCATCTCACGGGCATCTCAGAGCTGCAGCAAAATCACTCATTCACTGATGAAGAGCAGACAGCCTTCCCTGAAAAGAGTAAAAATTATGAGACTATTTCAAAGCATAGAGTAAGGAATCCCTTTCTTTCACTACCATCTCCATCCCTATTTCAGCAATTGCAGGACTTTTTCCTAAAGCATTACCAGTGATACAGGACCTTTAGGTCATGTTGTCTGCAGGCTAATTCACAAAATAGGCCGGCCCTTCCAAATTTGTTTCATTCTTACTCTTTATCTGTAACAGGACACAATTAATAGTCACACCAGCATGAATGTGGCTTTTCATGTCAGGAATTTTTATGTATGAAAACATGTGAACTATTTTCACCGCTGTTTAAAAGATGTCCAGTCCTGCTGGTTTTGGGCATGTACACTTCCTGATGAAGTCCAAAATAGTGGGGTGCAGAGCGGCAGCCGGAAGCATCCAGAGATTAAAATACAGAATTAATTTCATAAATAATATACAGTAACTGGCTTAAGAAATTAAATGCAAAATTGAAGATTCCAAAGTAAGGAAAAACTTACTGATCAGAGAAAATTTCTTTTAATGAAAGTAATAGTAAAAAATACACACACAGAGCTACCATTGTTCTTCATGGAAAGGAGTGAATCTACATTTTAGTCCTCTGAAATAAATCATAATAGTCTACCACTAGGCTATTTACAAAAAAAAGAAGTGTATTGTTCTTCAGGGGTGTTTTTTTTAGAAGTAATCTTCAGCTATGAGTCAAGCTGTGTTGGCATGAGAACAAGAGCAGAATGTCATTTTATGTTGAATGCACCACTAAATATGAGAACAGGCAGAAACCATTTACAAAATTCACTCTGAATGATACTTTTCTTGTCTGACCTATCAAACACCTAAAACACAAAATTACACAAAACATAATACCTATCAAACACAAGATTATGTGAATAATTAACGAAGAAAACGACTTATGAATATTTGGAATTATAAGAAAATACTAAGCTTCTGGAATTGAAATTATTATAGTAGCCAATGCAGTTTTAATCAAATTATAAAAGTGCACGAGAAGCAATGGAAAATTGTTAAAGGAAGAAAATTCACAGATTGTGGTTTTCTCTTGTGATTCTTTAGGTGAATACAAACAGCTTTCAAGCAAAATGTAAGGATTTCCTTCCTTCTTGTCTTCCTTCCTCATTTGCTTAAAATCCGTTTCCAATTTGTGTCACTATGCTAAAATCCTGTATCATTGAATCTCACATATTCAGTGAAGTAATTATAATGTAGCCATTTCTTTTTGGTATAATCAATTTGGAGTCCAACTCCAATGGACAGTTTCACTGTTATATGCACTAAAATTTGGCAAATAAACAGTCAAGGAGATAAATTACCTCTACTTTTTCTACTTTTGTTATCTTTGTGACATAAGAAGATTGCATATTTCTAATTTCCCACTTCCTGTTAAAAATTTGATGCAGACAGATGTAACTCAGAATAGACCCTATATTTTGTGCACTTTTAAATATGTCATTAGGCCAATGCACACAGCAAATGGTGTCTTTGACAGAAATTAACTTTCAAAAGCAGCCTGACAAGCATGACTATCTTGTGTAGTAGCTCTGAAATGAAAAGTACTCTTACTAGGAGAAAAGGCTACTGTTCCCACTGCCCAGAATTAAAAAAGAAATATCTTTTTGAAACATGAGATGGAGGAGAAATCCTTGGGCAGAGGGGAGATGTGTAATCAAGCCTCATTTTTACTATTCTATTTACCCTTTGACAGATTATTCACCCCCTCACTCCTCTCAATAATTACAGGCCAGCGTACATTTTCTTTTGCCTTTTATTCTCACTTCCCAACACCCACTGAGAGTCAACCCCAAGGGGGACAGATCCAGCAGGTTGAAATATCAGCACCTTTTCTTCAAACTGAAGGTGTTCCAGAGGGAACGAACACCAGGGGCTGTTTGTTCTCTAACAAGTTGTTTAAAAACAAATGTCTCCACTTTTCAGAGTGTCTTTGCAGAGAAAGTGCTTGCTGTAAGCTTTCTCTCAGTGGCTTCTTGGGTTGCAAAACAACCCACGCAGTTCCTCTGTAGCATTCGAGCAAAAACCTCTTCCTTTGCATTGCCCCAGAGGCTTCCCCACAGGTCCACTTTCTGTTCCCCTTAGGAAAACCCCGGGTTCCCTCCTATCCTCTGCACTCTAGCACTGCGCTCTGAAGCATCAGCCCCACCCTTTGCACACTCACCACTCAAGAAAGAAACTATCAGCTCCTCATCAGGAGCCAGGGCAAGGTGGAGAGGCAGCCTGCCCTCATCCCTGATCCCTAGCTGTGGCCTTTCCAAAGAGCACAAGAATACCCACGCAAATAGGAACAAACTTATAAATATCTTGCATGCTCCAGTCCTTCCCTATCCACACACACATTCTCTTTCCCGGTCTGAGCAGTGCTCCTGAGGCAACAGTTCACCTCAGGTACATCAGCAGGTACATCTCATATGCAAAGCGTATTCAACCCTCTATTCCTTCCCCACGGCCAGGAGTCCTATCCTCCTGCACTTCTCCCTGCAGCATCTGCATTTCCCAGACCTTTGCTTTGCCATGCTCAGCCTTGCCTGTGTCTCCTAGGAATGGTCAGCACTTCTGGTTCAATTCAAACTCCTTAATTTCTTCAACCTCTCCCTTCAATCTCCTTTGTTTGCATTATATTTTTGTTTACCATCCTCTTACCATCCTCAGTCAATGTCTCTAACTGCACAAACCCTTATTCCTCCAGTTACTGAATATTATTCCCTCCTATGCCAAGAACATTTTTGTCATCATTTGCCTGTTCTGGTGGGCAACAAAATAACTGCAAGTCCTCCATATATATTCTTGATTTTCAATTATAAAGCAAAATTATGTCAGTCAGTTCTAAATTAAGTGAGATGGATTTCATCTAGATGTCTAGATCAATAGTCTGGGTAAAAAGCCAGTATAATGGTTGCACTGTATGCATTCTCCAGAAATGAGAGCAAATATTTCCTCAGAGGAATCAGAACCACTAACCTTAAAACATCCCTAAAACACTAACCAAATCCTTCAAAAGATTATATAAAAGATAGTGAATAGTTGTGCACAGCAAAAATGTTTGCCCAGAAAGCTGGGTATGTCAGATAAGGACACAGCTGAGTAGAGACAAAGTGAACACTAACTCTTCCTCTGTCAGGATACAGTGACATCAGGACAGTGTTATGCTTATGGAGCAGTTTACACCTTTCCTATTGACCCCGGAAAATCTGGCTCTTGCTCATTGGAATCTGGCCTGAAGGCACTAGCTCATTTCACAACTATATATCTATTCTCTTCGTATTTATAGAACTTCCTTACATTTGGCTCCAAATTACTCTTCACTTCCTTTCTCAGTCCCCTAGTTTCAGAAAATTAAATGACTTGTAGTTCAACAGTTTCTTTTTAGACTTGTGTTTGGCCAGGGGTCTGAGTTTAATAGGTACTAACACTGATATCAGCAAATTTTCTCTTTAAACTGATATTCCTTTGGAGGATGTTCCATTCTTCTTTGCATGTCTGCCTGCCATGGCTCTGTCACTGTCTGACCTTAGAGAAAGTAAAAATGGTGAATTTTTCCACAGTTTTTCCTTCCTTAAAGGCAGCTACTACTACTTACATTGTAATAAGTTCAAGTAGAGAATAAATTACTTTTACATCCATGTTATAGGCTAGGGATATAATGAAAATCGTGAGAAAAGGCAGGACATTCTCTCTAAAATATCGTCCTAATATAGGGTAAACAAGGGCAAGCAACTGAGAAAGAAGATGTCAACATCTTTTCTATGTGGAGAGGCATTTTACAAATGCTGTTTTGTTGCTTGTAAGACCAAGTCCAGAACCTATGTGGAAGCAGGACGAGTTGACAAATTGGGTTTCTCACATTTCTGTTTACAGCAGTGTAATTCCAAAGGTTCCTAGGCCTGGTGAAAAGGTTGCTTTTACCTCTAAATTCTGTGTCCAAGCACTTGGTGAGTATCTCTTTTCTATCTCTACATGAGTAGTCTTTAAACTAGGTGCTGGGCCTGTCCTATCTGATGAGCATTTTTGGAGTTGGTCTGTTAGCTAGGATTTGGTATGAAATAGTGGCAATGCCAGCTTTCCTTCAGAAATATAGCTGCAGGAGATTAATTTGGAATAAAAAACCCATAAGTAACCAATAAGTTTGAGAAAAAATCTGTCATACTAGGATGTATGGAAAACTAAGGTTTCTTGTAAATTCCTGTTTCACTGATAGGGAAGAAATGCAGATCATAAATTTTGTTTCTTAAAACAAATTGTACTGTTTGTTTGGGTTTTTCTCTAAAAAGCTGTTATTATGAATAGAATTAAGCTCTTCTAATAACAAGCAAGTAACACTTGCTTCATTCACTTCTTCACTCACAGAGCTCACCTAGAGGCAGTGATAATTATTGGTTGGAAGATATTCTGAAACTAATCTCAGCTGTACACTCAAAGAGCCATACTGGCACTCCAGAGAATCCTCAGGAAATGTCTGGAAAGTTCCTCAGAGGGTCTTACTCTTCACCACCAGGCATCAGCCATTGCTGGGTCCGATATGGTCCAAGACACAAAATCCTTTCTCTACTGATGCTTGTGGGCACTAGAAACCCTGTACAGACCCAGTGAACTCTGGGTTCAGTTCTCACCAAAACAACAGGACTGCTAAGGCTTATCAGCCCTTGGAAACTTTCACTAATTAACTTCTCATTAAGCATATTTCCTGGGTTTGGCCTATTGTTTTCTGGTAGCCACTCCTTTATCCAAAATTACACATCCTGTGGAACCAATTCAGACAAGACAGACAGAAATGTCCTTTATGGAAGGTGCTACAAGACTGGATTAAATCTTTTTAATCTGCTCAGTGCTGTGAGGATCTTGGCTGATATACCTTATCTACTGGTGCAGTGAGCTGTCAGAAGGACCTACATACCACACCACAGGGTCTAGGAGGGAGCAGCAGATGGGATGAGAGATCTGGAAGACGTAGCCAGTGAAGTGCAAAAGGAAGAGCTATCAGCAAATATTGAGAGGAGATATGAAAGAGCTATCAATATATAAAATCTGTCTCAGCAACTACTAGTGCAGAACAGCACATAAATAGTCTTAAATTACAGCACTTTTATTAAACAATTATTAGGGTAAAGCCTTCAAATGTTATAGATAAAGAAGCAATGTGACACAGTTTCAAAGATTGGTAAAGACCATTTAAGAACATGCTAGACTAGGAAAAGTGGATGCTCATTTGTGTATACAAATTTAAGAGCCCCATCCCTCCTTCCTCTTTTTCCTGTTATGATAAATTGTTCTGTTTAAGAAGAGACACACACTTTTGCTTAGAATCAGCCTTTTTATTCCCTTTTAGTGAACCAATGCAGAATAAAAACTTATTTACATGTATTTCATACACAAAATATTTTAACTTAAACACAATTAAAATCTGTCAAAAGATTAAAATATCAAAAAGTATCAAATTAAATAAGGACATCCACTGCACTAAGAGCTTTGAGCCATTTGGTTGCTTGCATTTGGCCTAACAGACACTTGGAAAGTGAAAATGAAAAACACCTGTATGTGACCCTCTTATAGGGTTTATGAAGCCTGAGAAAATACCAGTAACCAGTATGAGGTGCAATGCCATCAGCTCCATCATGATGGAAGTCTAGAATGAGACTCAAAGGTTTATAACAGATTTGGACAGGGAGAATTTGGTTAGAAATTAGAAAAGACTTTCTAAAAGTAAATTTCGTTAGGCTTTGAAAAAATGGCCTAAAAATGTATGAAATCTACACTGGCACTGGAAATATCAAGAATGCTTTTTATGTAAATGTTCAGATGTAAATTAAGTATGATTTCTCTTTCCTTCCTGCCCTTTTGCAGCATCCTTTGAGATCCCTACTTGACTGTTTAAATGATAAACCACTATATTCACAATACATTCCCACCTCTCATAATATTTGATCTTTCAATGCATATGTTACAGAACTACAGCAGAAGAAATACTATTTACACTTTGCTTTTCATCAGTCATAAACAGAGGAGGAAATTATGTTAATTCTGATATTATGGACAACACAAAGAGTTTCTGTGGTACCTCAGTAGCAAAAAGAAGACATGGACCCACAGCACTGGAGCATGTTGCCTGTCTGAGCCTAGGACCTGGTCTTGCTTCAAACAGGGATCTGCACCAGGTGAGCTTGGACATCTTGTCCAACCTGTGCAATTCTGCCAGTCTGTGCTGGAGATCAACAGGACACTTTCAGGATACCTACAGGTCTGGATATACTTTTTGGAACATGCTAAGGATCATATTCTCACTATGGTGAACGCAGTTCTTGTGCCTAAAGATGCTGCTGGACGTGAGTAGACACTGGAGCTGCCTGAGCGTTGGCTGACACAACACAGCTCTAGGTCCGTGTGAAAGCTCAACAATCCTCCCAGGTACTAAAGTCTGTGAGCAGATCTCTGCATCTGCCTTGCAAGTTTGCTTGTTCCTGCTAGTAGAGAAAGCAAGAAGCACTCCATGCAAAATTAAGTAGAATTTCCATAGGAGAAAATTGCTTTCCTTAAGAGTTGTTGCATGCCAACACTTTAATTCTTTTCAAAATCAAGCCCAAGATTACCCAGCCTATTAAATTGTTGCCTGCTCATTTTCTTCAATATTGGTCACAAGACAATTTGATTCCTGAGTTCCAAGGTCACCACGGTATATGGCATTGTCAAAGCCAGCTGTAAACATTTGTCGATCACGTCTTCTCTTATAGAAACAATACAATGTGAGGCCAGTGCCAGCTAGCAGAACGAAGATCAGTATAAAAATCATCCCGCCTAAACTACCTGATGATGAAGCAGCAGCTTTGTTTATTGATGCTGTGGAAGACAAAACAGAACAATTGCTGCAAATGCTCAGAGACTGCTGTTACATACAACAAATATCTCCCTAAGTAAGCAACTGACTTAAAACTAAAGTACTGAACAATCATAACAGCAGTTAAAGTTGATGCATGTTCCAGGTAAATAATGCAAAATTTGGCTTAATCTGTTCTAAGGAGCATTATATTGTACTCCATGTACAACTTGTAAGGAAAAAAAGAAGAAATCCAATTTGAGAGATGTGTTTTCATTTTTAATATATATATATAAAAATAATCATGACAGTTAAATGAGTATTTAAATGAAAGTTTCTGGAGGAAATTCTACTTGTAAATAATGAATGCCTATAAACCTATTGAACTTTTTGTTTATTGGGCTTAAAAGAAACCAACTTACCATTATTGACAGGTGAATCATGGGTTGGCTGAATTTCAGCAACTTCAAAATTAAAAAATACGTATGTTATACATTTTATATTTGAAAGCAACAGTTCAATGAAATAAATACTGCATATATAAATTTTACTTTGTGTTCATAACAAATTTTAAATAATCATGGAATCATAGAATGGTTTGGTTTGGAAAGAGCTTTAAATATAATCTAGTTCCAGCCCCCCTGCCCTGGACAGGGACACTCCTGGCAGGAGCTCAATGACTGTGTACTGCTCCCCCTCAGCTTACCTATCGAGAAAGAAGTGCCTTTCTTCTCAGCACCCTCTAGTTTAGTCATCTGTTCACCATCCACTGCTCCTTGCATTCTAACTATAATATCCAAGAGTGTTCTCTGCATTCTCAATAGATGATATATCCTTCCCTACCCCAGGGTCCAGTAAATGCCCAGAAATCTATGCTTTTAAACTGAGGGGAGGGAACAGTGACTCAGATTATTCTCTGACATTATTTCTCACCATTTTAAACAGAATTGAGTCTTGGCTTTGATTCAGATGCACATGCATCAGCATCCATGCATGAAGTGTACCCAGTGCCTAAACACTGATGGCCTGATGCATATTTACCACTACTTTAAAAATAACCTAATGCACAGAAATTCAGAACTTACTTTTGGGGACTTTGCAAATAAAGTTCTGGTCAACAGAGCAGTAATAGGTCCTCCAGGTTCCGCTTGAGACGTCCATGTCAACACAGTGTTCATCAAAAAGTACTGTAGGCTCTCCTTTCTCCCAGTTGACATATTCAACTGCACTTCTGTCCATCCATATCCATTCTCCTGAAATCAAATTTATTACCCAGTGAGTGAATGAAGTGGAGAACAATATCTAGTCTACTGGTCACTATGAATTATCACATCAGATCAGGGATTTTTTAGTTGATTAAATTGGTATCACAGAGCACCTATTTCTCACTCTAGAGCACCTACTTCTCACTTTCTTAACTGCCAGAGCTTTTCAGGCAGGAGTGTACCAAGTGCAAATGCTCCCGAAGTTAACTTCACTAGTGTTCCCAGCTGTCAGTGATGTAAGGAGGGCCTGTCCAGCTACCCAGGGACCTTTAGGACTGTACCTGGGATCCTTAAGAAAAGCAGAGCACCTGTACAAGCCAGTATCAGCAGTGCAAGCATACAGAATGCTCAGGAGGTTCTTTTTTTATGTGTGTATTCAAGATCAGTGAATAACTACTCTATTAGAGTTGCATTAATTAATTATCTTTGCAAATTGAATTAGCTCTCTCTTTAGTCATCTCCTGCTGACAGTCAAGCATTTCCTCATCAAGTGGGAATAACAGCAATCTTCTCTCCCTCAGCACGTGCTTTTGTGGCAGCATATCCTGGTAAATCCAGCTGCCTCAGTGCCACCCCCTCTGTCCCTCTGCAGCTGCAGCTCCCTCCTGCCCCTGCTTGCACAGCGTGGAGCACTGGGCACCGTCAGGGACAGGCCAGGAACAGGTCACTGCTTTTCTAGTGCTCATTTCCAGCTAGAACAGATGAACCTGGCCCACCACTGCTGCCACAGACTGGAGCAGAAGTTGGAGCCCAGTCTAGACTTACTCTGGAGGTTTACCCTCAAAGTCTGCCGAGAAAAACTGGATTCAGAATTACAATGATATAGAATACAGTGTCAAATTTGATATTACAGAAGTTAAAAAACAAAACACAAAATCCCAAAACAATATTAAAAACAACTAAATATGTTTGGATTAAAATGAAAGGGTCCACCAAAAATTTGTGGAAAAACATACTGAAATTTAGATTAATAAATTTTTTTAGGCAGCTATGCCCTGTGTTGTCTAGAAATAAATTTTAATTTCATTTAACTCAGCATTTAATGACAAGACAACATTTTGCTTAAAATACTGCAGTGGTTAAATGTTAAGTAATTTGAGTTTAAAAAGACAATTAGAAAAACTTTTAGTCAACTACTGCAGTGTTAACCTAAAACCTTTTACAGACAAATATACTCTGCAACAAGTTACAGAAAGCATAGACCCCTTAGTGATTTGTGTTTTGGATATTTTACCGGAAAAGCTATTAAATATTAATTCGTTATTTTTCCATGATTATTTATTACTTTTTAATATATTGGTACTATTCTTTAGTATGTTAGTAGTACTTAATATTCACCGTGTTTATTTAGTATCTATTTTCATTTCAGTATACATTGTGAAATAATTACCATCAATATTTTTGAACAATCCTATCCAAAACTTTCTGAAGTCACTTGCAAGTGGAGACAAGTAAAGTAAGAGAAAATTCATTTCAGCCGAATCTTCTATGGAAACCAGAGAGGCACCTAAAAATATCAATTAAATAGTACATATAATTTCAGCAAGATTGTTCATTTTAAATTAATTATCTAAATAAAAAATCATTACATGCTCCGTGATCAGCATTGCCATATAGTAAAAATGCCTGATAATAAATTTAAATTAGGTGTAACTTACAATTGATATACATATACTCACATTTCATATTATCATTTGGTTCCAGATTAAAAGGCCAAACACACAAATAACCTCTAAAATATCCTAATGAAAAAGGGCACTTACCCATTTGAATGCACATCATGGAAGCATCAGGCCAGCTTTCCTCAGAAGTGGTGTGAACATAGTAACAATGCCCACGGAAGGGAATCCAAGATCTACCACGCTTCGGTTCAGGACACCTCCCAGGAAGCTGTGGTGGTTCACTGGGGATCAACTCTATGAAAAGACAAACAGGTTTCCGTGGATTTTCAAAATCCAGGTGAAATATGTACCCCTGCACCACATCTCAGCCCTACAAATATGATGTTTATTCCAGGAAAAGTATACAGTGTAGACCTAACTGATTATAAAGTGTTGAATTAAGTCTGACAAACTAGTAATAAACTCTTCTGGTTGGAGCTGGTTCTCCAGTCTGCCAAAGGAGGCTTACACCAGTCTGACTGAAATTGTCTTCAACATGGCAATTTTTACCTAAAACTTGTGAAACAAAAAGAGGAATGAGTCAGCATACATAAGGGATCTCGACAGAACAAGACTGTGGCTTGTGTCTAGCTTGTTTCTAGAAAAATCAGTCAGAGAAGTTGTCTGTACCTGCCCTTGTACATCATATATCCTACTCAATGTAAAAGCAGAATTTATAGCCTGTTGCATCACCCCATTAAAGCCAAAACAGAGCTTAAATTAGCATAAAATTTGCTGTGAATTTTGGTGCAGAAATTATGAATTTCTTATATAATTTGAAACATGTTTTAAAATTGCATGCAATATTTCAGCACTAAAGTATTTGAGCAGAAGCAAGAGACAAATTAATTTATTTGGCTCCTACACTGACAGAAGTTTCTTAACTCACACTATTTCAAAAGACACTTTTAAATGTAAAAGCATATCATTAATATATTTATAGTTAAGTTAAAGTTGATTGATTCTTTAGTTCTTGACAAAGAAAGATGCAAAAAAACATTATGGCATGTGGCATGAAATATTGCAGATGTCTTTATGATGTGCATGTGTTGACTGGCCTGTGAAATGGAATGTCTGGAAATCACACAAGACAGACTGGATCTGAGAGTTATTCCTTTAAAAAAGCAGGAGTTTATCACAAGGCATACACTCTCTATCACAACCTTTGCATATATGGAAAAACTAAATTCAAATAAAGACATTAACTCGAATTCCAGCCTCCTGAATCACATTTTTCCTATTCAGAACTTACCATTGGATTGTTTACAGAGAGATGAAAATGTTTCGTTGCAAGATGCTGTCTTCCAAAAACCATCCAAATCTAAATAGACACAGGCTTTGTTTTTATTTGGTTCTCCGCTGGCCCAGTTAAGATACCTGCTTCTCCTTCTATCTGACCATAAGTACTGGCCACCACTCTAAAAGCAAATCACAATTATAATTATGTCACATACAAGAATTAGATTGGAAGAACATTAAGATTGTGCTTGAATTTATGCAAAAATTAGGAAAAATTTAGAATCACGATTTCTTGAACAAGATTTTGTCATGAATATGTAAGAAACTGGTCCACAGTCCCACTCTCCACAGCAGATAGGGCAGTGGTCCTACAGATGTTAGTTTAACATGCAGCCTACATTATTCAATTCACACCATTTGTCTCATGCCCTAAGTGGGCAAAGGGCCTTGAGGTAATAAATGTGAATATACAGATGAGGATTTCATCAAATGAGTCCACATATACACACAGATCAAATAAAGATTGCAGAGAGACTATTGTCAGCATTCCTCTAACACGGGCTTCTCTAGGTATCTAGAAAGCAAAGAGAAGATTCTGAGGTTTCACTGGAGAGAGAAAATCTGATGAGACTTTCCTTGGGGCTGGACCACACACCTCTGTCACCCATGCTAACTGCACTTGTGGTAAGTTTGTGGGTCTTGCATGGACCAGCTACCAGAGATGAGCTAAGCATGTATTTTTCCAGTGTATTTCACCAGATTTTGCAGAGGGTGGCTGGCATTAGTCACACCCATGGCTTTTGTCACCCCATCCTGTGCAGCATAGATCCTTCCTCCCATCCTGTTCTTTGTGCCATTTCCTTTCCTGTCTGCTTTGAGAGTTTTGGCCGTGTTTCATTCCAGATTCCTGTCTAATCCCAGTTTCCCTGTGCTCTCACTCAGGTGCACCTCCAGTTCCTCTCATGTCAGCACCTGTGCCCTCTCTCATACCTGTGTTCCACCAAACTCTTGCTCTACCTCTCTCCACTTGATTTCCTCCCAGCTTCAATTCCAGAAATACCCAGCTGTATTTTATTTACACATGCTCTTTTTTACATGCCTCTGCCGATGCCTCTTTCCACTCTTAGCTGAGTTTGTTGGCAGTTTTACACAAGGCACCAGCTTTAGCTCCAAAAGCCAGCCTAAGGAGTCTCCATTGCCAGAGCCCTGCTCTTTCCACTATTGCCCAGCACAAGCTCTTGTACTGCTGGGCTGTGAACTGAAACAAAAACTTAAACTCACAAAGAAAGAACTATTTCATTTTATTTAATGGTGTGCTTCACAGTGTGCCTTCAGAAACAGCACTGCTCCACCACAGGAGCTTGTGGTAGACCATGGAGCAGGAAGTGAGAACTTCATCACCACTTTTACCACTGAAGCCACTCAGCTGCAGCTACATCCTTGGTGGTCTTTGAAGTGTGGGTTGTGGCAGTTCTTGTTTACACCATGAACAAATATTTAAATGTGTAAATCCCCTCAATGGAGGGAAGTCAGGAACTTCTGCAAGGTTTTGATTCCTGCCACACATCTGTGGATCTGACCAATAGCTCATCTACAGTATTAGTGTGACTGTCACAAGCATCTGGTGGACTCACCATGTTGCTGTTAAGGCCAATCCATACAGGCTCCCCTTGCTTTAATATTTGTAACCACAGGAAAGATTCAGCATAAGGGTCCAGGATACTGGCCAGTTCTGCAGACTGGTCCCTGCAGTTCTTCTCTGCTTTCTCCCAGCTCATTTTGTAGTTGATGAGTTCATAGCGGTCATCGCCATAACTGTTAAAGCCAAACATCGGAACTGTGGGTTGGGAGTGCAGCAGTTTGGGGTCTGTAACAAGCAAAAGAACAACCAGAGATCTAACTTTATATTGGCTTAGACTTGTAACTTTGAGACAAAATCTAGTCTACTGGATTTGTCATGCAATTAAGAGAAACTGCAATAACAAATTAAGATATGTCCAAAAAATCCCTGCAGATGAAAGCCATGTTTTCATGTATTGTGACAACATTTTCTAGTATTTGTCAAAATGACCTTGTAGCAAAAGTATCCAGAAATACACCTTGTAAGGACCAGACCTACCTAACCATATTGTACCAATGTAGGGCATTAAAGGGAACAATTCCTTCTATTTTTCCACTATATATTGGCATTTTTTTCATTTCTGACAAGAAACAGGGTATGATAAACACACCATGAGCAAGCAGAGGGATGTGACTGCTGCTGCTGAAATTGTCTGACAAAGAATGTAAAGGAAATCAAGCAGAGCACTTTTTAAAAATAAAGAACTTGTAGTATTTTTAATATACCATTAAAAATTTCAGTTTTGAAGATGTAAAGACAGTGTACTCAGCCACCTTTGATTGCAAAAAGTAGAAGACTACATGATGATACCTAGATCTATTTTTTTTAAAATTTACTGATCTAGTCTTTGAAATAGAAAAAATTAAGAGATTTTCTCTAAAAAATAAAATGCGTGATCATCTTGTTAAAATGGTCCATAATGCATGTGATACTGCCATTAATTTCAGTTAAGTTAAGGCAGAATTACAGGAAAGTCACTTTTAGCACCAGTTTGAAATTACCACAGTTAATCAGGTCTACTGGAAAGTGGTGAAAGAAAACTCACCAGAATTTTTTTGGCAGATGTAACTTTTGCTTGCTTTACATCCTTCATCTTTCCATTTTCCTGCCTGTTCAATAGGGTTCTTCATCAAAAAGACACAATCATCCTACAGAACAAATGAGATTAACAAGAAAAAAGATATGGATAGGTAGGAAGCATTCCTACTTCTTCTGGATACATAGACTCATGTATCACATACAGGCACATATAGAGAAATCATATGAAGGTCATAAAATTCATACAACCAATGGTTAGGCACATTAGATGGCAATAAGCCTTTACAACATAGGGAAGTCTGCCCTTGGATGATAGAGGGAGTTGCAAAGCACAGCACAGAGGCAGGAGGATGTGTCTGGGACCATCTGGATGTTCATAACTCCGTGGACAGCCCTGTGTGTGTGCATGTCTGTGGTTCATATCTGTGTGCCAGGTCTGGCCCAAAGGTCTGTTGCTGTTTTCCTGGAAGTTATGGGGAGTTGCCCCTCAGCACTGAAGCTTACCTGGAGAGCTGAACTCCTCCTTCTGCCCCAGTTCAGGACTAGGCAGCAAAGTGGTCACCACAGTGCAGTAGCATAGAGGTAGTTTGTTAGAAACAACCTTTTGTGGGAGACACGTCCAACACCCTTTCTGCTGCTCGTTGGACCCTTTGCCTTCCTCCTTTCCTCCCACAATGTGAGAAGATGTGGCTTGGCCTCCTGCAGGAGGAGGCAGTAGCTGTCCCCACCTCACCTCAGTATAACTTTATGCTACCTCTAACCCCCCTTCTGGCACCAGCCCAGGTCTTGTCTGCCAGAGAAAGGAGTTGTATGTGAAGTGTTTTCTGGAGGGGAATGGTCACAGCCTTCTGCAGAAAGCACTGGCATGTGTGAGATGGGAAAGCCCTGGAGATCCCAAAATCTGGCTCCTAGCCTGATGGTAGCTGGACCTCAAAGAACTTTTTTCCATTTTAACAGAGTGTGAAGGAATTCTCTTATAAAAAGACAGAAACTTGGTAGAGCTAGCACAGGAGTGTAGAAATAATAAACTCTTGGGCAGTATTCTACATTGGCCTTTTCACAATTACTAAGTAACACTAAGTTTTGTCTTACACACAAAAAGGTATAGAGATGCCAGAAGTTTCAAAGCAGAGAAAAAAGATTTTTCAAAATGAAGATTTGGGGAAGATAAAAATTAGAAAGGAAGACTCAGGCTCCCTCTTTTGAGTATTTCATACAATGCATTTATCTTGACAGGCTCAGTGCCAAGAACTGTCAATGCAAGCAATTATCTGAGTATTTTCATCAAATCTAAATAACACTCATTGCATTCCAAAATTATATAGTTTATGCTATGGTTAATTCGAATATCCTGATGAGTCATGGTAAAGTGAGAGAAATTGCTCACTTGTCTTAGTTTTGCATAATTCTTCCAAACCTCTGTCTGGACTCATACAGAACCATGATAAATACAAAAGCTGCAAAGATGTGTGTAGATATATCTCCCACACGGCTACTCTGTTTTTAAAAAGCAGTGAGACTACTAAAAATCGTCATAAAGGAAAAGACAGAAATACAACAGTAGTTACATACATTTTGTTCAGCTCTCAAAGTTATAATGTTTAAGTGACAAACAGAAATTGATGCTTACCATACTGTAATAACTTCGGGAACCTTTTGCCCAATTTGTATAGTCTACTGGGCTTCCATCTGTCCACAAGTATGTGTGCTCCTGATTTATGTCATTCAGTCCAATCCAAGCATCAGTTGCAGCATTTTTTAAGAGGGACATAAGGAAAGCTGAAGAGGGAAAAAAAATTGTATAAGGAAGGAAACTGAATGCACTCTTCCCCAGGGCCACAGCTTTAGAGTGCCTGGAACAAGGATGATGAGTTTTCTCTTTATAATAAGGTCCCAATCTTAGGGGAAAAAATAATATAATATATATTAATAAATGCTTAACATCAGACATCTGAAGTTAAAATTGGGAAAAAAATACAAATTCAAAGATGAGCAAAATTTTAATAAAACAGGAATTTATTTGTACGCTCTTCTATGTTGTTCATCATCTGAGGAAGCACAGAAAATATTCTAATGTATTACAGAAATGAACATGAGTACACTAAGCCTTGGCATGCAAAAAATGAGTCCACCAAGTGTGCACTCCCTTTTCTTCTTTGGTTAATTCTTTGTTAACCTGACTTAATAACTTCATTTCTAAACAGGCATAACACAAAAAACCCCTTACTTAGTAACCAAGTATGTATGAATCAAGTGTATGAATCAAGTATGTATGAATTTGCAGAATGCCAGATGTTGATCTCCTTAGCTCCTGCCTAGACTGACTTTCCATTAAAATAATCTCCCTCCTCTGCTACAGAAGAGAAGTTTAAATCACCAGCACTGATGGAGTGAGGTAGGAGATGGTCCATGTGCATCCTCCAGGGCCTGAGGCAGCACATCTCCCAAGCAAACCTGAGGCAGCATGCTCTTAAAATATTTGCAACATGCTGAGCAGCAAAACCAGCAGGTGCTGAGGCCCAGCAGAACAAGGGGAACAGGGGGAGCTGGAGCTTTCTGGTGCCTGAGGATGTGTCCTCCACTGACACCCACAGCATTTGGTTCAGCAGCTATGGGCCCAGTGATTTGGGTCTGGATATTATTCCTTTTGTGTGCCATTTTGGCATAGAATCATAGAATCATAGAATCATAGAATCACAGAATCATAGATTGACCAGAGCTGGAAGTGACCTCAAAGACTAGCTAGTGTCTTAAAAAGAAACATTTTAAAAATTGGACATCTAATTATATGACAAGCCTCTAATAAAAAATTTTAATATTTCAGAAGTACATCTTACATTAACCTCCAAACTATGATTTTAATAGTTAATCAAGACACTGAAACCCTGTGCAAACATTTTTCCAAAAGTGCAGTTTCTCATTCAGCATAAATTTGTATTAATATGGAATAAATAACTGCATATATGGAAGAAGCTCTAACATTTTTTTAATCTTTTTATCATGATGTGTCATCAGTGTCAAAACGTTGGTACTTTATACCTTGCTCTTCCTTTTTTGATATAGTAGCCAGATTTCCTCCAAGATCAATGCAGTTGTTTCGTGCAGCATGCCATGTCAACGTGTCATTTTCATTAAAGCCAAAGACTTTGAAACACTGAAAAAGAAAAGTGTGCCAAATCTGAATCTAGATGCTGTTTTAATTTCTGATGAAAATATCTGTTTCTAGCATACAAATTAACTAGATATTTTACATAAGAGGGGAGGTTAACTAATTTAACAGTACTTTCTAGCTTGTCTTTAGGTTTAAATGATGGAGAAGACCTGTAGTAGAAAATGAGTATAAAGCCAAATATTTTGGCATATACTTAAAAGAAGGAATATTTCAGTCTATTGGTCTTAGCAGAAATTGCATTACACCTTCTGAGCTCAAGGGAAGGTGCCTTGGAGACTTCAGAGCCATTGCATAGTAGGCAAGGGATGAGTAAGTGTCCAGGCAACATGTGAGAGCCAGATAAGCTCAGCACAGTAAATGAGAACATACATTTTTGCTAGTATTTTATGTTGCCAAAGATAGATAAGCAGCTTCCCTCATGTAGAGTTGTAAGGTGAAGCTTTCTTCTTGTATGTCTCAAGATCTCCCTCAAAGCTGCTGTGGTTCCAAGAGAGGCTATAATTTCTGTTTCAGGATTTGTAATTTTAAGGTCTTTAAATATACACGAGCGGAACATAATTTAGTGATAACTAAAAACCCTGCTACAACTGAAAAACCAATTCAAAGACTTTTTTCATTCTGCTCTTTTAAAAATACAATGCATTGACATTTCATACTGCACCTTGTTATCAAAGAGGAGCCAGTCTTCCATACACCCACCCTTTGGTGGTGGGGAAGTGGGAGCAACAGTTGGACGAACAGTATTGTTAAGCCTTTCACAGATGAATAACTCAACACTGCCACAGTTAATATCATTCCATGTACCTGAAAGCAAATTAGAATTAAAACAAAATAGAACAAAATGCAACTGAGACTGAGATAAAAGGTGTCCTTATCTAAAGAAAATCTATTGTAGGAAGTAAAACTGGTTACAGCATTTTTACTTCTGTCCCTCAGGAACAGTAAGTAAGTAATTGCATGTCTGTTTCCAGCAAAATTTAGAGTATAAATAATTCCTCTAGAAACAGATATATTTCAATATTGCGAAACCATAGCATTGACAAAGGGGAGTTTTAGTTCAAATGCTTCAATCTCTGACATTTGTAAAGTGGCTGAAATAATTCTGTCTATATAAGGCCCTCAGTCCTGATCACCTTCCTACCTGAGCTTCTCACAGCCTTTAAGTTTTCTGGTATTTTTTTTTCTGCCTATTGGAATGTGATTTAAGATGATAGCATTAACATCATCATCCCCATTTCACAGATTGGGAATGAATAAGAGAATTGCACACATTTCATTGACTGCAGACAGTTACAGGTAACTACCTACAGAAGATTTTTTCACACCTAATATTGAATGGAGATACTGTCACTTTAATTCAGAGAAGTTAAGGACTTGACTTATCTGAAAGAAGATTTCCAAAACAGGACATATTTACTCTCTAAAAGTGTCCATATCCTTCCATTCATCTCTAAGAGAGCCTAGGAAGATCATCTCAGCTATAGATTTTGAGACTGGAAATGTTTAAAAGTAGAAGAGATTTACTGATCAAAAAAAAGAGACAAAGTTCTTGCCCAGTTCCAGTTCTTTGTATTAATGGACATTGAAGAACATTTTCTTTTAACTAAAATATTGTATAACATTGCTTAATAATAATCCAAGCCATGGCCAAACCCTTAGTTTTTAGAACCTGCACAAATGAAAACAGATAGCTAATATCCTGGAGAGGTAGGTATAAAATGGACAGAGGTTAGAGAAGAAAAAATGCTGACTCTATCTGCCAGTTGCCTGATGCTTACCTGATTTGTTCACTTCGAAATTGTCTTACAAAATGGCAGGTATAATTCAATGTGTTAGCTAAATAGAGTCCAATTTTTTAAAAGTACATAAATAAAAGAAGAGACTACTGAAATATCAGCCTGCTCAATATGATAACCCACCCAGCCTCACCCATACAGCCCTCCCAGAGCCAAGGTACATCCTGCAGATTGAATGCTGTTACCCACCTGTATGGGTATACATGACCACACAGTTTTCATCATTATTTGCAAAATTGGGTTCATTTGGAGCCCAGGCAACATAGTTCACTGATGTTCCATCCATCCACCTGAAAGAAGTAATTTGATTAAATTTTAATTCTAAGTTATCCAACTTAGTTAATATTTCTTTGCAAAGGATACATTTGAGTTTCGTGTTTTAAGTTTTGTGTATCTTAGCTTCCAAACACATGTTGTTCTCTGTTAAAATGAAACCAAGACCTTCCACTTGGAATTATTAAAAAATATTTTCATATCAGCTGCCAACAGTGTTGACTCAGACCGGGTCTAAACAAATCATCTTTACTGGTGGTCCCTGGATTTCTCTGGAGCTCAGAAACAGACACCTGAGCTGATTTTAACAATTTCCTGGGTCAAGATCTTGTAGGGTAAGAAAGAGTCTTGAATCATATACTGGGAACCATTTGGAACCAATTTTTTAAGCATAAGAAATCTTTAATGTTATACACGTATTTGGTATTTTTTTCCAATTATGCATCAATCATGTCCTAGCTTGGTGATTCACAAATTTATTTTCAAAAACTAGTCAAGAAAAAAGTGAAAAGGCCCCAGTGTGCTGGAAGTCAAGTGATTAATCATACAAGACTGACAATCTTCAGGCCATAACACCCCCACTACAATCCAGTATTTTTCCAATTTCGGAGACTAAGGGCATACATATTTTTGGAAGCAAATTACAGATTAGAAATTCATCAGGATGCCTAGCTGCTTGCAAACCTTCTGAATCAAATTGGAAAAACCAGTTCATAATAAACCAGGAAAAAGAATGTAGAGCAAATAGTGGCACCTTCATCCAGTGGGAAGAGAATGAAACTAGTGAGGGAACAAGGGAGGACTGGGAAAACAATAATTATCTGAGCAGTGAATGTGATGTAGAAAGCAGAATGTCCAGGAGTTGAGACCACAGAGTCTCTGTGGTTTGTGGTTTGTGGCCACCAAAGGCAACCTGTGACAACAGAAGAAAGACTAAAATGAGGAGGCTGAGACTAATCTAACCAAGCTTTGAATCCCAGAATAATGCTCCAGATAAAGAGGCAGTGGGAGGGAAGAATTCCACGGGAGACACATCTGCAACACATCCAAGGCTCCAGGGGTAGAAATAGATAGTGAAAATATGATGGGAGAAGTGATTCACTGAGGAGCAGAATGCCATTTAAAAATTCTATGTGAGGACATAAACCTGTCTACAGGCAGTGTCAGTCATTGAATTTCAACTGTCTCCTAGAGCCAACCATGTAAAATGTCAATACATTATGAGTCTGACAAAATTAATTTGTTTTCACTTACCGAAACGTTCTGTCAAGGCTCACACTTAAGCCAATATAGAAGTTGTTCCCCCAGTCTTTATAGAAAATCTAAAACAAAAAACAAACAAATTTACTTTAGCTGTAATAAAACAGATTTTAAAAAAAATTTTTAAAAGTTAAAAAAATGCAGAAGTTTCTGTTGCACAATTGCATGGAGTTGCTGGAATTATGTGCCCAAACTGCAAAATTCAAAAATTTTCTCCAATTATCAGTATATAACTAGGGAAAAAAAATGCAGCAAACTATTTGAAAAAGAAATGGAGAAAAAACATCTATGTTAAGAAGGCAAGAATTACCTCTTAAGCAGGCTTATAACAATATTTTTGAGAGTTTTAGGAAAGCATAATCAGAATTTGCTGAAAGATTGCCAGTAAATTGTGGATTTGAACTTAGTCATGTGGAGGAAAGAATGTAATAAAATTTGATTTTAATAGTAGGAAACTATTTCCAAAACAGTGTATCATCAGCAGGCCATTCTCTTCCTATGAGAAAACATTCTAACTTAAACCTTTTGCTGCAAATATGAGAACAATTTTGACAAAGGCTTTTTTGAATTCTGTGAAAAGAATGAGTTAGAAAAAAACATAATTAGTAATAGCAGCTTTCAGCTTAACAGAGCAAAGTCTTTGAAAGTTGCACCCCGAGAGCATTCCTGAAAAGAAGCTGAGAATTTGTCTACATATAGCAAGTTATTAAAATAATTATTATAATAAAGCTTCTAAGTAGATAAGCCAAGGAAAGGATGAAAGGTGGAAATGAGTGGTTTTTATGCGATGGGGACCACTTCCTAATATTTCATAAACCAGCTGAAAAAAATGTGCCTCAGTTCACAGCAAAATGGTGCATTTTTCAAGCAAACACGTTTCTTACATATTTCCAAAGAAAATTTTTTTCAGTTTCACTCTCAATGACAACAAGGTCACCACCATTCTTCTTGCAAAATCCTCTGGCTCTTTCCATAGACATTGCATCCTTGCTGAAGTAGTATTCCTTGTGCTTATATATTATCCAGTCATCTTCACCAGCAGCATATTCATAATCTGCAAATTAAAACATTAATTAGCCCGTAATAGAAATTAACTACATTACGTGTTAATTAATTTTTTTTTAATTGGAAGCACAAGACTTACTGAATGTGGAATTAGGCTCTGGTTTCAGTGGGGTTCCTGCAATATAAATCAATATTTGAGTATATTATGTTTTTCAACTCTCTCTCAATTATATTTACAGAGTAGTTAGCATTTTAATTCCTAGTAATTATCTTAAGGATTACTCAGTATATGCTTATTTTTGTCACCGAATTTCTCAGAGTAAAAATACAAACAGTATGTTAGATCACATCATCAGTTAAGCTTACAGAAACAATGCCCAACTTCCCCAACATACTGCATATATTTCCAATCCTGCCTGTGTATTTCATAGATTAATTAATAGTTTTCAACTGCCTTCATTGAAAGTATACGTACAAACTGTTTTATAGTGATTGATGGCACAGCTGTCTCTAATACATGCAGATAGTGTGATGTGACCTGGGAAGGATGTTCTTATCTACCTCTAAAAGTCACTAAAGGCAGAAAGTTATCTTACCTTTTTTAATTTGGCAAGCAAAGTCCAGCATGTGTTCACAAAATAAATCATTCCAGTTCATATTGAGATAACCAGTAAACACACCACATTTTTCATTCCCATCATAATTGTTTGGTTCTCCATGTGACCATTTTTCAAAATTTACCTGTAGTGGAAACACAACTTTGTTACTATTTGCCTTTTAAAAGGAAACCATTTTCTTGCATCATTCTGTTAAAGAAGAATGTACTTCATTTGATTTCACGGTCCATCTTGTTCTTTAATGCCAGACCTTTTAAGAAGTGCATGACACTTCTACAGAATAATAATTCATCTCTGTGTTTATAAACCGTGTCAGTAATAAACCAGGAAGTTCTTGCCCCATTTGTTAACAGGAGAGTTGATGTTCTCCTGTCAAGCTCTAAAAAGAAATATGTTCTCTGATTTCTGGGTTGTTTATGCTGCTCCAATGTTCCAACCCAAGACAATCCATTGGTGTTGCCATATGGCCTTGGGCCGGGCAGATCTTGATATTCTTATGACAATGAGGGCAGCAAAGTCAAACTGGTGTAGATGTACAAAATTATTTCTTTCATCAAATGACAAATAGGAATATAGAGATTAGCACAATCAGACTTGCTTAAATCAGGAGCTAGACTCCATCACCTTTCATTACTGTAAATGTTGTATTTTTATCTATACCTATGAACTATCAGAAGATTTAAGATTATTCCTCCAGAGGAATCAGGTCCTAAAGACTTACGGTCACTTGCATTTTATATAGGAGTCATGAGAGCTGTCTGCCAAGAGAGACATAAAATAAAAGAGTCAAAAAGCTGGAGTAACAAATTATTTACTCACTGGTGAGCCATCACTCCATGTAAATCCTGCATCAGAGTCCAAGGCACTTAAACCCATCCAGTAAGAATAGTGAATATAACCCCTCTCTCTGAATAATTACAAATAGAGAGAATCAGACATAGCATGAAACAGAGAAGGGGAATGCATAGCATTACATTATTGTCAACACACTTCAAGTACAATTTGAGACAATCATATAAAGTAATCATGTGGGGGAAAAACAGCCTGGAACTACACATGACAGGAAGCAGTGAAAGACAGAACGTTATGGGAAAGATCACAAATGTCATAAGTGCACAAAAACTGAATTACATGAAAATATATTTAAAGGCATTCAAAATCAGACCTGCCTGCACTCATGTACTTGATTTAAACATTTATACAAGCACATCAATAGGTCAGGCTTTTCTTAGTCTTCCAATTTTCCCCCTTACTTAAGGTAGGAAACCAGCACAAAATATTCTTTTAATCAAGAGTATTTTTTCTACTGATCAGCTACAAAAGAGGCAAAAAGATATGTTTTATCTCTTTGAATTAATTTCAGTTGAAATAAATTTTGATGATACTTCTCTCAATTTTGTTTATGCTCAGGCAACTTTTAGTGCATGGCACGACCTTCCCAGAGGTGTGTCAAGAAAACCTTTTGCTCACCTCTTTTTACCCATTTTTTTCTGCCACTTTTTACACCTTTGTAAAGTAGACATTGATCAACAGAAATCCTTTATGTCTTTCAGACAGGCAATTTAAATTTTTTTCTTCTTACATTTAAATGATAGACTTTGCAGATACTTACAGTCTAGTTATCAGTTTTTGCTCTTCCTCACTGTGGATACATGCAAGATCTCCTCCAATGGCTCTGCAAAAATCTCTTGCTTCAAACCATGTTTGCATTTTTTCCCTTCCTCCCTGAAAAATCTATAGAAAGTGGGCAATTAAACACTGTGTTGGGTATTACAGATATTTAGAAACACAAATATGGGCTTCTATCTTTCTTCTGGTTTTTTGGTCTTGTTCTATTACTGACTATTTTATTGTTCAACCATTCGACCTGTGGTTGTCTATCAAATTTGATTATTGCTTTTCGTATTACCTCAGAGGTCCTGTGGCTTCAAACTTCAGTTCCATATACACAACTTTTTCCAACATTTCCCAACCATACCACTTGAGGATGGCTGCAGACATGCTACCATAGATTGTCTGTCAAGTAGGCAGGGTAAAATCCACCTTCCATGTATGAACAAAATATATTCCTATTTAAATGGCAAACATTTGCATTCAGAAATGAAACACCTACTTTGAAGCAGAAGCTGCTCTGGGAAATAGACTGCCATCCCTCTGGGCAAAACAGGAGAGGGGATGTTGTTGGAGGAGGAGGAGGGGGGGTGACTCCTTCCACCAGCTGCTTGCAGAGAAATGTGTTTGTTTCTTCACAGTTCAAAATATCCCATAATCCAGCTGAACTTCCTGTTGCCATGGCCACGCAGCCTGACTCCTCTCCTTTATAAAACACAAAGTTGTTAAATCTTATTGATGACTACATCATCTCGAAATATCTGCTACTTATTCAAGAGTAACCTGTTCCCACTGTGTTTGGACACCGGTATTCACAATAACTCATATGTATTCCTAATAAATCATTAAAAGATTTCTTTAATGTAAGTTTCTTGTACATCATGTTAGGAATTACTTAAAGATACCCATCAAACAACAAAATCCTAATGACACCAACAGACACGTGCAGTCCCAAGTGATCTTCTAGAAGGAATTACCACAATCCCTGATCTATCCCTTCAGCATAAATAGAAATCAGCATTATCCTTTCTGCTGCTTTATGCCAGAAGAGTTTCTAAACCACTTTTTAGCTTTCAAACCCTCACTTTGTCATTCCCCAGAGCAGGAACTCCATGGCCCCCACGGCACTTACCTGGCATTCCCACATTCCAGTGAGTGAAGGTGACAGGATCTCCATTGGCCCACCTGAATGTCCCATGTTCTTCCACATCTGAAAGACCAATCCAGAAGTATTTTTCTGGTTTGAATCCAATTATGGAGGTCAGAAAAGCTTGTTCATATCTGTGAAGAGTAAGTACCAAACTGTTGTATCACATTTTATCAGAATTTATTCATTTCTTCGAACAGTTAATGGTAACAAATCTGGTAAAGTTAAGGAGATTTGTCAATACGTATGAAATGAAGCTGGGGTAATTATCTTACTTCTATAGTTCTAATTATCATGTAAAGTAATTTTCCCTTACATTTTGCTAATGTAAATTATGTCTAGAATTTAGGATGATTCTATTCACCTTTTATACTGTGCAATGAACACAAGCCAAACAATACTTAAGTTAATGTGCATATATTTCTCATTCTATATAAAAAAGAACTACAGTGTTTTACCGATCTTTATGAGAAGGTCTAGATCTTTAAATCTTGTTACTGTGGCAAAAAGAATCTACTTTTATGCCAAAATTCTTCCAGATCTGGATGTTGCAAAGAAAGAAAAAAAAAGGCTGAAAAGCTTTAATCTAAGAGAAATAAATAGTTCCATGTTTATCTGTTTATTTTTAGTTCAAAAAGTTTTAAAACAATCTGTCAACCTGGGGTTGTTGTGCAGGTGACCCAGTTTTTTAATTCCCAGAGGCAACAACAGTGTAAATGTGTAGTAGCAATATTCTGAATGTTTGTATTGATGACATAAAAGCCCCTGATGTATTATGCAATACTTTATCAGCTGTGCTTCAACTTTGCCTGGGAAAGAGTGGAATCACAGAAGACAGACATTATTAATAACTGCTAAGAAGAAATTTCTGTTTAACAATTCCATCCTGGTTACACACATTAGAGGACAAGAATTATGTTTCCATACCTGTCTCTTACAGTAGCCAAGTAACCTTTGTTTTCTTCACAAACATTTTTTGCTTCTGAAAATGTTGTTGGCAACTGCACCAAGGAGTAACAGTAAAAGCCATGCTTCATCCAGCCCTGCCAGAGTAGAGATGTGCAGAGAGGCTGTCACATTGCATGGATTTGTGCACTTCCAAAACCACACTAGTACCACACCCCAAGCCAAAACTGATCTCAAAAGCCATGAAAGGAACTAGGAGGATAATCACACATAGCTTTTGTGACCATAACTCTGTGTCTTGTCCCTTGGTACAGGACACACCAGGGGTCTTTGCAAACAGTGAGCCTGGCTGTGCCTTGGGGCTGGCAACCACAGTCACTTTGCAGCTCCCTGTGTAAAGCTTGCTCTGCCTTCTCATGAGCAGCTGTGGCGAGAGTGTGCAATCTGCAAAACAGTCAGCTCAAATATTCCTCATTCCTGGAATATTGATTCCCAATTCCTGGCAGATTGATAGAACTGAGGAGGCGTGCAACCCTAGACATTTGTGTTATGCCCTGAAAAGATTGTTCTGCAGAGAGTGGTTTTTATGGGTGCAGTGACCAGCTGTGCTGTAGGAAAGAGCTGAGTGAAGTACACTTGGAATAAAAAAAGAAATCTATCTACATTTCAGTTAAACAAAGCATAAGTTTCCCTATCAGTCTACAAAGTATCAATACATATGAAATTGACAGTTTTCTAGGCTCACCAAGAACAGCCAAAATTATTTACTTCTGTCATAGTTATTATCATGGAAGTAAAAGTAGTACACAATCACCTTTTTCTGCTTTTGTTTTACACTTACTTTCTGACAGCCTGGGTAAGTAACTTCAGCTTCCCCTGGTTCTTCAGCCAAGGGTTTCCTTTTACAGATGTAGCCAAATTTCATGTCACAAGCACTGTCAACCCAGGATCCATCCTAAGTATTGTAAGAAGAAGTCACAAAGAGAAGTGAAAGCTAGAGACAATTCAGATCCACCAAGAATATCCATCCTCAGAAAGAACCCTTCTGTCTTCCTATGGCTGTTTCAGCTCTCTTCCTTGCTTTGGTTTTTTCTCCAAAACTCCCAAATAGATATAGTAAGTGCCACATTTCCTCAGAGGTGTGAGAATGAGGGCTGTATCTAATAAAGATTCAGGGACTGATGAGAGCAGGAAAGAAACATTGAATTCCTCTCTATCCTCACCAGCATAGCATCTATTGTGTTCATATAACCAGGTGACTATGGAAAGGAAATGCTGGATAAACCAAACATAAATTATAAAATAATGTCTTGTGTAAGGCTTTTTCCACAAACTTTTTTTATAATGAGTAGAAAACAAAATAAAATCTAGTTTTGTGCCTCCAGAGTAACTCTAAAGCCCATATATTTTAGTAGTTTTAGAGAAAAAATGAGAAAGTCCACACTCCAAGAATCTATTCCTCCCTGATCAATAATGTTTCATGTGGATGATGAGTGATTATAACCAATTTCAGATGAGAATTGTCTCAGAGAGTGCACCTCTTCTGGTGCATCACACAGCTTCCTAGATCTGGTCTCATGTATCCCTCCATACTAAGATATCCTAAATTAAACCAAGTTCATAAATACTTTTATTATTTTTAAAACCAACATCTTTTTCTTTTTCCATTTTTTTTCTTTTCTTTTTCTTTTTCTTTTTTTTTTTTTTTTATGGATGTTTTCATTTTAGGAGACAAGAAAACAAGGAAGTATCAATGGGGAAGGGATTTTTACCTGTCCCTTCATAAGGATGCAGTCTGCCTTATTCCAAGTGTGGGTTGGCTCTCCATGTTGCCATTTGGTATAAGTCACAGGTGTGCCATCACTCCACTCAAAGTACATTTGAACCCTGAAGTCATTTAGACCAATCCAGAGCTCATCATCTGGCTCTAGGAACACAAAGTTAATTGTAGGTATGGATATAACTTCTAATGGAATAATTACATCTCACACCCACTTTTGACTGAAGAACTTTAAAAAAAACCATACCACGGTTACAATGATTAAATGAATAATAGCAACAGTATCATCCCAGATTAAAAACAAAAACAACAAACAAAAAAAAAGCCAACAACTAAAAGTGATCTTCAGGAATACTCACTGTACCCAAGCTGTGACACTGTAAAACTGTACTCTTCAATATTATGAATGCTTGCCAGCTCTCCATCTTCTTTTCTGCAGGAAGACTGGGCTTCTTTCCATATTTTTGGTGTTCTATAAATTCTGTAGCAATGACCTGCATAGGGCACCCATTCCCTGGGACATTTAATATGCTTTGAATCACCTAAAAAAAAATGCCATAAATGAGGTGTTCTATTCGTGTTTTATTTACATCAAAAAGAAAATTACCTGCACTGATATGAATTTGAAATATTGGAGCACATATTGGAAGAGGAAAGAAGCCAAAGTCTGAGGGTACAAAGATTAAAAAACAATTTTTTCCTTCCTACTTGTGCTTGGAGCTCCCAAAAACCTATTTTACAGGATTAAGTAAATACTGAATAATTTGGCATTCAAATGTACAGGGCACAGCTCCATATTAAATCCCTCTCAGTGAGGCTCTGGGTACAGCCAAGTTCTACAGAAAAAGGCCTCTTTTCCTACTCAGGAACTCTATCTTGGTGAATTTTGTACTTTTAAAATTTTTTTTCCTTGGAAACACCAGGTGCTCAGAAGCAAGTTGGAGCTCCTACACAGCCCAAAGCATATATCAGAGAGTCCAGACACAGCCACTTTATACCAGAAATGTTATCCCAGAAATTCCAGCTGCACACTGTGTTCAACACTTATTTCTTGGTTTGAATTCAGTATAGCCAGCCCACCTTCAATTGTTTGGAGAGTTCCCATGCTCTGCACCTACAGAGCAAACTGAAGAGAGGAGGATGTGTGCCCAGAATTGGTGTGTGTTCAACTGCTTTGTCTGATGCTCCCTGGACATGGTTTGGACCTGGGCAAATTGCATTCCCCTAAGTAACATCCAGACATGGTTTGAAGGTTAGCAGGGTCAAAAAACCTTACCAAGTGAACTGCCTGGATACAGTCAGAAAGTACAGAATATGCATGTGTCATGCATCCCCTGAGCTATATAATCATGTATACTCATATATATTAGGGGAGAGAGGTACTGTGAAGTTGGTTGCATGCTGGGAATTCCCAGTTGAGCAACTGCACACCTATTTCTTCATATAGCTGAGACCTAGTCTGCCTCAAGTAAAAAGGGAACTCAACAGGGGAAAGGCTCCAGATGTTTAGTCTGATTTTTTGCTTTCAGAATAGAACAAAAAGGGTCACAGAGAGCAGAGGAGCATGAATTCTTGCTCACATCTTTTAGCAGGCTATAGGTTTAGAGTATATATCAAAGCAGAGGATATTTATTGTATTTCATGGTCTGGATAACATGGCTAAATAGCTTATGCTGCCTTCTTTGGTACCCTGGGCTCTTTTCCAAATGATGAACAGCATTTAGACATCGTCTTTAAAATGAGCCAGAAAATTAAAGTCTTCTCAGTATTTGACCCAAGTCAACAAGTGCAAGCCTTTTGTTCTGACAATATGTTGCCTTTTCATACATGTCATCCTCGCAATATTTGTCACTGACTGTAAAATTAGCCTTAGCTTTTGACCAGCGTACCTGAGGGAATGGTAAAAGAATCCAAGGAGGTGTTTCTCTTTTGGCAGATGTATCCCAATTTCCGATCACACAGCTGGTTTTCCCATTTGCCATTCCTACCTTGGAAGGTCCCACATATTTTTCCAGGTTCCACAGAGGGATTTCCTTTAAAAAAGAGCAAGAGAATCCCTCTGTTAACAGTGGAACTTTTCACCTCTTCATAGGACAGAATGTGCTTTGCAGCAGCAAAGCCACTGGGGTATTATTCTTTAAAGGGATAAATCCCAAGAGGTGTGACAAGGGAGCATCACTGTGATGGGGAGGGGAGAGGAGGAGAGAGAAGGGGAGGAAATTTTGGCCCGGATGTTGATCATCATTTAAGAAAAGGGCTCTTACCTGGAGCCCAGTTGAGGTATCTGAAAGGTCTTCTCCCAGTCCACTTCCAGCCACTGTCAAGTGCATCGTAGAGACCAATCCAGAGCTTTGCATTGATGCCCAGGTCACTAGTGAGCCCTAAATGGCCAAAACAAACAGTCAGGTTATTAAATGCCTCTGATTTTTTAAGTTGTTCAATATTACTGGAAGTTATATTTTAAAACATGAAGGATAGGTTTTTTTAGTATAAGTTAGATTATTTCCATTATTTTAATACAGGTTTTTTTGAGAAAGGGAAAACTCTTTTAAGAATGTCACTGAGATCTATTTTTATGAGATAAATATAAGTATCCATATTAAAACCTTAGATCTGACTTAGATTTTAAACAGTGCATTTTTTAAAATTTATTTTAGGACATTTTTACTTTACCTAATAAATACATTTCTTCACGAAGGTCTGTGATACTTAATAATTCTGCATCCTGCTGCTGGCAGCTTTTTCTTGCTTGGTGCCATGTCAAAAGTGACTCTGAGTTTATTTGATAGCGTGTTTCTGTCACTGGATTTGTTTTCCAAAAGTTGTTGTGGGTGGTGTCTATAAAAGATGATACCAGCAATTTGACAAGATAATCATGTTTACTAACCCAGAAAACAAAATCTTTACTGCAGACTAAAACTATATAACTGTGTGATTTGACAATTTTAACATATCTTTTGCCTCACATAAATGTACTTTGTCCATTCAGTATTAAAAATATTTCAATCACATAATGAATTTTTTATCCTTACAAACCTAATTTTTCTACATTGACCCTCTTCCTTTTTATTTATGCAACTCATCTACTTCTCTCATATTTCAGTCCACATTAATCCACTCACTGATATATTCTACTTCTACAAGTATTTCTGTCTTCACCATACAGAAGTTTTGGTCTCCACACCCATTTCTTACCTTCAGATCCCTCTCATGCTCTTCCAGACCACCCAATAATACAGAAATTGCCATTTCCACACAGTCTCACGTGAAGTGGGGATGAAGGTGCAGGGAATTTGTGTATGGAAGCACTGGAGCACTGAAGGCAGGTGAAGGTCACTGCCTGTGTCCTGCACCCTTCCCTCCTGTTCTGTCCTCCATCCTATAACACACCACAGTCTCCTGATACATCTCGCCTTCCTCATCCACTGCACTTCCTTTTGTCTTGAAACCCAGCCCTAGTGGTTTCCTCTTCCTTTATTCATCAGTCCCAGTCACCACCCTCAGAACACTCCCTGCAAGTACCAGTCCTGGGGACACTGTAGGACAGTGAGAGTGAAGAGCAGATGTCTCATTTCCTTGCTGCACAGCTCACCAGTGAATTAGGCTAGCCACAAATCAGCTTGTTGTCCAATGCTACTTCCACATCCCAACAATATTTTGACCATGACAGTGGATGATGCTTTTGCTTAACAGCTTTCCTGAGATTTTAATAAATAAGTTACCTTTTAATGGGCAGTTTCCAAACAACTGGTCTTTATCAAAATCTGAAGAAGTTGCACACCAGAGAGAATTTGCATCATCCTTCCGAGGGATGCATTCAGCATACCATTTCCCCTGGTGCTTAAAAGGGAACACACAGGGTGCACCAAAGGCGTTTCCTCCCAGTGTATAGATTTCTATGGAGAAAAGCAGAGATCAGTACTCAACAGTCAGCTGGCATCAGATGCTCACTACAGTCACCCTCATAGCCAGATTTCCATGGACAAAGCTGACTCATGCAAGGCTCAACACACCAGTACTTTGTTACCCTGAACGTCGAAAAAGCTATTGTGCCAGTCAGGTATGACTGTGGCAAAATATTCAAAACTAAGACTCTTCAATACTTAAGTGGGCCTCAAATTAGTTTCTGTTTAACTTTGTCATTCTGGACTACTGTGTCAGAGGTCCCTGTGATTTAGCTTCTCCCATGGCATACATACTTCTCTCCTTAGATAATGCATACATTCTCTTTTTTATTTTTTCCCTGCGTGGTTGAAAAAACTTGGAAAGGAGGTATCACAATATTTTTATTAGTCTTCATGAGAGAAAGCTATATCTTAAATTTGCATGGACTCTGCTAGGAAGTGACCCTTCCATCACTCCTCAGTCTAATTTGCTGCTGTCTGTACAAAATTATGACAGACTTAATTCCTGTGCAACAGCTGTAGTATACAACAAAAAATTATTCTATTGTTATTTAAATTCCCAACATACCAGTGTCACAACAGAAAGGAGATTGATTACTTGATCCTGAATGCCCCCTCTACATAGCCCAAGAGCCATGAAATTGTCGGAAAAGGAGAACTTACTCTCTAGGGGTCCTTTTCCAGGATGATAAAACATTGCATCCTAAACCATTGTGCACCATTTTTCCTTTTGCTTTTTTCTGTTTTTTGTTTCTACTAGGCCTGGGAAATACTACATAAATAATGTTAATGGTGGATTACATCTATCTAAACTAGAAATTCACTTCTTAGAGATTATTAGTGGTCAAACCAAATAAAAGCAATAATAAAAACTAAACATGACACAATCATCTCTTCTACAAATTGATCAAACATATTTTACAACAGTCATAAATTTCATTTTGCTGTTGTTGTACAAACAGATTTCCCATTCTTCCTTATGCTTACATTATGGGCATTTGTCATTTTATTCTATAATTTGAAAGAATTGCACTTTACAAGTTATGCAGAAATGTATATAGTTATATTTGCTGAAAAATATACATATTCATTAACCTTTCACTTCTAAACCCTATTTATAATTAGCTCCTCTGCTGATGTCACTCTAAGAACATGGCTGCTACCTGTCAAGCAGGCAGTGGAATGCTTTGGGTGAGGGCAGTCAAGTTACCAAGAAATAGAGATGGAATTTCAGTACTCACCCTCATAGCGCTGAGAGCACACATTGTCTGCACTTCCATGGATTTTCCACCTGCTCCCTTTGCTGGATACTTTGGACAGTCTGATTTTCTTCCCCTTGCCTTTGCCATAGTTGAGAAATAAATCCTTGCCGTGTGTTGCAAGTGTGTCATTTCTGCATTCCCACCACTGGAGTTCATTTGTCCTGTTGCAGGGTTCCAAGGTGACGGGAGCCTCGTCGTCCTTGGCCAGCACTCCCAGGCACAGCTTGAGTGCCACGCTCAGCAGCTGTGTGGGAGAGACCCACCTGAACTTCTGAAACCCATCATGCTCATCACAATTGGTAGTTATGACTGAGCTGGAGTTCTGAGCTTGGGCACAGAGCTTGTTATCTTCGTTATAGATTGAAAATATTCCCCTACCTATAAAAAAAGATAATAATGAAAACAATTGAGGAGATGTTTCTTAGGAGATAAAGTCAGTTAGTTACTATAAGATAGTCTGCTACCAAAAAAAAACTCTGCCAAAACCAAAACAAAAACAAAAAATCAACCAACCAACCCACCAACCAACCAACCAACCAAACCCAAACCAACCAAAAAAAACCCCAAAATAGTACACATAGTTCATAGAGAAAGAAATCAAGGTAGATTAATTATTGGTATGAAGGATATCAATGAAAATATTCTTAAAGTGAAAAAACACAAAAGCTGAAAAGACAGCTCTTTCAAGGGAAATTGCTCTTCTTCACATCCCTCCTGAAACCACAGTGGTCTAAAAATGCATGTCAAAAATAACCTTCATTACCTTCCACTTCATAATTTCTTCAATGTTCCACCAAATCATATTTCAGTGGGCTTTAATTCTGTAAGTTAAAGGACCTTTTTGCTTTAGAGCTATTAAAAATTGTTTAAATACTCAATATTAAATAATTTTTATATTTGGCTCAAAACAATATTGTGGTTTTCAGCTCGCCAAGAAAGTGGTGGATTTTTCATTTTTGGTTAATTAACTTGGAAATTTTTAGCAGCTGCACAAAAAGTAATTTCTTCAAAGAGTTCTATTTGTAGGTTTGTCAGGAGGGAAGCCACAACTTGCAGCATCATCAGTTCTGAGCAGTTAAACTAAGCCAATATCCTAAGTGCTATTAATAACTACATTTGTAAATAGAAATGTGAGACACTGCACATCAGGGGCTTGTTTCTTGAGATCAGCTTCAACAAAAAGCCTGCTCCAGATCTTCACTCTTTTTGCAGCCCAGCCTGCAACCCATTGCTCCCTTCTAGGTGACAGGCAGCATCACCCAATCACTCAACAGTGCCATCGAGATTTACCCAAGATTTCTTGCCAAGGCCAGAATATTTAACGGGACTTTCATAACCCTCCCATCCCAAAGCTGACAGGGAGTGGTTGAACAGCCTTGGTATTGTTATTCTGAAAGGCTATAGTCAGATAATATTTTCCCTGACAGAACTCTGGCTGCAGTGGTTCTTGGGAAGGTTAGCAGAGGATGGGTTAGAGCTGGCTTGGTCTCACCCTAAAGCATGCACAGAAGAAACTGTCCTGTGGTGGTTTAGATCATTGGTGCATTGGCTGGTCCCTGATGCCATTCAAGCAATAGTACTGGATTCCCAGAGTTCTCTGGCTGGGAACTTGCCATGGAAAAGCCAAAGCATCTTTTTCTTTTTTCCTCTCAGCAGTTGGAGGGTGTGAAATCTAATCGACAGGGTGAATTTTAAGGTCCTTCCTAAAGCTCTCAGCCTGGAAACGAGTTTTCAATATGCACCATTCAGTATGCTATGGTCTATATGAGCTGCCAAAAAACTCAAATAACACATCAGTAATTCTGTGCATGCTGAGACTTCACTGCTCTGTAATGAGCCCTTCTAGCCTCTGATGGAGCAAACTGAAATCAGCTTTTCATTCAGTTTTCTCAAGAATCAGCATGGCCAAGGTCATGGCCACATCTGCTGGCACATCCTTTCACTCATATCATGTTGAAACCTGGGTTAAGGAAAGAGAATGCCTATGCAGATAGCACCAAACTTCAGAGCTGAACAAAACATTTTCAAATCATATGCTGTGACTAGGTCTAAACTCACTGCCCACTAAGAGAGATAACTAGTACACACGTTAAAAAACTTGGAAACTTCCACACTCCAGCAGAGGACAAAGACTTACCAGACATTTGAAGAGATGTACTAATGGAGAGAAGAAAAATCAGGGGCAAGTAGAGAGACATGGCAGATATTTCCCTCCTTTCTTCCCTTCACCTCGTATTGATCCTAAAGACCAAATCAGTGCCTTGCAAGAAAACCCCACTGCACTGGAGTGGATTAACAAACCCTTTTTAAGACCCAACAGATACAGGGAAGTTCTGAGCTTCAAATAAGGAACTGTGTCATGTCACATGAGTAATTTTGAAATAATAGATTAATGAGTAAACTTTGCTTTCTAAGCTAGTTTTTTTACTGTATAAAAGTTTGCCATGGAAATAAAAGATTTAACAGGTAACATTTTAGTGTGGATTTTTTCAGAGATTCCTTATAATTCAGAATCATTATATTTACCAAAAGATGAGATTACTGTCTTATTTGCAGAAATAAACAAAAGAAGTAAAAAAAGAAATAAATATTTGTCAACACATGATGAAAAAAGTTAGAGTACAGAACTAGACTTTTCTATGTCTGAAATTCCACAGAAAAGAAAAAAAGCTGTACAACGTCAGATCTGTGTTCTTCAGGAGACACCTATTCTTTCTTTTGCTCCATTCTTGAGAATATGCAGGAGTAATTACCCAACTGACATTAGCAGCTGAAGAAATTTGGGAAAGAAAACACAATTCTAGGAAGAAGAGAACCTGTAACTGGAAAATACTGGATTTTCAATTATTGCTATGAAAAAAACTAAACTGATAAGGAATACTGCCTCATTTTTCATCCCACTAGTCTGGGAAAGTTTGCACCCCATAAAGTGTACACCCTACAGGCATTCTGACAAAATTCTGATGTTTACTTGAATAAAACTTTCTCCATGATAGTTTAAAGAGCTAAAAAACTTAGAGCACCGGGAGGAGAAAAGGGACTCTTGAGGAAGTTATACACCAGATTTTGCAAATGGACTTTGAAAAATTTGATTCCTGTACCTCCAGGAGAGGCTAGTGTGGGATACCTCCCCCAGTATTGCATCTGCAGCAAAATTCCTGCTGCTGCAGGCAGTGAAAACCCTGGACAGCCACATGAAGATGTGGGATTTTGCTTCTATTACTCTGACTCAGATGTACATGAACGACCCAATGGGTCTGAAAATGTATGCAGGGAATTAGAGTAGAAAAAAGCCACAACAGTGAGGGAGAACAATGGGACATCAAGGCCAGCAGACATAGCAAGAGCAAAGCCATGCAAAGAAGGAAGCCTGAAAAGGATGCTGAGATCTGAGGAAAGTGAAAGAAATGAGAGCTGCTCTATAAAGCAGCAGAATCCAATTACTCAGTAAATCATGATCTATATGAAAGGATGGCTGCATTGAGCCTGGAGTCAAACAATCTGATACTCCCCAACACCAGAGTGCTTGAACATGCAACCTCACTTTTCCAATTTTCCTTCCTTCCCTGCTCAGGACGGAGACAAACGTGTCTTCTTGTGCTGTATAAAATATCTCAGAATATCCAATTCTACCAGGAGGCAACAAGGACAATTGCAACAGAGAAAAAGAAACTGGTTCTGTTCTGAACAAAAATCAGTGGTTGGTAAGGGACTAGTATTGATAATCTGTTGAGAGAGGCTGAAAATGAATAAAACATACTAAAGTCAGCTTTACCTCAGTGTTTGTGTGTTTGTCTAAGCAGATTGCATCACAGCCCTCAAAGTGGAAAAGAAAACCAGAGGACTGTGAAGATGTGCTCCAGGATGTGCCTTTTGGCAGGGCACAGCCTGACATTTTAAAAGTGGCGAGGAACAAAAGCTGCTGGGGTTTGTGTTGAGTCAGCATTGTTCCTTTGGCACTCTGCTCCCAGGCAGGAAGTTACACTCACAGTGTGCAGATTCACCACCTTTCTTCTGAAGTCCAAACTTCTTCAGAGAAAAGGGGAAACGAGAATAAAACACAACGGTATCAAGAAACATAGCAATGTGAAGAGACAAAACCTTACACATTATTGAATATTGCCATCAAGTCATTCCTCAGGTGCCCACAGAAATGGATAGGTAAGGCCATTTGGATTCAAATGGATGCTTCCCTACATTCATTTTCAAAAAACCACATTAAAATATGAAAGTAATTTTTTGACCATTTAGCCTGCTATAACTTGATATAAGATTTCAACCCAGAATCCACATACATAGGGTTATCACAGTTTCCAAGCTATAAACATTTATTTCTTTCAAGAAAACATACTCTAAACCTCAGTAGGAACATTCTAGCCTTAAAAAAAAAAAAAAAAAAAGTGAACAACCTTTCTATTTTCATGCTACATAATGAATGGTTTTTTCTTTCATTTTTCTAAACCTGATTGAATATAAGAAATCTTAGCAGCATCTGAGGATTATAGATATAAACTTTAGGGATCAGTTAAAACATTTATTTGCTTTTCTATTCATATTCCCTTGTTCATACTATTCATCATCTTGTTTTTCAAGGAATTATATTCCTTGTTTTTATAGCAAGTAAATTTCTTAAAAGCAAGAACCCAATTCTTCTGTGAAAATATATATATATATATATATATATATATATATATATATATGCAAAATACAGCCTGAGACAGACCTCCCCAAAGTAGTATCACCTACTTGGGACACAAAGTAAGAGATCACAAGAGCAACAGTTTGGGTCTAAGGCACCAATCCCAACATATATAGCAGTCAGTAGTAGAAAATGGTTGAAAGATTTGGTGAAGGATCAGAAGACATAAGAGTGTGTCTATAAATCTTTTTTCCAGTCAAATAGAGAAGCATATGTTACCTATCTCTGTTCCTAGGTAAAAGCTTTCCATTTGATCTTGTATTAATCAGATATTGTTTAGTGTTCAAGCCTGTTTGTTCCTTTACCTTCTATTCAAAACCTTCTTTTAGAGTTTGTGTATAAAGATACTGTTTCTATATTAATCTTTTTAATGGGAAATTTGCTTCAATTCCATTGTCTTGAAATAGGAGGTACTGTAAGCCATGCAGCTTAAATTTCCTCCTCTTCTGAAAATCTTCCAAGTCTTTTTAACTCACACTCTTTCTAAAATGAGCAGGCTAAGTAGCTCCATCTTCAGAGTAGGGCTTCTTATTTGGAACTTCCTCTATTTTTTCTGTACCTGTTTGGACAGGAGAGCAGAACTGACGCAGCATTTCACAGAAGCACCTACATCTACTGCCAGCAATTAACTAGCATGGCATTTTTAATTCTCTTCAACTCAGAGATTATGCTGGATTTCAGGAAAAATAAATGGATGAATGAGCTCAGGACTATCCAGGCTCCAGTATCTGGATTCCCTCCTTGACACTTTTTAGAGATGTACTCTGGAAGTGTGGCAAAGAACCAGAAATGAGGCATCCTCTCTATCTTTATCTTCTTTGTAACCATACCTTGCATACATGTACAGGAATAAAGGTTATCTGGAAGAACGACTCAGTGTACAGATACCATTTTAAGTTCGTGCAGGGCCCAGAAGAGGACTGAGCTTCTTTTAGGTGAGACTGCACCTGTTTGTTGTTTGCTCAACAGCCAGCACAGTGAGGCTGGGATTCCAGTCAGGCTCTCTTGGCCTTTCATTGTCTGCTTCACATAAATTTCTACCTGGCACCACTCCTCCATATAATTGAAAATAACATGACACCTGTTATCATTAATCAGCCAGTCAAGAGTTTTCTGTCACAGGCCTCATCAAATGGCACAAAAAAACATTAGAGGTACTGAACCTTGAAAAATTGTGGTTAAACAACTCTGCTTTAAAAATGGAAACAACAATAGGAACAGAGCAAGGAAATAGTTGGGAGAAAGAGAGCAGAGCCAGGGAAAAGGAGTTACTGGACAAATTTTCCCATCTTACCTACATATGTATGTAATTTAAGATTTTTACTAAATGCCTCAACTCACATTTTTGTTTTGTCTTTAAGCAGATACTCCTGGGACAGATTCAACCAAATATGGTAAATATAATACTCGATCACAACTTTTGCTAGAATATCTCCCCAGTGGTATTATCTCCTTTTTCACTTTATTGTGTCACAGTGTCTTATATAGATGAGACTATAAAATACAAACCTATGTTAAAAATCAAAGATAGTTATTTTTTTATTTCACAGAGAAAAATCTGAAACCACAAAAATCAATCCTTGCAAACCTTTCTCTGCAAGTGAGGAATCACGCATGATTTACATTTTACGGGATCTACAAAAATTAGGAATATAAACTCCTTGGGGAATATAAGATGTCCATAAATAGCAACTGATTTAACAATTTTAGAAAGTAAATAAAATCAGTAGTAACTATTACATTGGTAAAGCTAAATTGTTCTTTACTTGCAGCACACATCCCACAAATCGATGCTACTTGTTGAGAAGCTGTAGAGAGCAGTACCAGCACGAGATCACCATAACAGCTGTGCAGAAACCTTCTGCTCCTAGAAACCTTCAGAACATGCACAGGCAATTTTCCTCCCTCTCCTCAGTCACTGTTGCCTGATAAGAAGGAAGTTTTGTCATGACCTTCAGCACCTCTCACCAACAAACCCACTTGTGGCCAGCCAAAACTGGCAGCTATTATCAAACACATTTTCCCTCTTCCCACTTTTCCAGAGGTCTGCCTCCAGATTTTACCTGATTAAATCCTAGAATACATAAACTACAAGTACTACATTCTTGGTTTTCTTTGTTGTATGAAGTTGTGGAAGCTGAAATATCATAAAGGTATTTTTCCCCATGTGGTTCAAAAAGGAAATATGCCCAAATACAGACTTACCCTGTAGTAACTATGCCTGTACTTAAGTCTGTGGGAATACTTGAAAGATGGTAGAATAGAGGATGTTTACTGAATAGCTTTGAGTATCTGTGCAATAGCATGGTTTAAAATAAATCTGATGCAGAAACATCAAATCTTGTCTGCATTCCTCAAGTGGATTTATCTACATTTCTCTTTATTTTATCCATTTCTATTGTTCCATTTAAAAATTAGTCAACATTATCACTCTTCTTAAGATACACATTCACCAATGTCATTATCAAATCCTGAGACCTGAAATCTTTCACCTTATATAATGGCTATAAAATAAAGTAACTGCAGTTACTTCATGTGTCTGACATTACACACACACAGAAACAGGCTATTACAGTAATTGCACATGAGAAAATACCTTTGGCTTCATTCTAATTGCATAATTTTAATAAAACAAGGCACATTTTATTTTATTACATTACATTTAATATTACACATTACATTAAACTTCCTTTTGTTACATTACAGTGTTGCATGTTCATTCTGCTCTATGTTGGTCACAAGATCCTTTGTGTCACTAATTGCAGGAACTGCATCACCATTAAAATACAAATTATTCTCAAAGCTGTCATTTGTTGGTAAGCAATTCTTTCTTCTTTTGTAGAAGAGATATCCTGCAAGGCCACTTCCAGCTAGGATGATGACACCAACAATAACTATAACTCCTGTTTTGCTGTGATTTAGGGTAGAAGCCTTGTCATCTTTTGTCATTGCTGAAAACAAATAGGAAGAAATAAAGAAAATGCTATATACTCTTTATCTGATTACTGGAAACAAGTTATTTAGAATGCATGATCTTTTAAGGAAAAGGGGTTCATTTATTTCAAAGTAATGAGAAGAGAATGTAGTAACATAAAATAACATGATTTTAAATCACTAATATTGTGTGCTATATAACAAATTATTTTTTTTTTAATCTGCATTTGGAGATGTACCCAAATAATGACATCCTAGGAAACAGGTACAGTACTTAGGTATATCAAAAATTTAAGAGGTATAATACAGAATAGAATTTTTTTGGTTTATGATCTTAATGTGGGACTAATTTCTAGGCGTTTTTTACTTGAAAGACAATATACTTACCCATTGTAGGTATTTCAGCGGGTGGCATTTCAGATGCTGGTAGCATTTCAGTTGCTGGAACTTGAAAACATAAAAAAATTATATTATTATATTATTTATTTCTACACCATTTATTATTTATTTCTATATTTTGGAACATACTGAGAATCATGCTCAGAAAAATATGTGGTAATAAACCATATAGTGTGAAAACACTTGGGTTTAGTTAATACAAAATTGTATATGCCTAAGGCATAACACAATGGTCTAGTGTATTCTGGTCTCATATGTGGTTATTTACATAAACTAGCAAAAAAGAAGGAGTATCAAAAAGCTCCATGAAGACTGATCCAGACATCAGAGTGAAACCACAAGTAAATCTATACAGCATCTTGAGGATAGACATGGTCAAACATAATCCTTAATACAATTAAAAATTCTTGCAGTACTTATTATATAAACAAAGAAAGTGTAATAAATTTTGTTTGCCAAGAGTTTTTGATGCCTTGACTGCACAGACACTTGAAATCTCTCATGAACGTCACAATGTCCTAGCAGGTACCACATCTGAACTAAAAGGTTTGTGGCTCATTTAAATTTTAACATCTGGACCATGAAATCTGTCTTGCTGGGTAAATGGGCCATCATTTAAGATTAAGGTCTTTATTTTGCCACATGGATATAAAATCAGTTTATTACTAAATCTTGAATCAATGCATTATGTTTCATTCTGAAAAAGGTGAGCTCAGGAATTTAAATTACTTTTACCAGTCCCCATTTACATCTTTTCCAGAGTGCTGCCTAGTGACAGAGAGAGGGTGTGGGCACCACTGTGCAGCACAGATGCTCCCTCTGAATATCAGGAAACACTTTTTCACTGTGAGGGTAACTGAGCACTGGCACAGGCTGCCCAGGGAGGTTGTGAATTTTCATCCTTGGATTGTCACTACAGGTCCTTATAAGAAGTCCCTTTCCAGCTCTCTCATGAGCCCCCTTTAGGTGGTCTAAGGTCTCCCTAGAGCCTTCTCTTCTCCAGGCTGAGCACTTCCTCACTTATGAAATAAAGTTATATACTTTATGGAATAGACCTGCTCCAGAACTCTCAAATTACTATGGTAAAAATTAGCTCAATAAATGAAACAGAAAACAATGTCTATTTATGGGAAGACTTCAGTCCTGATTTTGTGTTTCAGTCTCTTCAGAAAATAGCAAACATAACCAGCAATAGCCAGTGCATCTCAGTAAAACCATGCTTCTGATGCTCCATTTATTGGTCTGTAGCTATTTAATCGTTTGTTAAATTTAATAACTTAAATTTGGTACATGGAGCATTGTCACAGTTTTGAAAAACTATGTCAAGAAAAGTTGCATTTCTATGACAATGTAGGACTAGATTGCGTCCTGTTTCGGGGTAAGTGACTATATAATCCTTTCATTGACACTGGAATTAGGTTGAATCCATGGTATTCCAGATCAGTAGACTAGACTGGCTGAAGCTAATCCTAGAAAAAAGTAACTAGCTTTCATCTGCTTCAGCTCTTTGCAATGGCTCAGCATCAAAACAGGTGAATGCCAGTAGCAGCACAAATAGTTAAACTGAGTGGTCAAAAAGGAACAGTGGTGATTTATTTTAAAACATCTATGAATTTCTGTCAAAGGCATTGCAAAAAAGATAGGTAAGTAGACTCTGAAAGTGTGAATATACTGAGATTTTGCAGTGTTTCCTGTAAAAGACACAGTCATCATTACAAGCATTTGAGTAAGTAAGAACGATTTTGCATGAGACCAAATTTACAGAAAGGACAGCAGAAATTCTGTCGTTTCCAGTATTGTAGAGGAAGTGGGTATATTTCAGCTACACATTTCAACCTTCTTAGGAAGCATAAGTAAGAGATTTTGGTATTGCAATATATGCTGAAAGAAATAATTATGATGACTTTTAGGAATACATATGCACAAGATGTCCCTACTGTCAAATTTGCACATTCAGTTATTTCAGGACACCTTCAGTTTAGCACATTCAAGCTATGCTATTTGCTTTGCTTTTCATTCATTCATCTTTTCACTACAGGAGGAAACAGAGACAAAAGATATCAAGCTGTTAAATAATTCACACTTCATAAATACTCAATTCATAGAAACACTACGCCATGTTCAGAAAACATGTGCACATGAAACTGGCAGAGGGAAATTAACAATAGCTACTCCACAGGCACAGTGGAGGGGATTCCCTGAGGAATATGTTTGCATACAGGTGAGATAGATTTGTGTGCGCAAGGAATGGTCCTTACATTGTGATTTCTCAACAATTGTTGATAGAAAACACACAAATTTGTCAAGTGTATACACTAGATACAGTTAAGATATGAACATAGTCTTTTAAAAGCAATTCTTAAGGGACTTGACTACTATCCAGAAATATTTTCTGATAAGAGTCATTCTTTCTTTTTGTTGGCATGGAAATGTGCATCCTTTGGCATTTATAAAAATTCAGAACATCCAGCTGAAATGCATTGTGTATAATGGCCATCTACTAATATTAGCATACAGAGCATAATCCATACATAAAACTGATTCATAAATGCAGCACTTACTTTTTGGCTTTTTACAAATATATCCTTTGTAGGAAGAGCAATAGAAATTATTCCAGTACCCAGAGTCTGCATACATTTCAACGCAGTGCTCATTTAGTTGAGTAGAAGGTTCTCCAGCATTCCAGTTGACAAAATTCACTGCAGTGTTGTCTAGCCACAACCAATGTCCTAATTGAAAAAATATTGAATACAGAAAAAAAGGATAGTACTAATTTCCATACTGACACCTTCACCTGCTCCATATTTATTGCCTTTGTGAGAAATTTACTTGTCATCACTTTTGGAAACAGACCAATAGTTTTGGAAACTATTTACTTCTGACAAAACATGTTGCCCCTAAATTTTTATGCAAATGATACAATATCAAATTTTGGAAAATGGCAGACAAATCTGGCTTATGGTGTTACAAAGGCAAGACAGTTCCAAGAAGAATCTCCCACAAATCATAGCAATGGTGCAGTGTCAATTATTTATTCCATTTATAGAAATAAGTGATGTTAAAATATAACTTAACTTGACCAGAATGCTCTTTATTTCACTAATTTGTAGGAAGGTTTTGTGTCACTCTTTTCAAAGCCCACACTGAAGTCTTTCTTGGCCCAAATTTATTCCATTTGTTTTCCAGTTTCTGCTCCTTTCTACAAGCTTTACACACACAATTTTCCTTTTTATAGATCTCTTTCCAAAATCTTGTGATCACTGTAGCTCAACTATGCTTGAGACTTTCTGCTTCTTCCTTCCGGTTCCTTTTTTCTTTCTTTCTTTTAATAGTGCTATTTATTTAGAATAAACGTACTCTTTGTGACTTTAAGTTGTACTCAAGCAAATTCTTAGACTCAGCATGAAAATTGTATTTTGATGTTTTAAAAAATTCTACATATTTTGCATTTGTTTTGTTGGTTTTTTTTTAATAATTCCTGGCACCTTTTGTGTGAGGATACGGCAACAGAATACAATCTGTAAACACACGGAAAGGTATGAAATTTAGCAATGAGTTATGCTGAAATTGCTGTACTTGCCATCTAGAGCTACAATGAAGAGCTGAAGAGCTCTTGTGTTTATAATCACTGTCAGAAGTGTGCTGTTCTACATTGCTCTAGAACCACTTTAAGAAACATTTTTTGTGTCAATTGACCACATGAGTAAACCTCAGCTTTCCTCTATGTGCCATGCATATAAATGACTACTCTCAAATTCTTTCCTTTACCAAAAATTTTCACTATTCCTGGTTAAGATTCAAGCAATGTAATTAAAAGTCATTTTATCCCTAAGAGGTTTGTCATTCAGCTGCTTGGGTAGGCAGCTGTAAAAGAAATCTTCCAAAATTCAAGAAAACCCCACGTCAAGTCACCTGAACTATTTTGCAACCTTGCCACTGACAGTCACACTGGCAGTTTTTTCCTGAACAGCACAAGACTGTACTTTAAAGCCTACCGTAAGGATAGATGTATCTGTCTAATTGAATATTAATTGCATTCATGTGAAAGCAATAATCCTGAAATTTAGGATTTAATTAAAGTAGCCTGTTGACTATTCTGTCTTGCTTTATCTTCCTTATTACTGAAGTACAAGGTGAAATTTTCAATACTCATTTCAAATAGCTTGTGGCAATTATTCACTAAAAAATAAAGATGTTAAAAGTAGAGAAAGTACCATCCACATTTCTGTACATTCCTGTCCAAAATGTTGATGTTTTCCCTTCAAGTGGTTCAAGGTTGTAGGTCAGAAAGCTGGCTTCAGCTGAGTCTTCAATCGAGACCAAAGAGGCACCTGGAAGACACAGGAAAAGAAAAATCTCTTAGAGGTGTTTCACAGTGGAAAGCATTCTCATTGTCCTGTCAGCAAATTACTTCATGAGAACCCAGGAACAAACCCGAGTATCAGAAAAGAGAGGGAGAATCTTCTCACCCAGTACCAGGTGTCTACAGTTGCCATGGGTTTCCCTGGTAGGTTTTTATTGACCACATGTCAATATATACTTCTAGTGAAGATAAAGCCATAATCAATTCTGCTGGACAGTGAGTGAGATCTCTGCATAACCTAATGGGAGACCAGACACCTGAGTCACATTGCCACCAATGCCATAAACAACAGTGCTACAGACATACAAAGTCCAGCATAATCAATCTTCAGCCTTTCCCAAAGAAGGAAGCTGAGAGAATGAAACTGCACAATAGCCCTAGTTTAGTCATATATTACCCAGACTAAACACCTTTCACTCCAGTGGCATGAAACTGCAATAATCAGTGGAGAAATCAGATCAATACAAAAGATAAAAATTCCATTAAGCTTTAGTGACCGCTCTGGATGAAGCTGTTTATCTCCAATCAGGCTCAAAGTACAAGTTTTCCACTTCCATGATCTTCACTCCAGGCCACACAGCTCCTCTCATGCCTGGTCTCACATGTGTGAGACACAGTGTGGGCCATTGGTAGACAGAGATTTTCCATTATCTCCCAAATTAAGGCAATAATTGGATGCAACTGTCTTGTCCAACACTTCAACTATCCTCAAAATCACAAAAACACATAACACATGTTCAGCTTTCCACAGTCAGGAAAACAATTCAGGAATATGTGCTCATAAAGTAGGATACTCACCTAATCTAAGACATTCTAAAGATGCCTGGGCCCAGTTTCTTGAAGATGAAGATTCAATGTAGTAGCAATGACCTCGGAAAGGGAGCCAAGACCTGTGTCCTTCTGATTCAGGACACTTTCCTGGAAGCTGAGGGGGCTCAGTGGGAGCTTGAACTGATTAAAAATAGTTTAAAAAAAAAAAATGTGACTACTCCCTTACATTCACTGCCTTTTGATTTTTGAGGGTTTTGATATTGCAAGTTTATTCAATAGTAGAATAAATAGCAGAGCTATGTGAGTCCAAGCTTCGCAAAATTTATCTAACGTTATTGATATAAAATTATAGCTATTCAGTCACACTAGCCCTTTCCATGTGTTTACCCTAATTTTAAAGTAGCCTATTTCAACCTAAGTAAATTCTAATGATTTCATCTATTTAGCTCTTAAAATAAGCCCCAGCATCTCTAATGAGATATTGATTGTAATTACAAAGGTCAGATTCAAGTTCTTACCATCAGACTTTTTGCAAACAGAGAAGTAACTTTCATTGCAGAATCCTGTTTTCCAAACTCCAGTAATGTCAAGATAGACACAGCCTATTTTTTGCTTTGGCTCCCCTTCACCCCATTTTGTGTACTTCATTCTCCAGTTATCAATCCATTCATAGTGCTCATTGGTCTAAGAAATAAACACATACACTGGAATGATTAAACTTACCCTGGAATGATTCAACTCTATCAATCTACTCTGTCTATGTGGCACTTTGTGCTAACAGGATTGGAGCAAGCTTTTCTTAGAAACAAATAACAAATATAAATGGCTCAAACTTTGACATTTTTGTTGTGACAAATAGCTATTTATTGAGAAATACAGCAGTGCAGTAAGTACTTTTCAGCAAAAGGAAACACAAAGTAACATTGACGTAATGTTAAAATTAACAATACCTTTAATTTGGGACTAATAATAATTTAATTTAAAATAATTTGTGGGAGTGGGAGTGAAATCTGATGACTAATTTTTGCACTAGTTCCTTCCCCAGAAGTTTCAAGACACATAGTTTACTTTAATTTGAAATAAATTTAAAACCGTAATCATTTCCCACCAAAGCTGGTTAACTCAGTGATTCATCCTGGTGATTAATGTTAGAGGCATCTTTAGATTTTTGGGAAGTGGTGTGTTATGTTCATATGTTTGGGTTTTTTTCACTGGCTCAGCCAAATCGAGTGTGTTGGACAAGTGTCTGTGCCAAGAAGAAAAAAATATTGTATTTAAATATGCAGAAAGTATTAAAATACCAAACAACTGAGAAGGGAGAGACAAATAAAATTATACTAGGTAAATTAATTATTTATTTTGCTAACTATCCTTGAAAATGTCAAAATATTCATATTTTCAGAGTTTCATGTTCATCTATTCATAGTTAAAATACTCATATTGAAAAAATATTCACCTTCTTATATTTCTCAAAATTAGGTATCATTATTGAAACAGATGTTTTCTTCCATAAATTCTAAAATACGAGGCTTTTATATCACCTTTATATCACATTTATACCTGATATATCTATAAAGAGATATTCCAAGATGCTAGCCTAAAATGCCTTATTTGGAAGTGCACAGAGTGGAATATCATAGAAAAATATGAAAAGCATGTGCGATATATACAATTTAATCAAATTAACAGAAGAAGATGGCAGCACAAAGTACTTAGGTCCAAGATATTAACAAATAAGCTAAAGTAAAGAGAGATGATAAGATGATAAGATTTTCAGCTCCTGATTTGTCTATAAGAGAAGCAGCATCATGCTCACTTAGTTTAATGTTCTTACCATGTTACTGTTAAGACCAATCCATACAGGCACCCCATACTTTAGTGTCTTCAGCCACAGGAATGAATGACTGTAGGGGTCTAAGACACTGGAGAGGTCAAATTGATTTTGTTTGCAGTTTTCCCGTGCATCCTCCCATGTCATTTTGGTATTGATGAACAAGTAACTGCTATTCCCATAACGGATAATATTGGATAGCGATGAAGTTGTAGAAGGCAGAAATTCAGCATCTGTAAATTAAAAGATGAAAAAAGATCCACGTAATTGTTCAAAAGGGGAGTATGATTTCACTGTGGTTGCACACAGAACTAAATAAAATCTTCCTTCCTTATTTCATATTCCCTGATTTATAATCAGCATGGGTTAGATGCACTGTGCTTTAAGCCAGCATCAGTAGTAAAATTCAAATACAAAGCTGAAGAAAGGAAAAAGTTGCTTAAAGCAATCTCTGACAGAGAAAAGGAGCATTCTGTGTAATCATCAAGAAGAGTATCGCTGAAATTACTTAGGAGTAGGTCATAACTTTTTCATAAAATCTTTTTTTCATCAAAGGAAATGGTTTGCAGAAACTGTTTGGTTTCCCAAGAATCTTTTCCCAAGAAATAAAACGTTCACAACAGACCTGTCCTTAAAAATTACTCAGATACTTAAACAGATGCTAGATTTAAATATTTTAATCTGTTTTTTTGGAGGTGATTTAGCCCAAGTTCAGTGCAGATGACTTACAATCTCACTCCAGACAGTTCATGCTACGTGTACAAATCAGTATTTTCCATAACATGTTTTGAAACACAACATGTTTTTGATACTATGTCATATCATACTAGACACAAAGATGCAGATGCAACAAAGCATTTGCTGGGAAGGGTCAGCTGAGAGCAGTGACTAACCAGACTTCTGACACATTGGACAATTTCACCCTTTTGTTCCTGCCTGAAGAACAATTTGTGCATTTATCTTTATTGAAAGCAAAATTACATTTAAATCCACATATTTAAGCGATTCCCTGAAAAAAAAAAAAGGGAAAAAAAAAAGTTTGGTTTTAACTGAAAAGAGAAGTACCTGCATTAATTTGGCATATATATCCTCTGCTGTTATCACAACTCTGATCAGCCCATTTCCCTGCTTCCTTAACAGGTTTGTTTTTCATGGCAACACAATCAGCCTCGAGGCAAAAGAGATACAACATTAGTTAAAAATAGTTAGAAAAAGCATATATGAAGCTGTTGTCCCCCATTTCCATCTTCAGACACAAGTAATGCTATAATTTTACTCTCATATCTTTGTAACATTTAAGAGCACGAGTTTTAAGTTCCACAAGCGATGTTGAAGTTCTATTCGTCTTACACTTCACAAATTTCTTTGTTACTTTCTATTGCACTACATTGGGGTGAGAAAGAGAACCAGAGAAATTCTAGTGTTCTCAGTCCTCAGGCATAAGGATGGAGAGAAGTCACAGACAATTTAAAGATAAATTAGCTCAATCATTGTAGAAAAGACTGGATAACTTTGCCCCAGAAATAAAACAGAACCCTTAAATTGCAATGCAATGATTTATTGTTTCAAGCTGTAATAGTACACTCACCAAAGTCAAAACAGCTCCTGCCCAAAGGCAGCCACTGCTGTCAGTACCACCCTTACCATGACATTTCAACTTCTCTGACATGGACACAATAGCTAGAAATTAGATTAGCACGTATTAAATATACAGTGATTAGTGCAAAAGCCTGCAGGGTTACAAGTGGCTTTGTGCAATGAAACATTCATATTTATTTTATTCTGTTTACTTGTTTGCTTTTTTTTTGTCCATGAGAAGATGTTCAGATAATTACTTCATTTGTGGGTAAAAAGCATTGAGGTTTAAATCTTTCAAACTGAACAGTTGTGTACTAATTTGTACTATGATAACATTTTTTTGCTAAGATCAAGTAAACTTAAAGACAAATCTAAAATTTATGAAAAAGTGACTTCATAAGTTGTCACATAAGACTTCATAAAAATCCTATTAATTTACATAAAAAAGACAAACATATCTTTTCTTTGAGAAGTAGCATTTTAAAAATACTTTCCTTTAGAACTCCAAATTCTGCCTAATTTTTTTCTTCCCTTAGAGATAAGAAGCTCACAGGTGCTACTTTCAAAGACGCAGAAAAGGATATTATACATAAAAATAAAATTTCTAGAATAAAAATGTCATTCAAGAGAAATAGAGTTAGCACTATAAAGTGCTGAAGTTTGAGTACAGAACTATCTACACACATATGATCAGAGGAAAGGAACTCTGTAACCTATCAGATCAGTTTGTTTGACAGAGAAATAGAGAAAGTGATTTTCTGGTAGTTCGGGGCCTTTTCCGTGTAAAAATTGAATGGCTGTCTTTTTATGGAGTCATGTCCTTTCTGCAGCTGTGACTGGCAGAATTTGCTTATTTGCTTATATGTAAGACACCTGTTTCAGGGGAATGTTTGTAAATGTCCCCTTGCAAACTACATTCCAACTGGGAAACCCGCCAAGTTCCGGCACAGCTGTGGCCAGAGGACTGGGAGGATGTTCTCATTGTTGTGCTTTTGGGGAAATGCCATGAGGCAGGAGAACCAGTGCCCTCTTTACACAGCCCATGAGAGAGCACAGGCTGAACACAAAAGCTGTGCAGCCTTTACAAACAGAGAACTTAAAACTGAAACAAGCCTTTGTAGGAGCACTGCGCGGATCCTGTCACCAGCTGATACAGCAACTGCACAAGGGCCCAAAACCATTCACTCTACCTGGATTTATATTTGACATGTATACAACTATGAAAGTAGTAAGTCAAGCAGCAACATACCTAAAATCACCACAAATGCATTAATTCAATCTTAGGCAAGGTGGGTATTAGTCTATTTCCCAACTATAACAAGTGATAGGACCAGAAGAAATGGCCCAAAGTTGTGCTAACAAATTGACACAGCTAGATTGGATATTAGGAGAAATTTCATCACGAAAGGAGTTTTCAGGCATTGGAACAGGCTGCCCAGGGAAAAGTGGTTAAGTCACCATCCCTGGAGGTGTTTAAAAGATGTGTAGATGCAGCCCTTAGGGACATGGTTTAGTGGTGGCCTTGGCAATGCTGCATTTACAGTTGAACTAAACAATCTCAGAAGTCTTTTCCAACTTAAATGATTCTATGATTCTATCAAATCAAATTTCAGTGAACAATTTGTGATTGCTATTTACCTGGCCGCTATATGCATATAAATCCATATGTCCTGATGGGAAGCCTTTGGCCCAGTTTGTAAAGTAAACCCCTGTTCCATCTGTCCAGAGGAACCTCATTTCATGATTTATATCATTTAATCCAATCCATGTCTCAGTGGCAAAATCTTTTAAATGGAAGGTAAGGAAAGCTAGAATAAAAAAATGCAAAGAAAAAGAGAAATAATTTTAATATAGGACAGATTAAATGTTTGGCCTCGCTGAGACTGGTGACATTAAATACTTTTTCTGAAATACAGAACGCTCCACTGCTGGTAACACAAGAAAGTTAAATGAAAAGGAGATGAATGTTGAGTTTGAATGGGGGACTAGATATATAACTGTGGCTTTGGGCAAAATACTTCATCTAAGTATCCAACCTGGTACTAGAATGAACCCCAAAAACATGACAGAAATGTTTTTTATAATGTCTAAAGACACTTGTGAATCCTAGTTCAAGACATTAGCAGCTGTGGAGATCACACACATTCTTGATAGTCCCACTAGAGTGCTTGTCCCAGTGACATAACAGCACCACTGAGCTCCTGCCACTTGTGTACCTGCCATTATGCCTGCACTTCCTGCAGTGATAACAGTTTTGGGCTAACAGCTCCACTGCTCATTTCTCTTTTACCTAGAATTCAAGTCCTGTGCGTGCACTAACCACCTGAAATCTGTACTGCAGAAATTATATAAGGTGAGACTATAACTGTTTAAAAACTGGAAGTTTGATTCTTCAGCTCTTCACAAGTGGAAAACATAATTAGTACTAAGCTCTTATCAGCACTTTAAATTAAATCTATTTAATTGCTCAGACTTCAATGCATTGTTTTACAATGGTTGAATTTTCAGTGTGCTCTCTTGAGTTCATAGACAGATGTGTTTTGCAGCATCTGTTTATCATCACATTCACATGTAGGGTAAAACAGTATGCCTAAAAAAAAGGTCTATCTATCAAAGTCAATCTAACATCTATCAAGATCTTTCCCCATCTTTAGTTTGGACACGTGCCTTGTTTATTCAAGCATGAGGTAGTTTTCCCCTGCTCATCTCCCTGAGGCACGGATGCAGCTCCTAGTTTCATTACAATAGTGAAAAGAGTGGCAGGTCTGTGTGGTGAGCTCTATGTGTATGAGCACTCAAGCCTGTTCCAAGCTGCCCAAAGGCAAGTTCTCATCCTAAAGGTGCTCTGCTTGATTTAATAAAAAAGCCATGCAAGTTTATGCCACCTAGTGAAACCACATTGTTTGGAATGGAAATTGCAGGGTCCAGCTGGTGTCATATGCAAGCAGGAAAAAACACTACTTTGGCTGCCAGAACAGTATACACATATAGATATATCTGAGCCAACACTAAGATTTGGTAGATTCAAGTGAAGATTTCATTGTAGATTTCTAAAAATTATATGTTTTGAAACAAAAATCGGATGTGTAATCATTATTCAGATCTGCTTGTATTCAGACCAAAACCTCAGCCAGCCTGTAAGGATTAAATGTCATCTCATCTAGTTGCTACAAAACTGTGCACAGTACCTTGCACTTGTTCATTAGGGATCGAGGCCAGGTTTCCTCCTAAATTCATGCAAGCTGTTCGTGCAGCATGCCAAGTAACACGTTCCTCTTCTGTAGATCCAAATATTTTGTAACACTAAAACATGAACAAATTCTCTCTATATAATCTTTACTTCAATATGCCCCAATTGATAATCACAATTATAAACAGAACAGGATGGAGAAAAGGCAGTAAAATAATGCATTTATCTGAAAAACTACATTTAACTTTAAATGAGCTTTTGTGTTGGTCCTGGTTCTATATAAAATTAGAAGTCTCATTACAGTGTTTTGCTCAACAACTAAATTTGACCAGAAATCCCTAGAAAATAAGCAAATCCTGACTTTTCCATAGACAGCTAATAGTGCTAAGCATGACTGATCTTAGTCTGCCTGGTTATTAATTTTATTCTACAACACATACCACGTTAGTAAAGTTAAGGAAGACACAATGTAGTCAGTAAATAGTATTACTGTTTGGATAAAAAACACCAAGATCAAGGCATCAATACTTTAGGAATTCTGACTTAATGTATATCAAAAGATCTGAGGAACTGACTAGAGAATTGTCTTTCATCAACTGCGACAGAATTTGCTTCATTAGAAGCATCAGAAAAGCAGTTTTCCTGAAAAAAAATGGATAGGCAAACAAAGAAAAGAGTGCATGTGCCATAGCTCTCTGCAAAAAAATAAAAATATTTCGTTTTAATAAGAAACATTTTGACTAAATAATTCCCTTTTTTTCTATTTAATGCTTTGCCAAACATCCAGCATGGACTGTATTTGTTATGGTACCTTATTACGAAAAGAAAGCCAAGTTGGACGACATCCTCTTGGAGTTGAAAATGTTGTTGGAGGAACCGTGGAATTAATGGAACTGTTGTGCCTTTCACATATGTAGGGATTTGGATAGCCACAGTTTATATCATTCCAAAATCCTGGGTGTAAGATAAAGGGGGAACCGTGTGACACCACATCTCAAGTCAGTTAATGGAAATCAGTTTCACTCATTCTCATGTACAGTGCTTTTAGTTGAAAGATAAGATCAAAGCTGTCTCTCAGTTTATTATCATTCAGTATCAGTGTCTAGGAAAAATATGTCATTTTGTACACACTGTAATTACAGAATATTAAAGGCTTTGTCAAACCAGGTACTAGAAATTTCATAATGACATATTAGGTCAGTTTTAATAAAAAATACAAATCAGCAATCACAACCATAGACCTCTAGTCACAGACTTCTATCAGATCTTCCCCATGTTAGGCTAAAGGAAAGCACTAGAGCACAAAACTATTAAATCCTGTCAGTAATACTATGGTACACTTCAATAACTTTTTGCAAAAGACAAAAGAAAAGAGGAGGAAGAGGTGCTTCTCAGAAGAAAAAAAATGCTGTGACGCAAACACACAAACAATGAAATTCATGAGAGAACATACAAAACTCACCTAAATTCTTATACATAACTACACAGTTTTCATCATTATTTGCAAAGTTAGGTTCATGTGGTGCCCATGCCAAATAATCCACTGGAGTGCCATCCATCCAGCTTGAGAAAAACAATCCAACAAAGTGCTTCTTTAACATAAAATAGAACTTCTTCCATGTTAAAAAAGGTAACTTTGCAATATGCTAAATATAGCTGTTCATAGTAAAGTGCACAAGGTTTTTCGACCAAATTGCCTTTTTACTAATTGCACTACACTTACTCTCTGTTCAGACATATAAAGTAAAATACAAATATTGAGGAAGCTGAGCATCCATGTAGATTAAGCAATGAAGAACAAAATTGTAACCAGGCAGACTATTAGGATGCAGCTTTTTAGTGGTCTGCAAGTGACAGAGGTGCTCAGCTTCACCCTTCAGACACATGCACAAGGTATAATAAGTATCTTAAGGTCCCTACAAAACCAGTAAGGCAGAAACATCTCATTTTCAGAGGCTCACCTAGCATCCTAATTATCCTCTGGAAGCCCCTCATTGTTACTGTGGACTATAAGAACTGAGAACTACTAGACATCTATCCAGGCACTTCAAACACAGACTGAACTGAATCCAGGCCTGAATAAACATCATATGTCAAAATCAATACTGCATACTGAAAGGCCTGCAGAAAACCTGCTTGACCTCACAGTGCAACAGCCATCATTGCTTTAGAAAAAGAAAATAAGTTTCATTTGTTCCTTTATTAGAGTCTGTTCTCAACAGTTAAGGATGGGGAAAAAGAACATTTTTACCTACCAGAAGTCTTATATATTTACAGTTAGGACAGCTATTTATATTTTCAGTATAAATCACAGAATAAAGGAAACTAGAATTCGTGAATAAAAATTCAAAATACATTAGCTACAATGTAATTTTTTGCCTAACTTTGAGTGAATTCTATTTAGAAAACATGCAGCATTTCTTCTGGATAATCTAGAGCTAAATCAAGATGTAATTAAGCCACTTGGGAATACAATAATTTTTAAATTATGTCTCAAAGGTATGACGTACCTTGTACGTTGGTCAATACTCAGTTGTAAACCAATGAAATATGCATCCTCTTTGCCATTTTTCAATATCTAGAATGCAAAAATTAAAATTTTACAAATGCCCTCTATTATGTTACTGATGAGTAATATACCTCTAACTGGCAGAGGATATGAACTGGATATGTTCTCTAGCTACAACATTTAAGTGAAAGTAGCTCACAGCTGACAGTCCACAGGCAAACTTCACCATTGACCAAAAGGTGTGGTCACTGTATCAGCATTTCTCACATTTTACTTGAAAGCCACTGAAATCAGCACCTATTGCACAGTCTTTGCAGTGGATTTATCTGACTAATTTCTTGCAAAAACAAGCCCCTCTCCACATTTTGGATATTAATTGCTACATGTCCTTGTGTCTTCTCACTGTCACTCTTCAGCCAGCTCAGGAAATGTTCTAAGTAGTTCAATTATAACTTTTAAGCAAATTCCTGATTAAAAATAAGTTGGCCTCAACCAGCATAAAAAAGCAAACAAATCGAATGATATAAGAAATAGGATTTCAAAGCTCTTTCTCATGGCATAATCCATGTCCTAGTTTCTTCTCTCTCCATAATTATATTCTCACAACAAGAAGGAGCCAAAGGAGCAAACTTGAGGACCAAAAAGAGACTGCTAGGTAGACTATAGCCCAGATAAACATATAAGATCTAAAGCCAATGTTCTGAATGCTGCATATAAGTCACTTGCTGCTTTGACCCACTGCTTAAGATATCCTACACAATCATAGCTCACCAATGTAATACTTCTTCCTAAAATGAAGCCAGAGATCCCTTAAAAATTAGCATTAGTTTGTTCTTTATACTAATCTGGCTTAATGTAACTGCAATTTCACTATCAAAATTTGTAGAGAGAACGCCATGGTGAAAAGGATCTGTGCCCATGCTCACTTGTTTTGGATGGTTTATTCCATAGTATTAATGATTTTTCTTACATATCGCCAGAGGAACTTTCTTTCACTTTCACTCTCAATGACAGAAAGATCTCCAAAGTTCTTCTTGCAGAACTCACGACCCTGCTCCATAGGAGCAGTCTCCGTGCTGAAATAGTACTGTTTGTCTTCATGGATAATCCACCCATCCTCAGTAGTCCTGTATTCTGTAAGATAATTGCCAAGATAACTATTCTGCTCCTGAGATACAAGACATCCTCCTTAATAAAATTTTAACAATGCTTTTGAACACACACACTCACACACACACACACAAAGAGCAATAGCAGTAACACCTACCAGGTGCAGAAGATTCTGTTGGTTCAGGCTTCACACTTGCCCCTGTGAGAAAAAAACAACTATATATTATGATTGTATACTTTCTGTCTGAAGAGAAGACATTTACTGTGACTGATAGGCATGTTTTAATACTGACATTGACTTTTACAGTTAGCAATGGATTTAACAACAAAATGTAGAAGGAACTAAGTAGCCTAAATCTCTTATTTTTGGTATACTATTCAATTTTAAATATATAGTCTTGTTGCCTGAGGTTATTCCTTACATATAAAGTATAATAAATACCTTGAACTTTATCTGAATCAAGTAATTTTTATTATTCATTGAAAGTAGTAAACCTTATGTCCCAAAGCATAAACTCTGTTAAGACAGCTGTCCTGAATCTCCATCTCTCTCTTTTTCCCGGGTCTCAAATACTTGAATTCTGGCTTAAACCAGAGGCAGCAGGAATGCAGTCTGGGTTATCATCTGATGTGGTGTCCTCACTACTACAACATGAGGTTCTTTCCACCTTTTCTGGTTGAGAGTAACTTCTACCTTGATCTTATATATTTCCCTAGATAAAATCTCACTGGGAAAGATCTCAAGAAATTAACTGGTCCTTAAAGAAAAGGAAAACTTTAGACTAAAGAATTCCCCTGTTTGTTTTTGTTATGGCATCATGGAGATGGGCTCTTAGATGTCATCATTAGTATCTCAGGAAATCAATTTTTTATACAGTAAAACTGTCAATTTAGGCTTACCAATTAGTTTTGTACTAAATATAATCTCACAAATAATAACATTTATTAAGAAAATCTATGCCAAAGAAATTCTCTTACCAATACAAGGCAGAGCTGATATTTATTGTCAATAATCTAATGCATCATTTATCTTTATTTTACTCCACTCCATCCCATCTTACTGTAAGAATGCAGTAAAGCACTTAAATGTGCACTTTCTAAAAAGCTCAAATTTAGATAGGTGCACTGCAAATGAAACTCGTGTTCCCTAAATTATAAATAGTGTCTTCATATCGTCAGTAAACAGAAAGCATCCAAACACATATCTCATGAGAATTTAGCAAGTAATCAACATGTGCAAATAGAAATAAAGTGTCTCAAAACCAGGCTCCATCCTGAAACTATACATTCTTAGCAGACAAAACAGCAACTGAGGCAAGTGAAGGAAGGAATTATTCTTATAAAGAGATTTTGATATTTTTTTATTAAAATTAAGGTAAAAATAAACCCAGAATATCTTTTTGTTACACTAATACACAGGAGTAAGAAATACCTTTTCTTATTTGGCAAATCCATCCATACATATAATCACAGTGCCTGTCATTCCAACGCATGCTGGAATCACCACTGATCTCTGTACAAAGTTCAACTCCTTGATAATTATTTGGTTCTCCAAAGCCCCAGTTTTCATACCTCACCTATGACAGAAGAAGATTCTGTTATATGGAAATAAAGTAAGGGAGAGAGGGAGGAGACAGCATCAAAGCACAGACCTACGAATTGTTCCTATTGTCAGGTTAAAAACTTAGGTAGGAGGAAACCAGAATCTTCCTCTGCAAATGCTGACATTTCAAACTTTTTTCAGGTTGCAAATGGATTGCAGCTTAGGTAACAGTTGTTTTTGTTCACACATGGAAGAATATAAACTTTTTTATGGGACCTAAATTCTGTGAAATACATTTCATAACAACGTTGCAGCATGCTACATCTTGGTATTAAATTAATTAAATTTACAATAAGAGTAAAATAAGACTTTATTCAGATACAATAAAAATGCTAGCATTTGCCTCAGAGAGCATTACTGCTATCCTAATTTTCCTGTATAAAATCCAGTTTCAGGTTTCTCTACTGTAAATTGCCATAAATGTATCTTGAGCAACCTTGCATCAAGTACACCTACATCTCCAAAATCACTTTTCTTTCTACAGTTTTATACCTTAATTTAAAGTTCAGTAAGTCAAATGTTTAAGAAGTATCTTTATCTCCATGGAATGTAAGCCATTGCAGATAATGAGCCAAGAACAACTAAAGAAAGACTATTCCACACAAAAATACCTTCCATTTATAAGAACACCCTTCTAGTCTACATGTATTTAATTTCCTTGTTGATTCAATATGTATCTTCTAATCAAAAATCAGTATGTTTTAGACAAAAATATCAAGCCATGAAATTGCTATTCATTAGCTTTCCCAAAAAGAGCACAATACAGAGGGTTATGATTAAGCATAAAATTGCACAGAAACACATACACTATACATAAATGAGAAGCACGGGGAATGCAGAATAACAGCTGTGGAAAATTAAATTACTCACTGGAGATCCATCACTCCAAGCAAAGCCATCATCAGGATTCAAGTAATATAAACCCATCCAGAAATTCTGGTGATAATAGCCATTGTTTCTAAAAAAAAAAAAACAACAAGCAAGTACCAATACTAGTAAGGGCATTACAATATTTTTAACAATCTATCATTTACTACAGTTAAGAGTTCTCTAAGGATAACTTAATGCTGTTAAAAACAATAACAAACAAGATGGAAATAAACTAAAATGCAACTGCTTCTAGCTGTCATCATTATGCATGAACTCAGATTGCAATGCAGCTCAAGAAAATTATCAAATACTATTCCTATTCGTAAAGTTGCTTAATACCTTTGTATAATGGTTCCCTGGCTACGGCTGCTCCATTTCTCAACTCTTCATTTTCTCTGTAAAGGCACTTACAGTTTTCAAACAGAAAGTTACTTTCTGCAGTTGAATCACATTTTTAAAATATCACCTTTAACTAATTCTTCTCTGCAAGCAGACACACTTTACTGATTTATCTGAATATATTCAGTCAATTTGTGGCAATGAAGCATCTGACACTTCTTCCTTACTGTAAATACACAGCTGGGATTCTAGTATGATCATAGCATTTTGTAGGGCCATGATGTTTCTTCCTTCATGGTTAGCCAGGAATGTACAAGATCCTTGAGCCTGGTTTCTTCTGGTTGTGTTGCAAGTGTTAGATTTTCACCTTATTTAGAAATCTCACATCTGTTTTTTGCAGTTCAGAGACTTAATAACCTTATTTACCTCCCTTTTATCTTTTTTATTAGTTCATAAAAGTGACCAAAAAATCACCATATTATCCAGATTTATTAAACTGTGACCATTTTTGTACACTTATGTGAAAACTGACATCTGTAGTAATTTTATAATATCAACAACACCACAGTAAATAGATTTACTTCAGATGATAAATGTTGCCTTAACTAGATATCTTGCCAATGTTATTTCAGCACTAGCTTCTGAGGTTATTGCTGCTAGCCATACAACTCCTGCTGTTTAATCAGCTCTATGCTTTTGCTGTGTGTTTGACACTGACACAGACACGGAAGGCAGACTGGCTCGTACAGAAGTAAACCCAGAAGAAGAAACATTGCAGGGAGATCAGGAGGCAGGCTGGAGCAGCTGCCGGCCCCCGCGGATACTCACGCGATGGAGCGCCATATCACGTACTGCTCGTCCTTGCCGTTGATGGAGGCCAGGTCTCCCCCTATGGAGCGGCAGAACTCCTGCGATTCCAGCCATGTCTTCTTGTGCTCTGCTCTGGAAAAAGGCTAAAGAGACCATTTTGCCATCAGACAAATAGAGCACAAGATCAAGAAATATTAGCTACCTCAAAGCAATTAATTTACAATTATATTCTGTGGGGATTACAGAAACTCTGAGGCCAGGGTTTAGGAGTGTTCTCCTCTGTGAAACACAGGCTTGGAATGAACTCTTTAAGTCAAGTTAGCACACTGCATTGCTGATAGGAGTGTCCACTGCAAGGCAACAACCAGACAACAAGCTTAACAGAACTGGAATTTAAGAACGGAAGGTCAAACCTGAAGACTAGTTTTTAACAGAACAAACAAGACCATCAGCATTTCAGTAGAAAGGAAAAAGACTTTTACATATAATCTAGAAAAAAGATTATAAAACAATAGAACTCACATATGCCAGTTTTTATTGGGATCACAAAATATTCTTAGTTGTAAGAGACCCACAAGGATCATCAAGTCCAACTCTTATGTGAACGGCTCATCAAAGGACCAAATCTTCAGCCCTGGCATTATAAGTACTATGCTCTGACAAACTGAGCTAATCACATGTATGTGAAGCAAACAGAAACTACCTTAATGCAAAAATAAGCAACATACTTACTTTGAAACAGAAGCTAATACGATTGCTTGAGTCCCAGCCTTCTGGACACCGGGGAACAGGAGTTGTTGTGGGAACAGGTGGAAGTGTCACTCCTTCTGCCCACACTTTGCATATAAACTTTGCCTTTTCTTCACATTTTATTACATCCCATAGTCCACCTGCTATTCCAGTCCTCATGGCAACACAGCCTGGCTTTCTTCCTGATTGTAAACAGGAATGCACAAAAATGCCATTTAGGGTGTTATAAGTAGTTAGAAAATTTCATATTCTATCCTGGCAGAAAGAAAGTCATTGTACAGAGTCAAAATTTTTTCTAATACTAGAGCAGGTCTCTGGGAGGACCACGAAAATCATCAGGAGAACACCTCTCCTACAAAGAGAGGCTTAGGAGGGGAGTTGTTCACCCTGGAGAAAACTACAGGGAAATATTATCATGGCTACTCAATATCTAAAGCGTGTGCTTAGAAGATGAAGAAAGACTTTTTACCAGACCTTATAAAAGAGCTTTACTAGAGTGACAGAAGAAGGGATAATCATTTTAAAATGAAAGAAAGTAGATTCAGATAGAGCATAAGGAATGAATTTTTTAATTATAAAGGTGGTGAGTAACTGTAACAGGTTGCCTGGAGAAAAGTTCATTCATGAAAGTTTTCAAGGTCAGGTTGGACTAGGATTTGAGCAACTTGGTCTAGTGGAAGGTGTCCATGGTAGGGGATGGGGACTAATTGTTCTTTAAATGTTCTTACAACACAAACCATTCTGTGATTCTATGATTCTAATTCATGAAGAAAAAAGAAATGTTTCTTTCTGATGTGATCACGTCGGAGATTAAATTACCTCCCATTGCTATATTTTGTCTCTCTTGTCCCACCTTACAATCCCATTTTCTCTAGGACTCAGAGATGCTTCATGCATGCTGTGATCTGAGACACTCAGAAGGTGCAGTGAACAAGAGTGCTATGAGATGTGGCTGCACAGGCAGCACTCACAAGGAGGGTCACTAGCCCTGCAGAGATTGCTCCTCCAGAGTAGCACAGGCACTGACTCCCCCAGAACAATTGCAAATCAGAAACTTGATCTCAATGAAAAGTTTCTTCCCAAGCTCATTGCAAAAACTCATTTCAGCACTAGGCAGGAACTTAGCAATCACACTGGATTCTTGGGGAAAGCAGCTGGATGTATTTAAAAGCCATTGGCCATTATGTCATCAAGAGGGCCCTAAAGAAAAGAGTTAATGACTTATTTTGGGCCCTGGACTCATTAAACAGCACAAAGTCATACCTACCAGGCATTTCAGAATTCCAGTGTGTAAATAAGACAGATTCACCATTAGCCCACTTGAACGTCCCCTTTTCTTCTACATCTGAAAGTCCAATCCAAAAGTATCTTTCTGTTCTCAGCCCAACCAGGCTGGTCAGATAGGCTTGTTCATATCTGTTCAAAATAAATCAGTCAATAAATTAATACTGTTGAATTTATTTTTTTAAGTTGTAAAAGGTTTGCTATTTTCTCAGAATTACCACTGCACCTTCTTGAAAGCAAAGCTTGGATGGATTTTCTCTAGCAAAGAATATAACAAAACCATTAAATAATAGATATTTTGTAAGCTTTGATATCAGAGTATTTTGCTTTCTTCTCAGATGCCCAGTGAATAAGATGGCCTAATCATGGACTGACAGGAAATTGATGGTAAAGAAGAAACCTGACATGCTTTATGTTTTATGCCACTGTATTTTGTGAGCTTCTACTACTCTTGCATTTTGTTACTTCTTGCTTCAGACAAATCCAAAACTGAAAAAGGAATCTCAGCATTACTAAAGAAAGTAACAAAAAGTAGAGGCTAAAGTAATACGACACTAAATTATAAAACTAAGGAGCACTGTAAATTAGATCCAATGATTAAGCAAGACAAGTAATTATATTTAGCAAACAAACCTATGTAGAGGTAAAGTCTGTCATAGTGCACTATGGTGTTTAAATAAACAGCCCTTAAAAAATCAGAGCAAATTAAAACACTCCCCCTAACAAGGTGTAGTCTGAAAGCCACATTAATGTTAGAACATTTTTATGGCAGCTGCAGTGCTATCTGTGTTTAGAGATCTACCATTTGTGACAGCTGGAGCTTTCACAGTAGAAAATACCTATTTTGACTATATAGAAACAAATAAGAGATTGTATAAAGCATCAACTCATCTGTAGGAAAAGTATTTTGTTTCTTAAACCTTATTTTTTTCCTATATTTCACATAGACTAATGTGCACTACTTCTCCAGAAATTTTGCACACACTGAACCCTGCTGCATTGTGACAGATTTTCAGGTACCGAGCACTTTACATATTTTGATTTCTCACTTAATTTTTTTAAAAGTACCTCAGTTCAAAGACCAGATAGTTGAAAATTATATCCTCTTGCTTATTTGTACTACCTCTTGAATTCAGAGCCATATCTCTTCATTTAATAACTAAATTTTGATTCTGTATTCCTCATTCAAGTTAGCCATCAAAATCTAGAAGTGGAAGATATAGTTCTACTTTTTATTTGACATAACCATCTATATCAATACTGATTTCATAGCCAGGACCTACTTTCAGTATAAACCAGATTCCTGGATTTGAATTTATATGTAAAAACTGTGAGAAGTTCTGTATTGACAGATAGTTGTCCTCTGAAGCTAGATTTTTTCCCAGATCAGAGTCTTTATTCTGATATGCAGGTGATGCTAGAAATTGAATCTTCATGTTACCCCCTCAGACAAGTAAACATTTACCTACCTGTCTTCAACAGTTGCTAAAAAAGCCTGATGCCTTCCACAGGTTTGATTTGCTTGTGGAAATGTTACAAATGTATTTCCAATTAAGTAACAATAAAACCCATGTCTTTTCCAGCCCTGTTAAAACAAATGTGAAGTGATCACATGTGGGAAAGGGAGATGGATAAGGAAAAGGAAAAGGAAAAGGAAAAGGAAAAGGAAAAGGAAAAGGAAAAGGAAAAGGAAAAGGAAAAGGAAAAGGAAAAGGAAAAGGAAAAGGAAAAGGAAAAGGAAAAGGAAAAGGAAAAGGAACCAACAAAACAGAAAACTGATACCGTTACCTAACCACTAGACAAAGGAACAATGTAACTGAAAAAGCGTGGAAGCAGGCAGGATCAAAGATTTTTATAATTTTGTTTCATAAAATAATTTTTCATATCTAATGAATTGTCAATCAATGTATTCCACTCACAAAGGGGTGAGAGGCTTTGCTGTGCACCTTTTGTGCTCAGAACAGGATTATAGCAAGCAAATAGGCATTATGCAATCACGAGGATGGTCTTGAAAAGCAAACTTCAGCTTGAATTTTCAGAAAGGGAATGAGACCTCAAACAAGTTTATTCTTAGCTAACATTAAAACCCACTCCTAAAGTTTTTTCATTCAAGTATTATTTACTCAGGAGCATGCTATGAGAGAAGGTTGCTGTGAACAGCCACGGTTCAAAAAAATTTTCTTCTGATGGCTTTTAATTGTTCACTTTTGAGAGACGTTTCCTACAAGCATGCACTTGGTTCTGTAGGCAATGATAACATCCATAAGCATGAGGAACCCTTAATTTCCTCCAACACTTGTGAGGATTCCAGGTACTCTTTACAAATACTGGGAATAATCGCCAAAGACTTTCTCTGAAGCTGTGTAAAGCAGACTTGGAAGAAAAGGCAATTTCTTCAAGGAAAATTAATAATAATATTTCCTATGACATAATATATTGCAATAGTTTTTTGTAATTACTGGGTGTTATGTCATTAAAAGGCAAGCAAGTAAACAACAGATCTGCTGACAATTCAGAAGAAGCACAATAGAGTCATTTTACTTGCCCACTCATAATAAGTTGTTCAAAGTAGAAAGCACTGCCAGAGAGCACAGCAAAGCCCTGAGAAAAGTATTTAGACAGGGACACCCTCCCTGCTATGAACAATTTTGTAGAAAACTGTAGCCAGAGCTGAAGTGCAGCTGATGGTACAGGCAAACTCTTTAGAGAAACTTGAAGGCCAATCAAGGATAAATGGTCTGCTGCAGACATAACAGGTTTGAGATTTGGTTTAAATTCTGGAAAAAGAAAGGGAGTGTAAAGGGCCAAGTAACAGTCATAGATTAGATTTAGTCATATATATCACCTAGCCCATCTGCCACAGAAATGAGAAGGCAAACTCTTCTGATTCTGATGAAACAGAACCTATTTTTCCTATTTTTTCTGTCACCTAGGTGACAGTTTGTCTTTTTCATCATTCTTAGCAGTCTATTCAGATCAGACAGCTTTTTCTTCACTTACTCTCTGGCAGCCCATGTCAACAGTTTCCTCTTCTGTAGGAGCATCTGACATAGGTTTCCTTTTACAGATGTAGCCAATTTTCTTTTCACAAGAATGGTCTGCCCAAAATCCATCCTGAACATACAAGCAGAACCTCAGTCAACTGATCTTTAATCTCCAAAAAAACCTGGTTTATACTTCTAAGTATTTAACAATTAATTTTTTGCTAGCTTTCAATGGAGAAAATCCTTCATCTAAGTTCAATACTTAGCTCCAATGTCATTCCTATCTCACTTCTGGAGCTGATTTACCTTCACTTACACTTTCTTTGATTTTCTACCCTTCTGAAAAGCAATCCCTTGAGGGTGACTGCAATACACCATCTTTACAAAGACTACTGATTTAATAATCATGTTGGAGGAAAGGGAGATATCATCTATCCCCACATAGATACTGCATTTGCTGTAGAAATACAGCTCTAACAGCAAAAAAACAATGCCAGAAGACTGCATTCCTTAGTTAATACTTACACAAAACTTTGAAGATGTGAAAAGTTCTATGTCAAAGTTAGAATTAATATTCTTATTCCTCATACTGCAGCTTCTTAGAAGGAACAATGACATTCAGTGGGAGTTGTACTGAAATTAAGGAACATCATTCCATGTTCCCAAAATAATTTACATACATTTTGCTGAACAGATGAACTAAGGTATTAAGAGACAAAGGGAAACTTGTGCACCATTCACCTGTGCCTTAAAGACTACACCTTTGTAATTGTAATTTCATAGCAGTTGGCGGCAATTTCTTTTTTTTTATTCTTCTTTTTATTCTTTTACAACCCCCTCCCCCCTGCAAATGCAAAATAATTATCATGGTAATTCATGGACACTTGTGCCCCAATTCCAAGCTCTCAAGAGACTCCAAGAGACTCAAAAAACCCTGCTTCCAGCAAAAAATTCTCCCAAAGCTCAATACTTCTGCCTCCAACAACAAAGCCTTGGATGTTCACCTGGTGCTTGCATCTGTCCTGTGCCTACTGCAAGGCAAGTCCATTGGTGGCTGTCCCATCATCTCCTACCACGTCTGTCTCATTAGGCTGGTAAACCCTTCAAATAATCACCCAAATCTCTGAACTTCTCAGACCAGCTTTGCAAAACCTTCAGACTTCTCCAACACAAGAAAACCTACTCTGAAGCTATGGGTCCATAGTTGCAGGAAGATAATTTGCTGCCTTTCCATAACTTTGTTTTCAGTGTGAAATCCATGCAGTAATTTCTAGATACTTATTACTATGTCTTATGAGCTGCCTTTTGCAAATATAACTCTGCTCTCTTTCTTGTTAACTAAACCCAAATACCTCCTTGAAAAAGAAGGTGGTGTTTGAGACAGGGCCAGGCTTTGCTCCATAAAAATACGTGATGGATTCAGAAGGCTTCTGGAAAGGACTGAGCAATTCAAAAATAGCAACAATGGAAACATAAATGCACTTAGGTAGGTACACAACAAACTGAGAAGGTCAACTTATAGTTGTGCATTGTTAATTTCGCAAAATAAGAAAATAACCTTTGGAACATGTACACACTTTTTTCCCTCCAGATAAAATAGGCAAACTCTAAAAGAGGTGGGAAGTTTAATATTTTAATTGTCACAAAAAGGAATAATACAACATCAACACAGACTGACTTCCATGCCAGGTATTATCTCTGTTCCTGTAATACTCCCAGGTCACTGATCATTGCCTGATTCCAGAAGAGAGCCATTTCAAAGCAGCCTTTAAATTGCAGGTATACAGTCACTCAGCACAGGCTTTCACTAATGCCACAGCTAAGTATTTTACTGCTTTTTTCACAGCTCTTCCTGTGCAGTGCAGATACAAGCATAGTAATTAAACCACCTAGATCCAAGATTTATAACTTTGCCTAGAAACATAAAACTAAGATTTCTGTTTTCTTCTAAAGAGAGTATTTCTCTCTAGCATCAATGAAAATTGATAGTGCAATTTTTAAGGTGAATCCCATATTCAGTCAAAGCATTAAAAAGCCAAACATATCCAAAATGTCTTTTTAGCTTCCTGGAGAAACACATTTACATGTTCAACTGTTTCCCAGTGTAATTACAAAACTCTTTTAAAAGTCCATATGCACAAACTGAAATTCAGAAATATGGATCTTGGAGGGTAGTTGCCACCACTTGTCTGCTTCTCAGGGAAGACAGTGGAATTTTCTGGCAACGTCAAACAGAGGTCTTTCCTTAAAAAATTAATTCCTGACTCTAAAATAAGCTCCTTCAAGCAGTAATATCTCGGTTTTTAAAATTACTTTTTATTATTTGCTCTTGCATAGGAAAAGCTCAAATGATAAATGAAATTATAAGTCAATTTAGTCAATAGCTTTGTGACTTTACCTTTCCCTTCATAACAACACAGTCCTCTTGCCTGTTGTTTGCATGAGTGGGTTCTCCACGAAGCCACTTAGTGTAGGTGACAGGTGTTCCATCACTCCATTCAAAATACATCTGAACCTTGAGGTCATTCAACCCGATCCACAGCTCATCAGATGGCTCTAAAACATACAAGTAACAATTCTGTCACATAATATGAACTTTTGTCTGTGAAAAAGAAAAAAAAATATTCTCGGAAAGTTGAAAATGCAGTCAGGAAATTAGGATTCTCAGCCTCACAGAGGTCAGACTGATTCTCATATACCCACTCCAGTCATCAGGAAAGGCCACTCACCAAAGCTGCAATAAAATAAGTGTATTCAACTTCACAGAACACTTTGCTGAATTATATTGCAACACAACTAGGTTAATCTTCTTTTCCAATTCAAAACGCTTTTAACAAGGTAAGAATAAACACCTAATAAAATATTACTTCCCCTTTTCCTCCTAGTTTTACTACAGTGAAGAAAGAAATGTCCTATTTTCTGTTGCTAAGACACCCAGTGATGTCTTTTAGAGCTGAAAACCAGAGTACTTGCAAGATTTCCCATTATATGTGTTCCCATATTTTATTTCATTTCAGGGTAAAATGAAATTCATGTGGCGTTTGATTTTTTTCACTTTACAGTTAAAGGAGTTAGCTGTTGGCTTTTGTCTGGAGGAAACTGCAGGACTGGTCAAGGGGAGGTTTATTCGCTTGTATTTAAATTCTTCCACTCTAACATGCTGCTACTATAATGTTCATATCTAGTTTTGCTCTTAATAAACTATTTGAATAAGGAGGATTAAAAATTTGGGCATTTATAATCAGTCTGAATTGCACAATTGTCACAAGATATTCCTGCCGAGAACTGATATTTTGACTTTGTTCAGTGAAATTGGCATTTCTTAAAATATAATTTCATTATTTATTTCCATAATTTATTTCCAGCATATACTATAGGGAATAAGTGCTTGCTTTTGTCTGCAGCACGACTACTCACACTGACCAACTGCATGCCCAGTCCTTTCCTTGGATAGCTGTCTTCCCAAGCAAAGTATAAATGACTTGGTTGCTAGAATTTGCTCATTATTAATATTCTTCATGAACAATAAGAGGGTTATATTTTAACAGTTTTTTCCTTAATTTATGACCTTTTATTTCTAGTCCTCAAACTCAGAGGTTTTTCTCCTGTTCAGTTTGTTATCAAAGTTCTTGCATTCTTGCATAAGTCTTCCTCTAACACTCTATCCAGACTGACCACAGTCAACCTGACAATAAAATCACCCATGGAAGTTAAAAATATCAGATTTTGTGAGCCCACACAAAAGGACACTAGTTGCAGGAGCAGGTCTCTCAATAGAACTGGAACTGTTTCTTTTCTGTTACTTCTGTCCCTAGCAACAGAAGTGCCTATAAATAAGCTAAAAGTCATTGTCCCCAAGGCATTCTTTCTGATTAACGCATTTCAGAATTGAGGTTTTCCTAGATTCCACCACAACCTAAAATTCTTCAGTGACATTTCTGCTGTCTGCTAGTTCGGGAACATGGAGGTTTCCCGTTCTGGCCAACCAAGATACTGCAAATATCACCCTCCCAGCCAGCCATTTGAATGACAGAGAGAGTCAACCCTCTGTCCTTTCTCCTTCCTTTCCTTGACTCTCCTGCCATTTTTATACCTAAGTGTGATCAGCTTTCATAGCCCATCCATAACTTCTTACCATTTCTCCCCCATTAAGAAGCCCTCAAATTCACAGGCTCTCAGGCTACATTTTCAAACATATATCTTTACCCTTTCTTGCAGATTGTGGTTTATGTTCAGAAGTCCCCCAAAATTACATTTCAATACCTCTGTTTAAACTCTCTTCTGCTAACACAACTGAAAGCTGTTCCAATTGTACTGCTCATCACGCTCTCATTTCCTCCTTGCCCACTGCCATCCATGCTCTTTAAGTTATTTTTTTGTTTAGTTATCTCTTACAGTCTTTGTCTGTGTTTATTGAGCATTTGGCACAGCAGAGGTCATAGCCAGAGCTCCTGCTGTGGTGGACTTATACCATGGTAATACAAACAATAAACAAAATTCTTCAACAAAATACCTACACCAAAGCCATCTAAATAAGCCATGCAAATCTATGGAGTCTCTTCCTACACAACATTCTTTTCCTCACTAGAACTGTCGCTTTTTTGCAATCATCTCTACAGCTGTATGTATAAATACTAAGAGACTGTTTTTTCCAGCAGTTTGTAAAGCTGCTTCCCATTCTCAGTCATGCACTAGGCCACATTTGTGCCATATCACATGCTGGACTTCCGTGTAAACATCCAGAATGCACTTCTTTATTCTTCATGTTCCTCTCTAAAGTTCTCCTTTGTGGATGATGCCAACAAAAGCTCAGCTACCATGACAATATTCATCTCATTATACCCCTTCTTCCTTTGTTTTATCATGGGACTGTGAATTGTTTGGCACAAAGATAGACTTTTGTTCTTTTTGTACAGCAGTGTTCTGATGCAGACGAGACTTTCTAGGCACTGCAATACATGGTGTTCTCTCAGTGGTGAACAAGAGTAATCCAATACAGTCATAAACTGTCATAAAAGGTTTCTTTAAGTGTTCCAATTTTACTCTTCTGAAAAGAATGCTTTTAAAATAAGAATGCTTTAACAATGCTTTTAAAATAGGCTGTTGCACCTAGTGTGCCATTTGTGAGAAGCCTGGTTTCCTTTAGAATAATTTGCCTTCCAGAAACACTCAATTTTACTCAAACAGAACAGCAGTTCAGGAAAGGTCTTTGGAGGAGGTATTAAACTATGAAATAACCTACTTCCCATATGTAAGGTGAAAATACAACTAGTTTTCTTTAGAACCTAACTTCTATGAAATGTCCTAATGTCTCATCAAGAGGTCCCACCTTTCCTAAGAATATTATTTAACAGAGTAGAAGTTTCATGGTGTTCATGAAAGACCAAGACACTCTTTCAGGAATGTGAAGGTAAGCACAAGTTGCCATGGAGGTAGCTAGGACACAAAAGTAAAGCCTATCAGCTGTTTTATGACTTCCACTCCATGACTGCTGCTATGCTGCAGCTCTAGGCACATGGCTACACTTCAAGTGAAGGATAAACGAACTCATCTTTACCTGGCACTGAAAGCATAGGATCAGCCACTGCAAAGAAACACAGCTGGGTGTGAACCTGCTTCTCCCTCAAAAAGCAGCTAACTGTTCCTCCATGCAAGAGCAAGCTCATGTAAGGTAATAGCAACAATGAAATTGCCTCAGAGTCAGCACAGCTGCATTCTCCTAAGGAACATGTCTTGCATCTGTAGACTAACTTGCCTTGCAACAGCTCGAATGTGTGCTCAGAAACCAAGTACCTAAGTACTGTATTTGACATGGGGCACATCTGAATCCATGTACTGGGCCAGATGGATTCTTTTTCAGGAGAAACACAACCAGCACGACTTGAAACATAAGGAGATGGTAGTGTTAATAAAAGGACACACATCTTCCCAAACTGTCTTGGACCAGCAGATGTTGCTTCCCCCCATTTATTTTTGAAGTTCGATTTTAAAATCCTTTTATCTGATAAAAAAGTTTTAAATTTCTTTAACCTATATAAAGGAGAAAGGAAGGAGAAGCAGCCCTAAGAAGCAGGAGTTTGGAGGTAATGCAATTTGCATCAGTTAAAACAGCTTTTTTGTGGCAGCAAAGTCTGTTTGAGTTTTGTGCTCCTATTCTATGTTTTTTCTTCCTCTGATTTTTTAAATTTAAAATTTAACTCCTTCTGCACCCTGTGATCAGGACAATTATTTTTAAATCCTCTCCTCATTTTATTAACAGGTAATATCTTTTTGAAACACCTTCTTTACTTAGAGTGTGTGTGTATATATATATATATATATATGTTATTATGAAAAAATACTCACGGTACCCAAGTTGAGAAATAACAAAGCTGTATTCTTCGACATTATGGATGCTTGCCAGATCTCCATCCTCTTTCCTGCAAGATGTTAAGGCATCTTTCCATATTTTGGGGTCCCTATGAATCATGTAACAGTGACCAGCATATGACATCCATTGATCAGGACACCTAACAGGCACATTAGTCTCTGAAAAGAAAAATTGCCATGAAGAGTTTCAGAATTCTGTTCTTACCTAAAGACTAAACATCACATCAGAAAATATTTAACAAAAATATTTAATCATATATTTCTTCACGAAGAACGGCAGAGATGAAAAATATGTACAGTGATAAAAGTCTGCATGAATAATTGAAAGTTGAAACTTCCACAGTTTTTAAAGAGCACTACAGTTGCAGACAAGTGTTTGCAACTGGAGAAAAGACAATCATAATGCAGTTTTGTATTTTACATGCATGCATGTATGCATACTAAAATGTAAGGTCTGCAGTGGTGCTTTCTAAATTTTATACACTGTCAGCACCTCTCTCTAACCCCCATGCTATATGTTAAGAACCTGACTTTACAAAACATATTTATGAGAGTAATTATTTTTCCAAAAGCTTAGGCACTTTATGGATTAGCCCATGTGCTACACTATTGAAAGAAATAACTGATTATACATAATCCTAAGAGAAACCAAATAGGACTACAGCTTTTAAGAATCCTTTTCAGAAGCTTAACTGAGAAAATTATGTTGTCAAAGTAAATGATTTATGCTGAAAACTTGCTTTCAGAAGCTCAGTAGAAGAGCATCAGAGAATTGCCAACAAACACATTACTGTTCAGCAAACAATTCAGCCTTGGGAGGAATGCCACCCGAACATATAACAAACAGAGTATTGCTGTTGTAGAAACAAATTATGATTCTTGCAGCTCTTTATTTATAATCAGCAGATGGGTTTAGAAAATACCAATATATAGATTAGAACAAGGACAGCAGGTTTTCAGAAATTCTGCTGGCAAAAAAACTTGTGTATGTCAGAAGAAGAATTGTGTTTGTTTAACAGTGGGATATATTCTGTACAAATGTTTAAATAGGCACCCAAACTCATGACCAGTCAGGTCCATGTTGCAGGCATGTATCCTATTTCAACTGAACTATACTGATGATTAATACTTAGTGTCACAACACACATTCCTATTACAAACAGTACCTGCTCTTTGAGACCTGCGTCTAAAAAGTGCTAACGTGTCCTCACAAAGTTCTAGTAAAACTAAACTTTTTCCCCAGGATAAGGGGCTCAATGCTTGGTCAAAGACTTCTCAGTTCTGCCAAAGGAGAGGAAAAAGTGAAATAGAAAGTGGGGGAAGCCCAGGAAAACAAACAGGATGTACATGGTGATGTTAGGAGAAACAAGAGAGCCCAGAGATGCCAAATGCTGTAGTGGAAGTTGGTCTGATGCTTCAGACAGCCGCCTAATTCATCTTATACCTGGTCTCAGCTCTGAGCCTATGCATTTTACAGTGCTTTGCCATAAATCAGAGAGCACTCAACATACCCTTCTGCAAATACTGCATAGAACAGAAATCAGCAGTTCAGACATGGCCACAGAGAGAGTCACAAAGATATTTATGTCTTGGTGTGTCCATAAGCATCTCTTTATCAAGAGGATGCAGACTGTGATTACTCACTAAACACTAAAGCAGCTATGGCAGGGCAGTAAAACGTTTGCTTGTAGACCAGGGAACTTTTGCTTCCCAGACCAGGGAACTTGTTGCAGGCCACAAAAAAAAAAAAAAAAAAAAAAGAAAGCTGTTGATGGTCTAGTTTCTTTGGTGTAAGTACTATTACATTTCTGGGGATTTCTTACTGCAAGAAACTCTTCAGTTCTTCATTTCAACTACTCAGCAAAAATTAACTCTGTACTTCCCCATTCTACTTTTAAAGAAGCTACTACACAACTCAAAGTAATCCTGTTTACTTTTTAATCCTGATGGAAAGAAGCACTACTCCCTAGATATCATTTCACTTAAACAAAAGAAGCAGTGCAAATTATCACAAACAAAAGGTAAAAGATGATATCACATTAACGCATAAACAATATTAGTCCAAATGTCAAGCTGATAAATTTATTGGGCTATAACTGTAGAATAATTATTCCTCAAATAGAGAGCAAATACTGTTGAGAAGCTTTCTTGTAAGCTTGACTTTCTGAAGCCTGAAAGATCTCACAGTGTGTCTAAAAGGATGACTTGTGTGTCTAAAAGGGTGAAAGCAGTAGCTGAAATCAGTCTCATGATTCAGACATTCAGATTTCTCTCTTAGACCCATCATATGTGGTCTGATAAGACAGAGATACACACCATCTCAGCAATAACAGTAAGAGCATTTATTTCTCCTAACTGAATATTCAAAGAAACATTTGCAAACAGTACTTTAAGATCACCACACTTTGTTGGCTTGGGATGAAATCTATGTTGGCAGGCACTTGGTGGAGGTAGATAGTCTTTCCTTTCAGCATTTTGAATTTGAAATGAATGCATTTCTATAATCTTCAAATCTACTTTGCTGGGTTACAGAACAAATGCTCTGTAGCCCGAAGATATTTTGATGTATAACATGATGTGGCCCCCTGCTGGAAAAAATATTTTGTTGCAAGAAACAAAAAACTAAAATGCAAAACAATCCTGCAGATGTTTGCTTTGTGAAAATCCATCTGTAATGAAAACAAATATTCTGTAAAGATTTTTCCCGACTTTGTTTTGAAGACGTGCATGATTACATTCTGTTATAAAATGTTCCTCTGTCCCACATACGGCCCTGTTAGACACAATTGTAACTTCTAGGGTTAAAATTTCAAAGGCTTTTCTTTGTGTTTAATGTCAGGCGAACAACTAAGTGCATGTATGAATTTGCAATTAATTTATTTCTTAGCTCAGGAAAACATAATCTGCCACGAGTCTTCCTTTATACCTTTAGAAGCAGAGGGCACCTAACACCTTGCATGATTCCATGCTTACTCCTTTTATTACTTCCCCCCATGGGACATTTTGGAAAATATTTTATTAAGTGAACCACTGCCAATCTCTCATTTATCTGTCACAGTGTTTACTCAGCAATTTCTGTTTAATTGAAAACTTTTTTCTCTTCCTTCAAATTGCTGGTAAACCAGAGGGTGGAGGTTGCAGTTAGGAACAAAAGCCAAATGCAAAGGAGAGTAATGGCAATTAGAAACACACCTCCCTCCAAAAAAAACCCTGAATTTAAATATAAATAATACAACAGCCAGCCTTAAATAGATAGTATGTTAATAGGCATCTGTGTTTCAGAACTGATGTATGAAACCTGAAAAGCTGAGCTGAGGCCAGCCAAACACCCAAAAACAACCTATATAAATGAAACTATTTGTGTATCATCTGTATACAAATACTAATACATCTTAAATTAAGAAATAATTTAAACATGCATTGAAGTCTTTCTCAGCTAAGGTAATGAATGTACTTGATTTCAATACAAAATAATCAATTTAATTAGTTGATATATCAATTATATATTATTAATATATACATGTTAATTTAATTAATATGTATTTCGCTATCTAATTAATGAGACACCAGTTGATTCTTGTGGTTTCGTCTCTTAGCAACAAAGCAAAAAAATGAGGCAGAATCCTCTGTCCTAAGTGTTTTTAACAGGACTGATTCTATATTGGCAAAAGCAGAAAAAAATTGAAAAACACTAACTGTTTTTTAAGCCAAATATCAAACATTGGTTTTCCAAAACTTCTGTTTTGCAAGTACTGATGCATATTAATAAATGAATTGGAAATCTAGTTCCAGTTCAGCCTTCTGCTTCTAAAGCCTATACAAAATAATATCAGTGGATCTAAGATATACAGGTATGTCCTGGAAAAAGAAAAGAACTTGGAAAGAACAGAAAAAAGGAGTGATGAAACAAAGGAATAAGTTACAAGATGATAATACACAAAGAGATAATAAGGAAAGAGGTCAAAATAAATCTTATCCCTCTTCTTTCTTATGAGGCAAGTTCCAGAATAACATTTCTTCTGAAAAACTATCTCTACATATATAATTTAAATAATTTCATAAAGAATTGTAGCTGCTTTTATATGCATACAAATAAATATTTTTATATTTCTATATAAGTATTTCTATATTTATAAGGCACAGAGATATATTAAAAATATCTAATTCAAAAGAATTTTTAAAAATTTTTCTAATCTACTACTGACATGAAACAACTCATAAGCAGTAAGAATTACAGGAAGAAGTGGATTAGTTTCATTGTGTACATGGGGCTTCAGACAATTACATAATTTTAAAAACATTAAGTTCATTTTTTATTATTTTGTAATCAAAATCTGATGGCTCTGCTTGGTTTTGGGAAAGAGAACTCTAGAATTTGGCAATTTAGAACTTAAGACTATTGAAGAAAGATTATTACACAGGAAATAGGGAGGCCAGAGCAAAAAGGAAGTACACGCTGTTCACTTTTAGAGGGAATCTTGGTCAAACCACAGTCTATAGAGTCCTTTACTTGGTTTTACTACATGCAATAACACCTACTCCAGTTACAGATAAAAAACATTGGTCATTAAGAATTTGTTGAGGGTTTATTACCAAACCTACCTCTAGGAATAATGAAAGATTCTAAGGTAGCATTTCCTCGTTTACAAATATAGCCAAGTTTCTTATCACATTCCCAGTTCTCCCACTTAGCACCTTTGCCAGGATTCAATGCACCACAGATTTTTCCAGGTTCTGGAGAAGGATGACCTTAAAAAAACAAACAAATAAACAAACAATCAGAAAAGCTACCACCACAATCTCAACAACAACAGAGTATAAGCGCAATATGGTTACCCTCCCAAATCTCACATCCGTGGTGATGTCCATGTTTCAACCACAGAATGCATTAACACATTGACAGCTCTGGTACTTGACAGTCCTTTAGCCTGAAGGGCCAAGTTCATTGCCTCAAGAGATAATTTTTCTGCAGCAGCCACAAGTTGCAAATTCATAATTTAACAGCCTCTTTACATGTTCAAAGTCCTGCTAGGAGGTATTACAGTGTATGTGTTTATTTTCTTTGGGATTTTTTCCTTTTCTAAATCGAGAATGTCTAAGATCCAGAGGACAGTCTTTAGGAAAAAAAAACTTTTGTAAGCTAGTCAAATTCTGCACTTGGTATAAGAAAAATAATAAGTAGTTATTTTGTTGATGTGAACTTCCCGCTTGTTTGCCTAAACAACATGACAATATCAGGATATTTGTATATTTTTTGTTATAGCATTACCACTAACAAAAAAAACTAGAAGAAAAGTAGAACGTGTAGAACAGAAATTTCAGCAATAAACCAGGTGAATTTTTCAAGATCTGAAATACTGTTATTAAACTTACCATGTTTTTTCTTTAATTTCTGACCCTACTTCACTATGCTACATAACAAGTATTGGTGTTACACAGAATAAACACAACAAAACAATTTTTTTAGAGTCCAAGATTGTTCACGGAAATTTTCTTATACCATTATGATTTCATTACTTTAGATTAAATATAGTCTTCTATTTATACTATTATATTTTATACTATATATAATATATAACATATATTAAATATTAATATATGTTAATATATGTCAAATAAATATTAATATAAATTTATATACAATGTATATAATTATGTATATTGTCTCTATTATAATGTATAATTATTTTACAATTATAATTATAAATATATTATATATTATTTATATTTGCAGTCATGTTCTATCTTCTTCCCATAGGAGAAATAAGTATACTTACTTCAAAAATACAATTTTAAATTATTTTATTCCACAAAGAAGTTCAGCTATGGGCATCTAGATCCCCAAAATGTCTAAGCAAAATCAGTTTTGTTTAAACTTTGATAATAGTTCCATTTTTTTTTTCCATTTATTTAGAGCTAGTGAGATGAAAAATTATGAAGTTTCCACTTATTCCCTTAAAGTGTGTTAATGGAAAAATAGCCAGGTCTTAAACATCCAGTGTAATGGGGATGAGACAGAGGGAGGCTGACCAGCAGAAAGTGATGAAGGAGATAGCACAGATATAAAATATGTTATATGGACATAAGAGTAGAGTATTACCTTAGAATGAAATTAAGGAACGTGAGGAGTTATGGATAAATGGAGTCCATTTTTGTTACATCAAAACTCAACAACTTAATTCTTTACAGTACAACTGAGAGTTGTCTGCAGTTTTAACAACCACGAACAGCCCCTCTTGCTGCTTTGGTTCCATCTCACAACTGTGTTTCTTTCCCCCACCCCTCCTTATGTGCAGATTCTCATCAGTGCACAGGATGACAGACCTATACCTTCACAGCAGCTTGCAGTTCATCTCTTTGCCTGTGTGCTCACTCCACTGCAGAGCTAGTTGTTATAAAGTAGTTCAATTCACTCTTCAGAGCTTGTCTGCTCAAGAAGTTTGTCCATCTAAAATGTGCTTTTGGCCCCATCGACACAAGGAAGGCCCTGGGTGATACACTGGAGCATGCACTTCTAGTTACTGATGATTAAATGCTCAGTGAAGATAAGAGCATTTACACTGCAGAACTTCAGACACCTGCTTTAGTCTCCAAAAGCTCCCTGAATAGCCAGTGCAAGGGAACAATGAACAAGGCAAGGGTCCTGCAAAAACACACTATTACACTGGCACTCTGAGTAGTCAACCAGAGATGCAGCCCTTCACCTCGTGCACAGATGGCAGAAAAACTTTTTAGTGACAGCACCAGAGTTCAACACTGCAGCCACAGCTGTGGACTAGCTGGGCTTCCTTCAAAGTAGTCTACCCTCAAATATTCAGTGTGATATGTGTTACTGCTGAAGGTAGGTTAATCCCAAACAAAAATGAAAAGCTATTCTTCAAGCAAATAAAAACACTTGAACAAAAAGAAATTGGGAAGGAATTTGAAGAAAAGGAAAAAAAAAAACTAAAACAAAACAAAAACATCATTGACTTCAAGCATTGATATATGTCTGTCATCCGAGTGCACGCAAAGAGGGGTGGGGGGAAAATATCATCTCACAAATGAAAATACCTACAGCACCTGATTTCTTCTGTATTCAAAAATAAAATAAATTAGGAAGATATGCAAATGAAGCGTCAACAGATGACTTAAAACTTTCCTGTGTGTTTTGAGGCTATCATTTCCATTATGAATAATAAATTAAGCCTGGTGCATACCCCTAGCATAAGAGCCATTACTCACAATGTTTATAATCACAATCGGAATCTTTCAGCATCAAAACAAGCTCAATAATTGCAGGAGAACAGAGTGCTTGAAAATATATTTTTTACACAATGAACAAATTTTTGCCTTTTGAACTGAGTAGCAATGAGTTTAACCTTACCTGGAACCCAGTTTAGGTACCGAAAAGGAGCACCACCAACCCACTGCCATCCACTGTTGAAATTCAAACTGTTAAGACCAAACCAGAGAGCTGAACTCAGTGTGCGAGTCAGACCTAGGGAACAGAGACAGAGATATTGGAAGTGCACAGCAAGAGCAAACACTCCTCAAAGCTTGAGAGCTAAATTCTTGTTAAGCCTTCTCCTTTCTCCTAGTACAAGTTTTAACAATTATTAACATTCTAAGGTTAAGGCTAAGGTGGTTATACTAAACCTGAAAAACAGGTCATCTTACATTGGTCAGTTTAGTTTTAGAGTTTTGACATATTTAGGTTTAGAGAATTTTATTACAACAGAAAGCAAAATTACTCTGCTACCATTGATCACAATACGAAACTTTTTTTCAGAACTATAAAATATTAAACGGATAAAGTTGTAGAAAAGGTCACAAAACCAAAATTCCATTTTCTAAATTGAAAGATATAGTTTCCCAGTGTGTATTTTCCCTTCCATAAAATTAAAAAGTGTGAATTTCAAAGTGTAAAAAACCTATTCTCATTTATCAAAATACATTAAAATGCAATCATTGCAAACATCATCGTTTTAACAGCATATCTTGTGCATTTTTCAGATTCATCTGATTTCAGTTCTTTAGCCAATGATGTCAGGCTTCAAAACAACCCAGTTCAAATGTATTCCTCTAGCTCTGAAAAGCACTAAGAAATATCATGCTTATGTAAGGTCCTACTGAACATTATTCACAGTCATTACTAATCAATTCTCTATCTCTGGCCTTAGTATAAGGCTTGGAAGCACAGCTGGATGCCTGATGATTTTTTAAATTTAAGTGTGTTTCTGCATAGTTCACAGAAAGCCATTGTGCAATGTGTATCATTTCTTTCTGCTTCTACTGATGGCATCATGCCAAGGTGTTGCAATTTGCAGTTGTCTTTGACACCACAGTGATGGGCAGCACTGGAAGCACAGCAGAGTTGAAAGGAGAAAGGGGTTGACTGGAAAGGATTGGAATCTCAGGCCTGGTTTTGCACCAACACATTGACATGCTCTGTTACTTCTTCTGGACAAACTACTTGTGGTTAGGAGAACTGAGCACGACAGGAAATCTTAGTACTGCCAGAGAAGTTGTATAATGAAAAACTGATCTTCAAATACATTTAGTAACCATGTCTCTCAGTTTGCAATTAAAACACATCAACTAATAACTACGTCCTGTGTCAGCACCAGTTTGCTCCCTTGAGCACTAATTCCAAGAATCATTTTCTCACAGTCATTTAAAAAACAACCCATGTTTTGACTAAATCTTTAAATTGAAAACAGAAGTTTAGACAGAACAAATTGTTCATAGCATTAAAAATACACTTCTCATTCCTCTAAAGTGGAGAAATATGGATTTGATTGATGGTCTACTCGATGGATAAGGAATTGGCTGGATGTCTGCATCTAAAGAGTTACAGTCAATGGCTTAGAATCCAAATGGACACCAGTAACGAGTGGTGTCCCTCTATGGTTTGTACTGGGACCAACATCATTAATATCTGTGTCAGTCACACAGTGGGATTGGGTGCATCCTCAGCCAGTTTGCAGATGACACCAGCCAAGGGTTGCATTTGACCCACTTGAGGGAAGAGATGGCAACCAGAGGGCTCTGACAGGTTTGAGGAGTGAGCCCATGCCAGCTGCATGAAGTTCAACAAAGCCAAGCACCAGGTTCTACCCCTGGGTCATGGAAATTCACAATATCAATATGGACTGGGGGTGAATGGATTGAGAGCAGCACTGCAGAGGACTTCAGGGTGCTCATGGATGAAAAGCTGGCCATGGCCTGGCCATGTGTACTGCAGCCCAGAAAGCCAAATGTGTCCTGAGCTGCATCCAAAGCAGCACAGCCTTCAGGGCAAGGGGAGGGATTCTGACCCTCAACCCTTCTCTGGGGAGACACACTTGGAGTGCTGCATTCAACTGTGGGGTCCCCAGTACAAGAAGGGCATGGAGCAAGTCCAGAGGAGGCAAGAAATTTCATCAGAGGGCTGGAATAGCCTCCTGTGAGGAATAGCTGAGAAAGTTGTTTAGCCTGGAGAGGAGAAGGCTCTGGGGAGACATTATCATGGCTTTTCCATAAATGAAAATGATTTCTAAGAAATTTAGAGGAAGACTTTTTACCAGGGCTTGTAGTGACAAGACAAAGGGTAATAGTTTAAAAATGAAAGAGGGTAGATTTAGATTGGATATAAGGAAGGTATTTTTTACAGTGTTGATGGGACAGGTTGCCCTGAGAAATTGTTGATCCCCATCATTGAAAGTGCTCAAGGTAAGTTTAGATGGGACTCCAAGCAACATAGTCTAATCCATGATGTCCTATACCGTGGCAGAGAGGTTGGACTAGATGATCTTTAAATGTTCTTCCAACCCCAACCATTCCCTAATCCCCTTATTCTACAAATTTAGAGCACAACATATAGCTTGTGGTATAGAATATTTTATCTCTCAACTAATGTAACATTCAAAAAAATTTTTAATCTATTTAACAGATGAATCAGTGGACTATTTCATGTTTGTACACAGGACTTTCTCGATCTAGAATGTAAATATATTCAAGTAAAATTTAAGGATTTTCTCAAAGGAGAAGTGTAGAGACTCCTTCCAGAAACACTGAAGGAGATTGAAACTAAACAAGAATATTTATTAGTCTTTTTCTCCTCATATTTTAGGATATACTGAAGATGCAATGGCTATAGTGAAATAGGCAAAACTGCTGGCTAACACACACTACAACAAGAATGCAAAAAGGATGCAATCTTGGTACCTACATCGTCAGTTTACAAGCTACTTAGTATTTTTCTGCATTCCAACATTCATTCTTTATTGTCTGCATTACTTAATTTCTGTATTTTTTATATTACTATTAGTTAATGGCAATATTTGATCATGACAAAATAAATATTTCTGTCCTATACTTCCAGACAAATAATTCAATACATCTATTTCAATTTACTAATTACTAGAATTGAACAAATATAATTTTCAAGATGGAACATGCCATATTAGTTGCAATAATACACTTTTTAAAAGAAATGAAAAGTGATATTAACCTACCTGTCAGGTATGTTTGTTCATGTAACTCTGTGATGGTTAATAACTCTGCCTTCTGCTGCTGACAGCTTTTTCTTGCCTGATGCCATTTCAGAGCTGTCTCGGAGTTTATCTGGTACTGGACATTTGTTAAAGGGTCAGTGTTCCACAAATCATTACTGGTAACTATAGGGAGAAATGAAAATGCTGTAACTCATCATGAAAACAGAACCAGATAAAATATACCAAAAATACTGCATAGCAAAAGACATAAAATGTCTGAACATTGCTATAGACAAATAGTTTGAAAGGAATCCTGAGGTTCTTGAGTGTAGTAGTAGATCCAGGACAATAGGGAATGAAACAAGGTCAGCGTTTTCTCTGGTATAACAAATCTGCTGTTTAAAGTAAACAATAAGTGGCTAAAAACATGTTAAAATAGTTGATTTGTGAATGTGGGGAAAAAGACAAAAAACTTCCAGGTTGATACTAGTTAACGTGTATATGAAGCTGCCCTTTCCTCTGAGATACACAAGTTTTTTTAACTAATTTGGATCACTATGTGAAGTGGCTATGGATTTTATTACTGTGATTATGGTAATCGGACTCAAGTGTTGAATACAAAGCTGACATCATCAGCATCCATCTCACATTTCCCTGCAATTCCTGATTTCTTAAGCATGTGTCTGACAGTATGACTTTCTCCTCTGCCACGTAGCCTGACTGAACTCCTCGGACACCTGAACTTGGCACTTTTAGGCAATGCCAGTGAAAGCATCATCCAAAAGGATTCAACACTAGCAGTTGCCCCAGAAGGCACCAGGTACCCTTTACACTGCTGCAGTCTCTCCTGGCTCATCTCAACTGCATCTCCCCAAACAAGCAACAGAAAACAGTGTGATCTTGATCTGCCAAAAATGGAACCTACGTGAGGTCCCAACACTGAGCTAAATAGCACATAAAGGGAATAAAGTTGCATGACTAAAGCAGGACACAGAAGAGAACACTGCATGTCTGCCAAGGAGGAGAAAACAACTGAATTCCTGAAGCCTTTATCAGCTTCTCAAGTTGCAATCTGAAAAAATTGAGAGAAAGAGGTCTCATCTGAATTCAGAGTGCTCAGAAAACTTCAGTCTGCAAATAGAGGGAAACAGTACAATAAACAAAACTCAAAACAAAGTATGATACATGTTAAATATCAGGAGGTCACTTACCAGTTCCACTTTTTCCTGTATAAAATCTGATTATAGGTAATATAAAGTGTTTCTTTTCATGTTATCTTTATTTTAAAAAGAAATAAAATATAACCTACTGTAATAATGACATTTCAGTAAAAATGGGAACTTTCATCTGATTATCATTATCTACAAATCAACTTCTGTCCAAAATATAACTATCAAAATAAAAACTTTGTTGATACATTATGTTCTAAAAGACCATAAATCCCTGTGCACATGCCTGGAATAAAATTAATATTGCAAAAATGGTAAAACCCTACAATTCAGTGAAGAAAACTGTCTCAGACTTGATAGTAAAGGGTTTATAAATCCTGTGCAATTATTACAGAGAAGAGGTAAACAGGTCTTGGGCATTCATCCAATCTTCCATCTCAGTTCCTCAGTCTCATAATTTATAGCTGACTTCCATATGGTGCTCTCTTGTAGAATTTTGGCCTTTCATAAAAATCAAAGTAGTTTCTAAATCTTGGAAAATTTGCTTTTATGACATTTAAGAGTTCAAATTTCTTTAAAGAGCAGAATTTTGGAAAATCTATGTGCTATTGTTTAACGTCTCCCAGAGAAACAAAAAAGATTAATAAATTTTTGGGAGTAATGTATTTTAGCACCTGAGCTAAATTAATGTTAAATCACACCTGTCCTCAGTACATAAGTAGAAAATTAATAAAAATCTGGACTCTGTCCCTACACAGATGAATTTATCATGCATCATGCATTTATCTCTGTAGTTTTTGCTTCTGTCACAGTCACCAGCATTTTTATGCATTGCTTAGAAGGCTTTCTGAATCCTTCACTAAATATATGGCTCTTTCATCCATCAAGAAAGAAGTCTCAATGGACTTTTTCCCACTGGAATAGAGCTACAGGTACACGTTGAGTGACTCATGATGGTCTTACACAGTTCAGCTTGTTTTCTTCCCCAACACCTTCTCTGAAGTGCAGCATACAGTTCAAAAAGACATGGTGTAACCTGTAAGGAAGCAGCATTTCCTAGGCTACTAAAAATTGTTTGCTGTAGCAACACTGCTTAGTTCCTTTCCTTGGGGTTTAAGCTTCTGCTGTTACCGTCTCAGCATCTCTTTCTAGATCACCAAATAAAGGGTCATAATCACAATTATGTCATCTCCACTGATAAAATTTCTCCACCTCTATTGATTATAATAGCTGTTGCAAGTACAGTCTCATGCCCTCTTCATTTTGGAGAACATGTGAGGTGGTTTTGGTCCCAATGAGAAGTGACTGGTCACTGAAGGTCCTGGCCCCAGCATGGGCAGCTGTAATAGTTTGCATCACATAGTTTCATGCTGGTATCCTTGGTCCCCTGGACAGTTTAAGAAACAACACTTTATTCTTAGTAAATAAACTTTAACACACACAGGTTTAAACGTTCTATTTTTAAAGATGTTGTTGAAGCTTATTAACACACTCTCATATCTCATTCATTTCTCTTTTATAGGGATGACTAAAAGTTCTGCTACCATGGCCTGTCTCTCACTAAAATATATGACCCAAACTTGAATATTTTATAGCCAGTACTGAAGAATCAGGAAGGAAACATGCAGGCAGTCAGCATAAAGCAGTTTTTTCCAAAAAACAATCACTGCCATCTGAATGGATTTCCTTGAATTATGTCAAAGAATTAAACAAAATTTTAATGATGCCTCCTATTTGTTGAACTCAAATAATACTAGGCAGGGAGTATTCTTAAGTCAACTTTGCAGGTGCTTCATTAATGGGATTGATATTCCCAACATGTTTTTATTATCTTGAAAATTACACTGGCATAGGAGAAAAAAAGTGTGATTTTTATTTTCTGAAATACTGAATGCAACATTCATGGAAATCAGGCAAGGGCACCACTATTTTGCAATCAAACCAGTTAAGATCAACCCAAACAGTTTTCTTCACATCAAAGGAAAGGCATATTTTTCTCCTCAGCTCTGCTTGCAGTCAGCTGGCGCTTTACAGCAAAACACAATAATGAAGAAGAAAGGAGGGAGAAGTGCTACCCTTCTCAGCATGACAGAAGAATCAGATTGCAGACAAAATGTTTAGTACATATTTTACAGAGGTCCAGAGAAAATTCATCAAAATTTAAAAGAATTCAAATACAAGCAGGCATAAATCACTCCCATTTACTTAAAGTAAGATCAACATTTCTAAACAAAGTTCTGCATATTGATAATACTGCATTTTAAACAAGTTATTTAGAATTTTAGAATATTTAGAATTTAGAATACAAACACTTCTAATTGAGTTAAAAGACAGAACTAAAATATAGTACACAGATTTGGGAAACGCTGGAATGTACTAAAGAGTTCATGAAAGCTCCTTCATGTCTAAAAGGCAACTCGTTCTCCAAAGTAATCTTAATTTTCAACTGAATTGTATTCTAGCTTTCAGTTCTACTTCACAGATTTCTACTTTTTGACCTTTTATATATACTACTTATGCTAATGTAACAGCTTTACACCTAATTGACTTTGTATTTAAGCAAATGATGTGTGTAGACATTCCACTATAAGATTAACATACTTTCACCCAAAAATAATTGGGCAATGTTTTTTATGCTGGGTCTTATATTTGTATATTTATGTAGCTCTTAAAAGGAAAGCAGGCTAAACAAGACAGAAACTGAGCCATTTAAAACTGTAAAGCACATATTATGGACATATTTCCAGGCAGGTGAATAACAGCACAGCAGAACCATAAATGTAAAAAGCTTACATTTCATTGGGCAAAATCCATACTTCTTGTCAACATCATAGTCCGAAGTGGTTCCACACCAGAACCAGCCATCTGATCTGCCAGCATCTGTGCAGTCAGCATACCATTTACCACCAAACTTAAAAGGAAATACACAAGGGGCTCCATTGTCATTTCCTTTTACTGTGTAGGTATCTAAGGAGACACAACAATTCAAAAATGTATAAAAATTAATAAGCATGGGATATATAGGAGTTCTATGATCCTATTACAAAATATTATAGCAAGGAAAGATTGCTAGCTTAGTATGCAACTGTAGTAGAAATGGAACATTGATAATTTTACTCTAGGTCTAAGCTGATACCTACATTCACAGTGAGATAATTTTTTCTTGTTAAAGGAGACAACAGACCACAAAAGTCTGAGCCAAGACAAGTACATTCCCATGCTAAATTTCCCATGCATAACAATCAAAAGTATAAAATCCACACACTTCGGCAATTTTTTAAAGTCCAAAAGACTGTTGAGTGTTCTGTCAATAACCCAGTCAACTGCTGATCATGTTGGACATGGAAGAGCATGTACATGTAGACTTTAAAGACATATACCATGGAGTGACTCCAATATATTATGCCCAAATAAATTTTATATTTGCATCTAAAGATACTTCTTGTTTTATCAGGAACCTGGCTCAATGAAACTTATGAAAGTAACTAAAGCAGCTTTCAGTGTGTGCACATGTAATGTACATTCATTGATGGAAGGACATACAGGGGAACTGTACATGACAAGGATTTTTGGCGAGGTGACATATCAGGGTCACTATCTCACAGAGCTGCTAGAAAACAGAGGAGGAAGGAATAGCAGGACATTATTCCATCTCCCCCTGCCTTCTTTCAAATAATTTGCTTTGCTAGAGTTCTTTAATTCTGGCTTCTGGCCAAGGACTGGTACTGTAATTAGCCATGGTTGTGAACCTCAGAAACTGCATCCATACCTCCCTCTGTGACCATTTTTGTTTATCAAAGAATACTAAATGGGAAGTCAAATGTATTTCCAGATACTAATCATGAATATATAGAGAGATGTATTATACATAACTTTTCCAAATTTAACTATATAAAATACCTTATTTCTTTGTCTAACATTTTAGCACCAACTCTGAGACTCCCTTCAAACACCTAGGAAGATATTTGCAATACAATGGAAATGAAGTTATCAAGAGTTAACTAATATCTTACTGCCAGTTAATACTTGCACCCCCAAGGAAAAAAATTATAACCAACAAACACTCACACTACATCTTTTTGTACACAAGTAGTAAATAGTAAAAGCTATCATCAACTGCTATGTAATAGTTATATATGTTTTGAATAACCATAGAAGTTTTTATTCTCTCCAAATGAATCTCTACCATGCATGTTTAATCATCTATCAACACTTTGATAAGTTTGACAAAAAACTAAAATTAGCTGTTCAAAACACAAAAAGCACACTTACTCAAGTATTGTTGATTTCACCTGAATTTACATTCACTGATCATCAATAAGATTAAGGAAATTCTTCTACACATGCAATATTTTAATTCTTTACACATAAAAATGAGTTTGAATTACAGAAAATAATTTACAGAACTTTACCTTCATAGCCTCGAGAACACAGATCGTCTGTGGTTCCGTAGACTTTCCACCTACTCCATAAACCAGATCCCTTGTACAGCATAATATTCCTTTCCTGTTTGTTTCCATAGTTGAAAAACAGATCTTCCCCTTGGATTGCAAAGAGAGTCTCATTTCTGCATTCCCATCGCTGAAGTTCACTAGCCTTGTCACAAGGATACAGAGTGATCGGAACCCAGTCTTTCTTCGAAGGCACTCCCAAGCACAATTTGAATGCTATGCTCATAAGCTGGTGATCTGAGACCCACCTGAATTTCTGTTCATCATTTTCTTGAACGCAAGGAGCAGTAGTTACTGAATTAGAACTTTGAGCCAGTACACAGCGCTTGTGATCTTCATTATATATTAAGAAGATGCTAGTATCTGTAAGAAAAACAACACTAGAATTATTTAGGTTGAAGAAACCTTACCTACTATCTAAATATGAATCTGGAGACTCCTCTTGGTGTGAAAATCTCATCATCTGTTCAGCAAAAGAAGGTGTGGACTACACCTGTTAAAGTGGCTGCATGATGCTACTAGTTCAGATGTGAGGACATTTCAACTATTTTGTGTGAGTGAAAGCATCTACACACAAAAGCACAAGGCAGCAGAGCGCTAGACCTAGTGCCGACTGTAGGTTTAAAGCATGGGTTAAAGTGAAGAGAGAAAACACTCTGACGCTGTTAATCCAAGCTGCCTCCCTGGGAATTACTGCAATGAGGCAGCACGGACACTGTAGAGAGCAGGTCCTGACACTGAACTCTCCAGCAGCACTGGCTCCCGAGCGTGGGGAGATGACAATAGCCACTAAGTTCTTCAGGCTCCATTTCCTCACAGTGGGGAGCTCTGTTCTCAAAAACCCCGCTAAAATCTTTGAAGTATTAACTGAGGAGAAGGATATATTTGTAAGCTTTATACTCAAGCTTTTTGTAGAATATATTTCTTTTTCACTACTGTCATTGGTGACTTCTTTCTTGCATGTCTCTGTTATGAATGAAACACCAATAGCAGTGGGATTTGCCATCACCAGTTATGCCTCTTCACAACTTATGAAAATATACAAAACTCTTCATAGCTCCCAGGTTATTTCTCCCCCTTAGAAAGCAGTGCTTCACAGCATGCATTTACACGTATTCAAGGTTGATTTCAAAATTGCAACCACTTGAAAAGTTTTTAGCATGTTTTGCACTTGGGTGTACTATGGAGTGTAACATTTCTGAGCTGATCTTGCTGAAAGACTGAAAATGTCTCCTCTGACTGAGATCCTTCACATGAGGTAACAGGATGCCCAACATGTTAAAGCTGCATTTCAATTGGGCTATGAGCTAGGAAGGAGAAATATTAATCTATGGGACTCTGGGGATTGAAGCTAATTAAAATACTATTCATTTTAGTGTATGACTACCAAACTAAACAAATTCGATAATGAAGAAACATTTAAGGGGAAAACAGGTTAACCACAGAAAGTCTTCCCTTCTCTGCTGAGGCTCTAATGTGGAAATGATCATACTTTTCTGCAGAAGAACAATCTAGGAAAAAATAACTTCTCTCTCAGAGAAAGAGCTGACCTAGACCTATCTCATCTATAGTTCAGCTTCCTTCTCTTGTCCTTTGGCTTCCAACTCACTGGGAAGTAATGTAAGACTGATGAGCACTGGAGGCAGAAATTGTTGTCTTTTGCCAATCTGTTTTACTCATAGACAATACAAGGAAATGTATAATTATCACCACTGGTGACAACTTCTTTTTATTCTGCTCTTCTACTAGCATTTAGCACAATGTTATTGTAAACTGATATATGCAGTGCTTGCAACTCTCCTTTTCCTGAAATCGTGTTTAAAGTTTCTGGATAAAAGAGATGTCAAACAATTTCACATGTATAGAAAACACTACCTGATTTTTCAAACTGCTAAAATTGTATCTGTAGCCTAAAATAACAGTCTTTATTTTCTGTTTCTTGTGGTGTTAAAGAGATGCTATGCACATGAAAAAATTATCCCTAAGTCAAAAGCCTGGATGGCTGCATCCAAGTATGAGGGTGCAGAGTTTTGGCTTCAGAAATGAAGTTTAAAAAGCTGAACAAAGTAGTCTGGCCAGTGGGGATGGAGAGGGGGGCAAAACTTAGGCTCTCTAATATTCTGATAGTGCCTTTACAAGGCATTAGAAGTGTGTAAACCCAACACACCTGCTAATACAAGGGCATATTCCCAATGCAGGGACTAGTACATATGTAAGCAGTTAAAAGGCCAACACAGCCAAGAAGGCATCAAAAATAAGTTGACACCAAAACAGGAGAATAAAACAAGACATAGCAGGATGCTGGGGTAACTGTGGCTGACGCTGTAACTGCAGGATTTCCTTTCCCTCAGTGCTGCTCCTCTCTAGCCCATGGCCATCAAGCAGACTCATAACTTAGTGCTGCATTGCTCAAGTTTACATCTTTATTTCTGTTTATTCTGCCACCTTGGTCACCAAAGGGGATTCCCATATAACAGTATCTGTGTGAGCAATTAGATAGTCTAGAAGAAAGAAGCCAGGTATTTGTGCAGCACTTCCTCTGCCCTGCCAACTCCTCTCTGTAAACACTTGATACCACTCTTGCCAATATGATGAGCTGTATCTGTAAAATGGGCTGAGCAGAATCACACGTATCACCATTAGCTGTGTGTCACTGTTCTGTAGCAACATTTGTCATAGAGATCTGTTACAGGTCCTGTTCTTCACTGCAGATAAACCGTGGGTGGAACACTTTAGGGTCCACCACAGCGTGCTCATGAGTACCACCACAGTGTTAGTACTTTGAATTAAACCTATTTCTGACAGTAATTCATATTTTGAAACTTACTCCTGGAAGGAAGGTCTTAAAAATACATAAGAACGTGTCAGGCTTAGGAAACAACTTCACCATTACCGGTGTACAACCAGCCATTCAGTGAGATCTAGCATCTTTTCCCTCAAATGTCCCAAGTAAATCCCAAAAGAATTTTTCTCACAGTCTTTTATTTTTCTTAACTCACCACACTGTGACTATTTGCCTATCTATCTCTGGCCCCAAGTTGTATCTTAAGAATTGTGCCAAGTACTACAGAAACCCACTGGACAGTATAATTTCCACAGTAAAGATCTGCACGATGCCAAACTGACTTCATGCTCTGCAGCATTCGCAAACCACCACAGATTATGTGAGTGTAAATAAAGAAGTAATTTGTTAAGTCAGTGATGTGCTACCAGTGTTAAACACTAATGGAGAGCACCAGAAGAGCAGACCAAAAGCCAGAAGCAAAAGAGGAGAGAGCAAGGAGGCAAAAGCACTTAGGTGTTTGTCTTCTCTACACAGACTCTTGCTTACCAAATGGCCTGAACTGATTGCTGCTAATTACACAAAGGAAGAAAGGTTACAAGGCAGAGTTACGAAGATTTGCATCGCTAAATCTCAATCTAGAGAGCAGAGGACGCTGAGAGGTTTTCAGGAAGGGCAGGTGCAAAACTTTCACTGAAAAATAGCTGTGAGCTGGAAATCATGGTAAATCGCAGAGTAAGTGGGAGCAAACTCCAGGTATCACCAAGCAAAAGAACTTCCCCATTTTCACTCCTCTAGCCATACCAGCACCTCAGCTACCCTAACATGCCCCCACAAAAGCCATCTGCCAAAAGCAAGGCCCATCCAAGAGGGCTGGAGGACAGGTACAGCCCCAGAACCAGGCAGTTGTGCGGTGAGCGGCTCTCTGGGGGAAAGCTAGGTGACGGCATTGAATCAATCAGGGACAGATCGGAGCCATGGGGGAAACTGGGGCAGCGCCGGTGACAGCCCTGTTCAGTGTCCATAGCGCCATGGGCATCCCAAAGCCCTCCTGCCGGGCAGCTTTGCCCACCAAGCACCTCTGGATTTGGGCGAGGAGGAGGTCCCGAAGGGAGTCCACCTCCATCCCGCCCGCCGTCGCCGCAAGGGTTAAAATGCTGGTGGGCTCCACCTGCTCCTTCCCCACTGCGCCCCCGCAAGCCCCAGGTCAGGTCCGGCTCTGTGCCCGCCGTGACCCCTCGTTTCTCGCTCGCCTCGCCCGCACAGCCCCTGCGGGCACTTACCGAGCAGCGGAAAAGCCCGGGGGAGCAGCCCGAGGAGCAGCAGGAGCAGGGAGCGAGCCATGGCCGGGCTCCGCCCGTGGCGCCCCGCGGCCGAGAGCACAGCGCGTCCCGCCGGGCAGCTCCGCCGGCTCGGCAAGGGCTGCTGGATCGGGGGAAAACTCTGGGCTCCAAATGATAAGGAAATATCCTGTCACATGGGGCGTTTTGAAATAACAGGAATTCGCTGTTCAAACTTTGCTTTCCTAAGCTGATTTTTTTTCCCTTAGCGGAGGAAAGAGCCTCCTTCCAGGCATGTGCAGGTGATAAAGCGGTGATAGCTGAGAGGAGCGCTGCTTTTTTCGTTGTTGCCGTCGTGTGGGTTGTTTGTCTTTTTTCTTTTATCCCCTTTGCGACTCTGACAGCGTTGTATCTGGGTCAATGGCTTGTCTTCCAAGAAAATTAGCCAACCCTACTCGGAGGGAGGAGATCCCTCTTCTTTTCTTCTGGGGTAAGGAAAGGAGAAGGATAAGGGGTAAGAAACCCAAGTCTCGAGGAAAAACCCCTGCTCGAACGCCAGGGTTTCTCCCCAGAGCGAGGACTGCAGAAGGAGCAGAGACCTACTTTTGGGATCCCGGGATCTGGGCTGCGCCCCCGTCCCCATCACTCCTCCCCCGGGCGCCAGCGGGGCTCCGCCGGGAGCGGGGCGCGGCCGGGGCTGGGCTGCCAAGGAGGGGACGAGGGGGCTTAAGAACCCTAGGAGGCATTGTCTCAAGGCCAATAAATGAATTTCAGCGGATTTGTTTGTTTGTTTATTCTACTGACAGCGATGGTTCTCTCTGCTGTTAACGGGACTCAAATCTTGATCGTGAATCAGTGCGGGTAAAGACAAAACCTTGCCTGCTAGCTGGGTTTCACAAGCTGAAGCACCTGCCTGAAATTAGATGATCTTTCTGAAAAGTGCCCTCAGAGCACAGTCCGCCTTGATGTTTTTACAGCTTCTTGCTGTGCTATATACAGAGCAGCATGTTATTTCTTAGAGATCACTCTCAATACACAGTCTGAAAAGTCCCAAATGGATTGTAAACATCACTCTTACTGTTGTTTTACATAGAGAGGCTTTTGTAACGTATGGGATTTACTGGGTATTTTGATGTGGCATACATGAGGCTCAGGAAGAACCTTATTGCTCATTACATCTCCCTGAAAAGAGGGCTTAGGGGGGTGAAGGTTGGACTCTTCTCCCAGGTAACAAGTGACAGGACAAGAGGAAATGGCCTGAAGTTGCACCAAGGGAGGTTTAGACTGAATATTAGGGAAAATTTATTTCCTGAAAGAGTGACCAAGCCCTGCAACTGACTGCCCAGAGAAATGGTGAAATAACCATCCCTGAAAGTGTTTAAAAATGTGGAGATACGGTGCTTGGAGTCATGATTTATTGGTGGGCTCAGAAGTACTGGATTAATGGTAAGGCTCAATGATCTTAGAGGTCTTTGCCAACCTTAAAAATTCTATGATTCTATGAACCTGTAAGGCATCAGACCTACCATGTGTATAAAGCCTGTTGTGCAGTGGACTATACCCGTGTTGTCATGCACTTGGAAATCTCTGATAAGTATTAAAAAATCATCAAAATCCTCCTTGATGGAAGTTGTGGATGGGAAAGCACAGCACATCCAGGGAAACACCAATATGAGATTAGTATGGAAAGAGGCAGAGTAAGAAGGTATTTTGACACTATTCTAAGAGGAGAAGAAACAATGGAGATGAAAAACAAGTTCATTTGAAGTCAATGGAACTCCTGTTAACATTGGAAAGGATTCCAGCAGGCACTCCAGCTGTGCTGGGTCTTCTTGGGGACTATGTGAAGGGAGTAAAGAGGAAGTGGTTCATAATTTCTCTCAACATCTGTAGAACCACAAAAAGGTCAGGAACAGCCTGGCCCAGGGACAGGAGGTGGGAAGTATTTCAGCCATAATCAGCAATGTTCTGTATTGTTAGGCTGATGAATTGTCATGTGGGAAACTTAATCTCTTGCTGTAGTGTATGGGAGATATTTGTTTTTCCCTAATTATTTGCAAAACCCAAACGCCCAGGAAAACATCTAGTTCTAAAAGAAACAAGTCAGAAAAATGCTGCTGCCCTAAATAGAACACTGCTATTTCTAAGACTATCACTGAAAGTTTGGGTATTTGTGGTATTCTTCTGGCTTAAGATAAACAGAGAAGGGAGATGCTCTATGAAGTTCAAAGTGGAAAAAAAAAGAAGAAGAAACAAAAAAAACTGCCACCAGTGTCTTTACATGGTTATGTAAAGACTGATTATATGATGGTTATGTGCAGCAAAGGCTGAATATGGCTTAAGTGAATAGATGTCAGAAAAAGGGAATTAGGTAGATGAGTAGTGATACCTCTTTGACTCTCAGTGGCTGTACGAGGAATGAGCTATACTCTGAAGTGACAGAAAACTGTTTTAGGCTATTCTTGGAGTGTCTCAAAACTGAGCTGGGCAAGATGCTGAGCAACCTGATCCAAGCCAGCCCCTCTTTAGAGAGGAGGTCATTAGCATGACCAAGGTCTCTTCCAACCAAAATAAGACTTCAGAAGAACTACTTCCTAAAGACATATTCCAGCCTCCCTTCCTGATCTGAAAACTGCCTTTTTCTCATTGTCACTTACACTCACTGGATATACTGGAGATATTACCAGTTCAAAGCCCTTTTGACACAGACATATGTGATACACACATATATATATCTATGTGTGTATACATGTGTCTACACATACCCACTGTCTAGAGCAGCACAGATCTTGATGAGCTTATTCACATCACCTGTGTCTCATCTGCAACACACTCATCAGTAATTATATCTGGATCTGGCTCCCTCTTTCATCATCAATCGTCTTTTCTGATCTGATATAGTCAAAGGGAAATATTTTCTCTCTTCTGAGACAAAAGAATACAGCAAAATCTCGGGGTGTAGTGATTTGTAGGCAGAAAGTAACCAAAAGCTCAATCTGCTAAATAACTAATGACAGGGTACATGTCCTAGATAGACATATGTTTTCATCTTTCCCGTGGGTAGGAAGCCAGCTGACATTTACACAGAGCAGAAAGCCTTGCATTCCTCTGAGACAGGTCAGACCAGTTCTTGCAACCGGTCATTCTTCCTGGCAAAATACATTGAAATCCTGAAGCCACAGTGGCCCTTGACTTTTATAGCAGACTGGAAAATGGAAAGTTCAATCCTAAATGAAATCATATCCAGACTTGAAATATAATATTCCTGTATTGTATGTGTGGAAGAAAAACAAGTGGATTATCATCCATGCTTTTACATTTGCGTCCAAGATGTTTTTTAATGTTTCCTGTGGGAACCTGTATCTCTCAGATAGTATTCAATAGTTATCTACACATTACTAATATTTGCATGGGTGCTGCAGTGGGTTACCTGAAGTAGAAGGCTAAAACCATTTTTATATTTCATTAGTCATCCTAGAGTATTTAAATAACATTCTCATACTACTGAATGATTTGGGAGAGAGAGCTTTCTAGAAGATTGTACCGTTTTAAGAAGATCATTAAAATTAGGCACTGTACTGTTTTTGGCTGGGATGTTAATTTTTTTGTAGTAGCTCAGATGGTGATATGTTTTGATATCCCTGCTGATAACACAGGGATGTTTTAGTTATTACTGAACAGCCTGAAGGCCTTTTCTGCTTCTCATGCTACCCCACAGTGAGCAGGCTAGGGTAGGCAAGAAGTTGGGAGGGGACACTGCCAGGTCAGTTGATCCCAGTGGACAAAAGGTATTCCACACTGATGCCATGCTCAGCCATAAAAGCTGGGGGAATGAGAAGGAAGGGGGGACATTCAGAGTTATGGTGTCTGTCTTTCCAAAGCCCTGATTTCCTTGGGAAGTAGCTGAACACCTGTCTGCCGCTGGAATGTAGGAAAGGAAAAATTCCTTTTTTTTTTTTGTTTTGTTTTGTTCATGCAGCCTTTTGCTTTCCCCATTAAAAAGTCTTTATCTCAACCTACAAGTTTTCTCACTTTCACCCTTCTGTTCTCTCCCCCATCCTTCTGCAGGAGAGTGAGTGAGCAGCTGTGTGGAGTTGAGCTGCCAGCTGGGTTAAACTACAACAGACACAGACATTTATTAAGATAGTTTCAAGAACTTTACTATCCTATGCATTCTAATTCTAATTAGTATTTAGGAGTGAGACAATTTTTGTCTAAACCAGAATCTTTCAGGATCAAAAGGAGTTAAAAGGTAAGAGGAAAATCACAGAAAATGGAGAGAAATCTTAAATTTTCTCAAAGAATTTTCAATGACAGTCAGACTAAATCTATCTATGAAGTTGAGGCAAAATTGTTTAGTTCATATAGTGTTGTGTATGGGCTAAAAGCGCCAGGACAGAAACCTGTGAATGCTGGGTATGGATCAACAGCTACCACAGTTTATTTCAAGTGTAGCTAAAGCTGAATCAAACACATTTCCTCCATACAGGAGCCAGTAAAAGGAAGGGTTATGAACACTTTCAGCACTTTTTCATCTCATTTCTTGCTTTACAAGGCTCAAGCTCATCTTGTTGACTTCTCCAAGCACACGACACAGCTAATAGGAACAGTGAACAAAACAATACATAAGTAGGATCCAGTCCAGCACTGGTTTTACAATACCATTACTTTAACAACAAATTGTGACCACTGGTGAGGAAAAAAAAAGAAAATTAATGTAGTAATACACTGCCAATAAATTTAACTCACTGCTCTGTAATCACTTTAAATCGCACCGAAAGAAAAAATAAGAAAATACACAAGTATATTCAGCTCCTACATGTCCTAAAACTGAAGTACAGTCATCCTAACCTCCCCTTGCTGTCAGGGAATGGAGCAAAGCAGGAGCAATAAACAGAGGACCAATTTAGATGTCATACTCTTATGCTTCGTCTTACCTAACTTGAGCCTGAGCCTGCATTCCTGGAGTTGTAATAATGAGCCTTTTCACTTTTTCCTCCTTCTGCTCCTCTGTAACTGAACTTCAGGGCAGTGAGGCTCCAAGAGATAAAGAGTTTACCACCTCTTGTTGATGCAGTGTCTCCTGCACAAGGCTTAGTGGGACAAAGATAAAGAGAAAACAGAAGCTTACATTGTTCTCTTCCTCCTACAAAGTTTTGATGACATAGAAGGGGTGAGTCTAAGTTTGTAGATAATAATTTCTGTGAAATTCAACAGTCTTGCCTTTAATTTTAAGAAGTTTTGCCAGAGCTCTAAAGTTAATTAAAAATGTAGCAATATGTTAAATACATGTACAGCACTACACAACCCTGAAAAACCTGCCACCTGAAAACTGCTGAGTGAACTAGTACTGAAATGACTCAGGCCAGTAGCACCTGAGTAAGGGACTCTGATTCAATTTTTCTGCTTGTTGATGGTACGTGGCACAGTCACCCCACGCCTCATTTCTCCAGTTCAAGACATGCTGATGTAGTGTCCTGAGTAGGACTATCAATACTTGCAGGACAGTGGCCTCTCCCAGGTGAGGTAGTTACATCATGATAAAACTTGTTTGCAGATGGAGCAATTAAGTACAATCATGAAAGCTTCCCACAAAAGAGCAGGGAGCCAGGTGGGTCTGAAAACCACATCAAAGACCAAAAGAGAAGGCAACAGCACCTGGGTCCTAGCTGAAAAATGTCCTGTTTAATAAAATTATTCAGGGTACAATACTTCCACAGTATTTTCTGTGATTATTATATCATTTTTTTGCACGAGCAGTGGAGATCAGCCCTCACAGATGTGGATATTGTCAGCAATACAGGGCTGAGGAGCCTCATACAATCTCTCCATCTCTCCTACAAAATGGTCCTGTACCTCCTCCCTGACCAAATAGCAGCAGTTCTGTTACCAGGAGAGCTTCATCTCCTTTTTCATACAGATATAGATTATCTATGGGTGGCCTAGACTCCAATTTCTGTTGGTATATCCACAGCTGAACATTTCTGATGTAAGTCAAATTAAAAAAAAAAAAAAACAAGCCAAAGCCTCAAAACATAACTGGGAAAGAATGTCCTATGAAAGATACCTAGAGGAAAGGCATAAGAATCTCAGACCAGACAGAGTTTGGATTTGTTACCTACCTTTCCTAGTGCCTTGGCTAATAGTAAGAGATCAGCCACAGTTGTTATTGTTTTATTTTGATGCCTCATTTCAGTGGGAGTTAGGCTTAACAATAACTTTGAAAATATGAAACCTAAATGTTAGTTTAATCCTGAATGTGAAGTTGCAAGACTGATCAAATAGCAGTTAAATAAGAAAAATAGTCAAATGGAAATAACTACTCTGATGGGTTAAGAACAGTTTCCTGATAGGGTAGGCATTTGCCTTTTTTGAGACTTATTTAGAAAAATGTAGAAAAGATATTGACTATCTCCACTATTTCATAAAAAAAACCTTTTAAATATTTCAAATTACTTCTGTTATTTCAAGCACTGTGAGAGTCCCTAGATAAAACAAACCGATTTTTCACTGACTAGTAGCTAGCTATGCTATCTGCACTTAAACCCAAGTTAGGTTACCTCAACCAGAAATTAGATATCTGCAGCATTCAGTTCAGAACAAGAGAATCCTAGAGTCTTTTTCTGAAGGTACAGCAGCAGCTGTGCCATTTGTTATTTCCCCCAGTACAGAGTGTAGCTGCTCAGGCAGCCCCTCTGTGGCAGCCTGCCAAGCAACCCAGACAGCAACGAGACAACAGCTTCGTCCTCTCTGTGTTTCATTCTGACATTGTCACCTTATCTAAGCTTTCTGTAGAGTAATGGGTTTGAAATCATGAACAACTCAAAATATCTGTACTTTCTGAGAACAGCTTCCTTCTGCAGTATCAAAACATGCCATTTGCTTTTTCTTCCTAAAATGAAAATACTCACTTCAGCTCTGTTCTACATGCAGGATTTTAATGGACTATTCTTAGGAGTCCTAGCAGCTCTTCCTGCCTGTTATCTATGACCAAAAGTGAGCTGATCCATCAGTTTTCACAGGAAACCAAATCAGCAAATGTCACACAGGCAGCAAAGCAGGATATAGTAAACCATGCTCCACTTATACATCCCGTGCTTCCTTTACACTTTTAAAGCTGAGATCGAAGTGGCAAACAGCAAACATAGGTATAGGAGGGAAAGAAAGCTGAAGAGCTTCATAAATCTTAAAATTGATTCTCCCTACAAACTACCCAGTGCAAATGTAAACAACTTAAGGTGAACATTCAGTGCTCAAGATATTGCATGCCATTGGAGTCAGAACATGGTCCAAAAAGCCTTGCCTTAAACATCCTTAAATTTTGTTTCTTTTAATAATTCTCCTGAGTGAGATGTTTAACTACTGCACCCAAAGCAGAAAACTTCTGCAAATGTCTTGAAATTACAGAACATGCCATAACTGATTTCACTCAGATGCCCGGTTTACTTTTGACACAGACTTAAAATACTGCTTGGTTTACAGAAATTGAGGATTTCTATGTATGAACCCTCTCTATACAAAGCATGTGTGTCCTCCTAGAAACAAAGCTTTATTATTAAAGATTCATTTATTTGCACAAAGTCTTCTTCGTCTCTTTTGATTGCATCAAGTTCTCTCTTGCTTTTTTGTTTCTTTCAATCTCTCCACCTTTCTCAATTCCTTGAAACCCTGCCCCACATGTCATGCACAATCATAGAGAAGCCATATTTGGCAGTAAAGCACCAAGAATAGGAATTAAAAACATTTCATCATGGTCTCTTGCTTGTCATTGCTATTCCAAAGTAGAACATTACCCGAAAATATTGACTACTACATTCCATATTTTACCAGAGATACCTTCAACAGTTGCCTCTTCTGTTCATTTCTGCAAGACAAACAAATATTACAAATAAAAAGACTAAATACCTGTAACATGCTATGGATAGCTTGTCAAGTCTAGTTTAGCTGAGAAATTCAGACAAAATATTTCTGGGTAATTAGGTAGACTGAACCTGTAGTCAAGAGTCACTTAACAGCACAACATCCCTTACAGTTTTGCATTAGGAGTCACAATGGCTAGAAGATTGAAAAATCAGTGAGGGAAAGATTACTATCCATGCAAAGCATATGCCAAAAGGTGACATCTATATCAATACCTTAATACAGCATTCTCCTATCAAAGAAGGCAAAGATGCTTTCTTAGCAACTTTCTCAAACGAAATAGAATCTCTTTAGTCTTGTGCTGCTGATCTTATGCAGAACTGATTATTATTCTTAATAGAAATTAACCCAAGACTATTGCACCTCAAAAGCCAAATCCTTTATTTTCCAAAGGAATTTGTAACCCCAGTGGAAAAAGAAGAGAGACAATTTTTGATATTTTAGTAAACTCTGTGTACAAGGCAGGCTTAAATATTCTGTGAATATGCAGACAAGGTTACATTTGTCCTGAAGGATCCCAGAGTTTAGGAGGGAATCATGAAAGGGAGTCTTTTTTCTGACTTTGTTGATAGGAAAGATTTTTAAGCCTACAGGCTTAACTGTTGTAGAACATGCAGTAAAGTTGCTGATAAAAACTGTTCCGGCAGGGATCAGCCAGGAGATCATATTCCTTAATACAGTTGTAGAACATTATAAAAATAAAATTGAACATGTAGGAGGTCAACACTGTTTTTACCTGAGTGCTGCCTGCATTTGAAACTGTGTTGCAATGTAATAACAACAGTTCTTAACAACAGTTAAGAACGGGCTGTCCAGGGAAGCTGTGGATGCCCCATCCCTGGAAGTGTTTAAGGCCAGGCTCAATGTGGTTCTGAGCAAGTGCAAGGTGTCCCTGTCCACGACAGGGGGTTTGGAACTAGATAATCTTTAAGGTCCCTTCCAACACAGACAATTCTATGATTCTGTGAATCTTAAAAGGAACACACAGTGTATGGCAAACTACTCATAAAATTTTATGATGGACTTGCCACACATACTATAGTATTTGTGTTTCTGAATCCTGCAATGAATAAAACCAGCAAGCAGGATGCAACTATCAGCATGTATCACTAAACAACTTGGAATCAAACTTTGGTCCCCAAAAACAGAAGTGCTCCTTTCCTGGGTTGAAATCTGGCCAATTCCCTTGGTGAAACTGCACCACTGATAAATAGAAAATAAAATGAACAAGAAAGCAATGATGCCAAGTTAATGGCAACATGCTGTGGAAGGAATACCCGGTAGGCCAAAGGGATATTGAAGAAACATGAAAAATACAAAGCTCAGTTATAGCAATTGCATGACTGAACCAGTGATGAGGGACGCAGTACTTTAGAGGTTAAAGATCAGCATTATGTGGAAGGATGATATGCAGATTGGAAACATCCAGAGAGAAAGAGAGAGAGAGAAAGGTTGCATATATGTGGATACATGAAATTAATTAGATTTAATACTAAGCATTAGTATTTCTGGGCATGCTTGCTGGAAGGATGAAGTATGAAAAAGCATATGAAAGGGGATAACCATTAAAAAATACATATACTACATAAAACTGATTTAATATATATATAGAGGAGAGCTGGGATTTGCACTTCGTGCATTGCTGCTGCAGTACAGAATCCCACTGAATGCTGCTCAACTCAGTGTTGTTCACAGATACACAAAATTGTTTCATGCTACCTACTCTCTGTCTTGAATAAAGAAAGCTTAGGAACAAATCTGGTGTCAAATTGAGCCTCATGGACGTTCAAATTCAAGGAGCCTAGTTATTGGAAGAGGCAATTAGGAACTGGTCTGAGCAACTAGGACACATAGCTGCCCCCTGAAGTGATCAGTGGGACTCTGAAACCCTGGAAGGAACAGCTAACATTTACAGAAGGCCTTGATTATCTGGAAGATAAGAAGTGCTCAAGAGTAGAAAGCATGTCTGTTTTGAGAGAACAAGCTTTCTAAAATAAACTACTAAATTAAAATCATCTACTTTATACTTAAGTGAGCAGGAAGAGCTTTAAAAATTACTAATGCTATATCCCAGTGGATATAGTGGAGTATCATTAGCTACACAATCAGATAATTTAATCAGGACTCCAGAGAAGCTGCAAGAAATGGCTAAAAAGTGAGATTGTGGACTCGAACAAAGCAAAAAATTATTCACTAGTTGTTTTGCCTAACCCCACTAGGAGGAGAGTTCTCTGAACAAACACACCCCTAGCAAGAGTTTTTTAGACACCACCCATGATTTCTCTGAAAAAAAAACCCAACCAGCTTATTTGAAACTTTCAATAGTACATTTCAGTGAGATGCTTTGTCCTGACCCTATGTTCAAACTCAGGTTCAGAGAACCATGACTTCTCTGCCATTTGCTGGAGATTTCCATTTGTTCTTATGTAAACCAACATATTTTTATGAAAATCATTGTATTACCTATAAAGCATCAAGTTCTATGATTTTTACTGAAGGATTTGCCTAACCATTTCTCAGCATCAGCTCTGACAGTATTTAACAAGGCAAAGCAAAAGATTAATTTGGAGAAATTTTCACAAGTCTAAAAGCTATTAAAACAAAGGGAACTAAATGTTCACACTCCTTTAAGAAGCACAGTAAATTGGGATAGTCTGACACATAGACTGCAAAATAAAACACATCTGCATAACTCACAAATACCTGAGGATGCATGAATCAGTCGGGGTGAGCCATCACAACTGGCTACAAATAGATATAGTGTGATTTCAGTAGCAGTCAGACTGCCATTAATAAACCAAGCTTCAAAACTGTGAATGGTCCAGGTATGTATATATTGAAGGTGTTCCATTCCTTGATATGTGTGCTTCCTGTAGCCAGAAAATGGTGGACAGAGATGCTGACCAGTCAGTTTGCACTACTGAGCAGTGTCCCAATGACGACAGGCTCTGCTGAGCTCCCTCCACGTTCCTGCTGGATTCTGTTCCTCTATGAGGGTCCAAAGCACAGCTGCTCTGGCAGTGGATGTCACCAAGCCTGGGAACACGAGGCATAGGCACCAAGCTGCACTATCTGTGAGCAATCAAGGGTGCATGCATAAGGTCTCAAAATCCATGCTTAACAGTGTTAAGCAAAGTCAAAGAAAAGTATTAGGTGCTAAAATCACCATATTCCTTATATATTATATCAGAAGGCTGTATGCTAAAAATGCTCTAAACCTTTAACTCAAAATACATATTTGCCTTTTTTAGTCCTATATGATTATCTGCATTACTGCATGTTGCCCATGTACACTCCCAGAGTTGATGTGAATTTTTAAAAGTACAACTCAGCCTTAATCAGTGGAAGTTCTCTCATAATGGTTAATTCTCATTTCTCACTTAAAACATAGATCACAATCAGTATTAACAAAACCAAACTCAATTTAAAATAATCCAGAAATTTAAATTTACAAATATTGTGAGAGAGAAATATCTTTATCCTGTAATAGAGTAGAATAAGATTTCAAAAGCAAGCTACAGTGATAAGACAATTCATTAAGGTCTTCAGCTTCATAAATGTGATATGAAGCAAGTGCTATGAATAGAACTGCATATGAACCTGTTCTTCAAATATTTAAGAGTTGATTCCAGCTCCTTAAATACAGACTGATGCTTATATTACCTCTTGGACAGGTTCATGGCAGCAGATTTACAATAAACTTTAAATACTATGAAACAAACTCTCAAAATCTATTTTCATCATAGGCATCTCAACAGAAATGCTTTCTATCTATAAAAGACAGGCAGTAAAGCAAACTCCACATTAATTGCCCTTCTTTGTTCCAAAACAGAACAAGTTTCATTTCTACACAATCTGCAGTACATTTAATTGTCAACTGAATACTCTCTTGAAAGACACAAATTATCCTACTGAACTAAGCCACAATCCACATAACCTCTTATCCTAAGGGGTTTGGCTCACATTTTCAGGAAGAGACCCTAAGAACAGGCCAAACTGTCACTGCTCTCCACTGCTCCCAAAGTCCCATGGTCTACATTGGTTTAAGCAAGAAATTTATGCTTAACATTGTTTTAAGAACAAAGCATACAGCTGTCAAGTCTACTAAGCTTCAATTCCGACAGCATTTTTTTTAAACTAGGTCTTAGCCTGATCTTTCCCATCAATCAAAACACCAGGTTCTACCCTACTTTGTGTTGCTGTCATCAGAAATGGAATTAACTGTCAAGCTACCATAGAATCTACTTATTCATCTGTAACCGAATATATACATGACAGTACAGACACAGTTGTTTCCATTTGTTCTTTAAAATCCCTTTAAAATACTCATGCTGTATTTACCAAAAGATAGAGGACATGCAGCATACTTGAAATAACATCTACAATTGATTATTTGGGTTAGCTGAAGGAAATCAATGACATATTATTTTAAAAAAGATAATGTAATTTATGTGTAAGCATCAAACAAGAAAAACCCACAAATCCTCCCCAACCAGAACAATCAAAAACCCCACTTTCACCCCAACTGAAACCAGAAAATTTAAGTACTTCTAACAGACCTTGCTTATTGCATCTCTATGACCTTCCATCAAAAGTCCTTTTCAATTACTCTTCCATAAAATTTATAAATTGACTTTGCAACATAATGAACTAAATACTCCAACTTTAATATTTTGCATTCATACCAAAAACAATTAACAGTTTTTACAAATAGTGTTATTTACTAAAACAATTCTTGTACAACAGTGCAGTATATCTAAATATATACATATGCCAACATCAAAGGGAGCATCAAAACAAACAAAGCCAAACAAAAATGCACTTTGCTACTGTGTACACTTTATTAAAACCAAAGCAGACTGCAGCAGGTTTTTCTTTTTCATGACAAAGACAAAAATTATTTGGATTCCAGAACATGCAGGATAGAACAAAAACTCCTACCACCTTTTTGCCAAGGCAGCAGCATGAAAAGGGAACTTTAGATCTGCAATTTACATAGTAGCAAAGGAATGTCTTTAAACACAACCATCCTAATTTAAGAAACAAGGCTTCAAAAATGTACATAGTGTTCTTTACATATTGAAGCAAAAAGTTCAAATGTCAAGGCCTTCTCCATGTTTTCCTATGGTGTTGGACAGTGTATGTATGGAGGTCAATATTCTTCACTGCAGATGAAAATGAGAAGGGAATAGCTGTAGTGTGGAGTTGATCAGCTTTACTAAGATTGAGTAACAGAGTAAAAATGATTCTGCCTGCTGTTGGCAATGGAGGTTTTTATAACTTTTACCTACCTTTTTCTTTAAAAATACTTCTTTCGGTTTTTAACTGGAAAAATTATGCTCCCTTGTTCTTCAAAACAGATACATACATGCTCTCCAAAGGAAGGTGCAGCTGTGTAATTCAAAGTGCCAGTGTAGCTGCTCAAATTAGAGATGTCTTTTTTCGTCTTGTGAACCCCAGCAGAGAAGGAATAAGGTAAGACCTTTGTATATAAAGACTGCACAGATATCTTTGAAATATAAGTGAAAAATAAAGTAAGTGATATTAGAGAAAATACAAAAAAAAGGAGAATGAGGTATTAAGCAGTTCTCCAGTGTAAATCTGATGTTCCTGCCATCTAGAGGAAATCTGAGAACTATAGTAGCAGCCTAGATTCGATCAGCAAAATATGTACATGGTATTAGAAGCAAATCTATCTCTCTTACATCTAACCATTCACAATCTGGCAGAATTTTCTGAAGTTCAGATTTATTTCAGTTCTTCCTGACTCAAAATTCATGAACAGTAACTATAACATGAGGCATTATGCTGCTCCACACCTGTTGAAAAGCACGCCGGAATTCTGATATTTTTCTCCTTTTTACTGCTGTCTCTATATGCTTTGGCCAATGACATTACAGACACACATACACAGCACCAGTTAAACAGAGGTGGGAAAATACATTGTGACTGTTTCTGCAGTTGCACACTCTGGAACACACTGCCATGACATCACTACAGAAATTTTGTACACAGTACTCCAGTATTTTTCCTGGGAGGTTTTACAGTAAATCTTGACAGCTTTGTTATGAGATGATACAAATGGCTAAAAAAAATTTGCTTATAGAAGTGAAATGCACAGAAGGCACTTTCTAGAGTTTGCTCCAGTTCATGCTAACCAAGCCACTGAAATATCCCTTCCAAAGTTAATTAGCATTTTCGTATTCCTTAATGAAAGGGTTAAGTAAAAAAGGGTTATACAAAATACCTTGAACACATTTTAGCCTTAAATTGACAATTTACATGTAAAGAAACAAGACATTAAAAAATCAGGTCTTCTATTGGACCATGAATAGCATTTCCAATGATTCCTTACTTTCAAACAGTGTACATTCTAACACTTCATTTAATTGCTAAAAAGCTTTTCCACACAGTAGCTGTGTGTGTACTTTCCCCTGCTCACTAACATTTCAGTGTTCGGTACCATAGTAAGGTAGAACATAAGTGAACTTGGTCAAAACAATGCATAAACCAGGAATCTGAGAATAAATCATGGCAGAGAAGCACCAGCAATGGCATCTCCAGGTTCATGATAACAAACCAGCAGAGAGGAGGTGAGCTGAAGTATCATTTCTAAGCTATCAGAGAGAACAGGAGAGGATGGTTGCAGGAATTCATGCAATGACTGCATCTAGCAAAGTAGGAGAAGGCATCACTTCAGTGTCAAGCATACCCAACACAACCAAGCAGGAAGATATTTTCTTATAAGAAAAATCAACATGGAGCAACACAGCTCCAAATTCAAGGTAATCTGAAAATTGCACATAAAATGGAAAATGTAGGTTGCAACAGAAACACTAAGACTTGGAATCTAAAATTATAGTGACCTACTCCACCAGCTGTAGACAATGAACTCTGAATCAAAGTCAATTAAAATTCCCAGCCTGCTACAGGAGATACCTTAGAGCAGTGACTTTATTAAAAGCATGAAGGAAAATAGAAAGTGTTTATCTTTTTTCACAACTTTTATTATATTGAATTTAAAGGGGCACTGAATTTTGGCAAGTGCTTTTTTTGGTCATGATGAACATGAAAGGTGATTTTAATTTTCATAAAAATGGATGAATGGCCAAAATAAGCAAGTTGGAGAGCAGAAAAACTGTGATACACATAAGGTTCAAATGAGAAACCAGGATCTAGCATTTCTGTATATCAAGGAAAAACTTCAAAAACTTTAAAAACCATGACAAATTACCAACAGAAAGTATTTTTTTCTGGGTCATTTCTGTACAGAAGTTCCACCTGCCCTTATTAGGGAACATGTGACACAACACAAGAATACAATACTTAGTATCAAAAAGACTATCTTGATGCTTCAAGCTTCCTCTTGAGTCAGGGACTAAGAACAATGGAATAAAAAATTATTTTCACTTTTGTGTATAAATTATACACTCCTGTACACATTGAATATCTGATTTTGGAATAAGATACCTAATGCATAAAGAGAACACTATATAAATTACACTATAAGTCCTTTCTAAAGACATAACTTCTTCAATCCATAAAAAGTCATCCATGACACAGTATGTTGGATTATTATTCTTTCTTTAGTATTTCCTTTCAAATTCCACAGGCTTTTGTGATGACACCAAGTACTGAAATAATTAATGACAGTTTATGAGGATACTTAAAATTTTAGAGAAAATAAATATGTGAAAATCCTAGACTTAGATCAATCAGCTGGCTAGAACATCCCCAACTGGAATAAATCAACCATGAGCATGTTTTGTCAGAAGTTATGCAAAGCAGTCATCTGAAAGCATCTAGCAAAACACTGATGTAAATTAAAATAGTGAAACAAAGGTTAGGTAATTGTGAACAGATGCAGAAGTATATGGGATAACAGAGCTCATTCTATAGTATAATGTACAATTGCAACATTTAATTCCAGAAGCATCACACTAAAATACAGTACACAAAACAAACAACTTCTGACATACACACAGGACTGAAAGCAGATCTGATGTTGAAGCCATCTAGTATTGCTGTAGTGGAATTAGCGTTGCTGGAAAAGGCAAAACCAGGATGCATTACTAGATGGAATACAAACTCAAAGTAACAACAGTCTTTGTAGAAAAACTCTGCTCAAGCACACCTGAAATGCTGCCTTCCATTACCATGTTTCTTTTGCAGCACCTCATCCACAGAAAGAAAATACCATACTTTACAAAGCCATGTGGCTAAGTTACTGAGGAACACAAGGGTATAAAACAGCCTAATGCACGTTGCTGCAGAAGAGAATTTAAAGTAACCTAAAAGCGGATTTAGATGAGATGCCTCATAAACTATTCAAACTATAGAAGGGCCAATAAACTCAAATGGTACAACTGGAAATTGAAACAGACATTTAAGGCAGAAGTGTTTGTGTTAGAACAGTAAACACAACAAATTGCTAAGCAAGGCCACAAGAGATAAAACGAAGCCCTGAAGGTTTGGTCAGCAAAGTGATTTACATGTCCATAATTCTCCATGTTCTAATTAAGAAGACTTGAATAAAATAGTGTAATTCATGTTGTGTGTCCAGTTTAAAACTCCATTGTTTCTCTTTCAAATCAATTCCTCTGTCTTTCTTTGGTGTAATCTCTACCAACACACATAGTTCTGGTTCTTACTTTAAAAAACAACTTGGAAAAATAAAATTACATGCTTCTCATGATAAAATGAAAGATCTTGATCTGTTTCATGGTCCCATGATAAGTTAGCAGCCTCTGAATAGTAGTTTTAAGTTAGTAATTATGTCCAAAGCAGAATCATAATTTGCTGTTATCCCCCCAAATCATTTTCTAGTTAACAAATTTACTTTGGTTGATAAGCTATCTAATAGTCATGATACACTTGTGTTCAATTCAAGAAGTAGTGAAACTTGTCTAAGTTTGTAAATTCATATATAGACCTTAGCTTGTAATTTTAACCATGATATGCAGAATTGCTGTTTTTCCTGCACTGGAAAAAGACATTGCATCTGTCTTAAAACTAGACATGAAATACGGTTGTCAGTTCATGATTAAAATAAAATAGTAAAGCAAATTATTTTTAAACATTGTGTTAAATATATTCACATGACCACCATAGTTATACGAAATGGGCACTACTGCAATCACACACTATATGTACATAACATATATGCCACAACAGTTTGCAATGGTTGAGTTCTCACAAACTAGCCAATTTAACCATACATAAATAATCTTGTACCAATTTTTAGGCATTTTAAAAGGAATTAAATTTCCTAAATATATCAGTTCCTCCGCAAAATTAAAAAAAAAAAAAATCCTAAAAAGTCAGTGCAAATTGAACTTGTTCACCAAGAGAGATTCTTATTAAGCTGAGGATAAACAAAGTTTAAGAGACTAAATGAAGAAACTCATAGAATCGCCAACCGCCTTTAGCAGAGGTTAAAGAAGATTTGGAATCAGAAGTCCTGGATCCTATAGCAGAGCCTTCTGTGAGTAACTATGCTGTGGCTGTTGAGGTGGTGGAGGCTGTGGCTGTTGTGGAGGTGCTTGCTGACTGCCTGATGTCTGTGGCAGAGCCGTAGGTGCTAAGTTATAGTTTGGCACCTGGGACATATTAGTTCCAGCATTCTGATAAGCAGCAACATCAACAGTACCAGGTGGTGGACTGTACACTGAAGGCTGGTTAGAGTAGGTACTTCCAGCAACAGAACCAACCATTGCACTGAAGAAAAAAAAAAAAAAAAAAAAAAAAGAAAGAAAAAATATTTAAAGTAGAATTACCAAAAATTTACCAACAGCAAAACTTTATTGCTTCTTCAGTTGTTCTATTTATAAACACAAAAATCTTCTATATCTGGACACATTGCATGTTTAAAACTGTAGCCAATGAGTGTTCCCATTAAAACTCAAACACACTCCTCTGATTTAAACATACAATAAACACTCCCCATGGATATAAAATTAGACCATGAATCTGTACTTGTGGTTTTTTTAAGGTGCAACATGGAATATCATCTATTTTCCATTCTGTTCATGAAAAAAACCACAAAACCCAACAAACTGTTTTAAATAGCAAAACAAGTCAGATGAATATGCAGAAACTCACTTTATCATTGTATTCTTTACTACCCCAAATTAAAACCTTTGAGGACAAAGACTAACAAATACATTAATGCCTCAAGACGAATGTCTCTCCCAACTTTTTAGAATAAAATAACTTTCCACAGAGAGTAAACAAAAACAAAAAACCCAAACTAACAAAAACCCACCAACCTTTTCACAATATAGGTAACTTAACCAATACTTAGCCTCTTTGGCCATCTACCCAATGTACTACTCTTTAACTTCCTTATTTGGGTAAACTGTATAAGCTTTAGTAAGTATTCATAGCCTATTCACTTCTTCCCCAAAATGAACAGAATTCTCCCCAGTCTTCTGTGGTGAGATATTTGACAAAGGAACACTGGAATATATATTCTCAGAAATTATGCAGAGCTAGCCAGAGCAGCAGATAATCTTTAACATTAAAAGTATATTAGAAGTTACTTACTACTACTAAATCATGTCTATATAATTTTCTCTGTTTTATATAAAAAAGTACAGAGCTATATAAATTCCACATTTCCTATATAGAAAATGAAAAATTAGATAAAATTTTAAAAAACAATAAAAAACTTAAGCAGTTTGTCAGAATTTTTACCAAATACATGACACCAATAATAAGCATTCTGGAAACAACTGCACTAAAGTATTGTTCAGTTATATTTATAATTATACTCCTGTAATTTTAAAAAGTAATTAATAAGTATACTCCTGTAATTTAAAATGTCTCTGTTGAAATTGATTTAAACTTGAATAGAAAAATATTTAAATTTACTTTGTGTAAGATGTCTGTGCAGGCTGACCAGGAATTACTGAGCTGGCAGATGGAGTAACTGTGCCTTGGCTGAGAGAAGGGAGCTGTTCTGGAGGAAGGTTGTAACCTTGAATGTGGCCCATCTGTGCACTCCCTGCCACCAAATATGCATTACCTTGAGTTTGCCCCGGATAAACCTAGGAAGTTAAATAAAGATTAGAAATAAAATATAAGAAAGTTTGCTATTTAATATCTGACTTTAGAACATCCTCTCAAATCTTTTAGTTTCCTTTTTTTTTTTTAATATCCATGAAGAGCATTTAGCATTAAATTACTGAAGTTAAAAATGGTAATTCTTTCATAGCATCATTTTCATGTTGAATTATCTATGAGTAGATAGGGAGAAATTGTACTCCTTTGGTTGTTTATTTTCTTTGATGCAAAGCCTTGGCTGTTTTATTTTTTAATTTATGCAACTTAAAGCCCAGGACGGGCTTTTTCCTTGATCAAAAAGAACTGAACAGAAAAACACTAAAAGCGTTAAAACCCACAAAAGAAGAGCACTCAAAACTTTTAGCTTAAAACAAACATTTTTGTTTTTATTTTTTTACATACTGTACAAAAACCTGAGACAAAACACTGCTTAGTCAGTGTGAACTTGATAAGGTCAATGGCTATTAAAGGTTACATCCATACCTGAGAGCCAGAAACACCAGATGACTGCATGTAGTACTGCTGGTTTTGTAGTTTTGCATACATGGAATACATTGGGTCCTCATTCACCAATTTGTTATACAAAGAAAGAGCCTCCATTGCTTTAACATTGAGCTCTGAAAGTTCTGAATGTTTCCTAGAAAATATATTTTACAGTTCATTCTACAATTTAGATAACTTTAGTATAGGATAGACAAAACAGAGTTATTTCATGAGGTGTGTTAAGTAACATTTTCTTATTGTGAAGTGATGCCTGACAAGTACCAGAGAGTCAAATGGTACGACACTATAAATTATTATGTGACTATGGGAAAAAAAAATCTTCAGACCTCTTCTCAGAGAAACTACTAATAAATACACTTTTTTTCCCCCAGCATTCACAGAAATTAAGATACTATCAAGTTACAACTCTGGTATTTCTAAGAATGAATTTTAATTTCGATCAATGCACATGACATTTCTTTTTACCTGTCTATATCTTCCAATTTTTCATCTATGAGAGGTCCCATCTGGTGGCACATTGCTAGAATAGAAAGACATTAAAATATATCCGAGTAATAACATTTCCATACTGCAATGCCAGAAAGCAATTTTAAAAAATAGATAAAAATATATGCTAGTCCAATTTTATTTTAGTTTATTACTATAATCTGTATGCCAAAAAAATTTTAATAACAGAGGTAGCATCATGAACAATTTAAGAACGAGACCCAGCTAAAGTTTTTAGTAGTGGTACAATTTTAAAAGAAAATTTTAAAATAAAAGTCTGGTATCTGAATTGTCAGTTTAAGCCTATGTTCTGTCTCATAACTGGGAAGTTTCCTTTCTTCCTTTTCCAAATTCCATTCAAAACTTTTTTGTGCATCTGTCAACCTAAGTAAAATGATCTATAACGCCTCTATGAAGAGGCAGTCTGAACAATTTGATGCTAAAAGAGTAGAATAATTTGTAGCACTCTATGAGGTATTTGTTGATATGCAACTCCTCCAGAAATACATATGCAAGTGAAAAGCATGTGGGACACCCACAGGTCTATCCTAAACCTTCGTACTATTTCTGCTTCCTCTCATGAAATCTTCCTGACACTCCTTTCACCACTCCCTGCTGTGCTACTCCATGAAGGAAAAAAATATAATGGGTAAATATGATTGAATTAAGTATTTATGTGTCTTGAAAAGGAAAATAACATAGGAAACAGTTTTCTTTACAGAAGAGTAGATTTGTTTTAAGTTAACATTTTGCACTTTGGTCTCATAAATGTGGGAACAAGAAGTTAGAAGATAATTATGGCTCGGGCACTTTTCTCAGGCATGCTTCTCACATGCACATGAAGCTGAAGTAGTTTCAGCTTAGTTTCAATTTGCTTTGATACAGAAAATTACCAGTGAGGAAAACAACAATGAAAATACTCATTCCTTTTTGTTACCCTCAAGATGAAGCAATTCTGGGAGGTCTGGCTGGTCATCAGATGGATCAGCACTTTGTAACATCTGCAAGAGTTGGTCCATTTTATCCTAGAACACAAATTGTATAATTAGGGCAAAAGTGGCAGCAAGGCAATTAGCCCTTTCAGGATAGTAAACTAAAGCAGCTGTTCACAACAGCCATTTTGATGTCTTGGCACTTGCCAATCAACTAGACTAAGTTTAAGGAAATACAAATGATACATGCTACTTTACAGAAATGAAGATGCTTGAACAAGGAAAAGCCAAATGAGAAAAAATAGTGCTAACAAGTGGAATGTGCAGAATACTCCTTTATTCCTAAAAGTCCTTCTAAACATGTATTATTTTCTGAGCAGGTCCTATTTTTTCAGCCTAGTTATTACATATGCAATACCACCACCTAGTGGGATTAGTGGACATGTTTTGACAGAATACATTGAGAGAGTACCTCAAATTCACTGAAAAGCAATTTTAAGTGCATGAAGCCTATTCAGTACATGAGCCATGTCATTAGCAATGTATATGGAAGTGTTGCTTTAAGATGTTTGAAGGTATTTCAGGATTTACTTCAGAATAAGTCAAGCTTAAATAAGGAGTTCAACTGCAACCCTTTTATAATAAAAATATCAAAGGTTAGAAAATAAGCAGGCATAAAGTCTTTGAAAAATGTGCCTTGGAGTAGACTATATTGGTTAAAGTACCAAAAGCATTACATGTAAATTATTTTAATCATTTATTAGCTGAACACTGTTAAATAAATAGCCTTTTTCACACTAAGTAATATAGGTTGTATGAAACTAAAAAATTAACACCACGTTTTGTCCTCCTTAAACCACGGAAAAGTGGGGAAACATCAAATTAACTACTTCCTTAAAAATTATACTGTGGCAAATTTAAAAACAAAAGAAGATACCAAAACAAAAATCAACAATGGACTCATGGAAAACAAAAGCTGGAAGGCACCTCAAGGCAAGCCTCAGATAATCTATTTCAGCAGGTTACAAACTATTATCTCTTGGGAAGAAGTTTTTGAGATGGGACTTAAATAGGACTTTCAGGAAGTCAGGAACTGATTTCTCATTTCAAAAAACAATGACAGAGTCCAGGTTGAAGGAAAAAAACCAAAACCCCAAACCAAACAAACAAACAAAAAACAAAACTAAACTAAACTAAAAAAAACAACCAAACAAACAAAAAAACAAACAGCAGAGAAACATCCTGGACGGCATGTTCCTGGAAACCCTACAGGATCACTGTGGTGAGATTGTAAATATCTCACTAAATATTACTTACAGAGGAACAGAAATTCAGACTTTTCAGGGACAGAAAGAGATCTTTCCATCTGAGGATAGACAGTGGTGGTTTTTCTGGAAATAAATCTAAGTAAGCACTCAAGATAGCTATCTCTATGGTATCCTGAAATACTTTAAGCAAAGTTTGAAAGTAGATGTGCCAATCAACCTTAAGATTCTAGCTTGGAAGCAAAGAGATGTACAACACCCTAGTATGGCCCTAAATGGAAGGCAGTTCCAAATTCAGTTTCAGAAATTCCTAAGAATTTCCTTAATTCCTTCAAGACTCCTAAACAAAAGAGAATATTGCAGATTTATTTTATTACTTAAAAGAAACCTTTCTTTCCATTCTCTTTTTATCATATTGTTGACGTACAAGATGAAAAGTTTAAACACTACATATTTAAATGTCCCAGCATTTAGTACCAATCAGTATTTTTACCATGCTTACTTCATCAATATAAACTGGTTCTGGCTCAGGTTCTATTGTCTCTACTTGAACTTCATCACTGAACTGCACTGTTTTCTTCTCAGTTTTCACTGTAAGATAAACAGTCAGATTTAATTTTTAAAAAGAAAAATTATCAGTGGCATAAACATTATATAACTAATATATTGGCTAGGTTCTTTGCATTTGAAACCTCTACTGTGAAAATTTTAAAAATTAGTATTTTGTTGACATTTGAAAGCCACAGACCTAAATAATTTTCCACATTGTAAAAAAATAGATCACACAAGCTCAGCAGAAACATGTTTTAGTAAGTAAATGGCTTTATCATAGTCTCCCTGCACATAATACACATATTAAAAAGTCATCAGGATAAGAGACTCAGAAAGAGTGATTGGAAACAATAGGGCTAGCAAGTCAAATTTAAGATAAAACTGATAAAATAATCTATGACAAACTGAGCCTCCTTTTCTCCAGAGCAAAGTACACAACCGAAAGGTCTCAAATTTCTCTACTCCTTCTTCACCAAATCCTATATGCAAAGCATCTCATTCCTCTGTAGTGAAGACTAGTACAAAAAAGCTCTATATTTAGCAAAAAAGCCAAATACAACTCTTATTATACACTCTTATGAGATAGTCTTAACATAGCACAAATGACTGATACAGCATGTAATTCCACTAACCTGCTCATACTTGTAGCACCCTCAAATTGAGATCACAGAAGATTAATCTTGCAAACCCACAAGATTTACAGAAATAGGCTCTAGAATCTTGAAGTCTTGTCTAATATTTAGTATTTTTATTAATATTTAAAGTAGATTGGATGGATATAAATAGGTAAAAATAAATAAGCTGCATGCAGAAAATCCTTCTCTCCACTATGTACATGTACATACCTACAGTATGTAGGTTTCTTGAACTGTTTGAACACTGGCAATCTGTCTCCAAGTCCTATCTGGACAAAAAGGTGATTTGGAAAAAACGCTGGTGTTGCCCACGTTTATCTAGGTGTCAATGGAGTGATTCCATGAGTCTCAAAGAAGCTGCTAACAAAGGCAGCAGCATTTTTCAGCAGAAGACAGTTTGGGCAACCTTGGTCTGACTGTTGTTTGTGATAGCATAGCAAGGGCTCCTCTATTTTACTTCAATTATCACATTAATTTGCAAGTGAACTCCTTCATAAGGGAAAGGAAATCACCCATGAGCTATGGCAGGGTTAAACATATATAGAAAAATGTAATGTTACTTACTCATTTCAGGTTCAGCAGAAAGGTCAGCTGTTACAAAATTAGATGGAAACAATCCTATACCCTGATGAGTTTCACCTTTCCACCAATTTGGATCACTAAAGATTAAAAAGAAATAAATAAAGCACCCATACGTCAGAAATCCTATACTCACATGGAACTTTCCTAGGAATTGCACAGTAAAGACATTTATATTACTAGCATATAAATATAATTTGTATATATGCAGAGATCTTTACAGAATAATTTTTATGCAAATACATTTATTTGTAAGAAATCTAGGAGATAGCAAAATAAAGTACTAACACAAAAATATGTTTCCATTCATTGTATGTCAAGGTATGCTTCTACATAGAAGATAAAATTATTTCTAATTAATTTTTACAGTTTAAAATAATTCTAGTAGGCATTCTATACAACTTACCTGTCATCAAGGATAGTTATAAGTTCTCCAGCTTTAAAAGTTAGCTCGTTATCTTCAGCAGCCTCAAAATCGTAGATTGCACGAACCTTTCGTCCCTCGTGTTTGTGGTTTGTTAAAAGGCTTGAGGTGCTTGGATACAAACTGGAAAGTGTTGTCTGCTGTTGCCTTTGTTCTTTTAGTGACAGCTCAATAGCTACAAAAGAAGAGTTACTCAGATGAAAATTCCCTATAAAAATGGGTTGATTGATATGAAAATTTAATTCTGTGAAAACTTTTAGTATAATTCTATTCCTGTTGCATTTTAATGACTTTCTGTCTTTCTCTCAGAATTCATGATAAATAACAAAGAGAGAGCAGAATTCTGCCTATGAATTTACTGAGGCTTCCAAGACGGACAGGATAAATAAATAGCATTTAAGCACAAATAGAATAACTCCACAAAGTCATCCAATTGTTATTGTTATATTATTGCTACAACTTTGAACAGATGTAAAATATTTACATTCTTACTTTTCATCTTACACCGCGTTGAACTTTCCCAGCTTGCTTGAAACATTAAAAAGATACTGTTGTTCCAGTGCACACTGGTTCTCTGTTAGACAAGAGCCTTTAGCCTGGATTCACAGAATCAGATTTACACAGATTGGCTGAGGTTGGAAGGCACTCTAGAAGTCATCTGGTCCAATCCCCTGTTCATGCAGGGTCACCACAGCTGCCAAGGACAACTTTTCAATATCTTCAAGAATAAAGACACCATGACACCTCTGGGAAAGCTGTGCCAGTACTTGGTCACTGTGAAGTCCCTCTTTAATTCATAATTAACAAAATTAATTTTGCTTAAACAAGCAAAAATTTGCCCCTTCCTTTTTTTTCCTCCCTGCCATTCCTTGAATAATTTCACATTTCTGGGTCATTTTCAATTAAGCTTGACTGAGAAGAGAAGTTTCACTCATAATAAACTCAGCTCGAGTTTGTAGAAAAAAAATTATCATATTTAAGAAGGGTCAGGGTGGATACAAACATTATGAAACTCATGCAGATATGCATGACACAGATCTCTTTAAAAGAAGACTTTGGTGGATTGACTATTGAAGACACCATTAGTAACACATAAAGTGTTACTGAACACAATGGCTAACGTTCATTTAAATAAATCAATATGCATCATGTCAGTAATAAATACACTCACCTTTAGCTAAATCCTCCTCTTCCTTTTTGGTGGCTACTGTACCAGGATCTTTGGCAACTAGAGCTGGACTTGCTTTTGCCTGTTCAGCAGCCTAACCAAAAGTAAAAGATGCAAAAATGAATCCAACAAAAAACTGACAGTGCGTTAAGTTCATCACTTTGTTTTGTATTCATCTAATATATATAAATATCTAAAGTAGTTGAGAGCATTTCACTCCTCAAAGAAAAGTTTTATTAAGATAATTTTCATATTGTTTGCCAAACATTCTAGAATTCAAGACTACAAACTATAAAATACAGAGCTGAGGATAAAAAGAAGTTGTGACACACTTTGAGAGCAACCACAAAAATCTAATATACCTGTGAACCAATAGCTGGGAAAGTAACTCCTTGCTCCTTGAGATTTTTTATCATAGCAGATATTAAACTAAGCTGTGGGTCATTCTTGAACTCATCGGTCCATTCCACCATAAGGGCTTTCAGCTTTTCACAAACTTTTGGATGACCCTGCATGGACATTAAAAACAGTTAAATAATGTAGGAATCTGATCTTAATTTAAAGTAATTGCATGTTACTGTCAATATAAAACATATAGAAACTTAATTTTGTAGTCAAGTTTAGCACTCGGTCTTTATTAGAAAGTGAGAATAATACATTAGAACTTGCGTTTGTACTAGTACAGTGTGTGCTAGGCCCAAAATAAAGTAAAATAAGATTACATAGAAACCCTGTTTTATCTCCATTTCATCATATTTGTATTTAGTGTTTTACTATATTATTTAATGTGAAAATGAAGTAGCTTATTTATAAACTAACACACCACACCTCCCCCAAGCAGAATACCTGTGTTAACTAGTATGAAGTGGCATTCAGGAAGTTCTGAGAGCCACAGCCTTTATAGTAATCTTCTCTCTATCTAATTTCACCTATAGGTAAAATGTATAAATCAATGTAATACGTTACCTTATTCAACACATTGCTTACTTCACTGGCAAAATCTCTTGAACAGACTTCTAAATGAAAGATTTTGCCACAGTTTGATACACACGCTCCTAGAAGCTAATGAAAGAAAGATTAAAACTTAGAGATTTTTTTGCAGTGTAACTTTTCAGGAAGAAAATTAATTACATTACAAAGAACCTACTGTTAATGCTTGCATAGCGACGTGCGGATCTTTATGGTTCACTCTCTTCATTATAGAGCGGAGGCAATCTTTAGGCCTAAAAAACACAGGATAACTTTAAAAATATGTAATGGAATAAATATTTCCTATTGCACACATGACAATGCTTACAATATTAACAGACAAAGATGTCCTCAACACCATAAATTATTTAGTAGTTTGTATTTTAAAGCAACAACATTTAAAAATAAATTAAACACCATAAACAGTTGTAGCCATTTCTATCTGTAGGATTTGTAGCTCTCTTAATTATCAAAACCCCTCAGTAATTAATATTACCTCTTGTACTTTAAGCAAATTACTGTAAATACTCCAGAAATGCATAAAATCCCTTACAATTAAGAGAACTGGAATTCTCTATACTCCATGAACCTACTCCTCTATATTTCACATATATATGCAAGAACATTTCCTTACATACTGATTTACCAACACCTTTTTGCTACTTTTATTTTGAATTATCATCATGTACCTCAGAGTCTCTTTTAATCTACAGAATAGCATTTATAAATAAGACATATAATGATTCAATAATTTAAAAAAAAAACTGTTAGACAATCTACATCAAAGTTTCAAAACAATTAAATACAGAATTCAAGTCTTACCTATGTTGTGGTAGACAAAAATAACATGAAAAGCAACTCAACAAAGAATTTGAAAGGGCATTTCGGAGTTTAGCATATTAAAATCTATGTGACTTTCTGATACTTTGTTCCATCTATAAAGTAGTGCAAAGCTAAACCAGGCTGAGGTAGAAATTATCATGGGTATACAGTCATTATCTGTTGAATATCCCAGAAAAAATAGCCCTGGAAGAGGGTAAGTAGAAAAAGAGGAAAAGAGAAGGTAAATCTAAACTAAGAGATTTTTTTTACACATTTACGGAGTTCAACGTTTATAGCATGGTTGTCTTTGGAAGCAAAAGTATTTTCCTGTTGAACTGATATCCAAAAATTAACATGAAACTCAGGTATAACTTACACCATTGCTTGGCTATACTATATTTGGCAGTGTCTACATTTTACAGAAATGTCCACCTCATATTTAGTGGCACTAATTTTAGAAAGTGCTGTCACACAACACAAGTACATATCATTCAGTGTATACCTTTATATACCAATTATTACAGATGAAGGCTTTAAGGCAAGTACTGCCTTTTATCTACTAACTATCCTAGAATTCTTGTGTGCTTACTTTAATTGAGAAAGAATATAGACTAAAATTCTTAGAAATAACTGCTTCTCCAACCATTAGCTGATGAACAGCATTAACAATGTTATATGACTGCAAGCTCAAAAAAGTACTTGCTCATTGTGAAGCCAGTATTTATAAAGGCAGGGTGCAGGATCTAGAGCTTACCAGTTCTGGAACAGGACCATTAACGTAAGATTTTTTTTTTACAATGGAATCCAAAGTCTTATTAGAAGTAATAAGAACGCCTCAAAGCCAAATGATCATCCATTTTCATATATTTAACAGTAATGATCAATACTTGAGTGTTAAATGTTTTAAAAGACTCAAATGTTTAAAATAAGAAATATTTTGATTACATGTAGATAAAGAAAATAATCCGGATGTGCCAATCTTTAGTCACCCAGGGTAAGAAAACATATTCTAGACAGGCCTGTAATTCTTATTTTTACTTCTAAATAATTCATCACACAATTTAGTGTGCAAATTATGAGAAGCACTATGCAGAAACCAGAGGGAAGCATGCACTATGAGTGTAGATCTATCTACTTATTAGGCATCTCTCCAAATCATGCAACACAAATATTCGGCCGCAGTTCCACTCAAATGATGCTATGAATTTCAGAGGCACCACAAGAAGTAGCAACAACAAATAAGTAGAGTGAAAATATGGCAAGATACAACAGAAGCTATGTATCATACGTGCCATCATATGGCATCACATACCAATATATACAGAAGATATTCACAGTGAATTTCAGGTTTAATTTTAGAAAGCAGAAAAAAATTCTGATTGTATTGTATTTAACAAGGACACAAGCAGCAGCATTTGCAATCCAAAATACTACTTTGCACAAAACACTTCTGATATGTTCAGGAATGTATTGTTCATTTACAGTCTAAGGTAACTCTGTGGGACTCAGCTTTCTTCCTTGCTCCTTCAGAAACAGGCTGGTCATAAAGCTTCCTGGTCAGCCTGATAGACATACACTGCAATTACAATGTAAAATGGTACCAAGATTCCATAATTTGAGGGGAAAAAGATGAAAGACACATCAGAAAACTATCAAGTAAGCAGTTTTGCTGTTCTCTCTCTTGCATGAACAGGCACAAAAGCATCCAAAGAAGAAAAAGCTAACCAGAACACTGACTTGCTGAGGCAGTGATTAATCCTTAAGGGATCAAGGCAAAGTTAGGCAAGCAGCAATATGGACAAACCATTTCTCAATGACTATTTTCCAATACCCACCCCCAGTGGGAGTGGAGAGTGCTGCAACGAACATTTCTATTTTCTCAACCTTTGGTGTAGTCTCTCAGCCACTGACTCCATTTTTTTTCAGCCATCATTTTTTTAAATTAAGCAACTTTTCTGGAAAAAAACTGAAATTGTGATAGTTTCAATGTAGACTGATATGTCTTATGAAATAAACAGTACAACTGTCCCAAAGCCAAATGCAAACACAATTAGAGTTAGGAACTGGCTAGCACTGAAATGACTGAAGAAGGGAGGCATCTTTGCTAAAATACACCATACCTGTCCTTTAATTTTTCCTTTTATTCTGCTCAATGAACCATTCAAATTTTCAAATTCAATTATGTTGTTTTATTCTGAGATTATAAACCATAGAGTCAGTTTTGTAAGCATTTTCACTGCAGAAAAGCAACACTATGCAAAAATCTATACCTTTCCTGTAGTCAGATCTAAAATTTCAGTCAAATATACAATCATAGAATATCCTGAGTCGGAAGGGACCCCCAAAGATCATTGAAGTCCAGCTCCTGACTCTGCACAGGACAGCCTAAAGAATCACACCATGTGATTAAAATTTCAAAAATAAACAAGTTTTCAAGAATGCTGTACAAAATCAGGAGACAGAAAGGATTGCCTCTAACAGTAAAACATTTGCTTTAATCATGCTTCTATGTTGAAGAGGCAAATTGCTCGCTGAGCTAATATTGGCAAAAAACAGGATGCAAACAATGTGATATGCAACTGCTAAGCTGTATGAGATCCTAAAGGAAATTCAGAGATTAAAAAATGTGTGGCCTCATCATTACACAAATTTTAGATCATCTAAGAATCTGATATGTGAAATGTGCAGAAAGTGTTAATTCTATACTACACAGAATAGTACTTCATATAGACTATTGTAAACAAGTCATATTGTTTAAAATATTGACATGTTTTCTGTCTCTGTGTTTTCTATAAAAATTCTAATAACAACTCTACTTTTGAAATACACAAAAAAAAGAGAGAGCAGTAAAAGAGAGAGATTCAGTGGAATTCTAACTTGCTAAAAATCTGTTTTAGTTGTTTGGATTAAAGAAAGCAAGATAACATTTCCATCAATTTGCAATTCTCCGTATGGGAAGTATTACCATGTAAAAAATAACAGTAGCAATTACGTTATGGAACCGTAACTAATTTATCTTGTGAGAAAATACAACACCTTCGTAGCATAACAGTTTTCCAGCAATTAATCTGAATATCAACAAATTGGCAGACAATGTGCTATACCAGAATGTTACTTAATGAATAAGTTTTTCTAGGCTGCTGTGGCTTCAGGTGTAAGGTAACACAAATCTAGAATGCAGCAAGATGCAATGGAGCTTACAGACTGATATAAAGAAAATCCACAAAGGAGAGATTTTGTAATCTAAACTTCTTCCAAGAACAGTAACAAACAGCTTGTACTGGAGCAAAATTGGTTAGAAGATTAAAGCCAATCCCAGTTAAGAAGACTTGCATCTTTGTCAGAGGAACTTAAACTGCAGGAGAATTTCAAACAGCTAAGCATATCTCATTTAAACTTCTTAATGGTAAACATGGTCTTGCTTTACCTTGCTACTGCATGTCATAATCCATCAAAAACAAAGAAACCCCACTCTCAGCAAGTTTTAACAGAATCTGAATTTAAGCAACAAGTCAGCTGGCAGCCTATTACAAGCAGGATAAATATTACAAAGGTTAAAGTCCCACTTTTTTTAAAATAAAACAGTTTTATTAAGAAAAATACTAAAATACAAACACACAAAAGAAAAAGACCAAAATCAACACCAACAAATCTCACAAATCCTAACAGAAATTAAGCTGCACATTACCAGAAGAGCTCTAGCTTTGTCTGTACTGCTGTCTCTTGCAGGTACACACATTCAAGCACTGTTCAGGCTATGTTGCTGTAAGACTAAATTTTATCTGTGGAAAGGCTTTCAGTGATTAAATAGAATACTGAAACATTCAATAATATAGTTAACTGTTACAAGCTCAGTATCAACATGCTCAAAGAACAGAAATTCAGTTTTACATATAACTATTAATATGAAACATTATTAACAACTTGCCAGCTGTTATCTTAACTACAGTTACACACAACAGCACAAAAGTCTCAATACGCTGTTCTATTTTTAAATACTCCACCAGAGACCATCTCTAATCCTAAGGAATAAGCTGATTTGCAAACCTGTCCTTTGCAACAAAAGTCCAAGGTGGGACTTTGCTCTCTGGCATCTCACACTGTTTCTGGCAGTTTTACAAGTCATTCTTGGAGAAGCCTTTCACAGCATCAGTGGCAAAATTCTCTTCTTGAGTCTGTTCCTTACCTGAACTGTTACAAGTAATACTTTGAGAAGGTATATTTAAAACATTTCCAAGTCCTAATACTACACTGACTGAAAGCACTAGAAATACACTGAAATAATGTCTTTAAACTGCATTTTAGTTGCTAGCTCAAATTATCTTTTCTTGTCCGAAAAGTTCATTAATAAATTCTATGAAAGAGCTCAGTAAATATTAAAAAAAGGCAACTTTAGCAGCCCATATCAAGATGTGTTTAATTTAGTACCACATCTTCAAAATGTATATTTATCCAAGCCCTGATGACAGAGAATGGCTTCGGAAAACAAGGGGAAGAAACACAAAGCCTTGTTGTTTTCTGTGACACTGGTGGTCTGATGGCAAGAACAATGGAGGGAAGTGGATGCTTTATACCTTGGTTTTAGCAAATTTTTGACAGCCGAAACAGCTGAAGCCCTTGTAGTGTCCTTATAACACAGCTGATGAAATATGGGCTGGATAAAGGTGGGTAGAAAGCTGGTCTCCCAGGCTCAAAGAGTAGTGCAAATTCCAGCTAGCAGGCAGTGTCCTTCAAGGATTTCTGCTGGGACCAACAGTGCTCTCAGTAACTTACTGACCTGAGCAAGCTGAAGGAGAATAATCAATATACTGGAGAGCTTGGCTAATGTTCAGATGGACCAAGACAGGCTGGAGAAATGATGGGCAGACTGGAAGTTCAACAAGAACAAGGGTAAGTTATTGCATTTTAAATGAGGACAGGAGCTGACCACATGAAAAGCAGGAAATGATCTGCAGGTCCGAATGGGTGAGAGGTGTCAGCAGCTAAGACAACCAGCCCCATCCTGGCAAGAACTACTGGTCAGCACAACCAACAAGGTCAGGAAATTGACCCTTTCCCTCCATTCTGCACATGTAAGATTGCATCTGGAGCACTTTGTCCACTTTGGGGCTCCCCTGTGCAAGAAGGCTATTTACACACTGCCCTAAGTCCAATGGATGGCTGCCAGGATGGTCAGGGAGGGTCACATACAAGGAAAAATGGGAGAGGTGCTTTGAGAAGAGCAGACAAAAATTGGGCCTTACTGTTTTCAACAACCAGTTCATCAGACTATATTCAGAATACGCAGCCAGACTCTTTCTTAGATCTGCACAGTCACAGGACAAGATGCAACAGATAAGTTGGAACAGGGAAAATTGTAATCAGATTGCAGGATTATTATTTTATTTCTTTACTTCGTAAGTACAACTAGTTAAATACTGAAACATGTTGCCCACAGAAGTTGTGGAACCTTTGACCTTGGAGGCATTCAAGACTGGACACGGTCCTGAGCAACCTGATCTAATTAGACCTGTTTGAAGCTCGGGAGGGGGTGGACTAGATGACCTCTGGAGGTCACTTCCAACTTAGATAATGATTCTGTAAGAAAAATGCCTCCTGGGTGTACAGTGATACTGCTAAAACATATCAATTTATCTGCAACACTGGCAAAAAACTGCTGTACACAAGTCCTAATTTTAACAGATCAGCCAGTATCTCCAAAGGAAGGATTGCAAAATATTACAGCAGAAACCCCATACATTTTCCTTTTATTTGTAATCAATTTAAGTAAAAGTCAGCTGTTGCAGAAGTTTATAAAAGATAACAGAAAAATAATTCCTCTCACCTGGGTATGAGACTGAAACAACAGAATTAAAAGCGGTTGGGGAGGAAATTCCTAAAGTCACTTACCCTGTGCGTGACTGTCCAACTTTGTCACAGATGTCTAAGATGAGGCCCCAGTCCTCTGCAGTGTTCATCTCACTGGTTGCTTTCTCTGATAAATAAAGCATAAGTAAATCAAAATACAAATTTAAAAAGAAAATTAAAAATTGTCAACAATGATGTTGAAATATGACATCTTTTTATATTTCCAAATGTATGACAAATCCCTATACTTAATAAAATGCATATATTAACAATGTTACATCTAATTATTTTTAATTTTCTAATGTTCACTTGTGACCATTAATTTTAATTAATGAGGAAACATATTTTGGGGTTGTTTTACCACATCATAGATGTACCAGAACATGACACAAGTAGTATAGCTACCAACAGATTTCTTTTTCCATTTGAACTATAAAGTTTAATAGGATATGAATACCCAAAGCACTGGCTCACTGTTCGCAGTCAGATACAACTAAATTTATCACCTTCCCAGACACTAAACTGCTTGATTTATTACATCTCAACAAGAAGGATTTAAAAAGTCATCATAATCACTAAACTTAATATTCTCGTTGTTATTTCTGCTTTGGATGATATATTTCACTGTTTCTTTTCCGTTATAAAGACTGCTAAACCAAAATCTCAAAAAAGCCATTGTGACTCTTCCTTCCAATTTTTTTTACTAGGACAAGAGTCCCTGGTGAAGACTAGAGAGATAGAGAGAGGAGGTAGAAAATAAATAGATTCAATATCAGAAGGAAAAATAGACTCCACCCCTATTTCTCCCCCAGAAAAGCTTAGTTACAGTAAGGATGACAATAAATAAAAGCATTAAAGGAAACTGAGCCTTACAGTGCAATAGAAGATTATCTAAATACTGATAGATCAGATCAGGACTGGAGAGCATAAGGGAATGCACACGCATCTTTAATTAGTAACTAAACAGTAGGAGAATGGGCACAGAATAATATGGAAACTTTGTTTCCCAACCCTGCTTCATCTAGTGTTTACAGCTTAATCCACAAAACACAAAAAATATCTCAGCAATGAGTACCATCCTTCAGGCAATGTCTCAGACTACTTAGTTTTATGAAAGGAACCAAAGATTTCCTATAAAAACTTATCTGCCGGGAAAGATGCATTATCTAGATTAGCACTGGCAAAATTGCAAAGAGAAAGACAAAGCAAAACATCTAATCTCCAAAAATCACAAGGATTATTCATATCAAAGTTGATGGCTCTTCTTATGAATGAGTTTCTATGTCCTACAAATTGATGTAGATTACAGTTAATTAGTTTCTGAATTCAGAACAAAAATGCAGAAAAGCAAAACTCTATGGTTATGTGCTCCCAAAGTATTTCTGAGGAAAAATTCAACACTGACATATATACAACTGAAATGATAACACATCAGCTGTACTCCTTGTTGTAAGGAAAAGAGCAAAACAGTATAGGAAAATCCTAAATAGAAGTTAGTTACAATTCTGTATGTTGTCTCAGATAGAGTAAAAGGGCACTATATCCTTTTTCTAAATCCTATCAGAAAAATTGTTTGCTTAGAAAAAGCATTCATAATCAACAGAAATATCAAAAATTATGGGTAGACACAATGCTAACATCAGGCACTAAGATATACCAGCTGATTAACCAACCATTTCATTTTCCTTTCAGTCTGCTCTTGCTCCAAATCATGCCTATGACCAACAATCATAGAAATTTGTGATTTTTCAAGTAAGACACTTGAACTCAGTGCCTTGCAGGAACCATCACAGACCAAGGCAGTCTTCTGAAATTGCAGTCTATGCACATCGCAGCTGTTCTGCTACCAAAGACAGCCTCAACTGCAGCACCAAAACTGCTTTTTTGAAACACAGAGCCTGAGTTGCCTACCTTGCACTCCTCAAACTGAAAGCAGCTGATAAGCACAGTCCAGAGACACAGAGAACAGGCCACATGGAGGCAGTTTACTTCCAGGACTCCACTGCTTCAGTTTGTTGCCAATTCTCCTGGAGCTGGACTAGCTCCAGTCAAAGTGTGCTTGCACAGTTCTCTCCAAAGCCTTAAGTTTCTGCCAGGCTCTGAGCTCACACAAGCAGCTCACAAACCCAGACTGCTCACTCATGCCTAATGCTGCACTTCAGCTAGCACATCCTTCAGCAGAGATGAGCAATCCAACAGAACTGAAACCTTGGTCTTATCCATTGTTCTACATAACAGACAGTTGTCTGTATTTTTGATAACAATTGATCCTTCTTTCCTCACAATGTCAGCAAAGAGAAATGGCATAGCAATCAGTTATGTCTTCAACAAACCAAGGAATAAACTAATGTATGCTTAACATTTTACTATAACAGCAAACTGTGCTTTATGCTAATTAAAATACTTTGGCTAAAACTACAAATAAGATAGTGATTGATAACCCACATTAACCACACTGATTATAACCTTTATTTTAATTCTCAATGAGAATATTTTGCAAATTTATCCATGAGTAAAATTACAAGTTTTCTGCTATGGTCATGCTCTTTCTTGGCAAAGTTAGTCCGATATAAAAAGTACCATTTGTTTGCAATGCCCTCCCCCCAGGGTACTTCCTCCACCAACAAACACTAGTTAGTTTTTTACTAAATTTTAGCCTGATACCAAGTTTCACTGTATACTTTCAGTCTTCTGTAGTAGCAACGATCCAATAAATCAATTAGATAATAAAATTCATGGTAAGACATGAGACAAAATATTGCCTCTAGAGTTTTACTTAAATTCTGTCTCAAACAAGGGGAGTTAAAAGTCAAGAACATACTAAAAATGTTAGCAGCACACTGTCTGAGCTGACTGTCCACAAAACAGGCCACTATCTCTGTCAGAACATTAGCAAATTATTATTGCCTTTCACTACTCTGGGAATAGAAGCAACAAAGACACTTTGACAAAATTCTTCTGTTGCATCAATGCTTTGTAGACAAAATTATTACTTAAATCTACTTAAGTTAAATTATTTACACTATTATCACTTAAAATCCATGAATACTCTCTCTTCTAACATGAGGCACACATTCGCAGGCAAAAAAATAGTTTATGTGCATTCAGTAGCTGCCTACCCTGCCTAACAGCTGGCACTTCCCCAGCCTTCAGGTACATTTGATATGTCAATGGCAGACTGTATTAGTACTGGAATGGACCCTTAGAGGGGAGGAAAAACAGATATTTGTGTTTAAAGTCTTAGGACTGATTAGCACAGCACATAGAAGATAACCTAAAGAAGAAATGTTCATCTTCCATCCCTGACTGAAAATAATTCCACCACAACAGAATTAATGTTTAGTTCAGACCCTATCCCTCCACTTTATCATTGCTTCAAAATCTCACTCAACTTATTGAATGCCAAGCCAGGATCAGATAACATTTCAAACTTTACAAAAACAACTTTAAAAGAAAGCACTGGCTCCTTCATGAAATCAGCATATTTCAAAGCTTATTAATGCTATGCCAAACACAAAGGAAACAGGACTACATCACAGCTCTCTTCCATGTAGCTGCACCACTCAAATTCAAGGCATTGTTTTCTGAGCATAAGCCTACAATTGAACACAGTAATTTTAAGCAGTGCAAGACTGTACAATCTTATGTTGCGTCAGGTTAATTTGTAGTAATTAATAGTTATTATTAACCATAATTACTATTAATAGTAGTTAGTAAAATAGTAGTTTTAAATTTTTTTAACTGGTTTTTTTTCCTTGGTTTTCTTTTTTCATTACACTTCTTTACAGCTCACCTTTGTTTTTTCAGGAGTTATTTAATATTCTTTTTTTACCAGTAATTCCATAAAGACAGACACACATATTCATAAGAGTCATAATTTCAGAAGAAAACAACACTTGGATCTATGGGTTCTTTGGTCAAAAATAACAATGATCGAGCATAATATAAGAATACCTTTTTTAATTATTACAACACTTTATTTAGTTCCTGAAGCAAACACAAAAGACACTAAACTAATGTATTCTTTTTAGGCCACTTTTCAAGGCACAAGAGCTTGGAATCACTAGGCCTCTCTCCTTATACTTCTGCATTGAAAACACAAGCCATATTGGGTCAGACCAATCCCATCTTGCCCAACAGGCAGTCTCTAAAATATATAATATATCTAAAAGAGACACTTAGGAAAACATAAGAGAACAAGATTAGCATTAGTTGTACTTCCCTACCAGCACACCTTTCAGTGACCAACAGTTTGCAGCTTTGTAACTCCTGAGTCAGAATTGGTGCTCCAACCACACAAACATTGTCATAAATCACATATAGAACAAATAATATTCTGAAGCAAACTGCACCTCCTATGACAGAAATCTCAGCTGTGTTTGTAACCTTAGCTTCTTAATTTGTAGAATATAATGTCCTTCAAATACAGCACCTAGATGCTGAAATCATTCTTCCAAACACATATTGCATCTTTTTTCAAGTAAACCTCTGAATAAAATCTATATGGCACTGAATAGCACCTGGCTTCTAAGGAAAACATTATTCCTCATTACAAATGCCATAGACTCTCACTGAAATACCATACCTAAAACCCAGAAGACAGCATTACACCTACTGAATGAGAAGCCAGGCCAAAAAGATCTAAGTATATGAGTTTAATCACTTATACTTTGGTTGGAAGCACACAGGCTCTTGCATGGGCTCTTTTGGGATACCTAAACCAAACTGCCTCTCCTTGTGTTGTAAAGTTCATTAAGTGTATGGAGGCCCCATTTCCCTTTAATTTACACAAACCTGAATGCTTGGTGCATTGATAAAATTCTGCTTGCTCCTCTGGTTTTGTGCATTATTTATAAATTATAAGCTAAGCAAAAATATTTGCACTGTGATTCTATTTGAAGTTCCCTATTACATACAAAACACAATTGCACTTGATTATTTTAGGACAGAAGAATAAAAAAAACCAAAAACTATTTTCTCAGAAGAAAAATTAAAATTTCTTAAAATTCATGCTTGTCCTAAAATAAATTTATCATCAGATTTACCAAGTACTATTAGACAGAAGAAAGATAGTGCATGCTGAAAAAAATCCATTGCCAGATTTAGTGTGTGATGCTTTAGGTGCTGGTAAACGGAATATAAATATTGCTGCAGATTTTCCATGGAAATATGTGCTAGTCACTTGATTTCTCTGCCTTAGTTCTGCATCTTAACAATAGCATTTTACTACCTTATTAGAAATGTGCAAGAGTAAATATTCTCATCACTGTTCAGACACTGGAATGAACCACATGATGCATTTCTTAGGCCAGAAAACTTAGTTACTATCCATTCCTAACATCATTTTCAGAGGGAGGTCTTGACAGGCTTGAGCTTTCCAAGCTTTAGTTTTTACTGAAGTTTATTTTGAAAGAAAAACCACAATCTCAGAACCGAGTTATTTTTCCACAACAAAGTCTCAAAGATGTTAAAACTAGTAGAATTTCAATAACAAATCTGCATCAAAACACCCTCAAATCCAACACTTAAAATGTACATTATTTGAAGCACTCAAAATAAGTATCAGTAAAAACTGTCAGAAAATTCTACCAAACTAAGGTTTTTTAACCGTTCTATTTATTTGCTCTTACTCTATTCATGGATGTAACATCATTTTCACAGTTGGACATCATTAAAATGAAATACTGAAGTTGTAACTTCAATTACAAAGAGAAGAATGGCTACAGAAAGTCTTCAAAAGAATAGCTAAAGAAAAGTCTTCAACTCACAGACTCGTATTACAATCGCTTTTTAGCATGATAAAAAAATTCTTAAAAATCTGTTATATCATTGTAAATAACATAGATTTAATGAAAAATTCAACACTCTCCTCAGTTTTCTCTCTTCTTCTGCTCAAAGTTTTGTTTTCTTCACAAGACTAAATAAATAATTTCCCCTTCTCTATGAAATTGCAAACACTAAAATTCCAAAGCAACATAGTTTAAATGGCCCTTAAAGAAGACTGCAATTTTTTTCTTTATTTTGCAGGCACTTGCTGAGAAATTTGGATTACATACCATTCCACATCACTGAAGTTAAATGCAATTAAATTTTGTTCTTTTTGTCTGTCAAATAAAAAGAACAAATACATTTGTTGGTCCATTCTACAAGAGCCACCACTTGAATATTAACCACTTTGCATTTCAGTAACTTGCTCAGAACTGCACAAGAAGAATATGTCCAGTCAGACTCCATTTAGACAAGATTGAAAATAACCCCTAACAGTCAACAACACCATGGAGACAAACTTGAATTCCATGTACCATTAACTTTGATAAGGCTATTAACCAACTTCTGCAGTTAAACTGTACATTTACACTGTTCCCAAGTCCTTCTGGGAGCAACTGTAGAAGGTGTCCTATGAAAGCACTGCAGCTGATCTGAGGCAAAGCAAGCAGCAGTGACTGAGGCCACCTCAACTCATTCCTTCAGAAAACCATGTAGAATCTCATAGTGCATGCTTTGTATGAAAATGAACAAAATGAGCATCACTCAGCTCAATGAACCGAGCAGAATGAAGACAAAAGGATTCACAACCTGGTTAGAAAAGGCTGAAATCATAAGACAAGCTGAGCAAAAATAATTTAGATGTTTCGATATCTCATGCAAACCCTAACAAACGCACAGAACTCAAACTACCTTTCACCCAGAAATATTACAACATAACAGGAAGGTGAGCACATTAGAGACACATGAGAAGGATGAATAGTCTGTAAACAAGGTGTATCACAGGCATGTCATATGAAAAAATGATGCCAGGATATATTTGAGGAAGCCCATAAGCCAAGCCACAGCACAAGAAGCATTTCAGAAGGAAGATCAGCAAGAAACTTAATTTTCCCCATCAGGTATGCAGTGTTATTTTTATCAGTTAGAGGAACAGATTTTACATGCTCAAGATCTACTTTGATTCTCTTATATTCATTACTATAATGCACACTGTCACAGCTGAAAGGAGAAACACTTAAGTGACAGTTCTTCCCTGGGAGAAAAGAAAAAGAATTACCAGAAAAGTAGTCTTGGACTATGGAACATACTATGTTGGCTTCAAAGTGCCCAGTTGAACTGGAAGCCTGCTAATTGATAGTGGAAAATATTTTTTTTTGTTGGCTGATATACTGAAAGGGTATTCCACTTAGTCTTATCCTGTCAGTATTGCCATTTTCCACTAAGAACCTATCACCAAAGGTATCTTTAAGTGAAAAGTTCTTGTTTTTCATAAATATTTATAAATTACTGAAAAGGGGGGTGGCTATTGCTCCTTTTCAACACATTTTCTATTCAGTCTCCCTGTCCCTTTTAAAAAAGACATTTAAAACAAAGCTGAGAAAAACAGTAGGCCAACTCAGGCAAAAAAGTGCCAGTCTCATGACAAGCTGTAATCCTTGGAATTCATCTTCCTTTGCAGCCAGATGTTAACTCACAGTCTGCAGTCTCCATAATGATCTGGGGTCAAGAAACTTATCTGTGACAATTTTCCTTTCTTTTGGCAAACCTGGTCCAATACAAAAAGTCCCGCTCAGAGAGACATGTAATCAGATGTTTTGAAAATGTTGACTAAGCAATGGAGAAATCTAAAAACAATGAGTTTCAATAGCAAGAGGATTTTATTCAAGAAATTGCACCATGGGAATCATGGTCAAACCATTTCTTACATTCTAATAGCATCAAACTATAGCCTGATCATATGTAATTCAAGTACATTATTAATTACTTGAAGGGTCGATAGCATAAAATTATCAACAATTGCTAGAGTTAATAAAACATGGGGAAAATAATTGCAAGTCACATCAAGTTCTACTACCTTACTAAACCACCTGCTTAATTTCCTACTACTGTAAATAACAAGCCTGAATTTCTTCCCAATCCTGTGCTGCCTCAAACCATCACCACCTCAAACCAGAGTAGCATCCAGGGCAAATGCAAATACCTTCATCCTTTACTGTGTGTAAGGAAAAAAGAAAACCAATTCAAACCTCCCATGTTTTTTAACATCTTCTCTTAATATCACATGTGAGTTTTATGACAACTTATACTAGAACCTGAGTTACAGATTTTATTCTTGAGATAATATCTAAATGACACTTGAGAACTGCTTTAGCACCAAGTTCTTCATCAAACCTAGCCTAAGCACCGTTACATTACTAATTAGCCTGTCATGACAGATTAGTAGACAGTCTTTTGGTTCTTAAAGCAAATTTCATTATTATTTTACCGGAGTCAAACTTACAGATAAATCTGCATTTCTCAGGAACAACTCCCTGGGAATAATTGTATGATAAAGATTGAGAAATACAGCAGAAACAGACAGCCCATGAACTTAATAAGAACACTTTTAATTCTAACCCCTTAAATGAAGGATTAGAGTTTCTTAATTATACTCTCAAAAGGACCAGTGACTCGAAGATTTTTTCTTTTTTTAAATTCCATTATTATGTTTCTTACTTAGGCACATCATCAAAGGTTCCCCCAACCTGATTGTGAAAACTTGTGTCACCACTGATTAGTATCCCTTCCTGTTGAAATATTCCTAAACATGGTAAAAAGAAACTTCAGAAAATTAAAAGTATTTGGGGTTCATCCAGAGATTTGGACTCTTGAGGATGACAATGGTTAACCTCAAATCTCTGGGCATTCGTTAATATTTCTAATTTAATAACAGTCTTAAACAACATTCTTTAGCCAACTACACCTTAAAAAAAGCAGGTGCACAAAGTTGACACTAAATGGTAAACTATCATGGATGACTAGGTTCCACTGCAGCAGCATGCTAACAAGACTAGGCAAATGCTGCTAATTGGCCAGACAAACTGAAAATTTTTTCCTGAATGTAAGACATATTTATGCTCCTCAAAATTATGGAAAACAATTCAGTTCCAGATATGTTCTCTGCAATCCACTATCCTAAATGGTTCCAAAATAATTTCCAACTACTCCACAGTACTGATCAGTGTTCAATAGACAAGAATGCACAACTATCACAACTAGACCAATGTTCAAATTAATATAAAATTAAGAATAGCTGCTGACTGCCTTTCTCCTTCATGTGATTTTAAAAAGAAAACTTTCTTGCTGGATAAGAACAAAAGCAGAGCACTCAACTATCACTCAGAGAAAACAAATGAAAAATAGCACTATGGCTTGACAACTTTTGGAAGTTTCCTGAGAACATGAGAGCTTATTCTACAGCTGATGCTATCTTACGAAGCCTGCCAAAAAATTCATCCAGATAATAGCACATTCCCAAGGGGCCCCGGAGAAGAAGAGCCCAGGGACGCTTTCCGGGAGACTTCATCATTCCCATCTCCCTGGCATAAATCCAGTTAAGTGATGGATAAAGGCAGCAGGCTCCTGAAAGTAGGCTGTCACCAACTGAACAGCCTGCTGCTCCTTTAGTCTCCCTCAGGACACAATGAAAAAGGCCAAAAGAAAGAGTCTGTTTAACAGTGAAAATGAGCCCATTGCTCACTATCTGCTTTTCCAAGAACAATTTGGTACTGACTGGTTATTTCTATCTCCTCATACAGCTTACAAAATAACGCTTTTAAATATTATTTACTGGTGATCACATTAGGCAAGCACAGTAGGTAAGGCATTGGCATCCTCTGCACCTAGAAAAGAGCAAATGAGCCACTGAAGTAACTGCTGGGTGCTACTGCCCTGCCTTGAGACTCACAGTGCTGAGGAGCACATCCAGTGAACTGAGCTCTAGAGACCCCTTCAAACAGTCTGAGCTTCCCTGCCAGCCAGAGGCAGAAAAGGAAAAAAGTGAGCACCTGCCAGAACCTGAGCCTGTCACTTTTTAATCTTATTAGTTCAAATCATTCTCTGATAATCCATGGAAAACTGGCAAGCAGTACAATCTCTTCCTCACTTTCAGCTGTCAAATCACACTAGAAGACAGCAGAACAACTAAGAAGAATTATTTACTACTTTCCAAAATAAGTCAGTCAAGTTTGCTACCAACAAAATCAGTAATTGAAGTGCAGTCTTCAGCTTAGAAGTGTTAACAGTTCAAAATGAGAAGACTAAACTATTTTGTTCAGTCTGTTATTTTCGTGCAACAGACTAAGAATTTCTGATAACATACATACAGAATTTATATCTCAGTACTTTGTTTATGCACTAATCCTTTCCCCTGAAAAGATACACACTTTTCAAACGGTTTTGACTCGGTCTTTTTTTGAAGAGCTGGAAGAATTGCAGCCTAAACGTCTAAAGTTTGATAAACATTAAGAAAGAATGTATCTGTGGTTGAAAGTTACAGCTAGTCTAGCTATTAAAGAGATTAGTTTCAAGAGACTTATACAATGTTACACTGCTGAAAGAAAATAACCGTGGGGAGGGGTGTGCTTATCCACATATGAGAAGAAGTCCCCTTACGTTATGGGATTCCCCAGAAAAAGCTTTTATGGCTCAGAGTAACAGATGTCTGCAGCAGGTCGAAAACAAACCATACTACACAATCTCAAATAAGACACACAAAACGAATTATTAACTGTCGATATTATTAACTGTTATTTTATCTTCAGTTTCAACACATCAGCATTAAGAAAAATTTTTACCAAGTAAAAGCCAGATATTTCCTCTCCATGTAGTCTGGCCTTGGAACAAGCAAGGTAGGGATAACACCTGAGCTCAGCACGTCAAGTTTTACTTGAAAGCAAAAGAGAAAGCTCCCACAGGAATCCCCTTTAAAGAACTAATTACAAAACGCTTTAACGATTTTTTCATGCCTGTCTGTGAAGCAACTGTAGATGGTGTTTTCTACTGTTCGTCCTTTCAAAAACACTCCAGCGCGGACCTTTCTCACTACTTGTTTTGCTGCGCTGCAGCGTTACTCGTGCTGAGCAGGCCAGCTCGTCCCCCATGAGCATCCCCGCGCTCACCCCGCGGCCCGCAAGGCCAGAAGGGCCCGCGGGGGCCCCGGCGCTGTCACCGGCCCGGCCCGGCCCGGCCGCTCCCGCCGCACCGTGACCGCCGGCCCGCCCGGGCCGCCGCCGCTGCTCCCGCTTCCCGGCCGGGCGCCAGCGAGCCCAGCAGCGCAGGGCCGGGTCAGCGGGCCGGCCGCCCAAGGGGGATGGAGCGGCAGCAGCTCGGAGGGCCGGCCGGCCGCGGGGTTACGTCGGGGAGAGGCCAGGCCGCGGGAGCCACTCACCCACATCCTGGTCGAAGGGGTTGGTGGCAAAAAGCGGCATGGCGGGGCGAGGGGCGCGGGGCGGCCGCCCCTCCCGGCAGCGCGGCGGCAGCGGCGGCGAGCGAGAGCAACCCTCGGCGGCGGCGGCGGCTCCTCCTCCTGCCCCGGGCAGCTCCGCCGCCACCTCCTCCCAGGGCCGGCACCGCCTCCCGCGCAGCACGCCGGGAACGGGCCGGGCCCGCCGCCGCCGCCCGGCCTTCCGCGGGGCCCGGCAGACACAGCCGGGCCGGGCCTACCACCCCAGGCCGGCCGGCTACCCTAGGCGGAGGTTTATGTTATTTAGATACGTGGAATCCTTTCGTCCCCCCTGCTCTGGAGGCGAGACGGTTTTGTGCCCAAAGACGTTTGCTTTCTGTGGAAGATTTTTGGAGCTTCGTTATACGTTGGGCTGGCTGAATGTATTCATTGGTATTGCTATGGTGCTTGTGACATGGTGAGCCTGACGGCAAAGTGCAGGCTGGTGGTTGTGCCGGCATTTCTCACAGCATCGCACGAGAACTGAGCGGTTCTCCGCGGTCACATGCCATGGAAAGCAGGAGCTATCAGTTGGTCACAGGGCCTGGAATATGCCATAGTCTCTGGTCGCCTATCTTGGTGTTCCCCTTTGTAAGTCTATGTTGTTGCCTCCAGTGGGGTGTGTCCCACGTTAATAATATGACTCATAGGATAAGACACCCCCTGCCTATTCCTGCTGTCATATAAAACTCCAGTCATTATCCTTAAGGCCTTTTAGTACGGTTCAATTACTCTGAACCTGTTGGATTGCAAATTAAGTAAAACTAGGCTCATGTATACACTTGGGGAAAGAGTCAGACACAGAGCAATAAGGGCATATCACAGGCGTGCAAGCAAGAAATGAAAAAGGGTACTATGACTGTTTGCAGTGCAGAAACACTAGATGCAATCAATAGCACTAACCATGCTCAATAATGAATGTGATTGCATGCATCAGGCAGACTTCTGACACATCAAATGAAAACTGCACACCAAGCCTCTTCCCACAAGGATTTACAGTCACTAGGCACTTTGCTATTTTACTAACGTTTTTTTCCCAGACCTCTAGTTCTGCTTCTTTACCTATCCATAGCAAATGTTTTCAGCAGCATTAGCTGCTGAAATGTAGGTCAGCATTGATCTACTGTGTAGAACTGACTGCTTGTAAGGAATTGCATGTTTTCTTTGGATTCTACCTCAATTCAACAACTAGATATTCTCAGAGGATGCTTTACCTCCTCCCCATTCATCATCTCCCATTATGTTCACAAAAGACATATGGTGGATGTTCTCTGAGCCTGTATTATCCTCTCCTCATCCCCTCTTTCTGATGGGTTCAAAACGAATTGTAGGAATCCTTTCAAAACAAGCAGAGTTTTTATTCAGTAGTCCTGCAGGAAGAGCTAACACAAGTGGGGAACTGGGGTTTTAGACTGCCTTCAGCCTAAAAGCATTCCAACCCAACTTTCCTTCCCAACACCCTACTCAACATTTTGAAAAAAGACAGTCTGTACCAGGAAGCATCTTAAGGCCCTGTAATTATGGCTCATATTTTGACTCTGTAATGATTATTTTTACTGTGGACACAGTGTGAAGTCCTTCCAAAACTCTATACTACATTGTGTCTCCCTCTTTTCCCTGTCTCATGGCTCTAGCATTTTTCCATGGCACAGCAATGCATAGTAGTTAGAGCACTCTCCCCGGAAGTGTGGGGTTTGTCCTCTCAGACATAAATGGCTATAGAAACCAACTTTTCCACCTTATGTGTGAGTAGTATAATGAATATGCTATTAAAAACAGGTGTGTTACTCTATATGCTATTAATAAACAGGTGTGAACTACATCTTTACTGGATGTAGTTCAAAATGCTTGTATTATTTCCTACTGCTGCCTAAGTTAGCTATGTAAAAGTAAGGTGCCTAGTTCAAAGGTACGGTCTCATATTGCATCTAATTTTGGGGTATCTACAGCTGAAGAGAATGTAGCAACACTGCCCTGTGCCCACAACTATGTGCTGCCACCACATTTCTTGTATTAGATTTGGAATGTGATCCATTTCATTTGTGGCTGCACAATCAGCTGATCCAGCTGAAAACTACCTCACTGCAAAGAAGTTCCCTGTTGGGTCATGTCATACCTCTGACTCACCTTGGAATTAGATCAGGCATGTGCAGAGGTGGGAAGGCATGGCTGGGGACAGTACTTCAGCGGTCTGGGTCAGGAAAAACAGGCATGTCCAGAGGATTATTCATCTGTTCTATTTTGGACCTCATTCTGAAGATGGCCTCTGCAGCAGTGACTCTGTTGATTTCACAGATAAGCCAATCTGTCCAACAGTTCTGTGACTTAGGGCTTGTCTCTAGACAGCCTTATAGCAAGTTTTAAGTAGGGTGTTTTGTTTTTTTTAATAAGTGCTACTTTTGTCTGAAGTAAGCAGTCTCAGATGATTGGTGCAGACATTTCTTTTTTCTTTGCACACTTCTCTTTTTATATAGTACAGATACAGCTAAGAGATCATAGAATGGCTTGGGTTAGACTGGACCTTAGAGGTAATCTAGTTCCAATCCGCCTGCCATGGACAGGGACACTTTCTACTATACCAGATTGCTCAGACCCCTGTTCAATCTGGCCTTGAACACTGTCAGCTTTGGGGCATCCACAACTTCTCTGGGCAACGTGTTCCAGAGCTTCACCACCCTGACAGTAAAGAATTTCTTCCTAATATCTCATCTGAATCTACCCTGTTTCAGTTTAAAGCCCTTGTCTTATTGCTGTGTCTCTACAATGTCCTTGTTAAAAAGTCCCTTTCCAGCTTTCTTGTAGGCATCCTTCAGATACCAGAAGGCTGCAGTGAGGTCTCCCAGAGCCTTCTCTTCTCCAGTCTGCACAGCCCAAACTCTCTCAGCCCACCTCCATAGCAGAGCTGCTCCAGCCCTTTGATCATATTCATGGCCTCCTCTTCACTCACTCCAGCAGGCCCACATCCTTCTAATGTTGGGGTCCCCAGAGCTGAATGCAGTGTCATAAATGGAGTCTCATAAATGCAGATATTCCGTTAATTTCCAGCGTAATGCACTTCCTGGATTTTAAAGATGTGACATGCTTCTAAATTTGATTAGGTGTTTTATTTGGGTTGTTTGTTTATACAATTTATGACTTATTTTTTAAATTATGACAAGGGTTTATCCATATGAAGGTAAATTCTGGATTCTGATGATATGCATTTCTCTATAGTCTTCAGTAGGAAAGGATGCTTAGGAGCAGTAACTTGTAAATAACGATCTGCTGAGGAAGTTCTAATGTTCTTTACAATCACTCAGTTGACACCTATCTGCATTAGACAAGCATTTTCTTAAAGTAAGGCAAAACCACTGTAGCCATGGAGGTCCACTGTGGTTCCTGTTTGCTAGGGTAGTATTTTATTTGTCGTGCCCATTTATTTTAGCATATCATAGTTTTATAGCTGCTGCATAGCAAAAATAAGGTGTATGATGCCAGGAAAAAGGCCAGTACACTTCTAGCAAGGAGACAGATATAAAGAACAATGATTGTCTCACAAATCAGTCCCACTGACCTTTCTTTTAACTGCATTTTCGTTATAGTCTGCTGCGTACATTGCTTTTGGAAGTGGAAGCTGTGAAGAAAAGATAATCAAAGGAAAAGACAAAAGGTTCAGAATAGAGCAAGTGCCAGACATCCATTTAATAACAGCTTTTGTCTTTGACAGGACAAGTACAAAATGTTTTGGATGGCATACAAGATGTTGTAATGCATAACAATACGATGAAATGACGAAGAGAAAATTTTTCCCAGTTACAGGGCACATGTAGATGCTTTAACTACTGGACCACAGTGATTTACTTCCCATCTATAATCTTACTGTATATGTTTTAATATTTTGCAAGTGCCCAAGTAGCATGGCTTACAGTATTCTTATCTATTCCATTATGCATGGAGAAAATATATGAAATATATCAAGACAGTAAGTCTGGTGTCTGCTATTAGGAGATCAGGCTAAAATTATTTAATTGTCCCTTTTTACCCTAATATTTATGAAATAGGCAAGTAGGATTATATGAAGCATATAACTGGAGTTCTTCAAACCCATGTAATCTTAGAACTAGGCAAAGATTCTACTAATAAATTTTATTAAATAATTCATTTTGCCCTGACCACGTTAAAAATTGTGATGCGCAACCTTCTAGTTAATATTTGCACATAGATACCAGAAACAAGGGCTTTTATCTTCCTCAATATCTCTGAATTCAAAGCAGTAATTTCAAAGCAACTCACATGAGTAATATTTCATATATTTACACTGAAGTTTTGTTAAGTGATTTTGGATAACAAATTCACTGAATTCAAACACAAAAGTGTGTTTATGCTATTTGCTTGAGTAATCTTATGGTAATGTATTGTGATATACCTCTGGAAGGCAGATAACCTGTAAGGAGCTGGCTGCTGGGGTGTCTGGGTGCCTGGGCTTCCCTGGGGATAATGGCCAGAGCATCACTCTGTGCCAGCTTCCCAACACTGCTGTAGGGAACCACTTGTCCTAGTGCTTTTTTTGGCACAAACACCTGTTCTGAGAGGCCAAACTGACTACACCCAATATGGGCACTTTTTCATGCTGATAACTCAGACCAGTTTTCAACCGATGATGAGGTTAAAATTAATATTTTTGTTCTCTACCACTCTTTGAAGAAGGAAATAAAAATACTTCTACTGACCACAATGGGCATCAGATTGGAGCACTACTCACTTTTAACTCAAGCTCTTGAAATAAAACGAACTAACAAGCTTAGATTGTGTCTGCTCTGAAACTAATAATGGAAGCAGTCTCCTCTATAGAGATTGTAGTTCCCACACAAGCAAGCTACCATTGAAATATACAGAAAATCTGAAGGAATTTTTGGTATTATTCAAGTGTGTTTTGTGAAACCCTGTGAAAAATTTGCCTGATATCTGTTGGGCCAGGTAGAAAAGCTTCTTTATAAGAACAATATTACTTTTAATGCATAATATAGAAAAAGGAATTTAAGACTATATTTATACTACCAGTTAATTTCCAAAGTGTATTTTATTTTTCTCACATGAACAGTACAATTGAAGTTAATAGTACTCATTTCAGTTTTAATAATTATATATAAATACACACACACACACACACATAATTAGAATATTAGAATGGGGTTAACTTCTTGATACAGCCAGTTTGCAGTGTGCAAAGATTTCAACTGCACAGATCCCATAAAACATCCCATAAAGAAAATAATTGTTGTACAGAGTTCAATTAGTCTATTATAGCAAAAAGTACACTGAGTTTGGATTAATATGCTTTTCAGAACATTTAATAAACAAATGGGTTTTGGATATGCAGAATCAATAGTTTTCATACAAAACATTTTAAATGTTCACACCAGAATTTTTGTATTTTTATAACAGAAATATAAAATTCCACTTCAGCCTGTGTTCATGACACTTCCTTTGCTGACTACTGAGCTGTACAGTCAGAGGCTTAATATGAATCATTTATTTTGCAGAAGCAGTGCAAAACTTCAACTGCTTCAGAAGTGCTAAATATGAGATCTTCTAGTACTTCCCACAAGATTTATGCAATCCATTCTACACCACATCTTCTGAAAATATCTTCTACCAAATTCTTAGCATAGTAAATTACATAATAGATATACACACCTGGATGAATCCACAAAAAGACACACACAGAGTGTTGTTCAATTTAGACAAAATTCTGTTTATTTACATTTATCCTTGAATACCTCACTGATTCCTGCATACCATAAACCTAGAATATGTGCAATTCGTATATATAAAGTCTGTTGTCTAAACACATTGTTCTTGCAGTGTGTTGGGAACATTAACTGAAGACAGGGCAGAAGGACAAGCAGAATCGAAGCTGTTCAATTTTAAGTTTTTTAACAAATTCCTCCTTCCAGGATTTTAAGTTACTGACTAGCATTTAACTAGTCTGAAGTATAAAGGTAATTCTGCAGGGTTCATATCAAGTAGTTCTTGAAGTATTCAATAGTAGATGACTTTCCTCTGTGATAGTGGAGCTGATAAGTCATTATATTATTTTCAGAGCATTACAATTTTTCATTTCATAGAAGTGTTTCCATATTGAATAGATAAATTTTGTAACAAAAAACCCAAAACACCGTAGAATATTTCATCAGAAAATAATCTCATATAAGCTTCACTTTTTATTTCTGGAAGTAAAAACCATTCAGCTTTATAAGGTTTTGATTATCTCTGTGTGCAATAGGAATCTAGAAGTAAAATATATATTGATATTATCAATCATGAAGAAGACCAAGAAAACCCCTCATTTTTGTAGTAACAGTATAGCAATGTTGATGATTTGGAACTAGAGTAAATAAAGGTAAACTGCCAGGAAAGGCTGAGAATGAATATGAAACACAATGATGCTCTCACCTACAACATACAAGACATTGATCTGACTGTCTTGAAATATATTGGAAAGGTTGGTTTGTGTTTGAATAACAGCAAATTCACCTCAATTGATAAACCAGTCATAACTGATTTTAAAAGCCAATTTAGATAATGCAATTAATATATAAGCCTATTCACTTCTATTGATTAAATTTCTGTATGTAAAGAATGTCTGTCTTATGAATAATTTTGAGATTCTTTGGAGGTCAAAAAGGTGCTAGCCAAATATTAGATGCAATTTTGCTACTGTAAAAGAATGTTATTTCTAATTAAGTACAGATACTGTACTTAATACTTTGAAAATAGCTGACACTTAATCAAATTTAAATGAAGTATTCAGAAAATAAAGACTAGTAATCACAAATATATACATTGTAATTGACAAAAATACTGATTTAAAGAATAACAATAGAAAAAAATAGCATGAAAAAGAAATTACATTTCAACTAATTTATTGTAATTTCTGGAACATATAATTATTGAAACAGATTTGTAAAAAATCATTAACACAACAAATACTTTTTGAAAGTGCTGCTGAAAAATGTCACACAGAAATTACCCAGCATATGAAGTAGCTACAGATTAAGGAATAAAATATCTCCATGATTAAAACATGGGAAATGGAAACAAGGAGCAAGTTTATTATAGCAAAATTAGAGCAGCGGGGTGTTTATAAAAGTTCTGCAATATGTTTTGTGCTTAATACTTTAATAAATGATTGGGAAACATAACCAAATGGGGATGACAAAACTAGCAAATGGAATAAAATGTTTAGTTTACTTAAATACAAGAAAAGATTATGGGAATATTCAGAAAGTTTTCATCAATTGGGTGAATGAGTAGTGTGATAGCAAGAGAAACTGTAAGCTTGATAAATAGTAACCACAATATTAGAGCAAACACACTGAGATGCTTATCCTCACCACTAAGTTCTGAATTGACTAAATTAACTGAAGACAAACCCAATCATCATTGCAGATAATGTGTGCATCCAAAATCAATAAATTTGAGCAAATAAATAGGGGAAGGAAAGTAACACAGAATTCTAATGAGAATTAGACAAACATTGCTTATGAAATTTCAAAAGATTCTGAGCAAAAGCGTGGAAAACATCCAAGAAGGGATTTAAAAATGGAAAATTTTTACTTCAAAAAGAAAATCGGATTTGTTGCCTCAAATCTGCTGTGGAAAAATCTCAAAAGAAAAAGGAAAAGGACAGCTAAAAGTAGTAAAAAATAAAAACTGATATTAAAAATTGGGTTGGAGTCATGCCTTTCTCCATGTATCATAATTTAAGAAAGTCTTCATCAGTTAACGAATTCATAAATTGACAAGATCAAATGAGAAAAAACCCCACTTTGATCATAGAATGAGGTTAATTTTTGATGCCTCTTTCCACACTACATTGTCAAAGCCAAAAGGTTAGGATGGTTTGAAGAGAGAAGAGGAATTCAAGTGGAGAAAACCGGTAAAATAGCAGGAATATCCAGAATTAAAATAATAAATATTTAACATATTTTGGAAAACTACAGTTTAAACCAACTTATAGCTGGCACACTGAGATGATATGTAGGCTCAGATTAACCTGTATTGGCAAAAACTTCTGAGTTGGGTCATTCAATCCTGTGTGTAAATTCTTTGTCTTGATTTTTTAACTACAGCATTCTCAAACGGGATTATATTTATGACTTGAACACAAAAAGCATCTCTGCATGTATAATATTGGTACTTACTGTAATTTTACCAGCAATGTGCTCTTTTGCCAACGACTCATTTTGCACATTATATTTTGCTGTTGCCAGTGGGTGTGTGTTTTGAGGCTGAAAGATGAATCTCTGCTTGTGTGCTTTGGTGAGGAGGAGGGAGAGACTTAGGTTTTGTTTGGTACATCTGCTTATTTTTACATGAAGGCCCTCAACCTGAGATATCCAACTGTCTTCAATATTGAGATACCCACCCCATTCTAAAGTAGATAGACTTGAACTCTTTAAATTCTACTGAACGAGTAGCATTTCAAAGACATCCTGAGCTGGTTTTGGATTCTTCTGTCTGTATATGCCTGTGTCCAAGGTATTTGGGCTGAGAGGCCGAGGTCACCATGCTATCTGTGGAAATGAGGAGCCTGCATCCCCAGGCTAGCAGAGACTGAGCCAGGTGTCAGGACAGTGGGTGCAGCCCACACTTTTGAAGCATCATGTCATATTAGCTCAGGCTAAGGCTGTCCCCTTTCCAGAGCCAGTCCCAGCAATGCTACCTGTGCTGGCTTAGCTGTCCTGTGCACTTCCACAGAGAGCAGACATTTCGAGGTAACATGCACACTCAAATCTCATCCTTCAGTCTGCCACCTGAGTGCTCTTCAGGCCCTTGGAAGAAATTTCCCTTTCTCAGGTGTGAGCCTTAGTGTTCCTCATGTATTGAGGGTGGTATTTATGGAGACCTAACCTATCGAGGTCACCCTGGCAGGTGGCTGTCTGGCCTCTGACGTGGGGGCTTGGGCATATTCCCACCAGTCGGTCTCTGGCCAGGCTCCCATGTGTTCAGTCTCAGACACGTATTTCTGTGTTTCCAAGAAGTGCGCTATTTTCTGTCACTTTTCCTGAGGTGGGCCGTGCCCGACGGTCAGCAGCGAGGCCAGGTACCATCACAGCAGGATGGCCCCGCCGATGGAGGCTCACCCGCCCCCGCGGGCTCCGGCTGACCCGGGGAGACCCGCGGCGCGGAGGGAGGAGCGCGCAGGGCCATGTGAGCCGCTGGCGGCTGCAGCGGCCCTCGGGGAAGACAGATGGGGTGAGAGACAGCGCTCGGTCCGGCTGTCAGCGCGGCCCCAGCCCCGCCGCGGAGGGAGCCCCTCCTCCCCGCCGTGTGCGCCGCGCTCCCGGCCGGGGAACCATGGCGTCCAGCGAGGAGGACGGAGGCGGCAACGGCGCGGTGGAGGAGAAGGAGAATGGCAAGAAGAAGAAGCTGGGCGCCCTGGCCACGACCTGGCTCATCTTCTACAACGTCGCCATGACCGCGGGGTGAGCGGGCGCGGGGCGCGGAGCGGGGGCGGCGCGGCCGCGGCGAGGCGGGGGCCGGCGGGGCCGGGCGGCAGAGCCGGGACGCCGGGGAGCCGCCGGGAGCGGGGAGCGGGGCTCTCCTCGCCTGCCGGGCATTGCCTAATACGGTGCAGCGCTGCCAGCCGCCGGCGTGTCACCCCGCGCCCGCCGCGGAGGTTAAGTATAGCCGGGAGCGGCATGCCGGGCGGGGGAGCCGCGTCCCTCGGCTCGGCCCCGCCGGATGCGGAGGGGGCTGCTGGCCGCCCGCGGGGAGCCGAGAGCGCTCCTCCGTGCTACCGGGGGCTCCGGGGCCGGGTGCCGGGCGGGGCGGCGCGCTCGGGCCGGTGCGCCCGGGTCCGAGCGAGCAGAGCCCGCCCCGGCTCCCGGCAGGCAGAGCTGTCCAAAGGCAGCGCGGCCGCGGGCAGCAGCGATCAGCGGGCACCGCTGCAGGGGCAAGAGCTGCACTAGCCCGGGTGGTTCATTTGAGCTTCTGCTTCGCGCTGAGAGGCTTTGCTGTGAGAAAAGAGGATGTTTATTTGGAATAACAGGTCAAAAGAGCAGTCAGGTTTGTGTTGGTAGCGCTCGAAGCACATACTCTCACTTCTTGAAAATTTTCCGTGTTCACTAACTCTTGGGGGGGGTGAAAAACCCAACCTATTAATTTTCCACATGCTTAAAAGAAAGCTAAGAAATGTGTAACTTCTAGTGTGATATTCATCATGAGAACGGTTTTACTTTGGTTACTGCTGGGTGATCTCTCTGCCCTTTGAATCCCGTAGAGTAAAACTAACACGCCACAGTTGAGGTAGGAGCTCAAGCACTGATGGAAAAAGCCAGGAATATGATCGTAATGGCTTTCTTCTCACTAGCTACTCTGAATCTTGAATATGTATTCAAGTCTGTTCATATACTAGTGCAGAACTTTTTGAAAAGTGCTTTTACGTGAGGTTAATGTTACCTCATTGAATTACCAGTCTTGTGCTCCATGTGTGAATTTGCTAATGAACACTGACTCTTGCCACTGACTTTTATATGTCTCTAAAAGATTATCGAACCGTATTAGTTTTGACCTTAGGTGCTGCTTCAGTATCTCCCACTTCCTTCTCTCCTATTTTCCATTAATATCAAAAGAAATCAAGACATGCAAAATTGGATTTTTTATGTGGAGACAAAAAAAAATAAATTAGGAATTAATTCTTATAATCGTTTATGGGTACAATTGAAGAGAAAAATATGCATTTGAAATACAACTATATTTAACAGAGACACTACACAGGATAAATATTTAACTAGAACGGTATATTTGTCCAGTTGTCCAGGCAGGGCAATATAGCAAAATGTTTCTGGAGTTTTTAACAGAAGAATGCATAACTGCATGTTAACAACCATTCTAATAAAAAAACCCTGCAGCTTGTCTTTGTTTCTAAACATATTTAAGGGACTGAAATGACAGATCAATATTCAGTCTTGCTGAAAGTCCCAACTGGAGATGCTGCCTTTATTACAGAAAGTGTTTTCCATTTCCTGGTGTTTTATAATAATCAGTATGAGGGCTTTCCTGAGATGGAAAGTCAAAGCACTGACAGCTAAATAAATCTATCTACAGAAATTTATGTCCACATAAAAAAATCATTTAAGAAAAATACGTTTGCTGTCTTTGAGTGTAGTCCAAGATTACTTCTCTCTGCAATGCTTTTGTTGTGGAATGAGATGCAGAAAATGCCTTGTTAGGTTAAATGAATTATGACTTCTCAGCCTAAGTCTGGGACATAGCTGTTGCTGCCATATTTGTGCTGCCAGCTGGATGTAAACTCACTGTCACCTTCCTCTTGTCAAACACTTCATTATGAAACAGGGCAGCTCCACTGTGAAAGACTACCAGTGATATTCCAGTAATTCCTCCTTTCCACAGTGGTGGGAGACAACCTGAAATAAATGCACTCATATTTAAAATCCGTTATAAAATCTAAGTAACACTTGCAGGGGAAAATTTTGGAGCGCTGACAGATCGGATTCATGGGCTTAAAGTAGAAGGGATCAAAGAGGGGAATCATTCCTGCTGTGTGGGGAAGCCTGACTAACTCTGTGAGTTTGAAATGCTGTCATGGAGTGCTGGAATGGGGCACGCCGAGTGACTGCAGAGCAGTGGCCGCCGTGTGTAGGAGCTGTGAAGGGGCTGATAGGAGCTCTGTGCCATCCGAGGTGAGCAGGAGATGTCAGGATCCAGGCAGCTCTCACACTGTTACAGCAGAATGGATCTTATGCTCAGGGAGGACTACAAGAAGTTAAATATTTATCCCAATGTTTATGTAAATATTTCTCTGAATGTTTATCATCTCTCTGAATCTGCCTCTGAGGATTTCTGAGACTCTTCTGCTTTGTCACTTGGGCCCTTCCTTAGCCAGAGCTCATGTTGCTGTAGAATATATTTGCAATGGATTTATGGAGAATGAGAGGAGTGAGTAATTGTTCCCAGCCACATCAGAGAAGACATTAAACTAAAATTTTTATCCTTTCTGATTTTTATTTTTACCTCTCAAAATAGCCATTCATAGCTCTTGTTACGCCTCTGTCTATGTTAAAGAATTTTTGTACTTTCTCAGTATTTTTGGATTGAAACCTGAAGTTTTCAGTCTACTTCTAATGCAATGTTTTCAGAATGAGGTATAGGTCTGAAAGGCTGAGACAGTTTGATTTTTTCAGTCTGGAGAATGGAAGGCTCCAGGGTGACATAATTGTGACATAATTGTGACTTTTCAGTTCCTGAAGGGAGCCCACGACAGAGCTGGAGAGAGACTTTTCACAAGGGCCTATAGTGATAGAAAAAGGTATAATGGCTTTAAACTGAAAGAGGGCCGGTTTAAATTAGATATTGGGGAGAAATTCTTTACTCAGAGGGTGGTGAGGCACTTGCAGAGGTTGCCCAAAGAACCTGTGGCTGTGTTATTCCTGGAAGTGTTCAAAGCCAGGTTGGATGGGTCCTGAGTGACCTTGTTTAGTGGAAGGTGTCCCTGCTTATGGCAGGAGGTTGGAACTGGGTGATTTTAAGGTCCATTCCTACCCAATCAATCCCATGATTAAGGGAGATATAGTACACTGTTTTGAAAATTCTTATTATATAAAAAGAAGTTTATTACGTGGAAGGAATTCCTCATGCCTTGGATTATTTTACAGAGTCTGTGCTGGTGGTGGGATAAACCCACAGTTCAGACATTTATTTTTTTAATCTCAATTTCCATTTTAAATCTCAATTTAAGTTTCATGTCAAATTCTACTACGATTAAAATATGCTGTTACTTTTTTCTTTTACATTGGAAAGATTGTTAATTGGTATCACTGTTCAGTTTTCTAAAAGAACCAAAATAAATTTATCCAATGCTCTCAAATGTGTTAGTTAAATTTATCTGCTTCTGGAAGTCTGGAGCATAGAACGCCCATCTTTCAGCACCTTGGTGTCTGATTTTTAAGTCAACTTTTAAAACACTTCTCAACACTTTGAAAAACATAATTGTAGTGGTAACTTCATTTGGACAATCACAAACAGGAGCATTGAGATCACTAGTCAGTCCTGAAATCGGTGAGTTGAGGGGCCATGAAAAATGTAGAATTCCTTTCCTTTACTTTTGCAAACTTGCAACTCAAACAGCGACTTCCGTGCCAAGGTCATCATGTGGTCTCAAATAATAGGATTTAATAGTCAAGATGCATGAGGATTTAACAGTAAAAATATGTAGTCACTTCTAAAGAAAAGTCTGATGGATGGGTGGTTTTGGGAGGCTCCCTCAATTACGTCAATCCTCAGAAGGCAGCAAGTTATTCTCCATTATTTTCCAAGTAAAGAGATGAGTGTAATGTGTACATAATATTACATACTATTCATGTCTAAAGATATTTTTATAATCTAAGAACACCGACAAGTGAAGAATCAAAATTAATCTGTGAAGAAAAATACTCTACTAAATTATTTACAATGGATGGATATTTTTAGAATTCTAATTTGAAATGTATCCATTCTCTTTCTTTTATAGGTGGCTGGTATTAGGTATTGCCATGGTGCGGTTTTATATACAGAAAGGAACACATAGAGGCTTATTCAGAAGCGTTCAAAAGACGCTTAAATTTTTCCAGACATTTGCTTTGCTTGAGGTAAATTTTAAACATTAGTTTGCTTTACTGGATGCTGCATATCATAGGTAAAACACATTATTATTCTGAATTTAAAATAGAAATTATATTAGTACTGAAAGTCCTTTTTACTTTATTATTTAATGAAGTTTTGGGGGTGGGGCAAGGTGATTACTTGAAACAAATGTGCACGTGTTTTTCAAACTTAATTCTAATATTTCTTTTAATCAGTGCCTGGGAACTGCTTTGATTTGAGAGTCTTTATTGTAAAAGGCAAAATCTCGAAGGCCCTATAGCCAGCAGATCAGCCCTTTAGTGTAGTAGATATCACCATCTCAGAGATTATAGCTAACCTTAAATTCTTTACACTGGACTTACTATCCTTCTGTACCTTTTCTGCTTCTGCTTATTTCAAGGTGGGATTCGCAAACCCCATATAATCCATTGCAATGGGGTCTGTGCAAGATGTGCAAAGTAATACTTTTAAGTAATTACTTTTACTTTTGCTAACTATGCACTAGTGGTCTCAGTTCTGGTACATTTGTGTAATGAAGCTTTATTGCTGGGTTTATGGAGCACCTTCAGTTCTTTCCCAGGCACAACAAATAATGTCTATCTGCATTTTAACTTTTTTTCTCAATTTGCCTACAACATCTCAAGTTCAAATTGTTAAAATCATGTCACCAGCTGTATATAGGCTTTTGTAAACTTTCATAGTAAGTAATTCTATTAATACCTGCCAAAACAATGAAAAGCACTTTATTTGCTAAACATTACTGACCAGAAAATGCACTGTATCTAGAGCTTCATAGCTGTCATTGACAAAAGTATAATAATGTAATTAATCTGTAATTAATGTAGAACATTTTAAAATTGCTGTGTGTTTAGCGTTCCTTATATGACTTCCTCTACACTGTCGTGTAAAATTCTTCTTTGAAAAAGGTAAAGGAAGAAAAGCTTACTAGTTGAATAAGATGCTTTGTAAGTATCTTAATCTAATATTTACAGTTAATTAGGAAAACAAATGTCTTTCATGTATTTGCACAGCTCAGATATTGAGACCATCCTAACACTGATTGTCAGGGCTCTGCCATGTATTTCTTTTAAAGACTGTTAGTGGGAGACAAAAGCCAGATTTGAGCCTAGGTTTATATTAATATCAAAAGGCCATATTTGTAGGGTAGCTAGTAACATGCTGCACATCAGTAACCTCTGATTTATTTTTGTTCACAGGTAATCCACTGTGCAATTGGTGAGTTCTTTGTTTAAATTTCTCCTGTAACTAGTTAAAACATGAATTGTGGAACAGAGATAACATGTTTCTCTTTTTAAGGAATAGTTCGCACATCTGTGCTTGTGACTGGGGTCCAAGTGAGTTCAAGAATCTTCATGGTGTGGTTTATTGCACATAGTATAAAACAGGTATGTGTGTGAGCAAATGATGCTTTGATTGCTTTTAAGGAGAAGTTATTACTACAGTTCTCATTTCACAAGGAAGACCAATCTAAAAATTAATGATACTCCTGTAGAGAATGCTTACAAATTTGAGTGCAGTTTTGGGAGTTAGGGTTACAAAATAGAATTTGTGTGATTCTTGCCAGGAGACTGAGTCTGGGTCTTAGCTGTGAATTAGCAGTGTCTTCAGCATCGTGCCCTCTGTGGTCTGCCTAAATGAAATCAATGACTACTTCTATTATTTACAAGGAAAACTACCCTAGTATTAACAGTTCCCTTTCAAAAATTTTAATTATCACTTGCTGAATTAAACTAAATAAAATGTCCATTTATTTCTTTAAATTTATGTCTTAAATTGAATTCACATGGATAAACATGGTTGAGATTTTGCAGTTTTTTTAGAAACCTTCTCAAAATTTTAAAATTTTTAAATTTTACTCGTGTTATGGTAGCATTAACATTTGATGACATCCAGTATGTAACAATGGCGCTTAAGGACCTGTGTAAATGACAGTGGTTTATTTGCCTGGCTGTAGGTGGCTGTTGGAAGGCTAGTGATCCATTAGCAGAATGAAAGAAGCAGTTCACAGCTGGTAGGTAGGACATTAGGTTCAGTTTGTGAGGTGTGCTTTCTATGAAAGGCATGTAAAAAACTTAAGTGATAGATTTTGTGCTCCTGAATTTCTTCGGAACTTGAAAAGCTGAGCCATTAAACTGTCTCGCCAGCAGATGGCATAGGCCTTTCTGCAGATGAATTATCCTAGCACCTGCCTCAGTTATCAAATCTTCATTTCATTTCACAAGGGGACTTGTTTTCTACACTGCATCTTTTCCTTTACTGTCAATTTTCTTAACATGAAATAAATTAAATAGGCTTTTCAAAGGGTTTTTTTAGGTTTTTCTTTTTTCTTGTTTTTTTTTGTTTGTTTCTTTTTTGTTTGCTTTTGTTTTTTAAACTTTTTATATTTTTCTGTAAGGCAAAATGTCTCAAAGATAGATAAGATTTTTGTTTTGAATGTCTGCATGTGAGCTGGACTATAGCACTGCATTTTGCCATGTTTTATTATCTGCAGTGGACTAAATCTTTAGCATATCAAGCAATTTCTTTTATTTCCTCTACCTACACTACTATAAGCCAAGCTGTGTCCAAAAAGAAATACTTTTGAATGTGTGTCTGATTGTATTTCACGCTGTTATTGCTTAGCAGGCATGAATGTTCAGGGTCACTTTAGGTGGTGAGAGGCACATCAGTGATAATAGCCAGAGCCAGACCTCCCCACTTGACTGAGATTTGCAAGGCAGCAGATAGGAATTCTCTGCATACCTATTTAAAGCTCTTCTGCTTGGATTTAGCACTGTGACATGAATCCAAGTTTGACTTATCAATGTTTGTCTCTAATTGCATGAGGCAAAGAACAGCCTAATTCTGTCTTTACCTTTGCTTATTTGTTTGAGTGTCTTTGCACTTCAGTTGCTGCTATTTGTTTGTGATTTTGGTGCTATTTTTATGTCTCAATTTTCTCTATGATGTTGGTGAGATCCTTATGCTAAAAGTGCACTTTCTTTTGCTGACACATTGAGAGTGCGATTTTATGAGTGCTTACAATTCTTGATTTTTAACAGAGTTGTGGATTTTCATCATCTTGGAGATATATTAAGCCTTGTCACCATGTTGCATTTTATTTTGAAAAATAATTTCCTTTTTTTGTAGTTTTAACAAAACTTGTGTTGCTTTATTCTATTTCACAGACATTCCTGGAGCTTTTCAGCCTTCAGGCAGAGTGTATTACAAAATTTCTCCCCTCTTAAAGGAAAGAAAATTACTTGTGTGTAATTCTTCCTCACAGAAGGTAGTGTTTGTAATAGACCCCAGGTGCTTTCTTGGTATTTGGGGACTTTTGGTCTTTCGTTCACTCAGAGTGAAAAAGAAGTGGTGTTTTGAAACAGCAGATATGTGCTACCTACCAATGAGGCAGTTTAATGACTCAGAACTTAAACCTTACATGGGATTGTTGACTGAGATTACCCAAAGCTCCTGATCTACTAACTACTCTTCATTTAGTGAGCTGTCTGTGCTCCAGCTCCTTAACTATCTTAGAGCTCCCTGAAGCCTGCCAAACTCGATCTTCCGTGACCAAGTTCCAGTTAGTCGGTTGTATAAAGCAATTACTTTAGTCTAAAGTTTCATGAAAATGTGCATTATACATTGATGAAGAAGATAAAAATAAGAGAAAGTCTAGGACATGGAGTAGTGAAGTGCAGAATGATTAAAAAGTGATTGTGAGCACATACCTTCTGTAGCATTTTGTTGTTCTTGGTGTTTTGAGGAGTAAGAATGTAAAAAAGTAGGGCAACCACAAATGAAAAAGGGGTAGTTAGATAGTGTAGTGGAATCTAGATAAATAATAAAGAGAAGGAATAAGCATAATTATAAGGTTTTATATTTTGATATTTTCATAATGGATGAAGATTGCTCAGTTGACAAATGTCTGTATGTTAGTAAACACATATGCTAATGACAATGAACTGTACACGGTAATGGTTTCAGCATATCACTTTTGTGCCAGAATTGTCTTTCTTTACAAGATACTAGTTCTGCTCTATGTATCTTAAAGAGAAGTCTGTTGCAGTTTGCACAGAAAAGAAGCCTAAGGATGAAGAAAATGTTGGTTCTTTATACTTCTGCAGATCCAGAATGAGGAGAGCGTTATTCTTTTTCTGGTCGTATGGACTGTGACAGAGATTACTCGATATTCCTTCTACACATTCAACCTGCTCAACCATTTGCCATACTTCATTAAATGGGCCAGGTGGAGATGTCTTGCACTGAGTTTCTCATGGTTCTGTGCATGTTGGTTTCATGCATGCTGAACTAACACACAGGAGAGCAGATGTTTGAGCTTTGGTTATGTGTCAGCAAAGTGCAAGTCAGTTGCTTTCTGTACTTGGGATCATTGTTGCTTGGTTTAAAATCTTAAAAATATTTTAGCTGAGGTTTTTGTGGTTTGATTTTACTTTGCTTTCTATGTCTCACAGTTTGAACTCTGCTTTCACTTACTCTAATTTTTTTTCTCTGTCCTTGGAGTCATCTTTTAATTTGCAGTATGACTCTTTACAATGCTCTTGAATACAGTGCCCAAAATTAAGCACCTATGCTAGTCTTTGTGGATGCTAGTTCTTTGAAAATGTGGGAGTTGTTGTCACTCAATCTGTGTTATTATTACTTTGTAAGAAGTTCTGCTTTATCAGAGCTTTTTTAGAGATTATATCCATATAGTAAAGTTAAATACTAACTTAGTTTGGGTGACCCACCCAAAATTGTGTTCCACATCAAAACTGTTTTGATTTTGAAGCATACCTAAGGCTGGCAACTAGATCACATACACTGTGTGTGTTTATCAGGAGACTTAGCTGGAATAGTATTCTATGTAGTCATTATTTGAAAAATACATGTAAGGCACACTTACTATGTAAGAAGAAAAATATCTAACCTACATTCAGTACAGGCAACTCTTATTTTAAAGAGTTTACTTGTTATTTTCCTTTATTTTTGTTTTATAGATAATGCGGATTTGATGCTTCTAACACATTTCTTTGATATGTCTGATATTTATGTCCATTCTTGTAAAACATTGCCTTTTTGCTAGTGTCTAAGTAAGAGACTTATTTAAGCACTAAGTGACAAACTTAAAGATAGCCAAATTGGCTATCAACAGTATATTTTTATACAGATTTCAGAAAGAAGTATGTATAAAACCAGAACATATTACATTGACAGGTAGTAATTTTTGCCATCAGGCCAGTGTGCCTTGAATAACAGAATTTTGTTTCGTTAATATAGACAATAGGGAAAACCGACATTCTCACTGAAGAGATATATGTCGAAATATTAATGTAAACAAAACATTTGAGAATATACTATTTTTTCATAGTCTGAAATATCCCGTCAAGATTTATGGATAAACAAACAGCACAACAAGGCATTAATTCACTACCAAGAGAGATGGAATTTCTGATCTTTACCTTATAAGTGCATAGAGACAAACTATATATAAGCTCTCAGTTCCTTCTTATCTAATCTATGTTCTTTCTGGTGCTGCCAAGCAGTAGGACAAGAGGCAAAGGGCAGAAACTGATGAACAGGAATTTCCACCTAAATATGAAGGACAACTTCTTTACATGCAGGTGACCAAGCACTGGAACAGATTGTCCAGAGAGACAATCTAGTGTCTCCCTCACTGGAGATATTCAGAAACCATCTGAACACAATCCTGTGCCATGTGCTTTAGGATAACCCTATCTGAGCAGGGAGATTGGACCAGATGGCTCCTTGTGGTCCCTTCCAACCTGAACTATTCTGTGATTCCCCACCTCTGTGAGTTTTCTAAGCCCTTCTGTTTCTAGGAGGGTTTCATGCTTAGTTGCTGCTGTTTTGGATCTCATTTCTTTTGGCCATGGAGTGCACACTACCTTTCTCTCTGTGTGACAGCTCTCATTGCTGTTCCCTAAGTGAACTGGAGAATGGTTCCTTAGGAGAACCTCCATATCCATGTTGCACTGTGTGAAAGGACAGCAAAATCTTATTGATTACAATTTTCATTTTGTCACTACCTATGTGGCCTTTGGCATTGAAACCACATTTTCTTTCAACTGAATACTTTGCCTTTTATTTGAATATCATGCCACTTGAAAATAGGTCTGATAAATTTCTGACACTGTCGTTTTCTTTTTTTTTTTTATTCCAATTTCCATTAGTGGTAAATGCAGTATTCCCATGTTGTAGTGAGTAAAACAGCTTCTGATGTTTTTCAACATTTTCATTATCTTCAAACAAATTGTAGTACATACATTAACCCAATGTGTGTGCACTGTGATGAAAATATGTAGAATCATCTGAATTTGAGATTCAGTCCTGGTCTGAATCCTTTCAGTGACAACAGGAGTAAGAATGTACATTTTTAAAAAATTATCATTGGAGACTAAAAATTTGAGGATTGTTTTATTAGAAAGACATGAAAACATTTTGATACTTCACTGTTTTTGAAAGAAAGCACTGAGGAATGCATACTCTTGTCATTCTAAGCAACTCTGTCAAGTCAGGATGTGATTCTTGATTCTGGTGCAGGAACTACTTTAATGCGTTGCTGTGCCACTAATACCAAAAAGAGAAAATTTTAAGTTTATGGGGTGTTTCTCACAAGGTGTTTTTTTGTTTTTTTTTTTTTTCAATGCAGATACAACTTTTTTATCATTTTGTATCCTGCTGGAGTTGCAGGTGAACTGCTAACCATATATGCTGCTTTACCCTATGTGAAGAAAACAGGAATGTTTTCACTGAGACTTCCCAACAAATACAATGTCTCCTTTGACTACTATTACTTCCTTATTATTGTCATGTTCTCTTACGTGCCATGTAAGTACTGTTTAACTGTAGAAAGGTTTTAACAACATAATAATTAGTCTTCAGCAATGCTATAAGAACTGCCTGTATTAAAATTTGCTGAACACTTTCTACTATAAAAGCCTCCTTTCTGTTGTTCCAAGCTTTACTATGCTTTAATTGGTTAGGCTGTAATTTTCTGTCCTGTGACCTGCTTAGGAACATAATCTGTCTTAAAAATTTCAGTGAAAATGCTAAAATTATTTCTCAGACCCTGACGAAGTAAGAAAACTTTTTGCTTGCATGCAGAAATGTCTGTAACTTTGTCACTGAGACTTTGTAGTGCCTCTCTCACTTTGAAGTAATGACTTTAAAATGATCCTGCAAGTTGTGCCAGATTTGCTGTGGCTTTTTGCTACTAGTAACCATTTACCTTGGAAAAATCGCCATTCAAGCATGCTCAGGAAAAAGTTAAATCATTATTCTCTAAGATTTCATTTTCACAGAAATCAATCCACCCAAACCTCTCTGAACATCTGCAGTCCCTGATTTCATCAGTTTGTCCTTATACTTATGCATACCAAAAGTCATGGAGGTAACAGTAGAGAGAGTTTCTGTCTTTCACTTCCAGTGTTCTTTCCACTGCTACCCAAGCAGTGAAGACAAGGAGAAAGCAACCTGAGATACCAGATATTCTACCATGAATAGGGCTAGACCAAACTAGGCAAATGTAATATTTTAGATAATATTAATAATAGAATATATAACATTTTTTAATAATCAGTAAATTGAGGGTGCAGATTGGTGAGAGAAATTGAAAAGCAGGAAAACTGAAATTAAAAGGTCTGTGACCTGCAGTCATGAAAGAAGTTCATGTGAGAAGGTGACCTTCAATATGGACTTTTACAATATGCACACACACTGAAATTTTTTGTCCCAAGAAATCATGAAGGCAAATAAGAGATATATATATCAACAAAAAATATCCTAAGGTGTGATAACTTACTAACAGTTTTTCATCTGTTTATGTAACAACACTTCAAGAATAAATCTAGCTTTCTAGCCTGACTGTGTCAGCAGGACAGTAATATAATAGATGGCAGAGGGACAGGAAGAGGGATCTCGTTACTTCAGACTTGAACAAATAGGGTAAATTTGTATCCTCTTCCAGGTCTTAATTGAAAAATGCTTAGGACAGATTTGAAGTCTTCAAGCACTACCAGAATTTGGTTAAATCCTGTTTCTACCAGGAAACTGTTGGAGTGAAGTTCCTTGAGTACAGGGTATTTATTCAGGGGGCCTTGTCTGACCTTTGAGTAATTATTGTTTTTTTAAATCACTGCAGTGTTCATGACTTGTTATTATTCACCTCAATCAACTCAACCACTGCGTGCTATAATTTTTACTCAGTTCATCATTCTGTAGAATTGTGGTTTTCCATTATGTGATCTGTTGAATTTTTCCATCTAATTTGCTTTCTTTTATGCTTTGATCAAGTATTTCCACAACTCTACTTCCACATGCTGCGGCAGAGAAGAAGGGTGCTTCATGGAGAAGTGATTGTGGAAAAGGACGATTGAATCAAGCTGTGTAACCATGGTGCTTTTAATGGAAAGGAGAAGAAGAGAGGGTAAAAACCCAAAACTTCCTCTGATTTTTCTGAGTCCAAGTTATAAAACATGGAACAAGAATAAACAGCTGTGCCTAAAATATCATGGACTGTATTATTTTTGCAATCAATATATTTTCAGACCTACCTTTTCATCCTAGATTCACTTTGGTTTTTAATTGTTAGTTTCTTCAAAGAAATATTTTCTTATTTTCAATAGGTTGACAAGTAGCTTTAAGAATTAGAATAGTTGGCTACTGTGCTTTCTGTTCTGAAAGTTCTGTTTTGACCTGTACTCGTTATCAAGAAGAGAAGGAGAGTTGATAAGTTGTACTGAAAGTGAGTCTTGTGGATATCAGAGTGTTAATTAGGTAATGATGTTTTTCATAGACTAGGTGAATTGAATGGTATTTAAGCTTTATATTAAATAATACCTTTCCAATTATAAGTACTGTAGCACGTTGTTCAACATTTTTTGAATTACAGTATCACACTGCAGAATTCCAGAAGGACTTCCGAAAGGAGTTGAATTGTTGATTGTCAGTGCAAATTTAGACTTCCCTGTATTTTCATTTGTAATTTTAAAGATACTTAGAATAATAGATATAATATTAACTGGTTAAAAGTTCGTTCTGAGGAGTAGACAGGATGTGCCTACCTTTCTCTAATCGTTGGCTGGAATGAGGCTCCTTTGCACAGCAAAGCTGATTGTCAGCATGTTTCCTGTTCTACATTTAAATTATGTATGCAGAAAAATCAGTATTGCATTGAAAAACTGTAGCTATGCTGAGATATTTGACTTCTTTTAAACAGCTCAAATATATTTAAAATAGCGTCTTAAAATATAAGTTGTGCTTTGATTCATCCCACTGGGCAATTTTAATTGCTCCCTCCCCATTAATTGTTTATACCGTGTTGACTTAATTCTATTTCATGTTTTCAATAATCTGCAAAAAGTATCTACAGTATGTTGATTGAAGTTACAGATGATATTACACTATATGATGCCTGAGTGGGAGAGATCCAACAAATTAGATTTTGATCTAACAGCCTAGCAGATTCAGAGAAAAGGTGATGCCTTTGAGGAAATGTGGATACTTAGTGAGGGAGAGAAGATGGAAATGTAGTAATGTGGCATGAAGCCTTCAAAATGTAGGCAGCAAGCCTGTCTTGCTTCTGGTTTCACTGATGTCAAAAGAACTGTAAACATGCATGGAAGAGCTGCACCAGGCAGCTGTAAATAAGAATATTTGTGATTGCTGAGGTAATTTCAGGAGTACAGTCTTATATTTTAGCTACCTCAGGGATGAAGAATTGGATAATCTTGTGAAAGCTCCAAGAACAATAATGAAACAAGTGAGAAAGAAGTCAGAAAGATTGAGTTGTTAATATGTGTAATTCTTTGTTATATGATAAATACATGGAAGAGCTTTTCTAAGTATGGAGGTGTAGATATGATGAATTTGAAACAAGGTGAATAGCCAATGAATATCAGAATAAAGGTCCTACCAGTAAGAACAGTTAGGTTACAGAATGACATAGTAGTGCTTATCAATGTATGCAGTGTCTTGGAAGGTTTTCAGGTAGAGTTGGCAAGAGATTGAACTACATATTTGAATAGGCAGTTTCCATTTTTTAGCCTCAAAGATTCTATAATAATACAGCTTTTTTGAAATTTGTAGATATGCCAGAATAAGGTGTATAAGGTAATTGGATAAAAAAGCAAGGACTTGCTATATCCCTAACTTTCAAATTCCATGTTGTGCCTTGAATTTGTGATATTTATGCATGTCTTCATTGCACGTAAATGAGTTTCCTTTTATATGACAGGTGCATACTGGACTTGAGACAGAACAGTTGTATGTATTTCTTTAAATTTTAGAAGGTATAATCTTTGTGTTCCTTAAATTTCACACAAGGTGCTCTAATTTAACTTACTACTACTGTTTTATATGCAGCTAAAATTATTGAAAGTTTAAAATATAAAATACATTTACAACACTGAATCACAAAATAGTTGTGTTACATGTGTTCAGACTAGCTGTTGTTTGTGTCCAACATTCTTTCAGTACTGTTTTATAAACTATGAGGAACATATTGGCAGTTTTGGGAAATATAACTCCATTAGCAAGCAGAATAGTGTGATGAAATATGAGAAACTAAGATTAGATTAAGTTCTGTGTCTCTTTTTTTACTGTCAGGGCAGCTCAATGAAGAGCATAGCTATGAATTTATTGAAAATGCATTGGATACATAAGGATGTGATTTTGAAATCCTTGATCAGATGAGTGTATCCCGTAGATAGTATTCCTTCTAAAAGGAATACTTGCACTATAAGAATGCATTTTATTTGTTTTCATTGTGGCCTAAGGATATTATTATATGTTAATCAAGGACCTATTTTTATATCCTTTTGTACATGTGAAATGAAAAAAATACAGCACTGTTTGCTACAATCTTGGGTTGTACTTCCATAAAGCAACAATGTACAAAGTAATGATACAATTTAAAAATGGATTTATAGCTACAAAACAATCTTGCTAAATAGTGAATTAATAAAAGTAAAGCTAAAAATTACAGTATCACATTCAATGTTTCATTGACCAGAGAGATTGCTGTGAAGATTAGATTACATGGCATTTTCCTAAAAAAAGTAAGCAACATGTTCTTTTCTTCCTCCTGTTTTTTTGATTGAAACCTTTCATTGAAGACTCCTTTTCACACAGTCAGTAAGGCTGGAAAAGACCTCCAAGGTCACCAAGTTCAACCTTTGAACACCACCAGGTCAACTAGATTATAGCACTAAGTGCAATGTCCAGCTGCTTCTTGAATGCTTCCGGGGATGGTGACTCCACCACCTCCATGAGGAGCCTGTTCCAATGCCTGACCAGCCTTTCTGTGGAGAAATTCTTCCTGATGTCCAACCTGAACCTCCCCTGGCACAGCTTGAGGCCTTTTCCTCTTGTCTGGTTGCTGGTCTGTTAACATATCTTCTGAAATGTAGTGAGAATTGCAGGTAAAATCTTCTTCCTATTGGCTTCAGATAAGCTAGGATTTTATCCGAGGTAGCTTATTTAAATTTCAATGTACCATCTTGAAACCTGTTAAATAGATATTAAAACTTAAGTATGATTTTCATATGGTGCTTTCTTTCCAACTTCTTTTTTTCATCTTTTTTTTCTTCCTCTCTGCAATATTCCTACTTTTCTAAAGCATTTAAATCCTCCTGCTTATGTAAGATTAGGAATGTATTCAAACATCAACATCTCTAATGTTTTCATGTAGTCTTCAACAAATTGTCCTTATAAAGGTTTTTTTCTTACTTGTTCTGTATAGGCCTTCTGAAATTAATTCATACAGAGCATGGCTTTATGAAACTTTTTGAATTGCAGTACCTAGAAACAGGGAGATTCCTTTTAATCAGGTGACATTTCCTACTATTAGTAGAAACAGAAACCATCTTTTGTATAAACTGCACCTGAAAGCAGCTGGATTTCTTGATGTTCTCCCCAGCACTCCCATACTGTGAAAAGCTGTTTTGGGACAGATTGGGCTGTTTTATAGCTCAGCCCAGAATGTTTGGAGGTCAGATCTCGGCCTCAGGGCATGGGAAGCAGAAGGGAATATGGTGCTGCATCTTCTACATTATCTGCCAAGGGTCTCCAAGGCCGTGGTGGGCAGTAGTTGATTGATGTCATTTCTCCCACCCTGCAGGGTGTGAGGTGAGAGGAAGCTGAGCGTGCTGTCATTACCATCTGCTGAGGGAGCTCAGGAGATGGGCTGGGAGGATGTCTGTGCACAAAGGGTGTGTTACAGGGAGGCCTTTCCCACTCCTCTCAGCTGTGGTTTGCTATCGGTTAGCCTTGAGACAGACAGGTGTGCCAGGATGGGCATGGCACACCAATCTCAACAGTACCGTTCAACATCCACTGCCTTGCAGAAATGCTGCAGGGTGCTGTTGCTAATTCCCATTGAACATAACATTTAACCAGGTTCAGGTTCATGGATAGATTGCAAGGCCAGTTAATGGAGGGAGATGCACGCACCTTTTCTGTGACCAGATGGAAATATGTACATTTTAAATCTAGGTCTAGCTACTGCTCTGACTGTGGTACTCTCAGTCTTCACAGCAGCTTACTTCAGTGGACATTTGTATTTGTGTATAGTTACTAAATAAACCAGAATGAAACCGATTCACGGTTGTTATAATAATTTATAATTTTAAATTAGTTTAAATTACATTAACAGTTTTTGAGTTGAGCTCTTGCTTAATCCATCTTAGAAAGAAAAAAGCAAGGAATGTTAATACAAATAAATGTTCTGCACGAGGCAGTAGGGCTTCATAAATCAAAATTTTCAGGCAAGCAAACTGGCTGCAGTTCATAAAGGATTTTTGAGTGAGGTTTTTTGAACAAAAAAGGTGAAAACTTCTGAAAATCAAAGTTTATTTAATAATGTATACTTTTAAATGTGCTGAGACTTACTGTATTATTTATTGCCAGTTTACAATTTAAATTCATGCTGAACCTACAGTTTTTATAGATGATTAACTGTTGCCCATTAAAATGTTTCATTCTGTGTTTGTTACAATGGCTGTTTAAAAAACAAACTCCCCATTTTTCTGCAGAGCTCTGTTCTCTTGCTGAAGTGAGTTGCAGTATTGTTTTTGCCTGTGATGCTCTGCCAGGCTGCTAAGGTGGCAGGTTTCAGTTTCCAAGGGTGGCTCCATGAGCTTGCTCCCAGCAGGTCACAGCTCCACAGTGGGTGGCACTCTGGGGTCAGTGTCGGTGCCACTGTGCCACTGTGCTGTCCTGGGGTCTCGGGTGCCTTCAGAAGGACTGACAGCTCTGCAGATGTCCCCAGCTGTTCATCCCTATGACTTCCCAGATGGAGAGGAGCTGTCTGGGGAACTCCTAGGTCACAAAAGCCAATCTGACAAGTGAACTGGGAGCTGTCCCAAGAGAGCTATGGAGAACTGGATGTTGGGTGACTCCAGCTCTCTCTGGGAAGTTGCTGTCAATTTCACACCAGCAGCTCTTGGTGGCTGGTGATGTACAGAACTTTCTGTGTCAGGTTGAATCACCTGAAACATGTCTTTTCATTCATACCGCTCCTGCCTCTGTTCAGTCTTGAATGTATTTGAATGTCCTTTCAGTTTATGGCTTTGTAAAAGTGTAAGTGCAGAAAAATGTATCCAGATGTATAGAATGTATATGTATAGAATTGTACTTAAAGTTTCTTAAGAATGTAAATGCACTGCAACTGCTTATTATTGTTATTTCTTCTGAAATGCGTTACCCTTAGAAGTTTACACGGACAGGAAAACAACATAGTATGATACTTCTAATAACTTGTTTATTTGCAAAAAATTATAATATTTATTGAGATAGAGATTCAGATATTTGTTTTCGAGATTGTTAATGCTGTAGCACTGTAAAATTAATAATCTATTAAAAGACATACTTAAAACTTTGTTCTAGTTGTTTTTAAATTTTTTTTTTTTTTAGTATGTAGAAGTCAGTTCATATAAGTTTTCAGCATATTACACCAGACTGGTATCTGTTTACAAATGCGATATTTTTTATTTGGAATTATTTCACAAATTAATCTTGCGGTCCCCTGTAACATATTTATTCTTACCCAGACAGCCTTTTCATATTTACTAAAATATATTCCATAAAAAACAGGTAGGTTTGAATAGTAATAATATTGGTTTATCAAATAAGAGCGGAAAACACAGGGCATTAAAGACAATGTCAACATGTATGAACAAAAGTTGCATTACAGTGATCTTGAAATAGGTTTTCCAGTAGTAGATGTTTCAGTGTTTTGGAGCAGGACTTTTTTGTGTTATTAACCTTTGAGAGGGGTGGAGGCAGAGATCATCCTCTGGCTGTCCTTTGCTATGTGACTAACAATGACATTGCAGCTATGAGGATTTTGTTGCCATGACAGTATGAGAAAGCAGTATGTGAGCATTCACACCTACTTCTTTTGAATTAGTAATCAAGTGGTTGTAACCCTAAAGGGCTTAACTGCATATAAAGCTAAATCCTGTTAGTCAGCTGTATTATAATGGAGATGTAGATCTCCTAATCTGAAAGTCACAGAAATGGTCTTCTGATCTAAATTCACAGGACAGGATTTATGTGTCCTGGCCTTCTACCAAGGTTAAGACATTCAGATTTCTATAGGAACTCGTGGAAGAATATCCACTAATCTCAACAGGAGCATGATGGGACGTAGACCTTTGTGTATCCTGTTCTGGGTAATTCTGGGTTTACCAGGGAAAAAGTGAGCTGCAGCCTTCCTGTTAGCAGTGTCTGGGACAGAGCCTGTGCTTGTGCATTACATGGTGGCACACTTCCCCCTAGCTTTGCAGGGTGCCCAGCACTGCTCCCTGCAGAGTCCTCCAGAGCACCTGGAAATCTCCAGTACACCACTATTGCATTGTACTGATTTGAATTCAGCAGAGTTGTAGAAACTCGCTTCACATGTCTACATAAGCATCTTTAATTTCTGAAATTAATCTAGGCCCAGTAAGACATCCCATTAAAAATAGGCAGGGTATATCATCCCTCACAGCTGCTTGGACATTCCTAGCTTGAAATGCTGCCGTCATTGAACAACTTTGATTTTCATATATAATCTCTTGGTGGTTTGTGCTCATACCACATGCATAAGATGGCACTTTGCCTGCCCTTAAGTGGCTCTTCCAGATTTGGTAGAACAAATTGCAAATGACAAGCAAGAATGGTGTCCTGCTCCACACACCAAGCACCCTCCTGTGCATGGAAAAGAATCCCAAACCCTGTGCATGGAAGAGAATCCCAAATCCTGGGTGTGTAATAACATTTGCATGCCTTTTGATTTATCATGTTTGCAGCTGAATAGTATACTGTAGACCTTCAACTCATTAAGAAAAGAAACAAATTTTGTTACCAAAGACAGCAAATTACATTTCATTCTGTAAATTAAGTCTGGGAGGACCACTGAGACTCATTCAGTGACTAAACAGAAACAGTATTGTGGATCTTGCAGCCGACACTTGCTGCCAACTGAAAGCAAGTATTTAACATTACCTCTGTTTTTGTTCAAAGTGAAGTGATATTACTGAGAATAAAAAATTTGAATTCTTGCCAGAAGGAGTCTTTTACAGTGATCATCTCTGACTAGGGCTCAATTGATTTAACCTTCCAATCCCTACATTATATCCAGCCAACTCTTAACAAAAGAGTTCTGTCTCTAGGAAAAAACAAATCTGCAAACAATTCCTCTAGAGTTTCTAAAATAGAAAATGTATTTTAGATTTCATGAGATATAAACACTTTTGAACATTTTCATACTCTTGAGACGTGTTTCTTTAAATTATTTATTTATTTATTTATTTATTTCTCTGTTCTTATTACAATAATAAAATGCTTGAAAAGGTGTTGGAAATATAGAGAACAATGCCCATATACTAAATATCCTGGTATTGGATCTTTCGAAAGATAATCATATCTCAGGGTTACCAGGAAGAAAGCAGAGGCACAAACTAACTTTGCTTAAATGGAAAGAGTAGCTGAGATATCACACAGCTGCATGTTCAGCTCCATTTGATCCACAGGCAGTGGCTACTGCTGTCTATTATAAATATCGCTGTGTTCATACTTGCTGCAGAAGTTTTTGGATTTTTTTAATGTGTCCCTGTTTTGTGCAACTTGTGTGGGAAAAAAGAAAAAAGGGCATGGTATTTCCATTTCTCAACACTTTTAAATTGAAAAATTGTCTTAAGAGCCATATTAGGCAGTGTTGTCATCATGTTTTTATTTCGCCATAAAATCAAATATAAGGTACTTTTTAGATTATTATTTTCCCACCATTTCTTTGCTATATAAAAATAAGTCTATGGTCTTGATGATTTTCTCAGTTGTCTCAGGGCTCTGCTATTTTACAGGTCAGCAGTAGTCCACTGGAAGAACACTTCATTGTGATATTCCTAAATTGGTGCAGTGGCTGCAGTCTTTAGGAATAAGTTTATTCTCCCAAAAATTGCAGGATGAAGATAAAATATTCTATACTAATGTCTTTTATAAATACTCTTGCCTCCTAAAAATATCTATTATGTGTGAATGTGTCTGTGTAATTTGTTTGTTTGTTTTGTGTGAATGTGTCTGTGTAATTTGTTTGTTTATTTAGTTGTTTCCACCTGTATAGTTACTTTAAAACTAATTACACCCTTGCCTATTGAATATAAAGTCCGTGGACTTCTGTGGCTTCAGATACATGAGTTTCTTGAGTTTATGGCAAGTCTGTAGTCGACTTCCTTGATCATTAGCTTCAACTCTAAGCTGCAAATATTTGTGGGAAAGATACAGTGACATCACTTTCTGTCTGAAGTGAGAATTATACTTCAGAATATCATTCTGAAGGCATTTAATGTTTAAACATGCTTCCCTTTTAGTTCTGTTTCTTTCTGATCTGAACAGGATGCTGACAGAGAAGGAACAATCATAACATCTCCTGTAAATAATGTCAGGTTATTGTTCTCTGTTCTCTTTTCACTCTCGTGACTCATTTGAACACTTGCTACAATGTTAGTGTTAGACAGTTTAGTGTTAGCACTAAATTGGAGGTAACTCAATCACCTTCCTATGGTCTGTAAAGCATTCAGGGTTAGGCTATGCAGAGGGCAGAAAGCCAGCAGAGAACAATGGAACTAACACTGTGGGCTAAGTGAAGAGTGAGAGGCTTTAGGCACGTGCCATGTGTAGTATGTAGGATGAATGTTCGGGGAGCTGAAAAGGAGACTGTGTTTCTGAGTCACTAACTCCTGGACGGCTGCTGTGCTTGTGACTGGAACAAACTTGCTATTTAGCCTTCGGTATTGAGAAGACACATGAGACGTGCTTCACTGATGAGAGGTACCATTTATATATCTGCTCTTGGTTTTCAGTTCTGGGCACACTATGTGCCTGCAATTTGCATGGTTCTACATGTTAAAAGAATTAACACCTTCTGCCAGTGTTTTAACGTAGTTTAATTCTGAGATGTCAAGAACTTCTTGGAAGAAATAACACCTTGGACTGATCTGATTCCATCTTGAGAGTACAAATGTTTCAAGGAGCAGAAGTAAATCTATTTAGGGTTTTGGGTGCCCTCCATAAATAGTTCTGGCAGCTCATTCAGTCCAGTCTCCCATCTTTCTGATGTCATCTTCTCCAGCATAGCCTGTATCTTCTAATTCATTCTGCAGTATGGAATCTCATTACACAAAATAAAATATGTATGAAAGAGAAATAGGAGGTATGTAGGTGAGCCAGCATACTGAAAATCTGAGACATCTCCTTCCTTACTGCAGTCTTTTGTGACAACTGTGGAAGGAATATCAGACCAACAATTCTGAGGAATAACAAAACTGTTGATCACCAACTGGTCTAAAAGTTTCCTGACTGAAACTGTTTCAGGGGAGTCTGATCAGGGAAGTGTTCCTTGTGAGTGCTTGCTGAGAATTTCAGTCACAAGCCCTTTTTCCCAAGGCAGTCTTTTTTGCTTTAAGATGATTGTACTTCACTTCAGGGGTGATGCTTAAACCTCCAATGTATCTTGCGCTAGTGCCAAGATTTCTACCTTTTAAAGGCTTTAACCTTTCTGTGATTCAGTTATACTCGCATTACAGGCCCATAGTGTCCCTCCAGTGATGATCTTTCTTCATTGTGTATTTCTTATTTCCCTGAGACTGATGTATCTAAAATTATTCACTGTGCAAGTAGAGCTACCTAGTATTTCCTCTGGTTAAGAAGGTTATTACCCTGTATTTGGTGCTTGTAAACATGGAGGATTTTTGATTAAGGCATGCTTAGTTTCAAAGCTTTGATGTATACAACAAACCTTAAATTGGAGTAAGGGGTTGAATTACTTCATTATTTACTAGAACCTCTGAGACTGAAACAGGTGCATATTGAATGAGATAATGAGACATGTTTAACGTCAGCCACAGACAAGCTATTATTTCAGTATGTGTCTCTGGGAAACCACAGGTAGAGAATTACTCATCTCATGGTGATGGCCGCTGCCCCGAGCACTAACCAGTGTCATCCTGTACAGCTCCTCTTCTGTGAGAAACTGAGAAATAATTACCATGGAACTACCCTGAGCTCTAAATAGCTGTTATTCTTTAGGTACACTACTTACTGAGAGGTTTCATCTGCAAATAATACCTCTTGAGACTGTGTGCAGGCAGGATGTGATAATTTACAAAAGCCCTTAAGAGATTGCATTTTGAAATGTCACAGCTGGGTAGGTTTGCAGTTCACAGTAGGTTTGGAGATACAGATCCTGAGGCCAGATCCTTTGCTGGCATGCCTCAGTGTAATCGTGCTGACTTGCCCAATTTTAAAGACTTGACTTTTAAAAGAGCTTTTCTAAGAATAGTTCAAAATTTGAATAGGTAGTAAGTGTGAAATGGTGATGATTTTCTTTTTTTAATTTAAAATATTTAAATTTATTTAACAAGTTTTTTTTTTTAAAAGAAAAGCTGGAAACAGTGAAGGATTTTCTTCTGAACCAGTTTTAGAATAAACATTTCTCTGAATAGTCTAATAATGTGAAAACTCATTTTTGACAGAAATTTGCATTATTTTCCTAGAAAGTTCTTGACTAGCGCAACCGCCAAGTCCTGAGAGAGGGGATGGGGATATAGGGAGGAGGGTGAAAGAAGGTGAATGCAAAGCCACATTGCCTCCCCAGCTGTGAGCAGCCAGTGGAGACTCCCACACTGAGACAGCCAAGGAAGCAGAGGGTGGCTACAGGGGGCAAGGCACAGTTGTAACAATGGTCTTAAAATCTAGACAAAAGATTTCCTGAGTCTTCTGCCCGGCAAACAAAATGAGGTAATGCTGCTGAAGGACGAGGGGGTGAAGGATGAATTAATCCCCAACTTGAGAAGAATACAGTCTTATTAAATGAGATTTCATTGTATTAATTTTACCTCATTCTGTCACTGACAGAGTAATCTTTTGTTATGAATTAATCTGTTTCCTTCCAATAAAAAGCAATGTGATGGAAACAACTTCTATCTTGTCCTGCATCTGTTTTCTTTGCTGGTGCATTTGATTTGGAATTTGGAGAACAGTGGCAGGAACTGGGGAATGGAGAACCAAATAACTCTTCTTCCTGCATTTTTACTGCATATCTCCAGAGGAGTGTTTGTCTTCTTCTGTGCATCAGGAGATTAACTTGTACTTACCTTAACTCTGTACTGAGAAAATTCTCTTGGTTCCATCTGAAACACCTACACAGCCACTCTCCTGAAGCCTTTTGGTATCCCTGAAGTAGAGTTTCATTAGAATCCAGCTATTTGAGTTCACTGAAGGATTTGGCTTCAGACTCTGGTAGCTTCCAACATCTTCTGATACAGGGGCAGATCTTCTAAAGGAACCAACCACTGCCATGAATCTGGACTCTTGCAGTGGTCCATGCTTTCAGTCTGGAGTGTAGATAGAGTTAAGATAATCCCTCTTCTAACAGTTCGCCCATCTTATTTTTACTGCTACGTCCTCTGGTAAGGATGATTTTGTTCTCAGAAGCTTAGAAAGAGGCTTAATGTTGTGACAGACAAGAAACTGGCTGAGAAAACAAAGGATGAAGTGACAAGAACGGTTTAGAAAGTAGGAACATGGGATTTAACAACAGTGCACAGTAACAACAATCTAGTTCCAAAGTATAAATGCTGATCTTGCATGTCTGAGGTAAACAGAGAAGGTTTTTCCATGTTTCCCAGATTTTTTTTCTGACACTTAAAGTGGACCAGATGGTCATTTGGTGGGAATTCACGTAGTGCCAAGAAAGTGAAGTTGCTGGTTTATGGCAAATGATATGTGGTCCTTTGTGTCTATAACCCACATCATGTGTATTTCTCTTTTCTATATTGCTTTAAGTTTTCTAAACTGCTTCTCTCTAGATCATTCTTTGGAAAGCTGAAAGAAATCAGTGACTCTCATTTCATTGTATTTGGTCTTACTTGGTTTAAGGCTATAGCAAATACAATTTTCCCTCTCTGTTATATGTGAGTCCCTTTTGATACTGAGAACATTATATTGTCTTCACAAAGGATTGATGCTGTTTATTGGACATAAAACTAAAGGGGGTGCTGAAAACAATTATAATAATACAGTATCTGCAGACAAATGGCTTTTCTGAAAAAACCCAAAAGGAGTTATTGCTGTAAGTGTCAATTAATGCTTTTAAAATGCTTTAATTGCACGGTATCTATTTCAGACTCCTGAAATGCAGAGGTAATTTGGGCTAAAAGAAGATGATTCACAGTCAATATGTAACTGTGACTTGACAAGGGGCTTAAGATCTGCCTGAGGCAGATCAGAATGTGTGATAATGAGAATCTAGCAGAAAAACACATCAGGGAACTGAACTTCAGAGTTTCCCTGGGTAAAAGGTGTCAGTGACTAGCTGGTCATGCTCCTTTCACGAGGCAAAAGGCAGAAGCGGTCAGTCTTGACAGCAGTGGCTGCTGCAACCTTGGAGTTAGTTACAAAGTACTCATTTTTGAAATAAATATGTGCATTCATTCATAGTCATATTCATATATATACGTACATACATCCATATATAAAACCTTTTTTTAATGCAGTTTAGTGAAATGCATTTCAGCATGACAGAGAAGTGGGATCATGATAAAGCCTTCAATTTACTGTGCTCCATTGTTTATTCATGTCTCTTGGCAAGTCCTTTCTGGGAACCTGTAAAAAGAAAATTATTTGCTGGCTTAGGTTTGGACTTAACTCTGTTCCCTTCATTGCTACTGTACTCTTCTCTGCAGGGGATTGTTTTACATTTTCTTAATTGCAGAGAGAGATCTTGGTGTTGGCAGTGGTTGTACTGAGAAATGGGTTTTAATAAGTGCAGTCTACTTACTGCACTGGAACTTTAGCACCTGCAAGCTGAATGATAGCATCCTGTCAAGTTGATGTTGATGACTTTGTCACCAAGGGGACAGATTTATTTGCACCCATGCATTTTATAACAAGATTGGGCTTTAGAAATGTTTTGTCATGTTGCTTTATGACTACGTGTATTTTTCTGTTTGAGAATAGTGCTACTTGGAAGTGAAATAAAGGGAAAGCTATTGGCTGGACATTAAGGTGAGATTCTTTTCAAGTAACTCTAGACTTCTATGCTGCAGATATTTGCAGGTACACAACCTTCCCTTTGGAATCAAGGGAGAGAAATGGGTGGTTCATTTAGCCTTTAATAGACATTGAATTTTAATTGAGATGAGCCCCACTCCATCCTCTTTGGCTATAAATGTCATACTGTACCCGGCTCTGCAAACAGTATTTCTAGGGGCACACTGATGAAGGACTCCACACTGCTCATAGGCTGCCACATCAGGGGAAGACTGGTTGTATCCCTGCTGCACATCAGCTTTCATTTGAGAAACTCTCCAAAACAAATCACTCTACAAAACAGATCACTCTCCAAAACGGATGACTCTCCAGGGCTTGTAAGTCCCACTTGGAGGAAATGAAGGAAAACGTTGCAGAGTATCTCAAAAGGAAAAAACCAATCCTGTATTTCTCAGGATCTTGTCTATGAGAAACTCTGCACCTCTTAGAGGCTTCCTGAGGAGTCACATGTATGTGACTGTACTTTCAGTTCATACTTGTTCATGTCCTCTCTCCAATGGCTTTTCAATCCAGTTGTGAATTTCAGCCACATGAAAAAGAGACAATAATGTTTCAAAGACACTGTATTCCTAAATGTTCCTTTTAGAAAATTTGTGCTTGATTACAGAAGAAAAGGCCAATTGAATGCTCCCATAAAAGAAAGGTGGCACCATCAGCTGGTCATGGACTTGCCCCTGGCTAAACTGGGACACACACACTGGCTGCCCTCCCGGCATCAACAAGCTCTGAACAAGCCACTGCACTCTGCTCTTTCTCTAGCTGGTACCTAGGGGATGCAATAGAGAGCAAGGATTTCAGAAATGTAAGAGCAGAGTCTCAGGCTGCTGAGAGAGAAGGACTCTCTCTCTTCTCTTAGGAAACTGCTGGATCTGTGATGAAATGCTGAGTGGATAAAAATCCATAGGAATCCAGGCTTAAACTGATTGTTCTGCACATGTCATTTCTAATCACTTGTAACATTGTAAATACTGTTCACTTCTAGAGGTCAAAGGAGGATCAGGAGAATTTGAGGGAATAAAATGCACATACTCCTCAGAAACTGGAACAAACAGCTGACTTGCCTTCACCTGCAGCATCACTTCCTGCAATCCCCAGTTCCCTGCTATGAAATCCTCTTAACATCCCTCTGAAACACAAGTGGAAAGAAAATTGCACTCTGTCTGCACTTCTATTTAGCTAGCAGAAAAGAGGTAATCTCTGCTGCCTGGGTATTGTTCAAACGTTACACTTAATGAGTCTACTTAAACACCTTAATGAGAGAAAAAGGTACAGGAAGGCAGTTCCTTTGAGCAATTTATTACAGAATAAGGGAAAGCTCAAAGGTGGAAATTCTGCAAGCCACAAAATACAAATTCAGTGTGGAAGGAAATACAGGCTGAAACATCGGTAAGAAAGGAAAAAAATGGTGTCCCTTTGTCAGGCTGCTTATAACCAAGCTAAACAACTGCTTAAAATTGGCATGTGCCTGTCACTACTATTGTGTCTTATGACTTAGATCTCCTCAACCTTTGAGTTCCTCTTGGGTGTTCAGAGCATCTCGTGGGCCTTGTGATGCTCTGCCAGTGTTCCCTGCACTGCTCTGCTCAGTCCTGATTCTCTGGCCTGTCCTACTGGGTGACTTCTTGGCCCTTCAGCTTGAGACTCCATGACCCAGGAGTTAGCATAAATAAGTTAATTTCATGATGTATTGAAAACTGTGCATGAAACATAATACTTTTTTAAACACTTTTAATTGTAATGGTATGTTTCGTTATTTTTTTTATCCTTTGTTTGCTTCCTCAGAATTAAACTTTTTGTCTGCCCTTTCTAGACCTTAATTTTGTCCATCATTCTTTTTATCTGTGCATTTTCTTTCTGTCTTTATGGACTCTTTTACTTTTTAATGAGCCTGGATATTTGACCTGTTTTCCACCTTAGAACAGTAGTCTATTCCCTAAAAGTGAATGTTCAAGATGCTATTGCCCTTTTGTGTGGAGATCTGGAACACCCACCATGGCAGCCATTCTGTGTGTCTGTGCTCAGCAGTATGAGTTTTTGTCTTTGACATCTTAAATTAGTTCAAAAGCCAGTATCGAGCTACACAAACTTTAACAGAGTGATGTTCTGCTCACATCATTCTCTTTTCAGAATTTCTTTTTCACTGTGTAGACTGTGAATGAGTCCTTGTTTTTTAATAGGTACATTAAATCTCACTCTGCATGCTCTTAAAAAATGTTTTTCCCTGGGAATATAAAAGTTCTGACTGCTGAAAATACACATGGTGTTTCATAGGGCTGCAGGTGTACACTGATTCCAACTATGATTTTCAGTCTTTGGCCTGTAGAAATCCAGGAATTCCTTAATTTTTCTCTGTCCTTCATTGGCTAAGGGTTTAGTTACTCTGTATTCTGTAAAACTGTTTTCTGGTCCTTCTAACTCTTGCAATCAGATCTGGTTCTCTTTTGCTAGTACTAAATAATCTCTGCTTTCTCACAGGTTTAAATCCTAGATTTTTCCCCTTGATTTTGACATCTGATCCCCACTGCAATTTGTTCTGACACAGTGATTACAACACCAGTATATGGTGTATTTTGAGTTAAGACAAGTTATAGATGTGCTATACATGGCTCAGAATTTCTTCCCCTCTGATCAACTTCTCTCATAAAGCTGATACCTCCCAAGAGTACTTTCTTTCTCCTAGAGGGGATACACCCCTTCAGTACCTTTCATGCTGCCTGGTCACTGGCTCAAACTTCAACACTTCCATAGGCAAACCTGATTACATGAAAATCTAATGCCTGTCTCCTAGCAATATTTTTTAAAATACCCACTTCAGGGCCATCTTTCTTTCATGTTGTCTTCCCAGAGAACATAATGGTCACTTGAACTTTTTCCCCTTGCCTGATACATTTCTGGAAAATGTCACATTTCTTGCAGTTTTAACCTCACGCCTCTCCATGAAACACTATATTCAGTACTTCTTTCTACTTCTAAAACCTTCTCTTTGTTCTTGAATCTACTTTTTCTTATTCTCTTACTCCTTGCATCAAGGAGTATTCTTTGGCTTGAGAGTTTTTTCAGAATTCAGAATTATAGCTTTTAAGCACAGTGAGTCATTACTATAACAAAAGATAAAAAGAAACACAATGTGAATAAATAGTACATTAGGGAAGGAGACAAATCTATGTAGCCCACTCTAAGACTGCCTGCAGACTGCTCACTCTGACAGGATTACTCCAAACCAGCACATTTCTGTCTCTGCCATGACCCCTTATCCTCACATGCAGTCTGTAATCACCTGCCTTTGAGAAAAAAATACTCACTTGGTCAGAAAGCCAGAAACATGTTACAGAAATATTCTGGACACTGAAGAAGAGCTATGTCCTCTAAGCAAGAGAAGGTGTAGGCAAATATTTCAGCTATTGGCAGAGTTATGGATAGTTTTAAAATATGAAACTTTTCTCAGCAGTTTGTAAAAATACTAGTTGAATGAAAAGAAAAGATAAAAGGATAAAATTGAGCTGTGACTGTGAAGAGGATCTGTGCTTCTGGAGACTGATGCTTCCTAAATTATGGAGGGTTAATATGTGTCTGAAAGACAAAATTAAAGCCCACTAATCACATTAATTGAAGAAAAATTGTGCTGCTACCCTAAAAGCTGATCCCAAAATGTGCTGTTCTGCATTTGCAGGATGAACCATACTCATGACTAGTGTGTTGTTAGCAGCAATAAATATCTCTTGGGATGGTTGTTATTGAAAGCCTTGAGACAACAGAGATGAAAGAGACAAAGGTTTATGGTCCCAGGTAGGAGTCACAGCTATTTTGAAAGACGCACCTCATTCAGCAGCAGAGACAAGGACTTACCAAAAGCTCTGCAGGCATAACTAACAGCAGGAAGTGAAGCAATTTAATGTAAAAGGCAGCTTCTATAGGTGAAATATGGAGGATAACAGGTCTGGGAGAAGGGATGCTTCAGTTTTTAAAAAATTATTTATTTTTTCCAATAGCTGAAAGCAATAGCAACAGCAGCGGGAAGTACCTGAAGTGAGTGACAGTGAAGGAGCCAGGATGAACCACAAATGACAGTAAATAAAAAAAGAGACTTGAAAAGGCTCTGGGCCCCTCGTGGCTCTAAGAATCGTGAATTTGGACAACAAAAGCAAGAGTGCATTTTGAAAGAAAACACGAATGTGCTCTTCCTCCTGGCCGCATCCGAACCCTTTCTCAACTTACAGATCAATGCAGAAGAAAAGATGTGCTGAATCTTTCAAGTGGCTGTTCTGTTCTATAATAAAACCTGAACAAACAGATTTTGTTTACCAGCCTTCTAGTGAAGCCACATTTTTCAATCAGGACTCTTCTCATGTACCATTCTCCAGTCTACTGAAGCAGAAGGTTAGGTCTTCCCTTGACATTGACAAAGCAGCACTAATTTCCTTTGGAGAGTCTCTAGCAGCTCACTTCAGAAATGAACTTTGTAATGGAAACAATATTTAGTTTCTGAGTAAGAGAAATAATATTTTTTTCCATCAACCCAAGAGTTCAGTGAAAAACAGGCGCCACAATTCTGTGAAGTTGACAACAACTTTTGGTGGTGTCTGAATCTGAAGACTTTGCAAATAGACCTGGATTTGAGTCATAAGTTTTCTCCCCTTGGATAAAGAGCTTCACATCTGTATTGTCCTGCTTGTTTAGATGCTTCGCTTTTAAAACTGGGTTTTATCAAGGCAAATAATGTGCTAGGTGCCTTGTGAAGTACCTACAAACAACTTTCTTAGTCAAGGACGGGTTCTTGCCTCTTTTTTTGCCACTGAGAGTCTAAGAAAACACTTGGGTCAAAGTACTGTAGGTCAGGGAATTTTGTTCTGACTCAATGTATGTACTTTTACAATGTTCCCTGTTTAATGAATTACTTATTTTTGTCTTCATATCATTATGTTGTTTTAGCATCTCCTTAACTGGAAACTATTTTGAAGGGCAGCAGCTGCAAAGAAACTGGCAGGAGCATGACATCTCACCTGAGAGCAAAACTCCCCTCTCATTGTAGTGACCACAGCTTGCTCACATCTGAAAACCTTATTTTCATTCATGAAAAAAACCAAACCCTTTAACTAAGACTTGCTATCACTGATAGCCCCTCTCAGTGTAGACCCTGGCCAAGACATGAATAGTCTTTCTGATACTTCCCTCCTATATCTGAATACAATTTCATGGAAAATTAAATATGACAATAGAACTTGCCAGTGACTGTGAGGTGAATGATAGGTCTTCTCTCTGCTCCCCAGTACATTCAGTGTTCATAGCACTCAGTTTGGCAGAGCTGCTGGGCTTGCTCATTTCCTTTACTCTGAGCCAAGATTCCCAGTAGTGTCAGGACAATTTTAGAAGCAAGATACACTCAACTGAACTTCATCTATGAAGAGATGAACAGGTGCTTATAGCTGAGTTGTCAAGTCCATATATTACCTTGATGGTTTTTTTCTGACTGAAGTAGAGTCATTTTTCAGTATGGACTTTGGGCCAGTCCTCAGATTTCAAGAAGCAATCTATTCCTCAAGTGATTCATTCTGGGGAAAACAAAAATGCAGAGAAGATAGAAACAAGACCTGCAATATGCAGAGTAATTTTCAGGAGTGGAGTAGTGGTGGTGCTGCTGCTGGGGTTGGAGCAGCTGCAGGGTCTGTTGTCACGTAGTCAGATTTAAAGACCTTTTCCTCCTGAGGACACTGAGCACTGTTGAACATGGCTTGATAGGCCTTGATTGCCCAAACACATTGCAGTGATTTGGGTCTTCTGTGAGGTACCAGGGTTATAAGACACATTTTAAGAGTATTTTGCTTCTTTCCTGGATTCTGCACGTATTAAAGGGTAAGGTACCTTGGAGGTACCCACAGCCCTAGAGATTGCTCAATCCCACAATTGATACAATCAATCAATACAATCCCATTCACCCTGCCACTCTGAATTATTCAGCTTTTGGGCAGATCTCTGGGTAATATTCTTAATTATTTGTCTGGCCTTAAAGAAGACCTGAACCATTTGCAACATGCTGGCTCCTAGCAAAAAGACCAGTTTGGTTTCAAGGGTAGTCATAGGATATCCAAAATCTTTAAAATTCTTCAGCCTGAAGGACAAGGAAGTAATAAAGGAGGGGAGGAAAAAAAATAGGAAGTTGTTTCCCCCATATGTTCGTCTGAGAAAAAGGAGAAAAAGCTAAAGGTGTGATTTTCAGTAGTTCCCAGTAGGTGACTCCCCAAGCACAGAGGTGCCTGCAATACTGAATACATCCACTAGGTTGGTGTCCCGACCAGCAGCACTGTCATATCTTAAACCCAGCCTATGGAATACACCACAGAGAACACGTACTGCAAGTGAGGCATTACAGGTATAACCCAGACTAAACACCACAAATATGAGGGCAAATAAGTCCACATTTTAACTAGCAGCTATTGCTAAACCAGCACAATGAATATTCATAGCAGTTTTCTTCTAACAAATTCTGGTTCTTATCTCAACCTTTGGTTCCTCTGTTCAGGTGCCAAAAAAAGACTGTCATGGTTTTAAGCCCAGCTGGAGACACCCCAGCTCCTCCCTCAGTCCTCCTGTCCCTGGTGGAATGGGGAGGAGAATTGAAGTAAAAGTATGTTGACACAATAAGTTTAATAATTGAATACAATAATAATGGTAAATAATGATAAATAAAAAGGAAACAAACCACTGATGCACAGTACGATTGCTCATCATGTGCTGACCAATGCCAGACCTCCCTTCCCAAATCCAAATCAGCCATGCTTCCAGGTAACTCCCCCCAGTTTATATGCTGGGAATGATGTTCTGTGGTGTGGGATATCTTTTTGTCAGTTTGGGTCACCTGTCCCATCTATGCTCCCTCCCAGTATTTTTTTTTTTAGTGCATCTCTTCACTGGCAGAGCATGAGACAAGGAAAAACAAAAGTCCTTGACTTATAATAAAATTACTTAGCAAAAAAACCACATCAGTGTGTTATCAACACTTCTCTCATTCTGAATCCAAAACACAGCACTGTAACAGCTACTGAGAAGAAATTATTCTAGCTGAAACCAGGACACTGAGATAGGTAAAAGAGTTGTTAAGCAATATTCAGAATTCTTTCTACCATAATACCCTCTCTCAAGCCTGCTAACTCAATGTATTTTAACTCCTCTGTGCTTTGCTACATTGCATGACTTCAAATTATATTTCAGGGAAGGAACAGAGCTGGTGCACCCACCTGTGTAAAGAAATGATAAGGAAAGGTTGTGAGGATTCATGAAGTAAGGAGCTGGAGGCTAGGGAGTTCTGTGAGAAGGACATGGACATGGACAGGGCATAGACACCCTGACATACAATCAGTGAATTTAGTCTACAGATTTTGAAGTTAACAGCCCGCAAGACTGAAGATGTGGCAGTTGACACGCTCCAATTGAATTGGAAGCGTCAGAGACCCCACACTGCTGTCCAGACCTGCAAGGGCATAAATCAGCAGGAAGCTGGCTGGAGCATTTGAATGGGTGCCCATACTGCTGAGTAGTGGCTTGCAATAGGAGAAAGTCTGTGGGGTGAAACAGTTGGCACTGGGGATCCAATGTCCACGCTATCCAGGGTGAGGGCATGGAGGGGGATGGAGGAGGCTTTTAATGCCATTGGAGCCCACTAGATACAACCCAGAAGCCTGTCTTCTGGTTTAATTTAATCTGAAAGCAAGCCATCTTGTGTACCCTAGGACAACTCCACAAAGCAAACAAAAAGAGGATTTATAGGGTGACTGACTTTAAAAACTTTCCCTGAGTGTAATATCCTCTCTATTTCTCTGACAATGTATAACAATAACCTGAGTGGAAATCATTCCCATGGGCAGGAAAAAGTTTGGTTAAGAGGTGAACTAATACTCATGGGAAACAAAGCAGTGCTTGTTCCAGAGTTCTCTGTTTAGGATGTAGAAGTATTTCTCACACAGCTGTTAACAGTTCATAAAATACCATAGACCCACAACTCCAGCAAATGCTGATCATCTGTTGCCTGGGTTTCTGGTCTCTGGCACCACAGACCTCTGATCCTGCTGTAGGGCCTAGGGTGATGCTGCATAGCCAGTAACACAAACCTGTTTCTATTTCCTCTGATCATTAATCACTCAGGATTTCATTGGTGCTTAATGGTGATACTTTGGGCTCTCCTATAAAGACTATAAGATTTCGTGTACTTGGACCCCCTCTGCCTTTCTAAGGCACTCACATTTTCTTTTTCTAGGAATAGCCTTCGTGATAAAATGAGTCACCTAGCCCTCTGCCAACAGTGAACATGATGACTGACGCTTAAATGGCACCTCTCATGCTAGGAATGTTCAAACCTATGTGTGGAATCCTTCCCTGACTGCTGGCTGTGCTGTCAATACGATGCCAGAGCCTTTCTATGCACACAGACCAGGAGGTCTCAGTGTGAGGATTCAACACTCTTCATTCAACACTGCCTTGGAAAGGATCTGTGTGTGAGGCTCTGACATGGCTGGCAGGCATAAGAATTATACAGGGAGTTATGGTGCTCCTTTGTCATTGCAGGGAGCAGCAATGGAAGGGAGTTGTGCAAGTCCTCTGGTGAGTTTCCTGCAGCCATGTCACTCTTCTCATCCCTCCTAATGTGCCAACAGCTTGATCCTGTAGCACACCAGTGGTCTCCTGAGTGCTACAGAGATCCTGGCAGTTGAGCATGAAAAGGTAAGTGACATGAGCTTTTACATTTATTCTGTTCCTACTGGCTTAACATAAGCAAGACTTGACTGTGTGCCTTAGAAGTATGAATTAATTTCTCAGGAAGGTGGTGCCTAACTAGTGTTAGAAAGCACTAATGTTAGAAAGAAGACTAAGTATTTAATATTGATAGTTCATGGAACACTCTTCATGGGCAGAATTGCAACACAAAAGCATCTGAAGAGCAAACAGCTCAACTGTTCCTTCGGCCAGTCAGCCAAACATATCTTCAGCTTCTCTACCACAAAGTACCTGACTCAGAAACCTGTAAACTATAGAAACAGAATTAGAAAAGTAAAATTGAACTTCGTTTTTTCTTTTATGAAACTTGAACTTCTGCAGGGCTGATTCACAAGTTCTTACAAGATAAATATTGCAAGTATCAAATAAAAATATACTTCAGTTACAAGGGAAGTCAGTGTTGCTACAGCCAGAAGCAAGCAAGTGGGAGATTGAGGAGGATGGTTTCATTCAGTGTGATGGGAGCCTTGGTCTTTTGAAAGCTTCTGCACATCTGCCCAGAAACATAAGTAGTTTTCTATTTAAAGCCAAGCCCTGGTTTGCTGAACCTGACTCAAAGATAACTGCAGCTTGTTTCATAAAACTGGAAAATTAATTGGTGTGAAATGTATTGGAAAACAGAACGGTTATTCATATGCCTCAGCAGTTTCCTTATTAGGTAAAACAAGCTTTTGATTGTTCTCCCAGGCCATACAATACCTCAATATGCTGCAAAATAGGCTGTCAGAAAATGAGCCAGCACGACTTGCATACCTGAGTGACCACTTCTGTGACAAATGCAAATTAATATTTTGAATCCAAGGTCAAAATCTTATCATCAAAATGGCAAAGGCTCAGTCACTAACTTCTTTAGATGTACTCTTCACCCTACATAAACAGCCTTTCCCGGGCTGACTGGGACCCAGTGGGGTTTGCAGAGGGCAGGGACCACTGGTTGTCCCTATGATGAGTCCCCTAGACAGCTACAATGCAAATTCTTCACAGCCAAAACAAAAGAAACCAGCATGGGGTAAAAATCCTCCTTCGGAAAAGGAAAGCACCATACATTAAAATAGCTGGATTAGAAGGTCTTAAAACAAAAGGGTGGCTTAGGGTTCCAGATGTATGTTACAAATGGTCTTTTACAGTTGGCTCTACTCCTTGGAACCGCTGAATCATTTCCTACTTGGGCACGTTTGGAAATGTCAGCTTTTTCCAACTCAATTCTCTCTGGTTGCATCAACTGAAAATTCAGAGTGGCTCAGTGACTAAGTGTGGGAAAGAGAGTTGCATAGAAGAATATAAATGAATAAATGAAGGAGATGAGTGTGATGGTGATGTTTCTAGGCTACTGAATACTTGCTATCTGTCACCTAAAAAATGACAAGATCCCTGATTTTACATTTCCAGCCTGACTGCGGACTACTGCTAGGAGAAAGAATAATAAGAGCCAGTGAGACTGCTTTAAATGCACCTTTACATCTGGTCAAGACACAGATTTCCTAGTTCAAGATGTTATTTCATGGTGTGGGTTCATTCAAGTAATATCTGGGATAAGATTAAGTCAACACCACATAGTGCATGCCCCAGCAAAATCCCTGTGCAAGCTGGCAGAGCCTCTGTGGCCAGCAGCACCTGCACAGGCATCAGATCTTCTGAGCCTCAGCGCTTAACTTATGTGACCATGTTATGTGGGCAATTTACAAAATGTGATTTGCTTGACGATTTTGGAGTGCAGACAATTTTTAAAACCTTGTCATTCCCTCTGTGGTTTGTGCCCTCCCTGGGGCAGGGCTGCATGCCTGTTCACACCACACAAATCCTCCAGGGTGCTCCCAGGCCACTCCCAGCAGCTGGTGGATGGAGTTTCTGTGTGGCAAGCAGCTGCCCTGTCACCTCCTGCCTTGTCCCCTTCCCCACAGGCAGCGCCCAGAGCATCTGTGGGGGCTGATGCTGCTGTGCCATCGACCCGACAGAAGCTTCTCTTTGAACACTGCACAAGTGACTGCGATTTTGGGCGTCTGGTTAATGGCACTAGTATAGACTAATGGAAAACCAACTCGATACAAATGAGCTGTAATAATTTCCAAGTGAATAATTTCCAGTGTTTTGTTAAAGAATTTTTAAAGATTTTTAAAGAAATCCAACACCACATTTCTAGAAGATGTCTACATTGTGAGTGGATTTTTTCACTGTACGAAGGGTTTCACTCTGCTAATGACTGCCTGCAGGAGAGTGGAAAGAACTTGGCCACAAAGTAGCATCCATGGATACGTAATTTCCAACATGACATTTATGCCCTAACCATGTTATGTTTGCAGACATTCATTTGTAAAGATTTTCTTTTTCTCTTCCTAAAAAAATTGCATTTTTAAGGGTAAAACAATCAGCGAAGGTGGCTACAGTGCCACTCTCCCCTTTAAATTATCAAAAATAATACAAAGCACAGCTCATTTCTGGTTGTTATCTATTACCCATATGCATTGTCAATAGTTCATTAGTTCTAGTCTATTTTCCCATGTCAAAAATCTTGTTTTTCATGCCTGCAGTCATGCAGTAGAAAAAATAGCATGATCGATGACCTCAATACAATGAAAATAGCCCATTTAAAGTTATCTGTTTGCATACAGTCTAGAAGCTGAAAACTTCACATCCCGTTTTTGAAAAAACCCCAGGCCCAACAACATTTCAGGGAAATGAAATTTATTTTCAAATAGAAATTAATTCTTTCTTACTGTTTTGAGTGAGGTATTTGAATAATTCTTGCAAATAACACTGGCAGAAATTGGGACGAGTTTGTAAACTATAAAAAAGAAAAAATAGCACTTTTCTGATAACATATCCCTCTTCATAAAAATTGCATCCAGTCCTACCTAACCAGGATCTATTTGTGAGCATTTCTCAAAGTGATGAATGGTGTCTCAGCATTTCCTTCTCTCTTTCTGATGATTTGTTATAATGACAGCAGCTTTTATCATATCTCCATTTGTGATGGCCCCTCACTTTCTTCCTTCTTTTACTACAAAAGCTCTCAAAGGAAGTCTTTGTGTGGCAGGAGAAGCCAAATTAACATAATACACAGCGTCTATAAATAGGTGCTTCAAATTAGGCTTCTACAAAACCTTGAAGCAATATTTCTTCATTTTTTTTCCTACTGCTGGTAAAAGATACAATCTCGTATCACATTTTTTTCCTTTATAAAACATTAATGTTGTTGCTCTTATTTTGTGTATTTTTCAATGCTTTGATCCCACCACAGGTAAAAGATGGCCAGTTCGTGGTTCCTGTATTTTTAATTTGTGCAAAAAAGACCTTGTTAGAAATATGTCATGTGGTACTGGCAAATTAATTACCAAGGACAATGCCAAATTATCTGTCTTAAAGACAGATCCTGGAAAAAAAATTTCATAAGTTCTGCTCCTAAATTTTTTTCAAACCCTTTGAGAATTGCTTTCACATGTTAAAAAAAAAAATGGAAAGAACTCATAAACTGAGAAGGATTAAGACAAAGCTAATTAAATCAGTGTCTGGTACGAGGACCATGAGAAAATGTTAGCCACTATTTGTACATCGTAATGATCAAGTAGTGAAATTATCAGATACCAAATGTAAATCAAATAACATAATTATTTCTCTCTTCCCCCCCCCCCAGTAATTCCCAACCAAAGTGTGAAATTCAATTCCTTGTAACAAGGATGTTCAGGAGGAATTTAAACAAATTCCTGCAAGAAAAAAACCGTAGTTTTTTCTAACAAGACAGTCCAGAGATAATCAATAGCTTGGAGATTTCACAGAGCTGACTGTGTAAGATTACTGGTTGCATCCTTCTGCTTTTGCTTTCTTCCTCTCGGACATGGTTGGAGAGAGCCATTGAGGCTGCCCTAAGCACACACAGTGGGTGTTATGATCTAACATGTCTCAGGTGTTGCCCAGGCTGTGCTCTGGAGGCAGACCTTGTGCCTGTCAGGACGGGAGGTGCGCACATCTGCCCGGGCACCCCTTCCCAAATCTGTCTCTGCTCCCACCTTCGGGACAGCCTGGCATTGACATCGAGTCCCAGAACACGAGCACTGCTGTGGGGTCTGTAGAAAGCCATTGATAGTGGAGGTGGTTGCCGTGGAGTTGTTAGCACAGGGAACGTCAGTGAGTGCCAGAAGGAGACAGCAGGGACAGGAAGGAAGGAGGCAGCAGTGCCAGGAAGGAGGCAGCAGTTCCAGCTGTGCCAGGAAGGAAGGAGGCAGCAGTTCCAGCTGTGCCAGGAAGGAAGGAGGCAGCAGTTCCAGCTGTGCCAGGAAGGAAGGAGGCAGCAGTTCCAGCTGTGCCAGACAGGAGCAATCCGGCCCGTGCGCCGCTCGCCGTCTGCTGCGCCGGGTTGGAGGAGGCTCCGGACTGTGCTCCAAGAGGCTGGAGCTCTTTTGCCTGATCATTATTTGTTTGGGGCTTTCTTCTAAGGACCAAGGGGTGCAAAATGGTTTAAAAAATTATCCCTGTGAACTATACAGTCTCTTTTCCACATTAGTTTCTTACTAATGGTTGATACTATCAAACACAGCTTTACAAAACCTGCATAGGAACACACCAGTTCTTCCAAAATACTTTTTTTTCCTTCTTTTTGGTTTCTTTAACACTGAGAAGTTTCATTTTTACTTTTTTCTCCTCAGCAATTTTAAGGACTAAAAATCCAGTTTTTAAAGGAAAAGCTTGGCTTTTCAGAATCTCACAACTCCGGTGACTAAGCAGTGAGGGGAACACTAAATGACATAAGATACCGAATTGAATCACGGGCATATTTCAGTTTCTCGAGATTTTGTCCTGAGAATATTTTTCTGATCTTCAAAGTGGCTAACATTTTAATCCTGGCCAGGGAAAGGCAACCATCTCTAATCTAATATGATCTAATCTAATCTAATCTAATCTAAGGTTTACAATGAAGCTAACTCATGACCAAACTTCTGCTTTTTAATTCCATGGCAGTATAATACATTGCTATATCCTGGACAAATTACTGATCCCAGCTGATGTATAAATAAATATAAAGGCTATTTACATAAATCTTAAACTATAGTATCAAACAGCTACTCAAAGAATGCCTGTTTTGTTCAAATTAAGAATAGCAGGTGCATTGAAGAAATCTGATGAAAACTATTATTTCAAACGAACAGGGCTCTTCAGTAAATATATTTTGAGAAAAGGCAATAGCTGAAAAAAACGTAAAATAAGCTCTTTGCGTAGCCAAGCTCAGTATGCTTCTGAGGCAGCACCGTCTACAATTAATTACTACTTCCCCTTCCTCATAACAGTCACTTTGTCAGGAGGAATTTACAAAATTAAAATAGCTTTTTATTAATAGCTAGATGTTTTTCATGATGGAAATTCCTTTAACACTTCCACTTCTGTAACTCAATACAATGACTCAAAAGCAATAGACAAAATTTCTTAAAACATGTTGTTCTTCACAGGAGATGTTTAGGAGCAGATTTCTTGCCCTGTTTTAGTTTGACTGTCATTTTCCAGGAACGCAGTGAGTATTTTCTTCTTCTTCTTTTTTTTTTTTCTCCACATATTAAGAGGTTTTCTAATACTCTTGCCAACCCTTTCTTTTTTTTAAGGAGTTTAGCTTCTCTTTGTTCACTAAAATATTCTTCCAGCTGTACTGTCACCCGAGAAGGTCTCCTGCATGGCTGGGCTGTGTCTGTACTCACCAAGTTTTGTGGCTCTCAGGGCTCTTTGTGCCCAGGCCCATTCACCTGGCACATTTATGGCTCAGTACATTAAAACCTGTGGCAGCTCCTTTTCTTGAAGAAGCATGCTCAGCCTGACAGAATATGAGCTGTAGAGACAGGTAGGTGTGCCACTGAGGGACATGGTTGAGTGATGGACTTCACAGTGCTGGGTTAAGAGTTGGACTCTATGATCTTAGAGGTCTTCCAGCTTAAATGATCTTATGGTTCACTGATTTGAACCTAGAATTTTGTTAATTATTGTTTTTCTTATGAATGCAAATAAAAAATCTACCCAATATTCTTTCCAAGTCTCTTATAACTTCAAGGAAAATGGACTTTTGATAGTTGAATTCCCAAAGCAAGCACACACTTTGTGACCTTCTTAATATGAACAGCATGAGCCACAGCCCTGGTAGTGCTCTGCACACCAGTGCCATCCAGTCAGGGTACCAGGGTCCTTCACAGATGATGGATGAGTTATTTTGGTGGATGGAGGATTTCTCTCCATATATCTTACCAACTAGTTCTGCTCTCTGAGGAATTTAGCAGCAAAACTGCCTTTGATTTTTCTGGTAAGTGCTTGAAAAATTCCACCTGCTATAAGGGGAGTGTGGCAGACATCTTCTACATGAAAAGGATAAAGGCTAATTTTGGCTCTAAATTCAGGAGAAACTGAAGTAGATAGTGTGAATATAGCAGGGTGTCCATGTATAGGATAACTCATGTCAATAAGGTCATGAGAACATGCAACGTACCAAGCCTCTAAATTATTTTTCTCACATAATTAAACATGCAAGTGTAATTAAACCCTGTATCTATCAAGCTTACTCCACGTTAAAACGTGAGTTGATTCAGCCTTGTGTCTCTAGTAGAAGTTGTGTGCCAGGCATGTAAGTAATACTCATTTAAAAGCTTGCCATCACATCATAAAATACTATGTCTGAATATATTAAAAAAATCTGTGTTTTCAGATGAGAACAAGAATGCTTTTAATTACCCTAAATATTTCTCAGGAGAAGAGGGCTTTACTTCACCTGTAGCTGAGACAGTGCCTCTGGGTTTTTTATGCACATGATAAAAAATATCAGCTTAAATATGTTCACTTTTGGATGAGATAGATTTCTCTCCAGAAGTGAGTATCTTTCATTTAAGTATAGGCGGAACAGAGAGTTAATGGCTCAAATGTGGATGTATATATTTCATGTGATAATATGAAATATATCTGGTAATATGAAACCCAGCCATGATGTGCCATCTGTGTCCTATAAAAGTAAATTTTTGTGTCTTTGTTTTTTAAAGATCTTCTACATAAATAGATCTAATGAGATTGATACTTTCAATGAAAAATATGTAATTTCAGCTTCCTTTTAAAACCAGAAGCCCTTACAAGGTTTTGTATCTATAACTGGCAAAACCAGCTTGTTTGTACATAATTTATTCATTTTGCATCCTGTCTAGGTAAACACAGTATCTATAGGCTATTTAAAAACAAATTGTGAATGGGGAAGTAAGTTTATATTTCATAACTTACTTAATTTCATAAAAATATTCTCTTTACTGAAATAAAAGAACACTAACTACCTACGGACTCAGGAATCTAACCAAAACTTCTAAATTCTGTAGTATTTTACCTTTATGATTACAGAATAGATCAGTACAGTCAAAGGTCAAAGGGGGAGCTCTGTCACTTTTTCTGTTATGTTACCTGAACATGGGAGTACACATGCTTTAGTCTACAGAAGATAATGCCTTTTTGGTCTAACCAGGAAAAAAACCCAAGAGAGATCTGATCTTCATGTGCCCACTGCAGAGCTCCTCCAGTGTTTCTTCACTCAGAGCCTGGGAAAAACACAGCTCCCTTCCCTGCTGTCTCCTCCAACAGCTGCTGCAGTTTGTGATTAGGACGATGCTTTGCATGGGGTAAATGAGTGTGCAGCTCAAATCACTGCCACTCACGTCACATCCAGCTTAGGACCTCAGCCAACTTGTACCCAGGGCATGAGTTCCTACTGGAGCTCTACCAGTGCTATTCTCCATGCTTCACCCACATCTCCCTGGCCCACACCTCTTTCCCTAGTTTCCTACAGAACATCTGGCAACACCTTCTCATCATGCATTGGAAGTGCACTCACGTAGTAATGCGTTCTTTTGTTTAGCCTGAAATATTTTTGTGTTTGTTAAAAATGGCCTGCACTCTGTTTATAAGTCTAGATAAAATACAGGCTCAATAAATGTAAAAAGTCAGTAAATGGTAAAACAGTATTTATAACTGGGCCAGTCATTAAAGACCAAACATTGAGTTATAGTGCTGTGTTGCAGCTTTACGAATTATATGATGTTGGAACAGAGAAATCAATATGTCACAATTTTGAATTACTCGGCACCTTTTAATTTTCAGAGATCATCTTGCTTCAGATCTTGACATGCATCACTGGGCCAGACAGGAAATGGGCCCCATGTTCAAACTGGCACTGGTTCCTGTCTCACAGGGCTCAGTAGGCTACATGCAAATATCCTGTGTGGCAGATCTTTCCTATACCTGCCACTACACATCATCTTCAGCTAGATGCTAACATGCCTCCGAAATGCAAACATGCAATTCAGTGCTGAAAATTTGGTTCACTGTGGTTGAGAAAAGCAGCTAGTTCCAAATCCTCCAGTGTGGTCTGAATTTGTGGTCTCAATCTCATCTCCGTACAAAAGATTTTTGGTTGTTGGGGTTTTTTTCCCCGAAAGTAAATTATTGCACCATACACGTTACTGAAGAGTGAGTCATACAAGATGGAAAAAATGGTGCAAAGGCTGAAGCACTGTCTCTCCTCAAAGAAGATCCAAGTAATGTGGTTTGGGGCACTTCAGGGAAGTGCTGCTGTATCTGCTTGCTGCTTTCTGTGGTACTGGCTGGCCAGCTGTCAGCAGGGGGCTCATTCAGTTTTTCATGACCATACCCAATAGTTATCAAAAAAATTTCACATATTGCTTACTTGTTAAATTCTCAGTTTGCTCTTAAGGACAGCCAAGCTAAGTCTGAGTGCATCTGGGGAGCCTGAATAAATTTTCTCCAGCTGCAGGTTCCAAGTGATGATTCCTTGCTTTAGAATTGACTTTTACACACACTCAGCTATTCGGTCAAATGCATACTCATGCAATATGCAAACACGACATTAAAGGCAAAGGATTTTAAATGCTAGTATTTAAAATGCACATCTCCCCAGCACATGATAATGGTACTTTAAGCATCAGCATTCCTCTCAGCTGAAAATGCCTTCATCTTTCCTCCCCTCTGCCCTTAGTGCTCAGGCTCCACACATTTGACATGCCATCCTGTCCCCCACACTGAGCCCCTGTGCTCCCCACGCACATCTTCACTGTCTTGGAGCCTCCATCCTTCTCTCCTTGCTCCTGCTCTCCCTTTTGGGTCCTCTTCCCAAACACTGATATATTTTTAGATTTCTTCAGATCTACTGATGATGCCAAGGCTGTTCAATATAGAAGATTCAGAAATGGTGTATACAAACCGTATATTTATAAACTTAGTCTATTTAGATGGACTTGTTAACTGTAGGGGATGTCCAAATAAATAGTATGGGTGTTAAAGCTCTCAAGGTTAAAAATGAGGTTGTCAATCTCTAAGAAGAAAATGACCACGTGCTGCAGAAAGTCTCACCTGGGAGCTAGGTACTGAATGCATGTTTTGAAAATAATGCTAAACGTAAGAGTTGTTATTGATCCCTTCTGTTCAGATGACACTTACTCTTCCAAAGCTACATTTGGTTTTCCCCTCTGCTAGACCTTAAATTTTTTCTGCCAAGCCATCAAAGGCACCAGATATAATAAACTAAAATGTGTTTTCTCTGGAAGTACAGTAATTGAGAGGGAGACAAATAGATGAGTGACTATCTGAGGACTGTATGAGAGATTCTGGCTTACCCAGCACACAGATTTTGCAGGAATGGCAGTATATTTGCAAAGTCTAATGAAAGTGAGCCAGGGCTGCAATACAATCAGCAAGGCCAGTCACTGAGGTATGGGATATCAGCATATTTACTAAAGTTCCATGCCTAGCACTACATGTTTAAAGGAGAGAGATAGAGAGAGAGGGAGAGAGCTGAGCACAATTGATGATGACCAGCCATGAGAAGGAAATTATCCTAACCCCCTCCCTTGGCCTCTGCCTGCCACCTTCCATACCCCTGGCCATAGCACAGGCTTCCAAGGTTTTTCACTTTCTCCCTATGCCAGAGAGGGGCTGTGCTGCTTTGCAGCTGCCAGGGGCAGCTCCAATCCAGCTGCCCCACTCCCAGTCCTCTCCCCAGCAGAAAAGCAATTGTCATGCAGTGGGTGAGGTGGCTCTCTCATATGTTGGCATGAATCCCGTCATGTTTTGGCCCACTTTGGACTCTGGTCTACAACCAGCATCATTCAGACTGAAAATTACTTCAGAATGGAGAAAAAAAGACATCTAAGACAACTCCTGTTTACAGCAAGCATTCCCAAATATCTGTATATCTTGCTAGCTCTTAAAGTACCCTGGATTTATTTCTGTTTGGAGGCAAATGCTTTCAGTTTCAGTTTATAAATGGCTCAAGATGTCAAGATGTTACTAGAGAAACAGAAATAAAGAACTGTGTAGAGTTCCCCCCCCACCCTTGCTTTCACTGATGATTCTGAAACAGGAAGCCATACCCTAATGCTAAGAGGTAGATTTTTTCCCTTTTGGAACGAGTTATTTTCCTACATAGTTCTCTTCCAGAATGTGCTGAAGGTTCAGTGACTGTCTTGCTTTTCCTCATCACTGCATGAATATGCCCCCTGGCCTGTGTAAACACTGATGCTTCACTCCAGAGACACACTGAGCTTTCAGAGGACTCTGGCAGGTGCCTCACCAGAAGCTCAAGACTGGCCCCAAGTTAACATGTGCTTAAAGCTGCATCTGAGCTAAGGGACCTTGTCGAACCCTGACTCTCAAGCACCCTCACAATCACTTTCCTACATAGTTCTGTGATTTATGGGACATAAATCCTCCAGGTGATCTCTTTTTCACAGCAAGGTATCCCAGTTACAAACCCCATCTGTCTGATCCCGCTGTTGACACCCACATGCCTCACCTGCACCCCTTCAGCATGCCCCTTGTATCAGCATTAACTTCACTGCTTCAAATAGCCTAGGAAGTACCTGATGACAGAAGAAGGAAAATCTAGGATTTGCAGCCGCTATGTTTCTATGGAGCATTCAACAATTTTTACTGCAGAAGAGACTCTGAGAATCACTATTATATAAGAATATGTTTAGGCTGCAATCTGGACAGTTTTATTTTTAACTCTATTTAATGAGGTTAATGGCTTTTTCCCAGTTTTAAGACAGGTCTTGTCTTTCTTCTTCCAAACCCCCCAATTCCATGAGTTCATGGTGATCTCTATCATTTCTGTGGTATTCTTCCATAGCAATGAAGTAGTCTATCCCCATACTTTGGCACAGGCTTCTTCCTTATTTTTCCATTTTCTGTACTCTGTGAATTTCAATAAAGAAAATATATGAATGCCAAAAAAAAAAAAAAAAAAATGGAGCAAAAGGGCTCTAGTTTTTTCAGTGTGATCCCCAACCCAAAAAGACAGGTGATCAGTCAGGCTACCCTCCTGGATGAAACTCTGTGGATAATCTTCCCGTCCCAAGATTAGGCCTTCATACACCTGTCCCTTTTTTCCTTCTTCCAAGTAATGCCTGCTGTTTGCTCATATCATACATTTATTTTCCTGAATTGTTGCTCTCATTTTTCATAAATGATGCTGACTGGCCATCACACCCCATCATTTGTATCATAAAAGACAATTCTATGGAACTCCACTATGGCCTCCTGTTTCTATCACCGTGTATTTTATATGCACACTTCAACAAACATGTGATCCCAAGTAGGATTTTTCTACAGATGGGCTGGACACACTGTGTCACACTCAGTGATAGAAAAAAATGTTTAGTTTGACTTAATTACCTCAACCATTGACCACAGTGCCCAATGAGAACCCTTCCATTATGTGACATCCCTGGGGGCATATTCCCCCTTCAGCCATGTAGGCATTTTAAAAGCCCCTGGGAGCTGTACAGTCAGTATGCATGCTGATCTATGACGAGTAAATGTTGCTCCAACAGTTTTTGTCAGTGCTAATTTACTTGCTTTGTTTGTTTGCTTGGGGTTTTAATAACTGTATTAAAAGTCTTTGCTCCTGTTGTATTTGACATTGTGCCATTGGTCCATTAGGATTTGGTTGAGTGTTGTGCATTATTTTTAATTTGCATTCACAGTATGCTCTGTAATAACTCCCACTGAATTCTAGCAATGGATGCTGTGAATTTGTATTAACTGCAGCACTGTTTTGTGCAACTGTAGTAGAATTCTTTACAAGAGAATACTTAGGCATCATCTCCTTTAGCGAAGGAGATCAGAGTTCCAAATAACAACAGAGACTTGCAAATTGTTCCTGGGCTAATTGTAATGGAAGGATTCATCTTGCATGGAAATCATTGGCACAAGCTGTTGTTGATGCCAGAAGTTTACATGGTTTCAGAAAGCAATTAGATACAATTATGGAAGAAAAATCCATGAAAGGCAACTAAACACACAGCTAGGTCTAGTTCAGAAATTCCCTGAGCCATTGATTGCTGGAAGCTGAGAAAGGGTCCTAGGGATGGATCACTGCACAGTTCTTCCCTGGGACTGTGCTGCTGGGCACTGCCTGAAGAACATGCTGTTCTAGTCTGACCCAGTACGGCCTTTTGCATAGTGTCATGTTAAGATGTCGTGCTGAGAGCCTTTAGGAAGAAAAGAGAATGGGGGAAAAAAAAGTTATTTCTCTTCAGGTTAACAAACTGCAAGTTTTTTTGGTTTCTGAATTAAAATCCTCCTTTGTACCTAATTGTAATTCAGATCCTCTTGGCCCTTCAGCTTCCTTTGGAAAAGGATGCACACCAGACTGAACTATAGTCATGGGCACATGCCTGCGGTGCCCTTAATTGGATGAAGGCTCACACAGTGGCTGGCAGTAAAACACTCATTTTCAGTAGTTACTGGCCTCAAGTTTGGCAATGAGCATTTATCTGCCATCGGGCTGGATCATCATTGCTAAAGAGAAGCTGTTTTCTCAGTTAAACTAAATGAAGGAATCTGGTGAAGTGCACACAATATCTAACTGATGGATACAAAAACATAGCTTACAATAGTGAAAAATCATTAATTTTGTGCGCAAGAAGCAAGTCCTGCTGTTGGTTAGAACAAGGAGCTAATAGCACCAGGTCATGGGTACAATCCCCATACAGGTCATTCACTTAAGAGCTGGACTTGATGATCTTTGTCTGCCCCTTCCAACTCAGAATATTCTGTGATTCTGTAAGTATGACATCTTATAGTACATGTAACTGCTTTTAAACACCTAATAATTTAGTTAGGTTTATGCAGATCTCAACAGACTGTTTGCTGGCTGAATTCAGTTACTAAATTATTATTCTAATAAAGCCTAATTTTTAAAGTTACAGGACACAAAACTCTGTCCTGAAAAAAAATAGAGAAAAAACATTAAGGCAAGATAAAAAGCACAGCAGTAGTAGCCACACAAGGTAATTATTTGGTTCGGAATCTTTTTTTATTTTAATGAGGTACAGAAATGCATTGCTTTTTGTGATTTTTCTTTAGTGCAATGATTGGGGCCATTTGATATCCTGGAGTCTGGCAGATGACACCTTAGTTGTTGCAGTTTATCATTATGTAAAACCATGTTGCCCAAAACCGTGGGTGGAAATAGATGAAGTTGTGAAACGCAATGAACCAGTGACTTTTTCCCAGTTTGAAACACATATGTTTCAGTTTTGTGAATTTGCTTGAAGTTTTTTTGCTAAAAACACTCACATTGTGAGTGCACTAAAAATACAAAACAGCTGTCTCGCATCAACACCTCACTCTGGGGCCTCTCCTGCTTCCCCAGAACGTGGGACTCCAGTTTCACTGAACATCTTTAGTACCTTTCTCTTCTTCTTAATTGTAACAGTCATTTCTACTCCTATTTGCCATAACTAATATCCCTATGACAGCCATTGCTTAGATGAGAAGGCAGCACTAGGAAAGCATTTAATGAACATTAATTGCTTCTTAATATGATTTAGCTGCTGGAAATAAGAAGGCTAAGCTGGCTCCATGTGACCAGCAGCCCTACAGGCACCTCCACCAGACGCCTTTTGAGATGCAATCCTGCTGACCTGGGGGACAGTAGTCTTTCATGGATGATAACCAAGGATGCATTTTGCTTTTCCAAATTAGCAGCTAAGCAGGGCTGTAGGAGCTCAGTAACAAAGTCATGATGATACCACCTGGTTGATTAGTGATCTCTTCCTTCTGTGATAGCCAGCAATTATCAATTCCTGCTGACTTCAGAAGCTAATGGGAATCAGAGAATGGGGGATACTGCCAAGATGCAGCAGCTTCCAGCTGTGAGGAGGATGACAAGATGGGACACAGACTCTATGTACACTGTTAAGACTGTCTTTTCCTGTGTGGCATCTTTGGCACCTGTGCCTTTATCATTTTGACCCTCTAAATTACATTACCTGACACAGCAACACCATGTAAGAGAAACTTGGTCTTTTGAATCCAGCATTCCAAAATTTGAATTCCGATTCACCATTGATTCTCATCTCACCCTTTAGTAGGGTCACTTAACCTTTCTACTAAGCTGCTGTGCCAGGAAATTACAGCTGGTAGCATTTAAAGATACTGTGACAATCAATCAATACATGTTTGTAAACTTGTTAGTAAACAACAAGCACCAAGTGCCAAGTCTAATTTAAACACATATAGCTTATAATATTCCCATTTTATCAGCAAGAACTTTAATATGACACAAAGATTAACCTTCTGATCTCGGGGAAAAAAAATCTTTACTGATATTATAGACTAGCATTGGCAGCAGACCTCTAACTTGAAATATGATGTCCTCACTGGCATCACTAAATTTCCCATGGATTAGCTGACAGTGATACCTCAGGACTCATGGGAAAAGTGTATTGCAGAGGGAAATAACAGTGAGGGCAAAACCCTACTCTTTTCCTGGACTGTAATTCTTAGGCTTCTTTTATTCAGAGCTGGAATTGAATACCTCTAAGTTTTTAAGATTAAAGACTTATTGTTTTACATAGGGTATTTAATGGGTATTATGAAATAGCTAAATTATACCCACTAACATAAGCAGGAGCCTTCATGCTTTACAGAGGTTATGGGGGGTTGATATTTCTAGTATCTGCTGATCAATAAAGATACACATACCTTGAAAAGCTTGACTGTTGGCTCCCTACTTTTTTGGTACAGTGTCAACTGGTTTTATAGGATAGACCCAAAGCAAGCATTTTGGGAAATGGTGATGAATCACCTTCACGTTCCAGATCTTTATGATTCACAACTATCTCAAACCAGCAAACTTCTTCAATAGAAGTCTTCACACTGACTTTGTTTTGCTATTACTACTAGGTACCTCAAAGCCAAGAAGACAACTGAGCTGTGCTCCCAGGGGGACTGTGCAATGAGCCAGTCAGATACTTGCAACCCCTTGGGACACCAGCCAACTGCTTCTAGCTCCCTCCCACCCACACCCACACCCCTGCTCACCAGCAAGGTAACAAATGCCCCAAAACACATCTTTAGATGTTTCCCTGCATATCCCATCACAATCACAGATGGTGCTGTGCTGTTCCTCTGGTGCTCTATAGGCATGCTACTTTTTATTGTCATATCTAACCACCCACAATACCAAATCCATGTTAATTCATTAATATAGTTGCAGCAAAGCTCTTACTTTGAGACTTTCTAGCCATTGTTTGATGAGCAGCAGCGCCAAGGCATAAGGAAATGCTCAGAAATCATGAAGGATAGGGGAGAATCTGCAAAAATAAGACGTCAGACACTCATGATTGAAAGGCTGCTGCATCTTTTCTACCCATGCTTTTAATAAAAGAGACCTAGTTATTGGCACCTTGTCACCTTACTAGGTTTTTCATACCAAAGGGTGGCTTGTGAAAGCAACACTGAAAGCACCATTAGGTACAAAGATACAAAGTTGCTACAGAAGCATTTCTTTACCAAAACACTGCAAATCATAGACTCACAGAATTTTTCGGGATGGAAGTGACATTATAAATCATTTAGTTCCAACCACCCCTTGCCACAAGGAGGGATACCTTCCACTAGGTCAGATTGATCCAAGCTGGCCTCGAACAGTTCCACCGATGGGGCATCCATGGCTTCTCTGGGCAATTTGTTCCAGTGCTGCACCACGCTCACAGTTAAGAATATCTTCCTAATAGTCCATCTGAACCTGCCTTCTTCCAGTTTAAAGCTATCCTACTTGTCCTATCACTACATGCCCTTGTTAAAAAGTCCCTCTCCAGCTTTCTTGTAGGCTCCTTCAGATACCAGAAGGCTGGAACGAGGCTGTCCATGCTGAACCACCCCAGCTCTCTCAGCCTGTCTCCACAGCAGAAGTGCTCCATCCCTCAGATCATGTTCGTGCCCCTTCTCTGAATAGATCCTCATCCTGCTTATGCGGGGGGCCTCAGAGCTGCACACAGTATTCCCCGTGGGGTCACGTTTATCTATAACATACATATTTTTATAACACGCCTTTTATAAGACAAAACACAGGACACGTTGACTACTATTTTTAAATTCAGATAAAGAGCTATTGAAGTAGCAGCTGCTCCGCTACACCAGCCACGAGGCAGGGCGGCAAGCCCCGCACCGGGCAAGCCCCGCACCCTGCTCCCGCCGCCGTCCCGCACGGCGCCCCTCTCCCGTATTAAAGTTTCGGCAGTTTCCACTCGCTCGCTCCGCCGCCCCCCACACCGGGAAGCGCCCCGGGACGCGCCCCGAGCGGTCAGCACAGGCCATGGGCCCAGGCCGCCCCCCGCACACCGGCCGAGCCCGGCGCCCCCCGCCAGCACCGGCGGGCCGGGCCGGGCCGGGCCGGGCCCGCGCAGCGGCCGCGGCGGGAGGGGGGGGCCGATGGCGGCGGCGCAGGGCTGCGGGCGAGGGGCGGAGCGCAGAGACCCTGTGGCTGCCATGGCCGCCTCCCCCTCCCCGCAGCCTCCCTTAAATACTATGGGGCGGCCGTAGCTGCGACGGGCGCCGCTGCCGAGCGCACCATGCGGGCTGTCATCGCCTTGGCCGCGGCGCTGGGCAGCCTGCTGCTGGGCGGCTGCCTCCTGCGCCTGGGCGGCCAGCAGCCCCTCCGCGCCAGGTAGGGCGGCCGGGCGGCCTCGCCCGCGGTCCGGAGCCGGCTGGGGAGGGCGGGAGGAGCGGGGCGAACCCCGCGGGGCGCGGCGGAGCCTGGCGCGGTGCCCCCGGCTCGCTCTGGGCTCGGCGCGGGCGCTGGCGGCTCCGAGAGGGTCGTGGGCAGGAGAGCGGCGCCGCTCGCACCGGGTGATGTTCAATCACTGGTCCTGACAACTTTTGTTTCCCCGTCTCGCTTGCCAGGGGCTGGGAGGAGGAGGCAGGAGTAGCGGCTGTCACGCCGAAAGTGGTGCGAGCCCTCAGGTCCCCCCTGACGCCCCTTCCTCAGACCGAGAACAGGTACGGGCTGGCCGCCCGCAGGTGGGTCCGTGAGGTCGGGTCTACAAAAGCAGAAATTCGCTTTCGCTCCGGTTCGTTCTTCCTTTTGTTTCTGCAGCTTGATCAGAGAGAGCGTTAGAGATTATCAGAGCAAATGTCACATTGCTTTAACTATAATGAATTATTTGCTCATGGGCCCTCTTATTGACGGCTGTCACTCTGCCGTTGGTTTTGAGCCCAGTAAAACATTGCGTAGAGCAGTTTCCTTAGCGTACGATGCAAAGGTGCCTGCTGAATGGCGTGTTCCAGGTATCTTTTATTCTTTCCAGGAAGGTGGAGCTGGAGCTGGGTAATACTGTTACTGTTCTTGTAATTTATATTTAGTTACAAATCCAGATTTATCATTTACAATCCATAGGATGAAGGCAAGACATATGAAGCGTGTTTTGTTCTGGGTTGGCATTGTACTTTGTGGGAGCTCACTCACTTGATCGTGTGTCTTGACCTTTTAGATCAAGTGTAGATCTTTGCTTTACAGCCTGTTATTTTATACTGTGAAGTTTAATATGAAGATACTTTATAAAAATCAGCTGTGAAACGTTGTGCCTTACATGCAATACTAATGATTGTTGTTTTCGTGCTTTTGAGTCTCTACACACTGTAGGAAAACTAAGCAGAAGATGGTGGTGTAATCCACACGAGATAAATACTATGTAGGAAGTAGTTTCGAAATATTTTTGCTTTCCTCTTTTACTTTATATAGCCTTGTTAACTCTGCAGTTACCATGACTATTATATGTTAATATATATTATGGTCAAAAACACATAATAAAAATTAGAAAGAACTTAAGAATTGGGTCTTTCACAGAAACTGTGATGTCCTGGTTGTGCTGAAGACAATGGTGACAGTGCAGTTAACCTTACTGAGGCTGCCATCTCACCCAATCTGGTTGAATTTGACAGCCTGTGCTTTCCCTCAGTGATTGCAAGTGATGTTAGTTGTAGTAACAATTGCAGTGTACCCTAACAGTGCATTTCTTATGTGTTTCTGATTAGAGACCCTTGTGCTCCCTCCCTCAAAATTTAGAACTTTCACAAGCTGTAAGTTTATAGCATCTTTCAAAATTAGAGTGAAAGAAAAGGAACAGAATTCTGCAAGTGTTCCTACCTGGTGTTATGAGCTTCTAGCCTGCTTCTCTTTCCTATTTTAATTTTTTCCCTCTGCGTTTTTTCCCTTCTTTCTTCCTCTTAGTATTGGTTTTGCAGTATGTACTGTTCTTCTTTGCTTTTTTTTTTTAGCCATTATTCTGTTCTCATCGGTCTGTTTTGGGTTATGTCTGTCTCCTCATGCTCTTCCCTGATAGATTCTGAGCTGCATCTCCTTTCACTCAGCTCTGTGTGCTATACCATGGAGTTGAATTGACTAGAAATGCTGGCAGAGAGCACTTCAGAGCACAGTCTAGCTATTTCCCATCTGCTGTTAGTACACTCACAACTGGAGCAAAGAAAGTAGAAACAACACATACTAAAGAGGTCTGAAAGTCCATGTCATGTTTTTAACCTTTTTAATAGGGCATGTGAGATTGAGATTTTAAATAAGTATTTTTCTTTATTCTACTTGGAGGATTTTGGCACCAATTTGAAGCTAGTTTTGGTCAGCCTGAAGTTGTATTTCTTCATGACTAAGTGACTGCATAAGTATGTCAAGTAAATAATTAATCAAAGAAAGTTTCAATTTACTTAAGCTCCTGTAACCATAGTGTCTTTGGAGAGAAGTCTTGCCAGCTGAATCCAAAGGTGGATGTGCTTTCTTACCTGAATGACTATGCTCAGTAAGCTGGCCTGACAGGAGTTTGTGGTGCTTGTTTGGCTTATGAGAAAGGAGAGAGCTGCTGGACTGGACTGACCAGGAGCTGTTACTTCATTCAGAGAGCAGCAAGACTGGGCAGGGAGCCATGCTGGAGGGGTTTGATCCAGGCAGCAGCTGGACTGGGCCTGGCTAAGGGCCATGCTGGAGAGCTTTGATCCAGAGAGCATCTGGTCTTATTCAGGAGGTTCAGACCAATCCCTCAGTGGTGGAGATGGATGGTCTGGTCAATAGGAATTAGATTCCAGTGTGCAGTGGGGAAGTATGGTTCTCCTAAACAACCCTGATCATGTGAATGGTGTTGCTATGTTATTGGCAGCAATGTCCTTTCCTGCATAAGAGTAAGAAGATGTACATTGATGTTTCCAGGAAAGGAAAAAGAAAAAAAAACCTAGGCAGTATCCTTGACCTCTAAGTATAAGTAATCTAGACAATCTTTACAGTCACAAGCTAATCTTTTTTCTTATCATTATTTCCTTTGCTGTTGGAGGCATATTTGTAACCAGACATCTCCCAAAGAATCTCCAAGGCCCTATTATTCTGTTGCCTTGCAGTATTGAACGCTAATCTCTTCTTTTACATTGAGCAATTCTTTTAAAAGGATGAAATTGAAGGATGAAAGGATGAAAAACAGGGGATTGGATCAGACTCTTATATTTAGGCAGCTATTATGTGCAGCAGTGTTTAAATGCATGGTGACCAGGCACCTAAAGTTCTCTGAAGATCTGTTTCTTAGTAAATAACCTTGATGATGTGGTTTGTCTCTTACAGGACATTGCTTACCCCTTTTTCTTGTTAAATGTTAGCTAATTGGAGCAATTTGACTGCCTCTACAGTGCAGCTTGTGTATTTGGTCTTGGACTTATTTCATAGCCTACTGTGCCTCTTAGTAGGGTTTCTTACTGAAAAGAAAGGCCACTAAGTAAGATATGGCCACTTAGGACAAGTTAGTAAGATATGTCTAGCAGTCCCCAGGTTTATTCATAGAACCTGTATCATTTATACTGCAATACTGTGTTCTCTGGCAAATTCTCCTATCTCTGCCTCATACTGTCCTCTCAATTTTTAAGCTGTATCTGCAAGTACCATTTCTTAAGTACAATTTCAAGTACATTTTCTTAAGGCAACAATACTACCAAAAAAAGTCTTGCATTTTTCCCACTTTTAGACCCTTGGTCTTCCCTCTCTCCTTTCTTCTCTTCTAAGCTGTGTTTGTGCAGGCATATTTGTTTGTGTAGTGGTTGCATTAATAGTAGAACAGAAGGCTCAGTACTGCTAGTGCTTATCAGGGGAAAATGAAAATAGTAAGAGAAGGTAGGTCGTATTTTCTTTGTTATGAGGCCCAGGGTGTACTAGGTTAAATTTAGGCAGAAATTCTAGTTCCTATTATGCTACTCAGGGATACGTAGCAGATAAATAATGCCAGCTCCTGCAAGGGAAGTGAAAATGGCACTATTTATGTATACTTTACATAAAAGTAACAAGGCAGCAGTACCCTGAAGAACTGACCACTATTACTCTGTTACTCTGTGTTGCCAGTTTTAAGGCATCACTTACTATTTCCCTAGCTTGCTTCCTGTCTTAGAGGGTCCGAGGCAAGCACGGTGTAAAGACCAATGTGGTAATTGAACAGTGGGAGGAAGTGGTTGAGGAGCTGTGAGTAAACAAGTTAGTATTAATACTGTTCCATCATCTTAATTTCTCCAGTTCCACTCTCAGCAGCAGATCTGTATGCAGGCCTAGGAAATAAACAGCTACACTTAATTAACAATGCTACAGAGACCTGTACATTCTGTCTCCTGTCAAAATATTGCATTCAGGCAGTCAGAAGGGGAAGAAGAGACAGGCTAATAGCACAGTTATGGAGTAGCCTTGTATATTGCACAAATAGTTCTCTATGGTTTAGATTAGTCAGCAGTGTGGGTCCACTTCACTAATTTTACTGCTCTCTTAATATTTTGCCCCTTCATTCCCAAGTGATGTGTGCAGACATACTTCAGGAGCACATTTTGAACACATGCCTCATGTGTTAGTTCTGTCTAAATGAATAGGTGTTCAGTTGAAAGCTGCTGCCAGGATACATTTACGTTCTGACAGTGGTGAAAGGTTTCCCAGACTCTTTCTGTTTACTTGGTCCAAGTGAAACTGCTCTGTCATTCTACCGTGTGTCCTTGTAACATCATTTTAGAGTAAGTACCTTATTCTTTTCACTTCACCTGCCATGAGGCTCTGAATGTTGCTTGTCATGTTACCTGTCATGCAGTTTATGGATTTTATAAATAAAAAGTATCTGATGTTATACATGACCTTGGTGAAGCCACTGGAGGGTCTTTCAAATAATTTAAAGATGCAGTTTGTGCTAAAGACCGGATTTAGCATTCCTTAGAAAAGCTAAGGAATATCTCTATAGGAACTTGAACAAAGGTAGTAGGATCAATCCCTTTAACAGTTAATGTGATTAATGTTTCAAGACAAATTCTTTCTCCTGTGGTTTGATGAAGCCATTTTTATAGTCCATTTCACCAAGAATTTAAATTGTGTATTGGCTTATTAATCAAGGTGTTGTGAACTTTAGAAACACCACTATGTTCTTATCATCTGATTAATTTGAAATAGTGTCAAAGACACTAATGCACTTAAGAGCATCCTTCCTAGGGAAGTATGAATTGTGGAGTTTTTATTCAACTTTTATTCAACTGAATTTAGTATTCAACTAACAGATGATGAGATTCAAATATAAATTAGTCCCTTCAAGGGAGAGATTAAGACAGAAGATATTCACAATCTGTATAATGCTATTCAGTGTCATTTTGGTAGAATGATAAAAATGTCCGATTTTGCATACAGAAGTTTATCCTTTTTAGCTGGAGATGCTCAGCTGGAACACGTTTGGAGCTCTTGTGATGCTTCAGACAGACAAGGGCAAGAAGCTAAAAAAGCTAGAAAAGAGTAACAACTGGCTCTACTGGGCGTGGAGTGAATAGTCAATGAGTGGGATTTCCCCTTACTTTCAGTGTGAACTTACTAGGGAGTGAAATTTTTGTTGCTTTCACTGTTGCCAGATAGTTCAGTTCTGAGAAATTTTGAATATCTCATCCCAGTCTTTGTTTCCACCTGATTTTGAGGGATTTCTAGTGGAGTGGACTTTCAATCTTCACGTTATAGCATAACTCACAACCCCATTTTCCTTTTTCCATCTGCCTTTTTTTCCCCTACCATTCCTCCATCTTATGCTCATCCCATTTTCCTACTCTGATAACTGATGTTGAGTTTGATTTTGTTTTTAAAGGGTGTCCCTTTGCTTTCCCTGCCTGTACCTTGTACCTTTCTGCTCCCCCAGAATGCTGTGTTACTTGACATACCTCTGTCTGGCAGTTCCCTGCATTAAGGTTCCCCATTTCCTCAGGACTGAATGCTACAGGAGCAGCAAAAGGACTTTCCGTATAGTTTCTGTATTTCCTATTCTAAAGGCAGATTCAATCCTTGTTTTATACAATTTTAAAGTGTGAGAATCTGCTGTCTTCTTGAGAGCAATATCTAGAATAAAAACGTGCTGATAAGTATGGCACATGGTCTTAATCTACTGTGGATTTATTAAAGTACAGATGGTGTACTTCCTGAGTTCCTAGAATTACCATAGGAAGTATGTGGTCCTCAAGCTGTTCATATATAATTAAAAAAAACCCGTTTTTCTGATTTGGTCCAATGAGATTGGCTTTGAGAACATCTAAACCCTAGGGAAAATACAGCTGAAATTTCCCTGTATCATCAGTTTTATGAATTCAAGCCAACAGAATGTTTCTACTTCAAGTTCTCATTTAGCTTAATAGTTCACGAAATTAGTTGAATGTAGCCTGATATCTGCATTGTTAGGCACATTATTGATTTAATGGCAGAAGTTGTAGTGCTGCTCCAAGTAGTGAACAAAGACTGTCATCCACTAGGTCAGGTAAATTCATTTAGTGGTAAATGTTGCCTTGCACAATTGTCTGAAATGAGCAGAAATTTAATCTGAGTCTGATGTCTGCACAACTTTGCCATGAATAATGCAGCAGAAGTTTGGACTGCCTCTTGCACACTCATTTTTATCTAAATACAAAAATATTTCAGTCACATGAAGCAGAGGCCACTCTGACAGTGGAACAGAAATTCAAAAATTTAACTTCTAAAGGAATGAGTCATTGTTTTGCATCTCTTGCAAATAAATTGTTTTAGTTGTGTACCTTTTGCCTCGCATAAAGAGCGTTGAGTAAGTTTTATGAGTAAAAAGCCATTGAAGAAGCATTTTGGTGATCTATCATGGGGCTATAAAGTGATTGTGAGACTTTCATGACAAAACAGAATAGGGATTTATTTTGTTCTTTCTTTTTTCTCTAACTTCCTCTTTTTTGAATTTTTCAAGTCTTGAAAGTGAGTGCATAAAAAATAATTGCGTATTAAAAAATGAGGAAACTTGCTTGCATTGATCTTATGCATTTATAAGGACTAGAAGTCTGTGGAGTAAAGCTGGTATTTGAGAGAATATTTATTCATTGCCCCACATATCTCAGGACATAAATTAATAGGAAGCTGTAAGGACTTTTTATAGTTGTCTGCAGAGAGTTGTGAAAGAACGTTGGTGCTCTGCTGCTGCCTATAAATGCACCTCGCAGGGAGCTGATCAAACCTAACTGCCTGCTCTGACTTGGTCATCCTGGCAGCCTTCATGTTAGACAGGGTCTCTTCTGGCCAGCTGTGGCTCAGAAGGGCTGGGGCACTTCTCAAATCAGCATCCAACATTTTAGGTTTTAGGTATAATAAAAGGCTTATTTGCAGCAGTAACATGCACTTGTCTTATATCAATATGTTTGGTTTTGGTTTTTTGGTTTTTTTTTAATTTTCTTTAAGATACTGTGTAGGTAGCTAAACTTTTGCCTGTAGCCATTTCTCTTATTTCAAGCTGCAGCTGCAGAATAATCACTTGAGGTTACAGAGTTAAAGAAGCAAGAGGGAAGAAGCATGATGTAGTGCTAACTAAATTTGCTTGAGAACTGGAAGGGGCCTACCTGGTTGTTCTGCATAGAACCATTGACAGAACCATTCAGACCAAGCTACAATAAACCTGTGTACAGAAATTTTGTAGGCAGAACATTTGCTAGCACTTGCTATCTGAGATCTGCAGAGTTCTTAGCTCTGAACTATGTGCTCTGAGAGTCTTCTGCTATTTGTATTTCACTCCTTGAGAAAAAAATAAGATAAAGAGCTGTATGCAAAGGCAGCCAAGGAGCTCTCAGTAGGCAGTGACAGCTGTTACTGTATATTGAAGTTACTGCAGAACTGAAGGGATAGAGATTCATGTTATGTTGTCTTACTGTTGTCCTCAACAAGGAGCATACAGACTGGATACTTCCTCAGGGACACCGAGTGTACGCTGCAAAGAATTTCTTGGTGGTGGGAAGAAAGGAAGAGGGCTGTTCTCTCTCCTCTGCATCCTACATCCTGTGGGATTTGCTACTAGGGGTGACTGAGTTTCTAGAAAATTCGTGGGCAATGGAAAGAAAAAGAAAGGCAGTTCTTTCCTTCTCTGTCGGCTCTGACCACGAGAGTCAGTTCAGCAGCAAAATAAACAGCATTTATTCTTCTCTTTCTTCTTCAATCAATCTTCTCATTTGAAGTGTTTAAGAAGAGAAGGCTCAGGAGGGATCTTGTTGATACCTGAAGGGAGGCTTCAAAGAGGATGGAGCCAAGTTCTTAGCAGTGCTCAGTGATAGAACAGAGGCAATGGGCACCAACTGAAACACAGGAGGTCCCCTCTGGCCATCAGGCATCACTTTTTCACTGTAAGGGTGACTGAGCACTGGCATAGGCTGCTCAGGTAGGTTGTGGAGTCTCTGTGCCTGGAGATATTCAAAAGCATCTGGACACAGTATCTGGATGCTTTTTTTGCTCATCCTCTGTAGGTGGCCCTGCCTGAGCAGAGAGTTTGGACTAGATGGCCTGTAGAGATGTCTTCCAACCTTAGCCACTCTGTGGTTCTGTGGCTTGAAATGGCATCTTTCCCAAGCAAAGTCTTCAAAATTAGCTTGTCAGAAATCATGTTGTTAAGGGGTCTCCATGTTGCAGCAGGTGAAGGCAGTGGAGTTTGGTCCTTGTCAGTAAAAGCAGTGATAGTTCAGAAGCACAGTGCATTGTGTGCAAAGCAGGAAGGCCCTTTCTCTTTGTGTGTGAGTGCCTCTGTACGAGATGTTTCAGTTGTTCCCTAAGAACAGCACAGTGTCTGTCTTCTGTGTTTCTACTTCTGATTTGGACCAATAGGCTACAATGTACAAGGGCTCTGGAAGTAGTGAATCAGTGGATAGAAGCAAAAGGGAAGAGGAGGTGGCAGGGAGTAACATGGTGAGGGGCAAGGAAAATAATGCCAGAGGAAAAATCTTTATGATAAATGGTGATCCACAGAGTGGAAGGCTGATATTAGAAGAGGGTGATTGTATGAGATTGGACCTAGATACAGGATGAACTGAGGTGACTGGAATAAGACCTTGGTATCTCAGTCATTTACTAATTTGCTCTCAGTCTACTACAAGGGCTGCCCAGAGCAAGAGGACCAAACAGGAATTTTGTGAAAATAAGACAGGAATTAAAGATCACTATCTGGCACTTGCCTTGGTTCCTTTTACAAATATTTGTCTTTTCTGTGTAAATTAACAATAAACAAGGCAGGAAGTATTATGCTTGAGTCAGTAAGTTAAGGTCAAAGTACAAAGATCCACTTCACCTTTGGGATTTCCTGTATATATTATATTCACTCTGAATATTGCATTTCATCAGCAATTTTAAGAAATCACATTTGCAAAATATTTTAGTAGTGAATATTTTAAATATCTTCAAAACTTAATGTTCAGGAGGCTTTCCTTTTTTTTTTTTTTTAATTACATTTGCTGATTACGGTATAAAGTGGAAAATGTAATTCAGACTGTGAAATAGGGTTATTATAAAGAATCAAATATTTTATAGTCTCTAGCAGGAAACTCTTTTAGTAATAGGAGCTTCACAATAGAAGTCCATAAGATTTGTTTGGTAATGTTTTCAGCTAAATCAACGGTTATTAATCTTATTGTCATAGCAAAGCAAACGTGACAACATTGGTAGAATATGTTCTCTCTTTAAAAGGTTTTTGCTTTTTCTTCTCCCACTCCTTTTTAACAGAACAACTCTTAATAAAAATGGAGTTTACCAGTTTGAACAGGCTTCAAAATGTAAGGCAATTCAGGACAACATTTTGTCATCATCTATCAAGAAGAAGAGGTAGGTATTTGCTGTCCTTTCTGCTTTGTTTGTTTTAAATGGAAGGGTAAAATATTGTCCTTTTTTACATAATTCTTGGTTTATTAATGTGGAGCTATGCAACAGAAAACTGACTTTGTTTAACCAATGTTTGCTGCTTTTTTTTTCTTTTATAAAATAAGATTTATTTGAGGTGGGATTGTAGCTTTCATATTTTCACAATGCAAGATTTCTTCTTGTCAGTTAGCTACATTACATTCCAAGTTATCCACAAAAAATTGAGTAGAAGTGTGGGATATAATTTCGTTTTTGAGTGTCTTTTCCCTGACTGGTGAACACTCCTCCTTGTTATGAGTAACCAGTTAATGATTGTGTTCAGCATTGTTGACTGGAGTAAGTTTGGAAATTTACCAGTAAAAAGACTTGCTGGTAAGTCACATGATTGCATTATGATAATAATCCACATTATGGATTGCATTATGATTTCATTATGATAATGTCCACAGGAAACGAACAGTCCCAATTTCAGATGCATTGTAAAAAAACCACCCCAAATTAATTCTGGGTTTCAGCTTGATGTTCTGTATTTTTCTGGCATGGAGAAATATCTCACTTTGATATCGGTCCTGCTCAAATTCCTTGTCACTTTCCAAAGTGAGAAGGGGAGAAGCAGACATTGTTTTTGACATGTAACGTCTTTTCCTATGTGGATGCACCAATTGATAAAAGGATCCATCCATAAATAAAACATTGTAAGTAAGAAAGGCTTCCGATTAGGACTGAGTTGCAGCTTCAAATGGATGGTGCCATGCTGTCTTTAAAATTGGGAGCTTCCCTCCCCACTCCCCTTCCTTTGGAAAGAGAAAAGGAATGAGAAACAAAAGGTGAGCTAAAAATAATTGTATGCTTTTCCTGATTCAAATTACTGGAGAAGTCAAATTTTTCCTTAATGCCAAAACAACATTAAATGATGATTTGAAAACTTACTCTTTTTGCCTCCTCCTTACTTTTTAATTGCATTTAAAGATCTTTCACCTCTTTTTAAGTCATCATATTTCCAGCATTTCATCTTTACTCTTATTATTACTTCTTTATTTCTTTTTTTACCCCTTCTTTATAATCTCTTCTCCCATCAATATTCCACCTCATTCAGCATCATTATAATTTAATTTTTTGTTCTTTTGAAAGGTGATAGACCACTATGTTACTGATGCACTGATATTGAGAGCTGAAACATGGATTGGCAGAGGTCAAAGAATGCAGTTGACTGAAAACTTGAGTGATTAACACCAAGGGAAGGAAAAGCAGTTACTATATTGCTTTCAAAATCCACTTACAGCAATATAAATATTGCTGTTTATCCCACACACTGCAAAGTTTTACAGTTTTTGGAGATGAGCTCTTCATATTGAGAACGTTTTGGAGCTGAGATTGTAGGAGAAGCTTTACAAAGTACAAGACCTTTGTTCTGTGGTTAAAGAGGAAGGGGCTGTACCATTTAATGAGGCAGAAGATGAATTGGGCAGGTAGGAAGAGAAACAGATGCTTGGAAAAAAGGAGCAAGGGATTGCTTTTTGTCATTAATATTGCAGCTATTGACTTACACTGAGAGGAGCTGCAGGGGTTTTGTTGCTTTTTCAAGGTGTGACCTATGGGTATGGTATATAAATGCTTTATATTGCAGTTCTAGACTTGCAGGGACATTCTGTACACTCCTGCCTCTTAAGTTGGAGGAAAGAGAAAAAAATTACTAATTTAAAGCTTGTCAAGTGATTTGATAGTAAGAAATGCTAAGTAAGTGGGAAGTTAATATTGTAGCAGCTATGTGCTGGTGGTGACAAAGAGCCAGAAATGCTGAGTTTTGCTAGCAGTTTTCCATTTTTATTCTAGAGCAAGCCCTGTGCACTGTCTCCTGAGGGCTTATAAAACTGATTTTTAAATTTTTTTTTTGGTTAGTATTAACGTGTCCAGTGGCAAAACAGAGCCTCCTCTTATTTTGCATTTTAGGCCATAGTTTTTCTTTTTACTTAATTCTTTCTTGAACATAAACTGCCAAGTAGAAATGTGTCCTTTTTTTACTCCTGCTGCTCAATCTTCCTTCTAATTCAAATATCTTTTTTGCAAGTTGGTATTTAGTTTTTACAAATGACCAGTGAGACTGCATCTGTCTGTTCTGACATTTTACCTGTTGTCTCAATACTATCTCAACACTTTTGTCATTGCTGTTGTCCTTTAGATATCTGCCAAAAATGAGAAGATACTAGTACTTTGTCAGTTCTTTGAATGTGCATAGTAATTCCACCTTAGCCACCACAGTTAACAGAGAAGAACACTGCTTACCTGACAAGTACTCTGGACAAAAAAAAAAAAAAAGTGTTCCAGGTGTTATTTGTCAGTCAGGCTCATATAGTATAAGTGAGTTTCCTAGGACAGCAAATTAGTATAATGGTTGTGGTGCAGGTGGAAGACAAAAACAGGACAAAACAAAACTTGTTTCATTCATTCACTTTTCTCAGCACTGTAATTATGGTGTTGTCCAAGTATTTTTATAGTTCAATTTACCTGAGCTTTTTTTATCTTAATAATAAAACCCTTTTAACATCAGTGAATATGTGCTGTAGGCTCCTGGGTGCCAATGGAAATATATGTAATGTGCCAGCTCTTTAAAATGGAACAGTGGAGAAGATGACTGTCTGGGTTTCAGCAGAGAAATGATTCCCTGATAACCTGAACTGATTCCTTTGGAGAAGGCCTCTTTTAAAGCAGGAAATGCTAAAATTGGCTTTCTGAGAGGAAAACCAAGTTTTCTGGGCTGTAAATCCAGCTTCAGCAAATCCCAGAGCTTCATGTTGAATCTTTAAAATTTTAGTTCTACGAATACTGTCTGTATTGAAGTTCATTTCATAGAAACCTTTTATTGGTGTGAGCAGATGCCTTGCAGAGCTGTCACAGTTAGGAGCTCCTGTCTTCCAGGACAGTGTGCTGGGATGTCTGTGCTGCCTATGGCACTGTGCCAGTTGGTAAAGACAAGTTCTCACAGTCCAGAGAGTCTTTGTAAGTCACAAGAAGGAACTAAACTGGATGCATAGGGTGAGCAGAGGTGGTGTTCTGACTTGTAAAGACCTGGAAATAGTGTTTTTCTGTGTGAGCTGGTGAGCTTGGATACCTCTGAGCAAGAGCACTTCTATCCAGTAGGGACAGCTGTGGAAAGGCTGCAGTGTTTTTGCTTTGTAATTGGTGTTTTTACCCTAAGTGCATTTTCTGTTACAAGTGTGAGAAGGCCATTACAGTTTTAAACAGTGAGTGCCTATGTCTCTTATGATGTCTCAGAACTAGCATTATGGATGATGCTTTCATTCTTCTCCCTACCAGATGTTTCCCTGTATCTTGCTAATAACTTGCCAGTACATGCAATTTCTTTCTGAATGCGTGGTAATTTTTTGTTTCATTTCTGACTCTGAACTTCATCTTATCAATGTCTTTAGGTTAGAATTTGCTTTTTCTGTATTTTTTTTCTCCTGGACAACAATAGCCTAGAGTAACTCTTCATGGTCTGTTATCCTATTAATTTCTGGATTTTTTTTTGTTAGTCCAAGAATCTAAGAGTGATTTCTTGTTTAGATTAAGGAATAAAACCAGGTGAGTTATTCAACATAAGAATAGGCTAATTCAGTCTTGTGCTTTTATCTCATCTTTACCCCACAAACACTCCCTGCCCTGTACTGCTGCTGACACTTGTTTGACCCCGTGGTGACTCAATCTAGGTATCAGTTCAGCAGGAAGGTAATTCCATTTTCCCTGGCTGCAGTTCCAAGGCTGATAACATACCAGCAGGCAGCTGCCAAAATAGGAGGGCCTTGATCCCTGTTTGTCCGTTTCCATCACTCTTTGCTTATACTGCCTGTGGTGTTAGATGGAATCTTTCATATCTAGCTTAACACAGTAAGGAAGAAGAAGACAAGGTATATGCATATCCTTTTCCTTCTGGATCACTTTTTAGTGATCTTTTTACTGGTAGTAAAAGTGAAGGCATTTGACATGTGCAAAACCTGGCAAAAGAAAAGCAGAGGAGAAGTCAGGTAGGCACCCATAGCGACACAAGGGAGCTGGGCTGGAAGGAGGAAGAATGTACTGCACCAAATCAGATCAGCTACAGCTGCAATGAAACTAGTTTTTTTTCTTTTCCTGCTTCTGACAATTGAGTTCTCTTGAGTTGTGAAGGGCTCAGTAGAATCAGTTTAGTCATAATCTTCTAATTCCATTGAGAGTCTGCTAAGTATGGAGGATGAAAACTGTACATTGTCACATGTGCAAACTTGAGCCAGAGACCAGTTTTAACTCAGCATTCCTCTTAAAATTATAATTTATTTTTCCATGTAGCAATTGGACATAATTTTACTTGGGGTAGGATAAATGAGTTACCTTTAGTGATTGCAGTACTTTTATGAAACAAACAATCTGTGTATTTCGAATGTGGAGCAGAGAGAAGGTAGCTTTCAATCACCTAATTGACCTCTGCTGCTGCAACCATCAGATTGTTTTTATATATTGCTTTTTATCAATTCTGATGCTCCTCTTAAAAACAAGTGACATATCTTGCCATCTCAACTCTTGTGAAACTGTTCAAAATAGACACTTCTAAGTGACAGCTTGAATAAAGTCATGATTGTTTGGGTCATCACTAAGCTCTTTTCGTTAAAATAATACAAATTAGATCTCGTATGGAGACTTGAGTCCCATAAAATTTTAGTCATAGCATCCATTCCATCTTTTTTTCCTATTCCCCCAGTTGTTATAAGTCACTTATTGTTTTAAAAATCCTCTGTTAAGATCCTGGCACAAATGGGAAAAGTAGTAACATTGAACATGAAAGCAAAAATGTCTTCATTCTTTTGACTTGCATGTTACAAAGTATTTCACATATGAACAAATATAAATCTCTTGATGGGAATTTCAAGAGCAGAGGTTATATGTAGCAATATAACCAAAGTTATGGATCATGTAAAATTGTTTTATTTTAGAGTTTAAAGGAAAACTTACATCTGTAAATACTGGTCTATTGTCTTTAGATGACTGAGCTTTGGGGAGCTCTATAAAGTAAATGAAAGACAAGGTATAAAAAGTGTTATGCTTCATCTTGGCCTGCAAGAGCTTTTGAGGTTTAAACCACCAAGTATAAGAGGATCATTTATATTATTTTGGAATTTTGCACTTGAGATGATTTCTAATAACTTCAAAATATTTATGGTCAGTTCTGTAAGTTTGAAACAAGTATACTTTTGAAGGTTTCTGAAGTTCATTAGGACACCAGTATTAAGAAGAGATGTTTAATAGGTCATGCTAGTTAAATGAGGATAGTGCTGTTACAAATTACAAAAATAAAATAGGTCATGGAGTTCTAAAAGCAATCTATTATATATGCACCATGCACATTATTATTAATAAATGCATCATTTGAATGTTTTCAGAGAGTGTTTCTAAATATACATACATATATATTCTAGTGTTTGATGTTGTTTCCTTTTTTAGATACTCAGAAGATTATTATCTTCACATAGTCACAAAACTGCAGAACTGCACCTGGGTAAGGAAACCAGAAGAATCTACAAAATTCAGGTAATTTTCATTGTCTCATTTAGAAAAACTATTTACCCTAGATTTTTCTAAGAAGCCATAAATTTAAATATTCCCATTTAAACAGATAATTTTTTATTGCTTGTAGTAATTTCTATGATTTTTTTTTTTTTATGCTGGGGCTCTTCTTGTTTGTTGGAGTTTAACTGTGCAAACTGAGTAGAATAAAAGAACTACAGAAGTAATTTCCTCTATCTTCACTATAATGAGTGGTAAACTAACTTAAGTAGAACAAATTAAAGTATTCCTGGCATAAATCCAACAGTGTTAAAAAGGTACTGGTAATGTTATTTTATCCATATGAACTGACACATTGATAAAAGGCTGTAATGAAGCAGTGTAGTCCTTACCCCAGGACCACTGCATGTATTACAGAAGTGCCCAAGGTACTCATTAGGTTTATCATTGCATATCATGGCCCCTGAGAATGACAGCACATGATTCCTTCTGTCCTTGTTCGGGATGGCACAGAAGGACATGCTCAGTAGGGATGGTGAGCTCTGAAAAGCCTAATCTCTCATTTAGAAATCATGCTGGTTTTAAAGAGCAGCTTCACTGTGCCATCCCTGTTTTCTCCAGGGAAAAAAGCTCTCTTGAATTACATTTTTACATGGATCAGAATTAAAGATTCTGTCAAGATTGTTAAAAATAAATAAACGGACCTATCTTCCAACTCTCTGGACTTTACTAGCATTGAGAGCTTAATATCCACATGCTCAACATCATCTCTTTGGAAGAAGTAGTTTTGGGGTGAGGGGAGACAGGGTAAAGGATTTTGTGCAACATGAATTGCTGTGTTTGCTGTGTATCACAGCTGCTTAATGGTGTTTCCCAAAGCCGAGGTAGGAGTACACACAGAGTTAAAGAAACTTTGCATTGACTCGCAGGCCTTAGCTGTGCACAGAGCTATCAAGCATGATAAGGAGCTATGAAGCAGCCCATTCCCCTTCAGAACAGGCAAGTGTTTTGCACAGTTGACAGGAGATGAAGCTGCTCTCACCTAATCATCACTCTGCTACATTTGAGCTAATTGTTTTCCAATCTTGTTTTTGTTTTAAACTTCTCTTCCTTCCAAAGGGACCAGCCACCACATACCAGCTTTTTGCTACTGCTTCTTAAATTATTGCTTATACAATCTTCCCTCCACCAGGCCAGCTTCTACATCTTCTAGGCCTATGGGAGTCAAACATCCAAAGCATCATATAAGACTGGACTTTATGTACAGGATGCTTATTGTTCCTCACATGGTCTTTGGTTTCCATCAAGGAGTGTGGGTCATAAGTAATCAAGGTCGGTTATGCAACCAATGATCAAACTGGAAAAATGCAAAAGACAAAACTGTGGGATGCACTACGCCACCAAAAAACTGTGGACTGTGTGTACATTGAGATGATCTTACGAGCTTTAGTTTAGCTCAAATACCAAGCAGAAAACCATCTTGTAAAATCCATGGTTTGTCACAGGCTGGATAAACTTGTTACTGAATCAGCGTTCAAGGGTTGTGCTCTTATGGTTTCCTTGGTTTTTAACATCCAAACTAGCTGGACTATTAGCTAATTCATATGTATGTAACCCATGCTGCAATTCTGATGACAGTACTATGTATTCTGTTCCTGAAATTTGATCTGATTTGATGTAATCAAAGATTTCCATTGATATGACTAAGGACTGGTGCTTTGGTGTAGGGCATTGCAAATTATTATTTTACAAAAGATGCTTTTGCATAAGTCTTGTCTTTCTTTTTTCATTCTTAGTCTTATCTTTTTTTTTTTTTTTTTGGAAATTAGATATTAAAATTTTACAATTGTCCTTAATCCATGACCATACTGGAGATTTTCAAGGCCCTTAGCAGTTGATTAATAGAGTCTTTTAAAAAAAAATTGAAAAAGAAAACCAAATTTTTTATAACATTTTCTGGCTAAATCTCCATGCTTACAGCACTCCCAGACTTATTTATCAGATTTAAGCCTGCTACTAGCTTTGGAAGAATACTTTAGCTGAGAAAGGATGCATTAATAGAGCTATGGGAGAGAAAAAGTTTTAGAGTTGTAGTGAAATAAATTAATTAATAATCCCTGGGCAGTAGACCTCTTCTTTTTTCTGGCTTAGCCTAGTATCAGTAATAGCTGTGTAATACAAATATTATACAGTCTGAAAATCTCATTAAGTAGGTAGATAAATACACCCATTTCCAGAAGAGGAAATTAATCTGTCAGGAGTTGTGCAGCAGAAACTGGGTACTACAGCCAGCCACTTTCAGCAGGAGAAACTTGAAGCGGCCTGTGTCACATTATTCACCTGCCAGTGCCACCAGAAGTCTGCCTGCTGACAAGACTGCAGAGAAGCTGCTTGACTTCTTTTCCTGTTTGTCCATCTGTTAAATGGAGTGAGCGCTTAGATGCTTCCCAGGCGTGGTGTCAATTTTATGACATCTCTCTATTATCCTGAAGTTCTAAAGAACAGGCATGCATATTTATAAGGGATTTAATGTCTCATGCTTCAGGGCATAAACTAACCTCTAATTAATAAAGTTCAAGAGCAGCTTCTCCTGGGTAGTTAATATTTTAGAGAAGCTTTGCTGTGTTTTCCTTTGCAGCTTTTGCTGTTGGCTTCTGTCATGCTGCTAGTGGAGTGAAGGAATATATGATTTAAGCCAGTAACTCGCATGTTCCTAGAAGACAGCACTGTGTGCCAAGGAGAACATCCATTCTCTTTGTAAGCTGCTCCCCCAGCGGATCCAGGCCAAATAAAATAATGTAAATTAGAGTGCAGCTCGGGAAAGAAATACTTGACTTTTTATTTGGCAAAAGGGTTACAGCTAACAGCCATGTCTGGCACAAACTCCAATGTTCTTGCCAACTCACTGTTGGAGAGCAGAGTACAGGACTCCAGGCTGACCCTCTACTACCTGGCTCAGCTTTATCCTGCAGCTGTGCAAAATGTGTCCATTTGTTGTCAGAGAGCTGCCCTTTCCCAAATGGCTCCCTCTAAAGCTGCTCTGCTGTGCAGACCCACATGTTCTCAGCTAGGTTGCTATCTGGCAGCGCTCACTGGTTCTTGATGGCCACATGATGTTGTTTACACATGCATTTCTCAAAATCAGGAAGAACCAGGAAACCAGTACAAGCCATGATCTTTTTAATACCTCCCATATCCACAGTCACTCTTCTGCGGTTTACTTTTGTCCAGATTCTGTCAGGGAACCAATCTCCTGGTATTTCACTTATTTTTGTGTCTATAATGGTGACATCAGCATTGCCAGATGTAGTCTGCCCTCAGAGGAGCAAGTGCAAGTACTTGGTTCATTGCTCTTGAAATCTAGTTAAGATGTATTGTGCCACACAGTAGTATTTGTCAGTCATTGTTAAAAGAATGGTGTAAGTAGTATCCTGTTAAGAGTGATTTTAGGAGTCTTCTCCAACATTTACTCCTAGGGGCATATAGAAAACCATATTTTTATTCAGACTTTTCCTTTATAAAATTTGTCTTCTCTTGACATTTAAAAAATTTCTTTTGTTCTTTACGGCTCTTCAATTATCTAGCATCTCCACATTATGCCTTTGTTTCTAAGCCCAACTGAATTTTTTTTCTCCCTTTCCAGAATTACATCAGCTCTATCTTGTTTTAGACAGAACAAGTCCTTGGATTTCTTGTCTGTAAGAGAGAAATTTGGAAAAGTGGGGGAAATAATCTCACAGCTGCCTAGAAGGGTCATCCTTAAAGCTCTAGGGAGAAAAAGCTGTGCTGGGTAGCTTCCTCTGCAAAGGATCTTCTAGCTACAGTCAGCAGAGTCTCAAGTTCCCTAGGTAACCTGAATATTAATTATTATATTAGTATTCTTCAAAGGTTTTCCACTTTAAAGAAATATTTCATTAATGCAACAAATTACAGAACCCAATTAAGTGCAAACTGTAATTGTTTTTTTACACGTCCACATCTCTGCTTTACAGACTTTTAAGCTTGATTTACTCTCATTTGGGCTATACATGAATGGTATCAATCTGCAGGTTTTCAAAATAGTTGACTCAAGTTTTTGCAGAAAGCTACAAAATACTTTAAACAGGCCTCAAAATGAGGGGAGAAAGGCTGAGCAGATGTTGTATTTCAGAGAAGCCTCTGAGTGTTGTATTTCTGGCCATCTGGCTGAGCTTGAAGTCTGTCAAAGCAATGCAACAGTGCTTCAGGAGTGGTATCACACTTGAATAGTGAGCTGTGGTAACTGGGGCCTCCCCCCATGGAAAGACCATTCCAAACAAACCTTATTTGCATCTCATAATGAAGGGAGAAGACTATTCCTAGGTGTAAAACACAGTTTTAAAATTCCTGATGTTAACTGCGGTCTAGCTGGCAGAATGCTGCCCTCAACCAAAATATTTTAATATTTTTTCTTTTTTAAAGGAATATTACTATTTAAAAAAAAAAGAACATAGGCTCTTAAAGAGTTAGAAGATCAACCATTTTTCTAGTCCTGTTATTTTCCCTTTCTTTTTATTCCATTTGACCTCTATTACTCTTTTCCCACTTTAATATCTCTTCTCAAAAGTTTGTGTTAAACATTCCTGCAGATTATAGAATACCACTTCTTGAAGAGATTAGTTTTGCTGCGAGCTACCCTCTAACCCATATAACAGTATTGCTTATCCCATCTGTGTACTGCAATGAACCCCAGCTGAAACACAAATAAAACACAGTGCAAGGTCAATTTATACTTATATTAGCTCACACCACCGCATAATCAATAGCTTTTCTAACACTAAACAGATCAATATGTCTGCTGTAATCTCTGAAATCTTCCAGTTTACAAGAAAGTACACAGAACTCCGACTGCAGAGCAATTAAGAGTACATTTGCTGCACAGATTTAATAGATGATATATAAAATAATGAATATATATTCAAAGACATATTTTATTTCAGGAACGAAAAAGATGGGTGGAGAGATAGTAATTAGTGACAATTTGAAGAAATGCTTGAATCTTTTAACTGGCCTACAGACTATTATGTACTTTTCTAAAGGATGGAGGATTCCTATAAGGAGAATCTAATTTTGGATCAGTCTGAGCTAATTATGTCTTCATGGCAGACTCTCTAAATAGTCTTTGGTTTGAAAATTTTATTACACTTTTTACATATTCAGCCTTGATTTCAGATTCAACTCTTTTGACTTTCTTTGTCTTAGACATTTATGATGTTACTGCATTTATAGGCAATTCATGGGCTGTCAGTGTATCATTTCCCTTCAACATGTTCTGTTTCAGCTATCAGATTTAACCACTCTTTTCTTAAAGTTTGGGATATTTCATAATATGCCTCATTGCACTTTGATTGACACATTGACTTGGATTAACAAGAGCCTGGAGAAGCCTGTATCATTGTGTAGAGCCCCCAGTGCAGTACAATAAGACAATTGCTTGCTCATTATAAAATATTACAGAAATGAACATAGATAAAGTCATAGTCTTTCTGCTTGTAGTGGTGCCCTTGAAATTTTGCTGCTATGTAGTGGAATTTTTTGTTCTTCTACTGTCACAACAGTCTCTGCAGTGTGAAACCTCACAGTTTGATGCCTCCACATGTACAGCACAATAACTCAAATGGACTAAATGATTATAAATATCCAAGCTACATAATCTATTAAAACAAACTTAACAAACTTTTGTGCTTGCTTATTAAAGCAAACACAAAACTTTTTCTGGTTTGTCGTAATCCACAGACTTTTTCGCTTGAACGATTTGCTCTTTGTTCTTGAACTTATAAGCTTTGCTGTGAAGTTCACTTAGCTCACAGGAGTTAAAGCTTTAAATATTTGCTAGTTATAATTTGTGTTGGGTTCTCTTTTATGTGATGTTTTTGTGTCTAGAGTAACTGAAAATCTGCAAGGAGACACGTCTGTGTAAGCGTTGCTGATGTCAATAATGTGCAGGTGCTTTATAACAGGACTAATATGATACTATTTTTGCAAACAAACATTCACTTTATAGATGTTCGTAAATGGGGACTTAAAGTCAAATAGCTTTACCCCATTATTGAAAAAAGTTTGTCCTGATAATCTTTAAAATACTCTAGTTGTTGAAATTTTGTACCTTGTCTAGGCAACTTCTTTCAGTGTTTCCTAATACTGAACTTAAGCTTTCTTTAGAGCAAATTAAATAATTTTCTTGACCCTTCCCACTACCTTAAAGGACAGTTGAGCATCTACTATTTCTAGCAATGTTTTGAATATTTTGATGCTTCTGCAGTGTCTATCTCCATCCATTTTTCTCCTCCTCCCACTCTAGTTTAGTCCAATGCATACCAATAGTGAAATATTTCACACTGTTCTCAGTAATGACAAATGCCTTCAGGCCACAGATCCACAGGCACTGGTGTCATACTGAAGCATTTTCAATGGAAAAAATTTGGTGGAATGGGAAATTTTTAAACTCTGCAGAAGTTTTTTACATAAAGACAAATTTCATACTCATTATAGGTTCTTCCAATATCACTCAAGAGTAACTCATATCACCAGTGCTGACTTTTGAACCAGCTGAGAGTCTGCTAACCCTTGGCTAACCATTGATTATTTTAGCCCTTGTTATTGGTCCACACTGAGTTGTTGAAGATGTTGGGATGTTTGCAGTATCTTCAGGATGTGTGCACACTGTGACTTGTCAGCAGGCCCAAATCAGCTAAAATGAATATATTCATACTAGCACAGAACTAAGGTAGCTAAGTTTGTTGCTATCTTAGCTACAGAGCAACTGCAGGAGTTGCAAAGAAATTGTATCAGCATCTTTAGAGCATGTGTATTCCACTAAACACAGTGGACTATCCATATGGAGTGTTTGTTATGCAGAAAAGTTTGGAAACGTGTAATCAAAGCAACAACCCTCTGTTACTGCCAACAGTTCAGCATGGAAAATCTGCCTAGCAGTTGGAAAATAACATTATTTGGCTTGTCTCACAAATCAAAACAATTTTAGTAATTTGCTTCAAGAAACCTTCAAGAAAGGATTTTTGTAAGGTCTCAATGGCCACGAGCCTGAAGAAATTATTTGGATGCCATAGGCGCAAAATTCTGTATCAGCTGGACAGCAATACAAACATGGGTCTTGCACTCTTCAGCCATAAAGGAAAAAATTCAGTGAAAGTGTATGCTGAGCAACAAAAACCATTCTTTAGTGCAATTGTGTATGACTCTGTGTTGTCTAATGTGATCAAAACTTCCCAGACAAATGCAGCACACCCCTCTGCTTAGATTATTGACTAAGATTATCATGACTGTACTTACTCAGTCCTATGACTGGTTGTATTTCCAGTCAAAATGGTGTAGTCTTTTTCCAGGTTCTGACTTTTTTCCTCACTTATTACAAGTGGCTGTTCTAGATAATGCAGTAAAATCCCTTTCTGCTTATCTTGGCATAAGAAATATCTGTATTTGGAGTTATGCCTCAGGATTAAAAAAAACCTCTTAGATATCACTCAGCTTCCAAATCCCTGCAGGAGAAATGTTGGAGGAAAAGGCTTCTCCAAGTAAGAAACTTCAGTAATAACCTCTGCTACAGAGGAGATATTTTCCAAAACTACTGCCCTACAAAACTTGGGTACTTTGACTCAAGCATCACCTTTGGTCTGGGCTTGTCATGCTATGACTGGATCATAAACACCCTTTGTTCTAGGGCAACCCTGCAGTCTCTGATAAAAGCTGGAATTTAAACCTTTTTACTGTAAGCTACATTCATATTCTATATTCTGAAAGGCATGAGATGGATGCTCAGCCTGTATTGCAACATCCTATCTTCCAAGAGCTGCTTCCATATCTCAGGGTTTTCTCCCAGTCAGAACAATGTGAATCACTTTCTAGTCCTAAAAAAAAAAGTTACTACTGTTTGGTGCTGTTCCAATTTTGACCCTTTTTTCTTATCCCACCATCTTAAGTTTCCCTCTCCCCAGGTGTCATAATACGAGTTAAAATGTCTTGGTTTTACAACTCTTCACGTAGAGCCCTTGTAGGATATGTGTTAATCTTATGAAGTAAATGCTCTTCAATGAGTTGTCACCTCCTGACAAACCACATATGAATGACATTAATACTCTGATGAGACTGCAGTAATAGATTGCTTGAACTGCCCAGTCTCTATTCCTTCCTCATCGTTTGCTCTCAGTTGTAGATTACCACGATTCACAGCTTTTACAAAATCCTGTGTGAACAGATTGCTCAATACACTGCCGTGGGTAATGCTGTCTGCAGGTTACACGCATTGCCACTTGAGCACAGTGGGATTCTGTGTCATGATTTGATCTAAGTAAAATGTTTCTATTGTTACTACCAAATTTTAAGCATGGATGCTCTAAGAATATTTGTCATTACTCAGTATGCATTCTCTTGTTCTTACTGTGTTTCTGGACTAGCTTGGCTCTGTTTTACTTCCTCAGTGAATCCATAATATTAATTTAAACTATTACTTTCTTATTAATTATGATATCTGTTTTTCTTCCACACTGTTTCTGCTTTTATCAAAGTACTCATTTTTATGGAATGAGTAATAAAAAGCAAGAACATGTCATCTCTATTAATGAATGGGATCTGTTATCAGTTTGCCTTTTCAGGGTCTGGCAGCCATCACACACAAAAGAGCTGTTTTACTAAAGTTGGCAGGAATATTCTGGCATTATTCCTTCTCCTCTGAATGTCCAGTGGTTGACACATTGTGTTTAGGTCTGCTTCATTTAGCTTCAAGAAAATAAACAAGGAAATCAACATTAAGGGTTATGTGATTCCTCATTTCCATGTGAGTGCCGGGGAGCAGTGATGGAGAGGTGCTTCCTGAGGGACAGGGTGTGGGATTCCAGCACAGTAACCTGGCCAGCAGAGCAGAAACTGGTAGCTGGGCTCATCCCACCCCTAGCCAGGAATGGGGCAGCCCTAGCCCAGACATGAGCACCTCCCTGGCAACAGGATGGACACAACTGCAGACTGGCCCTGCTATGGTGTTTCTGGGGCAGTGACTGATGGCTCTGGAAGATTGAAATGGGGTCTTGGACCAGGGTGCTGGATAGTAGTGAGGCTTGGTGGTTCCCTTAGGACCTGACAGTGAGATCTGAATCCTCTTATTGCTAAAATATTTTTAAGAGTGGAAAGAGCTGGTTATAGCAAAAGGTGACAAAAAAGAAAAGCAAGTGTGCTCCAGTCAAAAACAATAACACTGGCTCAATAACATCCAGTGTTCCCAGACATGAAAATTTTACTCTGCTGCCTTACTGCATCCTTTTTACTTTGCCATATAATTAGAATAGGATACTACATATGCACAGAGCAAATGTTTTCACCATGTGGGTATCTCCTGACCCCAGAGCATAGTTCCACCCACAGCCTTGGACCTAGTGGGTTTCATTGGCCACAGATCTTCCCTGCCCCTTCAAGTTTTGAGCAGGCCAGTGGGAATCACCGTGTTTAGGGAGTGGAGTCAAATGCAGCTTATGGAAATCTGAGCCCTACTGGTTCCTCTCTCAGGAGTGACACTTCCTTGTTACTCTGCTGTGGTTATTTCAGATCTGTGCCATCCCAGCACTCAGTCTTTCCCAGTGTTTCTCATATATCTGAAAACTTAGCCTTGGAGGAGTTTTGGAGCTCAGTGTTCAAAACAGGTTAATATATACCAGTAAGTCATCTGGCAAATGAAATGGTGCTCTTTTCTTTCTTTGTCTCCTTTTGTATTTTATGTATGAATCAAACCAACCTTCCCAAGTTTTTCTTCTCCCTCATTTTGACCAATTTTTCAAGAGAAGTGAGATTGAGAGTTATCCCAGATATGTTCATTCTCTTTTCTGTCTTCCAGGAAACAATGTTTTTGTTCTTCTATTTGCTGGACTATGCTTCAGTTCAATCAGAAACATTAAGTTTTTATTTTTTAATAATATTTTTATAATATATATATAATAAATATTATTTTTAAAAAGATATTACTGTTATTCTTGTATTTTCTCTGTCTACATTGTTTATAAAGTAAAATGAAACAATTTCTCTTAGCTGTGTCTTACCCCATTAAAGTCAGCTCGCTTTCAAGCAGAATTTGGCTTCTAATATTTAACTAGTTTCAACAATTTGTTTTACTTTAGACATTGAAACAGTATGAAATAAAGCTTTTCTATTCCTTTGGCTCTAATGAGAATTTTCTTTTTCTTCTCAATTAACCTTCAGTGTGGTATTTTCAAAATTCTGGGCGATTCTGTTATAAATGTATTTTCTTCTCTGAATTGTTAGTAGTTCTCTTAGTATCTCACCTAATGAGAAATCTGTTTCCTAGTAATTGATACATAATGCCTGGCCATGAATATTTCAGCCTTACAGCCTGAAAAAATCAGATCCCGTGGCAGCAGAGAGAACACTGTTGCCCAAAGCAAAATGAATTATGGTGTTTTGGGACTGATTTCAAAGGTTTGATGGGGATTTTCATTTCATTTCATTTTGTTTCATTTCACTGTTAATAATGTAGAATGTTCACACACATAATATTTTTATCAGTTTGGAGGTAACAGGAATTGTAAGATAAGTGATAGTCTTCACTCCCACAAAAGATTTGAGTAGTGAATCCCTTGCATTTTTATTTATTTAAGGACTTCTGCTAGGTGTTTGGGGGAGCAGGTAGGCTATCTGTCTGGCATTTAGGTATCTGCCTTCTTTATGTGCAAGTTGTGATGTAATTTATTTAACATCTGTGGCACTGTGCACAGGAAAATTGTGATGAACAGTTGGAGAAATTAATTATTAATTAATTGGCTTGCAACCATCTAGTTGTTCACTAAGCACCACTGCCAGTAGCTTCCATCTCAATCTCTTTTACTTCCTTTTTTTCCCCCTTCTTCAGCCTTCTAGTTTCTCACAATTGTTCTATGTTGGTGAAAATCACATTTTTAATTCTTTGGGGACTGAAGTCTCTCAGTGTTTCTATATTAACCTTAGCAATTAATAATATTGAGGAGATTGATTATAACTTTTTCTCAGTGGGGAACGGAGACCAACAGATAAAAACAGTTATCAGTTCTTGGTCTTGATTAGTTTCTGAACATTTGCTGTGAAAATGGACTTGCTTAGCAAAGCAAGTCAAAGAAATGACATCATGGAAGGTTAATATAGTCTTTTGCTGCTAGTTAATTCAAACTAGTGTTCATTGATCTGGTTCTCTAGCATTGCTTTTCCACTTATTTGCATGTCTTTGAGCAGATTTTGTTTGTTTGTGGTTTTTGCAGGTCAGAATTAACTTCCTGCTGTGATGCAGTTCACAATTTTATTGCTTCTCAAAGCAACAGCCCATTGGGAAGTAACATGAGTTATGAAGTGGACAGTAAAAAGACTATCCTCATTACAGAGGACATTTTTAAGATGCTGCCTGTGGTAAGAACTGTATGTTTTCTTGTTATTATAATCACAGTATATATATTTGGGTTAGTAATTGAGATATACTGATTCCTCTGGAAGAGATTGTCAGTCCCTGTATGCGCTTATGCACTTTTTTATTCACCTTGCAAGGTGGGTTTTTTTGGTGTTTTTTGTTTTGTTTTTTGTTCTGGGGGTTTTTTGTTTGTTTTTTGTTTGTTGGTTTTTGTTTTTGTTTTTGTTTTAGCCTTCCTCTGCAGTGGTAGAGGCATTTACAGATATCATAGATCATAGATTGGAGGTAGAGTTGCTACAGAACACAAGTGGTGCCTGGCTTGGCAGCCAATTGAATTCTGGAGCAAATACTCTGAGAAAGTTTACCTTGCTTTTATCATTCCTGTTTTTAAAGGCATTTCTGGAAGAGCATTTCATATTCTTCATATGCCCATGCCATTTCCAATGCAGACTTGGGCATGTAAGTTACGAAAGATATTTTGGTGGTGAACCTGATATAGAATAGCATAGAACATAATAGAGTAGAACAGAGAAATTTCAGTTGGAAGGGACCCACAGTGACCACATATTCCAACTGCCTGATCAATTCAGGGCTGACCAAGTCAAAGCAAGTTATTAAGGACATGGTCTAAAAGCCTCTTAAACACTGACAGCTGAGGACATCAACCATCTCTCTAGGAAGCCTGTTCCAGCAATTGACCATCCTCTTGGTAAGGAAATGCTTCTTAATGTCCAATCTAAACCTCCCCTGGTGCAGCTTGGAACCATTCTGATGTGTCCTATCATTGGATACAACAGAGAAGAGATCAGCACCTTCCTCTCCCCTTCCCTTCCTCAGGGAGCAATGAGATTAACTGTTCTTTTCTCCAAACTATACAAGTCCAAAGTCTTTAGCCATTCTTCATAGGGCATTCCTTCCAGCCCTTTCACTAGCTTTGTTACCCACTGGGGCAGGGTGTTTGCAGCCAGAAACACAGGTTGAGGAAAGGAATCAGATGTTCTACCTCAGGATTACAGCAGACATACAAGACCTCGAGACTAGATAAAGAGTTTGTATTTGGTTTCTTGAAGCTAAGAGCACATGGGAGCCCTCTTAACCATCTCTGTCATTCTTGATTTTTGAGATCTCAGCTACCATGAGTCCAGTTCTTCCTAACACTGCTGTGAATCAGTCTTTACTGGCTTCATTGCAATAGAGGATATAGTGATTCCAAATTTAAGCTGGAGAAATGAAAAAGGTAGTATGTTTTATGTGCACATGTACATGCTAAGTTAGCCAGAATTGCCTGGCCTTTGTGTTCTCCTCCCATCCTTTCAGAATTGAACAAAATATTGGAACATGTTGTTTTGTAATATATTGCCAAGCAATATGATGTTTGCCACTTTCCCCACACTTTTTGTGCTGTTCATAACAGTGTTCCTTCTTGCTTTTCTTTGGGCAAGCTGATGAGAGAAGAAGGATAATGCTTTCCATAAGCAAGTTTTGAGTCATTTTTACAGCTGGGTTTAATTTCTTCAGTCAAAGTATCCCAGCTCTTGGCCTCTGGTGAATGTCAGTGCTTTCACAGAAGAGGTTGAGCAAGATGCACGAAAAGTTTCTGAGACTGGGATAACAGCCAACTATATTAACGTCAACCTAAATAGCCAACATTTTACATTAATTTTCTAGACTGTGAACTGTGCTGTTCTCAGGTGGATGCACTTAGGTCCCACTCAGCTTCCCCAGTGCAAGACAGCAAGCTGTAACAAGAAGAGCAGAGATTATAAAGAGCTAGAAGCAGTAACCCCTTCAGTGAGGCCTCACATTCACAAAGAGTCAAGCCAGGGCACATCATTAACCTTTACAGAATCTTCAGGTTCCTCTAAATTTGTTATTCTGCTTCAAATGTAATTGTGTGATGACAAAAGTGAGGAGAATTTACAAAGTTACCTTCTGTCAGGAGAGAAATTAAATTACTGTATGACAACTCCCAGACTGTTACAGTGCAAAGGGAAATGGGTAAATTTAAACTATCTTCAGTATAAATTAGTTCCTTAGCTTGTGAAGGTTTCAATCCACTACTGGATAGTTTTAGTGTTAAGTGTATTTAAAAGTTACTCAGTTTTAACAATCCAGTTTTATTCTCCCAAAGCTCTGATAGCAGAGGTAACAGTTCTCTGTCTGTTGGTGCCTATTTTTGGCTCTTGGCTGTCCAGGTTTGGCAATCCTGTCTGCTGAATGATGAATGCTTTTACCAGATTAAACCTGCAAGAGAAAATAGACTCAAAGAAACTTATAAAGAATTGGCTGCATCTTTTTATTTGTTTGCAGTCCTCTCCTCTTTCAGTCTATCCCTTCAAGAACTGTGCTGTGGTTGGAAATGGAGGCATTCTGAAAAATTCCAGCTGTGGAGCTGAAATCGATAGTTCTGACTTTGTGTTCAGGTGAGAGCTGCTTCATCTTCCTGAAGTGCATCCAACATTCTGAAAACTTGTCAGGATTGGAAGGGTGCCAATGCCAGTAGCAATGTAGCTATGAGGAAGATCTTGACAATTCTTTATTTCTGCCTCTTTAAAGATACTTCTGCTTTGTAGTTTTCAAAATGCTGCTTTCTAATTAAAGAGCAGGCTGGATGATGCATGTATGATCTGTCATTGCTAAGTCACCTTGCAGTGTTGTGAAATGTGATTATCTGAGAACCTGACATTTCTGGTCATTTAAGATCCTTTAGGAGACTGGTATTAAATGTCACATGTGTATCTGGTTTAATAAGGCGTTTACTTAGCCATAGTTTGGCTCACCCATGTAGCTACTTAATTGCCCCGATATTTGTTTCATCTATTACTCATTAAAAAAATTAAGCATCTATTTAAGTAGTGTTTTTAATTTCCCTGGATAGACTGGGAGAAAACCAGGTGTACCCTGAGTGTAATTTTGTCTAGTCTTTCAGTATGTGACTCACAGTCTGTAGTTCATGCAAAGAAACAGAGTAACAGAGAAAAGTTTCTTTTCTCAGTGATGTCTAATCACACAGCATGCTGGATTTTGTTTCCTTTTCTTACTTACTTCCTAATATTTGGACTGTTGAAAATCTTAAAAAAGAAAATAAAAATCTTTCCAGTTAGATAACTGCTTTAATAAAAATGGGAAGTCTCTCTACTAAGATGCTAAACTTACTAAGTGACTGAATTTTAAAATATGCTTTCTTTACATTTTACAGAAATCATGGTTTCTGCAACAGGGCAAGTTATGCTGTTGTTAGAAGACATAGGAGAAGACTTTGAGCAGAAATGCATTGTTTAGCAGCTAGCATAGGGCATTCATAGGCTGGTTCCTCCTGGGATTTTGACTGTGGTTTGTGATAGGATTTATGAAAATGAGCTCTCTGTGCCCTATTTTAACCATCTGTACAGTAGATTAAATATCTTTACTAGAAGTGCTGTAAGCCTTATTTAATATTTGTGAAGTGCTTAGACATCCCTGAGAGCTGACGTGAAAGTGTCATTGCACAAGAGAGGAATTTGCAAATAATAACTGTAAAGCATTTATGGTGCACATCTGTTTAAGCAAATGTTTCTTAATTTCAGGTGTAACCTCCCTCCAACCACAGGAAACATTAGCAAAGATGTTGGCAATAAAACAAACCTGGTGACTGTTAATCCGAGTATCATAGCTCAGAAGTGAGTACTCCTGCAAATCTGTTTCTGTGCAATGGTGTATCATTGTTTGTCATGATTTAGATTTTCATGGAAATCCATGCATGGAGAGCAGTGCATGCAGATTACCTCATTAAGCCTTAGTTTCCATGTAAAATATGTACTATTCTAAATGGAAATCTTCTAAACCTGGCCTTTTTTGTATCATAAAGGAGTCAGCAATACGCAGATTAGCAAGAGCCTTGGCTGATACTAGTCAACAATTTATGGCAGAGTAAAATTGGAGATTGTAAGCCCAAGCCTCTTCTTTTCCCTCCATGACCCTTAAGACCCCAAGCATTTAGAAAGGAATTGTAATCATAAATCAGGAAAGCCTGGAAATGTGTGTCTGACTCTATCAGCAGCACTGTGAGCACATGTTCTTAGGTGATGTGCTTAGTGGCTGTTCTGATGAAGGCTATTTCCTGAATGGAGGCCCAGTTTCTGTAATCCATTTCTTCAATCCATATGAAAGCTGCTTGCTCATACACTTTTTTTCTCAGCAGAGGTGGAGTTTTTTCACCTTCTTGATGAAAAGAAAATCTAATAAGGCCAGCCTGACTAATCTGACATCTTCAGCAGGCTGGAACTGAAGCTTATCTATGAAAAGGACTGGTGTGCCATGTTATTTATTGCTAGCTAATCTCACTGTATCTTATTGTCTGTCATAACTGTATTGTCAAAAAAACAACATAAGGCAAAGTTTTTTTTTTTCCTCCTTGAAAGGAAAAACTACAGTGAGTATATAGAAATTACTAACAGGCATTTCTTCATTGATTCAGGGATAAAACTTCATTTTTTGCAATGAGTACTAACTATGTTAATGCTTACCCAACCCTTTTTTGACTTTAATCAAGATGAATTATTCTTCTCCAAAATTAGATTTAGTTCATTGATGTTAGTGGGGCTGCACAATGATAAGAGGAAGGGAAATTGTCCAATGACTCAGCATCCCTGGTGATGTCTGACCTGATCCACAATTTTTCTGGGCTTATTCAAAGTGTTCTGCCACAGCTGCACTCATTTGTTAACCAAATCAAGTCACACTAGGGTTAATAGGAGTTACACTGAAGGAAATGAGAGATAAACCGGTGGGAGGATTGAGTGAGAGTATAAGAGGACTTTATGAATTAAAAAAAAAATTTATTTAAATATTCAGAAAGAACTGTAAATGCTTTTGAAGAAGAAGCAGGAAACAACTTGGTACCATTTAGCAGAACCAAATTTGTTTCTTCTCTCAGAAGACCTATACTGACATTATTTCCTGTAATTTCTAATTCTTTATTTGCATACTGGCTTAGTCTGATAGTTTTGTTAAGGTTAATCAGCTTTTGAACTGTGTTTGTCAGGGTGTGAAACGTAGGTGAACTCTCTTGGAGAAAAGCACATTTCTTATGTGTCCTAATTGAACTGGGCTACACTTGTTATAGTGGTAGAGCTGGAAAGGAGATTGAGACAGTGTTGAGTTGTCCAGGTTTCTAGCTAAGGAAGAATACAGATTTGGATTCTGTCTGGAGGCTCAGTCCTTTACGCTGAGTAAAAAGAGAGAAAATTCTTGTAGTGGAGGCCAGAAATTCACCTTTCATCCACTTATCCTAGACACAGGCTCAGGCACTTCTTGCTTGTTTTGGCTATGTGACTCTTGCATGCACAGAGTTTCAGAGTCAATAGCAGGGCCTGAGTCTCTCTCATTCATTTTGTTTCAGAGTCTGGTAGTAATGGCACTTTTCTGGGAAGCAGAAGCTGTAAGTTTAAACCCCTTCAGATTGAGAAGGGGCATATCACTCCTTGCACTAATTTAATTGTGCAAGAGGTAACCCTTCCATGGATGTTTTGAATGGAAATGGCAGTGGCTGCTGTCCTCTGTCTTGAAGTGCTGCATGAAAAGAGGCTTTGAACATACTCAATTTGTGAAGAGAAATTAAACCAATTTTTCTAGCTTCTGCTGGAGCCATTTATAAAAAGTGCACTCTGATAGCCTTTAAAAGGTGAAAATACACTGCTCAAATAGACAACTACCTGCAAAGGAGGGCTCAGTGCTTTGAGTCCCAAATAGGCTGGAAGCTCCATATGGTTAGGTGATTCAGAAAAGTTGGATCTATAGAGGACATGAGTTGAGTGACCCCCTTGCTTGCATCACTTCTAAGATAACTTGGGAATTTCACTAGTCAGTATTTGGGAGCACAGAATTATGCAGTGGTGAGAACTAAGTCTCTTTGCTCTTTGCTGGGGACTGAAAGCATCTGAGAATAAATCCTCTCCATTTGGGAAGTTAGAGCTCTAAGTCGTTACAGATATCCATGTGTTCCCTTTGTAGTTGTATTTTTAGCTATTTTAAAAGTATATCCTGCACTTGAGCACACACTAATCTTTAACACTCCAAGTCTGCTCACATGCATCCTTGGATTTCCACACAGGGCAGACACAGAGATTTTGAAGAGAGATTTTTGTATATCTGTTGATGTAAGAAACACATTTCAAAAACACATACAGTAATATTGTAGTGTGTGTATTTTTAAATAAAGTATGAGCACAATATTTTTTTTGCATTCTTCTTAATTTCTTTGATTAATGAGTTCTGTAAACATGTCCTAGCCTCATTAGCAGTGAATTTGATCTGCTTCAGTATCCCCTTTGTTGCCAGTTCAATCCTATATAGTGTGTTCTTATTATACAACAGTCAGATTTCCGTAGCTGCACATATGACAACTCATAATAGGATGATATAAATTTGCAGTGTAGACAAGCTGAACTGCTGCAGCAGAGTTCATAATGCATCTTTGAAAGTGCAGTTGTGCTATTCCAGTCTGTAATGCTTGTATTAATACTACATTTCGTTCCTAAAATTTTGTACTTTGCAGATACAACAAGCTAAATGAAAAGAAGACAGAATTTCTGGAAAACATTGCGGTCTATGGAGATGCTTTCCTTTTACTGCCAGCATTTTCCTTCAGAAGCAACACAGCTACTTCTTTTAAAGTATACCACACTCTGAAAGAGTTCAAAGCTACCCAAAGGGCAATATTTTTTCACCCCACTTATCTGAGAAGTCTTGCCCAGTTCTGGAGAACTAAGGGTGTGAAAGCCTACCGGTTGTCATCTGGTTTTATGATCACTAGTGCTGCCCTTGAGCTGTGTGAGAATGTGAAGCTCTATGGCTTCTGGCCTTTCTCAAAATCCACAGAGAAGATGCCAATTAGCCACCACTATTACGATAACCAGCTGCCTAAGCCTGGTTTCCATGCAATGCCCAAAGAATACAACCAGATCCTTCAGCTTCATGGCAAAGGCATTTTGAAATTACAATTTGGTAAATGTGAATCAGACTAAAAAGGTAGGTCCCATTCTTACCACATGAAATGTCTTTAATTCACTAATGTGCCAAGGGAAAACTTGTTTTACAGTGTTTTACAGTCAGTTCATCCTTAGAGAGACATTTCTAACTTACACTCAATGAAAATTGTATTCCTAAATAAATAAAAGACTGGATCTTTATGAATAAATATGTATCGCAGAGTTGAGAAATGTTTTCTAATTGTGAATATTAGATGGTGAGCATAGCTAAGTACAAATTATCCCCATAAACCATAGTCAATCAGAAGTGTCTCTTTATCTCAGATACATGTCTCTGCCAGCTTATGTTTGGTTTGGTATCAGCCTCCTTTAAGAATTGCTTTATTTAAGGCATTCACACATTGTGATGTATAGAAGGAGACACCTAATCCTGGCACAGCCTTTCCAGGTGTGTGCAGAGAGGAGAGTAAGAATGAGGGTTGTTCCACGAAGGGCAAGCCTGCATCTGTGGCCTGGTTGCCTCTTGCTAGGTAAAGATTCGAGCAGTGAGGGAGCTGCCATACACTACAGTACATCTTGCTGGGCATTTCACCTTGAGGTAGCTCAGAATCTGGGAGTTACAAATATAGGATGAAGTGTCATTCCTTTTCCTCTGTTCTTTCTGTCCCAACCCCTTGGACCTGTACCCTCTGTGTATTGCCTCAGAGAAATGCAGCACACTCTGGCCTCTGACCTTGAGCCAATTTGCTGTGTACACACTAGAGATTGACTGAAAAGATTTGTCTGCATGTTTTCAATCTTGATTTGCCCTGTTGACAAAGTAAGACCAATTTGTAGAAATACTTCTTCATCTTTTAAGCCAGCTCAGAAATTCCTGAGTTCATAATACTGTTGTCAGAGTCTCCTTTCAAAGAACTCTATTTTTCCGGGGGGTTCAAGTAAATATAATAGTAAGTGAAGTGTACAGTAGAACTGTCATTGTATACTATGTACTTTAATTGGACTGATGTAATCTCATGACTGTATTACTCAAGTTAAATAAATAGCATCATCTTGTTCAAGCCAGAAATTACAAGCTTAAAAGCTAAGGGCACTTTTCTTCTGGCTAGGTTCTGAAATGTATTTGAAAATATCCTTTGTTGATATTTAGAAAACATGTTGTCAAAGATACATTCACACTTAGCATATCATCAGAGAATGCTGTTTTAAAATAGCATATTGTTAGTACCAGGAAGGCACAATTTTATTCTGTTTCAAGGGGAGTTTTAAGAAATAGAAAAATTAATGGCTTTCAGATTATTAGAATAATATAAAACCTGTGAGAAGGGACCTAGAATCCATATAGTGAATCCATTCTCCTAGTCCATGGCAGGAGATTACCTAGGAGGAGTTGAATTGTATATTTATGCGGTTTCATGTGACTAAGGTATGCTTTTTTTGCTTGTAAAAGGTTGCAGCTTATTGGAAAGGTTAAGAAATACATAATGTTTTATTTTTTAGTGGCTAAGCTGTTTATATGCAGCAGTTTCCATTGTATTTGTTATTCCTATAATATAAATCATTGGAGACATACTGTGTAATTTTAATTGTAGTAACTACACGAGCTAAGAAAATGAAAGCCAGCTCCTTAGAAATATTTACTCTAGAGAGAAGCAGATAGAAGCCACAAAAATATTTAAGTATCTGAATGTGTTAATTAAATGCTGTCCATGCTTGACAGACTGAAAATCACTTGTGGCCAAATTTTCCAAATAAGCTGTAAAGAAAGAATATACACTAGAAGAATAAGTTGTGCTGCCCTAATTTACACCTATATTTTAAAAGAGAAAACCAAAGAAATGCTTTCAGTATGACCTACCAGTCTGCTAGTATTATCAACTATTACAGATAAGTGAAATTCTATAGTGAGTTATTTTATTGGAGATGACCTTTTCTAAAAATTGAACAATCTCCTTTCTCTTTCCAATTTCCATTTTATGTTCTTCTCCATGCTCTGTGTTCTTCCCTCTTAGTGGGTACCTCGAGGTTCCTTACACCTGTGGGTGCCCACAGAAGGCTCAGGCAGAACGTCCTACATACATTACTGGACACAAAAGTTTGCTGCTGTAAATGAGAAGTGAAGGAAGCTTCTCTGCTGGGAGCACCCATAGGGACAGTATAATTGCATCTCAATTAATCATTTTTGGCAATTTTGCTCCTAAACACCATCCTTGCCATTGGAAAGGTGAATTTTTCTTATTGGATAGAGAGAATTGTCAGATATGAGAGCCCTCTAGAGTCCCACAGTGTGGGAAATCTTGTCTTAATATCCTCTCCTGTACCTTTATGATTATGTTCAACAGACATGTACAGGTTGTCACTAAAGTTGGTGCCCAACTATCACAGAGGGTCAAACAGGAAATGCAGCAACAGCAAAATCTTGAAATATAATTCATTATCTTTATTATTTTGTGTTAGATTACCAAATCAGTTTTGCTATGGCCTTGCAGCTGAAGGAAGTCTTATTTGTTCATTGGTTTAACCTGATAAGCCTGAAGGGCATGTCATTAGCCTCAAGTAAACGTAGGTTCAAGGAGGGGAAATGATTCATATTTAAAAATAGAAAAAAAAAAAGTCTGATTAGAAAAATTTTCAGATGATAAATTAATCAGACTGGCATAAATTTGACTGCCCAGAAGCCTGGTTAAAATGCAAATTTTTTCTGACCGAGAATCCATCAGGTTTTCTGTTTGCTAGGAAAAGACAGCAGGGCAGATGAGTATGTGTTGCTTTGACATACAAAACAGTCACATTAAGCATCTGCTCAGAGGAGTCAGTCAACACAAAAAAAACCACAGAAAGGAAGAATGAAACTGAGACTCTGAGCCTGGGGAAGAATATAGTGCTCAATTGTCTGAGCAGAAGGACTGAGGGAGGAGAACTTGAGCAGAGGTGTGCTGGTGGCTAGGAAGTAAGATCTGCTAAACTCTCCACTGTGTATCTCACCTGGAAAGTAAAAAGTAGGTATGAGTTTTTTAACTCCAAGCAAAGGATTAAATGTGATCTATTTCTGGCAGACAGCAGCAGTGACTCCCTCCACTCAAGGTGGAGCTGCCAGAGCAGAATCCTGACAAGCAGGGGGATACCTGCTTATTTTCTCAGGAACTAACATCAAAAAGAATAATTTTTTCCAAGCTCTGTCAGCATGTGATATTTTTTTAATCTTGAAATTTGCTGCAATTCAAGTAAGTGATAAATACTGTTACACATAACCTATTTATAACTGTAGAATGCCAATATGAGCTTAAATTCTGTTGAAATTCTTTTATGCTTGTGGTGTCCCAGTGTAGCTAGTGAAATAAGAACTAACCCACTGTTCACTTTTAATTACCTTGAGCAAAATGATACCACATTTTGAAATAAGGACACCTCTGGATTCCTGTCAGGCAGCCAAATTGCAGACTATTCTTGACTTGGGCAAATATTGTCCAATGTGAAATTATTAGATATTGAAAGAAAGGTTTTCTGACTTAGAACCTCTGCAGTACAGCTTTTAAGTGCACACTTTGCTCATGCATTCAGTGAATTAAATGTACATGTTAAGAATAATGTCAGTAATGAAACAAGTGGAGATAAATTGTTTCTGGTTTAATTAAAACCTACCAGAATAGAAAAGTATAGATTAAATCAAATTAGAATTTATGTTAAGATTTCAGTTCAAATGAAGAAGTATTTACATATTTGGAAGGGTTTTGTTTTGGTTTTCCACAGCAGAACTATCTTGTTGAAGAAACAGAATAATTGCAATCTCTGGCGATTTCAAAATATGAGTAAGATAATATAATTTAGAACATATCCATATTCAAATTCGCAATGGATGTGTCCCCATGAAGATACTTGCTAGACCTAGCCTTGGTTAGCTTAGGAAAGCCAAAGAGTGTGGAGCAGGTGGGGTAAGCATGAGCAGTTCTGAGGGTTTTCAAATGAAGGAACCCTCCTTTAAAAACAGCAGGTACTCCAGTTAGAGCAGGCACGAGCATTCCAGCTTAGCCAGGAGAATTCTGAGAGCCTGTGATTCTGTAAAATAGATCTCACAGACTCACAGCCTGGAATGCAGATGAAAAGCTGATGCAGAAAGTGCAATGCATACACAGAAGACTAAACTATTGGTTTATTTCAAGAATAACAAGCAGTTTTTCTACTATACAAGAAATATCAATAACATATTTTATTGTTTTAATTTCAGGGTGATGATCCTAAGGACAATTGTGTGTATCTCAGCAGTTCGGTGTTGGATTTGATCTGATTTGATTTTGTGAGCATTAAACTGCATTATTACAGTAGAGAAATATTTTGCACTTGGGGAGAAAAGAGAGTGATTTTTTTCACACAGTGGCTGCTACATTTACAAATTTTGAGTGATCATTTTTTAAAATACAAAGTAACAATTATTTGGAAAATTCTGAAACTCCTTTCTGCTGGTTTAATGGTAGCAAAGCACAATCTCAGGATGGTGGCAATATGTGACATTCATCATGTTTTGTTTCTTAGAGGATCATTAAAATATTTTGACATAAAATCTCTGGTTTTGTTGATATCACATATTATAGGCAATAGTCTCTGCATGAATTGGCAGTGAACGTTTTCAATTAAGAACTTCATCCTGTAAATACTGGCATTTGTCTGCATGAGAGAAGTGATGAGAAGAGCTGCAGAGGAGTAATTAATTCAGAGCCATGTCAGTCTTAGTTTGTCCCGGGGTGCACAGATGAGAAAATCCCTCAGGTCAGAGGTAGTTAAGTGGTTTATGGGCTTTCGTTTTGTGGGCAGTAAGTAGTGCTGTGGATTTAATGGGCTTTCATTTTGTGAGCAGTAGATGATGCTGTGGATTTAATGGGATCACTCATATGAGTGATGTTAATTCTGAGAACAAGTGTATGAAGGACCAGAGCTTTACAATTATTTATAAACCACTCTACTTGCTTGTGTTCCTGCCTAAGGTCCAGTTCAGCCCTGAATGAGAACCATGAACCTGGTTCTGCACTACAATCCCCAGAGTCCTGGTAGGGCATGACTTTGCACACATTCTTGCTCTTCCAGCTCTGTGTCTTGGCTGATACATGAGATGGAATTTCCATCAGAAAGGTGATAGGTCCCAAGCCTATAATTCAGTTTCTTTTCATGTAATATATCTTGTATTCATATGTGACTGCAGATAATGAAACTGCACTAAGTGTTATTAGAAGAATGTTCCTCTTACCATCAACCCCAAACTCTTCTACACCAGAGTGTATGAGAAAACTGACTACATTCCCCTAATTTATAACCTGTGTAGTTCTTTAAGTTTTCCATATGGTCCAAGAATACATGTGGAACAACATCCTGCAGCAAATGAAAGTGAAAAATCAGCCCAGTGGAAAGAACCACTTTAACATATACAGGAGCTTTGACAAGAAGTTGTACCCTAGCTTTTACTGCCTGTAGCTTATATGTTCTACTGCAGAAAAAACCCCCCAAGCAAGCAAACAAAATTTAAAAATTTTAATAACTCGATTCTGTTAAGAATTTCCCTGACTCTTTTGACAGTCCTTTGAATGGTCAGTTCAAAGATAAAGTGTCCTTCTTTTACAGTCAGACACTATCAGGTATTCTATTTATTAAAATTCCTTTTTCTACTGCAGCATTAAATCCCAAATCAACTGATTTAAAGAGCATTCAGTATTCCACTCTTTGAGGATTATATCTGCAAAACAAAATTTCAACTTAATTGAATTGGACCTTATGAAATAAAGTTCAGAAAAGCCTTTTAAATGTATACTTCATAAGAGCATTACTGTATGTAATATTTGAAAGCCTACTTTGCAGCAGTTTTATAATCACATAAACACTCCTGGAAGTATTAGAATCAATCATTATGGTTACAGGTCTGTTGATTGAGCATCTGGATTCATTTCCAAGATAATGATATCAGAATCCAATATTACTCTTACCCAAGCAGAAGTGTCCATAAATTCTGACTGCAAATATCAGCAATAAAGTTCATTTTTGAAAATAAGGGGTTTTAAAAAATACATAGTGCTTTGGGGCAATAACTGATGCCACTAATATACATGTGGACCTCTGAGTGTCAGTAGAGCCTTTAACAGGAACAAAGACAGCAGAACTGAGTTGATGAGTCCATCTGCATTTACCAGCTGGTAACTGGAAGAGGGGAGCACAGGGGTTTGACTTACTCTGATTTGTTCCAGTTCCAGCACCACAATCCTTATTTTTTCTTCCCCAGCAGTGAGATTTTTACCATTTTCTGACCACAGGAATCTGCTGTTCATGTGCAGAGAGCTGGCTGCTGCAAGAACCTGCACCTATGTTACAAGTGTTATGGATGATTGCCTACTGCAACATCCTAGTTATAGATCAAAGAAAAATTTGCTCCCAAAAGAGCATCTTCTCTGCTATAACTCACTCATATGGAGTGTTTTTAATAGAAGCTGTGCAAAGAGATGTAGTTGTCCTTTGGGTGATGCAAACAGCTGAGGTTGAGGAGAACCTTGCTGCATTTCATCCAGACAAAGGCACACCTGTGTTCATGTAAGGACTGTAACTTATTCCAGTCTAATGTAGAGCAGTGAGGTGATCTTGGCTGTGTAGCAGCTTCATAGTTTGTCTTGGGGAAAATACATACATCTTTTACAGGTTCTTACATTGTATCCAGAATAATTGCAAGTGCTCTATGTGAGATAATGCAAGATCATTCCTTGCACAGACTAAATTCAGTTAACTACTCAGCTTGAGTAAAGGGGCAAAACCTGGCTAGGTAGAAGATGGAGAGAGGAGAACATGAAATTTATTTGCAGTGAAGAAGCAACTTTTTTCAAAAGCATTTGTTAGTACCATGTTGTGCTGTCTCAATGAATAAATATAAACAGTGTACAGTGACACACCACAAAGAGCTGAAGTTTCTGTGTGTCGGAACTATTTCTATGCAGCTTCATTACTTGAAACACACGTGTATTAGTAACTGGAAAGATCATCAGAATACATTTTAAGAGATGTTTAGCCAAAAAGAGGAAATCTATTCTGGCTTCCTTGACAAAAAGAGGTCTTCACTGAAGGAATGTGATGTAGCACTCACAATTGAGAGCAAATGGAAATTTCTGTAGTATGGACAGGCACTGACTTTTTAACACTGTTTCCAGAAAGTTTAAACTTGCCAATGACTTGAAGGCCTGATCTTCCACGCTCTCAAGTCTCTCAGTGATTTATGTAGAACACAGGGCTGATAAGAATTGCTTGAAGGAATTGTTGACCTTTCCTACCCTTTCCTACAAATGCTTTTAACTCTCCATAGAATAAAAATATACTCAATTAGACTATATTATCTTAGATTAAGATCCTCAGGCTTTGCTCCACACATGAAGTCAGTATGAGACATTAGTTGCATCCACTTCACTCTCCAGGAGGGCAGACATTGCACTCAGCTTTATTATAGCTACTGGTGCTGTGTGCTGGATGACTGGGTTGTGTTAATTCGGGCGCAGCCTGGGCAAGTTAATAATGGCATTTCTGCAGAACAGGGTACCATCAGATTGATCAAGATTTGCTGAAGTACACTCACTGTGGGAAATTATGTTTTCTTGGGTAGCTGAATACATTATTTCTCATTTATTTTACACCTGTGCCAGGTTAGTAATAATAAATGGATTTTGTACCTGGCTGGGAATGTTTAGGACACTTTTGCAAGACTGAGTCAACATCAATTTGGATTAAGAATTCTTGACCAAAGGTTAGAAAGGACCTTTCAATTCCCTGTATTTCACATCAGGAATATTCATTTTTAGGGTTTGTGGGCCTCCAATGCTGTCACATGCTGTGGAATGAATATTGAGATTAAATAGTTTTCTAAAGATAGAAACACTGACAGTGTGCTAATATTTCCACTGTACCTTTGCAGAAGCTGACAATGTCCTTGCACGACTGCATCACAGCACCATTAGATTAAAGCCTGCCTGGCTGCTTTTATTCCTTTTTCTCCTCTGAATCTGTAGTTGCATTTTCCTTCAGGATCCAGTGCTGCCTTGAGTTGGTTATTTGCCTTTACCCTGTGGTGTGCTATGCAGCCCTGTTTAGTGTCTGTTGGGGAGTTTGTGTGACTGTGAATCAAACATTGCTGTGCTTGAGCATAGTGAAATATGCTGTAAGTGACTGGGTTTACACCTCAAGGAAGGCAGCTTGGTGTAATATTCACGTTGCCTAACTGGAGGTGCTAAAGTTGGTCTGTAGCTCCATGGTGACTCAAGCGGGAATGGCTGCAAGGTCCAGTCCCTGTTCTTGTGCTGCATCCCTCCCTTCATGCCATGTCTGGCCTTGGCCTGTCCCACACCGAGCTGTTTTGGCACACTGAGGTGGCAAAACCCTGCCGTGGCAACAGAATGAGAAAATTGGTTCATGCCAAGAGATGGAAATTTCACAGTCAAAGCAAAGGAGGGGGTAAGACCATGCAGGTGGCATTGCAGGGACATAACAGGTGCCTTTTGTTATCTGACAGCTGTTGGACAGACCCAGTGGTCTCCTGAAAGCTTGACCAAGTTCAGAAGGTAACATCTCCAAGGGTCTGCCTGGTCAGAAGGGAGAGATGGGTCACTGCAAGAGGGATTGGCAGCATGGCAGCTGTTCCATGGGCCAGAGCCCATCTCTCCCTATAGTGCCAGAAGGTGCTTAAGGCATCTACACTAAGAACTCTAGATGCCTACACTGCTGATTATTGCTCACCCATGTCTCTTTCCCATTACAGTCAGTTTAACAAGATGGTGCCACCAGCAGATTCAAAAATGAGATGTAGAAAAAATTCTCGGTTCACTGATGGTAAACTTGCATAAACTTGCTTGTTATTCAGCATTCCTTTGCTTTCAGCCTTTTCTAATCCCAGCATCTAAAACAGCATCTGCAGAGAACAGAAGTGAATGAGGCCTGAGGGGGTTGAGACCAGTTACTCTCACTTTGATTCCCTTTCCTTTGTGCAATAATGAGATGACTGACATACCACCATTTTTGACAAAAGATGAAATTCTCTGTCTACCTCTGACTCAGGTAAAGAAACTAAATTATCTAGGTGACTTCTGATCTTCTGTGGCTCTCTAAATTACTAGCAAAATATTCCTGTTGTTAGATATTAGTTGATTTTATTCAGTGCAAATACCTGGATCAGTTAATTCATCTGGATTAATTGAGCATGTACAACTTGAGCCTGCACGGACTCCATGGTGGAGCTGCAGCCTAACACAGCAATCTAGGTTTAGATCTATTTGACCTAGAGATCTTTTTTTGCCCTGTCTCTTGTTCTGTGACAAATTTGTGGAGGGAGGTCCTGAATATCCATCCTCCAGGGACGTTCAGGTCCACAAAGCACACATCCACCTGTGTACAGGAATCTGTGAGATCAAACCCAAGGAATATTCTGTGGAGTACTTTATTCTGAAACAGCTCTATCTCAAATAGCTGATAGCCACTTGATGCATGCTTTGAAGCAGTAGATTTCTTACACATGAGCCTTTTAGTTAAACGTATCTCAGTTTAAAATATTCTAAGCCACGTACCTGTGGTACTTCAGCAGCAGATCTCTTTAATCTCTAGGTCTGCTAGCCAACAACAGTGACAAGGGGGCATGTAGTTACTTCAGAAGGCCCGCGTCTCTTTATTTTGAATTCTGTCATTCTAGGCAGGATCATCCTTCTCTGAGCTTCTGGACAGAAAAATTTCAAATGCTGCTAATCTCTCAGGGTACTCTGGGGAAATCCTTAAGGCTTTTCACCCACAGCATACAACAAGTGGGCAGATTTATATTTATTAACCTTTGTTCCAGATTTTCATAAAGTATTTAATTGGCTCGAAATTATCATTATGATCAAGTAGAGCAGAAACGCTCTGCAGCATGCCACTAAACAAAGGGACTATTGCTGTTATTTCATGGTCTCCTTTCATAAGGCACATTTCGGAATACCTTCCTATTCTGGGAACACGGCTCACCAGGGGAGTGACCCGGGGTTACTGGGTTACAGCTACAGGGGTGGCAGCCCGTCAGTGTGCTCTCAGTGTCGACATTCCAGCAGTGCAGCAAGAGCTTAACACGGTGGGAGTACATCAGGTTGAGTTTGCCATTGACCAAGGAGTCAGTGTAGTGCTGTGATGTGTGGAGATTGAGCTCACATCACTGCCCTCGGGTGGCAGGTGCTGGCAGATACTGGTTTAAGGATGAAAATAGTCTGGCTGTGAAGTACAAGGAGTGGCATCCTCACGTTGCCATGAAAGGAACATTTAAGTCTGTCTTTTGCTAAATCCTGACTACCTTCAGCAATACATCAGTATTTGTTGCTGCACCTGAAACTTCTGTGTCTTGTCTTTGTTTCATTCCTCTCTTCTCCAACAGGGAGAAAACTGCAAGGCATAATGGAAGTATTTAATGATCCTATCATGGTTTCAAGGCAAGAGCCCATCAGAATGAATCATGCAAATGGTTGTGACAGGATAGCCTATTGTCAGTATTGCTGAGTTTAAATTCCTCACTATTCGCTTTAGTCCCTGACAAGAAGAGATTCTTTACAGCAAGTCTGTAGGCAAACAACATGCTAGGCTTCTCAGCTCTTAGCTTGGCTGTGAGATGTTTCCCTAAAACACATCCTCCTTGCTGTATTTTTTGTCAGTGGTAGCAATACAAACCCATTCTTGAATTCTTGTGACATTGAAGTATAACAGCTGACATTTATACATTTTTATATGTACTATTTATATAGTGGCTTCATATGCATTTTTATGTTAATATTCTTGATATTCTTTTGAGTACCTAATTAAAATTGTTTTAAATATCCTTCTTTTTTACCACCACCAGTGTAAAGTGTGTGGGAAGTTACATAATGTCACCTAAAGCAAGAGTTATAGAAGCCAAAATAATTTTAAGGGTATTTGACTGATTTCTGGAGGAGTATTTTCATTAGTCTTTTGGACACTTGCATCTTAGATTTACCTTTCTAAGACAGGCCTGAGAGGCAACCTCTGCTTCTGATTTAGTTCAAGATCTGCAAGGGACAAAACATGTGAATGGAGAGGTCCTATACAGGGCTGATCCTCAGGGATGGCAAATATGTGGCTTTTCAGAGACTGGTCCATGTGTCAAAATGTAATAGCTTTTGCCCAGACGTTTCATTGTCTCTTAAAATGTGTATTGTTTGCATTCATTTCAGCTCCATTCTTTCCAATGCAATTGTCGAAGCAGAGCTTATTCCCCCGTGGAGCTGGTATAATTGTGCTTCTCCACATGCACCAAGCTCTCTAAAGCTGCTAGTGTAGGCTCTGCTACTGCTGTTCCAAAAAGGTTCCTCAAATTCTCTCAGTGCTGAACTTATTTATGTTTTCAGATGTGAACTTGATATTGTCTGAGTAGAATGTGTGCAGTGTAATATAGAAATGTCTCTGCGCAGGGTTTAGGAGGAGGCAGGAGCCCCTCAGCTGTGTGTGTGCTTTTATTACAGAAAACCAAGATAAAGTTGTACTGTTGAGTCATCTGTTACAGCTGGTTTAATTTGTACTTTGTTTTCATGTTTTAAGTGCCTGATGATTTTTTTGTCAAGGAGGCAATGGTTTCACTGTTATAAGGCATACTTAGAATTCTGTACTTGTTACCTGTTCTGTAATAGAATATTTTTGCAATTTATGTTTGGAAATAAAGACTTATTAGGCATAATTGTGGTGGGCTTTTCTTTTGTGAATTCCTGAGACTAAACAACCAAAAATATGTTTTCTGAGGCAGCAGCATAGAAAATGCATTGGTCTGAATCCCCTGGAACAGTATTAGCAACTGATAGTAGAAATGTAGACAGCTCCTTAAAGCTGTGCAAGAAAAAAAAGCAAGCTGTGCTTAAAAACAAGTATAGGGGATTGGGGCACTGGTGCATGTGTAAATATCTGTTGCTTAAACGGTGCCTTCAAGTGATTTCAGTCTTTTCTGTTCTTGAATGGCAACACAATTAACCATCTTATTTTGTTACTTCTAATAACTTGAAATACTTTCAAAAATCATTTATTGAAGAAACATCAAACATGGAAAGGACAAGTAAACACAATTGTTACCATCTTCCTCTGAAAATAGCTCTTAAATTTGAAAAATATCTCTAAAAACAACTATCTTCAAAAACAATGATTAATGAAAATGTTTAAACAACAGATGCAAAAGTTTTTTTATACAAAATACTGACCAGGGGTACATGTCTGATAGATGTGTATCTAGTAAATTACTATGCATATTTTAGTCACTTATGTTAGGGTTTTTTCTTAGTATAGGTTTTGGTCACATACAAAGATGCTTGTAGTGGATACATTTCGAACAGATAAAGTTCAGAGAAAGAATTTTCCCTCCAAGCATTTACTTTTTACTTTTGGGCAGAAGGCAATCCTAGAACTTCAGTGCTGCTTACTGTGACTTCTCCAAATAGAAGCTGACTGCCTCCTTAAATCAGGTCAAATATGTACATGCAGCTGTTTTGTGAGGAGGACTATTATCCTTTAGGGCCCTCTAGGGACTGAACTGCAATTGCCAAGTTTTATTGGAGACAGAACAGAGGTTTAGAACTGAAAGCTTTTATTTGGCCTCATGGACCGTCAAGTGGCTTCTGCCTGAAGATAAAGATCTGGATCTTTGTATCCTACCTCTTTCTCATAGTGCATGAGTCTTTCACTGATGATCAGAACCAAAGGGTTTCTTTTGTTTGCTGTGCTAGCAGCTGGAATTGCATATATGAGTGATGCAGATGCAAATGTGTCCCCATAATTAGAGCAGGTTCTAAATCAGAAGTGTGATTTCTGCTGAGAAAAGCGTTTTAGATAGAGCTTAGCCATCACAAATATTTATGAACAACCAAATGTTGAAAGAGCAGCACTACCAGGTGATTCAGACTGCTTGGTGCAAGTACAGAATAACTGAGTGGAGCCCTAGGCAAAGCATTGCCTTGTTATCCTCTGTTTAGAAGAGGGCCAGTCTGGGAAAAAAGTCGGCTGGACAAGAGGAGAGTGGGAGGGTTGTGCACTGAGTCCCTGTCCCACAGTGTTTGTACCTCTGGATCACGCCAAGCACAAACCATGCTCCTAGGGGCAGAGCACCTACCACCAGGATGGCACTCCTGCTGGGGGGAACACTTGGTCACTGGTGTTAGAAGGGCTTTAGAAGGAATGTTTCCAGGAGTAATTACATGGTCCAAGACCAGGTTACGTTTTCCTCTTGCCTCTGTTAGGCAAAACATGTCATATGAAGGTTTTACAACATGAGGGCACTGGCTTAGTCCAGAAGAAGAGAATGACCAAAGTCCACAAGCTAAAAGCTATGGCAGTGGGCTAGGGAATCTGGAATCACAGCCACAGCCCAGCCAGCAGCTGGAAAAATACACAAATGGGCTAAGGAAGTGATCAGCATTTTAAAAGGTAAGGAGAGATTGCCTCCTTCTCAAAGATCCCAGTATGCCCATGTTCTGGTAACTAAATGTGCCTGAGTTTTGAGGTGCATGGTTAAGTTTTAGCTTGCCTCTTCCATCCTGTATCAAGTGTCTGTGTCATCCTCTCTCTGCACCAGAGCAAATTAATACTAAATAGGAATGTTAAGATCTCATGGCCACTGCAGACTGATAGATGGAACCATCTGGTTAATGGAGATACCATAATGAAAGCATTAGTTCTTAAATATAGCATAGCAGATATTTTATCATGTAAGTGAAAAAAAAAAGACACCCCAGTGAGGACTGAATTTAAGCTGCTGTCTGTTTTCTACAGCACAGGGAGCTCGCATACTGCTGCTGTCATCGGAGGAAGAAGTGCTGGATGTTCTGGGAAAATTATATAAGCATTAGAAACGGAATAACTTTCATATTTGAAATTACTTTTATTAGGTAATTTGAGAGACTGTTAAGGCAAAAATATTCTGACTGAATTTTAAGCACAGTGCTGCTGGTGTAAATCCAACCCTGCAGGGACATTGGTTCTTTTTGTTTAGCTTTTAATCTTTGTAAGCACAAAAATTGCTCTTTTATTATGTGTAGAGTTTTAAGAACGTAAAATTGCTCAGTAAAGGTCCCTCAGTGTGATCTGCCCCTTTAATACTGGTAGTTTCTTTTCAACAATATGCATTGTACAAAAACTTTTGTACGCCCAAGCAGGACCCCAGGAGTGGGCTACAGCCTCCCACTGTGTGTGCCCTCTTACAGAGCATGGCCACAGCTCCTGCCCCCGGGCTGCTACCAACCCCACCCTCGGGTTCCTGCCTGGAAGGTAGAAATGATGGGCCTGAGTCACCTCTGAGTTGAGGCTGGTGGTGGCATGCTGCCTCAGTAAATGTCCTGAAGTTGGATTATGACATAAAAGAGAAGCAAAAGAACTCTTCTCTAGCTGGATTTTAAATTAGTTGGTTCTCTTAAAATAAAAAAAAAAAAAGGTTTTTACACTCTCAGGAAAAGTTTCAAGGCTGGATCAAAAAAAAGACTATGATATTCTCTAAGGCATTGGAGCAGAAGAATAATAGACAAAGTTAAAGATACTCTGGATATGCTTGTGTGTGATACATCATGGGGAGAGGTTATGAAGAAAGGATGAGAGGGTGTGATTATTGCATGGCAGAGGGAATGATCTAAAATGGAAGATTGCAGTACTTTGAATGCATGTTGAATTCACAGTTCTCCATCAAATGCTGGTGTAAAATAACTGTGTTTAAAAAAGCCAAACACGTTGAAGCATTCAATGGGCAAGAGTGAGAGGCAGATGGGCACCTCACCTTGCTGTAAAGCTGAGTGAGGTGACAGGAGGAAATAGATTGAGACTCATCTCACCACCCACAGCCTCCAGTTCAAGGTAGGGAGACTTTATGCCAAGCTCCATGGTCCTTAAGTACAGGAGGCTCCCTCATAGTGAGAGTGACTAGTTTATATATAAATTCCTACATCATAAACACCTACATTTACTAGATCTGTCCCACCATGTCCTACTTTCCCTATCTACATTGAATGTTTTTTCAACAGTGCTGGAATCATAGAGCTCAGAACTCTGTTGGCCCTATTCGCTTTGCTGTAATACAGATTATAATTTCTAGGATGAAATCTCTATTTCTGAATACATTTAACATCTCTCAGAAGAGCCTAAAACAGAAACTCTAAGAACATTCACTTAGAGCATTTTTCAAGTTCATCTTATTTGCAGTCCATTAAAGTGAAGTGACAACTGAGGTATGACATGAAGTAATTCTACTGATTGTGTTGTATGTGCTCTGCAGGAGCTGAATGATTTGCTGAGGATATTAATTTCAAAAGTCAGACAGCAAGAGATCAGCTGAGATGAAAGATCACTGCAAAGTGACCTCAGATCAGGGGTAAAGAAAAAGAAGAGAGGGGAGTGTGGCCCAGCTGAAGAGTTCAATGCTGTACAGTGTAGCAGTGAACTGAAGTAGATGCATTTTAACTCCAAAGGTGATTTCCATGGAACTGACTGCAGGTGTCATCACTACAGTTCAAAGTCACCACTGTGGATTCCCTGTATTGTCATGAAGATAAGTGGAGTATAATGCAACTGTCTTGTTTTAGGTGTCTAAATTAGCTTGTGATAAATCCTAGATTCCCTGGTTTATGGAAAGAGTGTAGAGTTACTAGCTGGACCACCACATTCAGTGTGCTGGCCCCTAGTTCAGTGTTCCACCCTGGGGGACTGGGTGAAATGCAGGTGCAACCCCAAACTGAGATAGCACTGTCCTTATTCATACACAGCCATGACTTGACTGAGGCCTGATCATTACCCTGTGGCATTACACCTTGTGAGCAGAGAAATAGTAGCTAAGTAGCAGACTATATAACATCCCTTAGAGACAGCATATAATGAGATCAGGTTGATAAGGATTCTCTGAGAGAGAATAGGTACAGATTAACTTTTGTGAATAACAAACCTAGTGAACTTAATTTCTTTTGACCTCTAAAACAATTTTAACAGTCACAAAAAGTTAATCAGAATGTAAAAGCTCTTTATCAAATGTTCACTGTTGAAATCAGTATTGGATTTGTATACTTGAACTGCTGTGCAGCCCTGAATAGACACATTAGAAGTGGTTTAATCCAATTATCCTTTGGCTTTAGCTTAGTTTGTCAATCTAGCAGTGCAAGTCAAACAGCTTTCCCTTTGGGATTTTCACTGCTTTGCTTGGATAAATTTGTTTGCAAGGCATAAAGTAACTGTGAGTCTGAGGGACTTTGAGAGCCATGGAGTTCTTCCTGAGGGTGCCAGAACCTGGAGGTAAGCAACAGTAACCTGGAAGCCAGTTCTCAGTGTAACACAAATATAAAAAGAGAACGTCATGAAGCTTGACTCGGCAGTGTATTCATCGAATTTGGATACTCACACTCAGAAGAGGTAAGCAGTAGTAAAGCCATGATTTTGTGCTAACAGGGACACCTCCCACACCCCCTTCCTCGATGTGTTCCACATGGCTTCATCTGTCATTTGTCAGAAAAAGTGTCAAACTACTTTAGTTTCACTAAAGTGTTGACTTGGCCGAAAAACAATGTTCTGGCACACTTAGACCAAAACAAAAATCTGCAACTGCCAGGGTTATCACTGCTACTGACTCACTGACTTCATGTGAAAACACAGGCAGTCCCTGAGCTGAAGGCCCTGGGCTCAAGGATATTGAACACATGTCCAAGGATCCCTGGCCCCTTGTGTTTTCGGCTGCTATGGCTCAGTCTGTACTGAAGAAAAGCCTGACCTACCCAGCCTATCCCAGGGTAACCATCTGGGCTGGTTTCTGTAGTCAGAAACAGGTCCTTTATCCCCTCTATCACTGTGCTGGTATGCCCCCTGACAGCAGAGAGACAGTTTGAACAAGAGGTTTAGGCATTTGACAGTGAAAGTGAGTGAAAAGACCACCTTGCTTACTGGTTAAGGTTGTATCCTTGCATGGCACCATTAATTTCATCAGTTCTCTGGCTTGTGCAGAGCAGGCACTGTCCACGGGTGATTGTGAGAAGGGTAATTCATGGCCATCAGGAATCTCTTCTCACTTCCCACACACCTGGAAATGAGGTGAGACATTGCAGTATAGATGGAAGGAACTTTAGATGGAAGGAACTTTTTTTTTAGATGGAAACCTTTGTAGGGAACTTTTCAATGTTTATGTAGTAGGAGTAGACATCAGTCCCTGGCTTTCTCTATGGCAAAGCATTTAGTCCTACATTATTCCCTCTCTGAAATGGGGACAGTAATGCTTGGTCATCTCCCAGTAGAGTTATGGGAGTAGGTAGTACATCTTGAAGTCTATTTATGTCCTGTGTGATTGAGACCATGCATGACCTGTAGAGGCAGAATTTCCTGTCCCTGAAAATGGCAGTTTATCTCTTGTTGCTGTTTCTCAAACAGCTTAATCTATGCTTGGTAGGCTATGACATAAAGCAAAACTGGACAGTTTAGACATACAGTACTATTATTATGAATTTTAAATTACAAAGATAAAAGCCATCAAAACATCAGGGAGAGAATGTACCCTTTTTGATCAGCTTTTCTCCTGCATTTTCTTACTATTAATTTTAAACCAGAAGTGTTTCTTTCATCCTGTAGTAATCACCCATCTCCAAGAAGTGAAAATACTCTTGCAAAACTAATAAATGAGAATCTATTTGCGAAGATATTTATTTATGCGCCTGGCACTTCAGGGTGCTTAGAGGGTAATCTCAAACTGTGAGCTCTGCACTGTGTAAATTTAGAAGCGATTTTTCTAAATGTCAAGTATTTATTACATGAAAAAAACATTTGGAGTGTAGAGCAGGTCCCCAGTGATATACAGTGCACTTGGGGAATGACTTCTTGGATGAAGAGAAATAATATTTGAGAGATGAAAAGCAAATCGTCTATTTGAAATTGCTTTGTGTACATAGAAAGGAGCTTGAACAATGTAGAAGACCAGTTCAGTACTTTGTTTTGTCTCATGCATAAAATAGTGGTTTTCCAAACCTTTATACCAATCTGTCTTTTCTCATCCTGCAGCACTTCTACCACCTCTGCTTCTCCTTCTTACCCTCATATCAGCTCCAGCAGGCTTCATTCAGACCACAGAATCCAGAATTTATTAATGTAAGATTTTACCCACAAAATGCCTTACCATAAATGTCAACATATTTCTAAGTGTGAAGCAGTGAAGTGCAACTCTCCAGCTGGAGGCTGTTGATATGGAATATAAGGGACACTGATCTATTGTGAGAAGCCTGTGATGACAGATGTTTTGCATGGAAATATGAGAACCATCAGAAGCAAGGGAAGGAAAAACTGAAGGTGGCCTTACAACGACAGCCAGCTCCCTCAGTAGTCAAAGTTACATCCTCTGGGGGCTCAGGGGTTTATGTATGTCCGCTTTGTTTAAGTACCCTCTGACCAGATTCTCTTCCACCAAGGTACATCTTTCTTGCTCTCTGGGGATTCCTGGATTGTGTCTTTGTAGCAAAGGCTGAGGTATTGAATGTTTTCTTCACCTCAGCCTTGTCCACGTCCTGCATCACCAGAGCATCTGCCCTTTTCAGCAGCAGGTCCACATTTTCAGTCTTCTTTTTGCCCCTTATTTATTTATAGAAGCTTTTCTTGTTGCTCTTGACATTCCTTGCCAGAGTCAATTCTGGGTGGTTTTGACTCTTTCCTAACCATGTCTGTTTGCTCAAAAGGTGTCTCTACATTTATCACAGGTTACCTGACCCTAATTCTACTTTCTGCATGCTTCATTTTGAGGTCTGAGTTTTTCCAGGAACTCCTTAACAATCCACACAGGCCCCCTGACGTTTTTGCTTGACTTCCTATTCTTTAGGGGGGATTGTTCTTAGGCATGAGGAAGGTGCTTGTTGAATATCAACTGGAATTCTTGGACCTCTCTTCCCTTTAGGCTTCTATCCCATGGGACTCTTTCAAGCAGACCTCAGGAGAGACCAAAGTCTTCTCTCCTAAAGGCCAGGATTGGGATCTTGGTCTTTGCCCTGCTGTCTCCTCTCAGGATACTTAACTTCACCATCTCTTGGTCACTGCAGTCTGTGCAGATGTTGGTACGGTTACAATCTGCTGTGAGGACCAGAGCCAGAGAATGGGAGGCTGTGAAAGGCCTCATCTACTTGTTCTTCCTGATCAGAGTAGACATCCTCTGCATCAGGCACCTCCTTCCCCATGGGGGTGCCTGATACCTTGGGCTGGGGCTGCTCCATCTGTCATTCCACAGCAGCGTGCCCTGTTCCCTGGCTAGGGGAGGTGGGGCAGTCCATGGTGGTTAAGTCATTCCCTGTCAGCCCGTGTAGGGAACATCTACAGTGCTTGCTCATCTGATCACAGTAACTCGGGGTCTGTGGATAGAACTCTTATGTTTTATAAGTCCATGTAATAAAGTTGGGGGGAAAGGACAAACTTTCTTCTGAAAGCTTTTCTTCATGTCTGAAAGAGATGCTGTGAAGTTCAAAACAATTGCCCCAAATTCAATTAGGTACATAGGAGCTCTACTACCTACAGAGGAAAAGGCAGCTAGGGAACATCTTGCAAAGGAGACAAGTAATTTATAGCCTGTGAGGAAAGTGGAGAGGTTAGGGATGGAAACAATATAGCAGCTGCATGATATGCACACAAAAATAACCCCCAAACAAACAAACAAACAAACAGAAGAACCGCAACAAAACCTAGAATCCAGAAAAATGAAATTGCTGATTAGACACAAAGATATTATGTCCTGGTTTCATGTGGGAATAGAGCTCATTTTCTCCCTGGTACCTGTTACAGTGCAGTGTTTTGGATTCAGGATGAAAATAATGTTGATAGCACACTGATGTTTTGGTTGTTGCTGAGCAGTGCTTGCACTGAGCCAAGGACTTTTCAGTGTCTCATGCTCTGAAAGTGAGGAGATAGCTGGGACAGAGAAGAGCCAGGACAACTGAAAAAACTGGCCAAAGAGATATTCCACACCACAAAATCTCATACTGAGGATATAAACCAAAGGGAGTTGACCTAGAGGGTCAGAGCTCAGCTCAGGGATGGGTTGAGCATGAGTCAGAAGGTGGTGAGAAATTGTATTGCACATCTCTTTTTTTCCTGAGTTTTATTCCTCTCTCTTCTTCTCTTTGTAATCTTCCTTTTTTCATTGTCATTATTATTATTAGTAGCAGTAGTAATATTTTATACATTATCTACATTATTAAACTACTCTTATCTCAGTCCCTGGCTTTTACTTTGATTCTTCTCCTCATCCCACCAGGGGTGAGGAGGCAGGGAGCAGGCAAGTGGCTGTTGGCATTTAGTTACCAGCTGAGGTTAAACCATGACACCATATTAAACTGAGAACTATCCACTATCATTCTGAGAAGCCTTCAAGAAAGACGACAAGGACAAGGAAAAGGAAAAGGAAAAGGAAAAGGAAAAGGAAAAGGAAAAAAACTCACAGAAACCATCACTCAAGTTAAAAAAGGACAGTGAAAGGAACTACTAGACTTTGGCAGAAGTCATGTCCAAATGGGAAACCCAGGAAATCTGGCAGTTGAAAAGTAGATCTCTAATTATATGGATTAAATACCTGTTCAAATCGCAAGTTGCTAATAAAAAACACTTTCAGGCACATCCAAACCATGTCGTCTGCCAGAAATTCAGTGTAGCTTCAAGTAAGTTAGTCAAGAAGTAGAAGGATTACTCAGCAAAAATAAGAAAAAACTTAGATGAATGCAGCTCATTAAGAAAAAGGTGAAGGAGCCCCTTGAGACAGATGAAGAGCAAACTCAAACTGAAAAGGTTTTGAAACAAATCAATACATTGACAGGTAAGAAGAAGGCAGAACAGCAACCATCAAGCAGCTCTGCAGCGACTCAGCATGAAACTGCTAATTTGTGAACTGCAATGCATCTGGTGTCAGAGGAACTGACAATGGCCAATATAACTTCAGACTCTCAAAAATAGGCTCCAAAATGATCCTGAAATCTAGAGAGAATAACACTAATGTTTTTACCTGGAGGAACTGTGAGAGCAGCTGTGTTGGGTAGGATTCCACATGCATTTTTTCCCAGTGAAGTCACCTAACACAGATGTGGTGGAAACCTCTATAGGATTATACAAGCTTTGTGTCTCAGGGTGGTGAAGGTGGAAGATTTTGTCAAAAAATTTGTGTAACAGTAACTTCAGATTTCTAAGATATATAAAGGCCATGTTCTCCCAGCTTTATGCTAGAAGGCAGGAAATGACAGAAATAATGGAGAGCCTTCACTGTGGAAGGAAGCTGTCAGTGGGCTGCCACAAGTATACATTGGACTTTACCATTCAGTACATTCTCCAGGGACCTACCCAAGGCTGTCCAGCAGGTTGACAAAAGAAAAAAAGGGCAATAAATATTAATGCTGAGCTCAAAGATGCAGAAGAGTATCCTGTTCCTAGATAACTGGGTGATCAAATGGGGAATGAAAATTTAATGTCAGTGACGGCAAAGTAGGGGAAAAAATAACTCATAGCTATTTGCCCTTAGGAAACAGATCTTTGAGTCACTTTGGATAACTTTCTGAAAGCATCAGCCCAGTACTGAGAAGTGATCAAAAAAGCTGGGATATTTTTACTTACTTTGAGCACAAAACAGGAGTTCTCATTATGTCACTCTGTCACTCTGTATTGCTCCAATGTACATGTTTTGAAGATCACACGTTCTTAGTCACCTTGTTTTAAATAGATCTTAGCAGGACTAGAATGAGGAGTAGAGTGATGAGGATTATTAGGGTTACAGGATGACCTGATGAGAAGGCACTATAGATGTTGAAACATGCAAATGTGCTGCAAGAGAGTGAGTAGAGAATCATAGACTCAGAGAATGTTTTGGGTTGGAAAGGACCTTAAAGATCATCTAACCTCCCTGCTATGGGTATGGACACCTTTCACTAGATCAAGTGCTCAGAGCCCCATCCAACCTGTCCTTGAACACTTCCAGAGAAGGGAAATTTGTAAAATGAGAGATAACAGGGAGAGGTTGAGCATAGGATGATTATTTACCAGATTTCATAACACAAGAACTCCTGGAAAGCCAACAAAATGATCAGACGATAAGGATAAAATACTCAAAAGGCAATGTTTTTCCCTGATATACTGTCATATTATGAAGTACACTCTGTTAGAAACAAAAAATATAAAACTACTCAAATCAAGTCATACAACTTCATCAATGGTCTGGATAAAGCCACTGGCTCAAAAAGAAGTTCTCTTTGCCTTAAAATAAAGGCTGTTCCAGGAACTGGAGCTCTGTAGGAGGCCAGGCAGATCACTGGCCTGACCCTAAATGGCTTTTCTTATGTTGTTGTAGAGCTCTGGCCTTCACTTCCCCTCCCATCTGCTAGGCCACCACTTTCTAGGGATCCTTTTTATGACTAGTCAGTATAATTTGATATGATGAAGCTAAGTTTTCTCGAAGAGGTGATCCTTCCCTTCTGCACAGCCCTGGTGAGACCCTTCTGCAGTGCCATGTCCAGCTCTGGGCTCCCCAGTACAAGAGAAAGACAGACATACAGGAACAGGTCGACCCAAGGACTATGAGGACAATGCAGAGCTTAGAGTACCTGAAATACGAGTAGAGGAAGCTGAGAGAGCTGGGACTCTTTGGCCTGGAGAACAGAAGGCTCAGGGGGATCACATCAATTTACATCACATAAATACCTGGTGGCAGGAATACCAAAGACAAAGCCAGGCTCTCTTCAGTGGTACCCAGGAGAAGGGCTAGATGCAATGGGCATGAAATGAAAACCAAGAAATTCTGTTAACACAGGTGAAAAAGCTTTTTCAATTTGAGAGTAACTGAACACTGAACAGGATTTGGCCCTGATAAAAACATTCCCTACCAATGCAAGAATTTCTCACTCCAGACCCCTACTAGATCACAGAACAGTATTTTTTAGCCTAAAAGATCAGGGAAAGTACTTTGTGTGGTACTGAAACACTTCCACAGCCACGCAGTTGTAGGGCACCAAGAGCTGAGAGGAAAAGTCAGGGACAGCAAATCTGTTATACACTCCAGCAAGCATCATCAAAGAAGGACCACTGGAGAAAAAAAGTATGTTTGCAATTACTATCTCCAATTTGCAAAATAAACTTCAAAAATGTGATTGTAACAGGTTACCGTAGGTGGGAGCCAAGGTATGTTTGCAGTTTTTAAACAATAGCTAGAGATAGGAATGGAAACCTGGTCTGCACATGGAGTGCTTCAAACAGCAAAAGCTCCCCATGTTACTCAGTTTTCCATGTATTATAAAGATGGTTGTACAAAAGGACAGAGATCTTCTAGCTCATATATTTCTTGGACACCCATGAACTCTATAAGTTGTCATAAGTTGGTAGATCTGGACTTCAAACCATCCCCTTAATTTGGAAAATACAGACTTTGAATCTGTGTCATTCTCAGATCTTGTACATGGCCTCTACCCCACTGCCTGGTACAGAGACACATACCCTCATCTGAATTTCTGCAGGATTCTTGACTGAATCTGGCCCAGATGGAGTTCACTATCTTCACAGCAGCCCTGGGGTTGCTGTGCTTAGGATGTGTGACTAAAACAGTGTTGATGGTGCACTGATATTTTGACTGAACAGTGCTGGCAAGGCTTTCTCTTTTTTTCCCACTCTGACCCATCAACAAGTCTGGCTGAGTGTAGGAAAGACACTGGGAAGGAACACAGTTGGGACAAATTACCTGAATTGGCCAACAAGATATTCCATACCATGCAATGTCATGTTCAATCAGCTCAATCATCAGCAATAAAGACTGAGCTCAAGGACGAAGGAAGACTGAGGTAAGAGAAGAAGGCTTCCAAGGTGGTCATTGTTCAGAGACCAGGTGGGCCTCCCTCTGGCTGTGGGGCATAGTGTGTAGTTGCCTTTATTTTTCCTGGAGTTTTCTCCCAATTTTTTCTTCACCTATTATACTGCCTTTATCTCCACTCAGCAATTTTCTTGCTTTGGTTTTTCCCTTTTTCGTCCCCCATCTCACTGGCAGTGACAAGGACAAGCATTTCTGTAGGTGCTTGGCTGCTGGCCGAGTTCAACCCACCACGCATCTCCATCCTGAAAATGTATTTATATGCTGTCTGTCAAGTCTGAGACATCTTCCTGTCTCGCTGACAGTAGCAGAGAATAACCGCAGGGCAGTTCTTGGAGGAAGAGGCATGTGTCCCTTTGCAGCCCTGCCATCCACCCTGTGCCATTCCCTGCAGAAAGGCTCCATGCAGGCTGTCTTTGCACTGCAGTTCACATCACCCACCACAGGGAGACAGCTGCAATACATCTCTGGAAAAGAAACCGGCCCAAAATGTCAGGCTGAGGTGTGTGTAGGGAAACTATGACACACCACTGTGCAGAGATGTGGCTGCTGTGGACTTGCCCTTTCCAGAAGCAATGAGTTTGGTTGCTATGGACAGAAACCCACAAACAACTTTTTTCTCTGGCCAGCTCATGTGGGCAATGGCCTTGGACTGGGTTGGGAGGGGGCCTGTTAGCCTGAGCACTGCTGCCCTAAGTGCAGGAGGGAACATGGAATGAAGGATGTGATATGCTGTGGACAGGAAAAGAGTCTTATGGCTAAGGTAACTCTACACTCTTGGAGACACCAATTTTTCCATCTTTGTGCTATAGCTTTCCTGGCTGAAGCTGAGAATTTCACTTGAACTATGCTTTTCATTGGTACCCCATAATGTGTGAGCTTCATTTTGTGGGGACTTAAAATGAAATCTGGACTGGGAAAATACCTGGACCTGAAATCAGTAAGTGCCTTAAAAGTACACAGTGCTAAATACCTCCCCAGTTGACCCCTGAGACTGGCTTCCACTTCTGATCTTGACTGCTGTGCTCCATGGCCCTACATGTGAAACAGGGCTGACAATATCTCACCTCCTGCAGGAGTGTTGCAAAGGACCATGAAGAACAGCAGAGGGTACTCTAGAGGAAATTAAAAATTCAGACTCTTGAAAGCAGATAAACTCAGGAAACACAAATGCAAGAGATCTGAAATGCTCTAGCAGTGAGCAGTAGTGATTCCTGAAGTGCTGTTGGGTGTGTGCACTCAGTAAGGCAAGTTCCTTGAACTTGCAGCTCAAATCCACAGGATTATGCATGAGCATGAAGAGACCAAATGAAGACTGAAGATATAATTTTATTTTTGGCACTTTCTAGTTCTGCATGTGTGACTGCACTCAAGTAAGGGTCTCTTAGTCTATTCTATGTAAATTACTTTAAAAGTTTTGGCAATATCCAGGCTTCCCCTGTGGAAGGATTTTATAATTAATATCTCCAATACTTGTTAGGGCACCAGCAAAATTCTTTATGCACCACTCAACTGTTCATCCTCTCCAAACATGGGAATTTATATCCTCTGAATGCCTTCCCTTCCAGCAATTGGCATAAGCAAGCCCTGGCCAGGAGCAGGTCCCTCCCAATACCAGGTGTGCTCCATCGGGACATTGGGTCCTTGGTGACTGCCCCCAAGGTGGGGATGTCAGCCACAAGTATCTCCATGCTCCATGGGTGCCTAAAGGTGATTGAGAATTTACAGGATATGTTTAAATGACTGACTAATGGGAAAATAGATCATTCTCAAAGTAATCCACTTACATGTAGGACCTTGTACCTGCAAATAGGGCTTTGAATGTGAGCCCTGTAAGTGCTCTGATCACAGGTGCTGGGCCTAGACTGGTGGGATTGGGCCCAGACCCCAGTTGGGAAGTGTCTCAATGGGTGGGATGAGTGGTTTCCTATCAGCAGTTTTCTGAAGGTTCCTTAGATGCTTCTGTGGCTGTGCCCAGACCTCTGTCAGTCTGTGGGGCAGTGCCAGCCCCCACCATGATGGATGGCTTTCCACCAAAGTGTCCTGAGCAATTCAACCTCACAGCTGAACATTCAGAACCTCAGAGCAGTCTTGTGGGTATTTCCTCCCTGCACTTGAAAAAATACAGGTGTTCCCACCTAGCACAGTGAGGCATCAGTGAAAGCACCAGATTCATTTACTGATGTAACAGCAGAAAAGAGCTGCCACAGGGAGGGGAAGGGAGAAGCCAAAGGCTTTGGCTGGGACAGAACTGTGAGCACTCTGTGAGCCAGAGAAATGTGTTCAACAGTGAAATGAGAGGAGAGGAGAGGAGAGGAGAGGAGAGGAGAGGAGAGGAGAGGAGAGGAGAGGAGAGGAGAGGAGAGGAGAGGAGAGGAGAGGAGAGGAGAGGAGAGGAGAGGAGAAAGAAAAAGAGAGGGAGAAGGAAAGGGAAGGGTACATTTACTGTACTTTTCCAGCAGACCAACTGGATGCCAGAACTGCGTTAGCTACGTGTTCCTGGGCTTGGAATATGGAGTCTCTGCTAACAGTTTCTGTGTTTTGTAATATTATTAAAAAAAAAGAAAAAGGAAAACAAGGTTCTGGCTACATGAGGCAAAACAAACTAAATACGAGGATTCTCACTCATCTGGAGGATTGTTATTGTTGACTGTGGAAACAGCTTACATATTTGGAGGCACTCACTCTGTAAGCTCAGGGAGCAGCTTGATGGGGCTCGTTGGAGGGCAGGACAAGTGCCCAGACATCGGTGGGGGCTGCCCTGCTTGGTGCAGCTGCTGCCTGCAGTTATTAGGATGTGAAATACAGTTCTGAGGTCAGCTGCTGGCTCAGCACTAAGCAGCTTTCAGTAACTATATACGAGCATAAGGCCCCTAGATCAAACACTGAGAAGTTTACACAGCCACTGTCCACTCTCCACCATGAGGGTTCTCTTGCACTCAGAGAGGTCTGGGTGTTTGAGGTTTCCTGCAATCTTCTTATCCCCTTGGCAACTAAGTTTATTTATTTTTATTTATTTTTCTATTTATTCCCAGGACTGAGAGCTCTGCCATATGCTTCTCTAACCCCAAACACTGAAGAGCCAAGAATAACTCCTTTGCTGCAGTCAGTGCTTGATACAGGCATTTCTTTTATCTACTGAGTGAAGCAATCAAAGACAACAGAAAGCACTGAGCCAGGTAGCTGGTGGCAGAGTGGGAGCCTGAAAGACTGAAAGACTATCACAACGTCCAGAGGCCAATGTGCATTTCAAAAACACACTGTGCTGTGGGTCTCTGCCCAGAGCCACCAAGGGTGCCCACCATTCCCTAGTGGAGCTGGCTCTCCCTGCCCATACACTGCCAGATGCCACCAAACAGGGGTCTCACATTGATTTAGGGGCAAGAAATTACATTTAGCATTCTCTCAACTTTTTCATTACCTAGATCCCGAGAGATTTAAGTAGTCTGCAACAGGCAGGACATCAGCTCCTTATTCCATTTGTCCTGAAAGGTTGTTGACACTCATGCCTATAAAGTACTCAAAATAAGATATTACACATGCCCAGAGTTATTATTACAGAAAATATTTCCCATGAAGCTCATTTGTGCTTTTTTTAATCAGTCTGGATGTTGAAAGGTAGTAGAAAACCTGGTGTCTGTAATCTCTGCAATATGAAAAAGTCTGTGTTCACTCTCAATTTCTAGTGAGACTATTCTACTACCATATGATGGACCAGGTTGAATCTGTTCTGCTTTGCTGAGGCCAAAGCTGTGGCTGATGATTGGGTCCAGGCAAACGCTGAACCAGCTGCAGGACTTCTTTCTTGGGAAGCACTTCAAGCACCAAGCTGGACAGGGACATATCCCTGCCTAATGGATTTAGATGTCTCATCAGCCCGTGTTTGGTGTAACAGCAAAGAGAAAGCTCCCCCTGGTCTGATGGGAAGTGGGAGACTGAAGTCTTTGAACAATTACTAGAGGAAAAGGGGGTAAGAACAGCACCATGCCTTGCTGGAAAATGTAGGTGCTTTGCTGCTGTGAAGAACAGCTGCAGCAATTCTCCCTGGGTGGTTCAAAGACATAAACTGTCCTCCTGCCCAGGCCCCATCTTCAAGCTGCAGGATGCCTGCGTGCTGGAGTTCCAGAGGGTTTCAGCACACCCCAAGCACTGCCCACCTCCCCTTTTAGTATCCTGGCTGCAGGACTCCTAACCTGGTGCTGCCAGCAACTGGGATGAGAAAAGCAGCCTCTTACTGCCCCCACACCCCCTCCAGTGCCTGCACTGCACCCAGTTAGTCACATGCTTGAGCAAAGATAAGAACAAGGATGGGAAAAGGAGTTAATCGATTTCATCCCTATCAGATGGAGATAACAGCAAGTTTTCTTACAGATCAATTCCCATAAGCTAGCAAGTATCTGTACAATATGGAAGTACTACCCTTACCCTGAACGCTATTCATATTAACTGAAAAATTTCAGTTGACAGTTACTCATTCCAGAAAATTTGAGCTTTGGTAAAAGCTTACACGAAGCAGACTTTACAGAAGTAATGCAGAACATAGTAGCTACACTCACGGGGCTCTGCTGTGGGTATTTCTTGTGTTTAAATTTGAGGCGTATGTTGCTCTGCAGAAGAAAACTTTAGTGCTCAGAGGACATTAACTTCCACTACTGCCTCCTGGAAGACTATGGCAAGGCAGAGTGGAACTTCCTTATTCCCAATCCGCTGCATTTACACTGCTGTTCAGCACAGAACACAAACCATGGTGGCTCTCCTTTTTCAAAAGGGATATAAATACTGGAATTGTCAACAAAAAAGCAAATTAGTCTCTCCTAAACCCCACTCTAGCCAAAGCCTTCATGTAGCTTCTGTAATACCAACAAGCCTTTGGGAACTAGTTTTTCCTAGAAAAAGAAGTTAATGCACCAAGTCAGCTGTTAACTTTGCCAGGTGCTGTCTGAGATAAGGGCTCACATGAACTACTTCTCTGCTACATAAGTACTAGGTTTTATAAAGCCAAGCTTTAAGGTATTTCAGGCATTCTGACATTTAGTAACTGCATTAACTAGTATATGGAAGCAAGATTAATTTTTATTAGCTTGAAGTATCATTTTATTCAAGTGATAAGAAGTATCATAATACATTATGCATCTGCCAGTTATAATCCATTTTATTGGTTCCAAAACCTAAGCAGTAAATGAGTAAGACAGTTTATCTAGTTAAACTGAAAAAAACAGCATTCCACACAGCCAGTACTAGAGATGTCAACCGTATAATAATTCCAGCATTATGTTATGGCTTTTCAGAAAGTCATGAAATTAACAAATTAGAACACATCAAGAGCCATTTTCCAAAGATTTATTGAAGTAGCGACAGGTTGCTCATACTGTGCTGGAAAAAGCAGTTTTATTGAATTCAGATACTTAAAAACAGTATTGCAGCACAAGATATTGCTATTTGTAAACTAGACTCCATTGTAAACTCTAATCCTTCAGGGAGAGTCAGTTTGCAAGATCTAAGACCTATTTCCTAGCATAATCATCTTGCGCTCATGGAAAAACTGCAGAAAGGCACTTGAAAGCTGTTTCTTCCTTTAAGACATGGACTTTTTCAATCTTGCTGGTAAGAGTTTCTCCTTTTTATGCGTCTTCACTTCAGCTTTATTCCAAGTCATCGTGATGCTGGGAAGTTTCATTAATAACCTAATGAAAAACAGAAACATTTGCATTAAGTTATAGTACCAAGTTTTTTGTGGGTTTTTTTAAAGAAGTGGAACATCCACTTCCAAAATGTGAATAAGTGGGTATCAGCTCTCACTTACGAGAAATTCTAGTTTGTAAATAGTATACAAAAAGCATTCAAGTTTTATTTACTTACACCAACAACAGCATCTTATCTGAGGCAAGTAAAGTATCTCTGTTTACTGCCACGTTTTCCTAAGGAAATCTTTTGAAAATTTGCTAACTCGGCCAAACTTAAATGCTCAATACATAGGTAACAGTCACAAAGCTTTACTATCAGATGAATTTAGATTTGTGTTCCAGAGAAACCTGTTTGCTATACCTCTATGTTCACACAGCTTGGAGCACCAGTTGCTGTTCTACTCAATACTTACTACCACATATAAGCTACAGTAAGCAGTAGGCAAACTTAAGAATTTAAGGTAACCAGCTGTGATAGAAATAAAATTAAAGTGATCACCAACCTGTCCATCTCTAGTTTCGACAGTCTTAATTAGAAGTGTTCTCTTTGAGTGAGTGTCAACCATCGGCTGGGACTCAATGTTGGTTTCTGCAGAAGAAGATGTATTATTACTAATAGTCTAGATGAAGTGCCTCCTCAAAGAAATGAGGTATAACAGATATTAGTGTCTACTTTCAGAATCCCAATTTAGTATACAAAGAAGTCTCCTGCTCTGAATAAGCCAGGTCTTCCACATTTTCTTTCCATGCCCCTTAAAGCACTTTCAGCAGGTACCCAAACTAATTACTTGCTATGTACCAATATTTAAAAATGTGTCCAGGAACAAAAGAGCTGCTACCATCCAAGGTTAAATAATTGCAAATACTGTAGTTAGATCCAAGAAGAGTATTCACAACCAACTGCACTTATACAAGTTCAAAAAAAAGCATAAAAGGAACTATCCAGAACCCTCATGCTAATGACAGAGCAACTGCCTAAACTGAAATAACAGAAACAGCTTACCTCTCAGGTTCAAAGCAGCAAAGGTTGGAATAGGCATGTTAATCCTGAAGGAAAAAACGCAATGGATTAAAATCAGACATGGGTATAAAGTATCTTCTAGTAATTCCTGGTTTTAGAAAAGTGTCTGCATGTGATTACCTGCTCTCTTCACCCTCCAGCAGTTTCCTGTAGGTGGCAATCTCAATATCAAGAGCCATCTTTACATTCAGCAGGTCCTGGTACTCGCGGAGATGGCGAGCCATTTCTTCCTTCATGTTCTGAATCTCATCCTGCAGACGGCCAATAGTGTCTTGGTAGTTAGCAGCTTCAACAGCAAAGTTCTCCTCCATTTCACGCATCTGGCGCTCCAGGGACTCATTCTGAAAGAGAACAGTGAAATCAGTTCAGTCACTCTTCCCTACCCTCAAGACCCTTAACATTTTAAAGAAGGAAAGTTGTGTTACAGTAGCATCCCTTCTGAAAATGCCGAGACATGTCCCAAATTTGTCATTTCCTTATATTCTATTTGCAAAGTCAAGGAGGGTTATTCTGCTGCATGATCTGAGGTGTGTCACATATTACCAGGTGGCAAAGCCACCCTTTACAGTAAGACCAACACATGCAGTTCAAATCAGCATGCAGGCAGTCCTTAGTAGAGGAGATTTGCAGGTGTGCTAAACACTGCTACATCCTTTTCAAGCCTGTCTTTAAGGCAGTCATGTTCTAGTAACAGCAAAATTTGCACCTTTCACTGCTCCTCCAGGTTTTTTTTTATAACTTCAGCTGTATCTGACAGACAAGGCATAAACACTTTCAGAAAGTGCTAAATAAACAGTGAATATTATAGCAAGAGAAGGAACTTATTGTTTACAGCTTAAGTAAGACTAATTCAGTGTTATCAATCTAACCAGTGCACTGTTGTGCATACACACAAATTGAGCTCACAGCATCCTTTTCAAAAAGCAGTAATATGCTGCTGAATTGCATAGCAGATCACCTGCATTCACATCCAAATTAACAATTAAACTGCAGTGCAGAGCTTAAAGCTGCAAAGAAGAACAACTGCTGTCTTGTACTCACACTTCCCTTGAGAGCATCAACTTCGCAGGTGAGGGACTGGATCTGTCTGCGGTACTCATTCGCTTCCTGCTTGGCCTGGCGCAGGGCATCGTTGTTCCTGTTAGCAGCTTCAGAGAGATCTGCAAACTGGAAAACCCCAGTCTGGTTAGCCTAACACTTCAACAGAAGTGGTGAAACAGACCTTCTGTGGACACAGCAGTTGAGGGTAACCAAAGGTATTACAAGGGCTAGCAGCTGAAATGCTTAAGTATTAGTAGTACTCCTAAAGTGCCTCTCTATTTCTAAATGTTATATTAGAATTCATAGCAAGCTTTCATACTTGTTGCCCCACCCCACTCCTAGAAATGGGAAATTCCCATTTGTTCACTCATTTCTCCAGTACTTCATCCAACATCTGCTTTCAGGTACAAGCACAGGAAAGACTCCCAGTGTGCACCCATTACTTTGCTACTGTAGTCATGGCACAAAATGTTTTCAGTTGTACCCTTCCCAGACTAGGATTTAAAAAAAAGATTTTGTGTCATGGTTATGTTCCTGTCCATTAGAGAGAGAGAGAGAGAATAGCAAGTGCTAAAGCAAAGCTGTTAAACAGAATTAGTTGCAGTGCTTGATGTATTTTACTTACTTTGGACTTGTACCACTCTTCAGCTTCCTGAAGATTCTTAGCAGCAACACTTTCATACTGCTGGCGAACGTCACGCAGGGCAGCAGTGAGATCAGGCTTAGAAACATCCATATCAATTTGGATGTGCTGTTCCTGGAGTTGGGCTTGCAATTCTCGGATTTCCTTAGAGAGAAGCAGACACTCAACATTATTGCACAAAAGCACACAGATCATACACAGATGGGGACTCTGGGACAGAACCAGGAAAAAGCTTCCTTGCTAGGCAGTCTGCATCTAGACACAGACCTCATTTCTGAGCTTACCTCATCATGAAGTTTCTTCAAGAAGACAATCTCCTCTTGCAGGGACTCAACTTTGCGCTCAAGATCAAGACGTGCCAGAGAGGCATTGTCAACATCCTGACCAGAGAGAAGAACGAGGCATGTCTTACATCAGGTTTGTAAGATTAAGTCTTACAGCAAGTTCAGCAGCATACAGACTGATGCTACAACTGAGTTTTTACAAGACAATAGGAAATCAAAAGCTGTAAAAAACCTTTTTGCCACCTCCTACATTAGCCTTAAACAATTATATGCACCTTCATGGTGAATTTGAAAGCTATATCACATATATTGATTATATTATCTTTGCTGACATGCTGCTAAGCATGATCAAGAGCACATAGATCATAGTGGGTGTAAATTCTTCAAGTACTTGAGTCAGAAGTCAGCAGTAAGTGCTTCTAGCTTGACTACACTGACAAAGAGTTGCAATTGGCAAACTTCCACTCTTTTCAGTGGGGCTGGAAAGTGCAACACATGTGCCTTCATGCCTATCAGTGGGCTTAACTTATGGACTCCTTCGTGAATATGCACAGAGCCCCTTAGGTCCACAGACCACACTTTTAAAGCATACTTGTAAAGCTGGTGAGTTATGTATTAAGAACTGCAGCATTCACCTAATACAGGTCAACAGTTCTCCCTTGAGAAAAAGAAGGTATGAGCATAAACACAAACTGAGCAACTCATCATTGCCTACACCCTCAGCTGCTGGCAAAGACTCCACCTTTTGCTGGACAGAGATAGTCTTAATCAACAGCAAAAATTCATTTAGAGCATAACAGAAGACACGTCATGAATGTTACATGGGATCAACTTGAATTAGTTCAAAAACATAAGACTAAACATTGATTGGCAACTTCTTACATTTTGAATGTGTAGGGCATTTAGTTTGCAAAGGGGAAGATTGTTCCTTTCACACTAGTTACATACACAGCCACATGCTTGTGCTCACAGGGTATTAACATATCGGGTTCTTACAGCTTACTCTAAAACTATTTTGGATTGCCCAAAGTATAAGCATTCCTAATCAGCAGTTTTCTTTATTATGGCACCCTTGAAAAAAGGAGCGTTTTTTTAAGACTCCTAGAAAGCCTTTCCTTAGATCACTCCTACTCTGGGGTAAGGTCCTTTCTCCAGAAGAATTATTCTGTTTACTTTATCCATCAAAATACCCCTTTCATGCGTCATTCCATAACTTTTCTATCAATTCCAGTTTTACACACACAGTTCACATCAGCTCTGCTTTTCATTTCAGGGAAAGAATTTCCTAATTAATTTGTTCTCCTCCCCCCAAAACCCCTCAAGATCATTCTGGCAGAAAATTACATGGCTGTGACCCAATGTGTTTACATAATTGGCCAGACATCCAAAGATTTGCTAGAGGATTTTACAGAAATCTTCACTCTGAAGGCTATTATTTTTTTATAACAACTAAATAGCTACAGGATTTTAGGACCTTATAGTAAATTGAAAACAATTTATACTGAAGACACTTACAACATGTGGTATGTATATGACATCATTTATGTATTCCCTATCACTAAGATTCCGTGTTTCAGTAATTCCCAGATGTGTGGAGAACCACATAAACGAACAGGCTACTTGTAGCCTGAACAAACAAGTACAAGTCACAGATACATGCAGTTGGAGTAGGCACTGATTTTATCCTAGGAGATTCTTCAATGCATGCCACACACTCCGCAGGGTTGAGCATCCATGTTTACTTCACTCCTCTTGTTAGCCAGGACCTGACCTGTTAGGCTTGCCTTAGGAATAGGTTCAGGACCTATTCCTTGCTGCTAGACTAGCTGGCAAAGCTGCAGGAACTTTCTCACTAACTGGGATGCTTGTCCTGCCTCAAAGGAAAGTCCTTACTGAACTTTCACATATACTTTATGCAGAACACCCCTCTGCACATGAGTAAAATCACATCTTTGCCCAGAAGAAATAAAATTCAGTACATATGAACAGGCAGCTTTTGGAAATAAAAGCTTAAGTTCAAATATTTGTTCTTTATTTTAAAATACTGAAGTATACAACTGCTCCATCAAGTAAAAAGTAGAGTTGATGATACACGAGACCAGCAAATCACCCGCTGAAATGCTCCAAAATTATACAACTTTCCAGTGGAAAAATATGATTTAATAGAAAACTGTGCATTGTTTAAAAATGGAAAGCACAACAGGATATTTCAGCTTCAGTGATCTGTAAATTTAAATTCGCCTTCAAAAGAACAAAATTTACACTGAAACAGAGTTAGGTTTCAAAACCTGCATGCAAACTCTACCCCTGACAGTGAGGAAAAATGAGGTATGAGTGATGTTCAAATCAAGCACACTAGCTTGCACCAGTTATGTCACGAGTGGATGTAGTACAGAGTTCCCATAGACAATGATTTGCATTCCTTATGCACAAGCTACAGTTTAGGAGATGAAATTGATCCAATTCTGACTGTCCTGCATGCACACATATGCCAGAGGCTGAGCTCCCGAGTGACCCCTTTCCAAAGTACAGGGAAGAGCTGGATAATCAGTGTGAGGTATGCACACCAAGCCAAATCCACTTTAAAGCCTACAGCCTTCATAAGATTCAACTGGATTGAAATACAGACATGCCTAAAGTGCACCAATTTAATATGAAAGATCATGTAAAAGCCAACCTTAAGTCAATTGATCCTTCAACTGAATTCAGCAATGAATCAGAGTTGATGATGTTCTCTAAACTTAAGTTAAATGCTCCTTCATAGAACTTCATACTACATTAAATTGTTTTAGCATTCAAAAAAAAAATCCAGAAGGTTAAATTAAGGCAGTATCTCAAAATATTGTTTAAAACTTCTGTCCCCAGAATGCCCGTGGAGACTGAATTCCCAGGCTCTGAATGGGAGTAGGTGTTTCAGTTTTCCCCACACTATCTCTTGAACACACCTGCTCTCCTTCAAGGACTGTAAACATACTGCAGTCAAAAGCCTTTCCCAGGGAAACGCTGACAATTGAGTGCTGATTTCCTGAATAGCGACTTCTGCTAATGCTTATGAAGAGCTCTGGGACTAAGTCAGCCTGTAGCCAGCTGCCTGGCGATAAAGGCAGTCACTTCCAGTCTGGAAGAATGCTAACAATGCTGTTTTACACCAGCAGTTTTAGGGAAGAGACCTTGTTTTGAGAAGGCACATTCCTAAATATCTCTTAGTCCAAACAAGGCTTAATCTAAGTTGAAAGCTGGTTTTGCACAAGTGAAAACTTGAGCTTAAGAATTTTTGAACCCTGTTTGCACAGTTGTTTCTGGTTGTCATGTAGGTTTACTTTATCCAGATAACATCACAGCATCCTACAAAGACTAAACTCTAACGTAACTTGTTTCCTAGGTTAACATCTTCGTTTTACAGAGGATTAGATTCCACGTTCTTAACGAACACCCAGAGGAGGCAAACTCAATCCAGTGACCTCGCCCCAAGGAACATATTGTGTACTTCTTGTTAGCAGACAACATTCACATGAAAAACTTTAAACTTGAAACTGTTACCCAGTAATGCACTGATCAGTGATTCATCAAAAAGGAGTTCTGTTTTGTACAAAAACTGGCCCATAATAGACACATTTCGCTAGAAATATTCCCGCACCATTACACATTTAGTAAGAATGCAGCCCACTGCGCCCCCCCGCCCCACACAAAGGGATCTATTATTTCAATCTGCTGCCACCACACTTGCCATAATGCCTGTATCTGCATTCCACGGTGAATCCCATAGAAACCATTAATACCCTTCAGCCAAGCGAGCAGATGGGCCCCTTTCACTTTTATTGGATCGGAAAGTGATTCCACGTTGGGGCGTTTTTTGTAAAACGGGCTAGACTTGGATAAAGCAGGACAATAGTTTCCCTCCCCTCCCCTCCGACTGCAGCATCCCCCTAAAGAAAACACGGAGGGCCCGCGTGAGAACTGACGGAATCTCTTTGTGCAAGGAAAGCGAACTCCCGCACTCCCACCCTCCGCCCCAGGCACAGCCAGCACCTCCTCGGCCCCTCCCTCCTCCAGCACCGCTAACCTGTCTGAAGGACTGCAGGGTGCTCTCAGCCTCCTCCCTCTGAAGCATCTCCTCTTGCAACCTGGAAAGGGCAAGACAGCGGTGAAGAGGGAGCGGGGGTCACCCAAATCCCCCAGCCCAGCCTCCCGCCCGCCCGGGATGCTCAGAGGCTGCCTCCGCTCCAGGGCACAGGGCGGGGGAGGCAGCGGGAGGCGCCGGCAGTCCGAACCCGCGTCCCCCAGGCACACTCACTTCTCCCGCAGCCGCAGGATGTCGTCGGCGAGGTTGTCCCGCTCCACTTCCACGCGTGCCTTGTCGTTGGTGAGCTGATCCACCTGTCGCCGCAGCTCCCGCATCTCCTCCTCGTACAGGTCGCCCAGGCGGGACGTGCCCTTGCCCTTGAGCTGCTCCAGCTCGGCCAGCAAGATCTTGTTCTGCTGCTCTAGGAAGCGCACCTTGTCGATGTAGTTGGCGAAGCGGTCATTAAGCTCCTGCAGCTCAACCTTCTCGTTGGTGCGGTTCGCCTTGAACTCCGTGTTGATGGCGTCGGCCAGGGTGAAATCCACGGAGTCGTGGAGCCGCATGGGCGGCATGCTGCTCCGCAGCCGCACCGACGTCGTCTTGGTGGCGTACATGCCGCCGGGCGAGGCGGACACGTACCGGGCGCTGCTGGGCCGCAGGGCGCTGCCCAGCGAGTAGCGGCTGCTGGACGTGATGTACCGGGTGCCGGTGCTGGGGCGGCTACCCCCGCCGAACATGCGGCGGTACGAGGAGTTTTTTGTGCTAATACTCATAGCGACGGCGGCGCGGGCTTTGTAATCCGGGAGCGGAGCGGGACGATCGGGGTGTGCGGCGAAGAAGGGCGGTGGCCGCGGCCAGGCCCCTTCTTATGGGAGCCGCGACCCCGCCCCGCCGGCCCGCCCCGCTCCGCCCCGCCCGCGGGGAAGGGGCGGCGGCCGCGGACACAAAGGAGGCGAGCGGGGCGGCTCAGCTGGGGATGGACGGGGGGAGAGAGGGAGGGCGGTAGCTTGTGGTGGGTCCCCGGAGGCTGGCGGGTTTCCGCTGGGGCTGTCGGACGTGGCAGGGCGGTGCCCCACTCCACCCTACAGAGGGGCGCGGGGAGCCCCGGCACGGGGCTGACAACAGCGGCATCGCCGGTGTCGCGGAAATGGGCGCTGCGTTCACCCCTTGCATCTCGTTGTCCCCCTCCAGAGTGAGCGCGGTGACTGCGCGAAGGGGTTGGCAAGTTTAATGTTTTGTCACAGGCTTGGCAAAATACTCCGAAAAACCTATTCAAACTCCTCTGTCGGTACGAGATATATATATATATCTTTCTCAGAATCTTTCATTTCCTTTTGAGCTTTCTGAAAGAGTAGGATCGGGGAGAAATTATGCTAACTATTCCCAAAGGGCTGCCAAGTGCTCAAAATGAACAGCCAGAAAAATAACGTATGTGTTTTCTTTAGCTGCCTCCCATGATAGCAATCTCAGCTCCGAAGCTTAAGACACAAACTTTACAGGTTAAATATGTTTTCCTTGTAGCTGGGTAAGCAGTTACATGCCTAAGGCTTAATTCTGCCGTTATTATAACAGTGATCCCAGGAATAACTTAGGGGTTTTTTGTGTGGGCAGTACATTATTGAAATTGCTGCATCCAGGATCTTGCTGCTGGATAATAACTAGGATAGTAGCAGGCTTGATTTTAACAAAGGTTTATTTCTCTACTGTTGTACCCAACAAACTATCGCTATTAATTTTGGTAGGCACATGGTTGGAGTCTTAGGAGAGCACCTGGAAAAATGTTAATTTTTCATCAGCTATGATCTGCAAATATGTGTGTAACATAAAAGGCCAGACAAAAATCCCAGTGTTTTAAGAGCAATTTTACTATCAAAAATGGAACTACCAGCAATGGAAAAGAATGATGTAGGTAGTATAGGGCAATAGCAATGGCATAAAAGTTAACAGAGAAAAACTTCGAGTAGCAGCAGATTGTTTCAGCATGAATGCAGAGGTTGCTTATGGAAGATGACAGAATCTCTGCCATTTAGATAATTTAAAATTCGAGTGGCCAAAGCACTATTCACGTTCTAAAATTCTGCACCAATGCATCGGTTAAGGGACATCTTCTTCCTCTTCTCTGTGGGAAGTGATTGATAAATTGTAGAGGTATTATCTGTAATGTATTAGCTTCAGCCCTTAGGGGATCCAAAACTATCATTGATTTTTTATTCTCTTTAGCTGGCAGTCCGGCAGGAAGAAATACCTTCAGTGGAAGTTCTGCTTAACCTGAACATGAACAGTGGGTAGAGAAAAAGGTGATCTTCAAACCCCAATTCAGTAGTCAACTATTGTACTTCAGGTAATGTACTTTACAAGGAAGAGTGTGAATTTATGTACTTTATTAAAGATTTTATATTTTTGAAGGAAGTTCTGCTTTGCTTTCATTCTGTTAGCAACCAGAAGTTCAGAAATTCAGTTTGTATCTAAATGTAGGTCCTTGAGGTTTTAATTTCTTTTGTTCACTGAAGCTTAGTCAAGCAAAGGAAGCTGACAAGGTTGAGCTACTGAAGTGCTTGCAGTGTAAGTCCTGGGCTACAGCTCATTCCATTCACCCACTGAATAAGAGGCAGAGGTCACACAGCATTCCTGAGGCTAAGGGTTCCCGAAGCCCAGCCTGCACACTGTTGTGCTGCTCAGCCCTCTCAGAGCTCTATTTAAGCCATCAAGTTTGAGCTGTAAGCCTTTGTGAGCCCTGGCACAGAAGTACATACTTGTTCTGTGAGTGGGCAAAAAGCAAAACAGCACATAACCAACAGTCTCACGGTTTAAAGATGCTGTACTCAAGAATACTGATAGCTTTAGTAGACTGTTGTTTTTTTGAAGATGTGCTGGTGCCCCATCTGTTTTTCCTAACAGAGTACAATTTATACTTCACAAAATCTCCAATTGCACACATATGGAAGAATCATCCTCATTCAGAAAATGCTTTGCCCCTAAAATCCAAGGTATTTGTTTTAGTAAATATGACCCACCCACTTCATGTTTCAAGTGTAATTTCCATATGTTTATGTCACTGCTGCCATATGTGCTCTTGGCCACCTGCCTCATTTCTGTGCCTCACTATGAAATGTTCAGATATTGTTGGCTGTTGGGACTACAGTAAACCTTTAAGTGCCTTTTGCTGCTTGGCACTTACACAGATGCACAAATGGAAGAAACTGTAAGTTTCTTGTAAATTGTAATCAATTAAACGCACATTTGCTTTGCAAACCCCAAAGGGGATTAAAACATGCCCCCTTGAAATACAAAATTATCTCTACTGTCCTTTTCAGAAGAGACTCTGTCTCAGTGTAGCCATAAATGTCACAGAGAGTGTACTTTGAATGGAAATGAAATCACAGTAATCTGTCTAGTTTCATGGAAAATGCCATAGGACTCTCAGAGGCGGTGGCTGATGGGGATCTTGACCACTTCTGATATGAAGAACAGACAGCTAAGAGCATCACTCAGCACCACGTTGGGGATTACTCATAAACTAGGTTGTCATCTGTGCTGTTTACTGCAATGCCTTCCATTGCAATTCCAGTGCACAGTCATGCAGCTGCCTGGTCAGCCCACAACATCACCTCTACAGAACCAGATCAGAGGTAAGAGTGCCAATGGCACTCTTGAAAAAACAAACAGGTGTTTTCATCACAAGAGTTTCAGTTCACACTGAAATTTTCTTTTTTGCCTTTTTTTGGTGGCCTTTTTTTCAGATAACTATGTATTGGTTTACTGCCAAGAATGAAATATGGAATCAAGTCCTAGAAATTTAGCAAAAAGACACCTGTATTGTGTGTAGCTTTCATTAACGGGGAACATGGATATGCATAGAGAGAAGATACAGGTGCCTGAATGGCTTTATACTGTATATCTGCTGTACTAAAAATTAAAAAGTCCATATAACAGCATTTATATTATTTCCTTGTAAAAATATCTGTTGGTCTGAAAACATCGTTGAAAAACTAGTATTGACTTTTTTTAAAATTTACCATTTAATTTAAACAGTAAGAAATGAGAGCAATTTAGTCCAAATATTGAAGGTGCTTTCCATTTGTATAAACCTTGACTAAACAGATGTGAATACTTTTCTTAATCAGATTTGTCCTTTTTCTAAAATTTCTGCTTCCAGGAGATTTAGAAAGACATAAAGATTAAACATCCATGAAAAAAACATCCTGCCATGCAAACACAATAATTTTTGTTGTCGGTACCATGCAGTAACCTAAGCCCTGGCATGCACGGGGCTGGAGAGGCATTCCTTCATACATCCCCTGCACCATGAATATTAAACAAACTCTGGGCAACAGGAACACACTTTAACGTGAGGAAATAAAAGACCCTTAACACCCTACAGACAACTGAACAGGAGGAACACCCTGTAGTGCTCAGCCAGAACAAGTGCTGTGGCCTATAACTTGAGTGACTTACACTGTCCAAGAACACCTTCAGCCATGGCCTAAAAACATGAAGACTGAGATTTTGAAAACAGAAAGATCTCTGTTTGAAAAAAAAAAAGGATTCTGGCTCTAATCTTCAACTGGGATAAGTCCTTCCCTTTAACTGAGAGCCAAGTATAAGGAGGAGCCCCCAAGGAAGGCCAGTGCATCTGGGGAAGTGGTGGTTTTTCTGATAATCCATCTCCCTACATTCTGACTAGGAGAAGCTGATTTGAATTTCTGAATATCACCAGGCTGCAGAACATATAAATGTTTCAGCACTGAAATCTCCCTTTGTGTAACTTCCTTGACTAATTTTTGTCTTGAGAAAGAAACTGGCAAATTATTTTATAAAATTTATTTTTAAAATTATGTCGCCTATTGTAATTGCCAGCATTGTAAAGCATATCAAATTGGTATGACTAGGTGCTGATTTTTTCAAGTAAATGAGTAGGCTCTATACTCAAAACTAACCAAGTCTGTCTATATTCTATTTTAGTGTATAATGAACCATATGAAACTAGCAGGGGTTTCATCATTAAGGAAGTGATTTGAACATGAGTCAAGCCACCCTGTTGCACGATTTACATTTCCAAAGAATTAAGAACTATTACTGTCATTCATTAGGTGCCTCTCTACTATGATTTCTAATTGCCAGAACAGGAAGTTTTCTGTATCAAAATAGGACATTTCTGTACCAAATCAGGTGCTCATTTTCAAAGCCACTGCAGCCCTGTGCCCTGAGGTTGTCTCAAACACCATGCACACCTCTAGGGAGAAGAGAAGAGAAGAGAAGAGAAGAGAAGAGAAGAGAAGAGAAGAGAAGAGAAGAGAAGAGAAGAGAAGAGAAGAGAAGAGAAGAGAAGAGAAGAGAAGAGAAGAGAAGAGAAGAGAAGAGAAGAGAAGAGAAGAGAAGAGAAGAGAAGAGAAGAGGCGGAGTTTTTAAGCTCTATCATAAGTATAGCAATTCATATAATCCATCCCCTAAAAAAAAAAAAACAAAAAAAAAGCCAAATCAAGAATGACGGCCTGTCTCACTTCATTTAACAGCAGTAACACTGACTGCTGGATGGCAGCAATACAGTTAGCAATGACTGGGACATAAAGAATGAGGTTTTCCAAACTGAGAAGAGGTTTGGCATGATTTAAGACTCAATACTCAACCTAAAATTCTTTAAGCAGAACCAATTTTCAGAATACACAAAGTCTCTCAGTCTTGATTTTGGGTGCCCAAAATTAGATAATTTGGAATTTTATCTCTTCACATCCTTGTTTCATGAAATTTGTATATTGTCGAAGACCAACAAATTGTTCAAGGATCATGACAGGCACTTTATAAGGACTATTTAACTTATATATCAGATAAAATATTTCTGCATTAAGCAGCTCAAGTTTTCAGGAGAATCTATGCAAAATGCATAGTATATGTAGCTTCTTTCTGTCCTTTGCCATATTGCTGACCTGGCCATCTTGACCTTGCTCAGCACTAGGCTGCAATTCCTGCAGTAAACTGTTGGTCCAGGTAGAAGTCAACAGCGTGGATAAACAGTCACTTGTCACAATACTTTGGGAAGCCCTGTCTTGGTTCACTGTTTTACATTTTGCGGTGACTTTTCCAAAGATGAGTCATCCATCCATCCTTCCATCCATCCATCCATCCATCCATCTTCTCTTTGGGAAAATCTAAAAGAAGTAATTCTTGTATGCCATTAATGAACCCTGTCAGTTAAACACTTTCTTTTTGGCCAAGCTTTTTCAAATCAAGCTGCTTAAAGAGCTCCTCTAGCCAAAAAACAATTAAATCTGAGAAGTGATTTAATGCTTGTCTCTCCCTCAGTTCCATCACTTAGACAAAGCATAAATAGCATAATGTTTTCTTGCCATGATATACCAGGAAATGATGATCTTACTGGGGAAGAGGCAGGACACAGCAATGGAATCATTAATTGCGTGCAGCAATTGTCCCATTCTTCCTTTGAGATGCCCAAGACAAGCAGAACAGAACTAGCTCCTTGAAGGCCAAGCTTTTAGTGGATTCCTCAGTCCAAGTTCTTGTGCCAAATCCTTGGTTCCAATGAGACTCATAAACTGAGTGTACATTGTGTTAGCCATTCTGGGATTAATTGCTCCTTTCAAAGGGAAGAGGTGGTGCTGCAAACACCCCAAAGCTGAGAAGACTGAATTTCTAAAAAGGCATTCTGTTTTTACATGCCAGCTCTATGCCTAATTTTCAAGCATAAATATACTCTGTCCAGTTGGGATTAAGGAGGGAAGATGACCCAGATTTAAGATGAGTAATATATTGTGGGCCACAAGGAATTGAGTGGAAACTTAGTTAAATACAGAAGAGATTATGAGTATGGCTAGAGAAGGAAGAGGAAAAAATCTCTGGAAGAGTAGAGGTGTCCATACTTTTTCAGGGGGAACGGTGTCCTGTTTCCCAATACAAAGACAATTCACTGTCTACCTGAAATTTTCCTTAAGAATTTGGTCTTGTGTATGGTCCAACATGTATACTGGGCAGGAGAGAGCTTGTGTAGGATGACAGGAGGAAGGACCTAATAACTATTCAGGAGCTTTGTAGATGTTTCAGTTTTGCTAACCCAGCCTTTTCCCAGTGTTTGTAGCTGTTTATTTGACATGGATCAGGCATTTTTATAAACTTCATGACAGAATTTACCAAGCCTACCCTGTAAGTTCAGCACATCAGGATGAAACAACATGCAGGTCAGATGTCGGGATATTTCAAAGGGAGGCATAGTTTTCCCTGAATATGGTAATGCCACTGTCCTGCAGTTGTATTCCATAAATAATAAACTTCTGTCATATCAAGAGGAATCTTGAGAGATATCCCACAGATGAAGGACACAATACTATTGTACAACAATATACATGATGCCAAAGACAATGTGAATTATTCACTGTTTAGGTTAGTTAATTACTTGAGTTTAATATTGTTAGGTTTTGAACAACAGTGTCCTATACTGTTGGAGATGAGTGCTACATCTGACTTGGCACCAAAACTGTGATAAAATCATCCTCAGGGACTTCATCTGACACGCAGGGTTCCCAACGGACAATTCCAACAATCTCCCATTGTATTTTTCTGGTGAATTATGTGAAACATATTTGCTGGAGTTTCAAGTAAGCCCAACTTCCTACTGCTGAATATTGGCACTGCCAGTCCATACTGACATATGTCTTGTGCAAGAAGATTTCTTCAGAAAAAAATATTTTAGGCTTTCTTGGCTCCTTTAGGCTAGGCTTTTTGAGGCTTCTCTCTCGAAGCAAAAATAACATTTAAATTTCACAGCCGTTTTTATAAAGAAAGTTTGTTTCAACTTCAGAAAAATCTAAAGCTTTTGTTCTTAGTTGAAGCAAAGGAGAAAGCGGAAGGGACTCCAAAAGCAGCCAAAAATGACACTGTTATATTTGTCCCAGATTTTTTTTGCAATAACTTTTCAATTTATCCTTTATTTCAGTTTATCCTTACAAAATCTCACAACTTCTTCAAATCTGTGTTTTATTATATACTATTTTGAAAGAGACTTTTGTGTAGATATTTTATTGGTGTGTTGGACAGATATCTGTAGACATATCCAAGCTAGAAAGAGAGCATTTTAAGTAACTTTTGTAATTGTAGTCTATAACTGATATCAAACAGTTTTATATTAGCTTTAAAGTAACTCATTTGCAAATGCTAGCAATAGAACCAGGGTGGAAGACATCTCTGCTGCATAGGCACCAAGTACTCAGCTTCCTAGGCAGATTTTACAGTACTCACTGCATACAATTTTGGTTTATCTAATCTGAAAGTCGCTCAGCAGGGCCACAGCTACAGCTCTGCTATGGCTGCATTAAAGGTTTTCTTTCTCTCTGGAGAAAATACCCTTCTGCTGAAATCCTACCACCATGTCCGATCTCATTTCCTGTGCTAACTAACACTAGCCTAGTCAGAGATTAAACTCACCTCATGGACTGAATGAAAAATAAATCACTTTGGGCAGGGGCTGAACTCCTTAAAAGACAAAACTGCAGTGTACAAAAACTGCAGGTGATACTAGATGGCCTTGTGATCAGAAGGTGTGACTAACACTGACATACAGCTACAAATCTTTCTCAGTTTGCACAGTGCAAATCTTACAGGGATACCGGAGGTGAAAATTCCTGCCTTAAGCAAGAAGTTAAGAGGCATATCCAGGCTCACCGTCTGCACGTCCTTTCTTTCCCTCATCTCCCTCCCCTCCCTTTGAGAGAGCAGCAGGCATCACATCATTTCCTCCTGCCCTTGCAAGTGAGCTGGGATCTCCCACGCCATTACCTCATCCTGAACTGATCCCCCTTTAACAAATGCCTGGCTCCGTGCCTGCTGTCACCCTTCAAAGGTCTGAGTCAAAACACATTCATTGCACCAGCAATCTTTTGCCTGACTGCAGGGGACTTAAAGAGCTCTGAGTCTGTTTTGTTCAGCCCAGTGAATGTATAATTTTTTATATAATTTGTTTTGTCAAGTACTGGAATGTGTAAGTTTAAGAAAGTCAATAGCATAATGTATGTCAATAACATAATATGCCTCTCATCCAGCCCAGGTAACCACTGCAGGTCAAATATAACAAACAAGCTGGATTTATTTAGATTTAAATGCATTTGAACCAGAAAAGTAAAGATTTAATCAGAGAAGCAATGTCTTTCTATTCCTTACTCCCTACAGAGTATATACCTAGCACCAAAACCTGAAAATAAAATCCTGAAATGGAGCTATTAATATATTTGAAAAGCAAAAGGTTAAAAATATTTGTGTCTGACCACTCTTCCAAGTAATTTCAGCTACATAAATTTCCCGGGTATAGAGTTCTTAGAAAATGCACTGAGAGAGACTGACAGACCTGGTTTGATGTGGTTTTCATTTCTAATCTTGCAGATGCGTGGCATTATAAATGAAAATCATAGGCTTCCTTAGCCCTGCAGGCTTCCTGGAAGCACCGCCTCTGTGGTTGCAGACTTTTACTGAGCACCATTTCAGCAGAAACCAACTCTGCTAAATACCCTCCTAAACATAACATCTGATAAAGATAGACTTTGATAAACTGCAAAAGGTTTCCAGTTTTATTAGTAACCGACTGGGCCAATGGTTATGGAAACAATAATTGATGCCCTACGCTCTTAGGGATTTTTTTTCATTTCACTGGTTGCACTGCAAGGGTATGACATGCCTCACATTCTTTCCTGGCCCCAATGATTTCTGACCCAGAACATGAGCTTCCTATCCAGACAGCTGAGATGTTTGTATACTCTTTCTGATCCTCACTTGGGTATTTAGTAGGTTCTACAGGACCTTTGGAAAGAAGAAGCATTTTTTTGTTTTTCAGCCATCGACATTGATATTTGCTTGTACTGAAGTTTTGGCTGATCACTGTGAAGGCACTTTTAAATACCTCATGTACGAGCAGAGAGAGATTTTCCCTGCTCTCTATTTTTTGAATAAAGAAGAAATGCTCACAAACACTTCCCAGCTTCAGCTCTACTACCTTTCATCACCCAGCCTTATGCTGAGGGGTTACATTCATGGCCTTGGCAAAGCCCAGTGACAGGCAATGCAGACTGGCAGCCTCCTGTCACAGCTGGGGGAGGGCAGGGAGGAGACTTACATGTAACTTGCAGAGTTTTGTGCATCTGTTAAATTATAGAAATAGAACAGTGAAAATCTTTTCTTGTCACTTTGAGGACAAGATTACATGGTCCAGTCATATTTTGTAATTTTGCTTTTCAGTTGCCAAGTACAATGCAGAATCTTAGGAAGGGGGTTTTGCAGGTTTCTGTGACGTTTTTGTGCAGCATTGCTAATTGTAATATTTTTAACAATTCTAAAGCATTTTAAGAAGTGAAAATATGGCAGTGGTTTCGTGTTCCTTTTACCACAAGTAGCTGTTTCACTGGATGTGTTTGTTGATTACCAAGGCAACGATTTCAGACCTAGCATGATTACCTGTATCGCACCACTCATCAGAGATGTGGGCAAACTCCAGGAACTTCTGCATTGAGGAAATGCTGCTAGTTGGTAGGAGGCAGGAGTTTTCAAAGCAGTCTCAGTGAAAATGCTGATATCACATGCTTATGTCAACAACTTTAAAAATATCATTAAAAGATCAGTTTGCTTAAAATACATTTTGCTATAAATATATGAGAGTCAAGCAAATAGCTGCTTCATCAATGCATTATCATAGTTCTGTAGATGTGCCCATTTAGAATAAATTAGCATCATTTTAGAAAAGCCTTTCATTTGTTATTTAAAGCCAAGTACATTGTGGAGCCACAATTCACACATGAAACAGCCCATACTGGTGTCCTAAAAAATGCAGAGTCCAGAGTTGGACTTTGGACTTTAACTGTTATTAATCTTCTCTGTTAATAAAATTAAGTGTTCATAGAGTCCTATCCATCCTATATGCATGGAGAAGAGTAAAAAGGAGCTGTCACAATACCCAAATTTCAGTAAGTCAGAGAGATCCAATTGGGAAATTCTGCAGACACGTGGCTGCTTTGGGGTCACAAGACAAAGTATGAGCAATGTTTAGCCCGCCCCATGGCAATGACAGCAAGATTTTCTAAGTATGAACGATTTTTTTCACAGGGCTCACCCTCTCTCTGCCATAATTCTGAGTTTTCCTGTGAGAAGAAAGATTTGAATGGCCATGGATCTCAGCACTCCTCAGCCATTGCCCCATCTGAAATAAGCAGCATGCCTTAAATACTATTATATAAGTTTGGATCCAAAAAGTGTGGTTATTATTATGTTGACTTTACATTTTTAAAGTGAAGAACACTACAAGTAACTGCTTCCAGATTCCCTGTTTTCGTATTGGCTCTTTTCGCAGCTGTCAATAATGAGAACCAGGTTAGGGCAGACACAGTTATACAGAATTATAAAAGTGACTGCTGCCACATTTGTTTAAAAATGAGCACTCGGGAAATTTTGGTGCTTCCCATTCTTTGCAAGAGGAAGCCAATAAAATCCCAATCTAGTTTATGAATTTCTTTGTTGCCAGAGTGGAGGCATGTTGATCATATTCTCCAGTTTACTACACTGGAAGAGGAAGTAGGTGGAGGATTTCCCCAGGGAATATTCTACTGCCACCAGCACAGCAGAGACATCTCTGCTCCTTTTTCCATCAGACTCCACTTTTCCTACGTATGAATGGCAAAAATACCTTGGAGGCAGGGAAAGGAGAAGGAAAAATAGGTCTCAATCCTTTCTGTCTGATATTAACCATTCCAGGTACTGTGCAGCTCCAAAAAATGAACTGTTTCTGGCTGACTGCAGCTCTCACTCATCACAGCACCTAGCGTTGCTGTGATCTGTAGGTTACAAGAATAGTAAGACAAGAAACTCAAACTCATTCATTAGCTTTACTGATTTCAGTAGTCTAAAAGTTGATTTTTTTCTTTATTTTCACCTTGCATCTATATTTTGAAGGGGTTCTACTAAAGTGTGTTTTCTTAGCTGGTAACAACCTTGCTCTTTGTAACCCGTCTTCGTCATCTTGACCAATTTTTTTAGAGCCTTCAGCATCTTTATCCCATGACTCTCCTCTCCAGCAAACATATTTCCAGTTTTGTTGGACCATGTGATTCCCTCTTCTCAGTTCTCCATCAACCACCAATGCAGGAGACCGGCATGTGGCTGGTTGCAATGCCTGCTGCTCTCCTCTGGTATTTCAGCTGCTGCACTTCCTTGCACAAATCCTAGACATAGACTTGGACTTCTTGGTTTAGTCACCTGCTTACTTCCATGGCTGACAAAGCAGCAGCCCTGGATAATGACGATTCACAGGTGAATGACAGCACTGCTTTGAAAAAACTGGCAAGGACTGATACTTTTACTTTGAAATTTTGTTTCTAAGTCCACTGTTTTCCACAGGTGACACATCCTGTATTTTAGAAGAGTGCATTGAAAGGCAGCAGATCTCCTTCTTTTTTGCCCTCCAGTTTCAGCGAAAAATTCTTTCCCCACTGCAAGTCAAGAGGTGGGAGCTACTGTAACATATATGAAGCAGCTTCTAAGGAAAAAATAACCATTCCTTAAACCCACCTTGTTTTTGACAGCTTCTTAAAGGCTCCACAACAATATAATTAAATCAAGAAACTAGTGGAGAAACATGTTCAGGTTTCATTTGGTTGATTTTTATAAAAAAATGTTTCATCTTCACTTCTGCAAACTGAGGCGTAGGTGAGTGTCTGCTTGACTGTGGTGGGTAACCCACGTAATAGTCTGCAACCTATTTACTCTGGTTGATATATATACACACATATACATATATACACACACGCACATATATATATATATATATATATATATATATATATATATATATATATATATATAAAATAGTTGTTTAAGAAAACGGACACTTTGCAGGGACAACAGCGTCATTGAGCAGTCTCTTCCTTTTCAATTTAGCAAGAAGGGTTGGGGAAATTAGGGCAGTTTCATCAGTTATTTCCTTCTTTCCTGTGCGGGCTTTGAAAGAACTTCTCGAAAACATCACCCTAGGCCGAACTCACGGCACCGCCGAGGCCGCTGGCACCAGCTGCGCACCGGGCGGGCCAGCACACCTGCCCTCATGAGGACAAGCCCCTCTGCCACCCAGACACCCGTCCTGTCCCTGCGCCATCCACACTGGTTTTCCCTGACCCCGAGGGAGTCTCGGCGGGCAGCGGGTCCCTCTCCCGCCTCCTCAGTGCTCGGAGGGCGCAGGTGGCGGAGCCGCAGGCAGCAGCCGCCCCACGGGCACCTCATGAGGCAGCAGGGCCGGCTGAAGCGGGGGTGGCCTCGTCCTGCGGGGCCGATCCCGCCCGTGGCTCCCCCAGCGACCACCAAAGCCGGGCCAGCGCCGCTCCGGGGCAGCGCAGGCCGGGGCGGGCGGGGGGAACGAAAGAGCGGCGGAACGGGCGGGCGGCGCTCGGGGAGGCGCCGGGCGGGCGCGGCGGGCCGAGCATGGCGGCGCTGCGGGTGCTGGAGCTGTACAGCGGCATCGGGGGCATGCACCAGGCCCTCAGAGGTACCGGCGCGTCCCGCGGGGCTCCGTGCTGCCTGCCCCGCTCCGGACACCCCGCCCTCGGGGGCTCCATCTCCTCTAAGGGACCCCCGGCCTTGGTGGGGGCGGGCAATGCAGGGTGCCCCTCCTCTCGATGGGGAGGGAGAAGCCGGCCTGTCTTCTCCCATAGCCCCTTCCTCATTCCAGCGTGTGGCACCAGGTACCCAGGAGCACTTAGGGACGGAAATTAGGGATCCCTGCTCCTTGTTTGGGCCTGGCAGCTGCTTCTGGAAAGGGCCGTGATGTTGTGTTTGTTCTTACGTGCTCTGTGTAATGCAGACGCACCCCGGCTGGAGGTGGGATGGGGATCACTGAGATGCCCAGGATGAGCCACATGAGCCAGCGTTTCCCACTGGCATGAACATGCACTTGGTTTTCATAGGCCATGGTTAGGTGAACAGCTGAGCCATGTTCCAATATGAGCAAGCCTGACCGTCTGAGGCTGGTGTAGCTTTTTATAAACATGGAACATTGAATATGGAATTTGAGCTGGTATAGAGAGTTCACACCAGCCCATGTTCCCAGGTGAGCTTTTGATCTGGTACAAGGAACCCTGGAGCTCGATTTGCTGAATTGTTCAAGCATGGCCTGGGTGACCTTCAGCTGGTCCTGTAGACTCTCTGTGAATTGGCTTCCCCAAATCAAAATTTGAGTTAGGGCTATTGATTTCCTGTGTAAAGTACCCTGGATCTCATTAGTCTGAAATACAGGTTTCAACACACATTAGTATAATTTATGAGAATCACTGTAGTAATTTTAACTGTAACTACAGTCCTTCAAATGCCTCAGTCCTCAGGAGCATTAGCAGGGAGCATTGTCATAAAATCATCAGGTAGAAACTTGCATTATCTTGCTGTTTTTCCAGGGAGCTATGGAATATTAAGAGTATGCTTACGTAGTGAAATCCATTTAGCATCATTCATTTACTTAAAACACGATTGTCAGAGTGGCATTTTTCCTACTATCCTATTTTTGCTGAATATGTGTATCTGTTTTATTTATAAATATAAATAGAAATAATACATTTTATTAGATTTATTATATATAAAAATACACAACAAAATAGATTCCTGCATTGTTCCTAACCACCTGTTTTGAGGATGTATTTTCCTTATTTCCAGAGACATTCTTAGAATATTAAGAGGAAAGTATAGCTTTGTCTGGAACTGCAGATTTTGGAGTTTCTGTCAAATGAAAAGAGTGTGTTATGCCTTGTGTATAGTGTACATGCTAATGGTAACATGCTGCTTTTCTAGTAACCAGTTTTCTGAAGTGACGTCAAGCTGTCCATTTTTGTTGTATTGTAGACAATTTCCATATTTCCGTAGAAAGTGGACTGGTTCCTGAAAGTTAGTCTACACCATGGTTCCTTCACTCTTTACTGAATTATCTAGTTGTATTCTTGCCATAATAATATGTCTTGGGGCAGTTCAGTAGTGTGCTGCAATTTTTAAGCACACTTAAGCAGTGTTGTCTCAGGAAAAGTCCAAACTGTACACTTCTAGATGAAAATCTTGTTTAGAGTCTTGTTAAAAGTACTAGGCAATTTGATTAAAAGGTGTCCTATGAAATTTGCACTAACTTAAGTATTTAGTAGCGGGTTATTATATAAAACTGTTTTTGATGAATTGGATTTCATTTGGGAGCAGAGGTATACTTGGGCATTTGATAATTTCTGCTGGTTTTTAAAGTCTTTGGACATCTGGATTCAGTTTTCTTACATAGTTTATGAAGAAACAAAGTAAAGTTAAGGGGCATTGAAGTGTTCGCTTCTACGTGCAAATAAAACAGAAAAGAAGTGAATGTTCCTCTGTAAATTCTTTAATTATGTGTTTCTTACATGTTTTTGGCCTGTGTGTGTACATGAAACCATGCTGTTTGAAAAGTTCTCTGATCCTATCCTCCATTTAGCAAGTGGCAGATTGTTCAGCATCTTCCTTTAAAATCATGTATGGAAATATTAGAAGGGTTGTGGTTTTTTTTCCCATATAAATATGAAGTTTGAAAGAAAGGCCTCCATTGTGCCAGTGCTTCCATAAGCCAGATACACAAAAGATGAAGATTATGCATAATAATATATTATCTTGGTATGGTTTCTAGTGAATCTAAAAGCCAAGAAAAATGTAGAAAATGGGGGGGACCGTGTCGTATTTCAGTGGCAGCATCCCAGGAAAGCCTTGTTCTACAGAAGGGATTCTGCAGTTCTGGCAGGCTGGTTCCTGGCCATGCAATGGGGTCACTTATGGTTAGGTCAGCTGGTCCAACTTTCTACTTTTTTACGAGATTGCCAGTGTTTCAATTGGCAGATACGTATTTCTCAGGAAATCTGCCACTCACTTTTCTACCTTGATGCCCTTCTTGGCTATGATCTTTCAAAAACTTAGTTATAGTGTAGCTTGTAGGATGAGGATGTTTGTTGTTTTGGCAGCTGTCATTCGGGTAGAATGCACTTGGCACCAAACAGTATGCAATTTGTTTTGAGACTGTCCTTACCTACAGAAAAAATAATTGAATTTTCACATATTGATGGAAGTTTATAATCTCTTGTAAGTGTTTCTCTGTAAAGAGTACATAGAAGTTATAAATAGGTAGTTTCATAGTTGAATCACATTCTTTGACAGTGAAGAGAAAGTTATTTTTGAATTTAGGTTTCAGTCTAAATCTGCAAAAGAAAAATATTGGGGATTGTCTACCTCGTGTTGGTACTTTAGCTATAGATAATTCAGTACATACAGAATTTCTGGTTTTAGATTTTGAATGCTTCATAATAATAATTTAACACCAAAGACCTGCAAAAAGATACACCTTAGAAAGCTGATCTTAGTTAAGGTCAGAAATCAGTGAGGCTGTTCATATTCATACTCTTGAAAGACTGATGCAGCTAAGGAACGAAAGTGCATTTCTTTCTTCTTCCCACCCTGTACCCTAGGCCTTTTGGGATTTATAAAGATTGATGTTTAAGTCATATATGTCTAAATCTGTGATAATTTTTATGTGTGTGTGTGAGTGAATTTGTTCTTTATAAAGCGTTTCTGCAGTGAAAAAGAGTGTTTTATTTTTGGAAAACCTATGGCTACAATTTCCGTAGCAACTTTCCATTAAACAAACAGCCTGCTCTTCCTCCTTCCCAACCAAAACAAACCTAAACTGGCTTATTAATTTAGGCAGTTTTCCCTTGAAAAGTGGGTTCCATGTCTCTGCCACAAGCCTTTGTAATCTGCCAAGTCCTCGAAAAAAAGGTCTTCTTGCATAAAACACTAAAGGACATATTTTTAAAAATACCATAATTTTGCAGTGATGAAGGTGGTGATATTTTTCCTCTGCAATTGTAATACTTCAATTTTACAGAGTAACAACTTTTATCTCTTATGCTCTGTTATGCATGTTTGTTCATTTTATTTGAACTGCACAGCATAATAAACTGGTATGTGTATTTACACTGAGCAAAGCTATCCCACCAGAAGAAGCAAAGGAGACAAAACTGGCGAGCAGCTTTAAGATTCAGCACAATGCAAAACAAAAATATTGCTGGTTTGAGCAAGTTTTTACACATAAACTCAATTTAATGCTTCTCCAAAATACCGCTCTTTGTAGCACGGGATGGTACCAGTTGGGAATGTAAGTTGATAAAGTTTATATGGCTTAACATGATCAAATCCTGTACAAATAGAGCAGTGAAAGAAGTTGCTAAGTATCCTGCAGGAAGCAAGTATCGAGTTTACTGATAGTCGTGTTGACTGTACCCATGGACAGTTCAGCCTAATCATTTCAGCCAAGAGCTGACAACTCAGAAATTAAATCTTTGCTCTCTGTTTTAAAAAGAAACAGGACTGACAAAACTTGTGACTAATCTTCCCCTTTCCATCTGTTTCCATATACCTGTTAGAATAGATAATTGTTCTGGCTCCTATTTTCCAATATACTGACATCCACCAACTGCCCTTGTTTATAACACAGTGTGTTTCATGTGTTCTGTTGACATTGATGACTCTGTTGCAAAAGTACAGTAGTGAATATAAACAGATCTATGTTAATTTTAAGGTCTGCAGAAACACATGACAAAGGAATCAATTCTGAAGAGGAAAAGGATAGATACCATAATGTCAGAAATTTTATTTCTAGCATTTAGAGGTGACATTCTTTGAGTTTACTTTTTCAAATCAGAAGCAAATGCACCCATCCTGTCTTTCTTTGTTTCGAATGCATCACCTTCTAATCCTTACAGCAGTGTCCCTTTCCCTCAAGAATGACAACTCTGTAGCTGAAAGGGCTTGTAAGTATTGTGTATTCAATAAAGTAGAGAACTGGGACCCAAAGTGTGATTGCTATCTCTTTAGGCAGTTTAAGTAACAGTCAAAGAGTTTCTGCTCTCTGGGTCCAAGAGGTTTTAAGCTTTAAGTGTGAAATCTGTACATTACTAATAGGATGATGCAAATTTGATTTCACAAGAGGGAATATTACAATCTAGTCTGCCTAAAAATAAGTCATAACACCTCCCTCAGTAACTTCCCCATCATGTCTGTGACTTCCATTTGAATTATGTAAACTTGCTCAGAAATGGAAAATCTCAGTTCAAAAACTGGTGTTGAGAATCTTGAAAATAATGTATTCCAGCAGCATCTTAGTTTCACTTAGGAAATGTGTATTATTTTTAGTGTGAATAAAATTATACTGTTTCCTGCATTGTCATAATTCTCTTAAATATCTGTGTTTTGGAAATAGGATGAGGGTGATAAAAAAGTCTCCAGAGCTGTCTGTTTCTGTACTGAAGTTCTGCTATGTATTTTGGGGAGTTGATTTAACATCCCACCAAGTCAGCGATTCCTGAATTGCTTTTATGCCTTTTGTCAGTGGGGATAGTTAATCACAGTTTTGATTCTGTTTTTCTTAGATTCTGCTTTCAGGTTTTTTTTATGATGCATTCCTTAAAGTAATTTTCAAGTAGTAAATGTAATTGCTATAGAAAAGCAGAATATCACATTTTGACATGAAGTTATTTAACTGTCAGGAGAAGTTTTACAAATGTTGCGTTTTCACATTGTTTGAAATTTACACAAGCTTTTCTTTGTTAGATTGGATGTGTGAGAGCTGCTTGTCTGCTCGAGCTCCTTCATGCGTTTCCAGGGCATTTCCACACAAATACGCTTAATCAGCTTTTAGAGGGAGTCTGTTCTGTAACAGGAATTCCCAAGTGAGCTGCAGCTTTTAAATGAAAAGGAGGAGAAGCTTTGAAAAAGTTATCAGGTCTTTGAATTAGGAAGAGAGGATCTCAGGTGGAATACTTCAGGAAAAGTTCCTGTCCTTTTTCCATGCTGGTGTACATTTCTGGTTTAGACTGAACATTGTATTGCAAGGAGATTCAATAGGTTACTATTAGCTGTGTGCTCTCTTCCAGTATCTCCAGGCTTTTTGGCCTGTAAAGTGCTTAGTAGTTTTTTCTTCTTGTATGTACATAGGGAGATATTGTATGGACGGCAGTAAAAAAACCGAGTGTCTGAATCATGAGTTATGAGAGAGCACAGTTTGCCTTCCCAATTGCCCTTTTAAAATTATGTTAATTTAGATAATAATTTAAGGATCTTGATTTTTTAAATTTTATTTTTCTTCTGGAGTGCCTGCAAAGCACAGTAAGGGTTAGCTTGTTAGGACAATGTGTTTTAGGAACTGAATAAGTGAGAAGAGTGGTCTCTTCTACAGTATTGGAAGTTTGTTCCCGGTACTTAGATGCTGCAGCTTTGTTCTAGTAAGATGAAAGGTTGGCTCTTGAATACATTTGTAAATTGAGACATTCATCCAGCTTCTTTTCACGCTAGATGTCAGTGTTAACATACCTGTTCTGTAATCTCAGGTGTAGTCATTCTATTGTCCTTGTGGATACACCTGTATTTAGTTCTTAGTTATAACTTGTGGTCAAAAGGTCAAGACAGTCATGGCAAATAATGGTTTGTATGTTGACCCTTAGTGGTCTGTGAGTATTTATCTTGTGACAATCCTTATCCTTTTGCCCTCGACTGCACCAAGCAAACCTGGAAGAGCCAGCTTGGTCCATGTTAAAATGTCTGCTACAATCTTTCAATACTCAGATTTCTCTTTCATCTTAGTTTTGACTAAGATAGCCTTGGAAATCTGAAAGATAGTAGATGGATGGTAACTGCATTATTCAAAATTAAATCCACTGGGATCATCCCAGTTGGGCTTTCATCCTCTCACTGTAAATAATTAGCTGACTAGCAGTAATTTATATGGTGTCTCCTAAGGTCATTTGTTAATGTGTTACTTGAGCGTATTGTGAGATTATTCAAAGGCATGTGGCTATTTGCCTTGTTTCTTTTGATTTACAAAAGTTTTTTAAAGTCACCTGTGTTTCATCTGAGGCTTTGTAATGCTGACCATAATGTAAATAACCTGGTGGTTGATACTGATCTTTGGTATCAGGAGGTAGGGTCACTTCTCTGCCTGCAGCTGTGACAGTAACCACAGCCCATCTTCTTGGATAAAAAGCCTCAGTGAAGGTACTGTGTTTAGTAATAACAAATAGTGTGATATGATGAGTAACGGAGTAAACACTGCTTTTTTTATCTCTTTAGCTTCTGTAGAACCTAGTACTCTCTTACTTTATAAATTAAGAGTTTATTTGCATTCTTTTTAGTGTATTTTATTTCAGGGTTTTAGCTGTGAGTTTATTTGTTATGCTGTCCTCTCTTCAATAACATCTCTATCCAAGAGAGGAGAAGCTCCCAAGTTTGGTATTTTGGGACCTTTAACTCAAAGGAGACAGCAGTTGAGGCCTAAAGCTTTACTGAAATGTAAGCACAAATGTTTTTCAGGCAACTCAGAAGTTTTATTGGAAGAATAGACATATGTCAAACATATTGGTGCTATTTTTTAATAATGAGAAGTAGTATATAACATATATATATAACTTTATATATATATATATATAACATATTTATTTCTTTAAGTTGTCAGAGGATAAGGCAGTGGGACTTGTCAGGCTGACTTGAGATTCCTGTAGCCAAGGAACTTGCTGGCCGCAGAGACCTGCATAGAGGTGGAAATGTTGTAGAGGTGCACCCTGTTTAGAATTTTTTTATCTACTAGTTAGGTGCACAGTAAGCTTCCATTTTTGGATATATAAGGGAGGGAAATTTTGCCCATATGTTTAGAAAAACAGTATGTTTTTTATACAGTTTCAAGGCAACACAGTAGAATTTGATTGTGTAATTTGGCATTTGTTTTTGAGCGATGCTGTAACATAACTGAGCAAATACCTTTTTCTAGGAGTAGTAAAGAGAAGTTGGAGTTTTAAAATTATTTTTTTTACTTTTAGAAAGCTGCACATATGCAGAAGTTGTTGCTGCTGTTGATGTGAACACTCTTGCCAATGATGTTTACAAATACAACTTTCCCAGCACGCCACTATGGGCAAAGACTATTGAGGTGAGTAATTAATCTGCTTTTACAGTCTGGCATTTGTAAGATGTAAGCTGTTTTCACTGTCTTTATTAGTAACAAGAGAAACAAAAAGATTGATGTCACTATGAATAAAGCAGTTTTACAATAACTTGGATTGCTTGTGCTGTAGTTGCTTGTTGAAGAAGGATGTTCGTACTGCAGGCTTTTCCTTTAAGTCTTGCCTGCAGCATCAAGAAAGGTTATATAAATGTCAAGAGGAATGCTTACCACCAGTAAAAGAATGTCAAAAATCATATTTTTAGATTAAAAAAATATTTTCACGTACTTTGAAAAAATGTAATTAAATTACTTGGAGGCATGCCTTTGTTTTGTAGTTATAGTTGGACTCTCAGAAACAACAAAATATTGAATTGAGCACTCTTGAATCTTTTTTAATGGGCTCAATAGATAAAATGTTTTAGGAATTCTATCACTCGCCAAATTATTTGAAAAACAACTAAGTGAAACTGGATTCTATTTTAATAAATGAGAGGCAAGCTAGACATGGAGTTTTGCTTGGATTAAGTTAGAAATTGCTGTATACTTCTTATTCTTCTTTTAGGGTTTTACAACATGACAATAAAAGATACTGTGTCTGTTTTAAGACACCAACTTAAGTAAGAATTAAATAGGTGGCTAAAGGTTAAATGCTTATTCAGCACTCAATAATAATTGACCAAATGATAGTTTATAGTTTTATAATGGAAATAGAAGAAGAATCCTTACCTGTGTCATTTTATAGTAGACAATAACAGATTATTAGAGTCAGTAACACCTTCTTCAAATATAGTGGGAAAAATAGCAGCTTTTGTCTAGTTTTCTCAAGGTAGTTATATTATATTTGCTGTATAGATATTCCTCAGAATATGTAAGGAGTGATTTCTTTGTCCAAGTTACAGTAACTTGATCATTGTCCTTCTTCCCTCCTGACCCCTTAATGTGTTGACTTTCTAGTGTTGATGAAAACTTAGTTTAAGGAATTTCTACCCGTGTAATTAAGAATTTACACTTGAGCTACTTTTCTTCTCAGATGTTTTTACACATATTTTACTCTATGAACACTGGTTTTGCTGTAAAAGGACTTTATGATAGTAATGATGCTTTATTTTCGGGAGAAATAGCAGTGTCTACTGAAAGAACCACTTACACACCTCAAAGAATGAGGAGATACAAACCTCAAGATTATGTATAAATACTAACCTTGTAAATGTTTTGTTTTATGTTCAGAGCAGTGAATGCATATTTACATCTTGTGTTTTGCAAGGTAGAAAAGATTTTGAAATTACTAGGTCAAATGAGAGATTGGAGAGTTTTTTGCTCAATGAAGCATACAATGAAAGTAAGAGGGGTTAGTTTCATCTGAAAGATGACTTGAGAATTTCACAGAGTTCACGACACTCAACATTCTATTTTCTTCTGTTTTCAGGGCATAACACTGAAAGAATTTGACAGATTGTCTTTTGATATGATTTTGATGAGTCCTCCCTGTCAGCCATTTACAAGGTAGGCACAGCACACTTGGGGAAAATAGTGCCGTTATTGCACTACATACAGTGAAAGGAGAGATGTTTATGAAGAGTGACACTATGTGAGGGTGATCTGTGTATCTTTCTCTTCCTAAGCAAATGTGTTGTAGCTGTGCTCACCATGGTGTTTACCGAAGCAAAAGAAATGCAGCAATTTGCATCTTAATTGTTGGTCACATTTCTTGCATATGTGTAGATTAATTCAGTTTAAGTTAAGCAAACTTCTTATACCACCAATTTTGTGAACTGTATCATTCCTCTAATATTGAAATTTAGTGTTTAGGAGTGCTGCTTTTCCTTTTAGATATCAATCTAATATTTTCCTGGGATAACTCCAGCAGGAGAATTGGAATTTCTCAGTTCTGCCTGAGACTTAAGAGTGTAGTCTGGTTTTATTTGTACTTTGAAAATTGCACATGCACACAGATAGTTTATTCTGAAGAATATTTCTATTTTAGCCAAGACTAGAAGGATAATGGCTTTGGAATGATTTTGTAGATGATAAAGAGAAATAGCTTGCTGATTAAGGACTGGGTTTAGTGAGGTACTTTTGTCAGATTAATTTGTAATTCATATAATTTGACAGCAGTGACCAATGGGGTAAGATTCTAGTAACTGCACTCATGCAAAGTAGTAGCTTCATTAAGTCTGTTGATGGTGATAATACTGATGGTGTAAGAAAGTATATCTCATTGAATGTTCTAAGATTGGAAAGAAATCCCAGTAAAGTGGTGCTGATCTATAAAAATGAATTAGTGCAAACCTATGATGTATATAGGAAGCATTTAAGATTTTTTTTTTTAATAATATGATGAAAAGAAAAATCTCTGTGTGACTGATTAATTTAGATACATGCTAAAGCTCTTCTACAAAGCTTTTATTCTTTTTTTTTTTAATGAGCTAATAGAAGTATAAGCAAGAAAAACACAGGCCTGGAATCATTATCATTTTTGTAACCTACATAATCTGTCCAGTTTAGTGTTACAAAATTGGTTCCAAAGTTATTCATGTGGGGCTCAATCCTGCTAAATGGTGAACAATGAGGCTTTAATTCATAGAAATAATTTAATATATTCAGTGCAAAATAGCAGGGTATTCCCAGAAACCCAGTGGGGGTTTTTTGTTCATTCAGAGCCAAGTATGTTCAAAGGCTTTGCTGGACAAGACCAGAATGCTAAAGGATTTGCAGACTAGGGAGTGGATTTCATTACTGAATGCTTCAATTTTAACCTTGCTGTGAGCTGATGGATTCCAGGAGCAGACTTTCATTCCTTAGAGCATCTCTCAGAACACTGCCTCTGTGAGCAGGTCCTCCTGCTTTTGCAGAATCTCCTTTTGAAACTCAAAGCAAAGTGTCAGCATTCTTTAGAAAAATGTAACTTAATTGCCAGTCTGCTCTGAGTAATATACCAGTGTTTCTTTATTCTTTCTTAGAATTGGCCTGCAAGGTGATGTGTCAGATCCTCGGACAAAGAGCTTTCTTTATATCCTTGATATTCTCCCAAGGTATAAATGAATTTCTTCCTCGATTCTAAAGCCTCTTTTGTAACTGGGCTTTGTTGTAACTAGGTCTTCTATATTTCAGTGAGACAAGACATCTGTAATGTTTTAGAGGGATACTACTAGTGTTGTATTCCATGTTTGTTTTCACATGATCATAAGTAACTTACAAATACTTGTATTTTACTAATGCTGCAATCACCTCGTTGCTGTATATGCTCTGATTGTCTGGTTTCCTTTTCATTGCATGTCTGTTTAAACTGTGCCTAGATAATAAATGAAAAGAGAGTTCTTTTCAGTTCAACATCAAATTTGCATTGATTTTATGTAGAAGCAGGAGTAGATAATAGTTTACCTATTGGTCTCATGGAAACATGGTAATTTTTTTAAAATACTGGGTTAAAAAAACTTAGATTCAACATATAGTGATCTTTTGAAGAGGTACTATTTGAAAGTTGATTTGAATATATTATTGACTGTACAATACAATGCATGTTGCAGCCCCTTCCATTCTTTCTTAAAGTCTCTGATCTTTTTGGTGCTGCTTCTGGATATCTTGGGGCAGATTGTGTATTTTTGGTTTGTAGTACTGTCTTGTGTTTGGAGTAGTAATACTAAAGAATTCGAATAGTAGTGCATTGTCCGAACAGTAGCCTTGTCTTTATATTCATCTGTCAATTTTTGCCTGGTCAGATCCCAGTTCTAAATAAAACAGCCATAATTATTTGTATTAATGGCAGATACAAAATTAGGGAGAGAAAGTGAAGATATCCTTAAAGGCATCCTGACCTGGGGATTCTTTTCCATTAAACTGAGGCATTCTTAAGAGGCTGTCTGCTTTTGGACATTATAGTGCATTAGTATGGAAATATTGCTTCCCAATTGCTGTGGGCTTAGCTGGATAAATGACAGAAGCTTTTCCTTCTCAAAACCAAAGCCTTAGACACTCCAGGACCTGTATTTTTATCATGACGATGCAAAGGACCTGGGCTTGGCTGTCTCACTTTTATCTCAACACCCCAGGAGACGTTGCTAATGTCCCTTATCTCCTTGGGGAGGGTTCTTGAAGTAGCACCTACTCTAAGTAGTCACTAGAAGGTTCAACATGATGGCTTCTCTAAAGTTTCTCAATTCCAGTGGATTTGTGTTTTACTAAGATAGTGCTTATGTGTTTTTTGAATGCAATACATTTGTGAGACATTGAGTATGGAATACTTCAGCCCCAAAAAAGGAAATTCTTAATATAGGAATTATCCCTTTACATTTTAAATTGCTGTGGCTTGCATGCAGTTTATGAAAAGTATAAAATAACTTCTCATCCCTTGGATGTACTTACCTTTTGTTCAGCCTTTTATAATGAAATATTGCTGAAATGAGGCTCAGCGGTAGCCTGGGAAGAAAAATATTAGAGATAATGGAAAGGACAATTTCAAGATCTGGAAAGACCCGGGAAATCCTTGGAGCACCCAGCCAGCAAAGTCCAAGCCAAATGATCCAGATACCATCTGTTTATCGTGTCCAGGCCGTAGCCTGGTGAAATCCAATGCTAAAACGTCAAAGTGCTGCTTTTACAGAAACACTTTTAATGTTAATACCTGCCAAGTACTTAACACTTCCTCTTTGTACAGTGATTACTTGCCTTGTGATCTGTCGATCCCCTGCAAGTGCTTGCATTTCAGGCTGTGCTGTGGATTCATTCCTGAAAAAGAAGTTTCATAGTAGTCAGTGATGAGGATTGTGGGTAGACACACCACCAGATATATTCTCCATTCCTCTGCAAGGAATTTGGTTTCTGCTGCTTTTTTCAACTTAGTATTATTTTTTCAGTAGTTTTTTAAAATTTGGCATAGTTTCTTGTGAGATGCATTGGTTCTTTTAATTATTTTTTAATTCATGTGTTGTCTTTAATTGGTGGTAATTAAAAATGTGCTGAAACTAATTCTGCTGTGATTTGTTCCAGTAGAAGTCTGAAGTCACTAACTTCAATAAGCATGAAGCTGCTGTATGGGGCATTAATATCCTACTTCTGTATGTTGTTCTGAGATCTCAGTGTGTGACAGACATTCTGTGTCTACAGTGGCATTATTACAGTGCTACAGAATGTTCCCAGAGACTTGAATCTGAATCATCTATGCTTCTAAATTGTTGGAACAGGTCCTGGCACAGTTTGGGCATGTTCTTTTCTCCAAATTTAATATGCTGTTTTTGGAATGTGCCTATTTCCAGACCTTTGCACTGATCTTGCTGAAGCTGAGACACCTCCTTCCCTTCCCCCCCAAAAATAAAAAAGTCAAGTTTAGAAAATTGAGAGTATCTGCAGTTGGAACTCCAAATATGTTGTGTCTCTTAAATCAGTTAAATGAATACCGGTTCTGATGTGTTATCAGAAAGGTTTATGTGACATTTTGACATTGATTTCAGGTACAAGCACTTGAAAATAACATTTTTATGGCTAAGTAGCAATTGATGTTCCCCCAACAATTGTATTTCCTATTATACACTGAATCTGTTGAATAATATTATTGTGCTTTAGGAAATGAACAGTGATAAACATTTTCAAAAGTACATGCATGGAGTACTGTTCATCCAAACATAGATGGGGTTTTTGGTTTTTACCAGCAGTCCACATTTTTAATTCAGTTGGTTTTTTAAGGATGCTAAATTTTAACAGCTAGCATGATGTGGAAATACTTTGATCTTTCTGATAGCTGAACAGATTTGTGGATGAATATAATGTACTTTACATCTTGTTACTCTGATTTGCCTTTTTTTTTCCTTGTAGGCTTCAGAAGCTTCCAAAATACCTACTTTTAGAAAACGTTAAAGGATTTGAATCCTCTTCTGCAAGGTAAACTCTAATTAATACATGCAGGTTTTAGTTTGCAAAAAGGATATATTCTTTAGAAGGAGAAGGGATTTATTCTTTAGAAGGGATTTTTATTTCCTAGAATTGGAGTTAACAAAATAGCTTGAGATGGGACAGGAATTAAAATTCTAGGTTGTGAAAAGAACTTACTAGATAACTGGTTATGTCTCTAAGTGTATAAAATACAACAGTCTTTTATTTTTAATTTTATTTGATGAGTATTTTATTTGATGATCATGTTTTCTTTAGGAAAGGTCAGAATTAGTTTTCAAAGAAAAGTAACAGTAGGTGTAACACTCAGAGGTTTCAGGGACTTATTGAGGACAGGATCCTATGATATCCTGTGTTACGGTCACAGAACAGTCTAGGGGCTTTCTTGAGTACCTTTGTTGATAGTAGATTATCCCTGCTTCAGGGCTGTCATCAAATGGTCCAGAGATGCAGTAAGAAAGATGTATTTAGTCTTGGCCTGAGTGTGGAAGAGGAAAGGTGTCACTACAGTTACCTAATGATAGCAGGAACACTCTCCTGTCTTGTGACCAAAGGAGAGCAAGTTGCAATCTTCCTTCTCAGTTCTTGCTGGAATAGAGTGGGGTCTCTCTGTGCACTCCTTAAAGCCCCAACAGCACCCTTGCATATCATGCTGTTAATGAATATGGCAGCTGGGAGACATGCTCAGCTCTCTCACTGGTTCAGTGTTCATGGTCCTCTCTTGTAGACCCTGGCATTCATTAGGCTGTGCCTAGCTGGCCAGTGCCTGGGACAAGTGTACTTCAGAAAACACCCCGGTTAGGACACTTGTTTTCTCTTACAGTACCTGGGATGCAATACAATACCAGGTACACGTCACAGCTCCTGCCTTTTCTACAGTTCCAGTCTAGTGCAGTCTGCATGGAATACAGAAGAAAAGTATTTTTAAGATTATTTCCTTTACAGTCTTCTTTTCATTATTTATAAAGCACAGTTCCACCTCACTTTTATAATCAAAGCCACTGATTTTTTTCATCTCTCGATTTAGACTTTTTGTTATGCTTAGCTGGTGCTGTGTATGTGAGCAGAAAGAAGTAGTGAGCTATTTGTAGTAGTTTTAATCTCCTGGTTTATGATTCCAAATAAAAAGAATGTCTTGCCCTCTGATTTCTTTCCTTGTTGACACACTACAATTACTCTTCTAGAGATGGGATGTTTTTGAAGAGGCATTTGCACTGTAATAAGAGTGAGGTGCCTTTGGATGTATAATAGTCTCTAACACTGAACTTCGTATGTTGTCTCTCAAATTCAGTAATGGATGACATATCAATAACTTGCTGTCCAATTATTTCAATGAGTGCTTTGGTAAATATGATGTTGAATTTAATCTGTTTTTATTTAGGATTAGAAAAGTGACTAAAGACTATGTGAAGGGAGTAATTGCTTTTCGATTCCTTTCAGAAGTGAACTTTTGCAAACACTTGCAACATGTGGATATAAATATCAGGAATTTCTCTTGTCTCCAACCTGTGTGAGTACTAAAATTGCTCTAATATTATTTAATTGTTCAAAGTGCACTGAGTCCAAGAATATTTGAAAATTCTCTTGTGTATTACAAAAGAGAATCATGCCCAAAGCTGAAGATACACTTGAATGAGAAAATCAACTGACATGATTTCTGATTTCTCATACTGGCATAATTGTATTGCTGTTTGGGTTCAGATCCTAGTCCCATATTGCTTTGCTGCCATTTGATATTTTTGAACTTGTGCTGTAACCAGGAAGGTGTTTTCCCTGCAGGAGCCTCATTGCTTCAGAATAGCCTCTGGATTTCCCAGCACAGAAAATATGACTGTTTCTTGTGGGAGGAGGAGCTTTGTTTCCATGTTACCCTGGCAACTGAAAAAGTTTGAGAGAGATTTCAGATTGTGCAAGACTAACTGAAATCAGTGAAATACCATAAATATTTGAGAGAAGCTAATAGAGGGTAGCTTGAAAACCAATTGTGGTATATATATTTAATTGTTAGGTGTCTTATAATTCCTTGTTTAAAAAGGCAAAGAGAGACTTTTTTGCTTTTAACAGAAAACAGATAGTACATGTCCCAAGAAATCGTGAGGCATGGAAATTTTCTTCTTGCATAACATAAAATTTTGTCTACATTCATATTAATTTACAGAGAAAGTAAAAACTATGAGATACAAAGAATAATTGCTCACTTGATTCTTTGGAAGTATCTAGGTATGGAAGTTACAAGTGTGTAGGTAGTATCAACTAATACCTAGAGAATACCCTGGGAAAAAAAGGAGGCTTCAGGGTGACCTAATTGCAGCCTTCCAGTACCTGATGGGAGACTACAAGAAAGACAGAGAGGGACTTTTTACAAGAGTCTACAGTGACAGGACAAGGGGGAATGGATTCAGACTTAAAGAGTAGTTTTATATTAGAATCAGGAGGAAGTTCTTTGTAATGAGGATGGTGAGGCCCTGGAACAGGTTGCTCAGAGAAGTTGCAGATGCCCCATCCCTGGAAGTGTTCAAGGCCATTTTGTGTGGGGCTCTGAAAACCTGGTCTAGTGGAAGGTGCCCTTGCCTACAGCAGGGGCCATGGAACTAGATGACCTTCAAGGTCCCTTCCAACACAAACCATGTTGTGAATCTCTGATTCTGTGAATACTGGTGTCTCTGAAGTCACAAAATGTATGGCATAGTTTTGTTACTGCATGTAATGGCAGATAACTTGTATGATGGTATAGACCACTTTTTCTCTATTATCACATGGACTAAAGGCTTCTGAATTTTGATTACAGCTGGGCATTCCCAATTCTAGGCTGCGGTATTTTCTAATTGCGAAGCTTCACCAAGAACCATTTTCCTTTCAAGCTCCTGGTCAAGTGAGTTTATTTGTGTTACTTGAATTTGCTTCATTTCATGAAGATTGAGCATTAAATTTTCAGTTTAGTGATGTGTGTTGATGAAAAAAGAATGAATTATTCCAACTGAAAAGTTAAATTCTGCCTCCTTTTTTCAGCCTGGATATTGAGCTTTGTAAGACTGATGTGCATGTCTGTGCTTAGATGGTTTTAAAAAGTTGGGAGACGTGTTCTCTAGCCTGATAGTGGGCTAGAAAACAGGTCATACTGCTTAATTTTTTGCACACTTGGAAAGGTCTTTTGGCAAAGGCAATTATTTGAGGTTATTTTGACATCATTGCCAATAGGTCAACTAATCTCAGTGCTACTACTTTTGAAGTCTTCATGAAAATAACATCTAAAGGTTTCTTCCTTTATTCGGAGCATCTCTGAAGGAATTCTTACTGACTGTATGGTTGATTGTCAAGTTGTTTTTAAAAAAAGTTCTTTAATTTTATTTTTGTCACAATTTCCTCTTAGATATTGACAAGATTCCCAGATCAGTATCCAGAAGATTTACTCAAGGAAAAAGTTGCTGGCAAAGTGGGTGAAATCAGTTCTTCTTTGTCCTCTGAGGAGAAGAATCTCGGTCCAAACATTGGTCCAGATTGCAGCAGCAAGAAGTGTTTACCAAAAGGGGCCTTTTTATTTAAGCTTGAAACAGTAGAAGAAATGGAAAGGAAACACAATCAGGATAATGATTTCTCTATTCAAATGCTAAAAGACTTCTTGGAAGAGGAAAATGAAGAAATGAGTCAGTATTTCTTACCACCAAAGTCCTTACTGCGCTATGCTTTCTTGTTAGACATTGTTAAACCCACCTGCCGGAGATCCACGTGCTTTACAAAAGGGTAAGTTGGGCAAGAAAATGTCTTGCTAAATCATGTCCTGAAATTTGAAGTGTATTTTCTTGCTTGTGTCCTGTAAAATCCTAGAGAGGTGTTTCATCAAAAAATACTAGGCCTTTGAAAGAAATCTCCTTCTAGAGTGTGCGTGCTGGTCCAGTGGAATGCCTGCATGAGAAACTGTCTGGCAGAACATCATGTGCCCACTCCAAAAAGGCGTTCACAACAGACAGTTGCCATTTGTTGTTGACCTTCACAGAAGCTTAATTACCCCTGCGGAAATATGGTTCCAGTAGAATGCTATAGTGCTGATTCATTAATGAATTTCTTTATATTGCTCAATGAAGTTAAAAAGTGTCATGCATGGCAGATCCATTCCTCATTAAATCTGTCTCCACTGTACAGTTTATTGATTTCTTGGATTTTTCAGCTACATCGATCAAAATAGCTGTGGATTGTCATGAAACCAGTTAGGTTGCTGCGTTACAAATCATATTTGATGGAGCAGAACATCAGTGCTTTTCTGTCTAAGTAGTTTCCTGATTTTTACCTTGCAATTTTAAGTTTGACTTCTAGAAGTTGGGGAGTGTTCTGAAACTCTGTGAACAACTGGTGAGGAGCTTTTCCACTGAATGCATTTGTAATAAAACATTCCAATTGGAGCCTGCAGATTTGTGGGAATTTTTAATACTGATATGTTTTTCTAATTGGATTGGTTTTACGAATTTGCTGAGTGCTTCAAAAAAATGGCTTGGATGATGAGTTAAAGCTAATTGTAACTGTTTTTTAATTAGTAGAAATTATACTGCCAAACTGACAGAATTCCTGCAGGTTTTTATTATTTTTAACTTTTAGACAATAAGGAAGAAGAAAAAGAATTTCAAAAGTTTGAAATTTATGCAATGGGAAAGGCCTTCCCTCAGGTCTCACTGATATGGATGTATGTGCCTTTTCTGCCCTCACTCCTTTGAGGTGAGGGGGAGTCAGGATCTCGTGAAATCTCTTTCGTAACTAGAATAGTCAAAAAAACCTTTAGCCAGAATGATGTCTGTGTCTTCTGTTTGCCTTAAGTGTCATTGAAAGTAATTGGCCACTTGTGGTTTCACTAGAGTATATCATGGTAGTTTGTAGTCATGTTTATCAAAATCACGCTGAAGGAGGCTCCTGAGTGGTTGAATATCAAGTCTCTGTAAATAGTGGTGGGAAACCTGACACCAGGGGAACATGACTCTTATCCTTCTGCTGATATGGAGGTAGTTGTGGTGGTAGTTTCTGTCTGATTTACCATCTTTGTTCTGTTTTTCAAGAGCCTTTGGGAAGGAAGGTTGCCAACATGGTTCTCAATGCAATCATCTCATTTACAGTTCTGCATTAAGAGAAGGTTTATAATTACATCTCATTAAAGTCTCTTTCTGAGGCCAAGAATAAGGCCCTGCTGTATCTCTTCCAGAAGTTCAGTTTTTGTCTCTCTGAGGCATGAGATCTAGGAAAAAGACACCTGAATGAGGAACAGCACTCCACATAGTACAGGGAATCCCTCTGCTGTTGTGCCTGTCTAGTGTCATTCTTGTAAGTCACACTGACCATCAGCTTTGAGAGTGGGAGAAAAATTTTCCTCTTTTCTCTTTGGTTTTCAGGTATTTCTAGCAAGGTTCATGTGATGGAAATAATCTGTATATGCCTTCTCTAGTCTTTGCTGATTCAGGGACCTCAAACACTGATAGTTCATCAGTGATTTTTGCTATACCAGTATGTCTTTTGAAAGGCTTTGGTGAAGTACACAGCAAAATGTAATGGCCTATAATGCATGAGAGATCAAGCAGGTAATTCTATGTGCCCTTCTGACACTGAATTCCTGGGCACTTAGTGAATGATTGCTGACTTCCATGAGACTACCAATACCATGGTTTCTCTTTGGAGTATGTGGTAGCTGAAGTTTTGAAAGGAAATCAACTATTTTAAAGGACAGAAGAAATGAAAATTAGATCTAACTTCTCTAGATGTAGTCCTTCTGGACATACTTTAAATTTTTGATATGCTATTGACAAGAGAAGTGATTCAAAATAATGCAAGTATCAATTACAGAAAAGCTTTCTCACTTTGTGGAAATTGACACAATATACCTAGAAAAAAATACATGTATGAAATGAAAAGATTTTTTAAAGCTTACAGAAATAAAAGAGGGAGGGAATCTTGAATCAGATGAAAATTGAAGACTGTAATTTTTTAAGCCAACTTCTTTCGTTATAACTTGTAATGAAATGTCAGAAGATCAATACATAATTTTTTTACTGTGACAAAATTTAATTATGTTCTGGGTCTAAGGTAGGAATGTTCACTTTTCCATAGTCAGCAGCTTCAATAATAATTGGTAACAATCCAGCTAACGTGACATTAGCCATATGCCCACATTTGTATTAAAAAAGCAACACGTGAGCACACACACGGCCATCAAAGCACATGGATACCAACTGGATTTTTTTGGGAGTTCTGTACTGTAGTGCTAGTTATTTAGACAGGAGTATTTATTTCTCCCCATAAAACTCTTCAATACCACTTTGAATTTAACCCCATTTATTTATTTTGGCTCAGTTATATTAAACTGAAATGTTACCAGATGCTATATTAGAGGAAGAGAATGAGGATTCCTCAGTGCTGTGTGTGTTATATTGTTAAACTTTGTGTTAGGGAATTTGCAGAATGCAACTACCAATTAAAGATTATATATTTACAAAACAGTTAGATTCCATGTGTATTTAATCTGTAATAGTGTTTAGATCTTCTGATCCTGAGGAAGAATTTGTTTTAAAATGAGTGCTGCTCTGGCTGTTATTGGCAGAACTAATTGTAGCTTTTTCAGCTGAGGATGAAATACTCAAGATTGAGCCATGCTGGGTAATTGTGTCTGTACTGAAGAGAGACTATTCTTTTATTCACTGTGGAATTAGAGAGGCTTGAAACATAACTTGTGCCATGCTTCAGGAATGGGTCCCAAGTGGAACAAAAGACCTTTATAATTGTCTCTACAGTTGTACAGATAAAACTAGAGAAGAGTGTCTGTTAACGATTGTTGCAGACTACATCCCTCTAACGCAGGGGATCTTCTGAAGTTCTTCCACTGGGCAAAGCCATCTGTTGTCTTGACTCCCTCTCTTTCTGTTCAGAATGTTCAAACTGCCATAGTTAGACCAACAGAGCATGTTTCTGAAAGCCCATAATTATATTTAAATGGTAGCCTTGATGAGACTACAGAGTAAACATGTTGTTAAGCAATCAACCACAAAGCATGCAGAACAGCTATCATAGGTTTCAGAATGGAAGCTTACTTGCTGTTTACTTGGATTTAATTTTTTTCTTCTTTCTTTTTTCTACTGCTCTGCATAGATGTCTGGCCATTACCCTTACTTCAGTGGAAAATCTACAAGCAACCAGAAGTTAAACCTGGCTGAACCACTTTGTTCCTAATGCTTTGACATGAAAGCTGGAGGTTCACACTAGTGGTCCTCCTTTTAATAAGGGGAGCTAGTTTGAACCCCTGGGACCATTTGACCTTTAACACATTTTGCCATAATGTAAAATTGTTTTAGGCAGTGTAGATGTTTTTGGTTTTGGTGATCCTTGGCTTTGTGAAGTTGCGATGTTTAAGACACTAGTGTGGATAAACCCTTGAGCACTGAGGGCAGACTCATCCCCAGAGAGCACGTTCAGAGGGTACTGCATTCCAAGGGTTAGCAGAGTTTGTAACAAGGCCTTCTGCTTTATCTATCCAGGAGGCTGTTTGTTCGTTAAGGCAAAGGAACCTAAGTAACCTCCCTGCACCTTTGCAGTTGTCAATGCTATGAAATCCAGTGAAAATATTAATTTAAGATTGTTATTGTTGTTGTTAAGGTACGGACACTATGTAGAAGGGACCGGCTCAGTTCTGCAGACAGCAGTAGATGTACAGGTAAGTGTGTAGTCTAACATATTAGAATGACTTGTTTTAAAACGTGAGACTTATTTCAGAGCTTGGGTTTTTTTCTGTCTTCTCCTTTGTTGTTCTGAATATTATAATAAAAAAACCTTTTAAATATACATTTTATGGCAACTGAGTTTCCAGTTGGTTTACTTTGTGTTCCTAGACAGCAGTTTGTTTAGATCAAAATTATATCCATGTCTCTCTGGGAGGAGAATATGAGGTGCTGTTATTTTATTATCTGTCATGTTGTACAGAGGTTTCACAGGGGTTTGTGGAAACCTTAAAAATTACTAGTTCTATGGAGAACCTACAGTACAGTGTTATGAATTAAAGCGTATAATTCAGTAAGTATTGTCAGATGTTTATCATGTTTGAATTTCGAAATTATTAATCTACAAAGGGTATTTGGAAAAGTCCTACTGTTGATACTAAGTCCATGACCAAGTGGTATTTAGGAATTGGGGAAGGTAATAAAAGCAATGGTTAATCAGTAATCAAAGATACTTTTCACAGAGCCTGTGTTGTACACCAGCCCTTCCTCCTGCACTTCTGTACTGTTCACTAATATTATAGGGCATTTCTAAGCATAAAAGGAATGCAGCTCTGGAATTCAGGAAAATCTGAAAGCAAGTGTATTAAAACAGCTGCATCCACACAGCTTAATTTGTATGAATGGTCTGTTATTGAGTTCTACTGAATCACTGTCCTTTGTCATTAACAAATGTTTATTCTTTCATTGCCCCATTAAGTATTGGTATAGCTTGGAACTAGAGGAAGAAATTTTGAATGTCCTTATGGCAACATTGATTTCTTTCTTGCAAGTCCATGTGTTAGATGTTGGCTGCAGAAACAGAATGCAAATGACACTTTCAAGCAAAACATGCAATTGTCTTTGTCACTTTGAAAATTAAGGAAATAGTCTATTAAGATGTGACTGTAAATTTTACATATTTGGCCTGCATCAGTCATATTTCTTGATTTTGATATTCTTCATAGCTTGAATCAGTGTTTAAACACATTGATGAATTACCAGAAGAAGAGAAGCTTATGAAATTATCAACACTAAAACTGAGGTACTTTACCCCAAGAGAAATAGCAAATCTTCATGGATTCCCTTCGGAATTTGGTATGTGCTACATTATTCTTCAGAAACGCCAATGTATTTTTTTTAATTGGGACTAATCCAATCTTTTTATTTTGCATTTTTTTCAGACCTCTCGGTTTGATTGATTGATTTTTGTTGTTTGGCTAACTTTGAATTTCTCTAAATTTCCACTAGTTTTTTTCATGTTTTGTAAGAATCAGCTTCTGTGGTGTGGTTTTTCTCCGTAAGCTGAGAAGAAAGTTTTGGCATGCAAAATGTTCTGTTAGTGAAGTGCAATGAAGGAATACCTTTGTTTAAAGTTGAAACTATTTACTCAGCAGCTGGTGTTACTCACAACTATGGTAAATCAACATATCCTTCCAGTTTAGGAAGTCGGTTTGTGGCTCTCAGTGTTTGAGCTGTTTGCTTTTTCCCTTCTACACATTTACAGCTGCTGACAGGGAATTTCAGATGATACAGATAGTTCTATGCTGAGGAGTAACCAATCTATTAAGCCATCACTATTTCCTAGAAAAGGGAGCCCTTGGTCAGTAACTTCATTTTCTAAGAGGTTTTTTTTTTTTTTGGAACAAGGAGTCAAGGAGCAAGGTTCAGCACTGAATACACATCAACAAGAATTAAACCTGAAGTAAATTGATCAGAATTCTCCTTGTAAAAAAGGGCAAGCAGGAAAGTGTAGCTGTTACTATTTGTTAAGAAACTGTTCTGCTCACATCACATCAGATCAATTTATTATCACTCAGCAGCAAAAGCATCCAAGGAATCGTGGAAGGGTTGGTATTTGAAGAGACCTTAAAGATCATCTATTTCCAACTGCCTTCCACCAAACCAGATTGCTCGAAGAAGAATAAGCATTGACCTTGAGTAATTTGCTATATTTTGCTTTGACTTCCTCAGTGACTTAGAGTTCTAAGAAATGTGACTCGTTTCTATGTATTTCTTTCTTTCACAGTTTTAGTTTGTTTTTTTCATTTATTACTTGTTATATTCAAAATTGCTACATTTGGAGCATTATCAAGGTTGCACAGTGAAATTAGAGTTGCCAGCACTAAGCTTGCATGTTCATGATTATTTTCAACTGTGCTGTGTTGTTACATACCAACATGCAATGTATTTTCATAGCCTCTTCTTTAATGAATCTGTTCTATTTGCAGACAGCCTTTTAGCACTGTTCCATATTAATGTAGGCTAATGTCAAGATCCTTGAATTTAACAGAGCTAGATTGGGCTTTTATAGGCTTATGCTGCTCAGGGTCTCTTTTGAGTATTAATTTGCCCATTTTCTCTTTTTTTATTAAAATACAGCTAGAGTTTTTCCACTGTTAAATCAGTCTCTGCAAACATTACTGAGAGGTACAATAGAGTTAATGTTGCTTGTAATTTACAAAGGGACAACTGAGACAGTGGAGAAATTTATGTTTGGAAGACTCCATTACTTTGGGATGAGCAGGTTGCAAAATCAGATTTTAATAATTTCATAGTGCCTTCTGTTTAGCATTCATCTGCAGAGACACCTGTGAGCTTCGATATTTTTGTGGACCAGAACTGAACTTTGAAGACAAGTCAGGCTTCTGAATTTGAGGATCATCCAGATCACTGCCATGTAGAATGTGTTCATTTAGCAGACCTGTCTTTTGTTGGCTGGGATTGCACCTCTAAGAGGAGAGTACCCTGTTGCCATAATTATGACAGTTAGCATTATAACTGTTTTACAGTTTTTGCAGTTCCCTTCCCTCTCTGTACTGCTTTTCCAGCTTTGATGACACATAAAACAAGCCTTTCTCTCGTTCAGTGGTTTCCTCTCACATACCCTCCTGAGTCAGGCAGAACATGTATTTCCCCCTGCACTGAGTCACAAGTCTGACATTTCTCTGGGTTTAAAACTTTTCCCACTTTTTGCTTAAAAAAGGGTTACTCAACTCTAGGCTGATGGAAATCATGAGTGAATTTAGGTACTGTAATCTCAGTTTCTTTTGACAATTTGAAAGCTCTGGATTTTTTTTTGGAAGTGGATTTATTTATGGCTGCAGCAAAGGGTGTTTCCCTGACAGCATTTCTCCCATGCTAAAATTCAAGTAATTACTGTGAAATATGGTATTTTCAGAGCAAAATGTGTTAGAAGTTCTCTGCTACTGTGTTCTGTAGTGACAGCAACATTTAGGCTAAAATTTTCAAAGCCAGGAAGCTTGGAATTGTACCCACTGCAAATATCTTATTGGTCCAAGAAACTGAAGAATGAGGAAACTGTAAGCTGAAAACTATGTGAACAGACTGTCAGGAGCTTTGTAACAGATGCTGTTACTAGTGCAGCTACAGTATCATCAGAAGAAATGTGGTTGTCTAAATGGTTCTGCATTTTAAGAAGTTGATGGCTTTTTCTAATATGTGAGGTCCAGAGTTAAAGTCATTGTTCATTCTTAACATGACTAGATTTATTTGTGCTTTTAACATCTAAATGTATAAATGGTAATTGCACTATAGTTCAGTGAAATACTGCAGCCATTTGTCTTAGTCACTCTGGTGGGTCCCACAGCAATATCATTAAAAGTGAACAGAGCATTCTTGCACCTGTGACCTGCTTTCATGAGAATGATATTGGGATGTGTTTTCCATTTTTCTTATTAGCAATGTGTATAAGCTTTTAGGAAATAAAGCATGGTGGGGAAGTACGTGCTATTAAGAGCCCAATGTCCTCAGGTAATGTATGTGTGTGACATAAATGCTACAGTGAGAGCTGTGCAGCAAGTGCCAGCATACTGGGAGTTGTTGAATCTGACCTGATTGAGGCCACTCTGGAGCTAAGAAGATAGAAAGTACAAGACAATGTTAACAGTCAGAGGGAGGAGGCTTGGGATAAAGGAAATCATGAGTTCTGAAAATTAATTATTGGCTTTAGGTTGCCAAAAGGTAAAAGGAGAAATTCTGACATTTTTAAGATTCAGACAGGCTTCTTGGGCTGTAAGTGCTGTGTGTGTGTGTGTGTGTGTGTGTGTGTGTAATACATTTAATTTACATAAATACAGATTTATTTTCATGTATGCTTTTAAAATGCCTTTATTCTGTACCTTATACTTTGATGGAATGTGAAAACGCCATCTGAGGATGTGTGTGTGGGAGTGCAAGTGATTGTTCCAAAGACAGAAGAATGGTTGCCCAAATGTGAGTGCCAGGAAGCTGGGCAGAGTGGATGGAGTTGGCAGAAGATGTGTTTACCAAAGCAGTCCACATTCGAGGCATTAATAACTGGCAGAGAAGGATGGAACAACTCCTCCCAGACACCACCTCCTCCTCAGAGCCTCCTTTGGCTCTATAACCATCATTCTCTCCTGAGCTCTCTCTGGAAGAGAATTTCTGAAGAGCTGTGAAAATCTCAGAGCATACATTTCACTACTTGCACTCACAGTGTTCTTGTGCATCTGAGCTAGTTGGGGTGGTGATGACCTTTGAGTCAAAGTTGGGTGTTTCTCCTTAGGGAATGATGAAATAATTGAATGTGGCCAAGTTTCAGCAGTTTACTATATGACCCTAACAGTTAAGTCACCACTGCTCTTCATCTTTCAGTCAGGTTGAAGCAAATGTACTTTACCTCACAGTTGGAATAAGGTAAGAGTGCAAGCAAGGACAGAGCAGACCCGCTGGCTGCTCGAAACTGCTTCACTCTCAGGAGCTTGGTCAGTACACAACACAGCCCTTTCACAATACCTGGGCTGGTGCTCCCTTCTTTCTGCCAGGCCACGCACTTACTGTGGGAAGCACATTTCTGATGCTGTCTGTATTTCTGAGTGCGTTTAATGGGGTTGGCGTTCAATTACAGAAATTTTGTTTTACAGAACAATTTTTACAGAAAATTGTTTAGCTGCTTGATCACTCTGTCTAAGCCTTGCTCACCATTTAATCTGTACAGGTGATATATTTCACTGAGAGACTTGTGAATTGCCTGAGCTGTTTGGGGGGGTGATGTGGGAAGTACAATATAAAGCTTATTGAGAAGAGCAGTTTTGTCCATCTGCAGCATTGTCACATCTTCTTTCTGCTGTGGCCGTGTTCTTCTGTGGATCTTATCTAGAGTAGCAGTTCTGCAGGGGTTTAGTGCTGCTGCCCCTCCCTGAGACTGCTGGATGTTTTGAGCTCTCTGAAGGGAAGGTAGATCAGCAGTAGTTACACAATAGAAGAATGTTTTGAAGCTTCTTGTGAAACCTTAGAGATGGCAGTATTGGTAATAGAAGAACTGATACAAATCCAATTAATTGGTTGTGAATTGGTTTTGTAACCTCATGAGTTCTGGGGGTGGGGGGGGTGCTGGAGGGAGGGTGAATCCTGCTGCAATCTGTGATAACTGCACTAAGAAATGTTCACTGAAATTAGACTACAAAATAGAAACAAACCCAGACTGGTGATGTTGCACTATATGTTTTTGTTTTAGGTTTTCCTGAAAAGGTAACAGTAAAGCAATGCTATCGTCTTCTGGGAAACAGTCTCAATGTACACGTGGTGGCAAAATTGATCTCCATTCTCCTTGAATAATTTAGAACCTGAAACTGATGCATATGGACTGGTGACAGAAAATACTTCCATCTTTTAGGAGAAAGCTGATGGAACCTGGACAAAAACCAGAGCTTACCAAGATATTTGTCCAGACATTTTGCTGAACAGTTTTGTTATTTTATTAATAACTTGCATTCGTGATGGATTTGTACTGTATAGGTGTTTTATTTAAATGGCAGTTTACAGGACTTACTTTCTTTATTTAAATGTTATTTTTAGTTTGCAGAATGAAAAATAGCAGCATATACAAATACTTCAATGAGAAAGGATAGGACTATTTTATTTTATTTTTTTACCTTAAAACCATTTTCTCAGGACTGTGTGAAACTGTCAAAGCTGTTTTAATTAGGTGCAGAGACCAGGTTCTAAGTGTAAAATGTCTTCATCTTTAAATGTAAGTGATCCATTCTGAAAAGATTTACTGTATATCTGACCTGAAATTTTGATGTGATTTTTGTACTTCATGAAATTATTAAATTCAGTATTTTATATACAATTTTTAAGATGAAGTGTTGTCCTTTATGGTTCTCTCGTCTTCTTTAAATGCTTGTCGGATTCTGGAACCCAACTGTATTTGTCTGGAATTATTTGTTTAGGTGTAGCTGAATGAAAATATTTTAAGATTATCACAGGTTTGACAATAACTTTCCTGTTTCTCTTTTCATTTTATTCAGAATAAGATCATTGCTCCTTACCAAAGACCTATGTGTAAAAGACATTAAGAAATTTTTAAAGCTTCACATTTAGGTTCCTGTGACATAAGAACTGGAGAAAAACTATATGAGTTTGTTCTGAAAATTTCCTCACAGATCTTGGTAGTAGTACTGGGGTGGGGAGGTGAGTACTCGTATGTTGAGGTGAAACCACTGCATGTGGCCATCCCGAGTGCCACTGCTGCACAGCGCCTTGTAGAGCTGGACTCAGTGGCTTTGTAATCAAGTCCTGTGGGTTCAGTACCTCTGAAATAATAGAGAAAATGATGGGAAAACTGAAAGCCCCCTAATGAAGCACGTGTTCTAGCTGTTATCTTTCCTTGGGATTTTCTCATTGGTATCTAGATTAAAAACAGCTTGAATGAGGAAGGGGTGAGATGATGCTTAGTAAGCATCTTTAGGGAGATTATGTGCCAGAAGACAGAAGAATTTTGTAGTTGATCATAGTTCCTGTGCACCTAAGCAGTAAGTTAAAGTTGCCAATCCTGAAAATGAATGAGTTTTCTTTCCCCTCTCCCCCCTATCCATGGGATCACAGGAACAGTCATGATATGTTCTATCTGGGCTTGGTAGTACAGGAGAAAGTGACGACAATAGAGAACTGAGCTGCTGTAGAGATACTGCAGCTACTTTCATCCTCTGTAGTCCTGAAAACAATTTCAAACTTAATTTATGTAGATAAATTCACACAGCTTTATCTTATGCTGGCTCCTGCATATTTCTTCTTCATTCAGTCTTGATTTGCATGTTGCTTGTGGACTGTTAAACCAGGAAAAGCTTGGGTTGATCTACTTCAGCCTGTCTGATTCTCAAGGACATACTGACCACTTGGGCTGTTCCAGCTATGAAAGAGAAATGGAAATAGTTTCTCATGAAAATGCTCTGGACAAAGCCCTAGAGAAGGATGAGATTGGCCTCTGTCCTCACCTGGTCACTTGTAGTACTGAAATGGCAGAAGAGTACTGCTGTGCTGGCTACTGAACTGCAAAGAGCATGTGTGGTTTTGACAGTGAACCATGGTTACCTATACACACAATGGTTATTGTGTAGATTTATCAGCCAGATCAACAACTCGTAGCTCTATGGTCTTGTTCTTGGGAGAAATGTGGATGTATGAAGATCTATTGCTATCTAATATGTTCCAAACATTGGTATGGAAACAAAGGATATAAATTTGATGTATAAATTGGAGTTTCCTTCTGCTAAACCATGTAAATAGCCTAGTCATTCTGCTTCACCATAGTAATATTTGGAAAAAATATTACTATTAAAAATTAATTTTCAATTCCTTTATGTGTAGAATATATCTTAATGCTTTATATGCCACTTGTGTTGAAATGTAAATTGAAACCGACCTAGGTGCACCTGAAACTGATACAGAGCCTGTTACATATTGACAGTGAATTTTAAATCAATGTGATTATGAAGACTGAATCTGTTTGCTAATTTGAGCTGTTTCTGAAGAAAAAAAAAGTAAAGAATTCAGAGTTGTAAATACTTATTTGTGTATTTTACCCCTGCTAACCCTGTAATATTGGTGCAGCTAAATTGGGTGACTGCTGCTTATCCCCTTGGTTTGTCATTAATAGACTGGTTTACTGAGTTCTGTTGAGTTGTACCTGCTTGACCTCACTTGATGATCATGTTGCTTCCTTTTCCAAGCAGTCTCCTAATCCTAAGTGCTTTGCAGCCTACATCATTGCTGTACTTTGCAACTTCAGCTTAAGCATTTTCACAGCAATGAAATGTGATTACAAAAGCAGCTGAAAGGTGAAGAAGTAAAATCTGGAAAATAGCTTTGGAAAGGGAGGGAGATTCCCAGAATCTGATTTTTGATACTATACTTCATTCATTTGCACGTCTTAATTATGTTTCATTATCTGAGTGAAGTGATGTGGTTGTGTTCCCTCAAATTTGAGAATTTCCACTGAGAAAAAAGGTGTCATATTTGGTGATGTTATATTTATGTAGTCTTTTCTGAAGCTTGCAGATTGACTTACAAAAATCTTCCCTAGAGCATCTAGTTTGTATCTGAGTTAGTCTGGGGTTTCCCTATACTCATGAAGAAACCTGTCTAGCAGCAAAATTACTAAAATACAATTTTTTAAACGCAGTGAGTTCTAGTGTTTTTTGATGCTTGAAGTGGAGGTGCATCCTTTCATGCAGTGAATGTAAGGCTCCTGCCCAGATGCTTTTTTTATCTCACTTTTGACTGATTCTTCTTAGGAGAATTACAAGGATTTTCAGGAATTTCTGTATTACAGTCTGGGAAAACATTGATGGGTGGTAACTATTTCTTATATTTAGATGGAAAAGCCCATTTTGGTTTCGACAGATATTTCAATAGAACTCTGAACAGGCTCAGTGCTTCAATGACTACAATTCTGTTTTAGCAGTTGTCAAACATTTCTAAAATAAGTAGAAAATTTAGAAAATATTTGTTATAGCTCAAGGATGAACTATTCAATTCTCAGCTCCTCCTTTGGCTCCTCTATTTGCTTGCTGTTCATACTAAAGTTTAACACTTGAGTTCTTTTATAAATACTGAATTATATTTATTTTCCTTTGCACTTTAATATATTTTGTTTCCTATGTGTTTACAACAACTTAAGTGTTGTATTTTTTCTGCATGCTGTTTAAAGAATATGACACATTAGTAAGGATTAGGAGAAGATTAATAATTGGTTAAGAGCACTAGGCATTTCTAAGCAGTCCTATGTAAATATTGTATAAAATTGAACTGGTCAAATAAATATCTGAGGAAAAATAATGTGAAACCATAAAAAAAGTAGACACAGAACCCAAAATTAATTCCAGTAACCATTTTCCCTTTGCTTGTGCAAATATGAATGTTGTAGTGTTAAAACCTCATGAGGGGAAGTTTATGAAATACTGAGTAGTGATAGTATGTGAATTTGAATGTTATTGTGAACAGGACAAGATTTGTGTTATTTTAGCCTTTAGTTGATTGTAAGTTTTAAGGAATTTATATAGCCATTAAAGAAAAGAAATAGTGGCCCAAAAGGGCCAGGCAGTCTGTGAAGGCAAAACAACTGGATTGTTCTCTTTGACTTGGCTCCAACTGGTCGTGTTGATAGCAGGAGGAAGCTGGATGAGGAATCTTCTGGTAAGAGCTCTGGTGAAACACGAAGAAGAGTTGGAAGGGTGTAAATCAACTGGAACACAACACTTTTAGAGAGAGAGTTGTTGGATCAAATGTCAGATGGCCACTCTGACTGGATGCCCTTCACTAGGATTTGGGAAACTGCAGCAAAAAAGTTCCTAAAATCTCCTCCAGGGAGGAATGTCTCTGATTTTGGATGCAGGAATACATCCTGAAATCCCAGCTTCAGTGAGAACATGTTTGTCTTGTGCTTTTGTCCATGCACTGGGCTGTTTTAATTCAAATATTTTTAAATTGCCACCTGGCACATGGAAGCAAAGCATGCTGATGGTACTGATATATTTTCTTATATGTAGATAGCAATAAGTAGTTTTGATTAGTTCAAATGTTTGCCCGTATATATTTTTAAAAATAAACTAATCTCATTCTGTTTATAAAAAAATTAAAATGGTATTCTTCTCAGAATCTCAGAATTGATATTTTTTAATTGGCATTTTCCCTGTATACTGACTACAATTAACATATAGCATTACTCATTCTTTGCACATGTGTTATAAGGTGAAGCTTGTGGAGGAGACTGGACAAGTTCATGTAAGAAAAATCCTTTGAGAGTACTGAGTAAGTAGATTTCTGACTGAAGAAGTTCCCAAGCTGCAAATAACTGGAGGCCAAGAGAGTACCTAGGTGAGGTACTGGATGTGCTCACTCCTTCGTGTACCCTTCATTTCCTATCTACTTTTGGCCACTGTTGGAAAGTCACTTGGATGATCCACTGACCTGCACAGATCTTTTCTAGCCCAGGATGATAACTCTTACTGCTTATTTTATATGATGACAGAATGCCAGTACTTGTAACCACAGCATCAACCCACACCAAACACTTTACAGACAGCTCAGGCTGAGCTTCTTGGTAAAAGCCAGCAGTACAGAATAGAATGAATCTGAGGGAGGTTGTGCAGCCAGGTCCATTCATGGCTTTAGGGTTATTAGTGAAGAAGGGTGGCTAGGCAAATGGAAGTCCCTAAAAATAACTCCAGTGTATGTTAAAGCTATTGGAATGTGTTAAAAGGACTGGAATAATCAATAGAAAAGAACAAAGCCAATACAACTGACTGGAAGCTTTTCATTAACCTAATTGCAAAAAAGAATGAAATGGAGAACAGGAAGCATCAAAGTTGGTTAGTGGTTTACAGAAACAACAATGTGTAGGAATGAAAAACAGAAAGAAGGAAGAACTAAAATAAAAGTCTGGTAAGGAAAGTAAAAACGAATGTGTTAAATCTTACTTGAGATAAAGAAATCCATAAAGGGAGAATTTGGACAGTAGATCAATTTCAGCTTAAGTAGTTAACTAAATCAACACTCTTTGTCATTTGCTATTAAAACTGAAAAAACTCAATTTCCTGGCCAGGTAGTTTAACTTCATTAGCAGGTAACTTATGAACTTCATCAATGGGGTTGAGGAAGCAAAATCTTAAACAGGTGTAAGAGGGCAGAATACTGAAAGGAAAAATGAATCCTTGAAGTGGGGTGTGGGAAATGGAGGTTTGCAGCAGCTGCAGCCCCTGGGGAAGGTGCTGTGGCCATAAAACTCTCCAGACACTCATGAAGAGAGGGAAGGAACAACAAGGGGAATGTTACTTTTCAGAGTCACCCATGTTTGATGTAAACCCCATGGTTGCTGATCCATTGCACAGGGGCTGTTACCAACTTTGTGCTTTCTCTCAGAGCTGTAGGAACACATGGGAAGTGCTGAGTTCAATATGGAGCATGGTTTACACCATGAATTTGCCAGTTATAGGGAGGTAACAGTATAACTTCATTAGTTTTGTGTCACTTTTTAACACTAGAGTATTATTAGAAAGAGGAAAGATGGAGGATCCAGGGAAGTGAAGATAGAAGTACTGGAAGGTATGAGCTCAGCTGAGGGAAAACTTGTGTAAATGTGCTCTACTTGGTATTTAACCAGCAATGGACTGGATTTATAATTATTTGCAAATATTTAAAGTGATAACATTGAGTAGCAGGGGTTTTTTTGGTTTTTTGGTTTTTTTGTTTGTTTGGGGGTTTTTTTGGGTCTGTAGGGAAAAAAATACTGTTTATTATTCTTCCATTAAAAAATCAGCCAGGTTTGGATTCACACCAATTCCTGCTCTTCCTCCATTTAAACAGGTAACATTGTCAAAAACTCATGTCCATGCATTTGAGTTACTTCCTAGGAGTAATTAATGTGTATTGAATTTTTGGCCATGATTTGAGTCAACTCTTGTTGGTTCAACAACTCTTCTACACCAGCATCTTTGCATTGCAGGCACGTATTACTGGAGAAATGGGGGAATACAACCATTTCATTTCACACAGCTACACAAGATGGTGGTAAATTGTAGTCCCTGCTAGTACAAGATGAACTTCAACCAGAATTAGAGACAAACACTCCATTACTCTTGCCAAATCTGCACACAACCTATGCTCTTTAGAGCTGTTTTCTGAGCCTTCATCTTAGGGAGGTAATGAATGACCTGTCCCAGGAGGAGAGGTTCATGCCAGCTCTTCTTGTTGGAAAGATCAGCCCCTATTCTTGAGCCAGACATTTGTATGTTTTCCATTATGTTCCTCCAAAAATGATGTCTCAATCCAATATATTACAGTAAAATTAGAAGGTGTGGGCCTATTTCTTTCCTTGAGAAGGTTTATAGATTTCTCTATGTGGCCAGCCTAAGGTGCATTCACTAGGAATAAAGACTAAATTAACTAAAACCTGGAAGGTGTAATGAGATGGAAAATAGTGTGTCATGCAAATAGGTGGGCGTCCAACCCTCTCTTTCCATCCTATAATCAGTGCATAGTCAAAATCAGATGGTACTCAGGCCAACAATTTTCTAAGTTATAAAGCCTGCAGGAAGAGAAGGTGAATTTCTTCTTGTTTCTCGCATTACCAGCCTTGTCTTTATGGTTTACTGGTTATTGGTTTATTGGAGTGAATTAGTTGGAAAGGGAAGCCTGAATCGAAGGCTGGCAGGTGGCAGAGAGGGGTGGCACATACTCAGCATGCAAAAGAAATGAATAGAGGAAAGGAAGGATTTTGTGGGCCACAGCTGAAGGCCAGGATGGAAACTGTCAGCATATAATCTGATATACAATACTTTGTGAAAGTAAGTTCCTGGAGTACACAGACATTCAGCCAGCCTGCTGTGGAGTGCAGGTGTAGTTGGCCCAGAATTTATTCAAGTTGACATCCAACTGATGGTTACACAAACCCCGTAAACTGTTAAAAATAAAATCCAAACAAAAATAGAAAAAAATCCCCACCAGATAGACTTCAAAATCAACAGGAAGAATGTTAATGAGCACCAGTTTAATGGACAGTGTCAGGATACCCAGAGGCAGAAGGTGTCTGGCTGACTAGACAGAAACATTGATAATTTGTCTATGCTGTCCTATCCCTGAATAGAGATTTCAGAGTAAAAAGCCTAATGGTAAATATAAAAAAGGTGGAGGGACAGTTTCTCAGTTGATATAAAAAAGCATAGGTCATTTGGATTGAATGGAGCAGTTATATTTCCAACAACTAAGGACACAATTCTTTATTGTTATGAAAATATTGTCCCTCATGTTGGTAAAGGGGAGCACATGGAAAATTCTCCTTATGTTTCTCTGTTCCGGCAGGAACAGCTGATAGACTTCCTGTTGCAGAGCAGATGAACATCCAGAGAGCTGTCTTTCTTCTACCTCACCAGTAGGTACGTGGGCTGGGCTGTCTCCCGTGGGTTCAGCAGGAGCTTCACCACTGCCCTTCCAGATCTCTGGCAGCAGCACTGGCTGCTGGGTTACCTGCATCACAGCCAGTGGGAGCACAAGGGCTGTGGTCAGCAGGCTGGTGCTGTTCTGAATTCCAAGGTAAGTTTATGAAAACATAGATAATAAAATATAATACAAATCTAGTTTTTGGGAAAATGGTGTGATATAGCTGATACAGCCTAAGACACTATGGTATTCTCAGTGAAGATCATGTTATCTGTGGCAGCACCACAAACATTTGCCTTCCTGACCTCACATTCATGTTCAGTGTGCATCTCTTTTTGAGATGACATTAGTATTTTTTGTCACTACATTCAATTTCTTCCCAGATTGTTTTGAGCTCATAATGCTTCCATCTGTGAAAGCTGTAGAGTTCATTCAATCCTCCAGCTCCAGGGCAGGTTCCATATATCTATGGGACATCTGCAGGTGACAAGTACAAACCGGAGCAGAAAGAAAGACTGGCCAGGGTTAGGAAGTGCAGGGGCTCCATGGCTTCCAGGAAGGTCTGGGGCTTAAAGGGTGCTAGTGTTACACCTACAACTGTTGCTGCTCTTCTCAATAGAGTTTTGAAATGTGAGCAGCCTGAATAAAATGTCTACTAAGCAAAAAGGAAAATCAAAAAGAGTGGTGGTGGACCTGGACATCAGGAAGCTCCTAGCATGAGGAAAGAAAACACACACAGAGCTCCTCTAAGCAGGAAGAACAAAGCATAGCAAAGTCTTGTGCAAGGGGAATATGGAGACTCTGGCAAAAACAAACGGGAGGTGGGATATGGAATCTCTCATGGCTTTCAGCAGCAACAGCCTGAGCCTCAGCATCTGGGGACTGAGTCACCCTTGAGTCAGAGCAACCATATTCGGTTAAAATTGTACATTGCTGTTGTAATCCATGGGATGCTGTTCAGTACTGCTGACTTGTTTGTGTCATCTGCCCAGTAAATTACTGACTGAAAGCTTCTCTTTCAATACAGATATTCCTTGCCAGCTACTGTGGATTTTACATTTAGGGTTGGGGATTTTTGGTAACAATTTAGGTCCTTTAGTGCTGCCAAATAATCTTTCCTTCACCCCTGTGGTGCAGCATGTGGGAGAGCACTTTCTGCAGATAACAGGGTGCTCAGGGACAGAGGGGTGCTCAGCTGTACAAAGGGCAAAGACACAGTGATAAAATACAGGCAGATTCCATTTAATGATCTCTCAAAGCTCCTGAACCCAAAAGACAAAAGGAGAAAAATGCAATTAATATCTAGGGGATTTGCATGCTGTCAATCTTTAATTAAGGTATCTGAGATAAAGTTCACCGTTGCAAGACAAGGCAGCAGAATGGGCACCTTGTGAACAAGGAGCTGTGTGAGAGCAAAGGGCACCTGGGCTCACAACAGCCCAGTCCAGCACTGGAGGTTTCACTTCAAGGCAGGACAGCTGGAGGAGAGCAATGCTTTGGGCTCCTCCTGCTCCTGGGCTTGTAGTTGTGTTACTGTTACTTACTGGATTGAGCTGTGACCCACACCACCATGAAAAAAAGAGGCAGAAAAGAGCCACTTATGATGAGCAGTAAGTACCATTGCTTGCAAATGCATTTGTTGGTATGGTGGTAAGTGCTGGTAATGGGAGCAGAATGCCTTTGCTACAGCTCTATTTTACATACTCTTTGGCAGATATGTGTAGCTAAATGATCTCTCTCTTTTTTTCCCTTTTTCTCCAAATACACAACAGGCCTCGTTTATCCTCTGAGCAGGGTAATTTAGTGTTCCATGCTGGCTCTAGCAAAAATATTGAATTTAGAACTGGACCACTGGGGAAAGTAAAAATTAATGAAGAGGACCTTGCAGAACTTTTTAGTCAGGTGATATAGTTATTTTTCCTTAATATATTTTCATTTTCAGTTCTACATATTAATAGTTAAAATGTTTTCACAAGTGTTTAATGCATTTTGTATTTTATTTTATATTAGCTATATCAGCAGTCTAATACGAAAGTAAACCATTGCATACCTGTAAAGTAATCATATCATCACAAAAGATAATGAAAAGATTAAATTGTGCATGTAGTAGAGCTCTCTGTATTTAAGTGGACTTTATAATAGTAAAGTTATGCAAGGACTAAACTTTCCTAAGCTTTTGAAAAGTCAAAGTTTGTTTCACATTATCTCTGTTGTTTAGGTTAGAGAGAGTAGCGCAGAGATTCAAGAACTTAAAAAAGCCAGTGGTGCCTCGCAGAATGTGTCCCAGCAGATTACTCTGCTGACCTCCAAGGTGAGCCATATCTTCATGTTATTCTCCTCAAGCATTCCCCGGTTTCCATTCCTCACAATAATATGAAACAACCCGTTTCATTTTAGTATTTCTGGACCCAGTTTAGGGAACTGGAGCAGAGTCCCTATTTAATATCAGCTTGGAGTCTGTGTATAATTTTGAAATACTTATTCAGTAACTGTGTAGACAATAGAAATATTTCTGTAAATCCCTCCAAAATTTCCTGTTACTGTGGCTCTTCTTTGTTCATTGTCAGCATCTCTATTGACTATGTCCTCTAATATTTATGGATAAATTCTGGAAATTGACCATATATGTTTTCATAGTTGTTACAGACATCCCATTCCATAGATGAAATGGGCTATAGGGGTTTGCAGTGTAAAGAAAAGACTGATGCAATAGTTTTGTCACTTCTCTGCTCCTGAAAATTTTTTTCCAGGAGAAAATTTTTAAATTATTGCCTGATTTAAGTGTCTTTTGTTAGTGTTTTCCACAAGTTCCTGATAGGAAAATATTTTATAGTGTAAGATACCTTCCTTTAGGGAAATGGTGCTAATATGTATCCATCACATTCTCTGAGTCAGTGTCAGCTTGCTGTTTGTGGTTACAACCCACTGAGATGTGGAGAGCCTTTTCTTGGCTTTGAGTGCCCTGTGCCAGACCTCGGTCCTTGTCACACATGTGAGGACCTGAACATTCCCACAGGAATGTGCACATTCTCAGTTTTCAGCACCTAAATACATCTTTACAAGATTGAGTCTTGCCTTGTGAATCCAAGCTGGGACATATTTAAGCTGTCATTTTCTGAGCAGCCAAACCCACCAAAATCTCAGTGAATAGGGCCTCATTAGGATCTGACTGTCACCTGATTTCAAATACGAGCTATTCTCTTTTCTCAGAGGAAAATATTTTGTGAATTTACCAGTATCCAGCAAGTACCTCTGTGGTCACTCATACTAAGCACAATGTAATTCACATTTCTTTTGCAGATCCTGAGTCTCGATAACAAACTTCAAAGCTTACAGCAAGTAAGTAAATGGGAAGCAAACTAGAGATTAGCAAAGAAAATCTCAGCCCCAAGTAAATAAAGTGAGGTTTCAATGATTAAACAGCTAGATAATTTCTTCCCTCTCATGCATTCCTCAGGAAAACTTTTTTTGGTAACAGAAGGTAATAAAAACCACCAAGATTTGTGGAGGAGGTGATATGCCTTATTACAAAATATAAACTGTGTAAAAGCTTGCATTTCTTAAAGGAAAAACAGTTGTACATTCAAGAACAACAAGTAGATACCAAGAAGTAAACTTTTCCTTCACTGGTCTGTCAAGATAAAGACCAGAAACTCAAACTGGATTTTTATTGTACTGGAATTAAGTAAGTTTCAGCTGTTGCCTGCTTCTCCAGTGAGCTTGTGACAAGCCACACCTACAGGTGCCAGTAAAAACAATTGTCAAATGAAATACCCATGGAATCAGAAAGACAAGATAACCCTCTATCTAGGCTCTAGACTCCCAGTCTGCTGCTGAAGAACAGTCTCTACTAATATTTACTTTTTACAGGGCTTTTCTCATCCTAGTGCTTGGCCATTCTCTGTATGAGCAATCACAGTATCCTTATTTTGTACAAGGATAAGTGAAATGGCTCAAAACTTTTACAAACCAACCTTGCTGAAAAAAATAGAGGGGGAATTCAAGAAAGAATTTGTGAAGGAAAAAAAATTTTAAAAAAGGTTTGTCTTGAAAGTAAATGCTAGTGGAACACCAGCTAAGCAGAAACCTCATTTTCTACTCTTTTCTGGCATTTCAGGACATCCAGAGGAGAGCCTGCAGTAGCAACCCCTGTAAGAACTCAGGGACCTGTGTAAACTCACTGGATGGTTTCTTTTGCCTCTGTCCCAGCAGCTGGCAGGTGAGTCTTTAGCCTCCTCAACTACAGAGTGTGTATTTTAACTGTAAGACTGCATCTAGGTTTGTGTCATTTAGGCATTTAGGGTTGTTCAGGACAGAGTGAGATACACTGAACAGCAGAGCAGCAGTGTCACTCATTGGTTGGAGAGCTACATGTTTGCTTCTCAACAATATCAATATATATGTGTGAAAAAAAGAAGCCCAGAGCATTGGGCCAAACCCTGTGCTGTTACATGCAGGCTCTGGCCTGTGAAGTCAGTGATTCTTGGCAGCTCCCACAGCTGAGAATTAGGCTGGATTTTGCTGAACACTGAACTGAACTGTGTGCCTTGCTGTTGACTTTACACAAGGATAGAGAGAGACTGGGGGAAGGGATGGATATTTATTCAGTCTTAAACAAATAAGACAAACAAGGTGTAAATAATCAGTGCCATTCTGAATACTTTAAATACAGAGATTTTACTAGCAAACACTTTAATAGTGCTACTATATGCACCAGAGATAGAAATGTTATATCTTCTCAAAAGATTTCAACTTCAAAGTTATCCCAGCATGATTTGGGTCAAAATTGATATGCTTTTCTGAATGAAACAGTTTATAAGAAATTTTTCTGAGTCTTTTTCTAGTTGGAAAATTAGAGGATGACAAAAATGTGCTGTTCATGTACTTTCTATATCTGAGATATTTTATCCCCATCTGACTGATAGCAAGGGTCACAGAAACACAGCTGAAAAATAAAGTTTTGTTATTGTGTTTCGTAAGGGAAGCTGTGTTGATAACAGTCCATGGTTTGTATATCTTTGAAAACTGTATTAAACATTGGGTCTATGGTTTGCTTCATTTCTCAGTTATTTGGAAAATAAACTGGTTTTCCATTTCATCTTAGGGCCCCCTGTGCTCAGTGGATGTTAATGAATGCCAGATTTTTGCTGGAACAGCATTAGGTTGCCAGAATGGAGCCACTTGTGTGAACACACCAGGCAGCTACAGGTAACTTCTCAAAACTAGACACAAATATCCCGTGTAGAATACTCTGCTACTTTTGTGCCCCATATCATCCCTGCAGTACAAGTACTAGAAATAAGTCTCTTTAATATCTGTGTAGTCTAGAAATATGTAAAATCTTTACTGCACTGTACACTGAGCCCACTGCAGACACAGAAAGGCCCCCAAAGCCATTTTCTGCTTTGACACAAGAAGAGCAGCAGGAGCCAGATCCATCACACAGCCATGCCAGGGGAGAAGGCTGCAAATCGAGGACTGGCTCCAGTGACCCAGCCCCCTGTTGTAGATGCTGCTGCTTTAATGGACATTTCCTGCACCATGGGATGTAGCTGGGGCAGTGAGAGGCTCATGTTGATCTGTAACCAGCACTCACCACCATGCCCACAGACCACAGCATCATCCCTCCTCTATCACCCACACCTTGAGATTAAAGGGAGTAAGGAGATGAAGGAGGTGATCACCCTTGATCGCTGGCATTCCCAGCACACTCATTTGGTAAGAGCAGGGTGCTTATAACACCAAGATCACAGGCTCAATCCCCATGCAGGCCATTCACTAAGGCTTGGACTTGATGATCCTTGTGGGTCCCTTCCGACTCAGAATATTCTGTGAAATCAGAAACAGTTCTGTGAAATGCCTTCGTCCCCTCCAAAAACACAGGCACTGCTGAGACAGCACAGCAGCAGAGAAAGGAATGCACAGTGCTGCCAGGCAGAAAGGGAGAAGTGCTGTCTGCAGCCATCTGACCAAGGGGTGCCTGGGCTGCCTGTGTGCTGGGCCCCACACACAATGAGGCCTCTGGAGCATATTCTTCTCTGGCTGTGCCCAGCTCCTTAGGAAACATACTCTTGCTTACAGGGCAACCCAGCCTGAGCATTTTCTGTCTCATTCTCCAAAATGTCAAATAATCTGGTAAATAAATAACTTTCACATATAATACAAAGCTATCCCTGTGCGATGGGAACAAGCACACTGAAGAGCATGCCACAGCTTTCTGCAAAGCATTTTGTCCCCTGCTTCAGTATGGAAATCTTAGCCCCCACAAATATTTGCTTGATGTAACACTGGCTTATAGTGCTTTGTCAGTTTTTGGAAGAACCTCAAAAAATGGAAATTCTCCTGTAGTGCTCGTCATGCTTCAGCATTAACAGAGTCTGTTGAGGTGTCACTGGTGTGTGATGCTTCCATCAGCTTTACATTGATTTTAAGGGATGTTTCTAGCTTGTCTGCAACAGATATTTATTAAGGAAAGAACATACAAAGCAATTTGCCTTTATTTGTTTCTTATTGTGCTCAGAGAAGTACAGGTGTGTGACTATGTTAAGGTTTAAGGTCTGCTGTTCTCAAAAGTGTTTTCATTGCGTTGGTACAGTCACGATTCCCCAGTTTCTTCCCTGGTGTACTGCTTGCCCTCCTTGGTACTTGCTGAATCAGTACTTCATGAAATGAACTAAGACCTCTTCATAAGTCATCAAAATCTTAATATTACTGCTTTTGCATCACACACTCAGGATTATTACATAGTCCCTTCCCCAAGTCCATTGTACTATCTTTAGTCTCGCTTCATGTATTTTCTTACTTATTTCTGAGTGCTGCCCAAATTCTAAATCCATCCCCAGGCAGAGCATGAGATCTCTTTTCAGCAGCTGTGAGGATATTACTGCTAAGCTTTCTGGGGCTCAACAACCCAGGTCACCCAATTAATGCTCTGGTATAGTTATATACACCATTGTGGACTGCAGGGAAAGAAAAGGGTAATATCTGACTTTCCATAGCCTGTAGAGATAATACCAGATGATGGGAAGTACTGGATTAGGTACCATGAAATGGAACATAATGCAGTCTTCACCCCTTGTTCATATTCTTCATCTGCATGCTTTTCCTGTTACTCAGGAAAGCTGAAGTAAGAGGAAAAAGAGCACATATCCAGAAAAACTTTCCTCTATCAGAATTTTAAGGGGACATTGTATCAGTTGGATGAAAGGCTGTGAAAGTCCCCATGTCTATCAGACTTCTGTCACAACCAAAATAACAGGGGCCTCATCACAATGTGCCATGAGTCATGTGGGAGAGCCACAGCAGTGCCAAGCAGCAGTGCATCACAATTTGGCTGAAGTGCCTTGCAGCGTGACCTGCTTCTTGAAGCTCTTCTCTGAGAAACTTCAGATGAGTAGCAGATTAATCTTTGCCAGAGTAGACAGGAGACAGTGCCATTGTTCTCTTCCTTTGAAGATGGTCAGATGGCTTTGTTGTGTTCTTTGAAGCTGAACAAGAAGCTCTGAATGTACTTTAGACATACAAAAGTCATCTGGTTCCCTGACCTGTTGCCTCTATGCTTGCCCAGGTTGAGCTGCTGCACTGATGGGAAGGTGTTGTTCTGCTTGCTGTCTCTTACAGTAATGAACCCTCTGTCTTGCATTGCAGACTGCAGTTAAGCATTAAGCTGTTGTGGGTTTTTGAAGCCTAAGTTCATGTGGGTTGCTTGTCCTGGATGCACTGTTTAGTTACCTGCAATTGTCTTATCAAACTGCTATTTCAGCTGAGCATGTGACACAGTGGAAGGGACAGCAGCAGCTTATTTTATATAAATTGCTCCAAGGTCCAGGTCAGCTGCACTGGAATACCCTGATTCCAATTCTGCAGAGAAATGCTTTTACAGAGCATTTTTCATTTGGCAGCTTAAAAGCAATCCAAGAAGGGCATGTACCTGCCATATGTTTCTGCAAGCTTCAGCATATAACTTGAATCCAAATGAGAGTCTCACTGTCATTTCATTAAGAAGCTAGTGATCTGATAGATTTTCTGTACATTTATATCTTTCAGTTGTATTTCAGAGCCTCACATTTTGTCTATGTGGACATAAAGAGTCAGAGAAAAGGGAAACGTTATCCAATGGCTTAGAAGTTCCCAATATGAGTTCCACCACATATGTAAAATGCTGTAACTAGGCTCTGCCCTATGAATAACAATGTGATGCATGTGGCAGCTTTCAAAGCAGATCCTCCCAGTCGAATGCCTTTTTTCAATTCACTACTTTGTTCTGCCCACCCCACCACATCCCTGAGAGCTGAGGGGCTGCTGACACAGCAGCTGCCCATTGCTGTGGTGGGGGGAAGAAAGCACCCCACTCTCTAGGGCTGGCCAGACATGTCATTTCTGCAAATTGCTAGAGGTAGGGTTTTAGGCACCTGGCATCATGTGATGATCATAACTGAAAAAGGAAGTTTAGGTGCTCTTTGACTGAAGTGGGGGTTTCCATGCTCATGTTCTGTTTAAGTCTTATGTTAGACTTTTATGTTTTTCTGAATTTGTGCTTATGAATGTAACAAAAGGCTGTAGATTCTTCCATAGGGCCACACAGTCATGAATATACACAATTCTCAAATGATTCTTGAGTCTCTGCTGAACAGGAGATTTGCCTCTCTGCATGATTATTAGCAGGATTGTCAGTACAGGTAAATAGATGTATTTTGTAAGGAACACCCCATAAAGTGGAGAATGGCAATGAACAATCTTTAACAGTGGTAGAAAGAGAAAATTTTGATTTTTCTTTCAACTTGCATTATTAGCTGCTCCTGTACTCCAGAAACCTATGGGCCTCACTGTGCCTTGAAGTTTGATGACTGCCAGCAAGGATCTGAGACGCTCTGTCAGCATGGCCTCTGCGTAGATGAAGAAAGGGATCAGCCCAACAGGGTAAGGAACAATAAATAAATTTCATCATACAGCACAGCATGAATAAGTAACAAATGCTGCTGAGCACGACAAAACTGCATAGCAGGAACTGCTGCTGAAAAACAAGAAGAAAGGCCACTAATACAACATTAACAGCCTCTCTGTTGTACCCAGGGTGGCAGAAAGAATAAAAAATGGCTTATGTCTTGTTAGAGGTACTTGTCACAGTATTAAACCTACTACTACATCCATAGGGAGCTTGGGAAGTCTTATTTGAAATATTGTTACTGTTCATGATTTTGGAAGAATTAAGTTGCTAGAATATTCTACTGCTTAAATCCTTAAGAAGGACAAACATCATGAATCTTATTTTTCATGGGAAAAGGCATACCAGTGGAACATTAGTGCCAGGGGCCTGGAAGCTGCCAGGGCTGCACAGTGGCTGGGTGGCTGCTGCTCATCTTTGGTGCTCCTCAGTGACAGCTGGATGTGGTATCTGATTCCAGGCCCAGTCTTTCCAAGCATCTGCACTGGGTGGATGCTAACACACACTTGAGTGCTCTTCTGGAGCAAGCCAGCTCATTCCATGTGGGCAAGAATCTGGGTACAGAGTGTTCAATCCAAAGGGATAGATGGACCATGCCAGCTTTGGCTCTTTCCACTCAGAGCAGCCCTCCAAAACCACCAAGCCAAGCTTGTGCTCCTTAATACTCCAATACTTAATATTCATATATGCCCATACCAGGCATAGCACATATTTTTTGTGCTTTGCTATAAAATAATTAATTTGCTTAATTTTTAGAAGTTTCACAACTCATCACTTATTTTCTGCCCACTTTTTTGTTGCGAAATTTTTTCAAAAGGGTTCAGTGTTGGCTTAACAGTGTCTGCTCCTGTGACAATCAACAATAAAGTTCCCATTAGCTTTAATTGGACCAAAGCTAGATAAATGCTGAAATCTGACTATTAGTAAAGTCTACTAGAGAGGGAACTCTTTTCCAAAAAGAAAACATGTATTTGCAATTTAATGTCAGTACTGCACATTGCATAGACTACTGAATAATTTGATTAAAAGAAAACAACCAAGATGATTTCAGGTTGCTTACACTGATCTCTTTGCCCTGGTTAAGAAGCAAGTTAATGACTTTTAATTATGTTTATGTACAGCTCATAATTGATCTTATTTTCTCTGGGAGCTTTGGGGTAAATTACAGATTTCTTTTATGAACATGATGAATGAGCCTGAGTTGCTTCCATAATCTGAATAAGTAAATTCAGAGGAAGAAATAGACTGAGAAAACGACTGAAGCAACTTACAAAACAAAGCATGCAAGCCATGTAAGGCTCTGAAATCTTTCTTGCTGTAGGTTGGAAGTAGTTTTATGGAATTAACTCCTTCTGCCTTTTTCTTGACTACTGTAAATGTGTTAAATAATCAGTGTGATGTTTTCTGTGGCAGCCCAAGTACCACTGTGTCTGCGAGGCTGGCTGGATGTCCCCTCCTGGCAGCCCTGCCTGCAGCGCTGATATAGATGAATGCAGCCTCCCAAATCCTCCATGTTCACAGGATCCACTCGTGCAGTGCCACAACACTCCAGGCTCCTACACATGTGGTCCCTGTCCCACAGGTATCTTGTCCTTCCATGCTCTCAGGTTGGATGGGGTGGCAGGGGTGCTGCTGCCCCTGTATCATAAGTACAGACACAGGATGGTGATGGGAGTAACTCCATGAAATGCTTTGGTCTGTGTTCTGTGGTCTGTGGAATAAATGCAGGTTATATTTTATATAGGTAACACAGGCTGTGGAGTCTAATGCATGATTTATCTCATCCTAAACTGAGCACCTAAATAGTTCTCATGTCTGCAGGTACCTTCATGTCCATCATGTCCTATCACCTTCACATAAGAGGTCTGCAGTACTGTGTGTTTCCTGCCCCAAGGCAATATAAAAACCTGATTGTTCCCTCAGACCATATAACCTAAGATTACTTTTCCTGAGCTGGGCAGGTGGTGTGTATGGGAGAAGTTTTTAAAGTTTTAACTGAAGTTGCAATAAAGCTTTGCTGCAGAAATGTACATACATGCACTGGACCAGAACTGCATCCCCTTTAGGTAAAAGTGTGTTTGAATCTGAAATATCCAGAATACAGTTAAAATTAAGCATTCTCGTGTATACATCTCCTCTGTTGTGTTTGAAACTTAACTTTCAGGCCAGTATTGATTTTAATAAGTTATGAGAGAGACAGGTCTACTCTTGTGCTAATGAAGTGCAATTCATTTGTACTCTATGAAAAGTTGGTCACAGAAGAAACCAAAAAGGCCAGGCATTTTCTTTCTGATGTCTTTTCTGTGCTTTTTAGGCTGGCAAGGAAATGGCTACACTTGCCAAGACATTGATGAATGTGCAAGTAATAATGGAGGCTGCTCAACAGTACCAATGGTCCAATGTATCAACACAGTCGGATCATTCCGCTGTGGGCTCTGTCCACCAGGTAAAATGGATTTCCTGTTGATAATACTATGGAAGGAAGGGCTTAAAAGGTGAAAATTCAACACATTTGAGCCTGTTTTGGTGTAGATTTAAGAAGCTGAAAATTGGTTTTATAGAAAGAAATATCACATGCACAATACTGTAATACTGCAGAATCCAAGTATATTCAAACTGCTTCAGCTATTAAGGAACACTGTATAGACTATGCCTCTATAGATGGTCCTCTGAATGTGTTTCTCTTGTGCTGGGTAGCTGTTTCAGTGTTATAGCCTTGATTTGGTGAAGTACTTCCTTTACAAGATCGTTAATGGGAAACAAGGATTGCATAACTATGGCAGTAATTTCTTTGTCTGTATTAATTGAAGGAGTATCCTGTGTGCCATAAATCACAGGCTGTATTGTCTGCAGTAAAAAAAACCCTTGATAATTGTCATGCTCTGAATATTGCCTGAGGCAGTGTTTCCACTGCAGTACAGCTCAGTCGGTTGCAACTTAGGTCTTTATAATCTGTGGTTTATGATTTAAAATGCTTTCTGGAATGTATGGTATCAATACTAGAAATATAACAGGAAAAAGTCTTTCTAATTGACTTTTTGATTGCTGTTTAAGAGGCAATAGACTGCAAGTAGTGAAGACTCTCAGTGAGTGCTGAAGGGATATCACCATGCTGGAAATGTTGTCTCAGACAAGTTTTGATGATGTCAGCTCTGGCCATAAGGAGTTGTGCTGCAGGGCTTTGGTCCTCCTGAACGTCCTGAGAGAATCTGGGTGTTGTTTGAGATCCAAGGGCTGCTCTGGTGTACAGGAGAAAAAAGTCTGGATGTGGTTAGGGCTGACTGGGTGCAGATCTGTAGGGAGGGCAACACATGGTGGCTGAGAGACATGGGCTTCTATGGCCTCACTGACTTTACCTATATTTGGCATACACTAATATGTCTTCTTTTCCACAACTATGGAAGGATTTATTTACAGTCAGAATCCATCCCTGCAATAGGGAGCCACAATAAGTATGCCAGGTATTACTTCAGCAGCTATCTCAATTCTTTCTTTTTAACTGCAGAACACTATGATTTTACACCAAGAATTAGTGTTTTGCTCACCAGTTGATTGTTTTATTGTCAATTCTCATACAAAATAGTTTGTTGCAGACTAACTGAGATTTACCTCTGAACAGGTTATGAGGGAGATGGACAAACATGTACCCAGGTTGATATCTGCTCAATAAATAATGGAGGGTGCCATCCTTTGGCTACTTGTACCTCAGCTCCAGGTATGATGCTTTCTTAAAGACTGTAAGGTAATATCAGTGTGAATGTCGAGGAGGATCTGGTTAGGACAAATCCACTGTAAGAAACATATCTAGATTGCAGCCCCTTCACCACAGTCTGTTTTGCCTCATGCAAAGGATTTTACAGGCAGGTTAGCTAAAGCCAGCAGACTTTTTCACAAACATTGATAGGAGTAGATTTAGGCTCCACCAAAAAGAAGACTTTATCCTAAAACTGTGGAGACATTCACCATTTCTCTTTGATGCATTTTCCAATTATACAGGTGCTTTTACTATTCCCCTTCCCATAAATACCCTTCAAGTACCCCACCACTTCCCAGGAAGGCGACCTTGGACTCTCAGGTACCCATAGCAAAACAACACTGGGGCTCTTTCCATGGTCGAACTGGGCACTGGTGTGACCAGGGAACCAGGAAAGATGTTCAAAAGATCAGGTTAGAGTTATATTAAGACTCTACTCCAAAATGTCAAGGACATTTACAGACATTGTTATTGCCACTGTAACAGAATTATGTTCTATATCTTATCTCCTAAGGGCCCATGGCATTTTGTTCCTGCACATCTGGGTACACTGGAAGTGGATATGGGCCGAATGGTTGCTCTCCTCTCAGTCATATCTGTCAGCTGCAAAACCCTTGTGCAAATGGGCAGTGCCTGGTAAGTGCTGGGCTCCTCACATGTCGTGACAACACTGTGTAGTTATAACCAGTCAGGGAGACTTGCTGAGACTAAAGGCCGAGTGCAGACATACTGGGAATGAGGCAAAGTCAGTGGGGACTCCAAAATCAAAGGATATACCTGAAGAAAGCAGAGTGAGGTTCAGGACACACAAGGCATTTCTTTGTGTGTGAAGTACAGGTACCAATATTGGCACTAATGGCCTGAGAAATTGTGTTTGGTAGCCCACACCAGGCAATGGAATCCTTGTGCTGATGGGAAAGAGCTGCTTTTGGTGGCACAGCAAAGTAATTTACCACCCTGGATCATGGAGAAATCACCCATGATAACAGAACCAGTACCTCTGCTGACCTTCAGACTGTTAATATCCAGCAGAGTTAGTTATGAGTTCCTAGTCTGATCTTGTGAAAGCACTCCTGCAGTCTCAGGCTGTTTATATGAACATGGAAAAGGTGTTTCAAAGGAATCGTTTGCACTGATGGTAACCAAGTCTTTTGGACCTAAACTGATGGGTGGTAAGAATTCATTCTCATGTACAGTGAACATTTAGTTTGTCCTCATGGACCCTGTGAAGGCTTTTTTGGCTTCCTTAGTGAGGTGTGTTATGCCCTGGAAAGTCCATGCTGCGCACCTGGGGATTTTATTGTGGAGGATATTTACAATAGTGATTTTGCCAAAATTTTCACAAATGTTACATTTTTTCTTCTAGTAGAGTCTTTTCCCATTTATCCCCATTAGGCTGCAGATATCCTCCTTTTGGTTGTCCCTGGAGACACAGGCAAAATGAGACATAAGATATGGATTTAGCAGTGTTAGGTTAACAGCTGGATTTGATGATCGTAAAGGTCTTTTCCAAGCTAAATGTTTCTATGATTCTGTGGTGCATTACCTCTTGCTTTTTCCATTTTCTGTGTGAAATGTGACAGTCCTCTCACTTCAACTCCACTCCTTACCAGCATTCCTTGTTCTCTATTCTGTAGGTGTTGACTGTGTCTTCACTCCTATTTAAAGATATTTATAGGGCCTTTTATGCCCAGATCTTATTTACTTTTTCTGACTATTTAGTTCATTTTAGTCAATCTTTTAAAAGATATTACATCTTCCCCTAAATATATCCTAACATGCAACAGTAGGCAATCATGGCTACAAACTAGTACCTGAAGATAATAACACAGATACTTAAGTAATGGGACTACAGAAGCATCTAATAAAATAGAGAAACAGCAGAGCTATATTTGACCAGCATATTGACAGAGGGAATATAATGTCAATTAAGTATCAGGCAACGCAGATCAAAAAACACTTCTAAAAACGACATTCAGAGCCCTAAATACACATCAAAACCGTCTTCCATCATACTGAAAATCTCTTTGGGACACAGAGGACTTGAACAGATAATGGAAAAGCAAATAGAGAATGCAACACACTGATTATATGTCATCAAATACGGGATTGTAGTCTGTGCCTGGGACCAAGCTCTGCTTTACCTTTAAAGATTGTGTCCATAAAACAAGAGATATAAGGTAAGAGAACATATGAAATTAAAACAATTACAGATATGGAAAGGCTTGATTAAACAGAGAAGTAGCACAGGTTGTGAGAACAGAAATGGAAAAGAGACATACAGAATGAGGAATAAAGCTGAAAAGGTGATGAAGTTGTTCCCCTTTAACATTCCTCAGGATGAAAATGAAAGTTAACAGCCCACATAAATGCACCACAGACTTCCTGGAGAAAGGCCTTGAGAGAAATTACTTATAAACCAGTTATCTTGCCTTGCTGTTTATAAGGTTTAGGTAATATGATTGACTTGATTCTAGTGTGATCATTCCAAAACCAAGCAAACAGTTTTCTGAATGGCTAAAAGGGTTTTGATTTTTAAGAAAGTAATTTTAGAAGCCCAGTAAGAAGTAACTTAATAGAAAAAACCCAAAGAGATAGATAATCTAATTAGGTTTTATGTTTATTTTGGTATTCATCAGTGACCATCAAAGCCAAAAAAATTCAAAGGTTTTATTTCTTTACTCCAATATCTCCTCATAAAAAAGTGTAAACATCAATCTTTCTGCTGACTCCATTGATTTCTTTATGTTGTTCATGCTCATAGTTTATTTGATTCGTTTATATTTGTAGGCAATGATCTCTGGCTATTTCTGCCTGTGTAACGCAGGCTGGACAGGCCCTAACTGTACAGAGAACATTGATGAGTGTGTCAGCAACCCGTGTCAGAATGGGGGAACCTGCACTGACGGCATCAATGGCTACTCCTGCGAGTGCACCAGCGCCTGGACAGGACCACAGTGCCAGACTGCCCAGCAAGGTACAGCCACAACTCCTTCCCCTCCTGGAAAGGGGATGCTTGGTGCATGGCATTAACATGTGAATGAGAACTGAGTTATGATGTGAAAAACAACCCTGTGTTTGCTGGGTTAGAGGTCCCCACCCAAATTCCCTCCAAGTCAGAGTTTTCCATGAGCTTTGTTTATAGCTGTTTTGTTTAGCAGCAGGAATGCAACAATGAAGCTGATCTGCAGGCCTCGGCTGGATGCCAGCCGTCCTAAAATCAGATCTCTGTTCCCGAGAAAGTGGTCTGGAAAGCTAGTTGGGAAAGAGGATCCAGTATAAAGAGAACAAGAGAATATATTGATGTTTCTCTTTTGTGCATATTATTTCATCTGTTATGAAGCCAAAAGGTCCTGATGTTCTTAGTCAAGAGGAAAAGCCACAAAAGGTTTTCAAACAGAAATTTAATGAAAGAAAGGTTAGGCATGAAAATGAGGGACTCTCAGTTTTATACTGACTGCAAGGTTCTTCCTTTTCCTCCTGATATAATTCCTTCTGTTGTTTTGAGAACTTTTTTTTTTCTATAATTTTAATTAAACAAAGTCAAGATAGCATTCCAGTGAGTCCAGTGTCCCTGTGACAACAGAAGTGGCTCATTTTTATTATAGATTGCTAAGAAGAAAGCAAATTACATTTTAATGTAATACAGAATGCAAAACTTGCAATGATCCCCTGTGAAATCTGTTTTATTTTAGAGATATATTAGGCTTTTTTTTCCTATTTTCCTGAAGTATCTAACTAGTAATATTTTATTATTAAGTCCACAGGAGAAAAAAATATTATTTTTAGCCATTTGTAATGAAGGGATAGACAACCAGTTTCTATGCAGTAAGGAATCATACTGTACCCTCTGTTCTTTTAGTTTCTAATCAATGAAAAAATACGTTTTCTTACATGATAATTTTGAATCTGGTTGAAAAAAGGTGTGATGTTTTAGACAGACTTTTCAAATAAAATTCTATTCTTTTTACCTGTTCTTGAAACAAAACAGTTTGATGAGAATTGGCTATTTATTTAGAATCAGTTCAATGTTAAACTACAGGTGCTTGGTGCACAGTGTAGGTATGTGTGCATTATATTTTAGCTATTTTACAGACATATTCTTCTGTAGCTGTTTGGGGTTCTCAGTTCCCATGCGTTGAATGGTTTGGTGAGAGAAGAGATCATGGTCCATCATGAGAGGGATTATCAGGCTCAGAAATATGCCCAAAAAGAGTAAACAGAACAATAAAACCTCTTGATGATAACCTCTATGATGTACCACTACTGAGAAAGACAATTTTACATCATATTAACTTCAAAATGCAAAATGTTATTTCATTGAAGGGGAAAATTTAGAGATTCAGTCTGGAGGTATCCTTCTGGAAGCAAAGCAGTTTATGGACACTGTCATGAGACAGAATCAATATCTTTGACAGTATCCACATGTTCCAACTAACATTCTTTGTTCTTTTTCCAAGAACTGTTTTTCTTTCAGGGAATTTGTGCTTTTTTGAGATGTCATTCCACTTGAGAGGAAGTCCTAAAGATCCTTTTATAGAAGTATTTTTCAATATTGTTTTAAATGTTTAAGAAGAAAAAGCTATGCAAAAAAAGGTTTCATTTTAGTCTATACAGTAATAGCACAAAATCTGTTTAATTTTCTCTCTCTTTTTGCAGTTTGTGGAGGACACCTCTCAGGCTTGAGGGGGACTTTCAGTTACCCTAACAACCCAAACAGCCAGTGGTACAGCAGTGGGGTCAGCTGTGCTTGGGTTATTGAAACTAATCCCAACAAGGTAAAATAGAGTTCAGGTTAAAGAAACCCTCAGCCTGTAGCTTATCAGAGCAAACATGATGCTACATGTGTTCCTGTGTTATGATCCAATCCCCTCAGAATAAATAGTTTTTCAAAAGAATAAATTTTAAACCCTAACAAGCCTTCAGGCTTCTTAGTCTAAGGATTTGCTTGGGTTCGTTTTTCCAGGCTTTTCCCAAGCAGCTGAGGGTTAGAGTTTATTAACCTACCTCCAGCTACAGAAGAGAACTGTTCTACATTGCTTCAAGATTTGATCTGTGAATAGCTGAATGAGAAAAGCCCTACTCTGATGGGCTCCACAGGTGGTTCCTGAGCTAAGTGAGTTGGTCAGAGCCTGGTGCTAACAATATCAAGGCTGCAGGTTTGCCCCACATGGGCCAACTCTTCACTTAAGGGTTTGACTTCATGATTCTTCTGGGTCCCTTCCAGCTCAGACTATTCTGTGACCCCCAAAAAATTTCATGTTTCTGATCTCTGAGTGCAGAAATGTAGAATTCTTAATTCATATTGTCAATGGCTTTGTGTAATAACAAAATTTGATTTTTTTTTTTTTTTAGGGATTAATTTTTAAATGTTGCACACAAATGTATATTCTTGTTCTGATCTGCAACCAACAATTCCACTACTCCATAATTTAGCATGAACTTTCTTACTTGGGATTTAAATATTTGATGTATTTTTTTTACATTTTATGGAATGAATTAAGTAATTTTACAAACCAGAGCTTAACAGTGATTTATACAGCATTGCATATATGTATGTTTGTGACATGTCCTCATCCTTAACCCTGGGAGACACTACTGTCTTCAGCAGAGCATATTACAGCACATCAGTGAAGAATCTGAATGAACTTAAAGCTGTCCATGTCACTAAGTATCCAGAATGGGTTTAGAGACACTGATTTTATATGTGCAAAACAAGAGCATTGAATGTTTTAACTCCTATTGCAACATTTTCAACCATAGCAGGGGTGAAAAATGTTAATTATGTGATGAAAATACTGCCTAGGGAAAGCTGGAATAAGGTATTTTATGCTGTGTTTCAGGCTTTTCATATGGTTTGAAATTTACACATATATATATATTTTGCACATATAACAAACAGACAAATGGTCTCAATTATTAGTTTATAGAAATAATACTTTTTCCAGAAAACTTCACTGACTAAATTTTTATCTGTCTGTCTGTCTTCTCTCTTTCCTTTTGACCCTTAAGATTCTTTAATATTCTTTTCTGTCCTGGAACATTTCAGGAAATGACACAATGTCTCTAAAGCTCATAGATTCTCACAGTTGCATGAGTACATATATCTGCTCTATAAAGTTTCTGCATAGATAGTGTCTCAACAGATGGAAAAAAGAGATTTCTTGTTTTCTCACTTCTATTAGATTCTGCGTGTTACTTTCCCATTCTTCCAACTGGAGACAAGTCATGAGTGCAACTCTGAATTCCTTCAAATCCATGATGGGCCTTCAACATCAATGCACATGCTAGGAAAATACTGTGGCTTCCCAGGTCCTGCAGAGTTTTCCAGTTCCCACAACTCTCTGTATTTTTGGTTATACTCAAACCACGCCATTACTGGAGGTTTTACTGTTCATTGGGAATCTCAGGATCCTGGTAAGTTGATGAAATGCCAAGCATCTTCATGGCTTTGGAGTAAAATGAATTACTTATTTCCTTTGACTAGGAAACATTAGGAACAGCAGGACAATATTTTTCAAGGGAGTGAGGCTGAAATGTAGATGTGTGTATCACTTGAAGATAATTTCAAACGCTAGCTCTAAGCCTCTGCATGAATAGCTTTCTGCTGTTTTTTAAGGCTGCTTCATACTTCCTGTGAGGAATCCCCCAAGAGCCTGTGTTTCTGGGGATACCGTTCATTTAGTCAGTTCTGTTTTCTCACAGAAATATCTAGTACTTCAAGCAAGCAAGGTAATGGTTTGTTTTGCCACTGACAATTTACAACAGCCTAAATGTTCCAAACGTGATAGGTTGTGGGGAATTGGATTTTAAAGAATGTATGAGGTTTTTGGTATGATTTGTTGTACTGCCTGAATTCATGGTAATGCTATTTAGGTGATTGTTCCAGATGGTCTGGCAATGCATTTCCAGAGATAAACTTCAAATCATCTTCTATAACATTTGGATCACTTCAGTATTCTGTGTGCTACCTAGAAATAAAATATTGCATTGGGTTGTGTCTTGAATGAACCATAGAGTAAAAAAAATGCCATTTCCTGTTTCTAGAAATACTTACTGAAATGCTTTTAATATGATTTTTGATGGTTTTTTCTTTCAATTGTCATTATTAGATCGATAATTACTAATTGACAATTATGAGTACTGAAAGGTAAAAGCAGATATTTAGGAGGAAAAAATAGCACCAAAAAAAAAAAGCAAAGAGGGCAGTATAGATGACATTAAATTAGCTATTCCTGAGGTATAATACACGATGTACCCCTCCCATTCCCAACTGTTGCGCTAGTATTATTTTATTACAGGCATATAAAACAGCCTTACCTGTAATTTTATTTCCCCCCCCCTTTTTTTAAAATGGAAATAGTCTTGTGATAGGATAAAAAATTGAGACTATTTACAAAGTACAGAAATTCAGATTAATTTTGTGGATCAAGTACAAACATAGTGCTTCTGATTATTCTTTTTAAGGCATATTCATCATAACTGGGTAAGAATCTTTTACTGTGCAAATCAGGAAATATTTGGAGTTCTCCTTTTAAAATTGAGTTGCAAAATTTAAAGAAAGAAGAAACTCGCTGGTTTGTTTGGCTTGGTTTTTGTTTTTTAATTTATCTGACCCCAAAGTGGTAACTGGTTTTGACACTACAGGACAATTTATCTTCTGACCAGACATGCAGTGATAAAGACCCTGTTGTTCCATGTCTCTTTCTGTTAGAATGTGGTGGTGAGCTGACAGGTACTTACGGCTCCATAAGCTCTCCAGGATATCCTGGTAACTATCCTGTAAACAGAAATTGTTTCTGGACCATCTCAACCAGTCCTGGCCTCCTCATCACATTTGCTTTTGGCACACTGAGCCTGGAACACCATGAAAACTGCAATTATGACTATTTAGAGGTAAAGTGTAATTGTGAATTATGACAACATTTTGTGAATATGTTATTGCAAAACAAGGTATTTCAAAACTTTGTTATGTACAGGAGACTGTTTGAAAATTTAATCCTGGGTTGAAATGCTCCTTTTTATTTACATATTCCACCCATCCATGCACAATCAGACACAGTAAGACAGAAAAGAGATGAAAACCTGCTTCACTGAAGTTGGTGGAAGTCCTGTGACAAAAAGAATGGGATTCATGCCAAATACTTGATGGGAAGCTTTCACTTTCTTACAAAGTTCAGTCTCCAAACTCCTTGTCAAATGTCAACCCACAGAGAATCCATGAGCCTGTGGGAAGCTATTCAGGAAAGGGATCCAAGACTAATATATTCATATCTTAGCTCACACAGCCATCCATGACTTGATATATGAGTTAGGACTTTTTGTCAAGTGTGACTTAATGTTTACAGAATTCGCCAATACCTTTTCATGGAAATGAGAAGCCAGTTTGGAATAGCATGTTGTGTGCAGTGCAGAGCATGATTTCAAGAAAACAGTTCAATAGTAGATCAGATACTTTCTTTCCCTTTCACAAAACCCTTGATGACTCCTGGCAGTGGGATCACTGCTATGCTGGTGGATTCCTCTATGTTTGGAAGAAACTTCCTATGAGCTTTCCCTCCACCCACCATCCACAATACCTCTGGAGCCTCTGAGATAACTTAAAGAGTGTTGGTACTGTTCACAACTGGCACACATATGATAATCCTAAATGTTGATCTATCATTCTGTCTAGATTCGAGATGGTCTTCTTCCACAAGACCCTGTCCTTGGCAAGTACTGTAGCACTGGATCTCCACCTCCACTCCAAACCACTGGTCCATATGCACTTATTCACTTTCACTCTGATGACTTCATTACTGATAAAGGCTTCCATATTGTCTATACAACATCTCCTGGTAAGTAAAATACTTTGGATTAAAGGTTGGTCTGTGACATTCTCAAGATAGAGCCAACAACACATGAATGGATGTAATTAACACGTGGTCTTTAATAATGTAGTAATTATTTTTGATTTGCAGACATTGTACAGAGGCAGCCTCAAAAGGAGTTACTGTACTTATGAATATCTCTTTTTTTTTTTTTTCTTAAATATAGCAGATCCAAGTTGTGGAGGAAATTTCACAGAAAGTGAAGGGGTTATCACATCTCCTTTCTGGCCTAACCCCTATATCAACAGCCGACAATGTGTCTATATTATCCGACAGCCAGAGGATGAAAAAATATTCCTCAACTTCACCCATATGGAACTGGAGAGTCATAGTGGTTGTTCAGCAAATTATATAGAGGTGATTCTCTTAATCAATTGATATGAAAGTTTGATTGCATGTGTGTACAAGAGCATGTATAACTTCTGTCCCAAGGGCCACTGCAGAAATAGATGTTAATCAAACAATTAAGTATATGAATTTACTGGGGTCCAAAGGTCACAGGGGCTGGAAGAGCAGGATGGTGCATTTGGAGTGAGGTAAAGATAAGAGAATGAGAAAATTGGTCTAGCTTAACACTGATTCTTAATAGTCTGGACATGATTAAGGGGGAGTTTGGACATTTGGTAAATGCATGTCAACTGCAACAAAAATAGAATTAATGCCATAGCTGCTATGAAGCATTTTCTGGAGTCAAAGTGCTATATGGAAGATCTTGCTCTGACACTAAAAGGGAACACACCATATAAATATTTATACACCCATTCCCAAGGAAGTGGTCGAATTACCATTTGTGGAGGTATTTACAAGATGTGTAGAAGTGGCACTTAGGGAGATGATTTAGTGGTGAGCTTGGCCAAGCTCAGTTTCCAGTTGAAGTCTGAGATTTAGAGGTCCTTTCCAACCTTAATGATTCTATGATTCTATATGCATATTTCAAGCTGGGAATTTATTGTTGCCATAACTGAAATCTTGCAAGTCTAATTCAAGAATTGTTATTAGTCTAAATCTAATTGTCAGAGAAAACAAAATGTTACAGTTAGAATGTTTCTATATGGAAAATGTAACAATAATGCAGTACTAATGTCAGTACTTAGTGTGAGCCACTGGAAGTGACTTTTACCTTTGCTTTTACTCCTAGCTCTCTCTACATTGATTTGCAATGTTGTGTTACATACAAATTTATAGATGTAGGGTGCCTTTTAAGTACATGAGATACCATGTTTTCATTTTTTTTGTTGTCCCTAAGCCCAGTTTTGTCCAGCTGCCCCTGGAGCTGGCCGTGGGTGGGGTCTGGTGCAGTGCTGGCAGGGCAGGGACAGCGCCTGTGCCACCGCCCTGGCCAGGGAGCAGGGCAGCCCTGGGCCATGGGCACTGCTGGGCTGGCCATGGGCTGAGGCAGGCAGGATGGGGGCAAACAGGGGACTGCCCCAGCAGAGCCCATGGCCAGGCAGGGCAGGACTGTGGGGACACGGAGACTGACCGGGCTGCAGGTTTGCTGGGGCTGGCAGCCCTGCAGGGCTGGTGTGGGTCCTGGACATTGGCAGAGTGTGGGGCCCTGCTGGGGGCAAGGCTGGCCCAGTGAGTCGTGGTGGTGCCCTCAGAGGCTGACAAGGCTGTGTTGATTGCCCGTGTCCTTCTCCTATCACGGCATCCCTGTTCTCTGAGTTGTGCCCTGACCCGCCATGTCTCAAGGCCTCTGTTTGTACCCAGCCTGTATTCTCTGTACACTCATAAACACCTCATCCCACATTGGCTGGCTGCTGGGTTCTGCTGCCTGTATAAACTGTGCCTGTATAAAACCATGCTTGTATAAAACCGTGCCTGTGCTGTGAGAGCCGAACAGAAGGAAAACAAGCTGGGCACAGTCAGTGGTTGATTTGCGAAGGTGCCACCGCAGCTGAAGCAGACAGGAGCCAGCCCTGCGGCCCCAGAGAGGGATCCAGCACTGCCAGCCATGCAGCTCAGTGCCAACACAGGTTTGGATTTGGGTTTAATCTCTTCTTGACCAGTGAGGAACAGGCACCTGTGAGCCCTGTGCTGTTGGTCTATTTTTAAAAGATGTTATTGTGTTGACGTCGTCCCCTTTTCTCCTCCTGTAATTCAAAGACCTAGGTTGGAATGAAGTGTAATTAGTTTCTGAAATGAGAGGGGAATTGTGTTTAATGAAAACAGACAGCTTTTGTTTGTTTGGCCTGCTACTCCTCTTGCCTAATTGCTGGCAAAACAGCAGCTAAATTCACAGCAGCCAGAGAAACAAAACCATTTCTGTTGAACACCATCGGTTTGTATTAGTTCAGCAAGACATTTAGCTCACTGTTTGCTGATCAGTCACAAGCCCTTCAGTTTCCATGTGCTTCTGCCCTCCTCTTCTTCCTGCCCTCTTACTCTGTAGCTCAGCCCAGAGAAATTGGACCGACATCTTCTGGCTGGGACAGTCAGTAAAACCAAAGTACTGTGCTCTGTTATTAACGCCTGATTTTATTCACATGTGCTTTTGTAAAATACTGTCCCACTGGTTCATCTAGGGAGATAACTTTTGGGTGTTTAAGTTACTTTAAAAGTCACTCTCAACAACTCTTTTTCACTTCAGAAAGGTGCAGATTATTCCATTCCCTGTCTATACCTGGAAGTCTGTGGACTTTCCACAGGGACCAGACACAGCTCACAGCACTTGCTCAGGGAGGGATGTTTTGTTTCTTACTAGGAAGGCATCTGCAGTAAGAAAATAGAGACAAAAAAACTTATTTGAGAAAGGCTGTGACATGATGATGCAGGGGTAAGACACTAGCCAAGGTAGCCCTTTGCCATGCCATCCTTATAACTGGCAATAGGAAACATTACTCACAAACATGGTTTAGAGAACCTGTTATTTTTAATCACTAATCACTGAACTATGTAAACAAAAAATGTAAGGAGAATCAGTTCAAGAAAAACATATAAACTCCTGTGAATTACCGTTCTGGAAGTTTTCACTGCTTTCCAAAGATTTACTAAATATTTTGGCACAAATTCTGATGTCAGCTGCTCTGCTGTAAATCCAGAATAATTCTGTCACTTTGAACTCAAATTCCAGGGAAATTGGAAATATCTCTTAGTCAGAAATCCATCTCACCAACTTGAGACTGCAAATCTGGGAAAATAGACCAGCCACTGCCTGTTTACCAGGGTACTCATGAGGATTCCTTACCTTTTCTCCCAACTCATGGATGAATACAGCTGAGGAAGAAATAATTGGTAATGAGAGGGGACCTGAAAGCTACATGTCCCTGGTTTGCCAGTGAATTCACTGGAATTATTTTTTGGCTTTGACAGCATATAGAAGCATTTAAAAGCAGTTCCATCTACATTAACTATGACCACTTTTACAGCAGAAAAAGGGCATTTTGTTTTTGGGAGAATCTTTGGGACAAAAATTGCATTTTTTTGCTTGGGCGGAGAGCAGAGGGTTTTTGTCTTTTGGACCTCAGGTTTTTGTTGCCCACTTGAAATGAGATGGGCACCTCAGAGGTGTACCAGGGCTCTGCCTGGATTCCTGGTGTAGCTATTCTTACTCATAGAATATGGATTCAAGGCTTGAAGTTTTGAGGTATAAATATCTCTTTCCCATCTACTCCCCTTCATAATCAGCATTTATAATCAACTTTAGGGAAAATATATAAGATACATTTCTCCTTTGATTAGCAAATTGATTGAGGTCAGTAGAAAGGCAGTGCAGAAGGTAAAAGCTGATATAGCCTCATTGCCATTATGATGCATTGAACCCTTCAGATAAAGGAGTGAAAAGATGTCTGTGTGCTTCTTTAGTGCTTTAGGGACTTAGAGTTGCATCTCCTGTTAGTGAGCTGTCTGCTTGCATTGATATATGGGTGTGATGGGGCAGATGCTTGTTCTGGAGAAGTGCTATTGGAAAATCACTGGAAACTTCATGGCCAGAGCAAGAAAATCAAAAATACCCTTTTTATCTCCAGCAGATTTTAGTGCTGGCAAAAATTTCACAGCTACCATTGGTGAGCACACTACCTGTCTTTTTCATACTAAATGTGTCACTTTTGGAAACATAGGTCAAATGTGTTTGTGCTAAATACTGTGCTAAATAGTCCTAAAAGTGTGCTTCATAGAGAAGATGATTTCACCCTAATGTCCTGTGACAGCATCATGTGTTAGTGTCTTCTGTGATGATCATCTGATTGTTTCTTTTAGCTCTTATAAGTCCTGTGCTTGTGCCAGTTACTGTGATGGGTCCTTGCCCCTCTCATAAATACATAAAACAGTTACTCCTTTTGTTATGTAGCAGGTCTTGGGAGATTATAGTTTTATTTGGATATCAGATCTCAATGCTTTTATGATCTAACATTTTTCTTTCCTTTTTTTTCATGACTAGGTTCGAGATGGTGACAGTGAGATGTCTCCTCTTATTAGAAAAATCTGTAATAATACACTCCTGTCTGCAATCACTTCTACCAGCAATAGTCTCTGGATCAAATTCAAGTCTGATGCTTCTGTGCAAAGAAGTAGCTTCAGGGCTATTTATCAAGTTGGTAAGAGGAACTGGTCATTTGCACAGTAAATTTACCTGTAATTTGGACACTTTCTGTCATTTCCATGATATTCATATAATAGGTTAAATGCAAACTTCAAAAGAAAGGAAAGAACAGAACAGAGTCAAAATAATTATTTAAAAAGATGTTTGCAGTAGGTTTGTTGTAGGCACTCCTAGCGTGCTTGGAAATGCCCTTTGTTGCTTCTGACCTTGAGATTACTTCAGATGGTTACAGCATGGTGCTAATAACAGCAAGGTTGTGGGTTTGATCCTCATATGGGCCATTCATTTAAGAGTTGGACTCAATGATCAATGACTCAATAGTCCCTTCCAACTCAGAATATTCAGTGGTATGATACTAATGATTCTGTGATATGATACTAGTGATGTATCGCTTGCATACCAAAGATGTTATAGCTTCAATTCTACCTAAATATTTTTACTTTCATTTTACCTGTCTTCAAGTTCTTAACCACCAACAAGCCTGTGTCAGTGAAACAAATAAGCCAAATCCATTAGTTTTCATGGGCACAGTTCAGTCTTCTGAATAAGCATGCTTATGCTACACATACAGTAATTTTTTCTATTAAATATGTTCACTTAAGTGATCTGTGGTAGCTGCTGTAATATGATGGTTTAGAGTTTAGGGTTGGTTTTACTCTAATTTCATGCATATCATACATCATTGTGATACATTCCTTGAAATCATTCATCATAAGTACTGATTCTTGGTGTCTCTTGGCAGCCTGTGGAGGTTCCTTGTCTGGAGCAGGCACGATCCATTCACCTTATTATCCCAGGATGTCCCCTCACCCAAAGACCTGTGAATGGATCATCTCCCAGCCAGCTACTGAAGTGGTGATTCTTAACTTTACCGACTTTGATATTCGAAATACAACCACCTGTGATTCAGACTACATCGAGGTAAAGAACAATGCACATGTACTATGAATAGTAGATATGTATCTGCAAGTTCCTTCTCATACTGCTCTCCACCAAAGCACAACTTCTTGACAGGCAAGCACTCCTTCCAGCAGTCACAAAAGCTTTTCCAGGCCCATAACGGGATCCCAAAGCTTTTCTTGGTTCTCCAAAGATATTATGACTAGTTTGATAATCAAAGGCAAGTATCAGGTTTCTTTAAAGAGATAGGTCTGGTTTGGGAGATTTATGTGCCATTTACTGCTGAGGATGTAAGATCTCATCTTTTCTCCATCTGACATGCTTTGTATGGGATAGTGCTTCTCTGATAGGCATAAGGTTGTATTTTATGTGCCTGTAGTAGAAACCACACTGAAGAAAGAGTAGGGCTGACTTCCTAAGGATCTCTTTTGTATAGTTCTTATTACTTACTTAATGCTTGATACTTGAATGTAATAGAAATTTCTATAGGATGTTTTGAATATACTGTTTTTCAGATCAGAGATGGCAACAACCAAGACTCTCCTGTTTTGGAGAAATACTGTGGTACAGCTGTACCCTCTATAGTGCAATCCACACGGAACAATCTCTACATCAAATTCAGAGCTTCCTCACTTACCAACCTTGGCTTCAGGGCTCAGTACTGGCCATTAGATACAGGTAAGGACTGTTTTGCTGTTTTCTGTGTAGAGTGTTGGGACTTTTCAAATTTTCCCACCAACGAAAAACAACTGGCAATCAGTTTTTAGGCTGGTGTGATGGGAGATAAATTCTTAATCAGTTACTGTGTAGTATGCATCAAGGAAGAAAGACTGTGAAAGTAGCTAATTTTATAAGTGTCTTTTTTTATAAACATATCATTTAACCTGATGTTTTGAATCTCTGCAGTATGTGGAGAGACTCTCACTGGAGCATCAGGAACAATTACAAGTCCTGGTTATCCAGATGTGTACCCACATGGGATTAACTGTACCTGGATTATCAACGTTCAACCCGGCTATTTTATCCGCCTGACATTCACTTCATTTAACTTGGCATTTGATTATAGTTGTGGAAAGGATTATCTTGAAATATATGACAACAGCACTCTGCAAAAATTGGGAAGGTAAATATGTCCATTAGCCTACAGACCTGTGTTACTGTGAAGAGAGCTGTAGGTAGGACTATAGCACTGTTCTGTAGGTCTTGACATTCAATTTGCTTCTCTAAGTTTTGTGTATAGATTATTTTCTCTTCATCACAGAAACAATAGCAGCAATTTCTCTGCTAGGACAGCAAAGGCAGCTTGGTACTTGACCATGAAATGGGAAACACATTTAATAAGTAATATATTAGGAGAAACTAAGTTGTGTCAAGAGGATAGCTCTTTTAAGGACAAGTTTCAATAGCTAGCTTTGTCCCACTCCATTAATATTTTGATCTATGGAAAATAAACTGAAAAGCATTAATAGATCTCTGCTCAGAAAATACAGCATTTTAAAGACTTGCAGAAGGGAAAGAAAGATTACTTAAAAGCCTGTACCTTTGGATATCTGCAAAAATTAGACCACAACCTGCATTTTATGGGATTTAGTTTTCATTTTCTTCTTAAAAAAGATTTTATCTTAGAGAATATTTTCTTTTATTCCACTTTTCCAATTGGTGTATATACAAGGCTTTCTTGCTGCCCTAGAATTCAGGAACATTTGAATTACTTTGGAACGGTATCCAACTGCAGCTATAGACTGTAAAATGGTTGGCTGACATGGCAGTATTTTGGAAAGTAAGGAGCAAATGACTCTCATAGTGAAGAGCGTTTTGCAGTCTTAGTGTTTGGCCAGCCACTCTGACTCCTACAAAAGAACAGAGTATGTTGTAGGTACAGGAAGTATAAATTCAATAAGAATTTGACCTCTTGATGTAAGTCAGAGTTTCTTCTCTGATTTTGCCACGCTTTAGATTTGTATACTCTTGTACATGTAGTGTGCTATTTAGTCCCATGATGCAGGGTACATGCCTGGGATCTGTATCATCCAAAGGAAAGAATTGTGTAGCTACTCATACTTCACAGGAAAGCTGAATTCTCTTCCAGTGATACAGATGCTTTATAAAGTACTGCCATTCAATCTGGGGTATCTTTTTGCTGCAGATACTGTGGAAGATCAATTCCACCATCTCTCACTAGTGGTGGCAATATGATGACATTGTCCTTCAGGACAGATCACAGCGTTGCAACTGAGGGCTTTTCAGCTAATTATATCACCCTGGATGCATCCAAAGGTAATATGTCAGTCTGTTCATTATGCAAATTAAATGTTTTCAGCTGTCACTGTAAATAACCACTACAAGAAACAGAAACATTATTTGCTGTGCTGCCAGAAGACTTCCTGGTGCCTCTTCTACTCCTTATTCATTCTGCTTTATTCAAAAGCTTTTTACTCCCTAGGAAAGCGGAAAGCAATTTCTGTGAGCAACATTGTTGCTTTCTTTAAAAAGTCAGGGAGAGCTGACATGGCAGAGCTGCGGGAATAAATGCTGAGTATGTGTGATCTAAGAAACTTAGTGATCATGGACAACTCACTTGCATGGGAGACTCTTGGGTAACATAAAAAATTAATTTAGTCTCTGTAAGGTTCAATATTGCTGGTGGCTAGGGAAAGGTCAATTAGGATGAAATTCGATAAAGCACCAAAATAACCTGAAAGTGCAAGCGATTTTTTTCATTACAACGGAATGCAACATTTCTGTCTCCACCAGAGTTCAAAGCTCCTGTTATGCATTAAATACCTTCTTTAAGTATTTTCTAAAGGGCTAAGACTTACATCAGTGAGGTAAAGGAAGAATGAGTCTTCATTCTCTCCGTTCTCTTCTCTTTTGGACATTAGGAGGAATTTTTTTCACAGAAAGGGTGTTTAAACATTGGAATGGACTGCCCAGGGAAGTAGTGGAGTCACCATCCCTGGATGTGTTCAAGAAACAACTGGACATGGCACTTAATGCTATGGAAGGTAGAGGGACAGGGTCTGCCTAGCAGAACTAAACCACAGAAGAGGCAGAGTGGCATAAGGGAAAAAAGTAAAAATGAGAATGTGTTTGTAGCTGGGATGTTTGTTATCCATCATTAACCAGTTTTGATGTGGTTTCTGTGTGTGAGTGCAGGCTAAAAGGGATATGTTAGATGAATACCAGAAATTCATAGACTCATCTATGCAGCCATAAACTACCAATGGCTGTTCTTTGTGTGCTCTTAGTTTCTTTAGTTTTCCTAATTCCTCAATTTATTCAACCTGTTTAAAAGCAGCAAATTTTCCAATTCCTACTGCTTTCTTGGTGAGATCTTGGGAAAATTGGCTAATATTTTAGGGGCTAGTATATAGGGGGGGACCAGTACAGATTTTGCTACTGTGGTTTTATTCACTACCAGATAACTTATAAATCCAAAGAAACCATTTCCTCAGCTGTTTTAATTTATATTTGAGTTATCTTGCATTGAAACCAAAAAGCCAGTAGAAACAATGCAGATTTAATGAGAACGATTTCAAGGAGAAAATTTATATTTCTTAGAAAGTAATAGGCAAAAAAACCCCAAGTTCTACTTTTAAAAATCTTTCCAGGAAAACTCTGTAGTTTGAAATCGGAATTCTTACTAGTGAGAAATTGCAAAATTACCATCCTTATAAAGTCTTTTTTTAGTCTTTTTTTGCATCTGCAAGCTAAACCTTCTATGAATATCATTGTTGCTTTTTAATGTGATATTTTTTTCCTTTTAACTCACCTCAGATTACATGGGTGGATTGAGTCCTTCTTAAATATTCTTATAGCAACTTTTCTCAGAGTCCATCAAGATCAAAGTATTCTTTACTCAACATTAATCTGTATTTCTGTCTCTGTTGTAACCATATCTTTCTGTGTGTCTGTTAGTCATTTCAATGCTGTCCGGTTTTACAGTTCTGCCTGCTCTCTTCCGTATCCCCCCCTACCACCATCATGGTGATTGGCTTTTCTCATCTTTCATCCAAAGCACTGCAATATGTGTCCTGTGGAGTTCCAACTACATCAATGCTGTCCCTGGAATGTCTTCAAACAATGCCTTAAAAATGCACATCTGCTGTCTCTTCAGTGCTTTTAACAACTATATAATATGTTTACATGAAATGAGTGCTATGTAATAACTTAATCCAAACTCTATATAACACCTAGGACTTTCTTTTCCCATAATGAATATAAATATATTTACGACTCTTCAGCCAATCTGCACTAACTCTCAATTTATTCTCACTCTTGGAACGATCTCTAGAATAAATGCTTTTTAATTTCAGCCACTAACAGCTTGCATAAATACAGCAAAGTGGGAGATAGCCACTGAAACGGAGAGTAATAAACTTACAGAGAGGCTGAAATTATGTTTTGGGATTTTAAAAAAAATATATGTTTCTTTTGGTCCTGTACAAGCATAACAGTACCATAAAGTTTTTATAAATACCAGAGAGCTAAAATTAATTTTTTATTAAGAATAAAGTATTTTGAAATTTCTGTTGCCTGAGAGAAGGCAAACACATATGTATATGGGGATTTTGCTGTGGGAAGCAACTCCTCACTTCCCTGCAGTCATATGAAGTTTTGTTTTCCCACTGTGAGATGTTTAGGTTTTCATCTTCAGCTCATGTATATCCAGTTACACTAAGGTAGCAAATTGCTAAGCATAATAATGTCTGAGAGATATACTAAAACTATGATTTTTTTTCTTTACATCTGCTGCTAATTTAGATTTTTTCTGCTAAAGAAAATATGGTTCTAATCATGTTTCTTGTGCAATAGGAATTCTTCATATTTTTCAGTTGTGTTTGCTTAGCCAGCTAGAGCATAACCAGTATCAGAACTTGTCAAAGATGTTCTGTTTCATATTACATATTTCAATAGTCTTTTGCCTGGAGTTATTTCAGAGAGAATGAGCTATTGAAAACATGGACAAGATTGTCCCTACTCCCCCTGCCAAATAAATTGGAGTTAAAAAAAGATATGTAGGAGTGAACTTTTTCTAATGCAAAATGAAACTAATTTTCTTCTCCATGCATCTTGCTAAACAATATTTTTGTTAGCATGGCTTATCTGTGATATATTAAATACTTGAAAATTAGCTTGAAAAGAATAAAAGGCAAAGCTATATTTCCTGTTAAAACAAAAAAAAATTGAATGTCACAAGATGCAGCCATGGTCCATAAAGTGAAAACAATTGTTTTAGCAGTCTGCCAGCTAGTAGCTGTGAATAGCTCATGTATAAGCAATAGATGGAAATCCTTCAGTCAGACATGCCCACCAGACACAAAATTTAAAATGTGTGTCACCTACTTCAACAATAGGTACCTTGGATTCTTAGTTCTTTGCCATCCTTCTGTCATTTAAGAGGAAGAGTCACATGGAACACAAGGTAATATTTTAATTTGTTTCAGAGTCCAGGTCTCAGCTACCAAATAGATGAATGTATTCATCACAAAAGCCATGTAAGTGTTATGGTAGATTTTAGAGTTGTCTTCTGCCAATTTTGGCTGACCACGTCACAAATAACCCATGTAAAAATATCTGTATTTTTATAGTACAATATCTATAAACTGTAAGAATTTAATCTTTCCTGGAACTTTTGTGCAGGGTCTTGATAGATACAGGCCACAGTTTTCTCATACGAGTAATACTGGAATCAGTGCTATATTTTTTTCCCTCAAATTCTTCACCAATAAGTGGGAGTTCATCTGTTTTTGGTGATGTGTTTGGTTGGTTTGTTGATTGGTTTTCTGTTTGCTTGGGGTTTTAAAATTTTGCTTATTTCTTTAGAGATGCTTAATTTCAGTCTTTCTGCTGGGAAAACAAGATTTTTAGCAGATTGCCTTCCTGACAGACTTTTTATTCCTGGTCTTTCTCTGGCTTTGGTGAAAGTTAATTTTGCTGATTATCCTCCTGAATTGTGAATATTATTTATCAGGATGGCTAATTTTGTTTTAAATAGCTTCATTGTGGATTATATATTAGTTGTAATGACCGTTTGGAGAAGCCAGAGTTTGAAAAGCATGAGGAAAGAGAAGAACATCTATGAATCTATGAACTTAAAAGTGCACCTGAAAGTGTAGCATAGATCTGTCTTCTTCCTTCATAGCTGAGTGCAAGTTGAGATCTTCATTCCCATCTTCCTGACCGAACCCAGTAATTATTAGGAGTGTGATGCCTGGCTTTGGTCTTCAGCTGAATGAGCAATGGCAAGAATTGAAAGTAATATCTGACAAATAGGTATGTGCAGAGATATACAGAGAATGGTTGAATAAAGTTGACCTAAGGCAGAAAAAAAAGGTGATGTCCTATGTGTGTCTTGGGCATCTGCTCAGCTCACCCTAAGTTTCAGGAAAAAAGCTCAACTAGCTGGCACATGACAATTTGTCAGGCTGCTGTAACTTGGCAGCGTTTGATCAGGGTGTTAGTCTGCCTATAGCAGCCAAAATATGAGTACAACTCCACAGTATGTGTGTTTAGGTGTAAATTAGCAGAAGGCAGGCAGAGATTCTTTTTGAACAATTGGACCCAGTATTTTGAGGAAGTTTGGGTCTAACATGCTACAAAAACCCTTTTTGTGCCTCCTTGGTGAAAATCAAGTCTGTTAGCGTCTGCCAGCAGAAGTAACTGAAGGCCCTAAAGTGCAGATGTGCTCTCACATTGCCTGTGGAGAGGCATATAAACTTAATGTGATAGTTCTTTCCTTTTTTCCCTAAACATGCATGGTACTACATAAAGAGTGAATAGTTAGGGATCCCAGTTTTCCTTTGGTACAGTGAGATTGAAAGAAAAATCCCACGTTACATACTGCACTATTGCTTGATTTTTGATTAACTAGGATTGTGGCAACTGATTGGTATCTCTTTAGGGGAAAAAGCATGGATATAATTTTCTACATTATGCATGATTGCATGAGTGAGTAGTACAAAAGCTGACATTTTTCTCTGCTATTGGCTATTACAGTTGGTTACTGCCATTTATGGCATTTTTTTCAGAAAAGCTAACACATTTGTAATAAAATCAGAAGGCAGATTGAATAGCTTTCAAAACCTCACACACTGGGCAAAGCAAGATGTGTGATTGTCCTCAACAATTGCCTCCTTCTGTTTTTCATAAGCTGTAATAAGTGTCTTCCAAGTAAACTGAATTCATGGTTTTTCCAGACTTATAATAATCACATATACTATTAGACTGCATTCTGAACTTTGGCAAAGGAGTCAAAGTACTTTTTTTCCTGCTAACTTTGCAAAATGTTCACTGAAGGGTCTGTTATTGCCCAAGAACACCCCCCAAATGTTAGTGAGGTGAGTGCTAAAGGGGAGTGCCAGCTCTCCTGCTGAAAGTGGAACACCATGAATTAATCCAGTTACCAGAAAAGAGTTGGCTGTCAAAAACATGGGCTCATCAATGCTTTTCTAAATCCTCACAGCAGCCAGCATACTCCATCTATACTTGGATTTATTTCACTTTATTTCTAAATGTTAGCCAGAAGTCTAACATTTATAAGGCAATCACTGTTCCATCTTCTCTATTTATTATCCCTTAGCCCATAAAGAAGATTGTTCAGTGAAATTTAAAGCAGTACAGAGCATCCAGTTTAAAACAGCCCACTTGGGATATAAGTTTCTTTCTTCTGGCTCCTCCTAGGAAGAAAAACTTTGGTGAGGGAGGGAACCTGGAAAATTCTGTGGAAATTGTTATTAAAAGGGCTGATAAAAAAATTTGGCTTCTGTAATGCTAATTTTACTGTAGGGGTTCTTATCTAGTACACCAGTTTTAATATTCTGCAGGTTGAAAGCTGGTATTGTTTGTCTCAGCCTCTGAGAGAGTAAGTAATGTCAGTATTGCAAGAGCTCTAATCATTAATTATGCACAAGTCAGACACCTATCCCTCAAAAAAGCAGGAGAAAAAAGTTAGTTAAAACTAAGTAACCTAATAAATATACACATGTTTTCTTTTTAATTTTTTCATGCTTTTTCTGTTAGGAAAACTTGGGTCAGATTTCTAAGTCAGATTTCTAACCCTTCAGTCAGCATTCTCAAGAAAACATATGATTTAAGTATCTGGGATTTGATGATAAGCCCTACATATCACAAAACACCATGGGAGCTGGCAGCACAGCCAGGGCATTATAAGGATTTAAAAGCAGCACAAGGCTCTTATGGTGACCAGTACTAACCTGTTTGTTATATGCATACCTTAAAGCATATCAGTGATGGAACACATAAATTACTAAAATTCTAGATAAAGACTTCCATAGATAATGATTTTAGGTAAACTAGTGCATGAAACCTTTTTGATTTGTCAATACAAATTGACAAATACAAAAGCACAAGCAAATGGCAGAAGATTATTGACCTTATTCTGTGTCCTGTTTCTCTGTTCTCTGTGATGAATTAGGAACATGAGTCTGGGAGCTACTTTGGGAGTATTTATCCCACAGAAAATGTTTGCAACAGAGGCCTTCCAGGTGACCCAGAATGCAAAAAACACCATTAAAAATACACCATTAAAGCAGAAATATTTTAGTAGTTAGAATGCCTAGAAAGCAGACATGGAAATGACCAACCTTAGATATGAAGGACCTGAAGAGTAGCTCCATCCCTTCCCCCTAAACTGTTATGCAATTAAAGAGTTAAATATAAACATTGCTATACAGCAGCTGTGCTGTGTAAGAAAGCAGATCTCAGAGATCTGTGGCAAACAGCTTAAATGAGTGTAGTTGATCATAATATTTTGCTTTCTCTCTCAGTTCTATTTATAATTAGTCTAAACCTGCCTATTTGGTAGGAAGTATTTAATTTCTTATATTTGTAATCTGTAGGATGTGAAATGGGGAAATGGAGGACCACAATGAGTCCCCAGGGTCATTTTTTGTCAAATTTTATGCCACTCTCCCTGTCCTTGTTTTTGTAGCTAAAAGCTACATAATGTGGACCTCTCCTTAAATAAATCAAACTGTATCTTAAGAACCAGTGGACTGTTTTCTCCTTTCTGCATCTGCTATGCTGATTGGATCATTGCTCTAGAAACTCACTTCCTAACAGAAACATTCTCCTAATTTCTATGTGTCTGTACTCATGGACATTTTTTAACTTCAGAACTTGTCCTGTCATTGGAATATGTTCTATTTTTCCTTTCTTCATGCTTCTTGATGTTTATCTGCACTTGCTAAGCCAAACAAGTTAAGCTCTTCTAGTGTCTCTTGCCTACCAATCTAATTTCCTGTTATCTCCACAACCTCTGTCTTACTTGTTCTCATTTGATTTTCAGAACATCAGTGACCACGGTTATCCACATTTTTCCAGGTGACACATCACCATTGCCTTGTGCAGTAGCATCAGGATTTCCTGTTTTGCCTGAAAACACCTGGCACATTTCACATTTCTTCTTGCTCTTTTTGCAGCCATATCACAAATTTTACTCATTGACTGTGAACAGCTAATAGACAACAATTATTCTTTCTAAACAAAGTTACATACTATTTTATAGCAAATATTTTTATTTCTAGTCTTTATGTCTGAAAAGAGTATATTTTAAATTATTGCTTAGGTTCTAGGTCAGTGTTAGTTCACACTATTTTCTTCTTACCAGCTCATAAATTGCTCACAAAAAAAGAGATGTAGTTCATTTAAATATAAGACCTTAAGTAAGACTCTTGTGTCCTCAAATTCTAAGGATTATACCACTTTCCAACTTACTGTCACTTATGGCCCAGAAAATGGGAAAAGAAATTTAGGTGCAAAATCCTTTCTAACAGGTTTGACCATGGGGAATGTTTGAAAACAATATAGCTTCTCCTCATAGCTAGAAACTGTATTTCGTTTCCATCACCACTGCTTTTCAGAAATTCAGGAATTCTACCTTTTGTGTTCAGCAAGACATCCCTTTCAGTTACCCTTCTCTGCTTACTTGGGCTTTAAGACAAAGCCATCTAGGTAGCTGGAACTGCTTTTATGTTACCTATTTATTACAGACACAGTGTTCTGGTAAAAGCTGAAGAAATCAACTCAAATGTAAGAAATCCTATGAAGCAGCTGGATTGTGTTTTTAGTTTATACTGTTGACATTCAGCAGTAAGAAGTGTCCAGGAAGAGTTATAATGCACAGGATGTTTGCTCCTCTGCCTGTTGAAAATAGAAATTTCCTGTTAATTTAGCAGACATATGACATTAATTAATCTTTGTTTCTTTTCTTTTTAAAGTTTGCTCACACAACTACACTTCTGATACCGGTGTGCTGACATCTCCAAACTACCCCAATAACTACCCTGTCCGGACTGAGTGCATCTACACCATCACAGTGGGGATCAACAGACAGATTGTGCTGAGCTTCACCAACTTCACCTTGGAAGGGAACAAACGCTGTACAGAGGATTATATAGAAATCAGGCAAGGCTAATTCTTTCTCTTGTCCTTAGTACTGATTACCATGTATGTTGTCCAAACCCACTTAAGCATGTTCAGTAACTTTAGTTTTAACTATACACCTTGCTGTCAGTATGGGAAAGGGACTTTTCAGAGAGCTTTATAGGCTGCCTTTTCCTCCTGTCATCCTGCTCTGTTGTTAGCTTTCCCACTTGATAAATTCCAGTTCTGAGAGCAAGTGGAGTGTGTGGATGTGCCTATGTTCCCATGCACTGCATTTGGGTTGTTTTCCTTAGTGCAGAAACAGAGAGTTTCATTATCTGTTTTGTGACATACTCTCTGTGATATTTGAAAAGTCGTGGCAGTTAGGTGAAGTTCCAGGTGATTGGAAAAGGGGAAACATTGTCCCCATTCTTTAAAAGGGTAAAAAAAGAACCCTGGGCCTAGAAATATCATGGAACAGATCCTCCTAGAAACTCTGCTAAGGCACAGGGAACACAGGGAGATGGCTGGAGACAGCCAGCTTTACTTCATCAAGGGCATTCCTGACCAACCTAGTGGCCTTCTGTGATGGAATGACAGTGGATGAGTGAACAGCTACAGATGTCATCTGTGTGTGACTTCTGTAAAGCTTTCGACACATTCCCCCACAACATTCTCCTCGCTAAATTGGAGAGAGATAGATTGGCTGGGTAGATGGTTTGGAAGATGAGGAATTGATTGGATTGCCACATCCAGAGGGTAGTGGTCAATGGCTTGATGTGCAAAGGGAGATCTCTGACAAGTGATCCCTCAGGGATCTGTACTGGGATCAGTGCTATTTAATATCTTCATTAATGACATAGACAGTGGGATCAAGTGCAGATGACACCAAGCTGAGTGGTGCAGCTGACATGCCTGAAGGACAGGATGCCATCCAGGGGGACCTGGATAAGCTTGACCAATTCTCCCATGTGAACCTCATGAGGTTCAACAAAGCAAAGTACAAGGTCCTGCTCCTGGTTTGGAGCAACTCTCAGTATCAATACAGGCTGGGGAGTGAACAGATCAAGAGCAGCCCAGTGGAGAAGGACTTGAGGGTGATGGTGGTGAATGAAAAATTAGAGAGGCTCTGGCAATGTACCCTTGCAGCCCAGAAAGCCAGCTGTATCCTGGGCTGCATCCAAAGCAGCGTGGGCTGCAGGCCAAGGGAGGAGATTCTGCCTCTCTGCTCTGTCCTGGTGAAACCTCACCTGGAGTGCTGCTTCCAGCATGAGGACATGGACCTCTTGGAGCAAGTTCAAAGGAGGACCATGAAGACAATCAGAGGACTGGAGCACTCTCAAATGAAGACAGGCTGAGAGAGTTTGGATGGTTCAGAAGAAACTTTTTACAGTGAGGGTAGTGAGGCACTGGAATAGATTGCCTACAAAGGTAGCTGATGCCCCATCCCTGAAAATGGTCAAGGTCAGGCTGGACAAGGCTCTGAGTAAGCTGATCTAGTTGAAGATGTAACTTCGTTGCAGAGTTGGGTGGCATAGATGACCCTTAAATACCCCTTCCAACCCAAACTATTGTATATTCTATATTCTGTTTTATGTTTATAGTCTTTAGACAGCAGCTACTCTAGGAGGTAATGAGAGGAACATGTAAATAATCTGCTATATTTGTCTATACTGGCATGACCATTAAACTTAGAATACTAACCTAGTGATTCTAGGGAATTTTACAGGACAAATAGAAGAAAGGAATATTTGCAGAAAGGTTACCTGCCTACAGTACAGCAGCACCAAGTGTATATCCTTTCTGCTGTGTGGCTGCAGATGGATTTGCAATTTGCAGTGTTGGTGCCTCCATTCCTGTCCTCATGAGCCAGCTCCCTGGGTGAACCATATCTGCAGAATGCAGTGTGTTTTTTCAGTCTGAGCATGCTAAGAGTTTCCATTACCTCACTGAGCACCATGATAAAGCTCATCCTGAACATTATACCAGATATTCTGTATGGGTTATTCCTTGGCAAGTAATATCTTCTTTTTAAAACCAAACAAAAATCTGTGTGCTGAAGTTGCAGTATTGAGATTCTGAATTCCAGCTGAATTATCTGGGTTTTTAGCTGTACGTATAAACTGGAAAAACTTTTTTAGGTTATGAAAACCTAAAAAGCTTGTTCAATATTTTCTAAGTAAAGTGTTTCATTTATTTTTCTTTTTAAAACAACAATCTGAGATTAAATTTAATCTAACTTTATTTTAACAATTAACACTTTAATTTGGAGTGGTTCAAATTGTCAACAGGGTGATAGTTTTCACCTTAGGGACTGAAAACATTTATTTTTTAGCATAAATCTAACTCTGTTTTCACTGTAACGAGTTCATCAGGTTTTAAGATTAAACAGGTTTTAAGACATGGAGAGAACTTTTGAAGTGCAACCCAGCACATTGCTGCTGCCATAACTGGATTTTTAGAATGTCTCTTCAAACCTGATACTGATAAATGGGGTAGCTGCGCAAGTCTGAGGTGAAGTGCCACTCTCGTTTCTTGTCCTGAGATGTCCTCTGATAAATTGCATTCAGTCAACTAAGAAAATTGCATCTGACCACAGCTGCAGAGGCCAAGATGCAAGTGAGGGGAGGTTCTGGCACATTTCTTCAACTGCCAGTAACATGAGACAGCAGCAAAGAGTTTAAGCTGGGAGGATGACAAGAAAACAGTGGCAAAGGCTAAGTAGAAATTTTTCTCAAAAGCAGCTGTAAACCTGTGAATATGCAATTGAAAGTATTACTGTCCACTTAAAAAGCATCATAGGAAGATCACACCCATATATAGATATAAATTATCTGTTATTGTCCTACTGACCTGTACATTGTTGGTAGTTTGAAAGTGCTTAATGACAAGGTCGGGAAGCAATTGATAAGCAGGTTGCTACCCTCTTTTTTATTCCCATAGGGCATGTGCAGGAAGCAAAACAGAACATTAGCTGTGAATTCTGATTACAATATTAAAAAAATGTTACTGGAAATAATATTTAATTTAAAAACAGGAAAATAAGTGGTTGTAGAACCAATTCTGAAGACTAAGAAAATACTTCAAAACATGCATCACATCAGTGAAATGAATTCAGAAATGAATTTCCATTTGTGTGGTGGCAACTAAACATGTTTTTTAAATAAGTCAGCTCATCTGGGTTTGCACCAGGCTAAACAGTGAGGAGAGAGAAAATTACTACTTCAAATTAGAAGATTACTTTTGGCTGCCCCAATGATTGTCACCTTGCAGAATATAGAGAATATAGTCTACCTGAGACACTTCTCAAGCCTGCCATTGTGTTGACATGCTCTCAGGCTGCTGAGAGTGACATACCCAGCAGGCAGGTGGTTGTGGTAGGGGTTAATACTGCAAGTAGCAAGACTCAGTATTTGGCAGCAGTATTTCTGTTGAAGAGCCAGGACTAGTCTTTCCCAGGCCTGAAGGAATCACAAGATTTTTGATTTGCTAGCCTTTCTCATGGTATCTCTCTTTGACCAAAGGTTTTTCTTCTTTACCCTTCTAGAGATGGAGGCTATGAAACTTCTCCTTCTCTTGGAAAATACTGTGGTACAGACCTGCCTCCCGTTATAATCTCTCATGGTAACAAGCTGTGGATAAAGTTTGTAAGTGACGTATTTGGCACAAGACAGGGATTTTCAGCAGAGTGGGATGGTACCTCAGCAGGTAAAATGACTGCATCAAGTATAGAACTATTTTACACATCTTATTTTTGATCTTTTGTTTGTATTTAATTTCTCACGTTTTTCCTCACAATTTTTCTGCTTCCAATCTTCTAAAGTCTGTCTGCTAATTATATAGTGACATGTATGCATGCTAAGATCAAGGATATTTCTTGATCCTTGGGCTTTCTTCTTTTACCACAGAGAAGAGCATACTATTCCCTAGATATACAGTAGCTTAAATTTCCTCTTATGTTTAGGAAAGCAGTAATTAAGAATTTAATGAAGAGGTTTCTAATTTCTAATTCTTCTCTATCAGAAGCACCCTTCAAATTAGATAGTTAATACTTTTATTTGCTGTGGGCTCTCTTCTGCTTACAACATTTATGGCTGAATGCAGATTTTTGGGGCATTACTGAAGATGTTCAGGGCATGTGAAGGAGGTCAGTAGTGAGAATTGCACACACCAGGTTTAATTCTCTGTTCTTCTCGTTATTAAATGTTGGTTTCCCTTCTCTGCCGTTTTCAGGTTGTGGTGGGACTTTCATAACAGCTTCTGGTGTCCTCATGTCTCCCAACTACCCTATGCCATATTACCACAATTCAGAGTGCTACTGGCTGCTCAAAGGAAGCCGAGGAAGTCCATTTGAAATCCAGTTTGAGCAGTTCCATCTGGAATATCACCAGAAGTGCAGCTTCGATTACCTAGCGGTGGGTGCCCTGTGACACTTGGCTCCACAGGAGGCAGATGAGTATGCTGGGTACAAGGGCCAAGAAAAACACAGGGCCTTGGTTTGCAAATATTCCTAAGTGAACAGACTCAGGATAGGAAAGCTCCATGTTGATGTGCTACCTTCATCTCATGGAGCCACGAGAGGCAAGGCAGTGTCTGTGTAGCTGCTGGTAAAGAAAAGCATTTATGTATAGATAGAAAGAATCTCATAGATAGAAACAAGAATCTGTCTGTATCTTATATATTTTCCGTGTTTTGAACAGTATGCTTTCTTAGTAAATTACATGGAACAAAGCACAACGGTGTCAATAACCATATTGTTAATCCCAACTCTCATATTTGAATTGTTGCAAAAATCATTTGAATATATCTAATGAAATTGAAATGGAGTCCTGTGTTCCCCTCTTGGTGACTAAGCCCCTAAAAACCCACTAGTATTCAGTTACTGGCTTCCTGTTTTTGCTTGTTTCTGAAATGCCTGCCAGGCTTCCTCTGAGCAGAAATGGAATTTAACCTCTTGTATACCCAGTAACATTTCCCTAAGCAGACATTTATCAGGGGGAAGTTAATCGGATTTGTAATGTCATCAGCTTTATTATCTTTTCATTTTTCTTTTTTTGTTTTTGGGTTTTTTTAGATATATGATGGCAACAGCAGCAATGCTAGACAGCTAGGTAAATTTTGTGGAAATCAGATACCACAAACAGTCCATTCCAGTGGAGACAACGTGTACGTAAAACTAAGGACAGATAACAGTCTGCAAGGTGGAGGTTTCTTAGCCAAATACAAACAGGGTAAGTAAAGGAAGATTGGATGTTTCTACAGCTCATGTTGTCTGTGAAACTGCTTGCAGCCCATGATCTTGTATATTTATCAGCACAGTAAAATGTATAGAGCATACCAACAACCCAGATTTTCTATTCTGGTACAGTTACAGAACACAGAGAGTTAAAACTTATCTGCCCATGTACCTGTGATGGAGATTCTCTCCTCCTCAGGGGAAAGCTAATAAGGGGGCTCTATTTCTATTACCTGCACCAGTGGCACTTACCACTCTAGATTTACTCAGAATAACAAGTGCTGGAAGTCCCTAACAGGGTGGATTTGACTGTTCTTGCTCTCCTGCTCCATCAGGCTCCTGAATTTTCAAAAGAGAAGGCAGATACAGCAAGATTCTCTGATCTTAGAGCTGCTTTTGAGGCAGGATGACAAAGGATAATTGAGTTTCTGTCGGCCAAATTGCATCATTATGGGTGCTTGGGATAATTTAGCCTATCAGGAACATTTTAAAAAGATTCATTTTATTCTGTCTTGTGGTAAGGGTAATACTTTTCTTGCAAGCATAATTTTTGTAAAATAGTACTACCCCAGAAATATCAAAATAATAGCATTTGGAGAAAAATACAAGAAGACATATGACAAAGTAATTTTATTCCCAGTCATAATCTGAATATAGTCCTGGTGTTTACTTTTCTCTTTATACACTTTTAATTTTTTTACAGTTAAATGCACATTGGAAGATATGTAATTTCATCACATAAAAAATAATTTGCAAGTATCTTTGTGTCCTCTAAATACGACATGCCCAAGTGACAAGGATTGTTGTAGGTTTATAGACATGAAGTTGTCCTAGGTTTAGACAATAGTAAATGGATTATGAAAAAACAGAGCTATTCATCCACACGTAACACACGCAGTAATTAGAAGAGGGAGGGAGCCTTGGCTCCCTCATTCCTTACAGATATCATTACACATTCATCTACCATGTACTTTTCAGACTGCAATGTCAAGAGGATATATTAGAAAAGGTTCCCCCTGCCTTTCATTAATTAAACAGAAAGAGCACTTTCAAAGCACTCAGATGTAGAACCTGAGCTATCAGATAATGTGATTTACATTCATATTTAATTCTTGAAGATGCATCAGAGAAAGCTTTTAATGACTTGCCCAAAAGCTAAAATTATGTAGGCAGTATGTTGCAAAATAAGGATGCTTAGATATCAGATACGTTTACATGTACATGAAAGAAATTTAATGATTAGTTGGAAAACGTTGCAAAGGAAAACACGGTATCAAGTTACCATTCAGAGGCACCTTTGTGCCTGATATGTTTCTAATAAAATTCTGATGGCAGGGTGTAGCAGATTTTACCCATCTTGCATTCTTCAAAACCCATTTTGTGCTCTTCATCCTGCCCTTTCAAAAAGTCATATGCTTCAGTGTAGCTTTGCAGGCAAGCTCCACTCCACCTGACCCTGACCTTCAGCTGTATCCCAAGTATTCTGAAATACTGAAAACACAAACCTTTAAATCGTTTGAATAGAATAAAAAAAATGTGCAGGAGGTAGGTGTACTATCCGTAGTGACAGACAATAGAACAGCTATGCAAGTGAATCTCAGCTATTTCTGCTGTTCAAACACTGCAGATTTGCTGCACAAACCAAAGAGCCTGGTCTGCTCCCTGCCCCCTGCCCTCTTCCCCGTGCATTAATTACACTGCTTTACTCCCAATACACATTGTATGCTCTCTCCAGACAAGGGATTTCCCACATTGATATTTTTTGTCTTTAGGGAAAGGTGGATACAGGAAAATGAGAATCACTGACCTAATGCCATAACTGTAATTTTGTTCTTTACCCAGTTTAGTCTATTTTCATTTTCTCTGCAGTTCAAGGAAAGCTCTTATATTCCAGGTGAGTGTCCAGTTCTTACGCTAGGATGCTGTTGAACGTCTCACAAGGAAAATCACGGCTCTTTTTAAAGAAATTTCATTATCACATTCTCTTCCTGGGGCTAGAAAGCCCAATACTAATAGAGTGCTTTCCATTGGTTGTTTTAGTCAGGGATCATATTTTTTTCCTAGCTAGCCAAAATAAACCACTTTTATCTATGGGTTAATATTTCTTGACCACCTCCCCAAATTGTTTCAAATGACAGAGTACTTTTCTACAATTAGTTTTTTAAAAAAAGCATTTCATGAATACTTATATACTTAGATTTAAAGAAGACTGCCAAAAATACTTATGTACTATGTATACTGATGAGTCTGCATGTGTCAGAAAAGGAGGTCATAATAATGCTGAAAGATTCAAGTTTGAATAGTTGGAATTTTGTTTGAAAAATATAAAATATGATCTTCAATAGGTCACCATTCTCTTTCTGCATAGCTTCTCTAATCTGAATAAAAATATTTCTCACCCTTATGAGTAACTTAAATCAGTAATTTTTGAGATATTGGATTAATAACACTGTACAAAAAAAAATCTATTATCACTTTTTTTTCAGTTTGCCGTGATGTGCTGACTGTTAATCGTAGCCATGGCATATTGGAAAGTTTAAATTATCCAAATAATTACCCATTAAATGAGCACTGCGGCTGGACTATCCAAACCACCAAGGGGAACACTCTCAACTATAGCTTCACGGCCTTTGATTTAGAAGGTGGATCTGACTGTGATCGTGACTTCTTGAAGGTACGTGCCCAGATTCTAGAAACAAGAAAAATCAAGTCTTTAACCATAAAGAAAAATACTAAGATTTCAGAAGAGCAAGGGGAAATTTGTCTTATCTAAATGTTACCATTAAAGCTCAAGTGTTAAATCCAAACTATTTAGCCCTGTCTCCTCAGTGATCAGTAGGGAGTGAAGCACTGCTACCTTAAGGCAGGTGTGTGCCTCGGAGAGGATGAATCACTCTCAGGTGTCTGGTTTGGTACAGTCTAATTTCCCCCTTAGATTAGATGCACTGGCTTTTATGGGCAGAGCGAGATGTTATGATTCCAGCTTCATGCAAAGGAGAGGAAATCCTGAGATTAGTAAATGGATTGCAAAAAGGCAATGAGCCCGATTATTTTCGTCTTGTTTTTAATCTGAGAATGAGTGAGGAATGTTCAAAAATTTTGATAAATATCTACATTTTTAAAGGGAGGCTTGCTGTGTCTCCTGTTTATACTTCACATAATTCATCTGCATCTTTAAAGGGACAAAAACAAAATTAATGCACCCACAAACAAAATGTGAATTTTTTAGGCAAATGAAACCATAGAGTCAGTCTAAAGCCAAGTACCCTTTATTTTAATTTTTTCAAAAAAATATTTCAAGGGCAAAAAAAATGTTGTCTCAAAAATTTCTAGGAAAACTGAAAAGTTATTTTCTCTCAATTTTGTACTTACTACTGTAGGATGTAGAGGGTAGTCATGTGGATTAAAATCTCCTCCCTACAATTTTGGTGTTCTGCTGGACTAATTCATCCTTCAGATCTCACCCTTGTACAGGATGCCAGCATGTAGCCCTGTGCTCTACTTACATTTTTGCACAAGAGCAACTGACATTTTGAGAAACCTTAGAGAAGACTACTTACAGACAGGGAGAGGACTATGGAATAGTACCTGTATTTCTGGGGATATTTACACCTGAGTATTGCAGAAGGTTCAGTAACAAACTGGTTGATGGCCTAATCTGTTCCTTTTAGATGTCCTCCCTCACTCCCTCTGCCTCATTACTGCAGCAGCTTTCACAGCTCAGCATTGGTAATAAATGGGCAAAAGTGATCTTCTTCCAGCTTTCTTCTCTCTTTGGCCAGGAATGGAAAAAAAGAATAGTCATGTGAAGAAAGCAAACAAGGGAGCACTATATTGAGAACTAACTATTGAGTTTTGGTTTGCTTTTGTGAGGAGGCTGAAAAAGAAACATCGGAGCCAAGTGGAGAGGCCAGTGCTAGTCTCAAGATGCCTAAGGCCTTGACCCATGGAAAGCAGGAGCCCTGCACACAGTAGCAAGCCTGTGAGGAGCAAGAAACTTGCCAGAAGACACTATTCTAGACATAAGTCAAGGGAGGAGGAATAGTGCCAGGGGCAAGGACCTGATCCAAAGCACTTAAAAGAGCAGAAATAAAACATGCTGGAGAGAGTGAGGAGACAGGAGCACTCTTTGCTTAACAGCTTTTCAGTGCTTTCAATACAAGAAAATACGGACTGAAAGAGGTATAAAAAAGAAAAAGGCGAAAATACAGTCATGGAAGTGTGCTAAGGAGGCTTTTATTTGCAATTCATGTAACGTTACTTACAAATCTTTCTCCAAATGCCATTAAGAAATACCACTTGGAAAAGATGTTCTCATTGGGTTGTTGCATGCTGCACAAATATGTGCCATAGTGTAAAAAGAGAGTGAGGCTGAACCAGCCAGGGAATTGAATAGTGTTTGCTCCCACCCTGCATCTTGCGAAAGGGGAACATGTTGGCAAGGCTGGGAATGTGCTGTGGTGTAGGGGAAAGGGGGAATCATCTGGAACAAGTGTACAGTTCACTTTCTAAGCAGACTGTAGATATTTGGGACTTTTCTCTTTGAAATCCATATGCCATCTGACACTGCTGTAAATCGGAAAAAAAGTATAATTAAAATAAACGTCATACCTATTCAGCTAAAATAAGTTATTTCTCTGCCACATATCAGTTTTGAGATTCCTGTATTGCAGCGAGGTCTAAGAGGGGAAAGATCTGATGCACTCAATGAGTATAATAGAGACATAAACCTGTTCACTGTAGTCTAAGTAGGTGATGCAGGGACCATATGGCAGAGTCCCTCCCCATTGTCCTGAAGGAAATGGGAAGCTGCGCTCAGACACTTTCCATGTAGCTACACTCATGAACCAGAGTAGCCACTGGTGCTGATCAAGTGCTTTTTTTCTCCGGGAGCTTTTTAGTGTCCCTTCCCCCATCTTGTTTTGGGTTTGTGGCAGCAGCTCTCCCATCTCAAGCCCTTACAGCAGACAGCAACACTCTCTTTGTCTTCTTAGCTCTGTGGCAGCTCTGACAGTAGCAGCATGCTGCTCCGTGGCAGCTAGCAGATGGCAGGCTTGGTGACAATATTTCCTCCTACTTGCTGGGAGGCTGGGGACAGGAAGGACAGGAGTTAGCTGTTAGGCTGAATTAGGTGATGATCACAGTTGTAGTGGCAGAAGGAGTAAGGAAAAGTCATATATGATGCAAAAGGACAAGACTAAATGTTGCAGAGGTGTTATGGCAGAGACATGGCCTGTCTTAGCAAACTACAGTCAAGAAATGGCAGTTGCAAAAAAATCCCAAAAGCAGTAAAGATGTTTTCAAAAGTTACTGTGAGAAACAGATTTTTGGACATGTGGACAGATTTTTATAGTCTCAAACTAAAGCTATATATTTTTTAAATCTTTCTGAATTCTGAAGGGGAAAATCATGGTGCTTGGTGGGATGGGGACAGCTAGACTGAGCAAGCTGTTTGCCTGAGTACTGCTGGACACAACAGTTTTGGTCCCAGTCTCCTTACTGGAAAAGGGCCTGTTCTTCCACTCTGACCCAAACCCACATAAAAAGAGCATTTTGCCTCATGACTAATTCAGTCAGACACACACAGTTAATTACCTATTTGCTCTCTGGCTTAGTCCATATATGAGTCAGAAGTTATATGTGTAATGTCAAAACCAAAAATTTCTACACACGGGTATTCCTAGTGATTTTTGGTTACCAAAGATATTATCATGCCATAGAGCAAATAACTGTTTCACTTTAAGGGAAGGAAAAATAGTCAGATGTCCAGTGAGTACAAGTAAGTACAGTACAGTTCTTCCAGAATGAAATTCAGTCACATCTGTACAATGAGAAGTCATCTGTGTATTGTGTTACCCATTTCCTTTTCTGCTTTGGTCATGGGATGCTTCTTGTCAGCTAGGCCACCATTCCACAAGCTGGCAGGTGTTACTCATGGTGAGCAGCATTCTCTCTCTGCAGGGAACATTGGGTGACTCCAGCTTGGTCTGCTCTGGGCAGGACCTGCATCTCCAACACTTTAGCATATACCACTATTTATACCTGTGTCAAGTAGGAAGGAAAAAGCTTTGTTCTTGTGACTTAGTGGCAATTCTCTACCTCTGTGTGTAGGTGCCAGAAACCGAGAAGCAGAAATGTGGGAGGGAAGAAAAACGGCAGTTTTTTATTATGTCAGTCTCTAGCATGAATCTCGTATGAGCACTTTCCCAGCAAATGAGCACTGTGCAGTGTTTCATGTCCTGTCAGAGGATGTTGGCTCATTGCTAGTAATGCTCATAGGATGTGTGGCATTTTGGAAGGAGTTTTGCAGTGAAGTTGCAAGAGTATGAGATTAATTGCTTCTGATACAGATGTACAGAAATGACAATAATAAGGTACAAGGCATATCAAATAGCAACTGTTTACTGGTGATGCTACACTAACTGGAATTAGATTGGATGGTCTTTAACTTATATTGCTTGCTGTGCCTTGGCTAAATAACCTGACATTAGTCTTTCTAGAGGAGTCATGGGGCTGTAAGTAGTGAGATATTGCAGGCAATGACATAGAAATGTCATTCTTTCCTCTACATTCATCAGATTATTAGCCGAACAAGAACATATTTAACTCCTCATCCTTAATGACGAATTACCTTCTCATTTGGTATGGCAAAACATAATCTCTGGGGAGGCAAAGTAGGGAGAATGTAATGGTTTTTTGCCCCGAAGATCAGAGTCCTGCTGTAGCACTGACATACACTCCTTCCTTATACAAAATTATTATTTGAAAACCACTGATCATTCTGTCTTTCAGTGACAATATCCCTCGATGTTCTTCTGCTCAGAAAGTACTACTGTCCCTTCATGACCAGTCTGTTTAGCATCTACTTTTATTAATTCCCAGGATGTCATGGTTTAGGAATGATACTCTCCAGTTTAGTACTCCCACTAAAGCTATGCACTGTTCCCCTTTCCCCCTCCAATTGGAGGCACAAAAGGCAAAGATCAAGGGTTGAGATAAGAAAATTAACAGTATCAGCAAAAATACTATTGACAAAGAGTATAAGAAAATAAATTATTAATACAGGCAAAAAAGACCCCAAACTGTAATAGACAATACCTGACAGCTCCCTCTGCCAGGTTTTCTAAGCCAGAAGGAGCCCCTTCTTCCTGGCCCTGTCTCCTGGCAATGAAGTGAGTGGTACAGAGCAACCCCTATGTCCTGGCCGTGCCCCCTCCCACCTACTGCAAAAAGTTAACCCTGTCCTGGTCAGAACCAGGACAAGGACAGACCTTGCCCAGCCTTTTGCAAGATGCCAGCAGCCTGATAAGCAGATAGCAAAATCTGTCAGGCAGCAAGACAAGATTCAGAGTTCTCTGTCCAAGTTTCACCCCTTCAGTCTGTGCATCTACTGTCAGTGTTGAAATTATCATTGGGTTAATGCAAAATAACATCTTACGAGGGCAAACAACTGCCTGATAACAACAAATGCCTTTCTTCTGCTGCAGGCCAGGACAGACTTCCACTTTGGGCCAGAGCATTGCCTTGCTAGCTTACTGTCAGTGTGCTTAAGTAGCCCAGACTGTTCCAGCAACTAGGCTCAAAATGGTTAAAATACCATTGCATGATTTTATGAGGAATATTATCAAAGGAATACAGTAATTAATATGGCATCTGCTTCTGAGAACTGTTTCATTTCCTTCTGTTGGTAGCAGGATATGTCTTTTCCCCCCTTTTTTAAACCACAGTAGCATTCCAGGGATGTGCCATAATATCCTTTTTCTCCGTCTGGGAATACTGCATTAGATAATTGTTGCTCACACTCATCTGGTCATCCTCTTTTTTTATTAGCCTAACATAAAAATATCTTACTCTGTTTCTAGTTTTACTCCCTCTTGTGATTAGTAAATATGCTTAAATTATATTAGGAGGTTACCATTATTACATTTTATTTATGAGTGTGTCTTTCTAAAGTGCTGCAGGAATTCTTCAAGCACAGGGAATGGCTTTTCTTATGGCCATGCATTGATTTACAGAATGTCACTGGTAGTACATCTCCCTGGAGAAGCAGATGATGTATGAAATATACCCACCCAGGTCCTGCACCCAGACATCAAATCCCAGCCTGCTGGCCAGGCTGTAGTGCTATCCATTAACATATTATCATGCCAGCTGGCAGCACAACAGCACATCCCTGAATTCCTTCAGGCAGTTATGGGCCTCCACAAGAAATCCTTCAGTGTAAGACTGTAAGGGTAAAAGTGACAATTCTCCTTAGGTTTCTGTGCCAGGCTTCACCATTGGTACACAACGAAATCTTAGCCCATGCACTGATTTTCAGTGAGAGATCTGGATATTTAAAAGGAGAGTGTCAGGCCAAAAAGCTGTCCACCCTAAACAAGACCAGCTCAGGGCTCCAATTTTTTGTTTTTCTAATTGCCTGCATTGTCAGAATCCAAGTACATTTTGGCTTTGCTGTTTGAAAGATCATGTAGAACCAAATTACAAACGCACACAAAACCCCTGACCCCTCACAACAGCTAAATTTGTAGTGATGGCAGGGTTGCCTGGTGCCTACAGAAACCTCAGATGACAGGAAGCACAAGTGAAGCCAGCACAGAGTTCTCTTTTGGACTCACAAAATGAGTCAGACCCTCATGGATTTGACGTTTTCCACACCCTGCCAGCTCATAGCAATGTGACTTCACCTATTCCTTCAGAAAAAAAGCATGACACAAAGACATGACTGTGAAATACCACCACATGATGGTAGTGTGCATGCCCCTTGTTGGAGAAAGAATATTTGGAACTCATCTAGTTGCAGTTGGGTTCTTGCTTCCTCTGTTCTTCCTCTGTATTCTAGATTTTGCTGGAAAGTCTGGCCATTGTCTGTGAGACTGTCTGTGTATCACACCCAGCACAGGCCTTGCAATAACATTGGGGCTGGAGAAATTCCAATTAAATCAGTCAAAACTTGCCCTGATCAAAGGGAAGATCCCAGACAGCTCAGAAAAAAACACACTGGACTTTGAGGAAAGTCCTGTGCACCCCCTGCATTGTTCCCATAAGCAAGCCTGAAAGGCTACGAGGCAGGAATATTTCCTTTTTTTTTTCTGTCTCCATTTGCTGAGACCAAGCTGCAACTCTCCACAGTGTCCATAAATATGCATGATGCAAATTTTCTCGAATAAGGGGGAATTCTCAGAGTCCTTCTTGCCCTCTCTGGTCCTTTATGGTGTTAGTGTGATGTTCATTCCACTTACAGTTCAGTTCATCTGGGCTGGCAAAGCACAGGAGGAGAAGCACAGCCCTGGGCAGTCAGCAGTGCTGCAAACTGCTCAGACCACCCTGGGCTTTTCAGAGCAGGCACACTTCTCCATCCCCTTAGGCACAGCCCCTCCCTCTGTAAGCAGCTTTTCACACAGATTTCTGCTGAAGAATAACTTTGGAATTATTATTGTCCCAAGCTCAAAAGCAGTCCTGTTCCCTCCACCATGAGTGGATTCTCGCTGCAGAGGAACCGCCTCAATTTCTGCTTTGAGGACAGCAGTCACTCTACCAAAATAGCAACTGCCTCATCACCAGGAACATGATCCCACTGCCACAAAGGCGTGGATCCCCAGGCAGTGCCTTGGTCAGCAAAAGCTGCAGAGACACTTTAGGGACCCATCTGGATTCTGTTCAGCACAGGATGCAGATTGGGAGGAGGTGCCTTCCCGACAGAGCTTTGGGGATTTAGAATGGCATGCTGAACAAACAAAGTTTTGAGTGCAGATCTTGGGATGTACTGACGAGGTGGATGTCTCCCAGGCATTTCTTTCTTCAGCAGCAGCTATTTCCTACTCCTGTATCTAAAACAATTTTAAAATTTAATCCAAAGATACACCCTGCATTTCTTGCATTCTTAAAATCCATTCATTACTAACAAAAAATATTGGTTTCATATAATTTGAATAAATAAACCTTCCCTAGAAAGGCAGGGATGAGCAGATATGACCGTAGTTAAAAATCTTTGTTTTCTTTGAGAAGGAAGTAAGTGCTAATGCAAGAGGTGAAAAACTATTTTTAAAAAAAATCACTCCAATGTAATGTGGACTTCAACATTGCTCACAATTTTCAAAGGGCTCCGATTATTTCAGGCTCAGGTTACAAGACAAAACATAGACTCAGTAAGTCTTACTATTAAAAAACTAGACATGTATTTATTTCCATATGTTAGATAAATCCCAGCAAGATTAACTGGTATGCCTACATGTCTAATTTATGCCTGATGTTAAATTCCATTGTACTGTGGAATAAAGTGGTTCATTAGTGGAAGTGTATCATTGTGTGGAGACAAGAAAGGTGCCTATGGTGGTCAGAGCAAGGACTTTTATCATAGTCATCTAGAACATAAATATATTTAAATAATCATATTAAAATATTGATTAGAATGAGTTCTTAAGGAGGGCCCTTTCTGGTGGCAATTGCAAACTCTTCTCATCATCCAAGCACAAACATAACCTTATTTTGTTCTCCCGTTCGTGCAGAAGTGTCAAGGCTCCATGCAGTCAGTCACTCAAAGTCTTAAGCTGCCTTTGTTTCTGTGAAACAATGTCATTGCAGTGCTCAGCTGGCACATGGGGCCACATCCTGGAGCTTTAATTTGTTTGGGTTTTCCTCTGGCTGACAGACCTGCAGATTCTTAACAGAGTTTGCACTCTATTCTTTCTGGAAGGAAATGTGTTGCTTGGAAATTAATTATTTTTGTTTGTCTTAATTCTTGTTTTAACAATTAATGGTGATCTCTCTTTAGAGTGCATTCTGTTACTTGGATGAAGATTATATTGTCTGGTTTTTTTCTTCTTTTTGTTTTCTGGTAGTATATTTGTGGCAATGCCATCAAAATTTCCTTTCCAAAATTTCTCTTCCTTTCAGGAAGAGCTATTCAGAAACCTGTAATCACTGCCTCTGGTGTTTAGATCCAAACAATCCCATATCAGCTTTCCCATTTCTAAGAGGAAAGGGATACTTGCATGTGTCAGACTGTCCTAGAGGCTCTGACCATGGGTGGGACACTCTTGTCTCTGTTGGTCTGATCCAAGGCAACACCTCCTTTCCTGAGTTCTGTAAATACAGCCCAGAGTTGTTGCTGCTGGTCCCTGTATAAAGGTTTTCTGACAGCATATAGTTTGTTTCAAGACTCAGTTGGAGACAATTATTAATATAATTGCTCATTATTATGATGAATTAATGACATCTGATGACAGTATTATTTAAAGTACAATTAAAGAGAACTGTCAGTATTTTCCACTCATATAAAACTGAAAGTTTGTTTTTGAAGACTATCACCTCTTGATCAAGACTGTGTGTTATGACTAACTAGTGTATATAGGAAGCTTTTTCCCAGAGCTGATTAGGCATGGGCTTTTCTTCTCCAATGTTTTTCCTAATGAAAAAAACCAAAAAAACCATGCCTTTTCATAGAAATAACATTCTCCAGGAGAAAACTGATATTTTGCCCTAACAATCCATCCCATTCCCCCACCCCTCTGCTCCCCCCCCGATTTTCTGCCAGGAAAACTGAACAGATGGAGTCACTACCAGTCTGAAAGGCTCACTTTTGCAAGACAGAATAAGCTTGACAAGGCACTCGGCTAGAAAATTGTCCCTACCTCGAGTATGTCCAAATGGAACACATTCCAAATTAATTTTCCCCATTTTTTATAGATCTTTATTTCTTCCAAGTAGAGGAAACCTCATTTTCCAGTCAGCTCGGTCCTTGAACCCCTGCTCCAGTTCTGGTAATGAGCTTTTCTGTGACACAGGTCATGCCCTTTTGCTTTGCTCCTCCAAAGAGAAGTGAACAGCTGTGGCCTCCAGGGCATCATTGTTGGTGTTAGTGACATATTTCCAGGCTGGAGAGTCAGAAAAGCCAAATGCAATACTGGTGACCATGGTGTCCCCCCAGGAGAGCTACCCAAGCCAAACCCTTCATGTTGCTTTTGCTAGTCCTACTTTCCCAACCCTGTTCTAATATACAGCAGATGTTTTTTAGCTGCCACTTCCCTGTGGGGCAGTCACACAGCTGGATTCATCCCTTAGAGAGCTGGTACCTCCCCTTTTTATCTTCGTGTCAACCTATACACTTGCTCCTAGGGACACTGGTAATTGAGTTATTGAGCTGTGCTTAATAATTCATTCAAAAATAGCACATCCCCACCTGGACCCAGTGCCAGAGTGCAGGCTGATAAAATTGAGCTTTCTGCTTGCTGCTGGGCAATTGCTTTGGCTAAAATGGAGAGGCTAAGGTTCTGAACGTGTGTTGCAGGTGTTTGCATGTTTTGCTGGTTGAATTGTCTGCCAAAATCATTATGAAGCACTTGGATTTTCTGGGGGAGGCTAAAAGGTCTGAACAAATAAATATATTACAAAACCAGTATATACACAGAAGGGGAACAAGCACTTTCTTCCCAAAGGGGAGCTGGAAGGGAGTCGAATCACCAGTTCCAGGAGTCAGTATGGTACAGGAGTGACAAACACACCACCCCAAAATCCAATTGTCTTGCACAATCGTAAGGAGTATCTTTTCTCATATAGACTGCAGAAGGACCTTCCCTCGATTTGCAGCACTTTAAGATAATACAGCTGACAAAGCAGGACCTGACACAAGAAATATTATCTCAGAGATCAGGAGAGAAATTACAGCTCATGAGAACTGTGTTCGGCTTCAGTTTCACTTGCCTGTGTTTGTATGAGAGCAAAAGGTGGTTTGAGAAGTTCAAAATGCCCTGTGAAAACACACAGCTGTTCCCTTCATTTAGAAATGAAAGACAGCTCAAAAAACCCAGCTGTAATTCTAGCGCTCGTGGTTGTGCCTCTCTCAATGAGTTACAGCTGGCCAGGCACTCAAATTCCCTGCGAAATGCTGCTCTGAACTCAAACCCACGGGGCAGCACGGCATGAAGGGATTGCCATAGTAACCATGCTTTGTGTCTAGAAAACTGATGGACTGTTTTCAGTGGAAATGACAGAAGTGGCATTCTCTGTCTTAGATAAAAATAATGCTCTCTTGATGAATCATATTGCAGGAGACACATGAAGCTTTTTTTTGTTTTGTTTTGTTTTGATTTGGAAGTTTCTGGGTATGATTTAGTCCATAGTTCTGTAGAATGTGTTTTCATTTGTAATCACTAGAGCTAGCAGTACATTCTGAATATGTATCTTGACATAGTTTTAGCTACTATTCAGAGTGATCTCCACATTGATTCATTCTTCACCATTCATATTTTTCTGGTGTAAGATTTCATGGCTTGAAGCCACAGAAATACGAGTAGTATACACCACAAATTTGTCAAAGGAAGTACTATTAAAAAATTTAATTGGATCTGACTTGATTTCATTTTGATGAATTTATGCCTTGAAAGAATGCATAAAGCTCTCACCCTGGCTTGGAAGGAGATCATAATTGTAATGCTGGGCATGGGACAGCTCATCTGTCTATCAGGTGGCCCTTCAAATATTACATGTGGAAAGAATACAGATTGATATTCAACATATTGCCATCTAATCTTTAGGACAATTTCATATTTCTTTTCAAACACATCTGATCACTACCAGCAATGTGTCTGCAAGTAGAAACTTTGAATCTTTTCTGATTTCACTATGAGAAACCATACCAAATACAGTGATAATTCTCAATTTGCAATACACTTAGCTTGCTCTGAGCTTTTCATCGTATTAGACTGATGGTCATCAGTAGTGAAACAGTCCATGGAATATTACCATAGAATTATTCCTGCAATTTGCCCCTAACTTCTGGCAGAACTAGCTTCAATTTTTTTTTTTTTTTTAATTTAAAAAATTACTTATTCTCATATGTGAGTCTGCCAGAAAATATGCACAAAAATTAGTAGCTAGCATGGTCAATCAATATTTGCTGAAATGTCCTATTTCCATAGTATGAATTATGCAGTAGTGAGCATAGCAGAATTCTTAGTAGAATCAAAGATATTTGAAAAAGAGATCTGAATGGAGAGCAAAGATAAATAAACTTTCCTTGTTTTTCTAGAGATCACAGATTTTATTCTTTGCATGGAGACAACTTTACAGTAATAGCTTCAGAAAAAAGTTTTTGTTGAAATTATAAAAGGAAGCATGCCAAAAATGCGTAATGAGACTGTTCAGACATGGTTTGTGTGCCAGTAATTTGCTGGGTTGTGTTAGGAAGATGTGCTTTGTGAGACAGAAGATCAGGTGAACTGTTGCAAAGTGTTAATAAAGGACAAGCGTTGCTGTTTTCCTAAACTTTAAGAATCATAGTAACCAAGGCAAAATAATAAAGCAAGTCCTAACTTGAAAACAACCAGCAATCTGATATTGTAAATTAAAGGTAATCTAGCTAAAATGTTTCATTTTTATTAGCTTTGCAAAAATTACATTCCTCACGCCTGCAAAATTACCCTGGGGCAGGGGGCATTTGGTGAGAACACAGAGGTATGTTCAGTGTGGAAACCTTGCAAAACCAGAGTTTGAAAGACCATTTTAACCTGTCTGGAGACAACAAATATAAAGTTAAAAAGCTCTAAACATCTACTATCACCCCATCAAAATATGTATTAAATTTTTTCATTTAATTGTGAATATATGACTGCCTTCAGACATCATTTAAATATTTAAATACAGAAATACTTCCCTAGCATTTTGTTGTTTTGATTGTTTGGTTGATTTTAGATTTTTTTTAAGAGGGGCAATGTTTTAAGAGTGGTATGGAGAATTCATCATCTGTAGTTGGAGAACAGAAAGATTTTCAGACTGGCTACACCTGTCAACACACTAATTGTCAAAACACCAGCACATAGAATATGACAAGGAAACCAAATTTCAGAAGCATGGCTCAGTACACTTTTCTTCTAAAGCAAGACTTTAGCATGAGATTATGAAACCATAAATAAGCACATATGAAATCTCCTTGTATTTTGAAGATTTACTTTACTTCTGGTTTTCTGTTTAGTTCTCACTACTCTGGGAGGCTGTTGTGATGCTGACTGCTTGATTTTCTCCATCAGAAGCCCAGGCAGTTCTCATATCACCTGAGTGCAGTATTAAATAGATGAAGATGTAAACAGAGTTGTCACCAAGGGGTTTGAAGGCACTCAGCATGTTAGCTGCATGGACAAATCAGACCCATTACGCCCTCTTTTTTCTTTCTATTTCAGTTCATTGCCACTTGCCCTTTATCTTCTTCCCCAGCAACCCCCAATACACACCAAAACAGAAACAGCAAACCCTTCCTACTGCACACAGTGTGAAGCCAGGTTTAAAGACATATTGGTGTTGTATTTACTCATCATTTTACCCAAATCTTTCCACACTCTCCAGGCTCATATTGCTTTTAAAAAAATTTATTTTATTTATTTATTTTTTTAAAATTTTTTTCAATCCTGTACAAAACATTGGGCAGCTGCTTAAATGGGGAGCTTCTTTTTACTCACTGGCATATTTTTTTATTTCATTTCAGCTCTATGATGGGCCTGATGCAGAAGCCAACTTGATAGGCACTTTCTGTGGACAGTCTCTTCCACTGGCAGGGAGCACTACAGGGACCAGCCTTCATGTGGAGTTTTACTCTGATGGACTGAATGCTAGAAGTGGCTTCCAGATGCTATGGCACGTTAACGGTAAGTTAGCCAGGTTTCCTGTGGGAAGGTAGGTTTCCTTCCCTGTGTGTGTAATGGAGTTCCAGCTTATGCCACTCTATGCAATCTAAATAGAAATAACCCATTACAGCTCTAAATCCATTGCATTTCCTCATAGTTCTTCACATACTGTCCCAGTGGATGTTTCTCCACATGTATGCTGTCAAATATCAGCTGATTGGAGATTGAGAGCCATTAGTGAAATATGCTTTCATTTCCAGGGGTAGGCACAGGGATGAAGGGCCTGTCCAGAATTTCTGTACTGAGCAGGAGATAGATGCTGTCACGGGTAACTGTGAATGACTTGGCCTTTTTAAATGGAGCATTCAGCCCCCTGTTTTCCCCATTTCTATAGACTTCTGTTTTCTGTGCAGACTTCTCTCTAGTTTAATTTAGTGGTATTTGTTTTCTTTGGTAGTGTCCACTTCCAGCTGCCCTTCCCTCCATTTCTCTGCATGAAGTAACATTGGCTAGGATCTGCTTTGGGTGTTCTCTTGTTCTTTCATGTCATGAAAACTGTCACAGGCCTTATTAAACAGGCAAGCACGCCTGCCGACTAGAAACAAATCTGTTAATGATTGTACAACGGCAAACTATGTTTCCAGTTTCTTCATAAGTGAGGCTACAAATGTAATATTTTTCACTCTGCTTATTTAGCAGCAATTGTGGACTGTAACAAGGTTAAGTCCTGTGCCATTGTAAATCCCATCAAAGGGGTCCCAACCTCGAAAATAATTAAATCACCCCAGTTGCCCTGTCTGTCTCCCCATACCGCAGCATTCAGGTTTGGCAGCGTGGAGAAGCAGCTGAAGTGGCTGCAGAGCCCCACTGTGGGTTGCTGAACACGGTTTGAATGGAAGCTCCTTGCTCCTACCACAGACTGCTGGAGCGTGCAGGCTCCCAAAGGGCTCTGATGGCTCCACAGAGGTGCCTTGCTTTCAGTGGGTGAATGAAAGAGCATTTCTGGGTAAGGGAGGGACACGCTGGGGAGTGGGATGTGCAGCAGGAGCCAGCAGGGGAAGGGCCCCAGCACAAAGGTGCCTTCTTGTGCTTTGGGCTGACGTCATTCTGGAGCTGCACAAAAGAAGAAAAAGCAGAGGCTTTTATGCACAGCCAGATGACATCAGTTCCATACAGTAGCCATGGAGCTGGGTTAACTTGCTTTTCTAAAGCTCTCAAAGCTTTCCAGAATCTGCCTGCATGGTAAACACTCTTGTGCTTTCCCTCCTTTCCCACCCCTCTGCAGTTCTTTGCTGCACTGACATTCATTTTTCTGTCACACAGCACTGCCCTTCTGTTAATTCCTGCACACTAAGCTCCGCCCTAATGCTGCACAGGGCCCAGACTGCTAATGTGGGGCTGTGTCTAAGCAGCAGACCAGGAGCTGTGGGGTCAGATAGTCTTGGCTCTTAGGGAATGTCATTGCTGGCTCAGAACATCACAGCTGTGACTTCTGACAGCTTGCAATGTGAGTGCAAGTTCCTCTGGAGCCGAGTACAGCTGTCATCTTTTTGTTCATTCCAAAAATTTCCTTTTCTTTTCTCCATTGGTGTCATGCACAAATACAGCTATTTCTCTTACTCTTGGTGGCTGCATTACCTGTTTGCCATAGAGTGGATAAATTAGATATGTCTCTATGGTTGGGGTACTATATTTACCTCTCCCTTCTGAAAATCTTTCAAGTTCATAGAAAAATTTCATTGGAAAAAGTCTCCTTGTCTAGGGGAACTGATCAGGAGAAGCAGCCTTTGAGTTGGGTATTTCACAGTGAAGCATTTGGGTCCCTTCTTCTCTGAGGGCAAATTCCTAGGGGAATCTACATCCAGATCTGGTAACATCTCACCTGACAAGAAAATAACAGAGCTACATATATTGCTGAGAGAAGAGCTTTTATTTCTGCACAACTGACAAATGTATGCTCTAGAGTTCAAGCTGCTGTGAGCTATTTCTCAGGCTGTCCGTGTGCTCCTTAACTGGCAGTGTGAAGCCTCTATGAGATATCTATCAAGGACATTCACATGTTTTGATGGTAAAGAGAGCAGCACTTATATTTGCCATGTGCCTGATACAGTTTGCTTCAGACACTCTTCCCAGCAGCTTTCTCACAGTTGGGAGGCAGTCAAAAAAAGACAAAAGCATACCTCATTGATAGGTGATTTGAATAGTCCCTCCTGCCATAGATGAAAAAAACTGTTTTGATTTAAAATATTTGCATCTGATCTTCTGAGCTGCTGAGGAAACCTGCTTTAGAAAGTGGTTCTTTGAAAACCTAAAGGCTTACACAAAGACAGAATTAGTATCTGATCTTAGGAGAATGCTGTTGTTTATGCCTGAAAGTGTCCTATGTAATTTTAACTTGGATAAAAAGCTCTAGTGCAGAGAAGTCAATTTAAAAATTATTGTGGTTCTGAAAGAATGCTGTTCTTCTAAGGGGGTTTCATTGATGAGGATGGATTTAGAATTGATTTGGCTAAATCACTAATGTTTTCTTCTGCAGTCAGGGTCTCAAAAGGATTATTTACCAGTAGAAAGCTTGAATCTGCAAGGTGCTTATTTTACTTTCACTCTGCTTTAGGGAGGTTAATATAGGCAAATATATATATGGCACATATATTGGCCCTTTGAGAAAGAACAAACTTGTGGTAACAGTCTGGATATTGCAAAGATGGAATACCCATCAAATTGCTTTCCCTAAAAAAAATTCAGGAGGCCAGGAGGGCAAAGATCTCTCAGTGCAAAATTACACCAGTGACAACTGTCATATCTGAGAAGACACATATTTCCTAGAACTGTCACTTACCTTATTAAGAAACATGCATGTAGGGCCTCACTGCTTTATATATACATCTGCATTTCATTGGAAGCTCACTCATTTGGCTGCTTGGCTGTCAATAGACCTTTTAAATTTAATTGTCTCTTCTCGACATAGTCCAAATTTGCACCAATTGTTCTTCTTTCTGTTTCACATTGTCAGTATATGTGTCAGGTCCAATGTTAAACACTTTGTTAGTTCTTCAGAGAAGCACTACAGAAATAGAGGTGAGATGAAGATGCAGAAGCTATTCACTGGAAACATTTGTCAGGCATTCATTAGGACTGCTGAACAGAATATCAGCCTCCATGTCAGCAAGGGAGCTGAGGTCCAGATTTTCTAAGCCTGAGTCATAGGTCTGTTGTTTATTTCTTGTGTAACCTTTCACAAATTACCATTTTTTTCAGTTTCCAAAATGACTATTCCTTTTCAGTGTCTTTCTGAAACATTAAGTCTAAGGATGAACAAGGTCTGGTATTAACAAATCAGAAAGCAGAAAAATCCCAAAACAGTCTCTCACTTGAATTTTTACTCTCATGCATAAAGCCTTATCACATAAATTATTCTACTTCATCCATTGGACAATATTCTATAACCAAACCTACCCAAGACAGCAAAAGTTTTCAGGATCAAATCCAAATTATACTTCATGCAAGTATTATTGTAGTACAGGCAAATGTTTACAGTACATGCTCCTTGCAGTTAGAGTCAGCTTAGATTTACTAAAATGTTTCACCATGAATACCACAATTGGAAAACTCTGTATCCTTGCATTTCCCTAACTTTGATTTTGCAGGAACAGTGCCAGTTCTCTTTAAGCTTTATGCTTGGGATTTTTCTAGCATGTGGCTAAAACATACCCACAAATAAATCTGAACACCTAGCAAATCAGTTTTCCAGAGATTACAACATTTCTGTTCAGCTATAAGTATTAAGGAGAATAGGGATTCTTCCGTGGCTAATGAGCTCCATCTGCTAACCAGGCAGGCAGTAATATGGAAAAATCTGTAAATCATCCCTTGCACAATCTTCAATGAATACGTAGATTTTAGTCAGAGGAAAGCAAAACCACCAAATACATGTTTCCTAAGGTTTCTGTTTGTTGTTTGATTTCCTAGCAACTAACCCCAGACTAGGTAGTAGTTTTCAGCAGTTTTCAAGGGAATTCCAGAACCTTTACACTACTAAAAGAATATCTCCCCATCCTTATTTTTTTCTCTGTTTAACTGCAGGGCTGAAATGTTCAAAATTACTGCAAGGAGGTTGGCACAAACTGGTCATATGCTGTATGCAGTTCAGCTGCAAGCAACTTTTCCACAGTGCAGCTGTCTGCATCTCACAGCACACAGCAAGACCATGTATTTATGTGCTCAGAAAAACTTTTAAAGATGTTACAGTAGGAGCAGAATGGCTTGGTATTATTCACTATTATTTCAATGAGAGCTGAAGTAAAGCATCTATTTATAGGTTCTGCTTCTGCATTTTTATTTATCCCTAGAGACCAAATTTTTTTACTTTGTTGCTATAAACAGCATAAATTCCATTTATTTGAATAGAATCAAAATTTTATTTGATGTTCGCAGACAAATACAAATATTGGGAGGTTTGTATTAATGTAATTAATTATTCATGTAACTTTGTAATCAAAGTTGCATTTCAAAAAGTTCATGATTTTTCTCATTTTGGCATTGGAATACAGCAAGTGAGTTAAATTGGGAACATATGTTTTAATCTCTTAAGTATTTATGTAAATATTTTTTAAAAATCAACTACCATCTATATTTTCAGCCAAGCACAACAGAATTGACTTTTACCTCTTCCTTATGAAGAACAGAAATATCATGCACAGACTTCCTGGCAGTTGGTCAGAGAGTTCAGAGATAATGCTTCTGCTCTGAAGTGGAGGTTTCTTGTGGCATATGCTGGTCAGTCAAAAAAATTCAAGTGTGAAGTTCACATATTTGCAAAGATCAGTAAGTTTTTCTTTCAGCTATTAGTCAGTGAATGCTTAGGCAGAAACTCAAGTAATTCTGATCTTTTTGCAAACAACTTATAAGCAACTTTACCTCCATTTTACTGGAGCACTTGAAAAGAATCCCTCCATGTTAAAAAAAGCAAGCCTTTTCTGGGAACTTATTAACTTATTTAGTTGAAAGAGAAGAATCTGGACATTAAAAACGGTTTGACCTTCTCACTCCTCATGTGCTTCCAGAGAATGTCGATTGAGCTCAAAGGAAATATAAACCTCTCTGGAGAGGGAGTGTGAGTAATCTGAATGCTACCTGCAAGGGTTGTGTGGAAGAAAGGTCTGTGCCTCAAAGAAGAGTACAGAAGCTTTCCTCCCTTCTGAACCATTTCAGGTTTAAATAAAAAAGTGTCTTTTGTGGCTATCAGGAAACTTAGTAGGAGAAGCTGAGTCATAAGTGCCTGTTAAGTTTGAAAATGTTCCCAGCTTTCTTCGGGCTGAGATAAATAGCAATTGGCTTTGTTTTGCCTGCTGAAACTCCCCTGATCCCTGTTCCCACCCCTCAGCAGCAGAGACATGAAGTCTGTTTGTTGAGAAATCTTTCTGTTTCCCAAGCTGCTCAAGCAGCTTTTTCCTCCTGAGGTCTGTCCTTAGTGGCTGTGTAATTGTGGCTGCTGAGGGGAAAGAAAGTCTGCAAATTCCACTGAAAGGCTTCCCTGACAACAACACCTTTTTTTCTGCAGTTGTAAAACCTTAACAACCTGGTTTCTTTAGAGCAAACTGGGAGAAAAAAGGGATGGTGGTTTACACTGAAGGTTTCTTCCTCTCCATCTCACTGATGAAATGCTCATGGATATCAAAGTTTAATATTTACCTGTGCTGACAGCCTCAGGAAAGGAAGTGTGCTGCCTTTTTCTCCACAGGGATCAAAGGCAAGTTTAGTTTAAAATACATTTAAAAACTTCTTTAGTTCCTAAATTGAGATGCCCAGTAGCTTGACAATGTAGCATTGTGACTGCAGGGCAAAGCCACCTGTGGCTGCTTCAGGTGCAGCAAGGTGGGGAAAAGGGAGAAGAGCTAAGCCTGTGCCAATTCACCTGTGAGTCAGTTTCAGCTGTGTAAAGGTTTACTTGGATTAGTGGGAATTTTTTTGTTTAAAAGGTGCTTTTCTAGTGGAGACTGTGTGATGGACTGAGAGAGATCAGTGTTACATAGCTGCTACAGCCTCACATCTCTATTTACATATCTTCTATTTTAGCTTAAAATAATTTTTTATAGCTTTGCTCCCTTTTAGACCTGCTGCTCTTTCCCCTCAAGATTAGTGTTTTGCAGTCTAGAAGTCCTATAGCCAGCTACAAGGAAGTCAAAGTCAGGTTTTCTGTGTGAAGCTGAAAGACCCCATGGTAGAGATGATGGTAAATGCTTCTGGGACTTAGCAGCCACAAGTTTGGCATGACAGACATTAAGGAAAGTATTTGCAGTTAATTGAAGATCTTGATCTACAGCTTCATGGAAATATGGTGTAAAGCAGAGCAATGGCCAAACGCACCTTGTTCAAATTGCAAATTCTTCTTAGATTTAATAGAGATTAGATAAGTTTTATACATCTGTGTGTATATGTTGAGCAGATCAAAGGGGTACTTTATTTGGTTTATCTTATAAAATATCTTCTGTAAATAAAGGCTCTGATACAGATGTTATTTATCACTTCTGACATATCACAGTATTTGCCTCCGGGAACATGGAGCTCACGGTTTGTTAGATGGTTTTATTAACTATTTTGGGGCTTTGCAATGTGACTTTCCTCTGGAGATGAAGCCAAAGAGATTGATGGAATGAGGGCATTACAATACTCAAGTGACCCTATAAATTCTGTGTAAGCAAAAGATTAGTGCCTAATGAAACATTTGGGGGGCTTATAATGTAAAGAGCAAAAGAAATGCTTCTGGAAGGCAGAGTGGCACACACAAACTCAGATCAAACACAGAATCCTTTTTCTTTCTACATGTGACAGGTACATAGCCACCCTACTGACTTTTCTAAAAGTAAGGTTTCACTATTAATATAGCTCATCTAAATCTGCCCTTGTACTGGGAGGGCTATGACTTCCTACTGTGTTTATGCCTGAACTTGGGGACTGAGTCAGGAATAGCATTCTTCCCAGGAATTCATTAAAGAGAGGCTAGTGCTACACTTAGCACATCTCAATAAAGCAATGATAAAACTAATCGCAGATGTTCAGCTGCTTTGTCCTGTTAAATCAGGGCCTGCATTTCATCCATTGTTTTGCTACTGTTTTTGTTTTTTTAAAAATCTAACTCATAGTTGTAAGAACTTAGTCACCCCAGGATCTGGGGAGTGGAGTTAGGACAATACATTCTTATCTGAAAAGAAAATACATAACATTTCAAACACAGCTTGTGTAACTACTGCACTGTTACAATTGAATAAAAACGAACATTAAACCCACCAAGTGTCAGAAAGCTGGTTTATCCACTGTGATCTGGCAACTTGTAATCATGCTCAGTAGGCTGAGGCAAATTGAATTGTCTTTAATTTTATGATTCCTAAAGCAGTGGGAAATGGCATTTTTACAACAATAGAAAGACCTCCCTATGGTAACTTAGCTTGTGCATTATTTGAAGTCAGTAAGAGCTGAGAATGGATCTGATTTAGGTTTCTTGAACTGATAAAGTTAGAAGCCAATTTAAAAAAAATCGCTTTTTATCTCTGTGTCTCAGCAGTGAGAGCAGATGCTGAGGTTTGTACGAAACGTACCAAAACAGGAGGTGAAGTACTTCCTGCACAGGCAGTGAAACAGCTCCAGCCTGCCATTCTCTTCCCGGGTTCCCTGGGACAGGGCACACCTTCCAGCCCAGTGTACACATTTGTGGATGAAATGGGTGCTACTGCCTGTCCTTATCAGAGCTGTCAGTGAGTTTTTCCAGACATCCTCACCAGCAGCTGCTTTGCTTTGTTGTCAGGTTGTGGAGAAGAACTCTCTGGCCCTTCTGGTTCATTTCACAGCCCTGGCTACCCCAACAGATACCCAAGCAATAGGGAATGCATCTGGTACATCCACACAACGCCTGGTAGCAGCATTCAACTCACCATTCAGGAATTCGACATTGAGTATCACCCAAACTGCAGCTATGATGTTTTGGAGGTAAGAGCATTAGTTTTACTCCTCTAAACTACACAAGTTATATTAATTTCTGTCTGAAACAGGTAATCCCACGAACTGCAGATGCAGAACAAACAATTCTACCACAATATCCCATTTCTGCTGGGGCTACAGTTATGTTCAACGGGTATTGTCACAAAAACCACAATGCTCTTATTATTTTTTGCTTTTATGTCTTTGGTGACTGTATACCTTAATCAATTATGATGTTATGCACTCTATGCGCTTCCTAACAAGCGACAAAACTGCTTTGAAAAACTTAGTCTTAAAAACTCCACCTTTTATGAAGATCTAAGTGTAGAGTGTTGTACCATGAGAATAATTTCCTGATGTAAAGGAAGATGATGGATCACTGCCGGGGATAATTCAGGTGAGACCTCGTGTAGGGCCTTCCAAAGCATGTGGGGGGATTTATAACCCTGAGTGATGAAAATTATGAAGGATCTTTGCACACACACAAAAATATATAAAAGAAGAGGCAATATCCTAGTCATCTTAGAGTGATGGAAAAAGGAGAAAAGGGGCCTCTCTAAGGATGCTGTGACCTTTAAGAGACCCACAGGACTGGATGACCCTGTTATATATGAGATCTTTTCACTCATGTTGATAAGCAACCAGGTGACCAATCTCAGCTAACAGAGTTGAATCAACTTCCAGTACAGGAAGAAGGGATAGGAAATAATTTCAGGAAGAAATTGTTTAGAGCTGTAGACTTTCTCGACTGCTCTCACTTGAGACATTTGAGATCATTAATGGAGGTGCACTTGCTGTGACTTTTTATCATGTTAATACATGGGTGACTTTTTAATGTTTTTGTCATGAATGCAAAAGATTGATTAAGAGAACTTGTACCACTCTGCTGTAGCCTTTCTCCTCCTCCTAACCTAACCTCTTCTCCTGATCTAATACAGCATACAGTTAGACAACTTTCTGTCCAGCACCCACACCTATGCTCAGCTGTCAATTCCCACATTGCTGACTTCTGTAGGATCTGGGTGTAAGGAAGTTGTTCCATGAATTCTCCATCAGTAGCATTGGCAAGTATGCCTGCATGTCACATTGCTGACACTAGAGACTGTGAGTAAGGGACCTGTACTGGCTGGTTTGGCTATTGATGGAGTCTGTTGTATTGCATCTTCATTGTTCTTTGTGCCCAGAATTACTAGACTGAAGGTAACCTGCCTATAAACTTCCATTATGCCTCTGTTGCCCAGAAGAATCCATTAAAACAGCCTCCAAATCTAAATTAACTGTGGATGACCATTTCTTGAATAGTCCAAGGACAATACCTCTATCTGCAGATGGTTGCTCAGAAGCTATCAGGATCCAGCAAGAGTACAGATGGCTGAAAATCATTTGTTTGAGAACTTTTTGACTGGGAAGGTAGCTGGCCTAGAGCCAGGTGAGTGTGTTGCCAGACACCAACTGCTTAAAGACACCATTTAACAGGACCCTGCAGTTTGCTGCTCTGTGTTCCTGAGCAAGGTATTCACCTTAGGTTTTGGGTTTCCTTTCTTTTCCATTTGCAGCTTATTTGCTATGTTTTGCTCCTTTCCAACCATACTGACTCATCTGCACAGATGCTCACCTTGCTGCTTGAACTCCCCTGCCTTCCTGCCCTCAGAGTTGGCATGCTTCGAGTTATTTGTCTCCTGACCTTGGTTCATCCAGTTCCCAACACCTGTCTCTGATCTGCTGGCAGATAACCTAACATAAATCGACTTAGAGGGGAAAATTTATTCATGTCTTAGTGCGTGATCAAAGGTCCTGCCTGGCAGCAGAGAGCTTCCCCTGCCAAACTGCAGGCACAGTGGAACTTTATGTACCTTGCCACATACATATTTTCTTTCTTTTGTTATAAAATTTATTCATACCATGATTGACATAGTCTGAGCAGAACAAGTGATGACTCGGATTTAGTTGAAAAAAAAAAAAGAACAAGGCTAGCCATTTTCAGAAGCTGCTTTATCTTGTCATCTTGTCACCTTCTTTCCTGTAGTTGTCTATGTATTTCCAAGCTGCAAACCACACATACATTTAAGTTTGCAGAGTGCTAAAAAAGAGGTTACTGGTGTGCTTTTGATACAGTGTCTTTCAGTGATCACTAAGGTTCCAAAGGTCTTTCACTTTCACATTATCATTCCAAAAGCATCTTGTCTAAGTATCTCTGGGGTTTGAAGTCTATTTTTTCTTATGGTTATTCTCCTGATTTCATGTTTTCCTCATCTCTGAGTAGCAAGTTCTACTGCTTCCCACTTCCTTTCACATCAAAAAAATTTCCAGTTTTAATAGGAAGTCAAAATCCGTACTAAAGTAGCTCTGCACTCTGCTGTCCCTCCATGTCCCATTCAGTCTGCTACCTGAAATAATATGTCCTATAATAAATATTTCCTAGAAATCACAAAATTTGCTGTCCTGGATGCATTTAGCTTTTGCTTAGGAACACCTCATCCCTTTGACCTGGCAGTGAATTTAGGAAAATTCTAAGAGATTTTCTCATTGCAAAACCTTTGTTGCTAACTTCATTTTTGTACCATAGTTTCTTGGATATTTCAAACTTTCGTATTTGTCTGAAGCATACTTGTTCTTGTAAAAGGCAGTGTCTCCCTTCCCTTTCCTTTGACAATGCCTCTTAGACAAGCCGTCATTTCCATGTCAGTATCCCAGGACTGCCATGTGTTTCACCAAAACCATGCAATAATAGTTACATTATTTTTTTTTAATGTGAAATCCTCAGGTTATCCCCATGGCTCAAGTGTTCGATGCATTCTTGTTTAGTCCTTCTCCCTATTTCTTTTATGACACTGTTTCAGTCTGTCTTTTTTTCTTTCCCATCTAATTCAATTCCTATCATAAACATCCAGAAGCAAATTCAAATTGTTCTTACAGATGTTTTCTAGACATTTTTAATGGAAATAGAAGACATTATTCTGGACACAATGAAAGAATTGGAATAATTTTTAAATGGCTTCCATTGAAAATACATTCATAGAGGAAAATTATCGTGTTTGTGTTGAATAAATTTTGACACATAAATGATGACATCTCCTTTAGCATGGACCAGATTTTTACAAACTATAATTATAACTATAATTATATTCTGCCTCAGCAAGATGTAACCCTGAGGTGAAAAGGAAGGAAGACTGTCAATCTATTGCACTTCCAAGTCAGATGCTCTGTTTTTCTCATTTAAATATACAAAAAATCAGGTATTTCCACTGTTCTTAATTGTCTGTCAAAGCCAGGCCCTCTCTTTGCTGGAAGTCATATCTGAGTAGGGATCAGTGTTATTCCCAGAAAATCTGTGTCATGAGGGTGACCAACTGCATAAAAACAGCTTTCTGTTGCTCATAACTCTGGAATGCTGACTGTTAACATTAAATGGAGCTAATGGGGCAGAAGCAAACGATAAGAACAGATTAAAACCATGGGCTTTATGGCAGTGTCCTGCAGCCCTGCTGTGCCATCTAATACCACTTTATCTTGGGGTCAGGTACTCTGGTCAGACTAGATGTTTATATACTTTTTTTTTCACCTCAGACATCCTATCACTCTTTATGAACCACACCCTTGGATTAATTCTTTCCATCCATTCTCCTATCTCTCTTCTTTTTTCATGTGGTAACTATTGGTTTTTCTCTTTGCAGCCAAATATAATATTTTATTGTTTTTTGTCATGGAAACACTCAAACTTATTTTTGTTCCAGCCCTTATGAAAGCATCTGATTAATTGAACTGGCCTAAAGGAGAAAAGAAAATACACTCATAACTATAAGGAGCATGCCTCTGACTGCTTTTTATTTTGAAACTGCAGAATCTGTTACTGAACAGTTAACAATGTAAAGGAGACCCATAAACTTCAGATTTCCATCAGTATTTCTCCCCCATCCTTACTTCTTTCCCAACAGGTCAATTCAAAGTGTTCAGCTTGGGCCAAGTTAATTTCTGAGGTAATGCTGCAGAAATCAGCAGGGTTTATGTCAGAGCTGGGTTTGGTTCCCTTGCCCATGGTGTGCAGACAGCCCCAGGGAGCCCCAGGGTTGATATGAGAGGCTGGTCCATGAGACTGATTAGATGCATTTTAGAAACTCCTGCTGTTTCCTCTGCCACACAGCTTCCCTAGGCTGGTTTAGATGATTAAGAGCATGTGTTCCTGCTAGATCTCGTGCTGTGGCTCTGACTCAGTGAATGTACCACAAACACATTTTAAAATTCGCATTTGAACAGACTTCTGACAAATGCAGCAGTCACTGGGCCTCACAAGCAGCCAAGCAGTGAGATTTTTCTGAAGACACTGAGCTTCCAGCAGACAAACAGGCTGCTCCCCCAGACCATGACAGCTTCATTAGAGATTCTGAATCTGAGCTGTGATTTCATCCACACTGACTTCTGTTGAGTGCCTTGAGACGATCGATTGGACAGAGGAACCATTATCCATTCAAGTCATGCAGCCTCCCTGCAGAATGCAAAAAAGTGCTGTCTTGGTCAAAATAAAAATGTTTAAGCTATTAAGCCTGTGTTATCAGCCGCCAAAGCAAAATACTGTCTTTTGAACATCTAACAGCTTATGATGTTTATAGAAAAATTGATTCCTTATTTCTTCTGTGGATGCAAGCCTCATTTCCTGAAATCTCACATTAACCTGGAGTCACTGAATTTTTTTTCAGTTTAAACCAAATCATTTCTCTTATATCTCTAACATCAGAGCAGTGTCAGGCCCTCCGAGTAGTTAGTGAGCACACATTAATCAAATTATGTAACAATGCATTACATTTAGCCCTGGATGTGGGGGGACTAGCTCAGCTCTTTGTTAGACTTGCTCAGATATTTAGCTTGGACAGAACCCAAACTGCTTCTGGGGTTTAAAATGAGAGAGCTTATTAAAATATTGAGTTTCCCCTCATCTTGAAATGATCATAGGAAAAAAGGACACATATAAAGTTGTTTCTAAGAGTACTGTCACTTTCTGAGAAAGATGCATAGATTGCTTCTTTTAACTTTTTTGACATTTACCAAACTATTAATTTTTGGAGTGGACTTGAGGTGCTAGTGTTGGAAAATTCTGATGGGATTTGTTGCCTTATATTCCTGTTCTCTGCTTTTGGGGTGTTTCTGTTTGTTTGGTCTTTTTTGTTGTTGTTTTAGGTTGTTGGGGGTTTTTTGTTGTTAGAACTTGCTGTTATCTAGTTTGGTTTGGGGATTTATACATAATATATGCTTATAGAATTAGAATCTATTACTTGTTCAGTTGCTGAAAGAGAGCAGCATATTCTTTATTTGGTATATCTCTTTTATAGTTTTCACATCCAAGGTTACTGCCAAGCTGACTTTTGCAGCTGCAGTCCTAGCAGGGACATACAGTGGAAGGTCGTAGACTGTTAGTATCGGGTGCCATTTCATTAACATGCAGGAAGCCAAGAAAATCCAATCATTGAGGGCTCTAGGCACCACAATCACAGGTCAGTTGGAAATTGCACTGAGCATGTGTGTTTCCTTCAGCTTTGAGAGGGAAGACTAGGGAAGGTGAGCCAGTTCCACCAGTTACAAATGGGTTCAAATTAAAATCCTACATCCCTTCTGGAAAACAAGAAACAGGGTAAACAAGGCTTCAGCACTGCCATCTAATTCACTTCACTTGGTTTAAAAATGCATTGTAAGTACATAATACTGCTGTGATGCTTAAGGGAGTGGTGGTTCTCTGGTTTTGACTGCCTGAGGTACTCTCTTATGAGTAGGAAATAATTACTCTTAAAAGCCAAAACCCGTTTTTTGTGGCAATATGTATGCTATATATTCTTAGCTCCAAAGAACATTATTAAAATGTTGTTTACTTGACCCAAATCCAGTATTTTGGATATTTATGCTGCCCTTGAAGTAAATAAAGTTATAAAGTTGCAATGTTTCTTTTTTTTAATTTTTCTTTTTTTTTTTCTAAATCAGAAGGAATTATTAAATCTGCTCCCAATTTAAAAATCAACTATGCCTCTAAATATCAATGATGCAAATCATCAGCACAGGTTCCTACAAAAAGAAGCAGTTTGTTTGCATAAGCATGCAAAAAAAAAATAAAAATCTGGGTTTATGTGCCCAGAGAAACAAGGTGCTAATTCTGGAGGGAAAGGGAAGAAGAATCTGGCCAAGTCCCCAGACAGAAAATTCTATTTAATGCAAGGTTATTCTCAAATCGTCTAGAATTTGAAATTTGATTTGTGCAGGTGGTTCAGATACCAAGTAAGAGAAAATTACTCTGTTGGCTGCCTTACATTATAAAATGTTGAATAATTTTCAATACTTATAGATGGGTGTTTATTTCCTCCTAAAAACTGAACAGTTCTCATGTACTCTGTCTGACAGATACTTTCTTTGGGAAATTTTGACAATATTTCTTCCACTTGTAGGTCTTTGGTGGCCCAGATTTCCTCTCTCCTAGGCTGGCCCAGCTGTGTGTTTCAAGATCAGCACAGAACCCACTGCGAGTCTCCACCACTGGCAATTCAGCCATTGTCCGATTCGAGACAGATGCAGCAGTGACAGGGAAAGGTTTTAGTGCCTCCTGGCAAGAAAATCCAGGTGGTGAGTATACTGATTAATACCATCAGAAATTCAGGAAGTGTGAGAATTGAGGATCACCCATGCAAGCATTCAAAGTAGTCAAACAGCACAGGACTGAAAGCTGAAAGAGAATTTTGATGATACTGAATTTGGTAACACTAGGAGATGCTGAAGAACACAGAGAATTAAAAATCGTCTAATTATTAACTCCATTAACTCTAATTATTAACTCTATTAAATCTAGGCCTATTTATGTATTTTGTTTAGGTTTCTTCTCTACATAATTAATGAAGACATTCCTGCAATCAGCAAAAGATTTTGCATGCTACCATTTCTCCCCACCCACTTGCCCATACAGAGTCCTTTATTCAGTGAATGATGCTTTTGGTTTTAAATGGTAAAGTGAAAAATATCTGAGAACGTGGCTTAACTTGAAAAAATCAGTGGCCTAGACCCCAAAAATATTTGGTGTGATTAGTAAATGCTTGATCTCTATAAGGTTCATTATTTGTGATTAGTTGTTCATAGCCTTACTGGTAATCAGTAAAAGAAGAGGCATGCTTAAAAGATTCAACCATGTCTCTACATGGGAGTTCTTATAAAAAAGCCAATTATCGGGAAAAAATTGCAAGGAAAAGTGATGAGAGGCAAATTTTAATTCTTGCAGTTTTGCTTGATTAAGCGCACTGATTTGTCAAGGTTTATACTTTTCCTCTCTCACAAGTTTTATGGGAATGGCACAAGATTTTTTCTTAATAAAAGAAGTCTACAATAGGCCTTTGAATTAATCCCCTTCTGAGATCTGGCAGCTTTTTTTTCTACTTAGGCCCCCTGAAGCTTTCTTATCCCTTTACAATGTCTTGCCTGCTGTACTCCAACCCCCTCTAGCCTCTAAAATACCCACTCACCAGAATGCAGTAACAGTACAGTAACAGTATAGTTTTTTTTATCCTTCCAGCAGGCTGCCTCCACCTACTGCAATCCCAATGTCTTTCTTTCTCCTTCCTCCATCTCTTTTTAAGATATAAAAGTCCGTTTGTGTTAGTCTTGTTGAAATCCCTGGTACTTCCCACACAGAATCCATCATTCCAGGCCGTTTAGATATTCATGAGCACCAGATCTGTTCTGACCAGAAGTATCTGAGGGTGGAGTCCTCAGGAAGTCCTCAACCTCATGGTTAGAGAAGTAAAAATTTGAGGTTTGCAATTGCTGCACAGCTCATGAGCAATGAAGAGCTTCCAGCTCTCTCAGTAAAGAAATAATTTTCTCACCCTATGCTCAGCTAGGCCTAGTTATTGCTTTCTCAGTATGCCATGTCTCTGGCATTCATACGAACAGTATTTTAGATTGCTTTTAAAGTATCTAGGATAGAGGAATACCAGCACTAATGCTTCAGCCTTTACAACATCTACTACCAGCTTGGGGCTACATTACTCAGAGCAGTGGTTTTGCATATTCAGTTATAATGATAATGTTATACTTTCCTAAAAGAAATTTCCATTGATTTTAGTTGCACACTTCAACAATCTTAGCATCTTAAAAAAGCTTAATGTAGGAAACATAAAGAAGAAGGTGTTCTTAGTTTAAAAATAGAGGGGGGTTCTCACTAAGCGTAAAAGAAAAGAGCTTGTGATTAAAACTGATTGTGTCTTTTTCAGGCTGTGGTGGTATTTTCCAAGCTACCAGTGGGGAAATCCATTCTCCAAACTATCCTCAACCTTATAACAACAACACAGATTGTTCCTGGGTTATCCAAGTTGACCAGAGCCACAGGGTCCTATTGAATTTCACAGATTTTGACATTGAAAATCACCATTCATGTAACTTTGACAATGTTGAAGTAAGTAACAAAAGAAATTTCAAGTTTCCTTAATTAGTCTGGTGAAATGCTTGCAAAATAGCCTCCTACATAGATGACTGCTATGATGACACCCTTTCCCTTTTACAGTGCAGTTTACCATGGCTTGCTCCGAGCCATAGGATGAACTGCTAACATATATAGCAGATTGCCCACAGTCTGCTACAAACTCAGGAGAGAGGGAGTCTGCATCCAGAGGGAATTGTTGCTGGCTGATTTTCTTTATGTATGCACTGTTTATTCAGGTGCTTTGCAGCTGTCTGTTTAATTGCTTCATTAGACCCACTGCTCTCTTTAAAGCTTCACTTTGCTGCTGGTTTGTGAACTTTTGTTGGTATCACAGAAATTCAAATTGCTTCTCAGTCAATGCACAACAACGAAAACTCTCCAGGTCTCCTCTTGGCCTTTTGGGAGCAGGGACATGAAACCCTGACCCTTGATGTCAGATTGCACTTCACTCAGTACAAAGGCATGTGTGATCAGTACTAGTCAGATAAAGCACAGTGGCTGTGGCCTAAAATCCAGCTTTCCTCTCCTTGATAAACTCTCATTCACAAAAAACTCAATTTGGCAGGAGCTGAGACTCTTTTGAAAACAGCATCATTTTTAACAACATTGACTGTAAAGCTTTTTTGTACTAAACTAGAAAAAAAGGAAACGTGTCCCCATTTTGCTAAGCAGAACTGAAAATTTTGCCCACAATGCGTCTTTGTACAATGACTGTTCCTTTTTTTTTTCTTCCTGGTTATGGAGCATAAGGAAATCTGGTTATGTATTTTTATTTAAATTATTAACTACATCAGGGTACCTTTGAGAAAGAACTTTCAGATCTTCTGTGCTATGACACAGGAATAGAAAGTCAAAGTGCCTGACAGAAACACAGGCTATCTGAGATGGTAGTATTTGCAAATTAGTATTAATTGGTAGTATTAATGCAAACAAACCATTCACAAATTAAGGGCTAAATTCTGAAAAGGCCTGATATACCAGTTTCTCTTCTAGACCTGATGCGAAGGGGTATTTGCACGTATCTTAACACTTTGTGGAGTAGTCATTTCCATGAGCTCCTTTCAGCTACAAACACAAGTCTCTCATTACCTTTACAGGCTGGATAGGACACTGAGTTTTGAATCATTGAAAAGAATCATTGCCTCAGTGGGCAGAGGAGATGGCTGTGCCAGAGCTCTTTGCATGAACAGAGTCTGCAGACCATGTGCAGTGACACCCCTTGTCCTCCAAAGCTATAGGAGGATCAGTTGTTTGCTTCTGCTTTTTGGTTTTTTGGGGGTGCTGAAGAACAAAGTTGCCCATTAGGCCCAGCTGTGCAAACACAACTGGAGATTCAAATTTGATGCAGACATCAATCACTGCCTACCATGTAGAGTGTGGTTTGAAAATTGATGAGGGGGAATGCTGGTTTCAAGCCAAGAGATAATAAAGGTGTCTGAGGCCTTGGTGAATAAGGTAGAGATTTTCAGTGCTCATGTAGGGGAACCAGCAGGGTAAGAAGGGAGGAAATGAGGTTTCTTTCACTCCTGGTATAATAATAGGAGAATCACTTGTTACCAAAACCTAGATGTGATTTGTGTTCACCTCATTTCAAGATTTGCTATATGCCTCACATGTAGGAGAACAGGATGAGGGGACAGAGGGTGGCTGGAAAATATAAGTAGATGTCTGACTGTGAATGGTTTAGGAATTGCATTCCAAAAGCTGTGCAAATGGAAAATACAGGCAGCTAAGAAAGCAGGTGGGTTGTTTGTCTCTCCCTAATATAGGAGCAACTACCATGTATGAGTAGCACAGAGGTTCCACCCTTTTCTGTTTCTTGAATTTTTTACTTATCTGTATGGGTTTTATTTGCTCTGTGAGTTCTCTTGGGGCTTCCCTCCACCCTTGAGTGTACCAGTGGTGTTTTCCTTCACCCCCCTGCTTCTAGATCCACTCATTTTTCCCTGCATTATGACTCAAGTTTTTGGGTTTTTTTCAAATATTTCTACCATAAATTCCTTTCTATGGGGAACACATGAAAATGTATTTTTTTCCTCCAAGGTTTTCCATTGCATGTATATTATGTGAGCAAAGTGGGAGGAGGGAAAATACTTGTGTCTGCTGCTTCTTGGCTATGCTGCAACTCCATAAAGCCTGGTGCATTTTTCAGTTCTGCTCAGTGATTTCAGATGAGCACAGAAATAGGTTCAGCCAAATGTTTTCTGAGCCTGTGATAGTAAATCATGGGATAACTGCTCTGAGCTCCTCTAGAGCCAATGGAAGGAGTGAAGTGAGCACATTTTTCATTCGTTTAGCTTTCTAAATTTCATTGAATCCTCTGTTTCTGCACCTCAGTTTTCTTTATTTGTTCTCAGAACAGATGACCATCTTTTCATCTGTTAAATGAGGATGTGTAGCCTTTCTCTAATCTCAAGTCTAACTCAGTTATATTATGTAGAAAGCATATGGTCTTTGAGAGTTTTTTGTTGTCATTGCCACCATGCTTGATTCAATTTTTAATTACTCTCTGTGTACCAACCCTTGTGTACTTCTATCAGGAGAGTGTGACTCACAAAAAAATTGTTTATTTGAAGGAAAACGGAAGGAAAGAAATTGTGAATGCACCAATTGCTGTATTTTTGGACTGTGTTTAACCAATAATGTATCTGATGCTATGCCAGGAGCTCAGGTCAGCAAGAGTTTCAAGTATCTGGAGAATGGAGGAGGACATGGCTCAGAAGGGAGTGCTTGTAGCACAAGGTCCTGAAAAGGCACGCGAGAAATAGCTTATTCTGTCCAGTCATTTTGATTAAGTAAATGTTATTTTTCTTTCCTGTTGAAGTATAACAAGTAAAAGACAGGAATGTAGAAATGTAAGCTTGTAGGAGAAAAAGAGGAGGTATGACTTCATTTACCTGGCAAAGAGGATCTTTCCAGAGAGAACAGTTAGAAATATGTGGAGTTTTTTTGACTCAGAAGGCAAAAACTGACATCTTTTTGTCATGTGTTTGTGCAAAATTCAAGACACATTTGAAGAAGAAGGTAATGAGCCAGTTATGTTCACTGTGGAAAGGGAAGTGCTGCTATGCACAATGCAACTGAAAACTTGGCTTTTAAGTAAGCAGATGCATCAATTTTGCTTAGTCACACAGCCACAAAAATGCATTTCTCAGATGTTTTCAAAATAACTTTAAGAAACTCTTTTCCGAACTAGTGTGTGAATATTGTGGTTTCTGATCCAACTGCAAGCCTGAAATCCTCCTGGTCTATCCTCAGCTGGGCAGAGGCACACAGATCAAAGCCAGCATTTTACCAGAGCAGTCAGACCCTCTCTTTATGCCCTGTCAATGCCCTGCTTCTTCTCAGTTCTGGCATTCAGATAAAATCCTCTCACTGCTGTCTAGGGAAAGACACTGCTTTAATTCCTAAGGGTTATTTTTTCCCTCACATTCCATGGTTTGTGGTTTTTAAATCCAGGCAGTCTGATTTATATACAGAGTATATGTGCAGAGGAAGAATAAACACTGCACACTGTGTATTAGAGGGCTGATTGTGGCAGGCTGCCAAGAGAGAAGAAAAGGTTGAATGGATGGATGTTTTTGGGTGTCTTTACCAGGTACTCATTTTAACAGGCGTTGCAGACTTAATACTCCATCACAAGATCCCACACATCTAGCTAGTGTTCACAGAATCACAGGCAAATGTTTAATTCATGAGTACAGCATTGACTATGTAGGGTATGTCAGGGGATTAAGGAGGAGTTTTGTCCCTTGTTTCTTAGCTCTGAAGTTTATTTGAGACAGGTCATCTTTCTCTCAGCTGCTGGTCTGTTTCATTCTTTTTTCACAAATATGTTCAAAAGCTTTTGCATACTGGAGACAGAAACATTGCATTGTGTTACACAGTCCAGCTAAAAATTTCTAAATCATTGGTGCTGCCTTGCACAGACTTGCTACAATGTGAGGCAGTTTGAAGTAAAGGATGACATTCTCAATAAAAAGTACATATCTTCTGGTCTGATGGTAATTGTATATCTTTTATAGAGCTTTTAGCATCCTGGTTCCATTTTTGGGTGCTCCTTTACACATTTTAACCCATGTTTTTCTCCATTGTATTAAATGATGTGCCTATGGCAGAACAGGACGTTAATGCTGAAACAGGAACTGAATTCAGCTGCTGTTGCAGCCCAAAGGCTCTTCCTCTGTGGGTCATGTAACTGTGCTGGGAGCTCCAGCTCCACACTCCTTACTGCTGAATGCAGGCACTTCTGAGACTGTCCCATGGCAGCAGCAGCAGCAGCAGCAGAAAATCATCAGTCAAATTCTGCTGGAGTGCTAGGAAGGATTAATGGGAGACTGAAACTGTGGCCATTTTTCTCTCTGTTTACTTTCTTTTGTCAAAACTGTGATGTTGCTTAAGTTATGAACTCATTGGTTCTAACTACTCTGTCCTTCTCTTCCTGATTGTGAAACAGGAAGGAAACAAAATTATCAGCTGTAGGGGGAAAAAAAAGAGAAGGAAGACATTTGTGGTAAAATTAAAAGTGAAGTTTTGTAAACCTATCTATTTTCTTCCTCCTTTTTTTTTTTCACTTTGTTTTACCCCCTGCTTAAATAGCACTTCATTTATATGTGTGTAATTCAGCACTCTAAAGCTGTTATAAAACATAGATATAGGACTCTGATCCTTGATGCTGGATCTAAAAGCCGTAATCCTAGTGATCTTTTACCCAGAGTCATAGCTCTCACTGATGCACCAGTTGCATGTTTGGGCCAGTTTGAACATCTTTGCTGAGACAAGATGTAGGGTTTAACTGAATGAAAGCTACACAGGAGCTCATGTTAGCCATTAACAGAAAACAACAAATATATGGGGACATCTGGATTGTTAAAGGAGAGTTGCTTCAATACCCAATACATGAAAGAAGATGTTTACTTGGGGCATTTCTGTTACAAGGGTCACAGTAACTTCAACCTGAAATATATGCGTTTTTTGGAAATTGCCGCTTAAGAGAGGCAATGTACAGTTTGTTTGCACTGCCCATAGCAGGACTATAGTCCTGATCATGATCAAAATATATGAAACATAAAAGAAGGAATGAAATAAAAGTCTTCTCAATACTCCCATTGAAACCAAATACTTCATTTGATCTTTTTATAACAGGTATTTGATGGCCCTAACAATGAAGCACCACTTCTTAGAAAACTCTGTGGAACACAGCATCCTCCTCCTATCATATCCTCCAAGAACCAGATGTACATCCGACTGCACTCTGACACCACCATCCAGCACAGGGGCTTCCGTGCTCAGTTCACTCAGGGTAATTTCATCATTTGCATCAATGCATATTCATCTAATCACCACTTTGTATATGACACAGTCTTTTAGCACAGCTGATAATGGGAAGTGTCATTTCTACCCATGCAGCACACCAGTGTGTATCTTTATCAGGAACAAATATTCTCAAATTATAGATGGAAGACTTTAAAGTCCAAGGATCAACTTAGATTCTTCAACCGGGAAAAAAAGAAGTCATACTTTTTATAGCAAGGCATCTAGCACACATCAGCTACCTCTTATTCTTCCTTCCTAGACTTAGCTGTCCATAACTGTCCTGAGAAAAATGTGCAACTGGCAGTTTCCACAGACCTAGTGACAAAATAACATTTTATCCGTCCATCCATGCGCATGAATCCGAAAAGCTATAAAAGAATTCTGTGTGGTGCTGTTGATGAAGTCCATGGATTCAGGCCTGCACACCCTGCCAAACATCAACTATCCAATTTGTGGTGGACTAATTGGTATTTTACATGGTTTCCTTTTTAATGAAAAAATGACACCAGCTGGGCAGAATTTTTCCTGAAGTTACATATTATTTGATACCTGGTGGTTTGTTTTTACTTTTTCTCAATAATTTGGGAAACAGTTTTCCCCCAAGATACAGACATTTAATTTTTTGCAGAGAAAATCAATTTCTCTCATTTTCCTCTCAGGATTCTTTGCACTAAAAATTATTGCTTTTCCCAGAAATGTTTCTTTTGTTGAAAATATTGTGAAAAATTGTAAGGAAAAGGGGGATTTTGTATCAACAAAAATCTCAGAAACTCCAGTTATTGAGGTACTAGTTAGATACCTAATTAGGCATTTCTGGCTAACAGCTGTGAAAACCTAAACTGTTCAACTTTCTCAGAACACATTTACTGGATTCAGTATTGCACAAATCATGTCTGTTGAGTGAGGGCTCCCTGCCTAGGATGTTAGCAACCCAGCTTCCCTCTTCCTGAAAAACTCAGTTAACCAAGTCCTTTTCTTTTTCTTTGTTTTTTTGTATTTTAGGCAGCACAGCACAATAAATGAGCCTCACTCTTTAGTACACATCTCCTCACCCTGCAGTTTAAAGCAGGTGTGTGTTAAACTCTGACCTGGGCAGTTTATGAGCAGCCAGTGAGCTTAGAGATGAGGCATGGCAGCATTCAGCACTGTCAGGCTAAGTCCTGCAGTCAGTCAAACTCGTGTGTGTGTGCAACACCTCACACAATTCCAGTTTTGCTGACAGGTCACAAGAGGATCCTGCCAATGCAATGTGGGGCCACCCTTGGGTGCTGGAAGGTTGTGGGCAGTTACTTATGATTTTATTCTTCATAGCTGCTAGCATAGACAAATGACCAGAGAAATTGGTGAATTGCACTACCCTGAAACCAAGTTAACCTGAAAAACCCTGGAACCCCAGGACATCTCTTCTGGGCTATGAAGAGATGAAAAATATCAAGTGTAAAATCAGTCTAGCTTCTTGCAGATGGTCAACCAGGAGCAGCATGGCATGTGGATTCATGTCCAGAAAGTGCAGCCACTGCTGGGAACTAATCCTTAAGTCTCTTCTTGTTATTAACTACTATTGTGAATTTAATCTTCATTTCATGCTGATGTATCATGTTTATGCATTCATTTTCACTACAGAATCTAAGCTAGGTGATTTGTATATATAAATATTTATATATGTACCTATATCTTTGTGTTTCTTTCTAAAGCATGTGGAAGTTTCATAGAGTCAGATTCAGTTGGGGCAGCAATTTCCTCTCCTCTGTATCCTGCCAAATACCCAGACAATCAGAACTGCAGCTGGATTATTCAGGCTCAGGAACCATGTAAGTAAAAACATCTTTTATAGTTAGTTGGGATGACTAACATCCTCATCTTCTTTTCTGTAATAACAATGCAAAATTCCTCCTTTATTTCTTTAGGAAGTTCTGCATCCTGGTAGTTGGTGAGCGTGGCTCTCCCAGTCTGTCACGAGTCAGATTTCACTGAAAAGATTTAGTGCATAGCGAGGAAAATAATTTACAACTTTGTCATCTTAGCCAATTTACTGTGACCCAAGTGTTACAATTATAAATGAGGTGTTGAATACTATGTGAAGTTGGATTCATTTGTAATAATTTAAGCACTTGTATTTAGCAGACCTTATTTTGGTCTGGAGTTGTGTTCTATGAAATCTATGCTCTTAAAATTAAAAAAATTAGATTGAATAATGAGAAAAGGTACGCAGAAATTTCAATTTGAAATGCAAACAAAAATATATAATTAAGCTGCTGTTATGTGCACAGATACACTCTCAGTTATTCATAATAGTACACAGATTTATGATTGACCATAAAACACCAAATATTTTCCGTCAGATACTTCTACTACCTTTAATACACTGTATTACCTTTATCTTGTATAAAATTCCTAAAAAAATTTGTATGTGTTAAATCCTATAATAGTGTCCTGGTATCCTAATTTTAAACAGCAACTATTTTACTTCAGTTGTACATATTATATTTAGAAATTGTTGTTAAAATCCTAGAATGTTTCTATCATAAGTTTATTTTGCTAATTTATTAAACAAATATCAATTTGCCAAGAAAATACCAAAACATAAATCAGGAGATAAGTAATTCTTTTTTTATCATAGTTACATATACAAATAGGATGTCCATGAAAAGGACATCACCTATACAACGTTTGTTTTTAAAGACAAACTTTCCCTGGATTCATATTGAAAACTCACACATGACTGCTGTCTCCTGAATTACAGGAGTGAGTATGAGAGACCATAAAAATGCTGTGTAGGAAGCAGTGACTTGCTCCACTTAGCAGCAGGACCACCCCCTGCCTCATGTTACAGCTCCCGTGGCTTCATTACACAGTCGCATGGCATTACATAAATACACAATATACACACATTGTATTGCATACCCATGTCCAATAGATTTAGCCAATGGCAGGCCACAGCAGAGCTCCTGCTCTGCTTTTATTGGGAAGGCCAACAAGTCTCCTGCTCTGGCCACCCACTGTGTTTTTCCTTTTTGCTGTGTATCCTGAGGATCTGCATTGATAGCTGTAATTGATTGACCAGGCGTCAGAGGAGTGCAGAACATGCGTATGCAGCTGAGTGCCAGTCAGGGCACCCTGCTGACTGCAGCCTGGGCTCCATGGCTCTCATTTTGGCTTGGCACCCTGCTGAATGCTGCCTGGGCTTCATGGCTGTCATTTCAGCTTATTCAAGCCAGTTAAGTGGGGCCCAGTGCAAAGCAAAACATTTGTGTCAAATTCAGCTTGGTCAGTGTGGGAGAAAACTTAGTTAGCATCTAAATAATGAGACTCTTTCTGATCCACTCAAGCTGCATGGAACCCTAAGGCCAATAGTAACTTCTGTCCCAGGCTGGTGTCCCAGAAGAACAACTTCTCTTCTGCCAGCTGTGACTTCACTTTTGTTTATATCAGATGAGCAAGAGTAGTAGGAGAGTCAAAAATACCCTGACTCAGAAATCCTCTTTTTCATGATATAGCCTGCAGTCCAAGAGTGTGGAAAATCCAATTCTGTACAAGTATAGCTGAGGGTAGTTAATGATCCTTTGACCAGTCCAATTGATGAATATGGAATGTTGCAATATGATGAAAGAAGCGGCTCTTTCTAAGCCTGGAGCAGGGCACATTTGTCCAGATCTATGGTATAGATCGCAAAGGGACAGCAGGTCATGGGTGTGTAGGTTTTGTTTCTGAATGTCTGTTAATTTTCAATGTTTTATTTGCTGATGTTTTCAGTGTATAATGAAATTGTCCAGAAACAAGGAAACTTAGATCCATGTATATATGCTAAGTCCTGGCCTAATGTTGATTGAACTAGAAAGTACTGAAAGGTGCTGAAGAGATTTATCAGGACCTTTGCACTAAAGGTTAATACACTTACATAAAGTTCATTCAATATATAATGAAAAAGCTACTTCAGATTATATGCTTTATGGGGACTCATTGACTTCAGGGAGAAAAAAGAACATTTGTTTGCATGTAATTATTTCTCTGTGAAAGTACAAACTTCTTAAATTTTTACTCTTTGCTGTTGCCAGTCAACCACGTCACACTTTCATTCACCGACTTTGATATTGAAAATGATAGAGAAAACTGTACAACAGATTTTGTGGAGATTTTGGATGGGAATAACTATGAGGCTCCTCTTCAAGGTATTGTACCTTTCCCTCGAGTATTTCATATATATAGAACTACACCCAAGGTAAGCAGGAGAAGGTTTTCTGTTCATGGTCTCCTGCTTCATGGATTTTCTTTGATAACAGAATCTCCTTGGCCTCTCTGGCCAGAGGAAATTGAGAATGGAGAATAAGTCTTCAGTGTGAATGGCAGAGTCCTCCCAGGCTCTGACTGTGCTCCTACTAACCTGCAGTTTGGTGTTGACTCCAGCCGCCTTTTCCTTCCTCCTCAGATGAACAATATTGGGAACCAAGCAATTCAGTTTAAACAGAATTTCCAGTTAATTGCACAAAAACATAACTCACAAGCACAGCAAATAAGTGCAGTCTGTGCTAAACACAGGTAACAAAGCAGCAGACTTCTGGGAGAAAGAAATGGTTTTCGTCAAGCCATGGAAAGCCTAATTTTTCTGCTCTTTCCTGAGTTTTCTATAGCTTTCTTCTGACTTCTCTGGCCAGTAGCATCCCCTTCAAGTGGCAGGAGCAGCCTGAAGCAGTGAAATTCAGAGCCCTGGCCACAGGGTGGTCCTAACTCTCCTCGTATCCCTAGGGTTGCCTCTAATTCCTTTGTGGAAAATTCAAAATATCTCTGTCTTATTATGTTCTCCCTTACTCTATTTATGTACATGTTCCTTTGTTGGGAATGGGGCTGCAGTCAATTTAAATGGTTTGTAACTAGGAACAGAATTAATTTTTTGTCTCCTATCCTTGGCTTTCACTTGCTAAAGGACTATTTAGTACTTAAAGGGTTCATGTAAGAAAGATGGGAAAAAAACATTTTAGAAAGGCGTATTGAGATTGTCATGGTTTTAAAGGGAGGTAGAATTCAACTAGATGTAAAGAAAAGATTTTTTACAATGAAGGTGGTGAAATACTGCAGCAAGTTGTCTGGAGATTTGGTAGATTCCCTGGAAACATTCTAGGTCAGGCTGGATGAGGTTCTGAGCAACCAGATCTAGTTGAAGATGTGCCTGCTCATTGCAGCGTGGTTGGACTAGATGACCTTTAAAGGTTCCTTCCAACCCAAAGTATTCCATGATTCTATGATGCTAGCTGCTGTCTTTCTTTTTACTGTCAGATGCCTTTTTGACAGATCTTGACTCGTGTTCCTAATCCCCATGTTACAATCCATTACAGGAGAAATGGTCTGTTAATTCTCAGTTGTTTTTTTTTTTTTTTTCCATCAGAAACCAATTGAGTTAAATGGAAACCGCTGTCAGATATATTTGATAGGTTTGTTGGGGCTTATTTCCAATTAGGCAGTAATTCCTCTTTTTTTTCATTTTCATTGAAGGAACTCAATGACAGAATAGCCAGGGACAAGGATGTCTGGAGTGCAGGAGGTCCCTTTTCTGTTAAAAAAAAATTGCCACAAGAGTTCAGTTTTGTTCAAATGTAATGAAATATTTCTTTTTTTGTAGATTGAATTGACAACTGCAATTGTAAGCAACAAACATTACTCCTGCTTGTTGTCAGGCATTAACTCCAAATGTTAAATTACCAGTAGTAATTACGTGCTAAACACTCATTTTTTTTCACCTCTCTCATCTGCTCTCTTTCAGGCCGTTACTGTGGCACTACTATGCCACATCCTATCACTTCTTTTGGTAATGCCTTGGTGGTGAATTTCGTCTCCAACAACAACATTACTGCCAGGGGCTTCCATGCCACCTATGCTGCATCATCATCATGTAAGTCCATACAACAGGTGCTACTTCCTTATGCCTCTGGCTTTTAAGAAAAAGAACAGATCTTTTACCTCTTTTTCTCTCTGCCATTCAATTTTTGAACCTGCCCTGTTGCCCTTCCTCTTTTTGGCCAAGGTCTCAGCAAGTGCATCAACAAGCTAAAGAACAAAGAGACAAGGAGAAGTGCTTTCTTGATTAGCAAGTGCTCTGTCTCGATTTTCTGTTGTTTTTTTTTTTTTTTTATGCCATCCTTTCCAAGCCTCTGTTGTCTCTTTCTTGTTGCAGCCTGCGGGGGTACTTTCCACATGGACAGAGGAGCTTTCAACAGCCCTGGCTATCCCGAGCCGTATCCGCTCAACAGCGAGTGTGTCTGGACAATCCTCAGCTCCCCTGGCAACCGCCTCCAGCTGTCCTTCATGTAAATGCATTGCCAGGGTTATTATTCAGCCTTTAGCAGACCTGAAGGAAGGATGCTCTGTGTTTATTAGGAAATGTAATTACCGAGTGATAAAGCTGAAATATATTTTTAGAGTAACTTGGAAAGAGAACACAGCAGGGGTTAGTGGCAGCTTGCAATCAGTGTTTCTCTGTCTTAGTCATTTCTGATATTAAGGCATATACAACATTATATAAATAAGTGGTTTATTATTTGAGCAGCATGGGATGCTGAAGAAGCCAGTTCTGACTCACTTATAAACAAGAGGAAATTTAGCATCACTCTGCCTTTTCTTTACAAAGGAAATTCCTACAACGTAAAGATTCCTTTTAGTGTTTGTTATATAGCTGATTAATATAAAGGGCCCAGATATTCCACACATTTTAGGGTTATGCCTCTGGAGAGATCTTGACACATTTATGAGGTGGGCTGAGGCAAACCTCTTGATATTCAACAAAGTCAAGTGCCAGTTCCTAAACCTGCGTCAGGGCAATCCCAGATATGCCCACAGGTTGGGCAGAGAAGTGATTGAGAACAGCCCCATAGAGAAGGACTTGGGGGTGATGATTGATGAAAAACTCAACATGAGCCAGCAGTGTGCACTCACAGCCCAGAAAGCCAAAGGAATCCTGGGCTGCATCCGAAGGAGTGTGGCCAGCAGGTCAAGGGAGGATTCTGCCCCTCTCTTCTGATATCATGAGATCCCACCCAGAACATTGCATATGGTTGTGTTGTCATCGATGTAAGAAAGGCATGGAAGCCATAAAGGTGGAAAGGGGACTGGAGCACCTCCCTTGTGAAGATGGGCTGAGAAAGTTGGGGCTGTTAAGAGAAGAGAAGAGAAGAGAAGAGAAGAGAAGAGAAGAGAAGAGAAGAGAAGAGAAGAGAAGAGAAGAGAAGAGAAGAGAAGAGAAGAGAAGAGAAGAGAAGAGAAGAGAAGAGAAGAGAAGAGAAGAGAAGAGAAGAGAAGAGAAGAGAAGGCAAGGCAAGGCTGTGTGGAGACCTCATAGCAACCTTCCAGTATCTGAAGGGGGCATACAGGGAAGATGGAGAGGGACTCTTTATCAGGAGCTGTAGTGACAGGAAAAGGGGCAATAGCTTCAAACCAAAAATGGACAGGTTTGGATTAGGCATTAGAAAGATATTCTTTACTGTGAGAGTGATGAGGCACTGGAACACGTTACCCAGAGAAGTTGTGGATGCCTCAAACCTGGCAGTGTTCAAGGCCATATTGGATGGGAATCTGGGCAGTCTGGTCTAGTGGAAGGTGTCCCTGTCCATCGCAGGGGGTTTGGAACTACTTGATCTTTAAGGTCTTTTCCAACTCAAAACATTCTATGATTCTATTCTGAGATTCCAAAATTGATGTTAAACTCTTCAAAATTTCTCCAACAGTTAAAGCAGAGGACCTACTATAAGAGGAATCAGAAGAATATGTGACTGAATTTTGTTTTCCTTTCAGTAAAGTAACTTTCCTTTGAACACTTCTGACAGGCAAATCAGGTGGAGAATAATGTGGAGTCCTTTACCAGGGCGGTTAGGTCGTTCTTTACCCATGAAGTAGATTTCTGAGCCTCCCTGTTTCCGGGCATCAAACAGTGGCTGCTGCCAAGAAAGAGAGCACTGACCTTTAGCAAAGCTTGCCAAGAATGAGCAGGAAAAGAAAACTAACTCTGAAGCCTGCATTTGCAGTTAATCAGAACAAAAGGAAAATTTTTCTGCTAACACGCTGACTGCATAAGGCACAACTTGTTAGGCATGTGCTGATTCACTAATGCAGTGAAAAGGACATTCTATTCCTCCACTACTCACTGAAGCAGAGAAAAAGCACTACAGCCTGAAAACATTTCCCAATATGTTTTCCAAAAGCCTGAAAACATTTTTCAAAATGCTACAAAATAAGCAGTAACTTTTCAGAGACAACCCGAAATTCTAGTGTGAAGCAGAAACTTTCAGTGGAACATACATTCACTTATATAAAGTGACACTGAGTAGATGTTGATTCTTTTCTTCAGTTACACTTAGCTGAAAAGCAGGCTGAAAATACTGGAAAGCATGGAGTAATGGTGTTAGAAAGCACTGTTTGTTTTATTTCATGTAATGTTAGGGGATTATAAAGTTTTGTTGGTAAGAGGCATTAATTTTCTTCAGCTCAGTCTGAACTGAAATGTCTATCTTGCAGTGTGAGGGTTAGCTTTAAATTGTTCTAAAATATATCCAGATGAGTGGTTGGAACCATTTAGCAGCATGGTATGCTGAACACATATGGTTATATTCAAATCTGAAAGGAAAAAGTTGTTACCAGAGTATCAGAAAGCACGAATATTTAAGACATTGGTTATTAGAGGCACTCTCTGGAATCTTTGCTATATATTCATAGCCTGCTTCTGAAAACCATGTTGGCCTGTATAAATGCAGTTCACTTAGAATAACAGATGAATTTTAGAATATATTTAGCATTCAGCTTGGTGCAATAATTAATAATTAATGCAATAATGATTACCATATCTCATTCCTTTTCTGTGGTAAAAAGTAGTTTAGTGGAGTTGATAACAATCCTTGTTATAATTTTGCACATCCAGATGCATAAAAGTCAGAGAGGGCAGAGAAACTGTAATATTTTATAATTCTGAAGAAACTGATAAGGGGATTTTTGACCTCTGAGGTGTTAACTACAACAAAATCAGCAATTATTTTCTCACCACAAAATGTGCTAAAATAATACACATATGAATGGGCTAAAATATTCTCTGCACCCAACATTGGATTTACATTAAAATTCTGGATTATATCTCAAGGCTTTCTGAGTTTCATGGTTGTTCTTGAAGAACCAAGAAATTTTAAAAGGGTTTGAGAACTCTTTAGAATGTGTAACTCTAAATAAGGGGCTGGAAAGTGGGTACCCTGTATTGCTGGCCTTATCAGATGCTGAGGGTTTTGTTGCTGCCCTTTTCTGAACTCTTACAGTGGGATACCATCTACAGAGGGATTAATGGCACTCTGAAGTATGTGTCAGTCATATGCATGCTAATGCTCTTCTACTGCTATTTAAACAGAGCATTTCAGTTGGAGGATAGTGATGGCTGCACCAAAGATTACCTGGAGATTCGTGAAGGGAGTGACACAGGCACGCTGGCAGGACGATTCTGTGGGAACTCCTTGCCTTTAAATTACACATCAACTGTTGGACACATCCTGTGGGTCAAATTTGTGTCAGACAGTTCAGGCACAAATGTTGGCTTCAGGGCCACCTTCTCTCACTGTAAGTACATGTAATTGGATTGAAAATTATTGTTCTTTCATAGTACTGCTGAAATTATTCTAAGAAGTGATTGTTTGGCCCTCTAAAGTCTATTAGAAAATATTTCTTGATGTCAAAAAGTCTGTAAATTCACTTAAAAAATATTTCGTAAAATATCTACTGAATGTAAAGGGATGCTCTTAAACGTGCCAGAAGAGAATTTGTGTGCATGTAAGTATGTCATATTTATTAGAAAATTGGCAAATTTAAGAAAAAAATGTTTTTTTCCCAGCTTTCCATTTTGCTTTTTGAGTGTGACAATGTCTGATTTGGATCTAGATGCCACCAATCAGGGAGCAGAATTAGAAAAAAGGAAATTATGCCAATTTATAGATCCACAGTGTCAAGGGACCACTGCCAACATCAGTCTGACTTGCTGCATGAACAGACTGCTGAAGCTAAACATCCACAGCCATTTTGATTATGCAAGCTAAAGTTCTAATAATTTTCCTTCTTTTGAGATTTAACTCCTTTTCAAAATGAATTATCAATAGTTCAGACCTCAATGAAGTCAGAACCATTTTTCACCAGAGCACACACAGGCCTTTAAAAAAAAATAAAATTCTCAATGCTTTTGAGTAGAAATGAACATAAAGTAGTCAGAGTCAGGGAGGAGTTTAGATTGCTGTCTTCCAGCTTCTCCTACGTGGCTCAAATGGGTAATTTCCATCAGAAAAGGGAACACTGCATCTCTCAAAACAAGAAAATAATTAGATATGGATCTTAGAACTGTCTGAGACATGTCTTACAGCCTTACAGCACTGTCTAGTCCTAAGTAAATTGTCAGATGAGCACCCCAGTGATTCTTTTGCTCTACATGAATTAGAGGCATTAGCTGTCTCTTTCTTGTTTTTCAGTGTATGGAAATGACATTGTGGGAGACAGAGGACAAATAGCTTCACCACAGTGGCCCAGAAGTTATCCTGACAATTCCAACTACCAGTGGAGGATAAGCGTTAATGCTTCACAGGTTATCCATGGCCAAATCCTGCAGATGGACGTGGAAAATCATCACACCTGCCTGTATGACAGGCTAAAGGTGATTGCATTCTGAGAACTTATTTTATTTCAATCCACTTCAGTAAAATGGATGAATAGAGAAACCTACAAGGTGAATGGGAAGCATTTCTGAGGATCTGATGTGGCTTAATGCTTTTGCTCTTTGTCCTTTCAGTAATTATTTATAGGAAGAGTTACATAATCTTTGGCTCCCTAACAGATATTTCTAATCTGTAAGTTTGAGATTTACTGAAAATAAGTCTGCAATGGTACAATCCTGAATATTACTATTCAAGAATTTCAGATCAGATACCAGACTGAAATTTGATTCATGCTGGTTCAGTTAAGGAAAATGATAGTAACATCTCAATGCTTCTGAAAATAAAGTTATTTTCAAATCCTATAAGGAACAATTCTTTATTGCACCTTCTTTGCTCTCTGCATCAGCAATTTGGCAGCTGGCAGTAGAAGGGTGCCTCTTTCTTCCAGATTGATTGTTTTTCTGTACCCCTCTGTAATACAGTCTAGCCAGATTAAAATATAGAATAGTGGAATAGTGGAATAGAATAGTTTAGAGTGGGAAGGGGCCATTTACAGTTTATCTAGTCCAACCTCCCAGCAATAAGCAGGGACTTCTTCAATGCAGCACTCATGGTGCTAAGCAAAATGAACAATAGAGAACACAACTTTCCGAACTCAGCTAGCATAACCACTTAAATAAGGTAAATAACTTCTTGCTTTATTTTTTTTAAAGCAGCTAATTCATCAATTAGCCTTTTTTAATCTATTTGACAAAATTAATACTAGTTCAATATTTTTGGTTTTATTTACTGATAATCAAATGTAATATTAGTTCAAAAAGGAAAAAAATCTTTTTCTTTCATCTCATGTCATATATTAACAGCATTTCTTTTCTCCTTACTCAGCCTGCCTTTCTTTGTCCCTCTGAAAGTAAAATGAGTTTCTTAAACCAGCTAGACCTTTAGTGAGTGTAAATCAGCTTGACCTTTAACCTGACTGAAAGATCAGATCATTATTGTATGTTAATGTTTATTTAATAATTCCTAGCTTTCTCTACTGGACATTTTTACTGGATGGTAGTTGAGAAGAACAAAATAAGTTTGAAAGGTGGCAAAGGAGAAACATCTTGTAACCAGCCAAGACTTTGGGATATAAATACATACAATGAAAAATATATATATTTCTGAATATTTACCTGGTAGAACTCAAAATACGTATGTTCCTCAGTGGGGGGAAAATATAAAGGAATAAAAGAAAAGCAATTCCTTTTCCCTGCGTATCATGGTTGGGATAAAAATTGTACCTGGGGACTTTTTAAGTGGGATGTCATTCTATGTCCCCAAAGAGCAGCCCTGTGATAGGGAATGAGGTGAATTTGATGACTTCCATTCAGATCCTTCTTCTGTGAAAGCTTCATTTTTAACAGCATATACCGGAAAGGGAGATTTTGTTCCCTTTTTATTAGAGGTTTCTCTCTAACTTGGATTTGTTGAAAGTTCCCTCATTTAAAAAGGGTAATTTTCTCCTTGGAAATTTGCTGAGTATGGGGCAGATGAAAATGTGGATCTGTGAGGAACATCACTGTTCTTCTCTCTGCAGCTGTATGATGGGCCTACAGTTCATTCTCGTCTTATTGCAACATACTGTGGTGCAGAGTCTGCTCCTTTTGCATCCTCTGGCAGTTCAATGACAATCCAGTTCCAGTCAGATTCATCTGTGACTGGAAAAGGCTTTCTTTTGGAGTGGTATGCAGTGGACGCTTCTGCTGTTGCACAGACCATTGCTAGAGGTGGGTTTTCAGTGAGTAGCACAGTTACAAGTGGTACAGCCAGTGATACACTCAACTTTACTTAAAGAAATCCAAGCCAACTTCCCCACTGAAGAAAGCCCAAGTTATTAATGAGGGAAAGCTTTCAGTGAAATTTTGATGAAGCATTTTACTATCTTTTAAAAACAATTTCTAGAGACTCTTAGATATACTCATTTACAGTGTTCTAAAAATAAACATGTTGTTAGAGGATAATTTTTCTTTACACAGGAATTTAATTAAATCTAAACATTTGTTATTCTTTCATGGAAAATTATCCCTCTTGGAAAACTGTTCTAAATCATTGGCCATTGTGATAAGAAACAAGCACAATAACTTATGTTAAACTGTGGTGGATGCTCTTAGGCATTTTGTAAGATATTCCCCAAAATCTTATAGGTCACATCATTGCTGCAGCAGGTGGCACATGAATGTCCTTATGGATGAGGATTTTCAAGTTTTATACTTCCAATCCAAACTGAAGTTGAAGAATTCCTGCATTACTGTAACTGCACACATCATCACTGTGCCCTCCTTGTGCTTTATTATAGGACTGTCATCTTATATTACATGAGGGGTATCTTCAGTTTAAAAAGAGGATGCTTTCTTTTTTGTCTTCTTGTCCATGACAGGTGCATGTGGAGGGGCTGTAACAACTGAAGAAACACCTTCATTCCTCTACTCACCAAGCTGGCCAATGAATTACAGAAATCTTGAGGACTGTATGTGGCTTATCAGAGCTCCTGGATCCACTGTGGAATTCAATATCCTGGCACTAGACATAGAATCTCATAGCTCATGCAACTATGACAAACTTATTATCAAAGATGGTGAGAAGTCAATCTTGCCCTACCCTGACAGGATGCAGTAGGGACCCAAGGTCCAAATCCCTCAAATTCTCATCTCCATGAAGTGAAGCAATCTAGATAGCAATAGGAACATGCCCTAAAACAGTACTCTTCCTGTAATCTGAGACATTCTGCTATTTAAAATAAAATTAGCAAAGTCTAACAAAATATTTGGCGTCTACAAAAATATTTCTATATCTGTAAGGGGTTAAAAGTCTCGAGAAGCACCTTCCTGAAAGTGTAAGCCACAGCAACAAACAGGCAGATGTGGACTGATTCAGTTTTAACACTAATGTGTTCTTTTCATCTCAGGAGACAATAGTCTTTCCCCAGTACTGGCTACTCTGTGTGGACGAGAACCTCCTGGGCCAATAAGATCAACTGGAGATGCAATGTTCATCCACTTCACATCAGATGCAAGTGTCACTGGAGCTGGGTTCAATGCCTCTTACCACAGAAGTAAGACTTGTTTCTCTTCTCCAGATAAATGTCTGCTTGCTTCTAACAATAGGCTAAGAGACTCAGGCATTGTTAAGAGCTGCCTACAATTTAATTAATCACACACACATCTAATTATTCACCTCTCATGAATATGTGTTAATAAATGTTTGACTCTACAAAGGTAAAATTTGCTATCTGCCCAGCAATATAGTGCAACAAAGCATGATTCAACCTGACAAGTCACTTCTCAGAAGGAAGAAAAGCACATGCCTAGGTTTATAACAGCTCAGCTGAAGGGTGAAAGAATGCTCACCTAAGAGAAGGAAATAAATTACTCAAAGCAAAAAGAGACAAATGCAGAAAGCTGTATAAATTCTAGCAGGAATGTCAGCAATTTCCAGCAACAGTCCTCCCACATGAACTCGGGAATGATGGCAGATTCCTGAATGGGCTGAGGCACCAAGAAAGTGTTAGGGCTACAGTGACAATCAGGGTAAGTTTTTGTGACTGGCAGCTGGAGTAGATGGCATTGTTTTGGTCCATGGCTAGAAGCAATGTCCTCAGATAGGGTAATGATAAATTCATGCCATGGGAGGTCCTTGACATTGCTGCCTGCTTATTCATCTGCTAAGTCTGAGAGCAGTTTCATGGTCAGGAATTTTGGTGTGTGTCATCTTGAAATCTGTAAGCTTGACTTTTGGGAGATCTTTCATCATGTGCATTCCTATATGCCCCTCAGCTCTTCATACATTCCTTTCAACATTTATTTTAACTCACCACATCTTTTAGGAGACAGGGTTTTTCTCAAAAGGAATAGCTGAATATTTGATGTTTTTTTCTCTTTGCTTCAACTTTTATCTTTTTTTTTCAGGTTGTGGAGGCTATTTGCACGCAAGCAGGGGTGTGATAACATCCCCCAACTACCCTCAAAACTATTCTCCTAATCTAAATTGTTCCTGGCATGTAGTGGTAACCACTGGATTTATCATTGCTGTTAATTTTGAGCAACCTTTCCAGATTAGGAGTGAGGATACTTCCTGCATCCTTGGAGATTATGTAGAGGTGAGGTTATTGGCTGGGTCACCAAATCCTCAAAGCTATTAAAGCTACTGAATCTTACAGATTTAAGTGTCAGTAAAGCAGCTCGAGATGTCATGAGGTGCAAACACCAAAGAGAAATACCAAAGATGATATTTCTCTCTATCTCTTTTTTATTAATGTGCGTTAATTAATCACTAGCTTATTAATTTCCCCTGTGGCTGGAAGCATTAAGATGGTGTGTGCACAAAGTTTACGTTTCAGGGCTGTGTGCTGGAGTAACATTAGCAATTTCTGTTTTAGTTGAAGAATGGGCTAGATAATGCTGCCCCACCTTTGGTGTCTGCAAGAGGGAATGGACGGTTTTGTGGAAGCAGCCCCATCCCAACCATGTACACCACAGACAATCAGCTGTTTGTCCACTTCACTTCTGACAGCAGCAATGAAGGCCAAGGATTCAAACTGACATATGAGGCTAAGAGTCTAGGTAAGTCTAGCTAACAAACTTAAATTCTGCAACTTATACATATGTATAACTTGGAGTTTGTCCTCTTCAAGGATTTTTGTGTTCTAAGTCCCAACCCTGGTAAAATCAGATGTCTGCAAAACTCTCCTGTAATGTACGACTTCTAATCTGACACTCATATTTCTCCTTTTTAAAGAGTTCCAGGCTTGGGTCTCAGAACCTGAAGATATTAAAGATAGATTTAAAAAAAAAAAAGAAAGAGACCCTTTGGAAGGAAAGTCTCGCCTACAGTTAGGAAGAGATGTTAAAAATTCATGCAGAAAAAGAAAATCTTCTGGAAACAAGAGTTTGATTTTGAACATTTAGTACCCAGTGCAAGCTCTAAATGAAGTTAGGAACTTTTTCAGGGTAGTGCATGTAAAAAGGTGGCAACATTTCTCACAAGTTTTACTCCCAGCTGAGAAAATAACATTAATTGCCAAAGCTAACTTCTTTGAAAGAATGAACAAAATGGAGATCCAGGAGGAAAACACGAACTTGGCCTTTGCAGTTATCCCACTGTGTTCATAATAGACGCTGCTTGGCACACCTGGAGACCTGTTAAACAGTGTATCTAAACAACTAAAGCAACCTGTCCATCAGCTCAAATCTTTAAGTGCTTGATTTCTAGTGCTTAGTTTCCCTGCTGCCCCAAAGAATTAGCATTACTTTAGAGAATTCATGAGGGGAATAGGTGAAGCTGTACAACAGCATTTCTACCACTTCAATTCATGGAACTTGAATAAAGCCCCAAGTTAAACCAGTATTGCTAGAATATAGAGGGAGGTGGGGGCAGAAACGTTCTGGTCAAGATAAAGATATTTTTGTCAGGTAAAGGACCTGAACAAACCTTCATGTTTGCTCTGACTGGCATTCCTCACGCATTCATTATGATCTCAAGCAGACATTTCATTTCTTGGGAAGTAGAAGTTTGGAATGATTCATAGAAATATTGATGGGTCCGGAAATATTGTGGACTTCCTAGCTCTTGGGAATTCACATAGGAACAAGGCAAGAAATGTGTTTTCTGCTTGTTTTATAAGCAATCCAAGGAAGAAGTAATAGCAGTTTAATTCAGGACCCTGAACATTTGGAAACAAGGAGGTCTAGGTAAGCAGGAGCTCAGGGATATAGGATTCTACTGCATTAAAATGTTTTCCCACAGCAAACAATAAAATGCATTTGTTTTTTGATGTGACTATATGACAACAAAAGGAAACTATGTTGGAATATAGTGATAAGTCATATTTTTGATGCCTCACCCATTTCCTTTTCATGTTATTTTTTATTGGTGATCTTTTCTTCCCCAGCCTGTGGAGGGAACATTTATATCAATGATTTCAACCCCAGTGGATACACATCTTCCCCCAACTATCCAAGCAATTACCCTCCACATACTGACTGTGTCTGGACCATAACTGCTCCCAATGGACATGCAGTAGAGCTGCAATTTGAAGATCAGTTTTACATTGAACCTTCACCAAAGTATATATCCACATTATTTTGCCTATTTTTCTTCAGAGATTCCATTCTGGTTTTTCTTTCTCTGTTACTTTTTCTAATTCCTCCCAGAAACAAACACTTCTATATTTAAAATCAAATGAGGTTAAGAAATTTTTGAGAGATCACTGAAGCTATCAGATCACTGGTTTACATTCCTAGGACGTTGCAATGCATAACAGGAATTAGTAAAAAGTGGAAACATCCATGTTAAAAAGGTGCTTTCAGTAAAATCTGTGCCCTGTAGTCCTTTCACATTCAGTTTTCAGTAATTTGGACTCTTGGGTGCTTTTAAAGCCAATGGACTGCCACCACCATAACACTTTGCCTCCCTCCTCCATTGCCTGGCTTGCTCTCCCTGCCTGAAGAATAAAACAAGGCTATTTTCCAGCTGATGTAGCTTCATTGATAGGGGCTGGACCACTGTAAGGCAAAGGTGAGCCTGTGAAACCACGCCCAGGAAAAATAATGAAGGATGGAGAATCCCAAAGGTGTTCTTTCTGGCTTCCAGGACACTGCACCCTTCCAAAGACAAAGCTTATAGTTAATATATTTTGAGTCTTTGTATGCCCACCTAATTAGACCCCAGAAATTAATTTTTATTCCCTTAATCTGTCTTCTTGGTGTCCCTTAATTCAACACTTCTCAATGAGACTTAATAGAGAATATCTGCTGAATCTGAATCCTGCCAAAAAAAAGTATTTAAGATGATCACAACAACTTTGCCAGTGCTGTTCATATCCCGACCCAGAATTTGCTCCTTTCAGATCTGATCTGATCATAGACTGAGCTTTAGATGAATCTTTCTCACTGTTTCTAGCACTTCTTTTGATTCAATTATTACACAACTGCAATGGATTATGATCTTGTTGATTCTGTCCTGATCACACTGCATGGAAACCAATCTAATTCACTACGGCTTCATGGCTTTGTGCACATGCTGGGATGATTTTGAGCCACTACTGCCATACATTGAAAGTAAAATTGTCTCCTCTTTCAGCTGCACTTCCAGTTACCTGGAGCTGCGCAGCGGTGCTGACTCCAGTGCTCCCCTCATCGCCAAGCTGTGTGGAGCTGTGATGCCAGGCTCACACAGATCCTCAGGAGCTGTCATGTACCTCAGGTTCAGGTCTGACAGCAGTGCCACACACGTGGGATTCAATGCTAAATACTCCATTGGTAATGCTTTTATTTATCAGTTTATATGATTTTAAAGAAGACTATGGTCTCAAGTGTTAGACTTTTGTAATCGGGCTTAAATCAGACCCACGGGGTGGGGTGGGGTGGGCTGACAGGAGCATGCCTCTTTCAGTTAGTATTCGAGCTAAGGCATCAGAATATCAGCATGTTCTGCACCTAGCAAGAGCTGAAAACTAGAGAAATATTAATAAGAAGGAGCTCATAGACCAGCAGCAGAAGAAACAACTACTGGATAACCTCTTGTCAAAGCCAGTTGTCAAAGGAGCAGTAGAAAAAAGGTCAGTGTGGATAAAGTAATGTAACAGTTTGATTTTCAGCATTGCAAACTTAGTGTCACTTTCTTGAGCAGGGTTCTGAAGGGGAATGTTAAGATCAGCTGAGAACTGGCAGGAGAAGAACAAATTAGGAGCATCTCTATGTAAATTAAAATCAATCTATAATAAAGACACTAGACAATCAGAGGCAGCATAATAATGGACTGGAAAAGGAATAAGCTATGAGAACCATTATTTGTCTGGGAAATAAATACTTTAGTTACTTGTTCTCAAGCTGCAAAATCAAGGTTAGAAAGCACTAGAGAGAAATTTACATTCAAGAAAAAGTAGTCCTTTATCAGATTCAGAACTGTGCTACTTTTTTAGGTTTGATTATGTTAGTAATCTTCAAAGAATAACAGCCATTATGGTAGTATCACTTATATAGGAAAGTCTAGGACTGTTAATTTCTCTAAGGCAAAGTAGTGAACTATATTGTTTTATACAGAATTTTGTTCATTGCATTAGATCTGAAACACTAAAGCCAAAATAGAGACCTATCATATTTCTGAATGTGAAAACTGAAGAAACTTGCATATATACATATATTTGTTAGTATATGAAGCCATAATTTACATTTAACTATAACAGATTTACAGTATCTTAGCTGAATGTCAATCATCCTGAAACAAAGCACTAATGACTCATGGAACTGATAGTATGAACACAACTGTTACTGCCATGGAAAAATTATAACTAACAGACACAGAATCCACTACAAAAGAAAAAATCCAATAAATTCCACCAGGGAATATTATTTCATAGAATCATAGAATACCCTGATTTGGAAAGGAGCCACAAGGATCCAAGGTCCAACTCCTGGACCTACACATGACCACCCCAAGAATCACACCATGTGCCTGTAAGCACATGTTTCCTGTACTCCTTACTACTACAAATTTATGTTTGCAGGTACTGCAGAGAAATGAGGGTTCAGAGAGAGAGAGCGAATTAAAAATTAATAGCTGTTTTACACACTGTGCAGTGTGTAAGGCATCACAAAGAGTGAATGGGAAGAGATGAAAGGAAAAAGGAGGCTGGACTATAACTGTTGACCCAAACCGGAAGTCAACTTTTGTCTCATAAAAAATTGAGATCTACACTTGGCAAGTTTAATTTCTTTTTAATTTACCTGCTACATCTTTGCAAGGTTTTCTGGTGGACATAGAGAGTAGATTGAAAACTGTGAGTTCATTCAAATTATAAGAGATATGAAAGAGAGGAAGGGATGTTTGCAATGGCAGGGTGTGTGTGGGTGTGGCAGGATGTGCAAAAAACCAAAACAAAACAGCCATCAGGACTGATTGAATTAGATTGAAAGCATGGAAGATTTCTAATTGGAAGGCAATTCCTGTCTTATTACCACAGCTAGAGTACAAGTCAATTGCTCCTTACCTTTAAGTCTTGTTTAGGAGAAAGATCATCTCTCTGAGGTTCTTTAGTCAACCAAATAAAATTCTTCCTTTTGCAGCTCCCTGTGGTGGGACAGTGATAGGACAAACTGGCATCATCGAAAGCACGGGGTATCCTGACCTTCATTATCAAGACAACCTGCTGTGTGAATGGTTTCTGCAGGGTCCCAGGGGCCACTATCTTACCATCAGACTAGAAGGCCTGGATATTCAAAACTCTCCTGGGTGCGCAAATGACTTCGTGGAGATCCGAGAATACAACGCTTCTGGTCTGAGAACTATTTCAGTGTTTGTCTTCCCCTCCCTAGTACCACTATGTAACCTCACCAGAGGTTCCTGAAAACATTTGCCTTTGGGTACAAAGTGAGCCTTTTCAATGTGCAGTATTTGCTTTTGCCTGCTTTGCTTGCTGATGCAAAGTAAGGCAAGCAAAGCCCTTCTATTTGCCAGCAATAACTTGATTCCACTAGTTTATTCCAGCTAAATTGAAAAGTGACCCTTCAATATAAATATAAATAATATATTGATATGAATTTCTCTTTATGTGATTTTTGCAGGAAATCTATTGGGCAGGTACTGTGGTAATGTTCTCCCTGATGCTGTGGACACCTCTGACAGTTTTGCTTATGTCAAGTTTGTCACTGATGGATCAGTCAATGCCCAGGGATTCCGACTGCGCTTTGATTCCAGTACTGAAGGTTAGACTTGTAAGGTTGAAATATACTCTCAGGAAGCAACTTATACCACAGACCATAATTGCACTAATACAGCATATATTGTAGTTCACTTGTTCTTGTTGTTCTTGGAGTGGTGTGGATTTGCTCTTAAATTTAAATTTAGGGAAAGTCTGAATAGAGCAACAACATAGCTGAGCTGAAACTTGGTGAAGCAAGCAATCTCCTGCTATAATGGATGTTGCCATCAGTGGCACAAGGAAGCACACTCTTCCACACCTTCATTCTTCAACAGTCAGTCAAGAGATGTCCTAACATACCCTTCCCATATTCCTCTTGATAAGCAAGATCAACTTATTCTGATATTCAATGACTCTCACAGGGAAAAGTGTTTTCATATGCTCAGGTAGAATTTCAGGTGTTTCAATGCATGCCCATTGCCCCTTTTCCTGAGCACAATGACTTCAAAGAGCTGCTCTAATCAGGACTGAGGACATAGACCTACTCCTGCTTCACACTTCTTTCAGTCTTCAATGTCCATGCAATGCTTGTCCTACCAAAACATGGCTACTTTTTTAGAAATTCTTTGTCATAATCATGTTGAAAAATCTCCTGCCAACCCTTCTTAACTCCTTCCAGCTCATTTAAAAGTTCAGCTGAAAGCTTTCTTCATGTTTGATTCTTCAATAAAACAATTGAGAGGCAAACTCCAAAAGAATGTTATTCCACTCCTAGGATTATATTATGTGAACTTAGAAGAGAAACTCTATTACCAAAAAGTATAATGCAGGTGGATGCAGAGATCTGACTATTCTGCAGAATCTCTGAGTGTGAGGAAAGGGACTTCCACTACACACCATTAAATAGTATCTCTCTATTTTAAATGGAAAGTGAGGACAAGCTGGTAAAATTCTTCATAAGTTTCAAAAAAACCTTATGCACTCTGTATCCAGGACCTTCAGTATTCCTGCCTCACAGCACAGTTTGATATTCTTAACAAAGATCAGAAAAGCAAAAATAACTGTACTGAAAAGTGTTGCTTAAAATACCTAAAAGCTTTTTCTCTACCTCTGTTAATCAGAATGGGAAAAATACATCCTCCATCATTAGCCACTCTAAGACCCTGCTTGTTCTGTGTAGCTCTGCTCAGTCCTCTGAAAGTCAGAAATGTCCTAGTCTTGCCACAGTGAGAGGCTTTGTCTCATATAGCATCAAAGCTTGTGGGTCACCCAGGCTTCTGAAGCCTGGGATGAACCCTTCAGAGAAGGAAATATTAACAATTTGACTAAAAGAAGTTGCTATGGTCAGCTAATACTCAACTGTTTTATGACTGAATGATGAAGACTGACAGGAACTTGGCTGTTTAGACAAACATATGGACAGGGTAGGCCAATCAAATCAACCTCTCAGGATCTCTTTTTCTCACAACATTGATTTTTTTTGGCTCTAATTCTATAAGCAGTGCTTTACTCTGAGAAGTGTACCAATATTTGGATATTTCAGAATGTGGTGGGGATCTTACTGCACCTGTTGGAACATTTACTTCACCCAACTATCCCAACCTATACCCACATAACCGAGTGTGTGAATGGAGGATCACAGTGGAAGAAGGCAGACGTGTGACCCTAACCATCAATGACATGGAAACTGAAGAGCACTGGAGCTGCTCATCAGATTATGTGGCTGTGAGTATTGGGTGTAGAGTCAGAAACTGCTCTTCCTAATCCCTTTATGGAGAATTAGCAGATGTAATAAAGCTGAAAAGTCACTTATAGATCTATATCTGGTTTTAAGACAAATCATAATTTAATCTAGGGAAAGCAGATAAATGAGAGAAAGTTATCTCTGTAGAGCATCTTAACTCATCTGCTTGTTTTGGAGTATGGAAATTTTGAAATTCTGGCCCAGGCAGAGTAGAAGACTTAAAGGAATCACTGGAGTTGTCTTTTTTTCAATTACGGAAAAAGAATTCTCGGGTTTTTGAAAGCGTTAAATGTCTCTTTTCTGTCCAAAAAAAAAAAAAAAAAAAAAAAATCCATCAGTCAGTTCCAGGTTTTATTGACTTTGAAAGTATCTACTGCTGTTGTTACTTTTTGCTGTCAATTAAAAAAAAAAAGAAAAAGGAAAAGACAGAGATTGCAGCAAGTGGCTACTCTGAACTAAAGATAGGGAAACTCTAGGAGACTTTACTTGTATATCACTCTCCATCTTGACAAAAAAGGTAGATATTGGTTATTTTATCATGTTTATTTTTGATTTCTGGTTATTTAGTGACAAAAAATTCAAGCCTGGCACACAAGAGCTGGACATGGCCAGATGTACAAATGCCTCAAAAATATGATTCCTCTATGAAATTGCAGGAATGTGAGGTAGAGTTTAGCTTCCCACTTGTTCAGATAAGCAGTGCAAACACAGGAATAAACTGTAGGATGATCAGAAGCCAATCCATGCACAAGCATGGGGGGCTGAAGTAGCTCTTCATCCCTTGAGGTTTGTAGACGATGTTTCCCTTATTTTCCTTCACAGATGCTTTAGACAAACCTTTGGGAGCTGGCTTTTTATCAGTTAATGATCCCTTAAAGGAAAATTTTTCCTGCTGGCTTTAATGCCTTCAGTACTCTAATATATTCTAAGTCTCAGTGGGAAACATTTCTGCCTTGCTTGCACTGCAGAGTAGAGAGAAGGAAATTAATTCCTAGGCTAAAGGTTGTATGAAGGAAACGGAGCAAAATATCTCTGGATCATCAAAAAGTGAAATAATCAGAAATGCCCACCAGCACTCACTATGTTGGAGAAGTCTTTGATAAAGCTGATTTGGGCTTTAACAAGGAAAAAATGATGATGATTTGAAATGAAATTCTTATGATCAGTAGCTAACATTATTAAGTGATTGAATATATAAATATTGAGCTAAACCACAATATTCTTATCAATAAAAAAAATCAATTTCTGTTTGAAAAAGGAGAGAGGGAGAGAATACATTTGTATTTTACCAAAATAAGCAAGTTATTTTTGATGTTTACTTCAGGGCCTCATCCACTCCAGGCAATGAAAGTTTGTTCCAAGGTTTGGGTAGATTTGAGACCTAACCCCTTGTGAGGGACATCAATGACTTTTGTATTAAAGATGGTAAACACTCTTAAATGATACAGGAGATGCTCATAAGACTGTATATTGGTGTCATAAGAGTTTATTTTTATTTTGATCCCACAGGTTTACAATGGCTTTGGGCAAAATTCTCCCCAGCTGGCCAAGCTGTGTGGGGAGGTAAATCCAGGCACTGAGGTGAAATCCACTGGAAACAAAATGAAAGTAATTTTGGTGACAGATATGTCCCGTGCATCCAGAGGCTTCAGTGTCTCATATACCTCTAGTGAAGATGCAGGTAGGGTATGTTTTTGACTTAAGTGATTGATCTCTGGTGAGTCATTTCATAGCTAGGGTACTGACACATATAAAAAAAATACCTAAACAGATAACAATCTCTGATACCTTTATTCCCTTTCCTCTCTGGATGGGAATAGATATTTGTCTTTAATTAGCTGAAAGAATTTGAAAAAAAATGGAGAATCTCTGTGAGCAATGGATTTCATGTGCCTCTGTATGGATCACAGTCCCTGCTGTCCCTACTAATTTACTTTTTTGTACTTAGTCTTGAGTGAGATATGGTCTGAAATGGCCTTATTCCATGAAAAATTTGAAAAAGCATAGTGCTATAGACAAATTGAATAATTCAAGTGCTTCCTTATTCCTCACAGGGGTAATTAATTTATTGTAGCTTGTGAAAGCATGCAGCCACTTTTGCAAGCTCAGCATCCAGAGAGGAGACAGCTGGCAGAGCCTTACTACTACAGCTCTGAGTCTTTAGAACTTATTTCCCAACTCCCACCCCAAGCATTCTACAATGGCATTAGGTTATCTTCCATGAAAATTTTTATCTTGAGCCTAGAATTAGGTAATGAGTAGGACTGAGCAATACTGAACTGAAGCTGTAGTGAGATTTTATCAAAATATTAAATAATGCTTGTTGTATTGATAGTGCTGCTGAAATACTTTATTTGATACTGTAAATAATTGCTTTTTGCTTTACATGTGTGCTTTAAAGACTTGCCAATAAATTCCAGGGCACTAGTACGAATTCTCTTGTACACAGCAGTAAATTATAAAATAGTAAGAAGATGGAAAAGGTTTTGATCTAATCAGCACATGTGCTTTCTGATGTGAGCATACCTGAATGAAGAGGGGCAAGATTTCTCCTCATACAAGAATTATTACTATTTGTAAATAAAACATATTTTGTTTCTGCAGTTTGTGGTGGAACCCTGATGGCATATGCAGGTGGGAATTTCTCTTCTCCTGGTTATAATGGCATCACAAATTACACGAGTAACCAGAACTGTGAATGGATCATTGAAAATCCCTCTCACTATAATTCATCCATTTATATATCTTTTGAGGATTTCCACTTGGAACATCACCAGAACTGCCAGTATGACTACCTAGAGCTACGAATAGGTTTGTATGTTCAGCAGGAGAATGGATAAAGCCTATCAAGATTCTGGTTGTACAACTCTGTTTGTGCCAAATCTCATCCATATATATTTTCAGGGAGTGGTTGTTGTAGAATCTGTACATTTGAGAGTGTTCACATCATTCCTTCCATGTTGCATCCATGATCAGAAGTGGGATTTCACTACCAGAGAAATGAATGCATAGATTTGGTCAACTGTTCTTTCAGGGGAGAAAATGGAAAACTGGATAGACATCTTGGGGGGGATAAATAGTTTAGCTGTTTGCAATACTCACCTGACTCCCTCTTTACAAGGGACAATATGAATTTCACTTCATCTGCCTTGAGAGATGGCATTTGCAGTCATCAAAACAATTTATTTTGTCCACTCCCCATTCTTTCCCTGATCTTGAAGTATCTTCAGGAACAGTAGAATGGAGTAAAGAATGTTTTAATTATTCATAGCCTCTGGACTGCATGCCCACTTCAGATCCATTTTTATGTTCTTTAAGATGACTCTCCTAAAATAAATCCATATTTCCAGTGAGAATACATTGCAAAACACAGACTAAAGCATTAAAAAAAAAAAAATAATCCCAGGATTAATGTACCAGTGATATCCCTGCATATTTCAGCATCTTTATCTATCCACAAGAGCAAGCAACTGGAAATGTCACATGAAAGTCTCTCAGCTAATGCCGAGTGTAGTATGAAAGCTGGAGCTGCCTCCTTCATGGAAAGGCTGTACCTGTGAGTGCCAGAGAAAGCAGGTTTTAATTTACCAGGAAATGCTTTCTGAACCATGTGAAAAGGTTAAGAGCAGGAATCTGTCACATCCTTATTTGCACCTTTTTGAGCAAGAGCTTTTGGTTGTATAGCATTAGTTTATCCTGTGTAGAGCTGGACCCTGCATAGCTGTGTAGCCTAGCAGTTCTCTCCCATGTATGCACTGGAGATGGGAAATAACAGGAAAAAACTCAGAGAAAGAAACAGTATATTTGCTTTGTTACTCATCCGTTCCTCCTACTCTCACTTTATCATGAACCTCAGGCCTCCAGGCAATACAGTCAAAGAAAAGGGAAGAAAGGATAGCCTTGCTTTGTTCTACACAGCTTTGTCATCTAAATAGCAGGGTCCATTTCAACACTACTAATGGACCTCCAATTTCACAGGTACCCTGGTGTCAAAAGCAGAATGCCCTCATTCATCTCTATATGCTAACAAGTAACATTTAATGAGATAAAGTAATGCAGAATACCACTAAACTCAGGAAGGTGCTGTTGAAGACTCTTGACACAGCAGATGCTAGACACAGTAGTTAGGGAAAGGTCCAGTTCTACTTTAAGTTACCTGAGAGACCCAAAATGGAGCTGAGATGTGCAAAATTCTTTTGTGATGCCCGTACAACACAATTCATGGTACTCAAAAAATGTTAAAAGCAGAATTGACTGTAATGCACTGACTAATACTTAAGCTAAATAGATAAAATAAATATTTCAAATCTTTTAGGGTAAGGTATTAAGTTATTAAATTATAATGCACATGCATGTGGGTTATACATGGTAATACAGCTGAGCATATTGCTACAATGAAATGTACTCCTAACTTTTGGCTTTTGTGGAAGACTCTTCATTTTGCCTTTCAGGCCATTCCCTTCAGTTTGACTGAAATGTTACAGCACAATATTTTTGTTTTCTTCTTCTGTTTACCAACAGTCTAGATCTCTGGCCAGCTGGCCATTCATGAAAGCAATTATTGGTGTCACTTTTCACACTGTAGAGACTGAGTAACCTGAGTGACATCTGTTACATAGTCAATCACCCCATAAAGTGTACAAAAAAGAAAACGTATTTCACATACTAATGCTAAAAGTAATTACTCCTTTTTCCTGAAACACAATTTATCATTAAAGTCTTCTGCTTCTACAGCTCAATATTATTTTTAGTGCATGTTATCAATATAGTTTATAGCATTTCTCTCTGTAATTTGCATGATAGAATTTTATTTTGTGTCCCTTTTCATCCATGTCCTTCAAGACATTTTAAACGGTGGCTGTATCACTTGCATATGACAGAAACATGAAGTTACTCAACCAACCAGTGACTTGGAATAACTCTGAAAAGGCTTTGAAGAGCACCCAAAATTTCCCCTCTTGCTCATACTGCATTCTTCACAAGAATGGCCTGCCACTCTTTGCAGAGCTAGGAGTTGCTTTTGAATGGAGACTTTTAAGACCAGCAACCTGGTATTATTAGAGAACTTAGGAATGGCATTGCCTGGATGTCATGAGGAATGCTATTGTACTTACTTTCTTTCTCCTGAGAATTTATCAGTAATAAACAGAAACTGATGCTTTTAGCAGTGTGATGGACAGGAGCTCACCAACTTGAGCAAACATTCAGTGTCACTCAAGTACAGTGGCCTGTGTTATGTTTTCCTTTTAGGCTTCAAGGATTCCAGCAAAGTCTGGCTTTTGTTGTTGTTGTTGTTGTTTTGCCATACAGACAACAATACGTGGAGTTCCCTAGAAAAGACATGCCTTCTATTAATACCATGATGAGAGTTTGTGCATGAATGGTGACATCCCTGTACAGTAGAAAACTCAAAATCCTTGTTGACTTTAATGAGGATGTCACAAAAACAAAGGTTCAATAGGTGTCCATGTGATAGGGTTCTTAGGCCATCTCTTCCCACTGTTCTGCCACAAAAGGTCTGTAGTTTTCGGGCAGAGCACTGAGGGTTTTGTGTGTCTGATGTGTTGGATGTTGCATAGGAAAGTGTGCAGGATGGCAGGAAAGAGACAAAAGGAGCCCAGGGTATTAAAAGGATCGTAGATATAGCTTTAGAGAGAACTTTCTTGATGCCAAGATTTAGATCCCAACCACACTGCAACACTCCGCTTATATCCATAAGAAATAAAACTTACTAAGTGTGGGGTGTACTCTTCTCTGTTTTCTTGTCAAAACACAATGAATTGCATGTTTGCGCTATTCCCTTATGTTATTGTAACTCCTTTAGTATTCAAAAAGTTCTCTGTTTTGTTTTTTTTTCTCCTTTCTTTTCTTAGGGGATGCTGATGGAGAGCTAATAGCCAGACTTTGTGGCCAGGCTGCCCCATCTGTGCCACTAGTTATAGCTGCTCCCCAGGTCTGGGTACACTTTGTCAGCGATAGAGAAAGAGAAGATAAAGGATTCTTGGCCCATTACACATTTGAAGGTAAATGGCTCCATAGACTGCTGTCTTTGCTGACTGAGGTACTTCTGGGGAATGTTGCCAGTCCTTTGGTGACACAGAGAATAGTCATGATGGGATCAACTCTCAGAGGTGCTCAAAAATTACACAGTGCTAGCCACTATTTATATCTTCTAAAGCAAGCATGTACTAGCAGTTGAACTCTTAGATTTATTTTCTGCCTCACTGTTGGCACTCCCCAAATCACATTTGAGATTTTGCAATGCTCAGACCAGCTGGTTGCTCTTGGGAATAGGGACATAACAGGTAACACCAGCCAAGTTTGACTTACTTCAGATAGGTCTCTGGAGTGCTAGCAGAGCTGAAATGCATTCTGCTGCTTGAACCTTTGCACTCATTTTGAAATCCACTTGAAGCCATATCAGTGCAAATTGCACCACTTTGCCATTTATGTGCCAGAACAACTACTCTTCCTGTCAGAGCTGAATTTAGCCTTGGGGCTTATCTAGACACATCACAAACTTTCTTATTTCATTATGTTGGTCCAAGGCACTGGTTTGCTTAAGAGTGAGATAAACAAATGGACGATAGGGTGGAAGAGGCAGATGTGTCAGCTGGCAAAGGTTTTGCAGAGTTATATTAAGTATCAGAATAAATGCAAAGTTTCAAGGTCATTGCATACTTTTACTCAGTATTCAATGACAAAGATTTTAAAACTTGGAATTTCCCAGATAAATTGTTCATCTTTAACTCTATAGTACATCTTAAATATATTTTATTACTATTACAAGTTGAATAATCTTCCATTCATTTGATTATAATGTTCTGTTCTGAAAATGTATTGAAATCTTACTTTTTTTTTCTGCAGCTTGTGGTGGTGTACAGTCAGGTGAAAGTGGAGTTATCTCAAGCCCCAACTACCCAGAGCCTTACAGCAATCTGAATCACTGCTCCTGGGTGTTGGAAGCCCCTGAAGGTGAAACCATTGCTGTGAGTAACATGTCACAATTGTGTGCACAGCAGACAGTGTGAGCAGTACCTTCTGAGTTTTGAGGAACAGATTTGAGACAATTTGGAAAATCAGAAATGTGGAATAATGAAATATCTTCCCATTGATTTTACCTAAAAGAGGGAATGAAGATAACAAAACTATTTGAAGATTGTCCTTTCTGAAATGCAGAAGGATCCTAGTACAACTTGACCTCAAAACATAGCACTGACTTCTTCTTCAAACAATAACGTTCTGTGTTTACAAAACTGAAATAACTCATTTTATTAGATGTTCATGGATATTCTCACTATCATGAGAATAAACATGAAGCTGAAAGGTTTTCTTCTCTGCAGGAAAGTTTCAAGCCACTAGAAAGTTACTTTTGTGTCTTACTGGTTAGTCTGGAACAAAATATGATTTCTGGTACAAATTACATCACTGAAACGTTGCTCCAATTTCCCAACAAGTATTAAAATCTGCCTGAGGTGCTACTTTCTTGAGTCAATCTCCCGACAGACCAATTTAAGCACTTTTATGACCAAGCAGTAAAAAACTTAATTCACTGAATTATTTGACTGATTCTTTCAAGCACAGATACAAGCAGTGACATTTATGGTTCGGGCCAGAAAAATATCTGAAAAGCGGTTTTGTGGGAATACATTGCAGATTTCCATATGTCATGTCTTTCATTAATTTCGCTATGTTTTCCTTGCTTACAACTACAAAAGTTAGAAATGCAAACCCATAGTCCTAATTCTCCTGCTACAAAATATTCTGACCATTGCCTATGTATTTTTTTCAGGGAATACAGGATCATTTTAGTAGAACACAAGATTTCTATTTAATCCACAAACTAGTTTAAAGCAGAACTAATTTTAATCAGATGAAAGCAGATTTCTGTTTTGAAAATACTGAGTAGCAGCATGCTCAGTGAAGGCAGACTAATTTTTTCCAGTATAAGCTGCCAGTTTCAGTTGCTGGAAAAGTTCTGAATTTAAACGATTACAGCTAAATTTGTGTTTAGTCTTAGGTTCTTTTAGAAATGCAGACACACAAAAGGTACAGGAAAAAAATCTTGTGTGTTTGCTAAACTTTTCTACAAAGATCCCGCTCTTGAAACTAGTTTAAAAATCCCAAAACTAAAGTAAACAGGGCCAGGTACATCAATATCTCTGCATCAGCAAATCCAGGAGTCTACAGGATCAGCAGTCTGAATGTTTGAGCTGGAAATCCCACTTGTGAGCATATCTCTCCAAGGACAACTGGCATTGGTGTGGGAGGGAGGCAGGGTCAGGAGCTGCCTGTCCAACCTGCTCTGTTCATGTGATGCATCCAGGCCCACGGGAATGAACCACACAACTGTTTCTGTTTTGGTGGAAACAAACATTATTTTTAGCAACTGTTAGTATATTGATTCAAAATAATAGGAAGAAAAAAATATCCAAGGCTTTATGCTTGCGTAGCTAGTTATGTTTTATGAACAGAAACTTTGAGTGCAGGAAAGTGGTTCAACACCTGTACATATTCAGCACTGTTTTGAAACATGTACTGAGTTTCAAAATATGATTGAGACACAATTAATCCAGTTTTGAACCTATGAATTCCTCTTCCACTTCTGTCTTCAAGCTAAGTAGCTGCTGTTACTTATAGTGGCAAGATCCCAATCAATACTTGCAGGAAATCATCATGAAGTGAGGGTCAGGTTTCTGAGTGTACCCAGAAATCATTATACCACAGTGGCTACAGGATCTGTCTGGAATTGCTCTAAACCCTTCCCTAGAGTGATTCTATCACCTGAATGTCACCTTTGTGTGTTACAGCTTACTTTTACAGCCTTCCACATTGAAAATCATTCCTTTTGTAAGTGGGATTCTGTTACTATCCTGAATGGTGGCTCTCCAGGCTCTCCTGTCATAGGACGGTACTGTGGAAACACCTCACCTGGGACTATTCGGTCTGGTTCCAACAAGCTAGTCATCATCTTCAATTCTGATCACTCAGTTCAAGGAGGTGGCTTTTATGCAACATGGACAGCAGAATCTTTAGGTAAGTTTGCATTAAAGAACAAAATAAAGGCAGCCATCATCTTCAGGATCTTTAAAAGAAGCCAGTACTAAAAAAATCAAATATTAATTCAGTGCTTTTTGACCCTACACAATGAATTCAAATTTGGATCGATTTTGTACTTTTTAAACTTCCTACTGGCAGTTTTTTGATGGCTGTAAATTGATACCATCATCATTACCCTCCCGGCAGTGGTATCTATTGTCAAGGACTATGAGACATTTCACTTCATGAATAACAATTGTTCCACACTTTGATTTAGTTTAAACACTTAAAACTAGGAAGAAGGGCATTCCAAAACAGAGAGGCAGGCAGAACATCTCAAAGAGCACATGTGGCAACAGCCTAGAACTCCTGCACTGTGGTGGAGATGTTGGTACACTTTTGAAGGTGGTATACATGCAGGATTGAATGGTACATTTCTCAAAGCTACCTTCCTTCTCTTGAAATTATCATCACTCTGTAGCTCACCATTTGTGCAGTATACTTGAGGAAGTCATTAAAGGACTAAAGGTGAGTGTAGATGTGGCAGATGGTGGCAGGGAAGAAATTACTGTGCCTTCCTGCCTCAGTACAGAGCTGGCATATGCTTCCTAGTGTCACCTCCAGCTGCAAACCTTCTGGCTGATCCTGATGATCTTTCTGTCCACTAATGATGTAGCTGCATTCACACAGTTGGGTAAAGGAGTGTCTTCTTAAATATATCAATAGTCTGTGCTTGCATGAATATACACTGTCATTTTAGCAAGTTTTTGACACTGTTCCCTATTGTCCCTGAGGTTTCAAGTGCAATGAAGCACACTCTTCTGTGGTGTAGCAGACATTAGCCTACCTGTGCTACGTGCATAGGCAGTGTTCTCTCTGAAACTATACCTAGTTTAATTTCTTCAGCTTTCTTCTTATTTGTTCACTGAGAATCTACAGTTCTGCATTCTGTATGTGTGACCAAAACTTGGTCTCACATCCTTCTAAACACAATTGCCTTTTCTAATAGAGAAGAATAAAAAATAACATCTTTCTTTTAAAGCTATTACATTTTTTTTAAAGGTTAGATGTTACAAACCTTTTTTTCCCTCTTTATTCATCCTTTTACTACACTGTATCTGAAATAAGAAGGGGTTTCTAGTACTGTATGCATAGCCCAAATAAATTATTCTTGGCATGGTACTTGCAAATATGTTTCAAATTAACTAAACTTATTCTGTGTAAAATCATGAGCTGACACAGAGCCATGGCCAGCTATTCCCTTTTATAAATGAATCTGTTAGCAATTTTTAAAGGCATGTTTTTCAGCCCATCCCATAATTCCACTGAAATCCACAGGGCTGCCCAGACTGGGGAAGTCACCATTTTGCCCTGGGTAAAACGGATGTAGCTTGAACAGATTCACATGTGGAACTGCAATATTTGCATGTTGCAGAGTGAGAAGAAAAAAGGATATATCAGTAGACTGTTTGTTTTCCTCGAGAGTGCTTTTCTGAATGGCTGGCTCTCACAATGTGCATGCTGTGGGGTGTGGGGAGGAACCTGCACAGTCTCAGATGTATTCCTGACCCCTGCACACTTTCAAAGCAGTATTCACTTCAAATTGCCAGGAGTATATAGATAGACTTTGCAGAAGGCTATGAAGTGGCAAGAATGAGCTTGGGAAGAAAATGAAGTGAAGTGAAGAAATGAAGAGATCTCTAGAGTGTAACCCCCTCTGTTCTGCAGGGATGGGAGGAAGGAAATCAAGAGGGGTCCATGAAGTTTCAATGAGTATCAGGGCTTTCCTCCCTCACCTTTGCAGCCACAGAAGCATACAGCCATTCAAAGCTGAACACCACTCAAAAATATTTGAACTTTTCTCCCAACTGCTGCTATTTTTTCCAGGCTGTGGTGGAATCCTTCATTCCGATAATGGTACAATCAAGTCCCCTCATTGGCCTCAAAACTTTCCCAGGAACAGCAGATGCACATGGACCATCATTACACATGAAAGCAAACACTTGGAGATGAACTTCCACAGTAATTTCCAGATTCCAGATAGCAATGGAAGCTGCCAGAGCAGTTATGTGAAGGTAAAATAGTTGTTGAGGTTTGATCAGCAGAGCAGGGCTTTAAGAAGTCATGATTTCAGAATCCTGTTTTGCATTTGTTATGGTTTGGACTGTCAAAGCACAAAATTTGGGATATGTAAACTAAAGTCCTTGTATCATACAGTCCATTTTCTGTGTGCTTTGTGAACTGGCCTGCATGAAATTTTAATTTTCATTGGTTCTTGAGATTTCACCTCCAGCAGGGTCCCATCAGCCTACATGCATCCCCAAAAATGAAAAATATGAAAAAGGCATGTATTGTTTCAGAAACAGAAAACAATGAGAAAATAAAGCATAAAGAAAAGTTCTTTTCAATTACTCCAGTGAAGAAAAAAGTTAATTTTACACTGTAACTCTACCAAACTTCTTTATAAGTATTTAGACTGTCCAGGTTGCACTTATTTTTTTAATTTTCAGAAACAAAGATAGTAATCTGACCTTTCATATGTTGTCAAGAGCCATTGTTTTCAAAGCAATAGAATAGAGTGGACATGTCTTGAATTTTTCTGTGTCATTTTTTTCTCAGGCATTTGGCATATGTTCAGTGGTTTTGTGCTCATTTTCTCCACAACAATACAACTCCCACTTGAAATAAAGGGCAAACATAATTTTACAACATGTAGGAAGACGAGCAGCTGTGCATCTGATCTATACCAGCCAACTTACAGTTGCACTCATTTCCTAAGGCTCTGAAAAAAACCTCACAGCTATTAGATTTCTCTTTTCATAACCTGCTCCAGCAATTACTTGATGCAATGTTACAATACATTTCATTAATTTGAAAGTCTTAATGCCACTCAGTAAAAATGTTCAATTTTAAATTCCTAAACTGCCCTGAATGACCTAAGCAAAACTATGTCAATCGGAGATTTTCTCCTTAGAGAAAAATCTGAAATTTTTGATGTCCACTTCCTTTTCTGAATGTCTAATTTGAAATGTACAAAGGTGTCTGAAAAGCTGTAGAGTGATGTAAATTTCTTCCATTTGTTCCAAACTGAGCAGCCAAAAGAGAGTAATCCAAAATCAATAGTGACTTTGCAAAACCTTGGCCAGGCTATAGACTGTATAAATTAATCTTTGAGCATCCATTGCCTCAAACACCTGGTCACATGAATGAGGTGATTCATATGCTTACACTTACAGGCTAACCCTTGGCTAACCCTTTCTTTTCTAGGATGGTTGCTGGGAAAAATCACAGTTTCATGTGGTTGTACTAGTACCACTCAATTTCCTTCAAACATATTATTTTAGAAATCAGATATGATATATTTTGGTATAAACTACAGAAAAAAACTATTCAAGTACATCAACAAAAATAATTTTATTATTAGAGTAAGCAATTCATTAGTTAAACATCCACTTTAAATCCTGTCAATAAACATATTGATTCAGGAAAATATTTAAAAGTTTAGAAATATCAAACATTTATACCTATGTTTCATTTTACATGTGTCTTGAAATTCACCACTTAAACTGTGAGACTCAAGCACATATTTAAGTAATTACCTGAAGAGGATTTCACTTAAATACCTACCTAAACCTGCATGTGCTTTTTAGGATGCATGGTTTGAGCTTCAATTGGCTATTGGTACAGTTGAAATAATACTTTAAAACATCATGGTTTTTTTCTTTATTATATATTTGTTTAATTTTATTATTTTAGTAACTCTTTACTTGATTTGATACCTGTCATTGAAAAAGTGAATGCAAAATTAAAAAAAAAAACTTATTAGGAACATTAGGTATTATCTGGTGCCTATATATTATCCTAGCATGACAGTTTTGATTTTTAATTACTGAATAAGGATTGCATGTAATAATTCCTTGTATACACAGATACTGCATATTCATAGGTTGTCTGGAGTTAAGTAAGCAGAAACAAACGGGAAATAGGTAATGATATGCATAAAATGTTTTTCTCTTGTCACCTGCACCTGATCTATGTTTGCTCTGTTACCAGCAAGGGTTCAAGCAAATGACCTCCAGATGCCCTTCAGACGTTCCTGGCAGCCTAAATTATTCACTGTGACTCACTCCTTGGAGGAACCTTTTTGTCTCTGCTCACTGTAGTGATTAGCTCCAATTTAGGACTCTGATTCACTGTGAGATGACTCCTACCCTAAATCTATGGAAAGAAAAATTGCATATGTAATTCCTGTTGGGTTCCCACAAACTACTTAGATTTTTGAAAGCACTAAACCATTTGCAATTTGGCCTTGCCAGGTGTGGAGCGGAAATAATGAAGAAGCAGCAGCGTTGTTAGCCACAGGATGTGGAAGTTCAGCTCCTGATCCTGTTGTTGCTCCAAACAATGTGATAACTACAGTATTTCAGTCTCAGGATGCTCCTGCGCCAGGTTTCTCTGCATCTTTCACAAGCAGTAAGTAATATTAGAGCCAGATGGCTGCTTAATTGGTCCATTTGAGATTAGTTTGACCTGTGTGTAGCAATTCAGACCCAGTCCAACAAGGCATTGAAGCCTCTGCCCAGATATGTAAACCAGGAGTTTCCATACTGAATGCAATGAACTCTAGTGTCAGACTTGCCCAAGATGCAGCTCTAATTTTGTAGTTATTCTCAGCCACTTTGCCTTTTCAGTACTGAAAAGAATAAATAGGCTTTAAATTTTAAAAATTCATAGTTAAACTGTATGGAAGCTAAAGTTTTATTTTCCTAATAAGACATTTCTTTAACCAAGTCATGTGTTTTGTGATGGTCAAACCCACCAGAAGTAGAAAAGGTACTGCTCAGCTGCCGTAGGTTGCTTGGGTTTTTTTGTAGGATGCTGCCAAAGGAAGCAATTTGCCCTTCATGGCATTCAGATTGAAGTAGCACGAAACTAAGTGCTTTGAGGGAAGCACCATTGAAGCGTACAGAATTCTGATTGAAATTACTTTTGTTTTTACAATGTTTGCACTAATGTTGTCAGTAACACCTAACAATCTCTTAGTGGAGACAGTCATAGGCTGCATGTGCCTGTTCCTAATCTTCTATCATCATTTCACTGCATTCTTTTAAGCTTTTGTCTTAAAAAAGAGAAACAAAGGCCATATAAGTCATTAGGATCCGAAGGAGCTCCATGAAAATGAACTTCTGTGTGCCTGAAAACTTCTGGGTGGTAAACCTTTTCTGCCTCTGCATATAGCAAAGCAATCCAGACGTGGCCTTATGGCAGACTGCATTCTCCTGGATGTCAGGCATGAAACAAGAATGGCACCATTCACACTAACGTGGGCATTTTCAAATAAGGCTGAACTGCTCCTGTTCCCCAGTAACCTCCCCTCCAATTCAGGCACACTGTATGTACTAAGGAAGTTTGAAATGTGCAGGCTCCACAGCCCCAAGAAGTGCAGTGTTGTGTCCTTCTGGTCAGGGGCTGTGGGGCTATGGCCTGGATCTTATCCAGGGTGTGACACTCTAGGTGGGAAGGCTCTACACTTTCCAAGAATGCTGCTCCAGGTATGTGTAAGACCTGCTTTTGCCATCATGGTATATGATACTCTCCGTGGGTTTTTTTCACCAGGAGAGATGAGGTGCTTGTTTACATTATTGGGTTTCTTACTGTAAACCCAGAATAGTATTATCACCTGGATTATAACTGTGCTTTATTTATTTGTTTGCAGGATGTGGAGTAAATTTCACCAGCCCTGAAGGTCTAATTGTCTCTCCAAACTACCCTAGGCAGTATGATAACAATCTGAACTGCAATTATATTATAGATCAGGGACCACAGTCACTGGTGATCCTAGAATTTGAGAATTTTCACTTGGAAGGTAACTGGTTCTTCATAATTTCAGTATGTATTAGGAAGTGTAATTTCTTACTTGAAAACATACAAGTCTTCTATCATTAAAAATCATTGATGGTGTAATTTGCTGGCCCATTCTGAAAATATTTTACAGACCAGCATTTATAGTTTTCAGGGTTATGTTTTGAGTCACTGAAGTCTTCCAGAAGAATTAAGAGCAATTTCTCTTTTTGAATATCTTGCTGCAATGATTTTGGGAATTTACCAATTTCTTGGAACATGAAATTGACTGTGGCTAATCTGGGTCTTTGTTCCTGCCTGTTTGTTTGTTTGTTTGTTTGCCACTGAGTCTTACAATCTTTTTGATCTTAGGCCAGCTGTTTTGCTTTTCAGTGCATCTGTTCCTTAACTGATAAAATAGATATAAATATACTCTGTTTTATAAGGATGTAAGAACACAGAAATATGAAATTAGGTGAAAGACAACAGCAGTAGGAAATGCATAAAAGTGACTACCCTATGTATACCAGTAAAATAAGTCTCTCTTGTGATTATAAAATTTGGCAGCATTTAGCCAAGAAATGACAACTATAGTATCCTGATCACATTGGTGTGAATGGTAAACCTTTTTCAACCTTGATAAGATCATATTTTTATGTGTGGATATGCCATAATAACACAGAGGAATCGGTATGTCCAAACTACTTGAGTGGCATCACATATTTTGAGGCCATCTTAACCTGGTTCCCTTGAAGTCACCAGACAAAGAGATATTGAGTAACTTGGTACTAAGTTGGGTTGAGTGATTTGAATTTTTCTTCAGAAAAGAACAACAAAGGCAGAAAACAGTATTCTTTTCTTTTTAAGTTTCCAGACTGCTTTGAATTCAAAAGTATTCTAGTTCAGACTTCATTTAGGTCTGAGATAAAAATTTGTTTTGACTATGATTTTATCTGAAATATTTTTTTATCTCCTAATACAAACCACTGCTTTAGGAATTTTTAAAAATAAGATGTAAACCACAGAAATGATGTAATTTCTTCTCATAGAAGGCACTACTATTCAGCAAACACAGTAAACATTAGGCTGAATCAGATGGTGCCAATTTTGTCAACTCTTTGAGTACATTTACTAATCTGCATTCTGTCTGTGAATTCAGGTAATTTATAAATGGATCCAAGCTTTTAGTATCAAGAAGGTTAAAGCAGAGAGGTGAATGATACAGACATAATAATAAACATAGATCTAAATAAATACTAAAAATAATCTGTTTCTTGCAGAACAATTTGTTCCTTTACTTTTATAGGCTTCTTTAGGCTGCACCAACTAAAAGTCCTTAGTGTCATGAAAGAGCTGTGGATATGAGCTAATGGACATCTGGGTAGCAAAGAGGAAGTATGACACTCTCCAGTAGTTAGTTACTAATATTTTTCATAAAATCTTAAAATACAACCTTGCAATTAAGAAAAATTGGGTTTAAATTGTAAGGATTGCAACCACCATCTTGAAAACTATCATTGAAGAAATTAAAACTTATTCAGCAGTCATGTTGAATTTTGCACGTGTGCCTAAGGGATTCCAGTGTGAACTCCATTAGTTCTTTTGCAAAGGCAGGACAATATTTGGCAGCATCTGTTAAAAACATTTCTAGCTATTCCATGTGCAAGGAAGCATTGCACCTGCTTAGATTGTTGCTGAGAGTGGCCTTGAAAATTTTAATCATGCTATTACAGATGTTCTAGACTGGATTTTAAAGTTCAGCTGCATGTCTAATTAACATAATTTATTAACTATTTGATCTCTTAAAAGAAATCCAATTGACTTTTTTTCATAGTTGATAGGTAAAGAAATGAAATATTTAAAATAATGCCTGCAAAGCATGCAAATCTCATTGATTGAATAGGTTGAGATTGTGCAGTGACACATTGCTCCAAAATGGAATTACTTAATGGGTTAGTCACAGATCTCTGCCCTACAGTAGTTATGTTTTCAGTTATGATGGGATGCCTCTTCTGATTATAGAGAATAACTGAGGCTGGTAACCCACAACAGTGATATGGGGTCAGTTTCTGGAACCAAACAAACATGATATGCATGTACTAAGTATTAAATATGTATTAAGCACTAAATATAGCAACAAACAGAGCAAGAGAGAACTTGGGGAAATTGTATTTGTTGATTTTGTGATCAAAATTTAATCTAAACTGTCTGCTTCTTGGGACATAGAACAATTTTTGTCTCACTTTGAGCCCCTGAAAATATACATCTAATTTAGATATTCACCTAGATTTATCTCCTAGTGGTGGAGGAGGGCTTTAAACTCAGAACCAAATGTGTTGTGCAGGTGGAGTGAATTATTTTCTGGAAGCCTGTCTCACTCTCTTTACCTATTGACTATTGCAGGAAGCCATAAACAATAGCTTACACTTGAGATCTGGGCAGGAAAGCATGGGCAAGATAAACCCCATGGATGGAGTTTGGCTTAGCTTCCCTGATTTCCTCGCAGTGTTCAGGATGTTTATTCCTGTGCCAAATTGAATATGGTCGTAGAACCTCTCTTTTGATTTGCCAGTTTCAGGAAGTTGCATAAGCTGCCACTTGCTTCTTGTACCACTTGAATTGTTATGTTTAGTTCTTTTATAAAGAACCAAACAAATAGGGGCGAGTTTGTTATCCCAGCCCAACATCTGCAGTGACAAATGTCTTCCATCTGCCCTTGGATCAAAAGTCTACAAAAATCATACATTAGAATTAGTAAAACCCTCTATATTGCCTTTCTTGTTGGACTTACTATCTAAGAAATTATCACATTCAATTTCTTGTAAATTAGATTTATTCAGATGAACATCCTGACAAATTCTTCTCTAGGATAGCTACAGCATTGTATTATTAAGTGGCTGTAATACTCTTCAAGTGTGAGTATAACACACAATAAAATCAGAATCCCAAATAATTGCAAAATAGGGAAAATTGATGTAGGCTTCCTGTAGTATCTGCTTTTAGAATTCTGCAGTGTTTATACTGTGTCCATACAAAATAACTGCTTTGTGTTTATACCACATTGATCCGAAAAATGTTTTAATAACTTGTTTATTTTCTCCTTTTTTAAAAAACACATGTTTGCAGTTTTGCAATCTGGGATAGGGTCACAGCTTTTTGGAGTCTGCTCTACCTGATTTCTCAACTGTTACTAGGCAATTCAGAAAATAGACAAGTTTAGCAATAGATGATTTTGAAATAGAGTATATATGAGAAAGAATTTTAATTCCTTGCTTTCAAAACACTAACTTGTGCTACAGAGCTGGTTGATACATTGCACAGTGGTATGTTTCTAGGTAATACTTCTACTTTAGTAATTCCTAATTGTATTGTCATTTATATCAGAAGCTGCTGTTGTGAAAAGAGCCCCATTACTATAAGGTTTACAGCCTTTAAATAAAAAGACGGGTTCTGCCTCAATACTAAATGAAACAGAATCTATGGCTAAAGACAGATAGAAAGAGGACATTGATAATAGCAATCAGATAGTCAGGGGCCCAGATTTGATCAAGGTTTTTCTGCTGGCATCATATAAAAAAATGAACAATTATAGACAATAATAAGACAGGACAGAAATTTCTGCAAAGTGAAAAGGAGGCAACCCTTAAGCATATTTCAAAATATAATGTAAGGACAACTGAAGCTCTTATCATGTGAACTTTGGAGACAAGGGTCAATGTATGAATGCTGAATGGTGCCAAGAGATGATAAATAGAGCACAGATAGATAACACAAGGCCTTGAAAGCAAATGCATGCAACAATTCAAAGAAACAGGGATATGTTCATAATGTCAGGCCAAATAAATGATCTCTCCAGATGTATTTGGAAGAAATATTGTCAAGGCTAGAAGAATGAATGGTACAGTGGAAGGATAGGAAAGAGTTTATCTTAAAGATAGTAACTGGAAACTCATGGGGTCACCAACTCAGAGAGAGCAGCTGCATCTGTCCCTGTAAATGAGATTGTGCAGAGCTAATGTGGAGATAAGGAGAGCAAGACAGAAGATATCTCACTGAATCCTCATGAATGAATCAGAACAGAGGATACAGTAATACCAGAAGGATGAGAAAAAGCTCTTAGTAGACAATGTTTTATGAAGAAAAACAGTGCTGGCTATGTGGAAAGTGCCTGTCAGCTCAAAGAGGATGTTGGTCTGACATCTAGCTAAGAACAGATCTCTGGAGACTCATTAAAGCTATTTCATTGTAGTGTAAGGTACAGAAATTGGTCTAGAAAAGACCTAAGATTATATGATTAGAGGAAGTAAACCACAGAGAAGAATTGCAGATGATGTGCTGAGTATGTGTAGAGGCTGAAAGTATGACATGAGGAGAATCTGAGTCTGGGGAATATTTACAGAATAATATTTACAGAATAATGCATTTAGATTGGTGAGAAATTAGGAAAAGTGTAAACAAGAGAATAAGTTACAAGATAGAGATCAAACAATGATTACTCTTGCCAGGATTTATGAGTCATAAATCATATTGGCCCAAGCAATGAGGATTCAAAACTAAAAATTAAGACTTTTCCTCACAATCCTTCATCAACCATCTTATTTTTTCCAATGCAGCATTGTAAATCAACTTGTGATAAGTATTAGGAACCTTGGCTTTGCTGAGAAATTAGTTTCACTTCATGCCTTTCTCTGGTCTTTTTGGAAAATTACCTAGATAGCTTTCTCAAATCTTTCCCATCTTGAAAATACTCATCTCAATTTCTTTTTTTTAAATTTTAATTTTAAGATTTTGGTTTTTAATTTTTTCACATTATTAAATATTCCAAAACAGGATAGGACATGAAGAATATTTTAATCAATTATTTTATTAACAGTGTAATCAGCTATCTGATGTGGCTGGTTGTTGTCAGCTTAGTTACTCTTGCTAGAGTCAGACAAGCACCATGCCATATTTCTGTATTGATATAACTGCAAAGCATGTTCACATGCATTGTCTTCATTGAGACAGAAGGAATTTTTAAAATTAAACCTCTGGAGATGATCTAAAATCTGACTGCTGAGATCATTCTGTTGGTCTCATGAAACAGAACTATCACTCGACTCCTGCTTGTCATCCTGTTCAATACAAGTTATCTTGTTTCCTGCAACAACTGGAAGCAGCTTGTTTTGACTGGACAATCTGCAGGAATCAATCAGCTACAACAGTAGGCTCAGTGTCTCTCCTGTTAAGTTTAGGTAATTCCCTACCAATTCTTTGCAGTTTGTTCCATTATTACAAGTCACTAAAAATGATAACTTAATAAACATGTGACACCCCAGCTTCCATTAAGCTTGTAAATGATGAAAAAAACCAAAGAAAACATCAAGTTATCCTTTAAGTATAACAACTAATGAAACTCATTTTTCAGTAGGTGTGTGCTGTGCTTTTCACTGACAGCATTAATTCAGCTTTCTTGCAAATTCCACATGGCTCTCTTCTTGCTCCCACCATATATCCCTTGGTGGTGCCAGCCTGGGTACCAGCAGCTTCTCCCCCTGCTTGTGGCTCCCATCTGGGCAGAAGTGGTGACATGGCTCTGAGCTCCTGGGGTGCTGGTGGCTGGTGCTTGCTGGGTCTCTCACACCCCCTGAAAGTGTAGCTTGTCCTTCTTTGGGAACATTCCTCTGGTACTCTCACACAGCTACTGACCTTTTGGTCACCTCAATGTAAGGAAGCCTTTAGGCTATTAGAGAGCTTCCAAATGAGAGCAATGAAAATAAGGAAGGGCCTAGAGGGGAAGCCACATGAGGAGTGGCTGAGGTCACTTGGTCTGTTCAGCCTGAGGGACACCAAGGGGAGACCTCACTGCAGTTACAGCTTCCTTGTGAGGGGAAGAGAAGGGGCAGGCACTGATCTCTGCTGTGTGGTGCACAGCGACAGGAAACAAGGGAATGACCTGAGGTTGTGTCAGGGGAGGTTTAGACTGGATATTAGACAAAGGCTCTTCACCCAGAGGGTGGCTGGGCACTGGAGCAGCTCCCCAGGGAAGTGGTCACAGCACCAGCCTGACAGGGCTCAGGAAGTGTTTGGACAATGCTCTCAGGCACATGGGTGACTCTTGGAGATGGTGCTGTGCAGGATCAGGAGTTGGACTTGATGATCCTTGTGGGTCCTTTCAACTCAGCACATTCTATCACTCTGTGAAACTGATATGACCTTCATATTTTGGTATCTTTCTCCTCAGCCAAATCTGTTTGCAAAGAGTGAGGTGGCTAAAAAGTCCTGAAGGTAGGGCAGGGAGTCAGAGAAAATGGCTCATTCCTCCAGAAACCTGACTGCAAATGAGAAGCTTAAAACAGTGGGAAAAAAATAATAGAATGCTGAACTCCCTGTTTTTGTGTTCCTTTTTTTCCCACTCAGCCTAATATCTGCACTGATTTTCCCCCCAAAACATATTGCTTTAGAAAATCACTGCAAGATTAAATTTCCTTTTGACTTTTCCTTAAGCCAAGCTGAAGAGCCTGAGTTTAGGTACTTGAAAGTTTGAGGAAAATCAGGAAGAAATAAGTCAGCTCTGAAACTTGCTAGTGTATGGACAACATTTTTTTTTTTCAAAAATCTCACTCTTAATGGTTTAAAATTCCCTGCAGTGAGTGCTGAATTCTGCATTAGGGGAAAGAAATTCCAAGTAGTTAGTTACCTGTAACAAAAAGTGCATTGTTTTTATCTGCAGGGGACATCTATGCTTTTGTTGGATCTTCTTATCTCTTCATAGAGGGTGTTCACTCAATTGTGAACTCCCACAAGTTCAAGGGGCCTGGAGCCTTTTCCAGATCATAAGATGAGACAAATCAGACAAATCTGATGTCTTACATACAAGGTCTCTTTGCTATTTTCTGCCACAGTTTTACTGCATGTTAAAAATTGATATTTGCTTCCTCAGCAAGCAAACAAAATCCTGAGATCCTTGGAATGGAAAGCAATATAAAATTCAATTCTTCACCTTGATTAGGTTTAAATAGTAATTGCTTAGTAAATCACATGTAAAATATGCTGCTAACACTTCTGCACTCGATGTCCATGCAGCCCCTGCACTGCTGAGCAGAATTTGTCTTTATGATGGAGTGAGCATCTTCAGCGGGAAGAGCACAGACACACATCCTCTCATCACTCTCTGTGGCAATCAGCTCCCTGCCCCAGTCAGTGTCTTTGGACCCATGTTGCTCAACTTTTACACTGACTCCCACATTGTAGGCTTTGGATTCCAGGCCAGATACAGAGCAATTGGTGAGTATACACTCTTCTGTGGTTCAGATGGTAGAAATATTCTGGATAACAGTTCTGTGTTGGGAATACCTTAGATGGGTGTGGATGGTACATTTCCCCACTGCATTTGCTCCAAACAGTTCTCAGGACCAGGTCATGGCACTGTTTGATGTGTATTAACACACTGAATGGTGTGTTACCTCATGATTCTCATTTCTAGCCTTTCCATGGGACCAAGTCAGCAACTGGAACATTTTCCCTTTTCTGTAGAAAAGAAATGCAACCATTTTTGGCAGGTTTTGGTTAGTTGATTGATTGGTTGTTGTTTGCATTGTCTAAGGAGAAACATCACTAGTTTATTTAATCGAGTTAAAGATTTTATCACTTACAGAAGAATGGTCTAATTCTCAGTTATACTAAAATGACATTATCTAATATGAGAAACAGAACAGGTAAATGGACACAGCTATATGTCTCTTGCAGTGCCAGGAATTAATGTAAATGAAACTTGGGATATACATTTTTTTTTTAATTACTATTTTCACCAAAGCTCACTTGTCATTCACAAGAGATCCCTTATGTTTTAAAGAGGAAATGTGAATTCAAAAAATTCACATTTAGTGTGAATTCACATGAGTTTAGAATTTACAAATTTAAATATCCCAGAAGATTGGTTTTATTTGCAAAACCAATTTTAATATTTCTAGGTTTAACTGGTAAAGATCACTTTTATGTTTGAAAGCATAATTTTCTAACTGCAAAAAAAAGTGTGAGTTTAACTTTGGTATTTCCCTTAATGCATTCCTCATGTTCAATGCCACAGCAGAAAAGCATAAGGCTAAATTCTTTATGTGAAATGAATGATCTGATACAGATAAGACAGAGGGACTGGCACTGAGGAATGACAATGTACAGTTACTCATGGAAAAGACCTTCAGAACTCACTCAAGTCAGTTGCTGCTATCTGACTTGTGACTTCTGACATTTGAGAAGGATAACTGGAGCTTTATTAGCTTGTTGTTGTATACAAAGCAGATTCTGCCAATTAACATTCCTCTTCCCCCTAGTTGCATTGTTTGCTACAAAAATATGAAAAAGGCTCCCCCTCTTTCAGTAGAATAATGCTGATTCTTTATCTTCCCAACTCTTATCCTTTATCTGCCAATTCTCCAGGCTGCCAGCCTGAGTCATCAGGGGCTCTGCATCCAGCAGTACCCTGTATGGGACTGTCTTTGTTAAGGTGCTGGCCTGGGCAATGGCATCTTCTTTAAAACATGAAAAAGTCTGTGTGGCTCTGAGCTTATCAACAGGATGCAGGGAGACTTGGGAAATTTATTTTTTTCCCCTAAGTTTAAGATTATAAAATGGAGACTGAAGCTAACAATGGAGATTAGGGTTTTTGTTCCCTGAAGCGCTGAAGCTGGGAACAAACATTAGCCACATCCTGGCCTCATTTGCATCCGTGGTGAGAAACCCTGGGAAGTCAAGCAGTGCCTTGAGTTCAGAGCTGCAGAGTTTAACTTGCTTTTCAGCCAGAAAGCAAATATTCAGTCCTCCAGCTCAGCCACCCCACAGTGCTGCTGAGTCCCAGCAGAGGGTGAAGTGGGGAACAGGATTAGTGATACTTGGAGACTCCTCTGTGTATTTCTGTGCAGAACAAACACTACAGCAATGCCTCTGCCCTGACAGAGTGTTGACAGATGATGAGGCTCTGCATACATTTAGTCCAGAAATGTCAGAGATAGGGCTATGAGTGCAGTTGCGGCCAATTAGAGGCTTCCATGGGGCCAGGATCTGGATGAAAGAATATCTTTGCTCACATATTAGCCAGGTTTCTTTTGGCAATCTGAGAATGAGGGCACTGCTATTCTCAGTCATGCTGTTGCATGAGGCACCCATCCCACCCTGCTGCTCCCTGGACCTACTGCAGGACTCTTGAAATCAGTCTCAGTCTTTTCCTGCACAGTGCCAGTGCCATTTTGGTATGGATTAGTAATAACCTGTTGCTGCAATGCTGATTAGTCTTCCACTGCAGAGCACAGCCTGACAGACATCTCACATTTAACAATTCTGGGCATGACAATGAAGACTGCTCCAAATTTATCAAGGATCTTTCTTTCCTTGCAGTTAAACTCCTGGAAGAAATATGAGAATTAGGACTAAACTAGTATTCAGTCACTAATCGCTCTTCTTTCTGTTTCCTCTACAGCTTGTGGTGGCATTTTCAATGGCTCTAATGGTGTTATCAGCAGTCCAGCCCATTCAGTTCTTGATTATCACAACAACATGAACTGCTCATACTACATCACAGTTGCAAATGGCAAAGTAGTGGCCCTGAAGTATGTAATCCAAGTCCAGTTTGTCATTAAGGGAACAGGGATGTCTCTGATTCCAGTTAAAGGAGCAATTATTGATAATATTTTCTGTGACTCTCCTTTTCCAAGGTCAAAGCCAAACTAAAATAAGAAATGATTACTGAAGTCACTTTTATCAGCCTCGGGCTCCCTTCCATCTTTCTTTTTAACTTGTTATGTAAAAAAATCATAATTTTAAGTTCCCACTTTGGTTACAAAGAAGACTAAGAAATTGTAAAAATGCAGCTCATGCTTTTAGTTAAATTCTGTCAGCCTTTGAGAAGTTTATACAAGAAAAATAATCATTCTTTTAGAAGAGTAGTAATCACTTTATAGCCAAAGTGATAATACCCACCCAAAAAAAGTGTATTTTGGAGTGCATGCTGTCTTGCCTAAGAGAGGGATATTATTGCCACAAAATCTTGTCATTGAGAAATTAAAAACTGATCTGTTCTTCAATCATATGATTGTGAATTAGGAGAACATTTCCCAGCTAAGAGGCCAGACTCAGCACTCTGTGCCTGCACTTCATAGGCCACTCACGTGCCCAAGGAAATCGCAGCCTGAACAATTGCAGGAGAAAGGTCTGAGGTTTGCACAGGAGAGACTTGCTGCTTCATAGAAAGCTGAGGTGTGCTGGCAGCTTGCCTTGCAAGAGGCCAGTGGGTGAGGGTCCCAATTTCTTTGAGGCTTCTTGGCTGAAGAGTTTTGCCATGCATGTAATAGTTGCTTGGTTTATTCCTGAAGAGATATATTTTGCCTGTATATGGCTTTGGCTAATGCTAGTACCTCGACCTTTCCTCAAGCACTAAAACACACAAAACACAGGAAGAGAACTGGAAATGTGATACCCTAAGACTCCAACTGTTTTTTACAGATTCAACAGCTTTCAGATTGAAATATCTCCTTCCTGCTACAAAGATTATGTGGCGGTGTATGATGGCTCAGATACTCATGCTCCTCTCCTTGGGAAATTCTGTGGCTCAGAATTGCCTCCAGATATTAAGAGCTCCAGTAATAGCTTGTTCCTGGTGTTTAGCACTGACTTCTATGGAGCAGACAGGGGATGGAAAGCATCCTTCAGAGAGACCTCAGGTAAGTGTATTATCAGACTCCTAATCTGCTGGTAAGTAATTTCTTTTGGTGAGGAGCAGTTGTGACCTCCCTCTCTAGAGGTGCATGAAGCAGAACAACGTTTCTGATTTTGTGAAAATTGAGTGAACTAAGCTAAATAGTCAGCTTATGAGATCCCTGCATTCCTGAACTGATCCCCTTCATTCTTTGCTATCTTTTCCCTACCTCTCTGAAGGTATAGATATTTCTTGGGTGACTGAAGGCTTAGCAGCACCCAAAGGTCTCTCTTTTGGAGGAAATATAGCAATACCTGAGAATTCTTTTTGTTTTGTAGTCAAAGGTTGGTGATATGCTAAAGATGCCTCCTTTCAATCTATGCTCAGTTTCCATTTCCTTTCAGTTTCCCTCACACCTTCTAAAGAACTAAAGTGTTGAGGACAGGTAAGATTGTGTTTCCACACTAGGCACCACTGTGCTGATTTCTACTGATTCGTGGGACCATTCTGATTAGCTGGCCATAACATAAATGGGATCATAGTCAGAAGGCACTGGATGCCTTTTGTTTTGATGGATGCAAGAATAAGGAGCAGAGCTTGATTATTACCTTAAAAACCAGTTTAAATTCAGTACTCTACTTTTAAGATCAAGGTGTAAAAGTAGATTTTTATCTTCTTCTCTGAATTGTTTCGGGATGGCAAGCAACAAATTATTACGTGATTTCATGTCATCTCTACTACTTTCCTGTAAAATTAACTCCATATCTTTTGTGATCTAGAAAGAAGTAATTATCTGGTTTGCAAAGCTGGTGTTCGGACAGAGCAGAATGAAAGGTTTTTGTGGCAGAACATACATAGTCTTCTGCTGAATCACTGAATCCCCCTCCCTACCCCTAGCCAGTGACTTTCTCATTTGATAGTCTGAGAAAGTATTTACAGATAAGAAAAATAACTGGTTATACAGGCTTTGCCAAGAAAAATATTCCCACAGAACCTCATAGTTATTACTATTATTAACTCCTAATTTGCTTCACTCAAAGTAATTGCTACAAGAATGCTTAAGACCTTATGAATGATCTTTAAGTCTTGTGAATGATATTCCAGGTAACTTAATGTTGCTTCACATGTTGCTGTCTTTAAACCCTGAAGTATCAGTTGTTTTAAATCCCCTGAAGCCTGGGTTCATATTTCCAGTGTGAGATCATCAGGAACTCCCCAAGCTCTTCCTGTTCCTGTTGGCATTTAATCAATTTTTTTAGCCACTGACTTTAGATTTATTTGTGCAACTTGCCAGATATTCTCCTTAAGCACACAGCAGAACACAAGCCAAGCTCTTCAAGTCAGTACTATGCCTGATAATTTCCTAGAGTGAGGAGAAGCCTTTTATGAATAAACTTTGACACCTCTTAGATGTTTTGGAGGGACATTTCCGGAGGCTCTCAAGGAAAAAGAGGTTAATATGTTGCATGGGTTACTCGGGAGCTATGAGTTGCAAGTTACATAAGATGCCCAGGCAGAGGTATGGTTTGTGTGACAAAGAGCCTGTGGTGGTGAGATGCTTAATGGTAGGACTTTTCTCTTCATTGTGGGAAGCAAGCCACGTAGGGACTAAACCACATAGCCATTAGCAAGGATCTTGGCAGTCCCATGATAGTACAGAATAGCCAAAAAGTAGAAAAGCATATTATAAAAGGAAAACATGAGTCACATCCTATAAATGTTTCCAGTTTGCTTGCCTAAAAAACAGAGCCAGGAAAATCTGTGACACATCTTTGTACTATGAGGTCTGAGAGTGTGCTTCAAATAAAAGAGAATAAAACCACGAAGATCTAAAAGCCTGTTGTTCTACATGGTGCTTTAGAGAAGCTCCCTCATGTCTGTTAAAAGATAAAACCCATGTGGTTTTGTAAGAGTACAAATGCAATCAGATGACAATTTAAAATGACAAATCTCTTGAATAAGGAAGATGGTATCTGTAGAGAAACAAGAAGCTTCATTCTCTGTTGGATGACAATGAGCACATTATTCTCTAGCTGCCCCAGGGAAACACAACTGGATAACATAATTATTGCTCTCTGTTTCATGTTGTGAGTGACCCTGATTATGTATTGGAAAGAAACAAACAGAAACAGTATGTTGTTTCTGTATGTAGTAAACTAAACTATTTCCTTTCTCCACAAGCTCTTCCAATTTCTTTCAGGCTCTTTTAAGAATACTGCCTAAATTTAGGATTATCCAGGTACTCAAAGAGTTAAACCCTGACATTTCTGTAGAAAACCTTCCCTGATTTTATTGAAACAATTTGTTTCCATTACTGATCCTGCCCCCAACAGAATATTTAAGGTCCCCCCACTAGACAGAAAAAGGGCACTAAAAGAAAGTATGAAATACTGTTAATTTGGCCATTTAGCAACATGCCATCTTTCTTGTCAAATATCTTTTCTTTCCCTGTGCTACTCCATACACTGTGCAATAAAAAGTGCACATTTCACAGGCAGCATTCTTTGTCTAACTCTGTGAGATGGTGTGTTTGAGGCAGGGGAACATACGGCCCTTGTCATGTGTTTCAGAGGGTTTATCTTTTCACTATTTCTGCTGCTAAGTTTGGGCACCTATCAGCCTCATTTTTGGAATCACTTCGACATTCTCTCAAGCAGAGCTGGAGAGCTGGGCTGACGGGAAGATACCAACCTGTTCCAAGTGTTAGATTTGTGGAAAGACAGACTTCTCTTACTTTAGTTACCACTGACCTTCTTTCTGCCTTTCTTTTCAGTCTGTAAAATGAGAATTATAACTCTTTTCCACAGCAAGCATGTGCTCCTCTAGACAATCAATAAAAGGATGAGAAGAGAGAAATCAATATCAGCTTAAGGCATTTGGTTACATGAGATGTCTCTGTAAAGGAAGGAAAGCTAAAATCTCTCCCCAAAGAATGAGATCTGCGTGTACTGAGCTTGTGACTTGGCTAAAGATCTCTTGATTATCTCTTAAGCTCTAAGGGAAGATCTGAGTTTTTTAGCTGACCCTGGCTGGCAGGGACAGAGCCTGGATATACCTCTGCTATCCCTGCTATAATGGCACAAATAATGGCACAAATGTCACAAGTTTGATGGCAAACGGAGCTTTTGCCTATTCACATTCAGTAATGGGATGACCCTCTCACCTGAATTTGTGATCCTCTGAGGCATATGATACCAAAGCTAAGAAGACATAAAGATTTGGGTTTTTTTCTTGTTTTATAGAGTCAGAAATCCCTGTTGGAAGATGTAGCTGTGACCTTATTAACAGGAAATAATTTCTCCTTGAAAGCTCTCTGCTCATGTACACAGCTCCATTGTGTCAGTAATGAAAAATGCCTCACATTCTAAACCATCAGTGAAGGATCAGGGCGTCTTCTGAAATGCAGGTCTGCCCACTGAGGCTTTCTAAGGAATTCACATAAATGTACAAGAAGCAAAGTGTTGCACATGGTCACATAAGTGAGTTGAGTCAGAAGGCTCTTGGCGAGCTTTAGTCACACAATACAGGTAGAACTGCAAGAGTTGGGACAGTGGAGAAGGTGAGGTAGAGGAGGAAGATTGCTTGCTTTTTCTCTACTGCCCCAAATTCTGCTTGACTTCAAGCTGTGATGAGCTTTTTCCCCTCCTTTTTTTATACTCTCTTTTGTGAGCATGCAGGAGAAATCCAAGAAATCCATTATGTGCTGTGAAAGACGAGCATTGTGTACTGGATTAATACCATGGTGGTTCCTTGTTTGCATTATTTTGGGGTTTATGAGCTCATGGGCCACAATTCCACTGCACAAGGCGCTGCACAGGCAGAATAAAGCAACAATCTAATGTCACAAAAAGATTATGATTTAAACACAAGAGGAAGAAAACCCAATGGATATAGACAGGCAAGAAGAATAGGGCAGCCGTAATGAGAAGACTAGTGTTGCTGGCTCTAGGGCAGGAGAAATGTCTCCTAAACGTTTGGCTGTTGGAATGTTAATTCCTGAAACACCCCCGTCCTCTATATTGTCCTCAGTTTGCTCAGTTTTTCCCTCAAGGATCTCTCCATTCTTTTTATACAAATAATCATTTCTATTGAATGAATATTAATCATTTCACATGAGAAAATAATAATAAGCAAGTAGAGTTTAGAAGAAAAATAGCTGGAAAAATTAATCTTCCCCAATATACCAGAAAAGTGCATTAATAGGTAATTTACATAAATAACCTAGTTTGCATATAGTAGAAATAGATTATAGATTAGAAATAGAAATAGATTATAATCAACATGTTTTTCTTCTTGATTAAATGATCTGTAACTTACCTGATAAATCACCCAGAGGTAAGTGCCTTCTCTTATTCTATTTGCTTCATATTGAATTACTTATTTCCTGTGTGGAATTGAATACACTAAAAGCCTGTCACTAATAGGTTCACTGGTATGCTCTCCCCTAATGAAATTACAGTCTACTTTTTAAAAAAATTGATCCAGTAGAATTTTCATAGCATTTTAATGCTATTTTATTGTGTCAACAAAAAAAAATTGCCTCATTTCGTTCTAGTTCGTGTTCTGTCCTGTAGGCTGAAACTATGGCTTACTCTATGTTTGGTTTCTAAGTGCACTTTTTCAGCAATATTCAGCATGCACAGTTGCTGCAGAGTCTTTTTGGGTTGTTCAGAATTGCTGAAAAAGCCCCCACAATCTGAATGAGCAATATAAGGTATAAAATATTGGTTTGGATATTCTGTTGCATAGGCCAGGAGTAGGTGTCATTTTGTAAGTCATATTTAAATTCTCATACCACCAGAAATAGTTCATTGCACTGAGTTATGTAATTAATGTTGGCACCTGCTGCAGGTGGCACCAGGCACCTGCACTGATAACAGCAGTTATAGCCTGTTATGTGGAAATAATGTTATATACACATAACATTCAGCACAGCTGAATCCTGCAAACTTTTCTTCCTGCACCAAAAAAAGTCTTACAAGAATGTGTCCTTGACTGTGGCATGTGAATGTTGTTGTATTTTCTCATGCTTTTGGAAAAGCAGCAGTGACTTGTGGAGATTTCACATCCCATTAGGACTGGTTTCCAGGGGTATATCTCAAGGTATCCAACCTGAACTTGGAACCTGCTGCTGCAGAGGGTCTAGCTGAGAAGTAAATTGTCTGAATGTCACAAATCTTCAGGCAGAAATTTCTCTGGGCTTTCAGTTCACACATTTTTTGCCAAATATATTACCCATTAGTATTTCACATTTCATTACACTGTCATGGATAACTTATGAGTAGTTTTATGTATTTAAATAAGTGAATAAATTGTGGCTAATAATATCTTTTCCTGATCTTATTATAGTCTAGGAAAATAAGAACATCCTTGACAAGATCAGAATATATGATCATAAGTCACAATTCCCAGACTGTTTCTAAATGTATTTGGGGGCTGTAATATAAAAATATCCATCAGCTTGAAATCTCACTAAATTTAGAAAGCATTTGCGGTGTTGAAATACACCTCTTTGGTGTCTTTGCAAAGAATACAACTGTTGAGCTAAGGCTACAAATGCCTCTCAGAAATGTCAGTTAATTAATCACAGGATCACAGAATGGGTGAGGTTGGAAGGGACCACAGTGATCATCTGCTCCAACCTCCCTGCTCAAGCAGGGTTATCCTAGAGCACACTGCATAAGATTGCATCCAAACAGTGCTTGAATATCTTCAGTGAAGGATTTCTTCTTCTAAAGCAAAATAAATAGAAAGGGCTTGCATGCTCAAATTGGACAGATAAGAAGGAAAGCAGACATTAAAGTAAGATATTTCTGTCTGATCTGATCTGAAAAATTGAGGTTAAAATTTATTTCCAGGCACAGTAATTACCTACCTTTGTAGTGAATAAATGGTTAAAAACTGACCAGATATTCAGATTAATGGCACTTCACAAAACAGTGAGTGAACTCTGCTGGCATGAATTGTCTTAGCTTGACTGAAGTCAGTGACTTCAGCTGAAAATCTGTCCTCTGGTGCATACAAAAAAGAGGTGAGGAGACATTTCTCATTTGCAAGAGAGATCTGAAAAGGCTTAAGTAGCTGTGGTGCCAAATATGAACCCTAATTCAGTATTAGTAAGTATTGGAATTAGGAAAGACTGCATGTAGCCTCTGGTCTCCCAGACAAGCATCAAGGAGATGGATAGGACAGCACATGGATCGGTTTTGAAGGCTTGGCACAGAGTGTGTCTGGGCTGTTATATTTGGTATCAGTCCAAAGAACCTTAAGGATACAAATTTCATCTGACTGCATTTGTGAAATCTGGCTAAAGCAGGATACTGGGGCTTTACAGTCCTAAATTCACTGCTAGTACTATTGCCAAGCCATCAATCAAGTGAAAAAACTTTTCTTCATAAAGGCTAGATAAGGACTCTAAAGGGCCTTGTGCTTTCAGAGGTCTCCTGAAATGCTGCAGGCTCTGTGGACAGTGCCTGCAGCCACACAAAATCACAATGCTGGTGCAATGATTGCCAAACACGGGAACAGCCCGGCTTGAGAAGGTTCACCAACCTTCTGTATCAGCCATGAGACAAAGCAGAAGAGTACAATTCCTCACTCCAGCCCTGTCCTGAGCCTTACTGTTTGGAGCCACAATCCAGACAAGGTATGAGCTAAATTGTTACAGCCATGCTAAGTCAAGCCACTCGCATGCACTGGAAATAAGACCCACCAAGAAAGAAGAATTAGTCTTAACTTAATTAATCTTTGCCTATACTCATCTTTAGTTCAGATCAGAGAGAAGTCTAGAGTTCCCAGAGATGCTTCAAGGAGAATCTAAAAGAGAGTCAGAAGTCTTGGAGGGAATTTTCATTACTGTCAAGAACTAGACAATTTCTTTAACTTTGCAGCCGTCTAGTAGCTGTTTAGGGTGCACATTTGTAAAAGAAGGGAAACACAGCAAAATTGCTTTGTTGTCTTTTGAACTGTCAGTAGTGTAGTTGATTCTGATAGATTTCAAACTATTCAGTAGGTTACCCTTTCATTGCACCCATACCTTTATAAATGAACCTTACCCCTGGCTATACTTCAAAGGCAGGAAGCTTCAAAGATTTATCTTCATCTTCATTCTATATCTAGAGGATATACCTCTTAACAGAGAAACATGTGCTTGGTCTCTACTGTAATGATTTTTATTTGCCATAGGGAGCCTTCAATTCCTTCTTTTCTGAATGGTCTGTGAGCCTTTTAGTTTCACTAATGCTTCCCACCAAAAGCAATTAGGGATGACAGTGTGTGCCCTAGTTCTGATAATTTGTGTTCTCTGGCAAGCTTTTTATGAGAACAAGATTGCCATCTGATTTATGATGACCTTATGATTTTTATTTCAAATAAGAAAGCAAAGACTGAACAAGACAGTCAGCCATGTAGTTGGTCCATCTGCTGACATACAAATTGTTATATAAGGTACATTTCTCATTATCTTAAATTTAGCTTTTAATATCTAAGAGTTTATTCTGCAAATTAACAGACTTCTCAGCCCCAGATTTTGCCTAGATTTTAGCTACATTTGTTTCTGGCTGTGTTAGCCAGTGATTAATATCTTTCCATTAAAAATCACCTGCAGGCTGGATGGCTATTCTTTGGCCTTCTGTTCAGAAGTGATACTGATTTTTAAAGCAATGGGTTGTGTCCTGGCTAAAATGCAGTGAGATAGTGTTTCTCTTAATTCCCTCCTGTTAAGTAGTTGGTTCTTCACTTACTTGTGGGTGTTCCCTTCGCCTACACGGTTTCACTATTGTGTAACTTATAGTGCCTGCAATCAGATGTAACACTGATCAGCACTGAAAAGCACCAACATAGATGGATTTTTCAACAAGGACTGCTCTTCATTTGGCTTGATGTAGGACTACTTGATATCTGGTCAGCCTCCAGTTTAGCTGGTTTTTATAATGTACTGTCCTGTAAGCATCTGACTCTATCCCAGCTGAGCAGGCCAGGCATTGTGAAACCTCATCTCATTAAGTATAAATCACATTTTCAGTTATTTATCTCCCCTTAGATGATATTGCTGGCTATACTACACTAGCTGGAATTAATTTTCTGATAAGGAGAATTTCGCCTGCTTCTCTCTCTGTCAGGTCCTTTTCATATGCTGCACACACAGAGCTTACCCATATGTATTTTTTGTTATTAGAGCTGTCTTTATAGCTGCAGAGTTAGCAATGAATTTCATCACTGTAAAGGTCCAGACATTTAATATTCAAAGAAAGGATGATCCTGCAACACTGAGAGCCTTCTGATTGCATGGGTCTGTGGCAATTGCCTGACTCGTGTTGCCATGATCTGACTGGTGTCTCTGCAATTTTACCCTTGAAAAGGGAAGGGGAGCTTTGTTAGTGTCTGACCCATACATCAGTCCAGACTCAGTATTGCAGGGCTGAATGGTCGGACTATGATCTTTGACTGACATTTATATGCTTAATATTATGTTTAAATGCTTGCAGGTGACAGCCCAAATAAGATTGTTTCAGGGGGACAAAATAAATGACACAGAAGTGTGAACACAGAGAAAAATATAGGGAAACTGCAGTCTTAGGGCCCAGGCACCCTCCTGTCTGACATTTTCCTCCTTCCTAGACTATTTGTGAGAATGTGATTTATTGCTCACATTTCCCCTGCTGTTGTTCTCGCCTTCTGCAGTGGCACTGAAATGAATGCTAATGCTTTTCCAAGTTTCTGACTTCATTAAATGCCCACAAAACTGGACTATACTATATTAATTCCTGGCTTTTTCACTTTGTAATAAGCTTCTTCTGTTCATCTTTAACTACAGAAAAACCTGAAATCTAATGTTATTAAGATCTTGGTTTTCAGCAAACAGCTTTACAGGGTGGGGTTTTTCTGGCTTTGGTTGGGAGGGCAGGATGACTTTCAGCCTTAGTCACTCTGCTTTTAACCACTACAGTCTTGCAAGCCCCCGGTTATTGATGCAATCCTGATGCTTGGGTGCTGATTTCTCACCAGCGTGATCTTTTGTAATATTGTAGCTCAAGTAAGGCACAACTTTATATGTCTGGAAATGTATCAGTGTGTCAAGGTTAAGTCACTGAATGTGCCAGACAGGCGTATTTTACACACACAGATGAAATTCTGAAACTCTGCTTGTGTTGCTTAGTCACAGCTGTAGCTTCATTTGTTATTGAATGCTCACAAATGGATTTGTTGCAGGAGACAACAGGCTTGCAGTTACTCATCTGCTCTGTGCAGTTTACAAAAACTCTTTCCTCAGACCCCAAAGCAACAGTAAAACAATATTTTATTTAAATTCCACAGTTAAATAAGTGGCTAGGAGACTTCATAGAGACTGGGGCAGGAAATAAATTAATTGAAGATCACATTTACTAGCCCAGTCCAACCTCTGAAAATCAAACTATTAAAAAAAAATAAAAAAAGCCTGTCAGATAATCTGTGTTTTTTTTCTTGTTTGAAATTCAATGTGATAAATAACTGCTTTCCCCCAAAGGTAATTTCTTTCAATGTGACTGACTTATTGGGTTCAAATTTTCACAGTAAATAAGTCAAGGACTTAGCCCTATCTGTGGGAATCAAATGAAAAGCAGCGTGCATTTCAGAGGGGCTGTAAGTTCCCACCAAGCAAAACATTTCCAGAAGTAAGTCCCTTTTAGCTAGGTTTGTGAATACGGTGTCAGGCTGCCAAATTCAATCCCTCTAGGATGCAGCTGTATTGCCAAAATAAGCAACTTGATTTTATATCACGTTTTCAAAGCCAACAGCTCAGTGCCCCCTACTGACAAAAGATTCTCAGCTGCCAGCAAGGATCGTGTTCAAAGGCCCTCAGACCAACGCTTTTCTGTTTCATTGCTGCCCTCTGTCTTCTTACAGTCCATTTAAAAACTTCTATTGATACATTTTCAAAGTAAATACTGTTTTTTAATTCACTTTATGAAATCTAATTGTGATTCATGTCTCTCTTTGTGTTGAAACTCAGTCCTTGCAAGACAGGACAGTAAAATACTATAGTACAGATAAAAAGCTCCTGGCTTAACATTAAAGAGTTGAAGATTAAATAAATGCCAGGAATTGCTGTTAAAAAGCTTCTGCTTCTTCAACAGGACCTCAGAATGGCTGTGGTGGTTACTTGTCAACCTCAGCTTCCACCTTTGGCCCTCCAGTCTCCAATGTGACCGGAAGATATGAGAAAAATCTGGACTGTGTATGGATCATATCTGCACCTGTAAACAAAGTGATCAACCTCACCTTCACTTTGTTTGAGCTTGAAGCGCAATCTGCTCGGATTTGCCGATATGATTATGTCAAAGTAAGACAGCTGAGTATTTTAACAAGAAAATATCAGTGAGATACAGTCCATTATCTTCTCCACGAGGCTAACTTAATTAATAGAAAATGATCTTAAGAAGAAATTAAATTCCTTGATATAATTAAATTTTTTAATTGGGTTAGATTACTACTCCAGATGCCATTCTGCCTTTCTGGAAATCAGTAAGAGTTTTAACACTACACTCACTTCTGGTCTTAGACTGCTCATTTAATGAATATTTATTTCACAGAATAGAAGCAAAACAAAACTCAAACACATGTAAAGTAAAACTTCAGAGTAAACTTGCAGATTCATTATCATACACAATTGCTTGAAAGGACTAGGATTAATAAAATCTTTCTCTTTTTTCATCACAAGTCTTGGTGTTCAGTGCTCACCTGTAGAAGCTATTTTCTTGAAGATGACCATACAAAACATCAGATAGCAAAATGCTGCTAAATTAACTCCACCAAGGAATGTTATCCTGTTGAACATTTGAGATACTCCATGAAACAAGGAATTAATTTCACATTTTGATGAATAAAATCAATCTTCTCACTGAAAAGTACTTTGAATTCATATAATAAAGAAATGAGAGTGCCAAATTAAAATGTAATCATTTTTTGATATATTTGCTGAGACAGGACCAGAATGTTCCATAATGAGATTTACCCTGTCCAACAGAATTAGTTAATATGGCAGTGAATAATTATGGTAATCAAGAACATCCTGTTAAAGCACAAGAGAACACACTGCACTTTCAAGTAAATGAAATTGTAATGTAAGGAGGGGTCAGAGAATTTTATTCATCTTTATTTGTTTGTTGTGCCTAAACTATCAGTGGCTTATATATTTTGCTTCTTTCAGCTTTATGATGGAGATAATGAAAATGCCAATTTAGTTGGCACATTCTGTGGATCTAAAGTGCCAGCTCCTTTTCTTTCTACCCGTAATTTCTTGACAGTGAAATTTGTCACAGACAGTTCTGTGGAAAGAAGGGGTTTCAATGCCACCTACACCACAGTAGATCGTAAGTATACATATATATGTATGCATATATATTGTTATAACTCTTTCATGGAAATTAATATTTAAATAATAACTCAAAATTTGTTCTAGACATAAGCCTCAGGAAGGGGCAAAGACAGTCAGTAGTACAGCATCTTTAGGGACGCTAAAAGCAGCTTGACCCCAGTACAAATCTGTTTGGTCTTAGCTGGTTGGGAGGAGATTGTCAGTCTGGGAGTACAAAACAGAAATGCTCACAGATTGTTAACAAATAAGGAACAAACATTTCTTTGAGTTTTATGACGTATATTGACTCCACTAGCATGTATTTCGCTTTTTCTGTTTTCCTTCTAGAGACTCAAAGGCAAATACAAAATTATACCATCCAAAACTCAACTCCATTTGAGTTTTGCTCAAAAACCAGTTTTACCCAGTTTTCATTCTATGATGCATTTGTAACTGTTTTACACAGGCCTGTGTGGAGGAATCTATAATGCAACTCCTACATCCGTGACTGCAACATCTCCTAATTTTCCAAATGAATATCCACCATTTACTCTCTGCTCTTGGGTCATTGACGCCCCTCCACAACAGCAAGTCAGGGTGGTGGTAGAGACCTTCCACCTCCATTCCAGCCAAGACTGCTCTCAGAACTACCTAGAGATCCAGGATTCACCAACAGTAAGAAATTTACAGGGGGTACCATTCCCCATTCCCATTCAGCTCCCTTATCTCTTTGGAAAGAGAGAAGAAAACTACTATTTGGTAATATATTCATTGCTGGTCCTCTGTGGAGGGCACATCCAAAGCATTACTCACTGTGCCCTGATTAACGTGTGATAAGTGTACACAAACCTCACAGAAGCACTCTATGCACACATGGAGTTAGACCTGGGCAAGCATTACACAGTTTTTCACAGTGGAACCAAGTATCAGTGCTGCCAAACTTAACACACAGAAAATACTGTCCCACAACAAGTTTTCATTGTGCTTCCTCCCATCCAGGAGCCATAATAAAAATGAATACTCATGTCAGGAAATGTGTTAAAAAACACCAGAAAAAAACCTCCAATATTTATGTCCTCATATTCTAAACCTTTTTTCATCATCTCTCATTTTGGCATAAGAATATGTCTTATATTCTATTTGTTTCTAATAATAATAATTCAACATGAAATTTTAAATTATTATTAAGTGACTTCCAGGAGAACTTTAAAATGCAATTTCATAATTGGTATATAAAGTGTTGAGAGATTTATTTACCTTAAGTTCAGCACATATAAAACTGAATTGTATCACTAAGTAACTTGTGATGTATTAAATTCCAGCAGAGCCAAGGGGCAGTCCACAGATTCTGTGGCACTGAAACTTTTGCAGTCCCTGAATTTTATTCTTACGATCGCACTGCCATTGTGACTTTCAAGTCAGATGAATATATGATTAACAATGGAGTCAGATTTTTCTATCAAGCTGCAGGTAAGATTGAAGAAATGTCCCGAAATACCTATCTACTATTCTCTTTGTTTATTTCAGACACTGAAATGCAATACAGAGATCTGATATCCTTACATGTTTCTGTTTTTCTGTCTCAAGATTGCAGCAGAGAGTATAATCAGACATTTGGTTACCTGAAGAGCCCTGGCTGGCCTGGTCATCACCCCAATAATATGGATTGTTCCATCATTCTTCGAGCTCCCTCAAATCACACAATATCTCTATTTTTCCACGCTTTCAATTTGGAAGACAGCATCCACTGTTCACATGATTTCCTAGAGGTATCATGCAAGTACACATATTTTGTGATCCCGTGTAAAAATCTGCTGAATTCAAAGGATATTAGTATGTTTGGATCAAGTTTGGATCAAGTCTGAGTTGAACTGACTGAATTAGGGACTAATTTATTGCCAGAGTTTTATGGTGAAATGTGCTTTCATGTTATAGCAAGATGTTAAACAATACACCCTAGTAAGTCCAAACCCAGTGAATAAATAGTTTCACTATCAGCTAACTTATTCTTACCTAGCTATTGTTGAGGTTACCCAGTTAACATCTGGAATAGTTTGTGTTTGATACTAACATCCATGCATGAACAGAAAGCCAAAAATCTGAGTGGTTTTGTTATAGCAGTAGATTCCACTGCTTGAAATGTTTCGCAAGAAAGATTTTTTTCCTAAAAAAAGCAATTATAAAAATCCCAAACCAAACAAACAACAAAACAGAACAAATGCTAGTGACAACTGTAAGACACTTGCAAATGTACTTTGTGTCAGTGAAAAGCATATCTTCCTCCTACACTCTTGCAAGTTTCCTTGATCACTGGTCAGATGACAAAAATCAGATGTCTGTGGCAGAATCATTATTTAACTCTACTTTCATATCCTCTTTACTGTCTCAAGAAATGGATCTAAGCACCAGCATTATTGGAGTGCAGAAAAAAATCAGATTAAATCTGAGCTATGTAATGTGATCTGTATTTTAATGTGACTGGGGAAAAGAGCAGTCTGCAGGGTAAAGAATTAATCTTTTCACCTGGAATATTAACATTTCTTATTAAAAGCAAAACATGGGATTGAATTGCATAAGAACACCTTAGCTACTAGTCAAGTCATTTTTTTCAGTCAGGAGATATACACTCTTTAACATTTAGCTGCCTTTTTCTGTATTGTGCAATTACTTATAAAACTCAAACTAGTTAATGGTCTCTTTTTCCTTCTACAAAAATATGTGGTAAGAAAAATAGCAGTATTAAGATGGCAGCTACAGTATGCTTGCAAGTTACTACTTAGTTTGTGCTGGGTTTGTATCCATGAATAATTGTGCTGGTGTATAACTGCATAGGAATTTAATGTTGACAGTATTTTCGTGTTCCCTAAAGGTCAGAAATGGGAGTGATGCACATTCACCACTACTTGGCAGGTTCTGTGGAAACACTGTGCCCAGTCCCATCTTCCCCCAAAACCACGTTGTCTACCTTCGTTTCAAGAGTGATTTTTCAGGGGTTCATGATGGATATGAAATTACTTGGACTTCATCATCAAGTGGTAAGGCTGTAGCTACAAAATAATGCTATATAGAAGGAAAATGTAGCAATGTGGAATTCAGCTCTTATTGGATCCTTCCTCATCACCACTTTAGACCTTCCCTAGTGCCCACAGTTCACCCTATTCAGTCACCAGAGAGAGGCAGTTACTCTTCAAGACCACTGGGGCAATATTCGTTTTATGAGATGGAAGCAATTCTCTCTCCTAATGTTGACTTTAGAAACCTTAGATTATGTAGTCCACTAAAGATGAAGATCTTCTTTCAGAGAGAGGCTGGAAAATATCAGGAACATCTACCTTGGCATCCACAGAGTGGTGGTGACTCAGCTTGCTCCAGTAGTCCAGTTGTGATATGCCTGAGGAACTAAGCACAGCTAAGCCTGAAGAGGACAGGAAGTTGCCCCAAGAAAATAAACTACCTATAATGCGGTGTAGTGACTACATCATGGACACATTTATGAATGGCTTCTGAAATGGCAGTGAACAGCTGGGTCATGACACTGAGTTACATGAGGTAGGAAAGCTCATGGCCAGTTAAGTACTGAGTGACCCAGTGGTGGAAAGGCAGAGAAAGCTCAGTGTAGGAAAGTGTCAATAAAGAATGTGGTCAAAAAAAGAGACAATCCTAACTTTACTTACAAAGATATGGTCACTGAGTTGACTTTTAGTAGTAAACAACAAGATCTTAGGGGTAAAATAGTTTAATGAAAATGAAAGTTCACTAAGAGTCAAATAGTCTGGCATAATGATAGAAATTGTTGGGAAAGGAAGAGAGAAGAAATAGACAGCCACTGTATAAATCCATAGTTCATACACAAATTGAATGATGTGCACAGTTCTGGTCTCCTCCTCTTATAAAAAATCAGGATTAACAAAGGGCTCAACATTAAAAGTGGCTTCTGTATGAGGTATGCTGAGAATTTTTAATCTGGTTAAGAAACTACTGAAGTCTATAAAACTGAGTGATATTGGATGATAAATAGTGATCAATTGTTCTTTTACTTTTCCCACAGAAGAACTAGCAGCCATCATATAAAGCCAGGAGCTCATAGGTTCAGAACAAACTAGACAAACCAGTTCTTGACACAGTATGCAGTTAAACTGTGGAGCTCCTTCCCATAGCATGCTAAAAATTTACATGGATTCAAGGGCTACCCACACAAGTTCATCTGATAAACATTATTAAATAGAAAGCTGCCATCCCTGGGAGCTGTAAGCTGAAAATTCTTGAAGAGGGTAATTTAGGTCATGACCTGCACATTCTTACTTTATAAACTTGCATTTTTCCTAGGTCATCTGCTTCTGCCCACTGTTGAAGATTAAATTTTGGTATAAATGCACTTTGATCCACTTAAGATGCCTAATTTCTCTAAGTTGTTCTCTGTATTTTTCTATCTCATGAGGAATCACTACTTTTCATGCCAAAGAACAGTCACAGTGAATTCATCTCCCGTTGAGTTGCTGGGAACTGAACTGACAAAGGCACAGACTTAAAACTTAAGTTCCTATTTCAAAGAATTTGAGGGAGGAGGTGTTGGTTTTTAATATTCAGTGGTTGCCTAATGCCTGTTGCATATTCTTAGGCTGCTGAAGCCAGATCCTCAGTTTTATCTCTTATTAGAATTCTTAGCCACGTTAGCTGTCCCAGCTCACGGTCTCTCTGGTTTTCAGTGCTATTACTGATACCGTACTCGTGTACTACATCATGTATAATCTTGTGAAACTAAGCCTTGTAGGCCAATTAACAGTGTCTGCTTCCAGGATGCGGCGGAACATTATACGGCACCACCGGCTCCTTTGCCAGTCCCAGCTACCCAGCGTCTTACCACAACAACACCGACTGCGAGTGGGCCATTACCGTGCCCCAGGGACGAATTGTCACCGTGAACTTTGATTTCATCAGCATCGATGACCCAGGGGATTGCAGCAGCAACTATCTGATCCTCTACAACGGGCCAGATGCCAGCCATCCCCCCACAGGGCCCTACTGTGGAACGGTACGTAATGCCTTCCTCTGTGGCCCCACAAGTGGTTAACAGGAGTTTTTACTGTTTCATGTACAAGACCATTTCCCTAATTCTGGCATGAGTTCCACACAGAGGAGTGGAAGTGAAGGCATAAGGTGCGTGTGTGTGTGGTGCCTTAAAAGCCTCCCAACTCAGACCGTACAGTGACATCTAGTGGGAGGCATCAAACAAGTTTGCTCCGTACTTCATTGTATTCGTGTTTTAAATATTTGCAATATCCCGAGGGAGAAATGCAGCAACAGTAACTAGAACAGACCTGAGATCACTATCAATCCATGAGTCAATTTGTGCCTCAGTTTTAACTCTCTGTCTCTTCCAAAGGATCTTGATGTTCTGTAAGGCTTTTAATTTTTTCTTGTCTTTCATTTTAGGACACAAACATCGCTCCATTTACTGCTACGTCTCATCAAGTCTATATAAAATTTCATGCTGAATATGTGACTTTACCATCAGGATTCCATTTAAGCTGGACAAGCTAAAACACTGCTTATATACCATTCCTTGCTATACTGAAAAGACTTTAGATGATAAAAAAGGTTTAAAGTCCAGGGATGATAATCGCAACTGAAGTAAAGCCTTTTAAAAGTTACTGTAAATATAGCTGTAATGAGTTTGGAATTCTGTCAAAAAAGCCCCATTGATTTCCCATTGTGCTGAAAATAAACTATTACCTACCCAACCGGGAAAAGGAGGTTTTGCTGCATATTTCTTATATTCTCTACATAATTTCAAAATTGTACAATTAATGCTATAAAAATTTAATTACCTGGGATAATAATTATGCATGAAGTTGATGAGAGGACCTAAGACATGAAGCAGTCTTTAATTCGTTCCCTAGTGTTATGTGGTTTTGCCCCAAGCATCTCTGAAATCAGCTTAAGTTTTATTCAAATTACCTAAAATCAGAAATTGCTAAAAAATGGTCCCTGTCCTACGACCACCTACACATATAACTGTACTGAAGAACTTTCAGTAATAGTGTGCATGGGTATAAGAATTAATCAGTACTCGAGAATTCACTGGAGTTTAACACAGCAAGGACATGATGTAGTTCTAAATCTTAACCAGATTAAGAAGTAATGTCATGATCAGAGCCTCGTGTTCAATATATACAGATATCTGTGGTTATATTTATTGAGTTATATTTTCAAGCTTCAAAGTCTCTTTTACAACTGAATATAAAAAAAGTTCTGAGACTTTCGGTAACTATGTTACCCTTCTAGTCAACTTGTAGGCAACTTCCTAGACATTTATGAAACAGATATAACTTTGGATTGGGGCAGACACAAAAATATCAACTGGCCTTTGAGAACAATTAGTTTTTCCCTTCCCAGGCTAACACACATCATACATAAAAGATGTTGTTGACAGGGTATACAGAGGACCTTGATCCCCACCATGAAGCATTTTTTATCACAATCCAGAATAAATGACCAATTCATTTCCTGAATGTCAGCTGTGATGGACAGGCAAGAGAAATTTGCACCGCAGGAAAGGAACAGGGGCCGTATCAGAACTTTCATTTCACAACTATTACAGTAAGTCACTCACAGTGAAAACAATTTTTTAATGTGATTATTGAAGTAATTAATTATGAAAGGATATTAAAGTAAAAGGTGCAGTTTTACGAAAATCTAGGAACTCTTTGAAGATTTCCCAGGGAATGCCAAAAAAGCCATCATTCCACAAACATAAAAAACCTTTATAACAGCTGAGCAGATATTCTGGTTAAGATAAAATGTAGAAAAAACAAAGCAGACAAAAGGAACAAGCTACAAAATCCTCTGGTGGTAAGTTAGAAAAGAAGAAACCTGTGAAGTCCCACTGGCCAACAGAATGAGATGTAAGCCAGTATTTTATAACTGTCCAAGGCCTAAGAAAAACTGAGCCTATGTAGGTGATACTCCTGCTAACATGCCTAAGTATAACATGGAAAAATCAGAAATATCTGTATTTGGATGAAATTGGGAGGCATCTAGGTCCTACTGAACTGCTAGCAAAACAGAAAGTTCCTCTAATAAGGGAAGACATAAAAGACTACGTAATCAAATTAAATATTTTCATATTAGTAGTCCTGAAAATTTTTGCTGAGAGTCCACTCAAACTGACACTGTGCTTGCAGTCAAAGGATGATGCAATCTTTGTCCATATTGTTTATTAAAACTCCCTACAGGAGTTTTACTGCAAGCAATAAGGAAACACCTGAACTGTCTGAAGATAAAGCCACAAAATAAATTCTAAAGACAGCAATGTGTAAGAAACTCCAAGTACAATCAAGCATGGATTGAGTGGTTTGCATGCAGAGATAAGGACTGCATTTCTCCCCTGTGGAAAGCTGCATCACAGGCGTTATGAATGTCCATTGTGGCTCTGACCTTCCTGTGAATCACCATGGATTTGGTGCAGTTGATGCACCACATCTGCAGTTGGCAGAGAATCTCCTCAAGATCTGGATGCCATCACTTGCTGCTAGGTGGCTGGACATGGAAGCATCAGATTTTAGGAAAGAATCAGCTAGGCAAGAATGTTGTCATTCTCTGCATTTCAACAGCCCAGAGCTCAGCTGGAAGCCACCCATGAAATTGTGTCCCTCCAAACAGCTCTGTGGCACTGCAGGCAGTGCTCTCTGGTAAGTTCCTGCTAAAAAAGGATCATGAAGAAATGAACTCTCAGGTTAAACACTGGCCTTTTCACAGGTGTGACAGAGCATGAACTGACAAACAGAAAACTGTATATGGTTTTAATGAATGAAGGTCACTAGTGTTTTTTCAAGGCTGGTGTCAGCATCACCTCATACAGTTTAAGGACACCAAATTGCCTGAGGACATGGCAGTCCCTGAGCTCTCCTGCTGACCCAGGGACTGTACAGAGAACAGAGACCTGCTCTGGTGACCTGACATGGGCCTAAAGCCATTCTGGGAACACAACCTTTGCCCTTAAGATCTCGAGGGGAGCTCCAGCTGAACTGGTGAGTTTGCTGAAATCTATACTTCAGAAAGACTGCTTTCACAAAGAGAAAAAGCATGTTTCACTTTAAAGCAATTAAATGCTTTTGGACATTTTTAATATAAAAATACTTGCTGTTGGCAAGATCTGTCACATCATCAAATTTTATAAAACCACTGAAATTCTGCAGAAGAAAAGAATAAAGAGCACTATGAATGGGAAGAAGAGAAATTTTTAAGGGTTTTTTTAAAATCTAACAATAACTAACTGATGCTTGGTGCATCTTTAAATGTTAGAAATACTCAATACCTATGCATATTTTTTTTTTTTAATTAGTAAAATGCCTGAGGCTATTTAGAGGAAAAAACCCCAAAAACCAAAAAGTCCAGCAGAGAATTTGTGCCCATGAAGACTGTTGAATGAAGCTGCTGGTACAAGGTTGAATTGATCCAGCCCAACTGACTCTTGCCAAAAATAGTCAAAGTCTAAAATTAAATTATCAAACCCATTCTTTTAAAAAAAACCAAAGGAACAAAGGAACAAAGTAACCCACTGCTGTCCTCTAACATTTTATATGAGGAGCCACAACAAAAATACCAACTGCAGAAGTATTAAAGTGGAAGTCCTTAGAAGAGAGAGCTGATGCTAAGCCATGCTTCTGTCTTGGAAGGTAAGGAGCAATTTAAAACACTTGCTTTAAAATGAACGCACAGCAAACACAAACAAGAAGAACCAAACATATAATCTGGAAATAATTATTCCATGAAACTTCCATGTGCTTTTTGTAGTGCACAATTCAAAAGACAAAATCTGTATTTAATAAGAAATATAGCTTCATCTCACAACACTGCCATGAAAACCTTTGCTTTTATGTCTGTGCACATTGCTATTTTTATAATGTCGTTGCTGTGAATGCTGCATGTCTGTATTGTAACAACTGCATGACTACAACCTCCCTCTGTCAATGACAAAGCAGATAATGAATGTGCAGGTTTTCACTTTCTAGAGCCTGCATGTTTTTATTTTACATGTAAAGCTTTTTCTGCATGTTACTATAGATGTTTATTCTCACACAAAAGTAGTTTTATGAGGCAGTTATATATGAATGGTAAGCCCTCCGAAGACTAGGATTTGAAGAATAAGCACAAAAATGTCCATAATAATATTTTTAATTGCCCTTCCCATGTGGCAGGACTGTTCTTTATAAATGAGAAATAATACCACAATGAGATATTCTTACAATTATAGTTACTTGAAGTAAAGGAGACAGAAGATATAGAGCTAAAATGCTAGAAACCATGGTGCTGGTCAATTTAAAAGAGTAGCTAATTTTAGTTAAATTTACAAAGCAATTTTGACTGAAAAACAGTTTTCAATTGGTTCATTAAGCAAAGGAGGAGGTGTCTCAATTTCCCATAATAACACAGGGTATGTGTCCTAGGCACCAGAATTAACATATCTGGTGTAATTATTTTTTGTCAACTGCCAAACTAAAACTGCAGAATTATTATGCAGTCCTAATTCAAACGAAATTCAATAAAAAATAATGGGATTGACTATATTGTTCCCAGTACAAAACAACTGGATTACTAACAAATAAATGTTTCAAATATTTATTAGATGATAATAAAGATAGAGGCCAAATTCTAGGAGTTTGTTTTTACAGCAAACAAATGGAAAAACATATATTCCATGCCAGTTATCACACTTAGTGAGTGTAATGTTCATGGATGAATTTGTAGTAGCAGTGCCCAGCACTACACAACTGCTTTTGCTGGGGCATGTTGCTGGTGTATCATTTTGATGACACACTATCCCTGCATTAATGGTGCTCATTATCATAGCTCTTCTTGGAGGGGAAAAACAGAGATAAAAATAGAATAATAATGTAAAACATCATTTCCTTGGTTAGTAGAAGTACGTAGGACAGCAAAAGCATGGGAGGCATAACAGCTACTCATTCCCTTGCTGATCCCCAGCACCGTGAGAGGAACCAGCAGGACACAGGTCCAGCTATCACTGCCCAGGCAGAGCAGGCTGGGAGCATCATTGCAGGGGCAACTTTTGCTTCCTCTGACCACCACAGGGGAAACTGCAACTCCGCCACACACTCATGGCCATACATCTACATCAGCCACCTGCTTTAGCCTGCAGTCCTAAGGACAGAAGGTATATGCCAGCCTCTGCAGCAAATTCAGGCATCTGCTCTACAAACAAAAGCCAAGTGACGGATTTAGAACAGATCTGACAGATAACAAAGATATTTTATAGTTGTTTCATAAGCAAAAATTCAGTAGCTGAAAGGTACAGCAAGATCTACCTTGGAAAAGTCTCTACTGTGAGCTCAAGCACTGTACATGTGGGGAGGGCTCTCATGACTGGTCCCTAGGAACAGGCTGGCCAGCCTCTAGCAGGGGGTATAGAGAGAGCTAAGGATATCTGGGGCCAAAGAGGTTTTGGAGTGACTGCATGTACTGGGAAGAGGAGGTGGGAATAGAGAAGGGAGACTGGGTGACTGCAGTGACATAGACCCTCTGCAGGAAATGACTCTTCATGACTGCTGAAGGGACAATTTGAAAAATCAGCTTTCATTATCAATGACCTTTGGACAGAGTAGCTTGTCTTCCTTCCTACTCCTTCTCAGGCAACTGGTACTCTGTGCTTGATGAGGCACTGAGAAACTTTAAAAGGAAAGTTTGACAGCAACTTCTCTGTGCCAAATCCAATGCCACTACCCGTGATTGCGGTATGGATTTGTGCTCAGACAAAAGGCTTGCTCAAGTAGGATCCAAAGAAAGTCACACAGAAGGTGGGAATGATAGATGAACTCTACACAATGAAAAAAAAAACCCACAATCCTGATGAAAGGGTGTATTGACAATATGTTTATTAAGTACAGAGTAATTAAGTACTTCTATGGTAGGGGTACAATGATCAAAACATGCAATGTTTTGATCACTGCATAAATGGGGCAGAGAGAAGCCTGGTGAGCTTTGCGTTATCCATGAAGACTGTTTTGTGAGTGACCTGTTAGAGTCACATGTCCTGTTAGCTGGAATAAGGAAGCAGGACCATACTTATAGACAATTAATCTGCCTGAGCCTTTGTTACTAAATGACACTTAATTTGCCATGAAGTAAGAACAGCAGACATGTTAGCACTTAGGTCTTTGGGACAACTGACTCGTGGCAATTAGGGCATTTTCTTAGACAGGAAAGGGATCCAGATTCACGTTTCTTCAGCCGAAAAAAGAACTGTACACCATTGTCCTGTACATCTGAGTGACAGTGGGTTCAGCTGAGAAATCCAGCTAAAAGGAAGATACCCTTCCAGTAGTATCTTTTAAGACCTGAAAGCAGACAGTAACTTCAGGAAATGCTCGAAGTAGGAAACTCCAATTAGGAATAAATATGCTACAATTCTGCAGTCCGGTATTAAATCCTTACATTCCTAAAAAAGGAAAAGTTGAAGTTGCGCCTCCAGGAAGTTTTTTATTTGCTGGATTAGGCAAATGTTCATCATGTTGGTTTCTGTGGATACCATTTGTAGGCTACTAAGTAACACCATGGAGTACATATGCAAAATTCAAAGCTGTGGTTCTCAATAGGTAGCCTGGCCTTAGGTAACCTTATACATTTAGTCATTAATTGCTCTGAACTTCCGTATCTGTTGAATGACAGTAGACAGGAGCTTCGTAACTCCTGTGGAAGAGGTTACATGCCTAAATACATTCTGGGCAGCAAGGCCGTAACTCCAACACCATGGCGTGTCCACACCAGTTACAAGTGCTCGGAACATAGACCCAGCCGTGTGACTGGTTCTGCTCTTACAGCTCACTGGAAAATCCAAGAAGGCACTTGAAGAAATAGAAACCACTGATTAAATGCACCGGTTTGGGATCTTTTTCTTCTGGAGTGGGTTATTTCGGCGGTGTGTTGTTTCTCAGCCGCATTTCCAAAGCGCGGAGCGCTCCGGCACTCCCGGCCCGACCCCTCCCGGCCGCTCGCGCCCCCGCGGGTCAGTGTGGGCGGGGCGGGGCGGGGCTGCGCCTGCGCGCGGGGGCGGGGCGGGGCGGCGCGCACAGGATCCGCCGGGTCCGCCCGCCGCCCGGCCGTGGGATCCGCCCGCCGCGTCCCGCTGCTTCCCGCTGTGTCTTGTCGCTTCCCGCCGCTTCCCGCCGCAGCACCGCGCAGTGAGTGCCCTTTGGCCGGGCTGGGTCTGTCTGTCCATCCGTCCTGGGCGGGAGCGCGGTCGGCATGCCGGGCGGTGCTCCGCTGGCATGGGCGGACGCGGCAGGACGGGACGAGGCCCCCCGGCAGCGCTGGGCCCGGGGGTTCTCTGCCTCGGACGCCTCGGGGCCGAGGCCGTCCCGGCGCTGTCCCGCTTGGAGCCCTCGGCGGGTTTCTCCTGCCCCCCGGCTCACGGTGTCCATTTCTGCCCCGCCTAGACCATGTCCAAGTCCCTGAAGAAGATCGTGGAGGAGAGCAGGGAGAAGAACCAGCCCGAGGTGGACATGTGCGACCGCGGCATCTCCAGCATGCTGGACGTGCCCGGCCTGTGTAGGTACCGGCGGCGGCGGGCGGGCACGGCGCGGAAACTTCCTTATTTGTCCCGGGCGAGCGGGGGCCGGCCCTGGGCGCGGGGGCCCGCCCCGACCCGGTCCGGGCGCTGTCCCGGTCCCGCTGCAATGGTGGGGCCGCCCGAGGCTCTTAGGGCTTGGGGGGGCTGGGGGAGAGATCCGTGGGCTGAGCAGAACGCCCCGCATCAGGATGCCGGCAGCACTGCGAGGAGCCGTGCGTGTGTCCAGGGGAGCCCTGCACCGGGGCTCGGCGTTCCCTGTCGCGCTGCTGGCATTCCGGCACTTGGATGATGGGGAGACTTCTCCTCTTCTCCGTGCTGCTACTGAAATAAAAATACCAGCCAAGTAGCATCTCTACTGGTTTTTGATAGGGATGGGGTGACATCAGCCTGCAACTACGCGCGACTGGTCTCTAAAGGAGAGGACAGTAATACTGTATCACACATACAGCAACATAATGCTTTGGATATTTTACAACTGCACATGCTTCCTGAACCATGACAGAGTGCTGCTGTTGGTATGGTGCGCTTGCTGTAGTTGAATTTACAGTAAATACAGCATACCAATAACAACATGCTGTTACTGTCTGGAGAACACATAAATGAAGAGCAAGTTAGGTATCTTCGCCTTGTTGAAGTACACATGATGTTATGGCATAGCCCATACTCAGAGAGTTAAAGTTGTGACTGTAGTGTGCCACAGGTGGTTATTTTTCTTAATGCAATAAGGGAAAAAAAATCTCAACCAACCAATGTACTTAAAACTCTTGACTGTATAGTTTACTATGTTTGTTAAACTTGAGAGCAGCCAGGAGCAAATGTACATAACTTTTCTCACGAGAGAGATACGAGCTCAGGGAAAGGTATGGCTCAGTACAAGCTCGCCATTATCTGCAGAGTTGGGAGTATATCAAAGTGTCTTTGACAACATCAGTAAAGGATGAAATCTTAAGTACAGTTTTGCAGAACTAGATTCTGTACTTAAGTCTTCATTCTGTACTTATCTTTTCCTGCTTCTGGGTAGTGCATGGGACTTTGGGAAAATGGTGTTTTGAGGACCTGTGACCGCACATTAAATAGAAAGCTTCACTGCATTTCTATAAGATGAGCAGTTATTTGAGACAAAGTAGTTAATTATAGATCAGTTTTGAGAACTATACTTAGATCTGTCAGATACATGGGGCAGAAACAGAGTACTGTTGCTTTTGTTACGTAGACCTGGTGTTTGCTATCAACACTAGATGCATAATTAATTAACTACCTTTGATGTTTCAGGCATGGAAAAAAGGTAATATTGAAGCACATTAATAATCCTAAAATAAAAGCTTTTCTTGTACAATGACTCTTTGGGGGTTTGGGTTTGTTGTTCAGGCAGGGCATGGGACCAGGGTGGGACACTATGGTCCCCAGATGCTCCCTGTTACCAGGTTACTAATTAAGCATCTGAAATGTCTTTGGCAGGGAGTTCCCTACATGAAGTATAGACTTATGGTACCCTAGCTAGACTTCATCAGAGGAGTCTATGTGCAGATACTCTTGGTGCACTTCGTGTGACTTGATCCAGCATGGAGATTTGGGGCCTTCTTCAATTTGAGATGAAAGTTGGGGAACAGGGAAATGATGACTAGCTTCTGTTAAATTAACTGCTTTTTCAGTTATTATGTTAACTGACAGAACACATGAGTTGTTGTGGGTTTGGAGGTTTTTTTTTTGCCGTGAGGGTATTTGCCTTCTGGAGAAGGAATACCTTTGACCAAATAAAAGGTAATGAATAGGTATTACTTCTGAATTTTTAGTAATGGCTTGAGGAAGTGTTAAATTGCTTTCAAACCCCTGTCATCTGACTCCAAATGGATCTCTTCTCTAATGTAGATTGGATGTTTCGGTTTTCTCTGGCTCTCAGAACTGGCATGTAAGCTAAAGGAGACTGACCTGGGACCTTTCTTCTGTGTGTTGCATACCTTTCCAGGGTGGTGTTAAAGCTTGCCTTTTCAGCTATTTTTTATTTTTTTAATACCTTGAAGTAATGATCTCTGTTAAAAATAATCATCACTATTCATGCCCAGTGACCCTTCTTGCACAGTGTTTTGTCTTTGGGGAGGGCCACTAGTAGATGTTGAGAGTTAAGTTTAGATAATGATTGGAGGGACCATTTTTACGGGTTGTGAAGGTATGCCTGAGGTAGGTATTACTGTGTTCAATAACCCCTGATCAGTATTTTGTCTCATGTAATTATTTAGTGGTTGTGAATGCCCCTACCTGAGGTGCCAAGTACTCCTTAAAGGTGAACAGCTCCCTGTAGTCCTTACTCTTCAAGGAAAGGACCAAGCTTTGTCTCACTGCATGGTTGAGTACTTGCTGCAGAGTGGCTAATGAGCTTGTATTTAACCATTCTTAACTTAATTCACTAGGGTTAATACAGGCACAAGGATTTGGAAGCAGCGTACCATGTAACATCTGTTCAGTGTGCCAGTCCTTTTCCTTAGGTGTTGCCCTCTTCTTGTCATGTGTGTTTAGAAAAAAAACAAAAAAAAAGTAAGTGATAGAGAAAACTGGTGTTATGTCGAGGCAGAGAGGAGCAAAGGAGAATATATGCCCTGTGTTGGATACAATTTTTTCTTGGCTTCTCTTCAGTCTAGTGAATGGCTTGCTGCAGTACAGGGCAGTCACTCATACTTTCTTTTGCATTGTCCTCCACCCTCTGTAGTAACTGTGGGAGAGACAAAAGCAGACAAAACTTGCCTGTCAAATACCGGTGTCTCTTTCCAATTAAGGATGAAATACTTCAGCTAGAAGGAGGTTGACAAGCTAGCTTAGACCCATAAACTTGGCAACCTTTACATCTCTTCCCACTTTCATATTTATCAAAGAAAAGGAGTATGAATATCGGCTTATGTACAGCGTGGCATTCAGATTCACAAAAAAAAGGTTAAGTAGTCCATGAAGCACTTCTAGCTGGGGAGTTCGTTAATGTCACTAGAAGTAGAGTTCTGTTTTTGGAATAGTCCTCGAATCCAAGCATTTCCATGTTTTCTCCTAATGACTTAAAGTACGAACTAGTATTGTGTTGCAGACCTTCAGAGCATCTGAATCTTTTATGCTTTCAGAACTGTCATTTGAAAACTCTTTTTCAGACACGTTCTGTAGAAAAGAGATTTCATTTGAGACAAAAAAGTATGCCTTGATCTAAGTGTTCTGTGCTTTAGCTTGTCATGCAAATACCATGTGAAACAGTTTTAAGTGTTAAAGACGTTTTTTATTATTCCAGCATATGATAAAAAAGCAGTTACACCATTTCTGTGCTTATCTCTACTATAGTTGTGCATCCTCCATACATGAATAGTGTAAAAAAAGTCTTGTCTCATAGAAGTGTTCTGTTGTGTTGGTTTGGTTTTTTGCCTTCATATTGTGAAGTAAATAGATGATATTTGTTTATAAAGCACCCACTCTAGACAGGTAGTGGTAGAGAGCATTAATAGACATCCTGTAGGCTGAACAAGCAGGTCCAGCAAGAAGGGAGTGATGTGTCCTTTCCCTTGCATAGCAAGGGATAGGGTATTTATTGTTAGGACTTTGAACAGCCAGCAGCAGCTCTGGGATTGTTCTTAGAGTATGGACCAGTCTCATTTATGTGTCTTTTAAGCAGTTGATATGAAGAATCTATAAGTAAAGGAATTATTTTGCCCAAATAACTTGCGACATCTGCTCTGTTGTCAGGGAAGGAGTATTGGATGCAATCCTATTTATGTGTTAATTTGTTCTCATTATCATTCCATCTGTAAGCTATTCATATTTTGCATAAAGTACATACTTGTGTGGTAGGAATTAACATGACTAGAATTATTTATCAGAAAGTTAGTGTTGGTAAAATTGTCCATCCCTAAAATAACGAAAGCACAGAAGATGGAGAGGCAGGCTACTTTTAACAATACTGTAATGCTCATCCTGCATTAACTTCCTCCAGTGGGACAGGCAGTGTCTTATCTTGGCTCAGCAAAGTCACTGGGGTCTTCCTGTTTTGTGGGTGTGGATTTTTTGCTAAATATTTTACTTTGTTTGGTTGTTTTGTCAGGTTGGTTGTTTGGGGTTTGTTGATTTTTTGGGGTTTTTTTTTGTTTGGAGAGGGCTTTTATTTGTTTTATATTTTACTTAATAATTAGGTTGAGTATTTTCATCCAGATATTTTATGTAAAGCTAGCTTGCAGTGCATAGCAGCAGTATATGAAGAGATTTGATAATAGGGCCGGAATGGAAGAACCTAAATGTTCTTCCCTTGACTCACTCTTTTTTGAAGTAATAGTGGGACGGGGACCATAATGACAATTTGTGATTACTGTGCAAGCAAATTGCTCTGGCAGTAGGTATTATCCTGACCCTCAGGCTTCCATGTGAATATCTGGTGCATTCATGAAATCACAGTAATTTATTGCCTGTGTGCTAATGACTATAATGCTACCAAGGCAGTGTCCAGAAGCTCCTGCAATGGCTTCATAGAGAGGTTATAGCAATTTCCCATGGGAATCTTAGTCCCCTTTTCTTGGGAGAGTGGCACTCAGGCTGAGTTATCTGACCTGTTGTATGTTATGCTTACCTGGACTGTGTATATCCAAATTAAAATTGCCCCACTAGGTCCCCTTTAGCCTTCTAGATGTTACTTGGGGATGTTAATCAGTTAAGACAGATGTCTTCCTTGCCAGACTTGGTAGTTTAGTTGTTCTACAGAATGACTTTATGTATAGGATGAGGTATCTCTCAGTCAGCTTTTCCCACAACACAGTCCTTTTCACAGGAGTAGGCATGTGGCAGTGTAAGGAAAACATGTTATTTCCAGGGGCTGGTTGTTTGACCCAGGTCAGTTTAATGTAAGTGAGCAAATTTCCTTCTGTATAAGGAGTGAGCAAGTACCACTCCCTTATCTTGGCTCCCTTTCTTAAAATGCTTCTAAATTTTCGTCTGAACTGGTAGTAGCTTTGGACCTTTCAAGACTGAAGAATCTCTCTCTCTTGATATGTCTGAAATGCTGCTGGAAGTAGTCCAGAGCACAGACACCTAAACCTTTGCTCTTTTCAAAACAGTATTGGAGTGTAGCCTTTCTTGTTCCTTTGGGAGATGTCAGCCTGCTGTTGCTGGTCAAAGATGCCATGGGACTTTTTGTCATGTATCAGGATTGACTGAGATAGTGGAGTTTCAGACAGGGTGTCTAGGTTTCAGTTAAATTTGGACAGTAAAATGCAGATTCAAATGTCTTTGGTCTAGGGATTTTGGCCTTGAAATTTTTAATGTGGACTTTGTTCTGTTCTGTACAGTTGTAAGAGAAGAAACCTTTCTGAAAATAGTCTCGGTTGAAAAACACAGTGATGGGACAAAAAAGCAGAGAGAGTAGTGAGAATAATGCTTTTAACCTTGTGTTGCTGAAGGCCAGTGGTGCACATGGCTTGATGGTGTAGTCAAAAAGCATACCTTTAAATATGCACAGAACTTATTATGGCATTTTAATTCATCAGGAGTTCAATGTTCAGAAGACCAAAGTCTGCAGCCCCAAAACTTCATTGCCCTTGAGTAAGCATCCATGCTTCCTTTGTATAGATGTAATGACATTGTTTAACTTCTCTGCTTTAAAAGCGAAGTGAAATGGAAGCAACTTTGTAAAGTATTAAAAACAATAATGATTTTCTTTTTTTATTTTTAAAAAAAGAAAATATTTTGTTGATGCTGTTGAGTCTGGGTGAAGCCTCAGATCTCCACAATGCCTTCTTTCTGAAGTAAAATGCAGAAAAAAAAGGTTTTTTTTCCCTGGGATTGATGGTGTCAGTTTTGATCTGGCTATGGACTAGGTTCAGTTGCCTTGGACCTGAAGACATGAGACTAGAGGATTTTAATCTGAGTGGTAGGGCTGCCCTTCTGGTGGTTGTGTTCTTATTAGTCATGAATATCAAGGGCCCATGAAATGTTGACTTCTACTGGTTGTCACAGTTATTAAAATAGCTAAACCAAGAGAAACAAATGTATAAAGTGTACTTGGACATCTGTTCACGAGTTTGTGACACTATCTCCAGAATCTCCTCTCATTTTGCTGTGTAAACTGCAATTCTATATTTATCTATATAGGTAAGCAAATGGTTGCTTATGTTTCAAAGATTGAGCCCTTTCTGGAGGTTGCTGCTCTTCTCTGCCCTTTAGTGATGATTTTTCTATAGTATTCTTACAGACTTTCTATGGGCTTCATTCCCTGTCCTTGTGTTCTGCATAGAGAGGTGGTGCAGGCAATACTTTGAGTGCTCAAATTTTGGGAGAAATTCAGGCTAGGTGCACTTTTTCTCCTCCCTGCCTTTCCTTCCTTCACAGCCTGCAATTGCACAGGGAACTGTGGTAATGCTTGCTTTTTTTTTCTTTTAAACACTGAACTTTCTGATATGGTGGTGCTTTTCAGTGACTGCTTTCATTCTGCTAACAGGCTATATTTGCTTGTGTTAAGTCATGAGCTTTTTCAAGGATTAGCTGAAGCAGGTTGATGTATCAGTGAGTAAAAGTTTCCATTTTGCGTCTGATGCAGTAACAGAAATGTGAAGTCAAAAGGCAGAGAAGTAGGTGGATGGGTCCTTTAGTCATGAGCTTCTCTTGTTTATTTGTGACAATGCACATGAATCAAGTTACTGGAGGGGAAATAATAACTTTCCTATTTTTTTTCAGCTGAAATAGATGCAAGCTCTCAGTTGCCATGTCCATTAACTTCCTTCTCTCTTCATTTGCAGTTACGCTGTCTCACATCACACAGCTGGTTCTGAGTCACAACAAGCTTACAAGTAAGTATGTTCCTGATTTTGGACTTCGTTGCAGGCAACTGAATAACATTGAAAAGCTGACACTGCTTGTTTGATACAGAGTGCAGTGACACTATTAGAGTCATGCTTCTTGGTTAGTACTTCATTAAAAATAAAGGGATTGAGGGTATGACTTTGCAGCCATTTTCAACATGCCTTTCCAGCTTCAATACAGACCTGCAATGTACTGGAAGATCTGTAATTCTCAGTCTTGTAACCAGTTCAGCCAGAAATCCATTTCCTACCATGATCCTGAAGTCCTTATGTTAAGGTGAGGACTTTTGAATTTTTTAACTGTGTCACAAACAACACAATTTGCATTTTAGTGTATGGATAATGAATTGGACTGATGCAAAGCAAATTACAGCCCCATTGCATTACATCAATAACCAAATATCTATGAGCAAGGCCAGTTGAATGTAAGCATCAGGTATGGAAGTCAAGTAGACTATTTCTGTCCAAAAAAACCGTTGTTTCTTGGTCATACTGCACACACCACCTTCAGGTTGTGGATCCTGCTTCCCACAGTGAAGAAGCCCCTAAGTGAGGTGTCGGTGAACAGCATGTCAAGAACAACAAAAATATGAGACTTAACTTGGTGGAGAGAGATGCCAGACTGACTTTTGCAGGGCAAAAGTTTTTGTGGTTTATCTACAGTATCTTGTGCAAACATTTCTGCTTCTTGGTTGTTGAAATTCAAGCAGTGAATTTTGTCTCACCTCTGTTTCTGTGCATCATCTAAAGAGAAGTGTTGGTCTTTTTGATGTTCTTGTTTTTGTCTGCTTGCTGCATGTGCCAGTGGATTTCTCTCTAAATCAGTCCTCCATTTGAAACTCAACTGGAGAGATGAAATGGGGAGTGGAATGGCACCAATAAAGTGGGTGTGTGTTGACAAAAGGTATATTAGGGTGTAGGGGCTTTAGGGTGTATCCAAGGAAATCTTAACGAGTGGATCTTAACACAAACTAACTAATAAAACTCAACCTGTTGAACTCTACACTACTTGCTGCATGAGCTGTAAAGTATGTGTTACTTAAAACATGTGAATTAATGCAGAAGTGTCACTAGAGTCTCTGAGCATTTGCAAAGGATTAAGCATGAGGAAAATATAAATATCCCTAGATTTTAGTGCATAAGCAGTTCCCTGGATGCAGTTTATTGGGTACTTAAAGTGTTTGTAGTAGTAAATAGATAAAATTATGGGCACTTTGTGACTGGCTGTGAGAACTATGAATTAGTTATTCAGGACCCTTCTTTTTATAGTGTAGTGCCCTCTAGACTGCCATCTTGCTATTTATTTTTATTCCATTGTAGTTTTCAAAGAAATCTCAATTTAATTACAAATGTGACCAACAGTTTCCAGCCACCTGGCATATAAGTGATGATTGATGGGTAAATTAATGGGCCAGTTAAAGGAGGGAAAAATCCAGAGTGCATCACTGTTAAGCATGCAGCTCTGTCCATGGTTTAGAAGGCCATGAAGTTATAAATAGCTTGAAGCTGGAAGAATGTTTTGAGAAAGATTATGGTAAATTTTCTTTGGGCATATTGCCTTCTGGCATTTGTTACCAGCCACCTGTGGAACCAGGCTGTGGGGCCACCCAGCTAGTGACTTTTGTGTCTTCCCTCAGCTACTGCAAAGAGATGGCTGTCTCTGAATTTGAGCTTCTGAAAGCTAGGCAGTTAATTGTGCTCAACCACTGCAGCTTTCTCTGCAGCCTTTGGAGGGCTGCAGGCATCTTGAGATAGCAGTTCATTCTGAACCTCTCTAATTCTTGTGATCAGACAGCTCACCCCAGGTTGGGTACCTTAGTGCTAAGGCAAAGCTTCTCTCAGGTGCTGATTATTTACTCTGGTATCTCTATCTGAATGGCTGCTTACCTGGCACAAGGATGAAATGAGTTGGAAATGCTACTCTTTTTAAACGTCACTGTTCTTTGTCTGATATTTGTAAAATTCCGAGAACTTTTGAAATCTGACACTTTCAGTCTGCCAGTGAATCAGCTCTTCCACTTGGTCAAATTTTAACATACCTAAAGGATGATGTCAGCTGAACACAGAAGTGGCTGGCAGGTAACAGATGTTTGCCTTGCTCTGAGGAAGAGGAGATAGGCTGAAGCTCCTGCATGGGGACTTGAATCATGGTAAATTTGGCTGTTCTCAGATCAGAAGCTGGGGAGGGTATGTGCTTTGGCATGAGCTCCACACTGAAAAGCTGAGTATCTAGCCTATGTCCTAGTCTTAGCTGCAGACCTGACTGGAGGAGGAAAGATACTGTAATAGGAAGTGTCCAAGAAGGATATGTTCAGGTTGACTTTAACTATTCAGGAAAAATAGAGTGTACCGTTTGCTTAAAGCAGTTATAGTTTTCAGAATACCAGTTTAAAGACTGCTGTGACTGTAAGTTTGTGTTACATTACATTAAATCTCAGCCTTCAATTAACTGCTTTCTCCTAAAGTAGCCATCAGATCAGCAGGCTGCAAGTACATGTCTTCTCTCAGCCAAGGGATTCTGTCAGCCTTTCTAATTGCTGGGTATGGGTTTCTTTCATGGGAAAATAAGAGCGCTGTTACTCTTCTTTCCTAAATGGATGTAGACACTTAAATAGACAGCGCACATTTTTAAAAGGCTAAATTTCAAGTTCATATTCTCATATTTGACACTGTTGACCTAATCTTTTAAGCTATGTAATTAATTGTCTTAGCAGATTGTTCTTAAAATGACTAAGAAGCTGATGGCAGTGACACTTGACATGCTACACTAAGGTCATATTAGCATCTTCTACAAGTTTTCTGCCCATTTAAATGAGTGTTCTGCTGGCTTTTTTTTTGTGTTTAGAGTAAATATGTCTATCTGAAAGAATAAATAAATGTAAAAAGTGGATATGCATATTTTTATGTAAACATACTTTGTCCTTTTTCCAGGAAACTACTGAAACTAAGTTTCATCAGCAAGTATGAGGACTACTCTGTTAAATCCATCATACCGCTCAGAATACGTTTGTGGCATGGATTTTATTAGCATTTCTAGTGTGCCTTTCATACTTCATTTACGTGTCTAAATCATTCATTATCTGAAGTACTCAAGTCCACATTTATTTTTCTGGAGGATATTAGACTGAATTTTTTTCAGCTATCTGGTGCTGTGCTAATGGAGGAGTCTTGAACTAGCTTTTTCTGCTCTAGGTGACTTCTGAAACAGTTGAATCTGTCCTTTGCTGCTTGGTGAGAATTTCTTGTGCTTCAAAATTGGAAGCAAAACTCTCAAGAAAGCTAAATAGCTGTGATTCTGCAGTCTTGTTGAACCAGGTGCTGCATAAGTGACAAAGCTGGGATGATTCCTCTGCAGGATCTCTGACAATCAAGTAGAAAGCAGAAGGAGAAATTGAATACTTGTGCTTTTTCTTAGCATAATGTAGACATACGGGGTAGTGTCTCTATGTTGTACTGGGAGGTTTTGCTCCATTGTTTTGTCATTTTAAAGCCTTCTATCCAGTATGCAGCTGAGAAGCAAAATTCAAGATAGTCTTAGCCTGTATAGGTTGTTGGATCCTGACTCAGTTGTCTTTTGAACCCATTGGCTACCATCAAAATAAATGCAATAGAAGTCCTAACAAATATTTTTTAAATTGGTGGAAATAAGTGGCTGAACCATAGATATCTGCATAGATATCAGTGTGGTGGATTTATTTGACTAGATGTGACCAAGTTGTTTTAGTTCCATGTCACTTGATGCTAGCTGAGAGACATACAGAAAACATTCACCTCCTGCTCAATAGGATCATTTATGGGACATGAATAGTGGTAGGGAATTAGGGTAGCTGTGCTAGAGGGGCAGAGAGGGAATTTGAGCCACAGGACATACTATTGTAGAAACCAAGTTTGATCAGTTTGGTCAGCCAGAAATATTGTTTCTGCATCATCTCTGCAACAGTAGTAATTTTTATGGGTATTTATGCATCTGTTTTGTGTATTTCTAGGGCTACTTCACTCAATTTCAAGTGGAACGTAACTGAAAGTCTGCTGCAATCTTGGCCACTTGCTCATCTGGTGCCTCTGTGCAGGATGCAAGTGACCTTCTGCTTGTTCTGCAGGGCCAGCTGCCATGATTCCTCTGACATTGCTGCTCTGAGGTTCATGCTGGCGTAGCAGTGCCAGTCATGTGTTAAGGAATTTGTCATAAAAGTTCTTGAAATCAAACTTGGAGCTACTTTGTTCAGAGCCCTTCAGCTGGAGTTCATGCTTTAATAATTGTTCTGGGGAACAGGGAATTGCAGAATACTGAGATTCTGGGGAGCCCAGGTCAGGGACAGGAAGGAATATCACCAGGCTTGTCTGTTTTTAATCTGGGTCTTGCCCCATATCATTTCAAGCACAACAAGGTGGAGCTCTGGGAAACTGTGTAAAATAGATCATCTGAGTCAGGATGAGGATTTTTTCTGAGCTGATGGTAGGGTTTGTCTACCACATGTCTTGAGGGCTCATGGGGTTTATTTATTTACTTTATTTGTAAATTGATTGTGCTTGAACAACGAATGGCTACCTTTGACTGGAAAAAAGTACCTTTTCAGGCTGAAGTCAGCAGGTAGGTTAGGTTTCACCTTTTGGTCCCCTTGTGCCACTAGATTTGTAAGTGAGCAAGAATTGGAGTAGAACTAGCAACAGAAAAAACTCACTTTCATAAAGAATACTGATAGAGGATAAAAATGTGGTCTGCTTTTTCCTGGCAGAGCAGCTTTTGTGTATTATTTTGCCATAAAGTGTGAAGGGATACTGAACCTTCTGGACTCTAGATAGATCAGCTAACTCAAAGTATTCTCCAGTCTCTTAAAACGTATACAGAATTTCACATCCTGGTATAGGATGGCAAATCCTTACTCAGTATGCTGATGAAGTTTTGACAATTAAAATGCACATACTATACTGTGAACAGGAAGTATGTTTGAAGAGGTTTCAGATGCTCAGTTTGTCTGTTATCCCTCCCAGAAGGGCACAGAGGAGAAGATGTGACTGAAAAGCAGTCTGGAATATTAAAGGTTACTTCAGCATTGACAGCAGGTGTGAGTGCTGGTAGTCATCAATACGTGTGGAACTATTACACTGCCAACCTCTTTTATTTTCACTTACCTTGGGATATGCACTTAAGTCTTTGACTTGTAACTACTATGACAATTATTTGCGTTACCTGCAGTGGTGGTTAATTAACGTTGCAGTCATTTGAAGAAATCAATTCAGAGATTCGAGCTTTTGTGTCGTTATCTTCTCGTACCGGGAGTGCTCTGTGCTTTGTCCAGCAGAGGTCACTGTTTGAGTACATTTAGCTTGTTTTTTCCTGGGAAGACGCTTGTGTTCCTGGTAGCTGTTCATCCCGCCTGGCAGGTGATGGTGGGCAGCAGCTTCGTTTTTGCTGTTCTCCTCAGCCTCCTTAAACCTCAGGTGATCCTGTGCTCACTGGCTTCGCGTATTCTTGTGCTGCCTGTAAATGATCCCAGAAGTTTCCTGCTATTCATAGCTCACTCCTGATGATTGCTATATCCTTTTGTTCTCGTGTTCTCCTTCCTTATCCAGTACTATTAAATGATTAAATGATGAGAGATCAGGAACAACTATTTTTTCCTCAAACCTCTTCTGTGTTACCTGATGTCTTGTTCTCTGTCCTCCTCTACCATTCTTCTGATCTGCTGTCCTGTAGTCCTGTACTGTTCTGTGATCTTTCCACTGCTTCTCCCTTGATTCTCATGTAATCCTTTACTCATCTTTGGTCCCTTGCTTTTTGTGGTATGAACCATTAGTTTTTTGCTGCTGGTTCCCTTTTCCAGACCTGAATTTTGTTTGAGTTCACTTTGTGCTCATTTCAGAATAGCTGTGTCTCATTGATCATTGTTCTTTTGACAGCTGTGTGGTCACCCTTGATCATCACGGTACATTTTGCCTTCTTTCAGCAGAGCAGTTCAAAACTTTTTTTTCTACTCACATGACTTACTGCTTCTTTGCTCTGCCATCTCCTAAATTGTTTTTCTCTCTGTATGTGACTAGCACAGAAGCTTGTCCCTTTGTTGCTGTTAACCCTCTTGTCTGTGTCCTTGATCTTTTTTAGCATGCTGCTAAAATCTCTTGGTTTAATTTTTACATTAGGATGTCTCCTTTCTGAGTCACCTTTTTGGCTGTAGCCTATACCTGGATGTATTGGAAGTTGTCCAGGGACAGCAACACTGCATCTGCCTGTCCTGAATTCCTTCCCAGTCTAGCTGCTTTGTCTTCTCCAGTCTGCTGCAACGTGTGATGGTGTCTCCCACTGGTATTGTCTGACACTTTGAATCTTGCCTGGTATCAGGTTATTTATATAACAAATTTGCTGACTTCTGGAAGGAACTAGATGACCTGTACTCTTTATTTTTTTGTTGATTCTTGTATTCTCCTCTACTATGCTGCTCCCTCTGCTTCCTTCTGGTAAGTCATCCATGCTGTCGTCCTGACATGATACAGCCCAAAATGGGGCAGGTAATGTCTGCAAGGTGAGACTAGGGCTGTGTCCAAAGCACAGGACTTGTGCCCAACTGTCTGTCAGCTATGTGTGGGAGAGTTGCTTTAAGCTAACTGTAAGCCTTTCATTTTTTGGTATGTTTTGATTTGGTTTTACTTCTATTTCTGATGCAGAGATCTCTAATGGGAGATACCTTTATGGATGCAGTACACAGGAGGGTGTGAAAAGGAGGAAAAAGGAGATCCTTATACATATGCCTTACTAAATTGTGACATCTGGGTTCTACTCAAATGTTTAGATTAAATACCTTGCTAGCTTTTTCTTTTCCTGAAAAATCCCCAAATCTTTGTTTCTGAGAAAATACAGATGGTAGGGCATTTTAATTTTAAATACAGATAATATCAGCTTTGCTTCTAAGAAGCTTTGGGGGAATGAAACAGAATAACGTGTGAAAGAGTTTTGTGCTGTAATGGTATAGGGATATATGCGGAAATTACCCAATTTATGCATAAATTAAATTGTCAAAGTTTGTGCTGTATGGCACCAAGTCAGTTTTCCACCATAAGTAAAGCGACCTTACTAAAAACAACACTAGACACAAATCACTTTTCTTGAACATAATTCTTCAGAATTCTTCAGAAACTTTTGTTCTTTTATTAAAAGACACTTGGAAACATATAAACCGCTTTTTTTAAATCTCAGTGTTTTCTGACATGTTACTACAAATTTCTTGTGTCTTCACTTATTTCCCAGTGGCTTAAAATCGCTCTTAATTTTTTTGTGGAAGCCCCATATAAATGATCATTCTCCATGTTTATATGCGGGTTGTAATGGAAACTTATTGTAAATCCTCTTGCCACATACAGACTATTATGCCGTTGGCATTTTCAGAGCAAGTGAACATTGCAAAAATGAACTCACCTCATTAAAGTCATTGATTTTGTATTACAGAATTTACTGTCTAACCAGCCCAGTAGAATTTTTTGGCTTCTAATATGGAAGGACTGAGAAAAGAAGGTAGTTTTGGTGTAGCTTGAGGGGAAACTGGATTTAGTTTTGTGTATTTCGTTTTGTACTCTATTTTCTATGAATTCTTTTTGTTCCTTTAGTAGTCAGGTGTGTTGAAGTGGATAATGACACACCATTTCCCCTAAGACTGCTCACCATCTGGCCTCTTAACTTTTTCCATTCACGTCCTATGGCATAACCTTTGGGGTGGAATAATTCCCTGATCTTGATGTGATGATGGGTAATGTGGTAACTGGTTGCTTGTCTTGAAGTAATATCTCCTGTAGCTGGAAATGAAATGTACAGTCAGCTGAAGCCTGAGCCAAGCTAATGTCAAGGCACAGGGAGGACTCTGTACCATACAGACTTAAGGAGGTGGCTTCAAGTACTGGGTATGGGGAGCCCAAACTAGGAGGTAGCTTAATTCCTTCCCAATTCTTCTGAGAACGAGAACAAGAAACACATGTGCTGACTCTGGTTTTGAGCAGTAAGCTTTTTTACTGCAACCTCTTCTGTGAGTGTGTTTAGAGGACAGGCTGGTGTCCCCACTAAGCAGTGTCAGCACAGCAGTCTGCAATGCTGAATAGGTGAAAGACTCAGTTGATTCAAGTTGCAGTGAGAAATAGTCCTATGTGCATTTCTAAAAACATTTCAGTGGTGTAAAGAGTTTAAACTTCAAACACTGGCTAATAAGGCAAACTGAAATAATGAAAAAAATTTTAGACATGCTGAAAGCAGAATTTTGTAAATAAGCACTGCTAGGCACACAGGTAGATGGATGCTTCTTAGTAGGAGGCTGAAGTGATCTTCACCTTTGAGGGTAATCTGTAATAATTGTTCAAGGGCTGGTGTGCAGGACATCTTTGGTTAATCCCTTTTGTAAACTGCAGAAAACATGTTAAATAGACTGAAGTAACTAAAATATTGAGGAAGGGAAAGGTGAACTTACTGAATGAACTTCAGGTGGGTTGATTTATCTAAAGTCAGCAACTGTGCAGTAGTGTGAAACGAAAAAGATCATGCTTAAACAGGTCAAACACCTGAAAGAGACTCACTGGCATTTAGTGATATTATTTGCATTTGGTGGAAGCCTTATATTAAATCTAAACACTATTAATTAAAGTTCTCTTGTCCTGCAGAAGTTATTTCTCTTAAGCATCTGCTGTTGAAGTATAAACACACACAGATAATCTGACCTATAATAAGGGTATGCAGCCTATGTTTTTCAGCTTTTTGCATGGTGTACCTCATGGTTTTGTTTTTTTTTCTCCTGACTTAAATGTAAGACAGCAAGTGTCTTGCTGAGCTGTGCACTTCTCACAAAGAAGTTATTGAAGATGAAGATGCTGTGGTTGTATTACAACAGTAATTCAAGAAGCTTGGCTAATACTTTGTTATCTTCCAAATTATTTGCAGAAATTAAGGGTGTGTTTATATACACATTTATATATCTCTTTATTTACACCAGTCCTGAATGCTGTTAAAAATGCTAAAAAGCATCAGATTTTTTGAGCTATTTTGGTATGGTTTCAGTTCTTTGCAGTTAGGTGATGTATTTTCAATATAGTAATCCCTTCCTAACCTCAGTCCCTGGCTTCTAGTATTTCTCTCCAAACTCTGACATCTTAAGCTCTTTTCTCAAGAAGAGATTTGTCCTTTCTCTTCACTAGATGTCACTTGATTCCCAGTATCTTCTCAGTCTTTCTTGTGCTCACTGCTCTTCTTCTTAGACTCTGGCATCTAAATGAGAACTGTTTATTGACAAATTGCTTTGTTAGCACACTAGCACATGAATGAGCTATAGTATAGTTTAAATATGTTCATAAGAACAGTTTCATATCTGAGGTGCTTCTGTGGATAATTGAAATTAAAAAACCCTGCTGGTTTCTGGAAAGAGCTGAAGATTAAGGAGACAAGTTTTTTTTTTAATGTTTTCAGTGTGAGGAAGATTAATATCCATCTTTGGAAGAGCGAAGGGAGGGCAAAAGGGGAAACTTGAACTACATAGTGTGTAAATTAAGTGCTATATGCTTCACTTGGGATCAGGATTCTCTCCAGTTAGCTGCCAAGTATGGTATCAGCATGCCTATGAATATTTAAAATGAAAACTGTTGTGTTCTCCCTCTGCTAATTCCTCTTTCATTTTGGTGAAGCGGATTACTTCTCATTCTGTATAACAGAACCCTTGTCAAATTAATCTAAACATGGCTCTAGCTCTATGAGTACAGTTATATTGGATGCACAGAATGCATTATATATTTAGTATTCTAAATTCTTCCTCCCCCATGAAATGTGAATAACATTTCATGTCTTTATGACCTTTACACTAAGGGATCCTTACTCATGAAAGCTTCCTGTTGACGCTAACTGGATTAGCAAGTCCACAGAACTGGGTTTATTACGTTGTGTAGCCCTCAAGTTTTACTTTAGTCTTAAAAAGTAGGTTCTTGCTCTTGCAAGAAATCTCTGCTTGGGATGCAAAATGGACTGATTGGACTCTGAAAGGTTTGTCTTGAGTTCTCTTTACTCTGTATGACTCTTGACCAGCTTTCCAGTGGAACAGTTTAATGAGAAACTGGAATACTTGTATAAACCTCTTCTCTGTCAGGTACTGTTATTTTCATAGCTCTTTTGGATAAATGTTCCCTTAGAACCTGTAAAGGTTTGGAGTACTACTGAACATCATGTTCCTAGGAATTGCAAAATTACTTCATTAGTAAAGAAACTTTCTGGAAAAAAAAAACGGATTCTGCAGCTATTCAAAATTTCTAAGGATGTGATTGCCAAAGGAATTAATTTTACTTTAAAAAATTAAAATTCCTATTTCTCTTGATGTCTGATTCAAAAAACATTGATTTCAGTTGAAGGTTTTCTGTAGCCTTTGGGGTCATATCTATTGAGGAGATTGCAAGCCTATTCATGTACAATCTTATGCATAATCAGGTATTACAGATAGCATTTTCCAAGCAGCAGTGGGACAATGTTTATTTTGAATATTTAGCGTTAAGGTTTAAATGAACTAGAATATTTCACGCAGTTTATGTACTGTGTGCTCTTCTCATAGAGACTTGCATTTTTACTAAATCATTTCACTTATTCAGTTGGATAGTTTATTGACCCTTCTAGTTTTTTCAATTTGAAGTTCCTTATCTAAAATGTTTTTTATTTTAGTTTTGAACTGTAAAGGAAATTTTGATACAGATCTTTTTTACCAAGAGTGTCTTCAGAAATGTTGAATTTAGTGTCTTTACTAAACAAACAGGAAAAAAAATCAGACTAGATTTCATATTTTAGATAAAAGGAAATGGCAACTTAATTTTGCAAACACCTGAGTTTGTTTGCTTTTGAAATTGTGAGGATTGCTGTTGTTTCCCAGGGCTTCACAGATGTTTAAGAGAAATAATATTGGTGCCTGTTTCCAGAAATAATGACTTTTTGAAGCCTGTGCATTTTTAGCAGTATGAAGGCCCTGCCACCACAGGAGGAATTGTATTGAGACCTGTCTGGTTGGCAGAAGAATGGAACTCTTACTGAGTGGAACTAGAGGGAAAATAATGGGCTTCTTTTTCTTCTTTTCCATTTCCTATGCTCTTTGTCCTTTGTCAGAGGTTGAGTATAGAAAAGGACCTGGATTTGTTTGTCAGTTCTATGTAGTGGTATGAGAACCTCTTGACTTCCTGCTTTATGGGAAAGGGTTACATGGGAGACATTTGATTCCAAGCTGCTGTCACTGATCCAGATGTTTTTAGTGAGTTGCTCTGCAGGGTAAGTAGCTGTCCTGGATGAAGGGTCCTTCTAACCCAGTGCCTGCTCTCCAACTGAGGGCAACATCAGACCTCTGGTGAAGACCATGTCTGGTCTTGGCTTCTCAATGCTGAAAGAGAGCT